>OY730188.1:0-2400000 GCA_963422495.1 Polyommatus iphigenia
TAACCTAACCTAACCTAACCTAACCTAACCTAACCTAACCTAACCTAACCTAACCTAACCTAACCTAACCTAACCTAACCTAACCTAACCTAACCTAACCTAACCTAACCTAACCTAACCTAACCTAACCTAACCTAACCTAACCTAACCTAACCTAACCTAACCTAACCTAACCTAACCTAACCTAACCTAACCTAACCTAACCTAACCTAACCTAACCTAACCTAACCTAACCTAACCTAACCTAACCTAACCTAACCTAACCTAACCTAACCTAACCTAACCTAACCTAACCTAACCTAACCTAACCTAACCTAACCTAACCTAACCTAACCTAACCTAACCTAACCTAAAAATAAGCCCCAACCAGTATGGCTTCATGCCCCAAAGGAGCACCGAAGACGCCCTCTATAGGTTAGTGAACCACATCAGAAAGCTGAGGGAGGAGAAGAAAATTTCTATTGTGGTATCACTGGACATAGAGGGTGCCTTCGATAGTGCTTGGTGGCCGGCCATAAAGGTTCGGTTGGCTGAAGTTGGGTGTCCGGGGAACCTGAGGCGGGTGTTCAGTAGCTACTTGAGCGGCAGAAGAGTGAATGTTAGATATGCTGGAGTGGAAGTTGGCAGGGGGACCGACAAGGGGTGCGTGCAGGGGTCCATTGGTGGACCGATCCTGTGGGACCTCTTGTTGGACCCCTTGCTAGCTTTGCTGGAAGAGATGGAGGTTTTTAACCAGGCTTTCGCAGACGACATTGTGCTGGTATTTGAGGGGGGAACGGCATTAGAAATAGAGAGGAAGGCAAATGAAGTATTAGATAGGATAAAAAAATGGGGAATAGATAATAAACTAAATTTCGCACCACATAAGACATGCGCATTAATTTCCACAAGAAAACTTAAATATGACGCGCCAAGACTTTCGATGGGGGGTGTCGAAATAAAATATTTTGACAGTATTAAAGTATTAGGGTTAAAAATAGATAGCGGCCTTACGTTCAACGAGCACGTTGGAGACGTCTGTAAAAAGGCGATATCGCGATACAAGCAATTAGCAAGAGCAGCTCGCGTAGGATGGGGGCTTAACCCCCAGATAGTGAAAACTATATATACCGCAGTAGTGGAACCGACTATTTTATATGCATCAGCAGCGTGGGCACCCACCGCGGAAAAGATGGGGGTCCAAAAAAGGCTCAACTCCGTTCAACGGGGTTTTGCCCAGAAGATCTGCAGAGCATATCGAACTGTCTCCCTGAACTCTGCAATGCTGTTGGCTGGGATACTCCCTCTTGACCTCAGAATACTCGAAGCATATTTATGAGGCCAAGAAGGGAGTACCACACCCGGTGCTAAGAGACAGGGAGGTGGAGCGAATGGCTCCTGCGATTGAGGACCCACATCCGGCAGAGCAGGTAGAGCTGAGGTTCGGGTTGGTAGACGAGGACTCATATGCTGACGTGGTTAACAGCCACGTCCATAGGATCTATACGGACGGCAGCAAGATTGAGGGTCGAGTCGGAGCCGCACTCTCCGTATGGAAGGGTGAGGCCGAGACGAAGGCCGTCAAGCTTGCATTGCCGCCGTATTGCACCGTCTACCAAGCCGAACTTCTAGCGCTCCAAAGAGCTGTAACTGAAGCCTGCAAGAGTGGAATGGCAAAGGTCGGTATCCTAAGCGATTCTAGATCGGCACTCCAGGCAGTCACTCTTAGTTCCCCTCATCCCCTGGCGGTGCAAACAAGGGCGGCCCTCCGAAAAGCTGCATTGCAGAGGCGGGAGGTCTCCTTGTTTTGGATTAAGGCGCACGCAGGGTTGAGAGGGAATGAGAGAGTCGACGAGTTAGCCAAGGAAGCCGCTCTGGGCTCGAAAAGAAAACCCGACTACGATCTGTGTCCTGTTTCATTCGTCAAGCGTATCTTAAGAGAGGATACGGTTGAGGAATGGGACAGGAGATACGAAGTGGGAGGGACGGCCGGAGTCACGAAGCTCTTTTTCCCAAGCGCTGCTGCTGCATATAAGATAGTTAAGAAGATAGACATAACACACCACACCACACAGATCCTGACTGGACTGGACTGGGTTCGCCTTCTACTTGCATAGATTCAAGTTGAAGGAGGACCCGTCGTGCCTGTGTCAGCCAGGAGTTGAGGAGACGGTTCCTCACCTGTTATTCGAGTGCCCCATTTTTGCTAGCAATAGATAAGATATTGAGCAAAAATTGGGCACATCGGTGACGGGTGAGAATCTGCCTACCATCCTGGGGGGCAAGAAGAGGGATATTTTCCTCTCTTTCTGTAAGAGGATTGTGGATGTAGTTAATAAGAGACACTGTGATAAACTAAACTGTGATAATTAGTGTTAGGTTCCTTAGCTGTAGGTTTTATTGTGATACTAGGTTAGTTGAACGTTGTGCCGTACTATTTTAAACTTGACATATTTTTATTGTATTTTTATATATTTTTGACATTTTAACTTGGAATTTTAATCTGGAAATTATGATATTGAATACTGTCGAATGTTATTATTTTGGAATTTTAATTTTGAGAATATAAAAATGAAAAATATAAATTGTAAATCTAACTTGTTGCTGATATTATTATAAGAAAATAAAGACAAAGGAATTATTTGTACTGATTAAAATGTAAAATAATATTATGTAGTTCATGAATCTGACGAAATGATTGTATCAAAGAAACCAATTGTAGAGTTATAGAGTAGGATTTAATAGGCATTCACGAAACAATATACCTACTATGTAAATATAATATTCTAATACATTATCCTAGAGCCAAGTGGAACTCTATTTGTTTGTGCAAAAAGTCCTAATCCGGACACTATTTTACAATCACACCAAATATCATCAGAAACGATTTAGCACATCCTGCATGAAAGAGTTACAAAGATTTCTACATTTAGAGGCTGTTTCACCACTTCCTAATGAGTGCCAGATAGGCTATCCACAACTTATCTGACAGATAGAGTAGGACTATATTCTTTCAGATAAGTTGTGGATAGACTATCCGGCACTTATGCCGTGTGGTAAGGAGCCCCTTAGCATCACAAGCTTTTACATTTGTAGAGAACTAAAAAAATAATACTTTCATAAGGAAGTACAGGATATACAATTATATGTATATTGTATATAATAGGGTATATGTATAACATGCCTGCTTCCTTAATCTTAGTTACTTCAAAGACAACATTTGCGCCTCAAGCGAGCATCACTCTTCCTAGAACTGACATAAAACTAGAGTTATATCGTATACGCAACATAATGTAACTAAGTATTAAAAGGTTCGTCGTCTTTGTTTGTCATGTGACTTCTCCAACGTGTTCGACAGAGACAAGCAGTTGTTGTATATATTTTGTTCACTTTTATTTTTTATTAGCAAGCTATTAAGTTTTATTAGCAAGAGCTATTACATACATACATGTACCATCGAAAAAATTAATTCCTAGGCAGTTGACAGACCAACGTCATTTGGTCGGATCATGTCAATTCAATGTTATGATCTGTCAGCTGGGTTTGACGACACGACCAAACTACCTACGTAGGTCCCCCTGCCTAATCAACTTCTTCGATAGTACACAGACAATAATATTTAATTTACACGTTTTACTAAACTCGATAGATGTGCCCACTTTAAATGTTTTTCGACACATTTACTTACAACACATTTATACATTAATTCAAAACTGGGTCCTGATTCTCAGACTCCGAAGGTCGCTTTGATTGCAGGCTGTCTCACGTGCTGATTAAAGTCATAATCAACATTTTATTTGCGAATTGCGAATATTGCGACTATAGACAGCGGCGTAACTACTAAGGGGCTAGGCGGGGCAGTGCCCCGGGGCCCTCAAGCTCAGTGGGCCCTCGAATCCTTACCTTACAATCTCGATCGAACTGAACTTTTGGCTCCCATTTTCAAAATAAATATGACAGGTTGCAACCAAATTGGCAAATCGGACACCACTCTAAAAAAACTAAATCCAACTAGATAGATAATATTATTAAAGCTTTATAAAAGCTTTGCGAATTCATACACAGTTTATTGAATGACATTATTATGCATCCAAAACGTTACAAAAATGCGACATCAATTTGGGCGAGGCGAGTAAAGTTTTAGCAGAGACCAATAGTTGCGTGTGTACGGTGAATTATACGGCTATTAATGAACCAAAGATTTCCTTTGGTAGAATTGGTCCTTATGGTTCAAGGATGGATTTAAGATGTGGAGCCACCGCGATTTTTGATGTTAGTTTTTTTTAATTTTAGCAGCTTCTGCTCTGGAGGAAAATAGAGTCTCAATTTGTATAGAGGCATTAATTATGGTACTATTCCAAGTTCGATACCATATTCGGATGACTTAAGAATGCTAAATTCATTTTAGGACTCATATTTGCACGATAAAGATGTTAAAGAACGTAAAAAGAAGAATAAGAAGAAGCATTATTCAAACGCGCTAATCTTAGTATGAGTCAGTAATTACTGGTCCGATTTCTGGTCCGAGGAAAATGTGAAAAAAACGGAGGAAATTATTTGAAAGGGCTTATTTCACGATTTTTTCAGCAATTTTTCTTTTATTTGGCACAGATAAGAAGTAGGAACGTGAAGAATCATAGGCTATTTATTGTGGACTAATTTGTCTGTGAAATATCTAATTTACGCTGGCGAAGCAGTACGGAACGTCTAGTCTATACTTTTTATAAAACAAAGTCACTTTTTTTTCCCTCATGTCCCTTTGTTCCCTTTAATCTTTAAAACTACGCAACGGATTTTGATGATTAACAGTGTTAGATAGCCCATTTATCGAGGAAGGTTATAGGCTATATTATATCACGCTAAGATTAATAGAAGCGAAGAAATAGAGGAAAATGTGGAATAAACGGGGAAAATTATTACTTGAACGCGCTAATCTCAGGAACTACTGGTCCGATTTGAAAAATTATTTCAGTGTTAGATAGCCCATTTATTGAGGAAGGCTATAGGCTATATTTTATCACGCTAAGACTGATAGGAGAATGTTAAAAAAAAACGGGGGAAATTATTTGAAAGGGTTTATCTCGCGAACTACTGGAGCAATTTTTATGTTATTTAGCACAGATAAGAAGTAGACCACATGAAGGATCGTGATAGGCTATCGATTTTAATCATTTTTCAGTGGCTATATATTTTATACCCGTACGACGCCGGGGCGGGTCGCTAGTAATATTATAAAGCTGAAGACTTTGTTTGTTTGAACGCGCTAATCTCAGAAGCTACTCATCCGATTTAAAAGAATCTTTCAGTGTTTGATAGCCTATTTATCGAAGAAGGCTATAGCCTATATTTATCACGCTAAGACCAATAGCAGCAAAGATACAGAGGAATATGTGAAAATAAAGCTGAAGAGTTTGTTTGTTACTTTGTTTGTTTGAACGCGCTAATCTCAAGAATTACTGGTCCGATTTGAAAAAATATTTCAGTGTTTGATAGCCTATTTATCGAGGAAGGTTTCAAGCTATATTTTATCACGCTAAGACTAATAAGAGCAAATATACAGAGGAAAATGTAAAAAAACGGGGAAAATTATTTGAAAGGGCTAATATCTCACAGACTACTGGAGCAATTTTTATGTTATTTGACACGAATATATAGTAGACTACGTGAGATATGGGTTATTAATTTGTGAAAAATATACGGTTTCCGTGAAATTTCAGATTTACGCGGACGAAGCCGCGCGGTACGTCTAGTAAAATTAATATGTTTATTGCTCCATTCATCACCATGTCTTTGGCATGCAGAATAATGCGGCTATCAGCCTCCTTATATTAATTAAGCCCTGTCAACAGCGTTTTCGTTGGCTGAAAATCATATATTCTAATTTTTTTTAATTTATTTTATTTTTACAATCTTTTATCTAAATATTATTCAAAAACTGGCATTTAAACATTCGATTCAATCGAAATTGATACCAAACTCGCCTATATACCTAAATCCCACGCAGTTATTGACCTCATACCTTATTAAAGCTAAAAACCCCCCCTCCCCCACCTGCATGAAATATTCAGGTGGCTCCACATTGTAAACCCATCTTTGGGATATAAAGATCAATCCTACCAAAGGAAATCTTTAGTTCAGCAAAAGCCGTATTCCTCGTTTTTTTGTCTTGTACGCACACGACTACAAAGCAAAGTTGCAAATTTATAGAAATGATTTCGAATAATTCAAGACGTGCTAAGCCAGTTAAATTATGATACCCACTTTCAAGAAAAAAGGTATAGAAAAGTTAGAAAACATTTTAATGAATTAGCTTTCAAATATTAAATAAAACCTAATCAGTTTACATGGCAGTGGGGCCCCATTTTTTATTTTGCCCCAGGGCCCTTGGTTACCTAGCTACGCCACTGATCATAGATGAGTAAAGTTCTAAATTTTTTAGTTCTTATCGTCACCGGTAGATGTCACTATCAGTGGGCTGAATCGCGCTTTAGCTTGCACGACGACCGACTACGACACCACATACCTATCATCATCAAGTTGCCTACCTGTAGGTGAAGTTTGACCATAATTATACGATTAAACTCTTCGTCCGAAGAGTACTTTTTGTGAAGGTTTCTGTTCTAGAAGCCGCTTAAACTCTATGTGAATATAATAATAATATCTATAGACACTTCACACCACATCAGTCTGGCCCCGTGCTAAGTACCTGGAGGACTTGTGTTACGGGTACCAGATGACGGAAATATATTTAACACTTTTATACTTTACATATATTTAAGATTTTTATTATACGAATACACATATTTAATACACATCCATGACCCAGGAACGTCTTTAAAAACTTTTCGTTCCGTCGGCGGGATTCGAACCCACGACCCCGGCTTGAGCTACCAACAGCCCACCAACTGAGCCACAGAGGTCGTCATAATGATAAAGATCTTATATTATTTTGGTATCATAATCATAGGACATAGACATAGTTATTACTCATTAGAATTAGTCAGTGTTGCCAACTATGGGGATTTCCCACTAAATTTAGTGGGAAAAAATAAATTTAGGGGGTAAAATATTTTGGGGATATTTTTGGGGGTAAAATTTTTGAAGAATGGATTTATAATTTTTTAATAGAGTTTGGTATCGATTTAAATAAATTGTATGAAGAAAATTACTGCAATAGCTACTTGATACTATGTGTATGTTATGTGACTTCTCAGACATCGACAGAGACAAGCAGACGTTGTACATATTATTTTGTTCGCTATTATTTTTTATTAGCAAGCTATTAAGTTTTATTAGCAAGAGCTAAATACGTACGTATGTAGTTATGTGCCATCTAAAAAAATTAATTCCTAGGCAGTTGACTGACCAACGTCATTTGGTCGGATCATGTCAATTCAATGTTAATTATTATGATGTGTCAGCAGGGTTTGACGTTACGCGACCAAACTACGTAGGTCCATCTGCCTAATCAACTTCTTCGATAGTACACAGACAATAATAGGTATTTAATTTACACGTTTTACTAAACTCGATAGATGTGCCCACTTAATTAAAATGTTTTTCGGCACATTTACTTAGATACATTTCAAAACTGGGTCCTGATTCTCAGACTCCGAAGGTCGCTTTGATTGCAGGCTGTCTCACGTACTGATCAAAGTCATAATCAACATTTTATTTGCGAATTGCGACTTATCGTAGATAAGTTAAGTTCTAAATTCTTTAGTTCTTGTCGTCACCGATAGATGTCACTATCAGTGGGCTGAATCGCGCTATAGCTTGCACGACGACCGACTACGACACCACATACCTATCAACATCAAGTTGCCTACCTGTAGGTGAAGTTTGATCATAATTATAGGATTATGATCAAACTTCATAATTAGGTATAGGATTACTGTTCTAGAAAACGCTTAAGCTCTATGTAAATATTATTAATATAGGGATATAGGGATGATCGATATTAGGAAAACAATCAAAAGTATCGATGTACGATAAACATCGATCGAAAGACATCGATATTTTAAAATATCGATGTTTTTTGAAACAAATAAAACTGTCAATAGTCCATTGAAATGTTACAATTTTAGGACCGAATATTGCATTTATTAGAGGACGCAATTTTATTTTTGGAATATGTTGGGGGGGTCAATAGAAGCTTAACCTCAAGTTTGTGGGGTCGGAACTCTGGTCCCCCGGCCGCCATCTTGAAAAAAGGGGTAACAACACTATTTTCGTGATATCTCGGAAATTATAAGTCTTACAAAAAAAAATTAAGAACTTTGTTGCAAGTTATTTGGCCGACAAATATGTTCATATAAATTTTTACCCTAAATTAAAAATTTAAAAAGTTATAAGCAAAAAAGTGATATATTTTTGAAAAGGTTTATTATCGCTCTTTAACTTTATTTAATACATTTTACAATAAAATTACCTTAGACCAACCTTGTAGATGATCTTTTGAGAAAAAGATCCCCCAATCCCCCCCAATCTCATGAAATTAATTTTCTGCAGATGCAAAGGAAACTGAAAGCATGTGTTGCTGCAGAAAAGCAGGCCTAAAATGCTCTACAGTATGCCTACTATTCTGTAAAGCATTTCAGGCCTGCTTTTCTGCAGCCACAGTCTACAGTATGCCTACTACACTACATAAATATATGCAAACTATACTATAATATGCTTACTATACTAATCTGCACATGCCTACTATACTATAAAGTATAAAGCATTTCAGGCCTGCTTTTCTGCAGCTACACACGGTTCCACAGTTTCCTTTATATCTGCAGAAAATTAATTTCATGGGATCGGGGTATCTTTTTCTTAAAAAATCATCTACAAGGTTGGTCTAAGGTATTTTTTTGTAAAATGTATTAAACAAAGTTAAAGAGTGATAATAAACCTTTTCAAAAATTTTCTAATTTTTTTTGCTTATAACTTTTTAAATTTTTAATTTAGGGTAAAAAGTTATATAAACATATTTGTAGGAAAAATAATTTGCAACAAATTATGTTCTCACAAATTTTTTGTAAGATGTATAGTTTCAGAGATATCACGAAAATAGTGTTGTCAGCCCTTTTTTCAAGATGGCGGCTGGGGGACAAGAGTGGCGACCCCACAAACTTGAGGTTAAGCTTCTATTGACCCCCCCAACATATTCCGAAAATAAAATTGCGTCCTCTAATAAATGCAAAGCAAATGTAACATTTCAATGGACTACTATTATACGCGCGTGGAAGCGCAGTGATTCTGCCAATGTCAAGTGATTAGAGAGGCACTGTGTTTAAAAAGATTGACCAGTAGATGGAATTTTAACAACACCTCACGCATCAAGTGTGTGACAGTGTCAGTTTTTTTTTAATCTCTTAAGAAATTAAAACAAACTTATTCGTACGTTCGTACGGCTGTGAGCTTACTCCGATTATTTTGATTAGTGTCATCTAGTGGAAAATAGTTGAAACTTGATCATCTGCTAATGACCATGCAATATTTATTCTTAAAGCTAGTACACCTACTGCACGCTAGACCGAGCCCAAAAGAATAATTGACGTTTCGATATTTTATTCAGGTAATATCGATGTTGCGATGATATCGAAGCCAACCCATCGATGTTAAAACATCGATGTTTTAAAGTTAAACATCGATGTTTCTTCAACATCGATGAATATCGATCATCCCTAAATATTAATAAAGTTATTAGTATTTTGGTATCATAATCATAGGACATAGATAGACATAGTAATTAGAATTAGACATTAGTAAGGAAACTGTAATAACAATTTATAGGGAGTGCCTCCGCTGCCGGCGCCCCGCGCCGGTTGCCGAAATGGCTGCCAGCGCCGGTTGCTGTAATGGCTGCCGGCGCCGTTATCCGAACTCCGAAGTTTGCCGAAGTCACGTGCGATGTTTGCCGAATAGGCCTATTCGGCAAACATCGCTTGTCAAATGACAGAATAATGATCAAAAAAATCAGTCTTGAGCTTTAGCTCCTTATTATTTGTACTTTTCATAGTCCTTTAGGACTATGAAAAGTACAAATAATAAGGTCATAAATAGTCATATTGTAAGGATGCGCATATTTGAATCCTTCGATCGGGGATTCTTGGAAATGCTATTGTATTCTATTGTTGTCGCGATCACCGGTGCTCGTATGGGGCTTGAATCTTTAATGGTGGTGATGATGATGCTGATAAATGTGATAGACTGCATAGTAGCATAATACAATATCTTTGCTTCTTTAAACAACGCTAAAACTCTCTAACATGTACTAAACTTATAAGGAATCTGAAGTTCTGTTCAGTACCTTCGGAAGTATACCTTCGGGTTTATAACTGTAGCTGTGGCCTGAGGTGCAAAATCTTACTTTTTGGTAGCTGAAAAAAGGTAGCTAAGGTAAAGCTAAGCTAAGAAAATGCATCACAAAAACTAAAATATCCATAGCCGAACAAACAGGTACCTAACCTTCAAACTCAAACTCAAAATTTTTTATTCAGAATAAATTTTTGCAAATATTTTCTGAAAGTCTACATGATACCTACCACCGGTTCGGGAACTAACCCGGCGAGAAGAACCGGCGTAAGAAACTCGCAGGGGGCCCACTTTATTTACCAAAAAAAGTGAGAAAAAAATTAATCTTTTAAATAAAGTTTACAATGCTGTAACTTAAAATTATACAATGTCAACATACATACATAATTGTAAGTCATAAAATAATGTAGAAGTAGCCTTGCAAGCAGCCATCCTACTCCCAAGATGTGCCGTCGTTTATGAAATCATTGACCTTATAATAGGCTTTGGCACACAAACGTTCTTTGACTACTTTTTTAAATTTATTAATGGAAAGATTTTGAACTTTTTCTGGGATTTTATTGTAAAGACGTACACATTGACCTTTAAAAGATTTACCAACTTTACTGAGTCTGATCACCGGTATTTCTAGTTTGTACTTATTTCTAGTGTTTCTTCCGTGACTGTCACTTTTGGTTGTAAATTTACTAAGATTATTTCTAACATATAAAACATTATCCAAAATGTATTGAGAAGCAACAGTTAGAATACCAATTTCTTTAAACTTTTCTCTCAGAGATTCAAAAGCTGACATTTTATAAATTAAACGTATAGCTCGCTTCTGCAGCACAAAAATTGTATTAATATCGGCAGCGTTTCCCCAAAGAGGATGCCATACGACATTCTACTATGAAAATAACTGAAATAAACTAGTCTTGCTGTGTCTTCGTCAGCAATTTCCCGTATTTTTCTGACTGCGTATGCTGCAGAACTGAGCCTATCTGCAAGATTAGCAATATGAGGACCCCACTGTAGTTTACTATCTAGTGTAATGCCTAAGAATACAGTGGTGTCCACCAAATGCATCTTCTCATCATTTAATAGTATATTGGTTTTAACTTGCCTAACATTGGGCAAAGTAAATTTTAAACATTTAGTTTTTTTAGAATTTAGAAGTAAGTTATTAACGTTAAACCAATGTACTATTTTTGAGAGAGCACTATTTACCTCGTCGTAATTTGACTGTTGTCGCTTCACTTTAAAAATAAGTGAAGGGTCATCAGCAAAAAGTACTATCTCATTATCCTTAACAAGATAAGGTAAGTCGTTTATGTAGATGAGAAAAAGGAATGGACCTAAAATGGATCCCTGTGGGACGCCTAATTCTATTTTGGTCCCATTGGACCTTTTACTATTAATGTCAACCCTTTGAGTTCTATTTTTGAGGTAAGATGTCAAAAGGTTGAGTGCTGAGTCCCTAATGCCATAGTGGTGCAATTTCCTGATTAATGTAGCATGCTCAACACAGTCAAAAGCCTTGGAGAGGTCGCAAAAAACCCCTAGGGCATCCTGCGAATCCTCCCATGCTTCAAATATACTATGAAGAAGACCTATACCAGCATCCGTTGTGGATCGACCCTTAGTAAAACCATATTGATTTTTGTGCAATAAATTATTTAAGTTAAAATGAAATAGTAACTGATTTAAAATTATTTTTTCATATATTTTACTTAGAGTCGGTAGAATCGATATAGGCCTATAATTTGTAGAATCAGATTTAAGTCCCGCTTTAAATAAAGGTATACAACCTTACTGTGCTTCATCAAGTCAGGAAAAACACCACTCTTTATGCAGTCATTAAAAATCATTGATAGATGAGGAGCTATGATGTCAATTATTGATTTGATAATTTTAGTAGACATGCCCCAGAGATCAGTAGTATCTTTAATATTTATAAATTTAAAAGTATCAATGATATCTTTAGGGACAATCTCTCTAAACCTAAAATTGACATTACATTCCTTTACATTGTCTCTGAGTAGTTTTTCAGCAGCTGCAGGTGAGGAGTTTAAATTTTTCGTAGTTGAGACCGGAATGTCAGCAAAAAATTTTTCGAAGACCGTCGCAACCTCATGATCATTGGTAATTTTTTTATTTTCAAAATAAATTTCAAAATCAGAGCTACGACAGGTGACGTTTCCAGTCTCACCAGCTATTACTTTCTAAGTAGTTTTGATTTTATTTTTCGAATTTTTAATTTTATTCCTAATGTGCCTTAGCGGCTTTACAAACTTTTTTAAAAATCTTTGAATAGTTTTTTACATATGTTTTGAATTTATCACTAGTATCCATGCATTTTTCATCATACAATTCATATAATCTTTGTTTGCTTATTTTAATTCCTGTAGTTGCCCATACTGTAAAATTATTATTATTTTTATGGCTTTTTTTAACCGTTCTAGGAGTAAATACAGTATTAAATTGGGTTCTTATCATCTTAAACAATTTGTTAAATGCTTCATCTGAGCTATTTGTCTCATCCAATGATAGTTGAATACTTGAACTTAAGTTATTTCTAAACTTCTCAATACGTTTTGTATTCACAGGAACAAACCCACGCTTTTCCTCTACGTAACTATCGCAATGTATATTAAATGAGGCTAGTTGCCCACAGTGATCAGAGCTAAGCTTATTTATTATTTCTTTTTTACATGGAGAAAAATTTGTAAAAATATTATCAATACAAGTTGCCGTTGTGTCACAGATTCTTGTTGGCTCATAAAACAAGTAATTTAGGTTATATGATTTAAGTAGAGATGTGAATCTAACAGTAGTAGAGTTTAAGTCAAATAAATTAATATTAAAGTCACCATGAACGATAACTTTTTTGTTAGATGCACATATCTTTGATAATATTTGTTCCATGCTTTGTTCAAAGGAGTCATATAACCCTGATGGTGGCCTGTATACGCTCACAATAATTAGTTGACGTTAACTCTATGCAGGCTACTTCTATTATCCGTTCAGAAGAGAGGTTCACAATGTCTTTACGTTCTTTGAATTTTAAATTTTTTCTCATTAATATAAGTGATCCGCCTCTAATGGCATTCTCTCTGCTGAACGAGCTTGCCACCTGGTGATCATTGAGATTTAAAATGAGTTCATGTTTTCTAAACCAGTGTTCTGAAATACAAATAATATCAATTTGAAATCGTTTTAGAAATAACTCAGTTTCAAGCTCTTTACCTACCATTCCTTGAAAGTTCTGATGTACCAAGCTTATAACATTCTTGCTATTTATATTGGAGTAAGTTTTGGTAGGATTTTTCACACTTAAGCTATTAGTGCAAGAGACATCCTCCATTGTCTTATGGTCTAATTTAAATAATTAATTGGAACATATTCCAACTCGTTACTATAACTAGAATACTGCTCAATAGAAGCAGGAGTCAAAGAAGCCAAATTCTTGGCTTTCAAAGAAAATAAAAAATTTGATAGCATCTTTGCTATATGTCTCTTACAGTAATGAGATAAGTAATACTTATCTATACTTATATCATTAATAAATTTACTATCTAAATTATTTATATCCACAACCTGACATTTTGGTTGTGTGTCGCTTAAAACTATACAATTGTTGTTGACAGCACTATACAATATGCTATTCAACCTAAATCTAATTTAATTTTCATGAGCACAGCTTTTTGGCAACATTTTTATATAGGGCAAAGTGAATAATATAATGTTTGTTATGTTTTTAATATTATATAAACATTCTAAAAGATCAGTCATCTGTTTCTTATTCACTTTACCCCTTCTCCCGACTAGAATTATTATAGTGGTGTTAGGACAATAAGTCATAATCGATGCCCTGTCTATTATCTCACAGTAAGTAGCTCCGGGCATACAAAAGTTAGTGACCAATTGTCCACACATTCTATAAAGATACGTACCTAAGTCTCTTCCTATTTCATCACTAAATAGGCAGATATTAGTCTGGCTTTCAGTATTTACCTTCTGGCTTTTCATATCAGGTGATATTCCTCCAGTTAAATGATTTTCTTGAATTTCTGAAATAGTATTGACTTTTAACAACGAGTTCACTCGTTCCTCATTATAGTGTAACATTTCAAGCAAATCATCCATGGCAGAAATATGTCCCTGTATTTCCTTTTTTGATAATTCATATTTTTTTGTAATATTTTCTAATGAAAACAATAAACTTGAGATTTCAGCCTGAAGGCTGCATACATCGGCCTCATAATTATATTTTATATCTTCTAATTCACTAGAACATTTCAGCAATTTATCACTCAAAAACATTTTATTCTTTGTTGTTTTAGACAATTTTGTAACTACTTTTTTATTTTTAATTGACATTTGTTGAGCTTTCTTTATAAATCTTTTAATTTTTACATATTTCTACAGTTTTCTCTTACTGTCCATCATGCACACTGGTACTGTATCATCTGCAGTTAAATCGATGGTGCTAATATTGTTACAAGATGTGTTAGAAACAGAACACTTATTGTCTTTTATTAATTGGTTGAACAAAATCTGTGTTTAATTTGATCGCTGAATGTCTAATTGGTCTTCCAGTTGGAGTATACATTCCTCAGCACTGTCCAATTTTTTCTTAAGATTAGCAGAGTTCTTGAGCGTTTCTTCATATTCGTCTCTGCACTGATCAAAAGAGTCAACAATGCTTTGAAGTTCCACTTTTTGTTGGTGAATATTTTCATAGTCTAAACATAACTTATTAAGTTGTGATTTTAATTCCATATTTTTCTGCAAGATAGATAACATCTCTTTTTCATTGTCATCTCTTTCCCTCAGCAGTGTTTGGCATTGGTCTTTATAGTCCTTTAACTCCTCGAGGGCCACACGTAGTTGTTCCTCGGTACGACGGGCCACGGCTGAACGGGTCATCATTTTGCTATATTATGTTTACTTCACCTTTTGAAGTCCGTAAAGTCGAATATATTTGAGATTATAATTATTTCTTTTTAAAATTTGTGTATCGGCGCTGGAACCTAGCGCTTTACGCATTATCACCGGCTCCCATTTAGAGTGCCAGCGCCGGCAGCCGTTGTTTTATATCTCGGCTGCCGGCAGTGTACTTACCGCCGGTTCCCATTACTGATATTTATGGGAGCCGGCGCCGGCAGCGGAGGCACTCCCTAATTTATAATTATCTTTCTTAGTAGAGCAGTCATCCGAAAAATGTAAACTAAAACTATTAATATAACAATAAATATTATTATTACAATTGAAATAATCCTTTAATACCGTTTTTTTTTAATCTGCCAAAGAATACCTAAAAACTTTTAAAATTTAGATGTTTTCCACTAATATAATATAGTGATTTATCTATGGTTTTCATCGTTGGCGCTAAGTAATAAAGGCAGTACAGGTAAAACTCCCGAAAACATAAAGACAAGCTTTCACTAAAAGCGTTGTTGCATGTTGTGCCCCAGCCCCCAATGAGCGAGGCATTAACCCTTGTTTTATGCTCGGATAAACTTTTTGTAAACAAATTGCATAAAGTTATAATATATTTAGTAATATACTTAATGTATCACAGAATTTATAGTAAGTACTTTATTTAATATTATTTATAATTACTTAATTATTGTTTAATATGAATATGACCTCGTCCTCTCACCAAATCTTAGTAATAATATTAATCTATAATGTACTATCAGAGAAGTTGATTTATAATAGGCAGATGGCGGACCTATGTAATTTGGTCGGTTTTGTCAAACCCAGCCGACGGATCACGATTAACATAAAATTGACATAATTCGACCAAAATGACGTAGGTCCGTCAACTGTCTATGAATCAATTTCTTCGATGGTACTATGTAATTATTTTATTTCGACCTAGGTGTTGGCATTTGTCACCTACTGTACTATCCGTGAATCTCCAAACCTTGTTACCTATATATTAAATGAATCTTCAATTTTATTAGTCTGGCTTAAACTCGAGAATAGCTCAAACGATTTGGCTAATTGTAGTCTGAAATGAACGCCAAGGTGGCCGATCTCCTGCTACTCGCATCCAACATGGGCCCGCAACTAAACCATCTTGGCGTTCAATGGGAGAGGCCTATGTCCAGCAGTGGACGAACATAGGCTGATTTGATTGATCGATTGAGACTGAAATATTTGTGGAAGTTCAGGGAAGGAGGGAGGGAAGTGATGCGAAGTTCACCGAATCAACTATTACAATATAAAATGTTTAAAAACGTGATTTAAAACTAAAATCTGTTCTTTTGAAATTAGCTCTTACCTAAATAGCACAAGATGCAGCAAACAATAGCACGAAGCTAAACAGGCGCTTGAGACAAGTGGATGCATTCATTTATGTCACAAAATGCTAAGAAATAGTTCCATCGTGACTCGTGACTCGTGAGACGGGGACAACATTACGCAAAAGTCGAGGAGAGGGCGCCACTAGCACATATAGTAAATAATCCGACTAAAGTCCAACATGTTGCACGGTGCATACGTCATAATATATTGACAGAGAATATGTTAAGTCAAACGTCGAACAAACTTTTTTTACTGTCTATGCTGGTGCACCCTCTACCATGAACACTTACAAGACGACAGACGTACAATTGTAAGGTCAGGGGCACCCTCTATCATGAACACTTACAAGACGACAGACGTACAATTGTAAGGTCAGGGGCACCCTCTATCATGAACACTTACAAGACGACAGACGTACAATTGTAAGGTCAGGGGCACCCTCTATCATGAACACTTACAAGACGACAGACGTACAATTGTAAGGTCAGGGGCACCCTCTATCATGAACACTTACAAGACGACAGACGTACAATTGTAAGGTCAGGGGCACCCTCTATCATGAACACTTACAAGACGACAGACGTACAATTGTAAGGTCAGGGGCACCCTCTATCATGAACACTTACAAGACGACAGACGTACAATTGTAAGGTCAGGGGCACCCTCTATCATGAACACTTACAAGACGACAGACGTACAATTGTAAGGTCAGGGGCACCCTCTATCATGAACACTTACAAGACGACAGACGTACAATTGTAAGGTCAGGGGCACCCTCTATCATGAACACTTACAAGACGACAGACGTACAATTGTTACAAAGGTCAGGGGCACCCTCTATCATGAACACTTACAAGACGACAGACGTACAATTGTAAGGTCAGGGGCACCCTCTATCATGAACACTTACAAGACGACAGACGTACAATTGTAAGGTCAGGGGCACCCTCTATCATGAACACTTACAAGACGACAGACGTACAATTGTAAGGTCAGGGGCACCCTCTATCATGAACACTTACAAGACGACAGACGTACAATTGTAAGGTCAGGGGAAACCAAACTGTTGGCGACTGGCTGGATAGATAAGTGTTTTATACCTTTTTACTATTTTGAAATCTGTACTTTTCTATGTCATATTTTTGCTTATTGACAATTTATATAATATTTTTGTTACACAATTTACCGAGACTCGAGAGTATACAGTTGTCGTTGCAGTTCGAGTGTATCATATTTTATAGTTATTAGTAATTACTATCCTCGTTTTCGTACATACAGTCCACCTCTCCCATCGTTATCAAACCGACACGAGACGAGGCCCAACACGATGCAAAATTATTATTAATTTAATATAATAATAATTTATATTACAGCAACAATAAACTGATAATAAAAGTGTGTCATAAGGTACCGCTATTGCGCATTTCATTTTTTTATCAATGTAGCGTCGGGTCGCGCCTTAGTCCTCTATGAAATAAAAATCTTTTTAGGTAGAGTTCTGCTAACGACAAACTGAGGCCAGTTAAAACTTCACCTCGCTTTACACAAAATCACGCATCCACTCACAAACTACGCCCATGTAATAAATTGTAAAGCAAGATATTGTTATTCGGTCCGAGTGTGGCATACGCAAATCACTAATGAAATTACGTTGACAATGCAACACGAAATCAAGTTGGTTCGTGTGTGGGACATGTGAACTGAGGTGAACGACATAGTTCTGTTTAGTTTACGGTGCTACCACTATATTACATTTAATATATTATCGTGCTTGTCTGTTAAAGACGCACAAAAATACAGTAGAACTGCATCTTATAATAATTTCTTAAGTTTTCGCGAGTATCACTTATGATATTATAAGTTTAAACACTTACGGATTTTGTCGCGGAGCACTTTTATTAATCCCGACGTTTCGGCTACTTTACAGCGGCCGTGGTCACGGGCGGACTGAGGTGACAGGTGTCCAATTTCTTGAAGTTATCCAACCACCCGACGACTCATCAATATTTGTTTGCGTTCCGATCTACGCAGAACGAACTCACAGTGTCTTGAAGCCGAGGTGTCATAGATTTGTGCTTTAGTTTGTTTATCACTGGATCCCAAGTAGATGGCAGCACCCAACCATCTGCAGGAATCTACAAACTCGACTGTGATTGTGGCCTCTCTTATATAGGGCAAACCAAAAGGGCCATCAAAACCCGTATCAAGGAACACATTGCAGATGTCAAACACCGTAGGAACACCAAGTCCGCAATTTGTGAACACACACTGGATCAACCTCGCCATTACATAAGATTTGATAAGCCACAGATACTATACACAGATAAGTACTGGCAAAAGAAGCACGATACCGCCCAAGAATGATACGCGAGGCCATAGAAATTAAAAAACACCCTAATTTCAACCGCGAAGATGGTTGGGTGCTGCCATCTAGTTGGGATCCAGTGATAAACAAACTAAAGCACAAATCTATGACACCTCGGCTTCAAGACACTGTGAGTTCGTTCTGCGTAGATCGGAACGCAAACAAATATTGATGAGTCGTCGGGTAGTTGGATAACTTCAAGAAATTGGACACCTGTCACCTCAGTCCGCCCGTGACCACGGCCGCTGTAAAGTAGCCGAAACGTCGGGATTAATAAAAGTGCTCCGCGACAAAATCCGTAAGTGTTTAAACTTATAATATCAGAACTGCATCTTCTTAACAACTGAATTTAATTGAAAAACACATTAGAGTACCTCATATCAGATACTTAACTAAATAAAAATATTATGTAGGTACTTATCATCAATCATGGCATACACGAGTTAAACTTATCGTTTAGCACCATAAACTTGCCATTTAAATAACAGCCTTCAATGTGGACTTTTGAATTAAGGACTAATATGGTTTTTATCCTAAAATAAATTTGTCTTATCTTTTTAGTGTCGCGTTACGTAATATTCACAATCTTGCAGGCTCTGTAACGGGAGGAAACTAGATGCTAGAGCGTACCTTAATTATTTTGTTCGATCAAGCGAGGCGTCGTGTCCCTGTATACTGTATACAGAGGGACAAACTCAATTTATTCGAGCATAAAACTACAGGATACGTCAAATTGCATTATAATAGTACAAATTAGAACGAAATTATCATTGAGAAAAGTAAATTACAGTATTCAAATTAAAATAAAACGTTGATAACTCTTTATTCTAAAGATTCAGAAAGAATACAGCTTTTTGTCAAATATTGATACTTTGATTTTTTATATAGATTTTGTTATGTGCCTTCCTTGCCTCACGATAGACAAATACAGGCGATCATGAATTTGTAAAGGAGCCTCTTTGTCTTAAATTGGCCATGATTGAAGTCGAATGTCGATGATGCTTATTGCAAGCAGCTACGCACAGTAACGGTGGTACAAAAAGGGGCACCGAAGGCAAACAAACAGGGGCGCCGCGGGCGCACCACCAGCTGCACTGGTAGCGCTAAAACCGGCACTGGCTATACGCAATCGTTGTTATCCATCAATACGAAGAGGGCCTTAACATTGTCAATTAAACAATAAACATAATATATTTATGTCAATGCTTAGCTAAATATTTTTAAGCATAATAATATAATACTAGGCAACGCAAGGTGTAAAAAAAAATAGCAAAATATTATCGTGCGGAAATGGTACAGAATTTGTTATGAAAATACGGAATCGCCTGAAGGATTTTTGCTTGTAATAAGAAATCAACGGAAAATAATCATTATGAAATAATTATTTTTCAGAGTCGTGCAAGACCACAAACCAAAGCTTTGTGGCCAGGATTTAAAAACTAGGAAAAATTAATCTGTGATTAAGAAATTTAAATTACAAAACGGAAAAGCTACAAAGAAATGTTTCTGAACGAAAGAATTAAGTTTTCATGACATTGTGACATGACAAATGAAAATTTTTTTGAATTTTTTATGCTTTCTTCGTTCACTATATATTCGAAAATGCTCAACACAAAATATTAACGCGTTTGTTAAGACAATAACGGTAGAAGTCACTTCTGTTGTCCTCTCGTCGACAATTATTACTATAACTAGCGGTCTCGTTGAACTTCGTGTCACTTTAAAACCTTCCCTGGACTTCTACGAATATTTTAAGACTAAGATCACCCCAATCCGTTCAGCTGTTTTCGAGTTTTAGCGCGACTAACACATTTGAAAATCCATTTTTATATATAAGAAGAGAAGTTAGTAGGTATGTTACTTTTTTTTTAATTCCTGTGTCAGGGCTTGTTGCTATGTTATAAAATTATTTTAAAATAAAAATGTTCCTTTTACCCCAAAAAAAATCCAATTATTATAGTATTACACTACATTATTAACAGTTCTTATACATAAAAATTCTAATTAATTACTAAATACTTAACTTCAGCTTAACAATAAGATATAACGGTTCAATAAATATTAAATTTCGTTCCAATTAAAATTACAATTTACAAAATAATATGTCAAAATTAAAACAATAAAAATACGACACAACGTTTGACTCCCCTAATATCACAGCTTACAATCACATTAGTTTACTGGAATTTCTCTTGTTCGCAACACACACTATCCACTTGCAAAAAGAGAGGAACAAATCTCTCTTTGTTCCCCCCAGGATGGCAGGCAGATCCTCACCCGTCATCGATGTGCCCAATTCTTGCTCAATATCATATCTATTGCTAGCAAAAATTGGACACTCGAGTAACAGGTGAGGAACCGTCTCCTCAACTCCTGGCTGACACAGGCACGACGGATCCTCCTTCAACTTGAATCTGTACAAGTAGAAGGCGAATCCGCCGTGTCCAGTCAGTATCTGTGTGGCGTGGTGTGTGATGTCTATCTTTTTTGTATGCAGCAGCAGCGCTTGGGAAAAAGAGTTTCGTGACTCCATGTTACTAAAGTTTACATTATAAATTTAAACATTATAAATAATGCTAGATACTTTATTTTATAATATAATACAAGCTAAATATGAGTGGTAAGTTTAATTATAGCTTTTTATTTAATGTTATATTAACGCAACAGTTGGAAGGAACTCTATAAAAATAATTTTGAAGATTTTGGAAAATGCCACATCCTCTTATACTTAAATCAAAATATTATCTCTATAAGTAACTCATATTAATCGATTCAGCTACTTAGGGCGAAGCCAAACGAGCGTAATTTGTGAGTTGTGAGTCGCAGAATTTCGGCTGGCAGAAATTCTGCTGCATTCAGTTTCATACAAAAGTCCTGTTTGGTTCACACGAGCGTAATTTTGTGAGTCATGATTTGTATGAAAAGATATTTACGCCACCGAAATTCTGCGACTCACAACTCACAAATTACGCTCGTTTGGCTCCACCCTTACTCTTAAATAGGTGTTATAAAACTTTCACTTTCATACTATACTAGCGGACCCGATAGACGTTGTCTAGCCAGGCTGATTTGTGAATCTAAGCCACCTGAGTCGCTACCCAAATGCTAACTTGGCACGCTGCTTGGGAGTAGGATGGCTGCTTGCAAGGCTACCTACACTATTGTATGACTTACAATTATGTATGTATCTTGACATTGTATATTTTAAGTTACAGCATTGTAAATTTTATTTTAAAAGATTAATTTTTTTCTCACTTTTTTTTTGGTAAAAAAGTGGGCCTCGTGCGAGTTTCTTACGCCGGTTCTTCTCGCCGGGTTAGTTCCCGAACCGGTGGTAGGCACCAGTAGTATCAACATTCTGAAAGTATTTTTTTTTAAATCTATTCAGAAATAAAACAATTTTTATTTTTATTTTTTATTATTTTTTCTAACAAAAGATTTAATTCAAATCGGTCCAACCGTGAAGGAGGAGTTCTGTGACATACAGTAGAATTATATATGTGTGAAGATGTCGTTCATACAGATTACTTTTTACCATAAAGCCGTTGTAGAGACAAAATATTTTTACCGAAAAGTCAATCAGCTTGATCGCACAAACCATCGACGAGTTTCAAGAAGACTGCACTGATTTAATAGTCCAGCTACGGCTCGCTAAAATCCACAAACGCTCAAATCCGATTAGCAGAGTATCGAGGGGCTGCTGACATACAAGCAGGATGTGTCAGACAACGCCACACTGATATAGAGATGACTAGACCTTCGGCACTGAAATATTTTAACGGCAGCAAAAATGTTTAAGATTACAAGAATAGGGAATATTACGCAAAGGTCAGAGCAGATGGCGCTACTGGCACATACAGTAAATCCATACTAATATTATAAATGCGAAAATGTGTCTGTCTGTCTGTCTGTCTGTTACCTCTTCACGCCCGAATCGCTGAACCGATTTTGCTGAAATTTGGCATGGAGATACTTTGAGTCCCGGGAAAGAACATAGGATACTTTTTGTCCCGGAAATATGTTCGGTTCCCGCACCATAAACGAATTTGGCGCTACGGAGTTGCGGGCGTCATCTAGTTTAGACAACCGACCAAATCCCGACATGTTGCACACGTCATCAGGATATTGACAACAAAACTTGTTTAGTGTCTAGATGCTGGTGCTGCCGTCTAGCTTAAAAATATTGCAGCAATACTAAGGGAAAGGCACTAATGCTAGACACGGAACTAATAGATGAATGACACTTACGATAAAAATACCATAAAAATAAGAATCACTCTAATTATTTCTCAACACTGTAAATTTTATAAGCTTCTTAAGCTATCTGTTGATGTGAAAAAACATATTAGGGACGCCTTCGGGAACAAAATTTTAAAATGGGATCAGTTTTCGTAAATAATGTGACCGTGTCAACGCGATCAATTTCTTAGCAAATAAGTTAAGGAAGACGAAATTATGCACGTGTAAGTTTGTTTGATTTTTTGTAATTTCTGTTGATTTCATTGAATTAATGGTCATGTTGTATACACTAATTAATGTTTATTTATTATTTTTTATCTATTTTTCCTAACAATATAAAGGGTGTCTACTATTAGTTCTTGAAAATGTAAAAAACCTAATAGATGACATGGATCTCATCTTTTAGTTTTGCAATACATAGGGCTGGTTTACACGTATTAAGTAAATAAGTAGTAACTAAATTTTAACTTAATTTGAAGTGCCTGCCGGAAATGTGTTAAGTGACAAGCCCCGCCTGCCAACCTTACAGAAAATAGTCAAAATTCTAATTTCCTTGTTTAGTACTTAACTAAATTTTAACTTACTACTTGCTACTAAATTTTGTGTTTACATGCAATAAGTAACTTAAAATTAAGTTAAAATTTAGTTAACTACTTATCTACTTAATACGTGTAAACCAGCCAATACTAAAGTTATTTTGTAGTTTATATTCTATATGCAAAAAGTATAATTCTATTAACAAACTAACAACTTAGAACTACTGTATCTAAAAATAGAGATGGTGTTTAATATTAGACCTTGTACTGATCTAAAAATCGATTGCTTTAGTTTTTTAGCAGTAAAAAGAAGAAAAAGGAGAGCTGAGAAAAAAAGAAGAAAAAAGAAGAGGCAAGAAAAGCATAGAGACTAAAGACTGAAAATAAATTTGCTAGGAAAAAATATGAAAAATAAAAATAAAAGGAAAGATAGTTTCAGCATGGTAGAAGAATGGATAGAATCTGGAGACAACGTGGATAATATTTCTGATGCATGTAGTTATTATGATGAAGTATATGAAATCTTTTGAAAAACGGCAAATAATACCTAACCTAATAACCTAATAATATGAAAAATGTAAAATGTAATTTAATGTTCTATAGGTTCTATGTCAACTATTAGTTCATATTGGTGTCTACTATTATGGCTGGTTTACACGTATTAAGTAGATAAGTAGTAACTAAATTTTAACTTAATTTGAAGTGCCTGCCCGAAATGCGTCAAGTGACAAGCCCCGCCTGCCAACTTAACAGAAAATAGTCAAAATTCTAATTTCCTTGTTTAGTACTTAACTAAATTTTAACTTGCTACTTGCTACTAAATTTTGTGTTTACATGCAATAAATAACTTAAAATTAAGTTAAAATTTAGTTAACTACTTATCTACTTAATACGTGTAAACCAGCCCTTAGTGATGTTCATTTTTTGTAATGTCATTTATTAACTCTTTTGACTAAGCTTACAAAAAGACCAATAATATTTTATTTTATTGATTTGTCAGAGAATAATTATAATAGTTTTATTTTGTAAGACTTACTGAAGACACGGACGAAGTTATCAATCCTTTATTTTCATAAATATATATTTTATAACTTTCAAATGTTTCATGTTTCCTTAAAGTGTCTGCCATCAGGTCTTTTCCCTTCTATTATATTTCATACTAGTTTTATAATTATATATTATAAAACTAGTATGAAGAAAGAGTTGACTAGCGCAGTCTCAAAAGGAAAACTCAACAGTTTACGTATTGCGGATAGTCAAATATTATATTTTGAGCTAGGACGTACCTTCAGTGAGCCAATTTTTTTCTACCCTATCTATTAAAAACTTATCTCAAGAAAACTTGTAGCAATTTCGCTTCGCCACTCCCTCACTGTCAGAGTTAGCGCAAACTTTGCGCTAAAACTTAACTTGTTGCGTTTACACATTTTAAGCTAAATGATGAAGCCACTTTTCGTTCCTATTTAGTGTACTCAAGCTTATTGCAATTAACAAAAAGTGTATTTTAAAATTAGGGAGAAAATTTAAAAAATATAGCTCTTCCTGTATATTTTAATCTATGTACAGGTGTAAATGAGTTTTTCACGTGAAATACTTCGGGTTGACTTCTTGTTCTGGTTTTATACAACTCAAAACGTTTCTGTGACGACTATATAATACCACTATAATATATTTATTTACAATATTATCTTTCTTTTAATTTTTTTTTATTAAATAAGGGGGCAAACGAGCAAACGGGTCACCTGATGGTAAGCAACTACCGTCGCCCATGGACACTCGCAACATCAGAAGAGCTGCAGGTGCGTTGCCGGCCTTTTAAGAGGGAATACGCTCTTTTCTTGAAGGTTTGCAGGTCGTATAGGTCCGGAAACACTGCTGGTGACAGTTCGTTTCAGAGTTTTACAGTGTGCGGCAGAAAGTTACGCGAAAAACGCACTGTGGAAGACTGCCACTCATCAAGGTGATGAGGATGGTATGTTTTTCGCGTGGGACGATGGCGAAAAGCTGCAGCACTCTCCGTGATACAACCGATAGAGGATGCAGAGTGAAGCTACATCTCGGCGTAATTCCAAGGGGTCCAAGCTGTTTGAAACACTATGGCAGTCAACAATTTGTATAGAGTTACAGAATTTCTTATTTCCTTTTATTGGAACGGAGTTCCTTATCGCGCATTGCGAAGTGGGCTAGACCGAAAAAATTGTAACGACACTTTTTTATTAGTACCTGCATGTTAGGGGCAGAGGGCTTTGATAGTATTCCTGTGCGTCAACTAGATGGCGTTTTTTGAGAATAAACAGCGACGCGTTGTTAATACTCCTAGGCGTCAATAGATGGTGTTTTTTTTAATAATTTTTTTTGAGTACATATATTATGTATTATACAGATTTTTTGAACATAAGAAATAACTTCGTTCCATTCGGGTGTCCCTTGACACCTTTCAAATTTTTTCTCTTAAAAAAACAATAGTATTATCATGAAATTATTAATAATTATATTTGTACCAATGATGTTTTAATAAAGATGGCGTATGTTCATACAAATTGGTCCTCAGATTTTGTTCCTAAACGACATATACGTACTTACCTCTGTCATATTTATATAGGTTACCAAGGTTACAACAATGAATGCGACAGATAATACGTAACGAATGATATACAAAAGGATAGCTATATGTTTTGAGATGGTTTTGAGTTGCACCTGACAGGCGCATCGGCACGCATGCGCGACAAAGATCAAGAGAATTAATTGTTATTGTTGAACAGAAGAGACATTGAATAAAACTAATTATTTGTTAGATTATTTTTTATTAATCTATACATATATTTTAATAAATACATATATTATAATAAAATCGTAAGAAGTGTACATTGAATATTTTTTTAAATAATACCTGGACCGTGATCAACAATCGATATCGAACCCAAAAATACTTATAGTTTTTAGAATTTTTGTCTGTTTGTCTGTATGTATGTCCGGGCTAGACTCGTAACGTACTGCTACTGCATTCCTTTTTTTTAGAGTTCCGTAGTCAACAAGGAACCCTTATAGTTTCGGTCTGTCCGTCCGTCTGTCCGTCTGTCCGTCTGTCTGTCTGTCTGTCTGTCTGTCCGCGGTTTTACTCAGAGACTATAGGACCTACAAAGCTGTAATTTGGCATGAATACATATATTAGTGATGGCAACAAAATGGTACATGAAATCGTAAAAAAATATTTTTTTTTATGGTACCTCCTCTACACATCAAGCGGGGATGAATTTTTTTTTCGCGCCCACCCCATTGTGTGGGGTGTCGTTGAATAGGTTTTTTAAAAATATTGCGAGTATTCATAGATCATTTTCCGATTTAGGGATCCGTTTGTGAAATATTAAGTTTTGAAGTGGAAAAAATCGTTAGAGTCTAGTGTCCCCCCCTTCTACCAGCTAAACGGTTGGTTCTGGAAATGTCAAAAAATTCACGGGAGTAGGAAGTATGCTGAATTTAAAAGGAAAACTATCACGGCTAAGAAGACTTCATAAGTTATTGAGTAATAGTCGATTAACTAAAAAAAAATGTATTCGGCGAAGTATAAAGGACCTTTTCGTTCAAATTCCTTTGAAAGTAACTAAGATGATGTAGTAGTGTAAAACACGCTTTAAATGTACGTTCATTGACCATAAAAATTATCAAAAACTTGTGGTAATACGGAACCCTATATTGCGCGTGGCCCGACACGCACTTGGCCGGTTTTTAAATATAAAACTAAATAGGAAACTAAATAAACATTGGGTGAAGCGAAACATAAACTTGGGCATATCTTTCAAAGTGACCAGTTTGTGAAACCACAATTTTTCGTCGGTGAACAAACATGAACGACACGTTTCACATTTTAAACGTTCGCAAAGTTTTTTGGACACCTACTTTTTGTAGGCATCCATTTATGCTCACCCCTTTCTGCCCGTACTTTGTCGACCTATTTATGGCTTACTAGATGACGCCCGCAACTCCGTTGCGCCCAAACTCGTTTATCGCGCGGGAACCGTACATTTTTCCGGGATAAAAAGTATCCTATGTCCTTTCCCGGGACTCAAAGTATTACCATACCAAATTTCAGCAAAATCGGTTCAGCGGTTGGGGCATTTTTTTTTATTTTTTTTTTATGAAATAAGGGGGCAAACGAGCAAACGGGGATTGGGCCTCCGGTAAACTCACTCACTCGGCGAAACACAGCGCAAGCGCTGTTTCACGCCGGTTTTCTGTGAGAACGTTTCTCCGGTTGAGCCGGCCCATTCGTGCCGAAGCATGGCTCTCCCACGTATGAAGAGGTAACAGACAGACAGACACACTTTCGCATTTATAACATTAGTATGGATAAGCTCTTCACTCGGAAACCTGCAAATCATCAGTGCGAGCGAAGCGAGCCCTAGTATATCCAACAACTTGAGCACTTTTGTGGTACACTTTACGAAAAAACTATTACGCCTAATGATTTGTGTTTTAATATAATAAAGTAATTTTCATATTTTATATACAGGGAGCAATACAACCTTCCTGCCAAAATTTGATATAATGATCCTTGTTAAAAATAAAAATACACGTATTTTTTCTTTTATAATCACTCAGTACTAAAATGTTGAATTTCTCTACAAATGTTCTGTAGATGTGTAATCATCGGTCATTCAAGGTTTGGTTACTAAATATAAAAAAAACTGCCTTATAGATTAACACCACACAGAAAAACGACGCGAGTCCTCACAAAGCTCAGCTTTTAGCTAATAATATTTACATGGCTACTTATTTATAAATGCATACTTCTGTTATAATGTAAAAGAAGCAAACACTCATATCCAAATAATATTCAAATTACGTTTAAGGTGGTTTAAGACTGGAGTTTGAAACTAGCAGTCAGCGGGGCGGGAGCGGCGCGGCGCGTGGTTATATAATATTATTGTATAGATTTATGTAAGTATATTATGGACAGGCCCCGAAAACCGAGCGGCACGTGACGTACTACACGGCTTATCCATTTTTTTAACTTATAAACTTAGTATTTGGCTAAGGCTAGAAAGTTAAAAAGGTGCTCGCATGTTTGAAATTAAAAAATATTAAATCGAAAACATGTTTACAATATTATTATGCAATTATTAGTTTACGCCTACGTGTTGATGCCTACGTAATCGTTTCTGAATACTTCAATTGATTATTCTATGGCACGCGACTATCTGTCCTTATCTCGCTACATTTGTCGTCCGTATTCTCTATCCTTTTTCAGTATAAAATAAAGCATTAAATAATTTTTCAAAAATTTTGGAAAATATTCACTTATAATGTAAATTACTAGATGTTTTCATGTAATTCCGTGTGGTACGGAACTTTTTCATCCTTTTTTACCGTTGTATTATAATTTTTGCATTTTCTGAATACACGATTTGGCATTTTTAATCAAAAACGTCACTCGTCGTCACTCGCTTGCTGCCAACATGCAACTAATTCGTAAAGACACTAATTAGGTTCATTTGCCTGCCCCAGATTCTACGCGCTAGTGCGATATCTACCTTTTTTTTATAATATTATATCATAGATTTGTACTATCATTTCAATCTATGGTAACATTGATTAAACTATGTACTTGAAACTTTAAAAAGCTTGGGGTGCTATCCACGTAGCAGTTACTACTTCTAAATGGATGGATATGTAGCTTTAAAAAATCAAACAATTTTACTAGTATTTTCATTAGATATTAAAATATGCAATGTTAATTCATGTAGTTTTATTCTCAATAATATTTACAAAGTGAAATAACAACCATGCTGCTATGGTAACATCTATCAAAGTCCTATTCATAGATAATGTAAAATATGTGTCAGTCCTCCGCCGCTATTCCTGATGAATGCCTGGCGCAGGCAAAAGCTGCTCTAGATGCCGGCGCCAGACTGTCCCTGCATCGGTTCGGACCTCATAGTGAAGTTGGCCCAGGCGACGTGAAATAGTTCCAAATACCCATCTCTGGGAGCCGTAGGCCCTAACTTGGACTCGGTCGCCTGGCGCGAACATGTTAACGGGCGGCGTCTCGGTGCTGGCCCTCATTGTAGACGGCGGCGTTTTGCGAAGCATCGCGTGAAGCGATGTCCTTATGTCGCGACCAAACATCAATTGGTACGGACTTTGTCCATCGTTGTTGGTGGTGCGTCTCAGTCGCGTCTTGACTGTTACTAATTTGCTTAGTAGGTCACCTTCCTCCCTCTCCATTGCGTGTATGGCCTTTTTGATGGTCTGGACGTAACGTTCTGCTTGCCCGTTAGTAGCGGGATGATATGGGGCGGACGTCCTATGTACTACTCCGCATTTGTTTAAGAAACTCGTAAATTCTACTGACACGAATTGGCGTCCGTTGTCTGAAACGAGCGTGTATGGAATTCCAAAGATGGAGAATAATTCTTTGAGTTTCTTAATACACCAGGAACTCGTGGTATTTTTTGTTGGTAGTATTTCGACCCATTTAGTGTATGCGTCTACGATTATCAAAAGCTGTTGGCCTTGGATCGGTCCGGCGAAATCGACATGCAGTCTTTGCCAGGGTCCCGTTGGTTGTTCCCAATGATGCAGCGGGGCCTTAGGGGGTTCGTTCTGTTGTAAACGGCACGCTCTACATGACTTCACTTTCTGTTAGATGTCTCTATCGATATTTCTCCAGTAAACGTGACTGCGAGCTAGAGCTTTCATTTTGACTATGCCGCTGTGCCCGGCATGGAGTTCGTCTAGCACCTGCCCTTGTAAGTTTTGCGGTACGACGACTCGGGTTCCCTTGAGGATACAGCCGTCCTGAATGGTGAATTCGTTGTCGTTTAAACCTATTGCGCGTAATGATCTACCATTTTGTAGGGCATCTCGCAACGTATTCAATTCCTTATCTTTCTGTGTTTCTTGAATAATGATATTTGGGTTTATGTCCAGAACGTTGATTTGGGCGCGTTGGTAGATGCAATGTTGGTCTTCGTAAGTTTCGCGTACGTTATCCACTGGGAATCTTGACAGGTAATCGGCGTTGCCATGTTTGGCGGCGGCTCTGTATTCGACTTCGTAGTCGAATCCCGATAGAAAATGTGCGTAGTGAAAGAGCCTCATGGTGCTTAAGGCTGGGAGTGTCTGATGCGGATGGAAGATGGAGGTAAGCGGCTTGTGGTCGGTCACCAGTGTAAACTTTCGTCCATAGCAGTAGGGGAAAATTTTTTTAATACCCCAGTATATAGCTGTGGCTTCCTTGTCTATTTGACTGTATTTCTTTTTACTTGTTGCTAGCGTTCTTGACGTGAATGCCACTGGTCTTTCTGATCCATCTGCGAGTCTGTGTGAGAGTACTGCTCCTAATCCTACAGGTGAGGCGTCAGTTGCTATTACTAATTGCTTATTTGGATCAAAATGTGCAAGGACTCTTTCGCTGGCGATTTCATTCCTTATATTATTAAAACTAGTCTCGCATTCAGGTGACCATATGAATTTGTTTTCTCTTTTTAGTAATCTATTCAGTGGGTTTGCGAGTGTTGCCAAACTGGGGATGAATTTATTATAGTAATTGGCCATACCGAGGAAGGTTCGTAGTTCATTTCGGTTCTCGGGTCTTTTTGTATTTAATATAGCCTTTACTTTTTCTTTATTTTTGTGCAAGCCATCTTTGTCTATTGTGTGTCCTAGGTAGTTGATACTATTTTTGAAAAATTGGCATTTATCTCTGTTTACTCGTAGGTTGCTTTCTTGTAGTTTTTGTAAGATCTGATTCAGTCGTGATAGTAGTGGTTCTGCTGAGGATCCCTGTATTATAATGTCATCGAAGAAGCACTTGACTCCTTCCAATCCTTGTAGTAGCTGGTCCATACATTTTTGCCAGAGGCTTGGAGCGACCTTTGCTCCAAACATTAGGCGGTTTACCTTGTACGTTCCTTTGTGCGTACTTAGGGTTTGCAGGGTAGCGCTTTCATCGTCCATCACCATGTTGAGGTAGGCTTAGGTGATATCCAAAGTGCAGAAGAATATACCTCCGTTCATTTCAGCAAATATGTCCTCAATTATAGGTATAGGGTATTGTTCATCCTTAATCACCTTGTTTAGGGTTACCTTGTAGTCGGCACATAGGCGGATACTGCCGTTTGGTTTTACGATAGGAACGATCGGTGTGCCCCACTCTGAATGGTCTATTTTTGTGATCACTCCTGCTCTACTTAGCCGATCTATTTCCTTGTCAACCCTCTCCTTTAAGGTATAAGGGATCCTTCGTGGCTTTATGAAAATAGGGTGGACACCTTCCTTCAGATTTAAATGGGCTTTGTAGTTAGGTATCATTCCTAAATCAGATTTGAATACCGCATCCGAAAATTCTTCAAGTAGTTTATCTAATTTAGATTCGGCCGTGTGTATTACTCGCATATCCGCCAGATCAATAGAAACCTCCTTCATCCAGCTTCTCCCGAATATAGGGTCTACATCTTGATTAATAATATATAGTTTTCCATTAAAATGCTGGTTCTTGTAGAAGCATTTAACGTAGGTTACTCCAACCGGCTTGAAAATTTCTCCTGTGTATGTTCTAAGTTTCATATCTGTTTTGAAAATTCTAGTTTTAATGTTCAATTCCTTGTAAAGCTTGAGCGAAATAGAAGACAGAGTAGCTCCGGTATCAAATTCCATGTTAACCTGTTTATTTTCAATTTTGATAGGAATCATGTATTTTTCTGTGATTTCGCTTTTAATAAGGTTACTGTCACCCAGGCTCTCGTCACTACTCGTGTTGGGATCGACTTGGTTTGTCAGCGGCGTCTGCCTTAGAAGGATCTAAGGCAGACGCGTGCCAGGTGCCCTGTTTTGTTGCATTTTGAACAGATTACGTTTAAGGCACGGCACTCCCTTGAATGGTGGTCTTCCTTTCCGCAACGGTAGCATTTTCCCTTTAAGTCTCTTACTGTGATTGGTGGTCTGCGTTTGACATTCAATTTTGACAAAGTAGTTGGCCGAGTTTGTCTACTTGTAGGTGTTATAGCGTTTGTGATCCATGATGTGTTTAAATCTTGTGACATATTTTTATTTTCACTCTTCCCCATTTCTATTGCCGAGGCAATTTGAATTAGCTTGGCAAAGGGTGGCGTGTCTCTTTCTTGAAGAATCTTTGTTCTGATGTCGCTGTCTCTCAAGCCACGGATGAATTGCAGCGATAAAAATCCTTCTGATGTTGATTTCTTGCAGCTTTGACATTTGAATTCACAATTTAGTGATAGTCTCTTCAATCCCGCTGCGTAAATGGCAATAGTTTCATTTTCTTGTTGTTGACGAGAGATAAATCGATGTTGTAATGCCCACGTACTCGGTTTAGGGTCTAGGTATTCATCTAATAGGTCTGTTAGTTCCGTAAAATTCATATTGATTGGTTCATCAGGAGAGCATAGGTCGTAGAGTTTCTGATGGAGAATAGAAGGTAATGCCGAAAGTAATGTGTACACTTTGAATTTCGCATCTGTGATATTGTTCAACAGAAAGTATACATCTAGGCGCTGGGTGAAATTCTTGAAAGTTTCATTTTCTTCTAACGCTTGAAAGATAATTTTCGGTTTCGATTCTGCTGGGCTGTTGGTAGCCCATTGTGAATTTGACGTTGCTTGTGTTGATGTAAGGGTTTGTTCACTTTGATTAGGCATATTTAGCAATTTGGTTTTCAATAGTGTAAATTATTCTTCAATTTCGTACCTGATTTCCATTTCGTTATCAAATTCGTCATCAGCAATTTCCGATTCTATTTTTAATTGTACTTCTTTGAATGACTGTAGATTTTCTTGTAGGGACTGCAGTCTTGTTTGTGTTTCCGCGTGAGTTAGAGTTTCGTTCGAGTTTACGTAATTTTCTAGTTTTGTAAGTTGTGCGCGTGTAGTAGCGCGTATTTTTCTCCATTTCTTCAATTCTGCTGTCGACATCGTCGCTAGTTATTAGATATTAAAATATGCAATGTTAATTCATGTAGTTTTATTCTCAATAATATTTACAAAGTGAAATAACAACCATGCTGCTATGGTAACATCTATCAAAGTCCTATTCATAGATAATGTAAAATATGTGTCAATTTTGAGTAAACAAAAAATTTATATGCACTCTTTTAAAAATATTATCCTTTAATATAAGTGAAAAATATCAATTCAATAGTCCATATTACGGTAATTTAATGGTAATAGAGACATGGATCCGCATTTACGTCCCAGGGCTATCACATGCGCCATAAAAACCTGATCGTTAACTGAACTTCATTTCCCTGTTCAGTCCGTAATCAGGGCTGAAACTTTTGGTTTTAGAATCGTACCTACACGAAACGAAATACAAACTGTCAAAATTCATACTAATGCCAACGTGTGTCTGTCTATCTTTCGCCCAAACCACTGAAGCCATTTTGCTGTAATCTGGTATCAGTGTTTTAGAACGTATAATGAATTTAAATATTTAGGCAAACGACTTATCAAATAAGCACAGGTACGTGTTTCCAAGTGGACTTGCTTCCTTCTGCCAGTAGACTTGGAACCTTGTTATAAGCCGTTGTAAGTATAAGATATAATAACCATCTTTTAATATCAGGCAACCTAGAAACCTGGCACTAAACTCGAACAGTCTTCTATCAACGGTGCGGCTTTGTTACCAAATATGCTTTTTGACTTGTGTTATTTTTTATTGACATATTGGTCGTGGAAGAGGGAGATATAACCTCGTACTGCAGACACTTTGTATCTCTGATATACGGGGTGTGTGGAATATGTGCTGGACCAACGTGAACGCCCGCTAAAAACCTCGAACATGTGGTACAGGGTTCCAGATTTTTTATATTTATTTACGGGACAACCCTGCGTTAGACTCGATGCACGTAAAGACCGGAAAATGAACGATGATGATACTCGGACCGGGTATAGGTAACTGAAATAGAAGCGCCTGATTGTAAGATATTTGCTACAGACATATTTACATACTAGATGACGCTCGCAACTCCGTTGCGCCAAAACTCGTTTATCGCGCGGGAACCGTACATTTTTTCGGGATAAAAAGGATCCTATGTCCTTTGCCGGGACTCAAATTATCTCCATGCCTAATGTCAGCAAAATCGGTTCAGCAGTTTGTGCGTGAAGAGGTAACAGACAGAGACATTTTCGCATTTATAATATTAGTATGGATTATTGTAGGTACAGTTTATTGTGGTAAGTAGGTACAAGTAAGTAGCAAAATTTGTGAAGTAACTAGAGAAATAGCAACTTGGCTTGTATGGAAATTCGTTAATTGCATAAGAGCCGTACACTTCCGCTTATTTAATTAAAACTATCCTTTCCAGGGACTCTTAAAAGTTTTGTATAGTAGGAAGAATTACTATTGCAATGGAAAAAATTAAGCAAAAAGTTAAAAAAATACTAATAAATCACAAAATTTTGATTTGTGTTAACTGTTAAGTTCTTCGATTGATAGGTGTAACCTTTCTAGTTGTTAAGGCTAACACCAAAGTACTTAAGGAACTTACTTTAGTTGATTAGAGTAAGGTTAAGATACTTTTGTAACAACTTAGTAAGAGTAAGTTTCGCTTAGAATCTAAGAGTTCCCCAATTCAATTAATTGTTGAAAATGCAATCCTAATGTAGTATCAGAAAAAAATATTCATAGACAGATCTTTGTTAGTAGGTTTATGTTAGGTTTAATGATAAGTAATTATTGTTAAGTTTAATCCTTCCATCGCGGATTCTTGGAAATGCTGTTGTATTCTATTGTTGTCGCGATCACCAGTGCTCTTATGGGGCTTGAAGGATTAATGATATTTTATTGTAAGGTATAATAAATTTTCACAAATAATATTACATTGTTAAGTCAATGTTAAATGAGATTTGTAGACTAAACTTGACACAACCCGACAAAATTACGTAGAACCTTTGAATTAATTACTCTGATAGTACTAATGTTATCGAATATTGGCGCGGCTTTTTCGCAAACCATATCAAGATGGTTATATATTTTGTCATAATTTATTATTATTTCAGATTATTATAGTTTCGTCAATTTCGGTCAAAATTCCAAGGCCAAGTCAAGGGCCAGGTCAAGTTGTGTTACATAATTTCAACTTAGGAATTAAATTTATCGTAATGGTAAGTTATAATATGTATTGCTAATGGTAAGTTATAATATGTATTGCTAATGGTAAGTTATAATATGTATTGCTAATGGTAAGTTATATATATTGTAATAATATGTATTGCTTGCACCACAGCTCTATAAGAGACACTCTGGTATCAATTTGGCTGTACTAGAGTAGATTAAAGAGATATATCTCTTTAGTATAAGTACCAGATGTAGCCCGCAATTTGTTTATCACGAGGGAACCGTACAGTTTTTCGGGGCAACATATCCTTTTCCGGGATTCAAGGTATCTCTATACCAATATTCATCAAAATTGCTTTAATGGTGTAATTTTATGACGACGTAACAGACAGTCAGACGACAGACACACTTTCAGTTTTCACATTTAATATTATAAGTAAGTATATTGTTAGTTGGCAGTGCGGTTGCACAACCATCATGGTGTACCAGTGAAATCGTACAGTTATAGGCGTACATTACAAGTAGAGTATTCCCATCAAATACAAATATTGTGGGTACACTCTACCTGTATAAGGTTCCCTAATACTTGCAAAATCATAAAACAAAGACAATAAAATTACAGAACAAAAGTTTAACCAACTTTGTACGACAATCAGGCGGGACTCGGGAGGCTGTATGTAACCAAATCATAATTCACTTGTGATGTTTCGGTGAAAGTTAAACAAAATCTGTTTTACAGCTTATACATTTCTAACGATTAAGCTATAGCTTATGAAATGTTTAAGCTATAGCGTATAGTTCAAACCTTGCATTACTAAATATTTAATTTTCGGACTGCCTTTTTAGTTTTGGGGCATCTTACATGCGTAACAGTTTTCAAAAATGTATATTATACTTACTCGTACCATCAAGACTGCTCAAACTTTCTTTCAAATTTTCAAATCTAGGTTTACTAAAGTCTGAAATCTACATTCTATATTGCTTGATTTTTTAAGTTTATGTATTCAATAACACTTTTGACTGGTTAACGTGAAATATTAACTTTCAATATCTTTAAACGAGCAATTCTTCTATATAATATATATGTATATAATATGAAATCTCGGAATCGGCTCCAACGATTTTCATGAAATTTAGTATATATAGGGGGTTTCGGGGGCGATAAATCGATCATTTTATTGGTGTTTTATCGAATACCGAGCAAAGCTCGGCCAAATAGCTAGTGATATTAACATAACCATCTGCAGTCAAGAAGCCTAAAAAACAAGAATATTTTAAATTATTTATATTTGATCTTCTGCGAGCATATTGCTTTTGAGAGAGAGCTCACCTATAATATTTTAATGGTGAATCTATAATTTATAAATGATTGAAAAGCCTAGAAATTCTTTTTAAACGCTATTAATAAGGTATTTATCAAACGTTCTCGACTTTAATAGGTATAACCCTATTAAACTCGAGAACGTTTGGATTGAATATAAAAGAAAATACTCCACTTACGTACTTTTTTTGGAAGTCGGTTAAATGAAACAACTTTTGGACTGTGACGTTATTTATTTATAGTACTCGAATCCCACAGAATTGCTACACTACACTAGTTGTAACATTAGCGATGGTAAACTTACATTACGATCGACATAACAATTAGGTATATATCTAATATTTTAACGAAATTTTAACGCTTTTATTTCACAAATTAAATCTCTGGTACAGAAAAAGTATCATTGAAGTTTAAGGTACAGATAAAAATACAAACTAAAACATCGGGTAAATGTACAATCAGAGAAATTGATTCTTAGGTGAACCTACGTTATTTGGTAGGATTTTTGTTTTGTTAAAGCTAATAGTGACGTTGGCTTTTTAACAAAGCCCGATCAAATGTTGGACATCTGCATGTGAATGAATTTCTCTCATAGTACAAATTATATTTATTACAAAAACCAGCCTTAATGAAATAGTCATATTATATTTAATTGACTGATCCACCTACAAACAAAATCCATATCAATATACATTTTAACAATACGCAAACGAAGTAAACTTGACAATGTAACAACGGGTGAGCTTTTGATCAAAACTTTTAATAAACTATACCAAACTATGACTGCGGTACTCTAACTGTTGCAATTATTTTAACTACATTGTATTAATGCAGAACATTGTTGTCAAGGCTAGTAAATACTAACCCGAGTTTTCTTACAGATGAAAAAATAACGGGTTGCACAGTGCACTCCGTACATAATATATCCCTCGCGGAATGAATAAAAGAGCGTCCTGGTGCAATTTAAACATTTTTACCCATCCCAAGAAACGTGGACAACGCCGCTAGAGAAGCTTTCACTTCAACTTCAGACTATGTTTGCAATCAGAAACAAGTTCAGTACGTACCGAGCATTTCTATACAGATAAGTCATAAGACCTACCTACTTCGCTTTTTCTCTCAAAACCTGATTTTTATGGAAATACCAAGGAAATTAATTTATCTATACTTATAAAATTACATGTCCTGACTGACTGACTGACTGACTGACTGACTGACTGACTGACTGACTGACTGACTGATTCATCATCGCTGAGCAAAAACTGTTAAAGTTACAGCCACGAAATTTGGTGAGTAGGGTTGTTTTATTAAGTAGACACACACTAAGGAAGGAATTTTGAAAATTTTACCCCGAAGGGGGTGAAATAGGGGTTGAAAGTTTGAATGAAAGTTCGTCATTTCTTGAGTTAGAAACATGAAACTTTATTTTTGGGTTACTGATTAAAAATGAATGGATACGTATTTAAGCGTTTTTAGAAATTCTACCCCGAAGGGGGTGAAATCGGGGTTGAAAGTTTGAATGAAAGTCCGTCATTTCTTGAGTTAGAAGCAAGAAAATTTATTTTTGAGTTACTAATTAAAAATGAATGGATACGTATTTAAGCGTTTTTGGAAATTCTACCCCCAAGGGGGTGAAATTGGGGTTGAAAGTTTGAATGATATTCCGTTATTTCTTAAGTTAGAAACTTGAAATTTTAGGTTTGGGCTACTGATTAAAAATGATTGAATACGTGCTTAAGCGTTTTTGGATATTCTACCCCCAAGGGGGTGAAATAGGGGTTGAAAGTTTAAATGAAAGTCCGTCATTTCTCAAGTTAGGAACATGAAAGTTTATTTTTGGACTGCTGATTAAAAATGAATGGATAGGTATTTAAGCGTTTTTGGGAATTCTACCCCCAAGGGGGTGAAATTGGGGTTGAAAGTTTGAATGAAAGTCCGTCATTTCTTGAGTTAGAAACATGAAACTTTATTTTTGTGCTACTGATTAAAAATGAATGGATACGTATTTAAGCGTTTCTGATAATTCTACCCCCAAAGGGGTGAAATTGGGGCAGAAAGATTCAATGAAAGTCCATCATTTCTTGAGTTAGAAACATGAAAGTTTTTTGACGTTTGCGTTTGACGTTTGCTTAAATAGGGTCCCGTTTTTACCCTTTGTATAAGGAACCACAAAAAGGGGAAAGCTATCCATCTTTGTTATTATACTATGTTAACGCGTACGAAGTCGCGGGCAACAGCTAGTATAATATAAAAGCATACAAGATTGTCCCCTTAAAAAGGATCTGCCGCAGTCTTCATACTGTCCATACTCAGAACAGGAAAATAAGTGTCCATATAACCTTAGCCAGGTTATATAGAAACTCATTTTCCGAGTGAAAAAACATACTGTTCTATTATATCCTATCTTTTTCCAGTCCCATCAAAAATATAAATTCATTTTTAAAGTCAAGTCTACTTCGTTTACTGTGAATTTGTAATATGGCCGTTCGTTTACAGTGTGTCCAGGAGGTAGGAATCGTCGGTTTGCTGTGACCGCCTGTAGCTGTCCATCTGAAACAAAGTTACATGCTTTAGTCCGATTATGAATATGTAGGGCCATTTAGCTATATAGCTATTCTATTCTTAATATTTCTTTTTATATTTCTAGTCTTTCAAAATTTGTCAAAAATTAAGCAATTTTTCTCAATCTTCACACCTTTGAATGCTGCACCAGAAAACTTAAAAGTCAGATATTTTATCAAGAATTTCAGTAATTATAATTATGTCTACCAGAATCTGATGGCAAAAATGGAAAAAAATAATTGACGCTACCAATAATGGGGAGATTGGAGCAAAACGTTCAAAATTTTTATCATCTGTGTGTGATATATGCAAATGTAAAAAAAATAGCCAATGATCAAGTAAATTTTTTGCAAAAATCCTATCCAAATTTGCCATGAGATCCTGGTAGACCTATAAGCACTCTCACTGAATAATCTATACTAGAATAAAACATTCTTACCCAATGTTTAAAAATATTCTGTAGCTTCATTTTCATGACGTCTCTGGCACTCTCTTCGCGATCGAACACACCTGCAAAAAAAGTTAAGTATATGATTGTGCACACAATATTGGTCCAGGCATTTCAGAACACACCGCGATAAGACATTATGATACTTTAATCACATGAATCATGAATGTCTGACTGGTAAGATGAACTTTAGGATGGACATTACATGCACATTTTTATTGGACATCCATTCCGCTGGGTAATGAGACTGAAGCAGACAGTGTCCTTGCTTATGAGGCACACACTATAAAAATTACACGACCACCGACAACAAAATCAGCGTGAAGCTGGTGAACCAAAGCAGGGGATTTTAGTTCCAAAAGATAAAACCAGCAACTATATGACATAGGCTACACGGTCGTCTGGCATCAGGTCAGTCCATTAGTCTGATCCAGACTGACGAAGGAAAGATCGTGTAACCGTTTGATTGACGGACTGATCATTTTTATTGTGTACTTTTCGGCTATAATTCTGGCGTCAGTCTGAGACTGATGGACTGAGCTCATGCCAGTGTAACCTCCGTCTAGGGACTTTTTAGTGCCAATAACTTACCTCCATCCCGAATGGGAATAATGTCGTCACCGGAAGGGAGCATGCCGTAGTTGTGGGGGTAGACCGGGTGCGGCGGCGTCTCCTCCTGGCCGAGCTGGTTCCGCACCACCAACTCGTTACTCGACGACTAGAATAGGGATGACGGGTTGTACCATCAGACAATCTGGGGCCGTACAACGATACCGTTTTGAGACTCAAACGAATGAATCGGAATGCCGCGTCCTACTCTTACAAACGTGAAATGTTCGTTCGATTATTTGTGTCTCAAACGGTAGTAGGTAAGCCTCCTGGTTCAGATAGCGGCCGCCATTTGAACTCTAACCTAACCTAAACGGTAAATCTACGCAATTTGGTCGGGTTAAAGTCAATGTTGGTCGCTGTCGGCATGTGTTTGTCATGGCCAAATTGCGTAGGTCCTCTATTTGCATAATATTATGAATCTATCTCTGATGGTACACTACATATTATTTTGATAATTGAAACTTAATAAAATTTCAAACAAATACAACATACATTAATAAATTAAAATGTCAACTCTTTATTTTATAATAATTATAAGAATTAAAACAGAGAAAATGCAGCAATAAAAATGTTTATCAATGCGAGCTACGGAGCTCTGCCATATACATTATTAAGTGGACTGCAAAGCACTTTATAAACAGTGAATAATCGTTATTTTATGATGCTGCTACGTAGGTAGAGAATATTTGTGTTGTTTACTAGGAAACTTTTTATTATTTACTCAGATAGTTGAAACCTTTTTTTTACAAAATTAACCAGAAAACGAGCCCGCAAATTACCTAATAATATGTATGTATGCGGAAAATGTCGGATCTACTGGCCGCCACACTGGGACCACACTGTTCAAACCACTAACATTATAATTATGTAATATATTATAATCTATTCTATTCTATTATTTTAAAAAAATGTCCATGGCGTGATGGACTAAAATTAACTTAATAATATTATTTCAATTATCCTTGGTACGAAAAATCTATAGGATAAAAAAAAGGATATTGGCGAACAGCTCCCATAGACGGCCCCAATTTTTATAATAAAAAAAATAATAATAATATGTATGCGTTCCTTTTTTTCCTCCTTTACGCCTTTGGTCGCCTCTCTCGTTCAGCGAAACAAGCTATGTTCCAACCCGGTAATCCTTAAAGCCATAATATTGATCCGACTGAGCCGACCTATTCGTGCTTTGTGCTACATCTTCAACATTGTACTTACACTGCCTAGAGGGGAATCCCCGGATCTCTTCCCGTGACCGCCGAAACAGGAGTGACCGAACGCTGAACACCCGCCTGCAACAATTTTGACTTCATAACCTGACTGTTAAGTCAATTTACATTGGGTCAGTAACTGACGTCAGTCCACTGCCGTGTCAGTGCACTGCCATAGTGTTAATTGACAAAATGTCACTGACTCAATGTAAATCTTAGTTTACACGAAGGTAGTGCCAGGTCAGCACTGGCCACTGAGTACTGACACGTCAGTGGACTGACGTCAGTTACTGACTCAATGTAAATCTACCTTTTCAATTAAAATGTTGCTGCTTAATTTTAATAGCATTGTCGCATTCACACTCTTAACTGCATATTACTGCAATTTACACTTTTTTGAACATTGATGTTTTCATGCATTATTAAGATCGATATTTTAATAATGCATGATTTATTAATAATAAAAGATAATAATGTAATTGATGTGCCAATCTGAAATAACAGTTAGGACCGTGGTTAGGATCTTTGCACATCAAGGAAAATATTTTTAAACGACATTTGTAATTCCAGATAAGGTACTTACTATAAAGTTATATATTACTAGCGACCCGCCCCGGCGTCGCACGGGTATAAAATATATGGCCACTGAAAAAATGATTAAAATCGATAGCATAATATGATCCTTCACGTGGTCTACTTCTTATCTGTGCCAAATAACATAAAAATTGCTCCAGTAGTTCGCGAGATAAGCCCTTTCAAATAATTTCCCTCGTTTTTTCCACATTCGCCTATTAATCTTAGCGTGATAATTGATAAAATATAGCCTATAGCCTTCCTCAATAAATGGGCTATCTAACACTGAAAGAATTTTTCAAATCGGACCATTAGTTCATCAGATTAGCGCGTTCCTTTCAAATAATTTTCCCCGTTTTTTCCACATTTTCCTCTATTTCTTCGCTCCTATTAGTCTTAGCGTGATAAAATATAGCCTATATAGCCTTCCTCGATGAATGGGCTATCTCACACTGAAGGAATCATCAAAATCAGTTGCGTAGTTTTAAAGATTAAAGGGAACAAAGGGACGTGAGGGGAAAAAAGCGACTTTGTTATATAATATTATGTATATATTATAGAACTAGCTGTTGCCCGCGACTTCGTCCGCGTTAGCATAGTAGGTCACGTCCCAAGTATTATTTTTCAAAAATAGTCAATGTACATAATTGACTTTTCTACGATTTTATTATATGTATAGATAAGATGACTTACTTTGTTCTTAAAAAGGAGATAAGACGTGTCATGAGAGGGAAGGGTGGGGGGGGGGGTTTGGGGGGGGGGGGGGGCGAAGCCCCCCCCCCCCCCAAGAAACGACCGGTGCCAAAGCTCACCGCATAGTAATAAAACGACACTCGAAATCTGTATAGATAAGATACATAAAAGCTGATAGCAAGGCAAGGAGTGGAACATAGTGTAAAGGACGAATTTGTAGGAAAGTTTGTAAGCTTTCTTTTTACACGAGACATTTTTTCTCTACAACTAACCGTTTAAGCAAAATACTAAGTTTAAGCAATATGAGCAAAAAACTAAAAATATTGAAATTTGAGCCCCTTCTCCTCACCCTGGGTGATATCGTTATAATTTATAGCCTCTAAGTAATATTCGTGCAAAATTTGAAGTAAATCCATCCAGTACTTTCTGAGTTTATCCCGGACATACATACAGACAAACAGACAAACAGACAAAAATTCTAAAAACTATATTTTTGGCTTCCATGTCGATCGTAGATCACGTCTCAAGTATTATTTTTCAAAAATATTCAATGTACAGAATTGACTTTTCTACGATTTTATTATATGTATAGATACCCAATAGGTAGCTATAATTGAAAGTACAATACTACCCTACAATATATTTATGATTTTCTTGGCCCAAGAAGAAATGTACTACGCCCCTCGCGCCAACTTATCTTACCTTATAATCTTTTAAGAGGCGGTCAAAGGTTATTGTAATTTCCTTAACCAACTGGGATAAACGAATTATGAATAATTCTTTTAATATTAAATACCCTCGACGGTCGCTAAAAGCTGGACCGAAGATTATAGGGTCAAAGCAAATTTTTCTTAAATTAATTTTAGGTAAGTCTTTAATGGGCTTCTCTGGTAAACAAGTAGGAACAAAAGTTTAACAACATTTAATAATAAATAATAGATAAGACGAAAATAATAATTACTTTAAATGTATAGTTAACTTGACACATTAATATGGAGAATCTGTCAAATAAGTTGTGGATATAGCCTGTCCGGCACTTTATCAGGAAGTGGTGAAACAGGCCCTCTGACTTTATTTTTCAATCGGCATAATTTTGACCTGAGAAATAAAGACACTTTCACTGGCTTGTATGAAAAACAACGTTTTTATATTCCAAGGTTTTAACGAAGAATGTAAAATAGAATTATTTAAACAACTCTAGCTACAATAAAATGATGAATGTTGAAAATTCATATTATAAGCTTGAAATAAAGCTAAAGTAATCAAAATAAATGAAACACTCTTTTACCTTTAAAATGCAGAACTGCACTTGTAACAATAGTATTACTACTGCACTACACTTTCATTAACAGTTAACTAACCACAAAAAATATATTTATTCTATGTTTGAAAGAGAAGCCTCGTGTTATTTGTGGGATAGAATACACTCACCACTAACGATACTTTAACACTTTACTTAAAAAATGTAAATTTAGAGATCTTTGGATCAAGTAGAAACAGACTGTTCTGACAGCCTGAAACCAAGACTAATAAGTAATAACTTACATTACACATACCAGGCAGATGTCACTGTCATATTAATATTATATTAACTGTATTTTCTGATTTAAGTGTACATATACAGGATGTACCAAAAACAACGGGATAATTTAGTCCAACTGTACCACTGACTTATACTATGATGTATTGTGTGATGCTAAAAATAAATCCATTCTTATTCTTATAATACTTAAGGGTGTGTAGTACTGTGTATACGAGTAGGTTCCTTGTATAGTGTTTACTGTGAAAGTAGCAGCGCTGCAAGAGGAACTTTTTTGTATGAATATGACGTCACGTAGGGGCGTTTTTCATAGAAACATAAAAGTAATGTTGCGAGTGTCCATGGGCGACGGTAGTTGCTTACCATCAGGTGACCCGTTTGCTCGTTTGCCCCTTATTTAATTAAAAAAAAAAGAAAACTCTTTCAGCGCTGCTACTTTAACAGTAATCGCTATAAAAATCTCTTTATTCTTCGCATGGACGAGTTCGCCTATCGTTTTTAGTTAGTCCTAAAACTATTACTCAGAATTTTTAGTAATATTGATATAGTGACGGCCGTGGCCTACATTTTGTTCAGTTACAAATATTTTAGCAGTGTCATCATGAGTATGAATCAAGTTCTATTGTAATAATTGATTTTTAAGCAAGACTATGTCAATATTTTCCGTATAATTTCGTATTTCAGCCATGAAGAACTTTATTTTAAAAGCTATAACTATTTATGTTAGGTAAGGGGTTAAATTATAGTAGTCAAACTGTGTTAAAGATGTTAATGATATTTATGCTATATTCCGACTTTTCTATTACGTTAGAACGGATATAACTTTTGTACGTACTACGTATACGTTATTGTATCGACAAAAATGTGCTTTGCTTGTTTTCCTTGTTATCTAAGGTAAAACTATACCATATACCCTTAGAGTATTAATAACAGTGTTATTAATACTCTAAGGGTGTATGGTATTCTAAGCATATACCTCTAAAAGTAGTAGTATACGTTTCCTGTGGAGAGAAAATATAAATTGTATTAATTATTTTCCATTAATAATTTAGTCAGAATATTAATAATAATTATTGTCATATTTCACAATATTATAACGATTGATATTCAGAAATATTGCTCCAGGTGCTTAAAAAAATTCGTTCGTAGTACTAAAGAGTTAACTCTTTACTACGAACGAACTGAGAAATAAATGTACCTTTCTGCAGACTCTACTATAATTTCGATTCCATCGAAGTTGCCACTCTAAGGGTGGGTTGCACCAGAGGCTTGGTTATAGTTACAGTTATGGTCAAAGTTATGGTTATAGCAAAGGCTAACTTAACTTTAACCTTAACTTTGACCACAAAAATTTGACAGATGTCTGTTGCTGGTCCGACAAGGCTTAATGAACGTGGTCGGGGGCGCTGCTGGTAAAGGGAACTGTCAAAAAGGCGTTTTTGTATGATGACAGCGTTAGTTCCTTTTTTCGCTACGTTCATTTAAAGCCTTGTCGAGCTCTATGGTTATCGTTAAATATGGCGTCCATTAACCACCGACCACCGACTTTAACCAAAGATTTGACATTTTGCATCGTAGTTATAGTTATAGTAAGTTGGTGCAACCCACCCTTATTAGGCATACGATAATAATCGTTTAGGGAGTGTCGTTGTATCGCGTGCACACACACACATGCTCAACACGTAGTTTTAGTCTGCAGTCGTTCCAATCACTGTTCTACTAGTCTACTACACAGTCATTGCAGTCCTTATTTTCAATTATTTTGAGGTATCCTAGTTTAAAGTTTTGAAACTGATCTAGCACCCACAGCCAACTAGCAAATTTTAAATTGTATAGTTTTCGAGTAAGCGTTAATAAGCGGCACTTCGTTCGTTATACACGGCGTTGTCCCGGTTTGAGCACGTTAAGTATTTAGCGAGGGAGCGACTGGCGCGGCCGTAGGAGCTCATATTGTATACATGGTGCTGAAGATTGCCTCTAACGAACGTCATAATCTTCACATGTGGTCTACTGTGGAGGAATTTAGTTTTTCTTTGATACGCTCGATCGTGGAAAAACCAGACACAATAGCTTATCTATTGTTATCGCGGCCGCATGTGGCTGCTTGGGAGTTGGGAGACTTGACGTGTCTCTTACACATTTTAGGCTTGTCGACGAGACGACGCTCGCTTTTGCCAAAACCGGAAGCCTTGAGAGTGAAGATTTTAAGGCTCCAAATATGTCCTTGGATGGTACATATCACTTACCGTTGTGTAAAATGCAACAGAAAAAGAATTGGCAAATACGTAATAGTAGGCTTTCTAGTCCTAGGTCGCACGCGCACCGTCAGCGCTGATCGCCCGGGGTGCAAAAAATTCTAGAAAGCGTTTATAATAACGCGCTGCAGTCTGATATTTCTTAGATTTCGGTGCCGACGGTCAGCGTGACATAAAAATCAGGCTTAATCAATAATCATAGCCAATGAAGCGAAAGAATTCCGCGATAGTAAAATAATAATGGTACAACACGGTCACATTAACTTGACGCATCGCTGGAATGCAATAACATAGCGAGCTCCATAATATGACGTCATCAAACCGTGCGTCTAGTTAATGTGACCGTGTTATACTCTTGTAATCGCTTCCACCAATGCCTTGTTCGCACTCAACACGTTGTCTGGTGTATTTGCCACGGGACTAGCTTAGCCACTTGTTAGCATGGCCGAGGTCAGGATTTGCGACTAGCCGATTAACAGGTTTTAGATAATGAGCTATTTTGTCTATTCTATTTTCAATCCAACTAATTTCTTTTTGAGTTTTAGTTGTTATTTCAGGACAGACCAACTACGTGGGTTAGAAGCCTTAATAGAGCGTAGAGTGTTGAAATAGAGGTTACTTTTTTGTTAAAACTAATCGCCTGAGGATCTAGTATCCTATGGTTGAACCTATGTTATCCCATAAATTACCAAACCAGCAAACTAAAAGTAAATTCAATTTTTAATCTTAAAATATCGAGGTGGGCAGACATGTACAGGTAATTTTAACTCTAGAGACGCCATGAAACGTATAGTTTGGGAAACAACGTTTTATTTTACCTTCAGACTACGAATGATAAAGCGACTGGAACGTTCCATTATAATGTAGAAGTTTAAATATTGAAATGCACAAAATTCTCCGTTGCCAAATTAAATAATAAGTTTTAATAGTTATAATGCGCTGAGACAATAGTCGGCGTAACAAGCCCTGAGAGAGTCAGCTTTGCAGACGTGTTTGCATATTATTATCTCCAGCCTTAATACATACCAAAGTCCTATGAAATATCATAGGACTTTGGTAATGTAAGTATCGTGTTACTGCAGCACTTTCAAGAGATGAAAAGTTGAATAGAGTCACAAGAGACTCGTCATAACTATGGAGGCAAGACAAAGTGCAAGAGCACTAACGGACTTTATGATTCACTAAATAACTGATCGGCATTATCGTGATTCGTATTATGATAATGGACAATACCTACGTGAGCTTTAAATTAGTAGCATTTAGCTTTGATGACATTTAGATCAAAATTATTTGAAACCATACCATACAAGGAATACATTTTATACACAATATTTTTTGTACATCTTAAATGTCAGTGATCTCTTGTATGATTTTCATCATATCACATTATCGTGGAGGGTTCAGAAATGGATTATATTCATTGTGTACTTGACATTCTTTATCAACATAATCTTCGAAATGGTATTTTTGGAAGTTTTCTTTTGTATAGCAAGTAACTATTGTTCATAGTTTTCTTATCTCAATCATTGAGAGTTCCTCATAGATAACTGACATTATTGCGACATTGCTATAATGTGATAGCGCTTTTATACAGGATTTAACAAACCAAAGTTATAAATAATAATATTTTAGGGTGTGTATGTTTACTGTGAAAGTATAGCAACGCTGGAAGAGTTACTTTTTCTTTTGTACGGGAAAAAACATGACGCCGCGCTGGGGCACTTGCCCATACAAATTTAAAAAAAATTGCTGTTAAAGCGCATTAATTGCAATTTGTACGACACGCTAGAACTTAATCAGAATGGGCCATATTTTTTTTAATTATTATTGAATTAATTAGGAACGATATATACAGGATGTAACAAAAATAAGTGATCCACAAATTACGTGAGGTGTTTTTTTTTTTTTATTTCTTGACCAAAACCCCTGGTGAGATTTCGTGAGATTTTATTCAACCCCCCTCCCAAATCTCACGTGATATTTTTAAAATGTGGGATTCTTACGTAAACGTTTGGTTTGACAGTCAGTAGATTTTCTTTCGAACGAATTTGTGAATGATCTTAATCGTATAACTAACGCTTACGATTAAATCTTAAGCATACGTACAATCTTGATGAAATGGATCAAAATAGTATTATTTTGTTTGAGAAAAAAAATTACGTGAGATTTGCCGAGACCCCCCCCCCTCTCCCCAACGTGAGATTAGATGAGATTTGACTCGACCCCCTCCCCCCCCTAAACACCTCACGTAATTTGTGGACGCCCCCTAATACTTTAGGGTGTGTACGTGTTCCTTGTAGAGAGTTCACTGTGAAAGTAGCAGCGCTGAAAGACCAAAAATTTTTTTCACTTTTGTAAGGGGAAACTCGTGACGCTCGGGCCCTTGCCCATACAAAAGTGAAAAAAAAAAATCGGTTGTCTGTAAAGTCGGTTTACTGACGATAGTTGAACGTATGACGTTGTCACGTTCAATTATCCTTAACCCCTTAACCCTCGCTTCCGAATCTCTATAAATAGAAACAAACTTTTTCGACTGTAACCTAAAGTTATTTCGATGTATTTCTTTCAAATGATTGTCTAAAAATATTTATAATGAGTAAAATAAACTATTCGCAATACAAAACGCTACATACATTCGAACAAAGACGAAATCCAGTAAAATCTTCGAACAAAGCACAAGTCATACCTTGACACGTAGGAAATAGAGCACAATTTTAAATAGCCGAAATAATACTAAAAGCTCACAGATTGTTTATTTATTTTTCATTCAGAGTGTGGTCAATGTATCAAAGGTCATAGCTAACCAAACTTCTTCGTACAAAAGTATTCTCTAAGTCATCGAAATACGTAATATAATCGAAACAAAGAGCGCGGCCCAGGTGGGTTGAGTACGGTTGCTGAGAGGATAAATGGAACGCCTCAGAGCAGCTGTCAGCGATGCAACGCCGCATGAACTGTCATGTTTTTCGGGCGCGCACCCCATATCGAATTATAAGACGTTATCACGTCAAAATTCGTCTTTCAGAGCTGCTACTTTCACAGTGAACTCTCTAAGTACAAGGAACACGTACACACCCTAAAGTATTATCACTTATTTTTGTTACACACTGTATAATATAAGCTTAATAAAGAAAATTAATTTATATTATAGTGTTACTAAAATGCAACATTAACATACAACCAACTTTAACTTGGCAGCCAATATCGTCCATAACCTGCCTAATACAAAGTTCCAATACAATTTTTGTAAGTAAATTAATATTTTTCTTTTTTGGAATCATTTACAAGTCAGAACGTTTGACTTTTAAATGCTCGATTTGTACCACAAAGATAAAGTTTTCAAAGAAACCGTCTCGTAGGGGTGCGTACGAATGTGAATTCATTTTTCTGCTCCACTTTTACTTCTTGTATTTTGTTTGTATGTAGAATTGATGTTCAAAGGATATACAAAAACTCTAGACGAACATCGTGTAACTTCTTACCTGTGGATCTTTTTACTCGTAATACTACGAACTAGTAACCTTTTATGAATAATAACTGTATTTTAAAAAGATAAAACCGACTACAAAATTGTACGTAATTGAGAATTAAAACTCCATATCTCCAAAACTACTGAACCGATTTTAATGAAACTTGCACTATCCCCTAAGTTAATAACACAAACATAAAAACATACATATACAGTGTGTTTGGTCACGAACTAGCGATATTTTAAGCACTCATATATATGTACTTGTTTTGCAAAAAAACACTAACTACTAAGGTCTAGCCCCCTTCGCCTCTGTGTGGCAGGCACTTTATTATTTACTCTACCCGGTTAACTAAAAACATTCTTTCTTTGCGAGATTTCGTCCTATTGTCATAAAAATAGTCTTAAATGAAAGGTAATTAAATAACCTACCATAAAAAAAAACAAAAAAAAACAAAAATATATGAGTGCTTAAAATATCGCTAGTTCGTGACCAAACACACTGTATACACTTTTGAAATTTGGCACATTTGTTTAGACGCTGATATAGACTAACATATACAAATATTGGGCAGTTCTGGAAATATTACACACATACGCGTCGAATTGATAATCTCCTTTTTTTGAAGTCGGTTAAAAAGAGCCACAATGTGATGTGTACGTATGTACGTTATAGCTGGTATAAACGCAGACAGATCCTGTTCAATAGTTTTCAAGTGCTAAGCTAAAAAGGTTTACTAACGAGCGCGCGGGCACTCTATAGCAGCCATTCTCAAAGTGTATTCCGCGGTGCCCTGGGGCTCCGCAAAAGCCTTGTAGGGGTTCCGCGAGCGATACATAAATTGTTGTTTTAGATATATCATGAGATATCAGCATGGAGACAATTTATTCAAAGCCAAATCATTTTTTGGGGTCCGTCAAAAATGTCACTTCTTAAAAGGGTTCCGCCACTAAAAAACTTTGAGAACCAAAGCTGCTCTATAGTGTGTAGAAATATTATAATATTTGTTAGTGTTTTTTAAAAAGTGACACCAATAAATAACTACTTACAAAATAGCTATAATATAATATATAAATATAATAATAGCTAAAAGCCGAGCTTTGTGAAGGCTCGCGTCGTTTTTCTGCGTGGTAATAATCTTTAAGGCAGTTTTTGAAATGAAATGAAATGAAATGAAAATGAAAATGAAAATATACTTTACTGTGCACAATCAATACAAAGACAAAGTTTAAAATAATATAAATTATACTTCGTGCTGCGCCCTCGAATCAGTATAGGCTAAATATATTAAACACTTGTAGTAACGCCAGGTCACACCATTGCTACACTATAGTCTATAAATTGAAGACAAAAAAAAAATAAGATTTTTTATCTATGTTCCTGTTACTCTTCTACACTTCCGGTATGATGGCAACCACCTCTGCCGTTTGGCGCACAGAGTACCTTTTTATATAGGAAAGTTTGGCGCTAAGCCTCATTCGCTTTTTAGTGCCGCGCCACGCTACACTTCTTTATTTCAGATATATTATACGTATTGAAATAAAATGGCGAAACGTGCATCCAATGAAGACAGTTTTGAATTTATAGTTCAAAAACTAGCTATACTGGAGAAGGAAATAAAACGTTGTAGACGAAATAATTCGTCGTCAAGTTCAAATTCGTCATCGTCGAGTTCTTGTTCAGATTCGAATATCGATATTGAGGATTCAACATTCAACTTGTGAGTATTTTTACCAGAATTTGTTTCAGATATTTCAGATTCACAAATAATTTAGACTTAAGAATACATCAGAATTGGTTCTAAGACCTCTTCGCCGTATTCGCCGCAATTGTCATAATTTTGTGAGGGTAATTCGAGAAAAATTCTACTGCTATAATTATGGTGAATAATTGCATAAAAGTCAAAAAGAAGTGCATCAAAATACTTTCGGAGTATATCGCCGCACTGTTTCGTGTGATAAGCACCAGATTAGTATTGTGGGAACTATATCGCCGCTATTACACAAAATGAGGGTATGTATATTTTACATGTTGTACATGTGATAACGTCTTTTTTAGGTCAAAGGGTCATGCCAATACCTGAGACCATTAGTAATATAACAGCAGATGGACCTAGTCAAATACTGGTACCACCAGGAGATCCTTCTATTGAAATCTCTAATGTTGACGTTGCCGAAAAAGACGTTCAGATGGATATCAACGACATTTTAGGAGATGATCCATCTAATTCCGTTGAATTCGGTCCCGATATCAACAAGGAAGTTGCAAGTTGATTTAATCATATAGCGACATCGGGAATAGGCAAGGAAAATCGTAAAGAAATTCTGAAAAAATATCCATTACCCGCAAATTGTAATTACATTTCAGCCCCCCTTTAAAACCCAGAAATCAAAAATTCGGCCCATTATGAACAAACTCTCAAAAGAGACGCCGCAATAGAAAATCGCCAAAAGTTAATTGCCGCTGGTCTGGCGGGCTTAGGTCGCATAATTTCGACGCAATTATCCGCTTCGGAGGTAGATAAAAATTTTGTTAAAGAAATAATGGATGTGGGTAGAATATTTTGTGATATTCAATACTGTAATTCGGAAACACGAAAACAATTCATCCTATCATTAGTAAAAAGTGATCTACGTAGTCACTTGACTGGAACAAAGATTGATAAATTTCTATTCGGTTCGAATTTTACTGAATCGATAAAAAACGCTAAAGCCGTGTCAAAGTCAAGTTTGGATTTAAAAGCTCAAGCTAAGAAAGATGAGTCGTCTACTTTAACAAATTCGAATAGATATTTAAACTGGAAGGCGAGGACTTCGAATCGCAGGCAGCCGGGTCCAGCGCCACGACAGCAGATGCCTGCTGCGCAGAGCGGGACGTCTCGTCCGGGACCATCGCGCAACTTCTCGCAGCGCGCCAAGGTGACTCGCACCCGTCACCGGTAAACGAGGTATGTTACACCGGCCGCCTCTCTAATTTTTACAATCGATGGACTCTAATAACACGGGACTATACTGTTTTGTCTTGGATAAACGGATACAAGATAGAATTCGATGAAGAACCTCATCAAAATTGTCAACCAGCAGAAAATAAGTTTTCTGAATTTGAAAAAATCGGTTTGCCATCCGTTATCAAGGAACTTGTTGACATAGGGGCTATTTCCGAATGTCAACCGGTTTCGGAATTGTCAAGTTTTGCTTAGAATTGATAATACCACTGCCGTAAGCAATATTAATCGTATGGGTGGAGTAAAATATTCACATTTAAATAAAGTCACAAAAGATATTTGGCAGTGGTGTGAGGCACACAAAATCTTTATTTTTGCATCCTATGTGAAATCGTCTGATAATTATATAGCGGATTTTGAATCGAGAAGAATACATCCCGATATTGAATGGTCGCTAACGGATTTTTCTTTTAGAAATTTAAAAGAAAATTTACTTGAACCCCAAATAGATTTATTTGCTTCAAGAATAAATAATAAATGCCAGAAATATGACTCCTGGCATAGAGACCCAGACGCTGTTGCCGTAGATGCGTTTACACTAGACTGGTCTCATGAATTGTTTTATGCGTTTCCACCATTTTCGCTTATTCTAAAATGCTTACGAAAAGTTATTGTAGATAAAGCAGTAGGTATAATGGTACTCGTAGTTCCTAATTGGCCCACGCAACCATGGTATCCTTTGTTTAAACGGCTCATTATTTCTGATTTAATTACTCTCGATCATAACGATATTATCTTACCATGTTACAGCAATCGCAATTTTTAAACGCACGTTACCCTGGTTGCCGGGATATTGTCAGGGAAGCGTTGCTCAAGCGCGGAGTTCCCGATGCTGCATTAGAAATAACTATGGCAGGGTGGTCTTCAAATACCATAAAACAGTACGATGTATGTTTTAAACGTTGGTATGTATTTTGTCAAAATAATAACGTTGATTTTTTCAAGCCATCGATTGCACAGATATTAGAATTTTTAACAAAAATTTATAACAATGGAGGCAAATATGGTACTGTTAACAGCCATAGAGCCGCTCTTGCATTAATTGCTAATGAGGTGTCTAGTGACATTAGAATTTCGAGATTTTGCAAAGGCGTATATAATTTAAGACCTCCATTGCCTGAATATAATACGAGTTGGGATGCAGCTATAGTTTCAAATTACTTAGGATCTCTATTTCCAAATGAAAATGAGGTCTGATTACCTATTAATTAGTTTTCAAAAACCTCACAATTGTGTTACGGGACAGACCTTAAATCGCTGGATAAAGTGTACATTAGGAGATAGTGGAATTGACATTTAATCCTTTTCATCACACAGTACTAGGCACGCTGCCTCTTCCAAAGCGTTTAAGCTTGGCGTCAGTCTGGATGTGATACGGCAGACTGCTGGATGGAGTGCCAATTCCACAACATTTGCAAAATTTTATAACCGACCTATTGTTAATGAGGATAACAATGTAGCCTTAGCTAAAACAATTTGTTCTCTTTAATTTTGTATTCCTTAGTTTTTATGTTAATGTTAATCATTGTTTTTATTTTTATATTAAAAATCAAATGATTGATCAAAACATGATGTTTCCTTTAACATCTCTCAACATCTACAAGTGTTTAATATATTTAGCTTATACTGATTCGAGGGCGCAGCACGAAGTATAATTAGTGATTAAACGAACTTACCTGTAGGTGAAGTTCAATCATAATTATACGGAGTGCTGCGCCCGAAGAATCAGTAACCCACCCAAACCCAAAAAACCCTATAATTAAGGAAACATCATTTTATTTTCTAAACTATATAAGGCTTAGCGCCAAACTTTCCTATATAAAAAGGTACTCTGTGCGCCAAACGGCAGAGGTGGTTGCCATCATACCGGAAGTGTAGAAGAGTAACAGGAACATAGATAAAAAATCTTATTTTTTTTTTGTCTTCAATTTATAGACTATAGTGTAGCAATGGTGTGACCTGGCGTTACTACAAGTGTTTAATATATTTAGCTTATACTGATTCGAGGGCGCAGCACGAAGTATAATTATGATTGAACTTCACCTACAGGTAAGTTCGTTTAATCACTAATAATATCATTTAAAGAAGGTACACAAAGGCGGCCTTATTACTATAGTCCGCGCGGAACTAGTTGGCCGCGCCTTAGGTAGGGACGGGGGTGAGGGGGCGGGCTACTTGCTGCTCGCAACGCACATGAGAGACAGTGACGACAAATCTCGCGATATTGTGAACAATAATATTATTTAATTATTGAAAAGAATAAATTAAAGACAATTTATCAGTTTTATATTCTAAATTATTGACATCGGCTTTCCGTTTTTTAAAAACCTATGCACTTTAAATAGTATTTCCTTAGGTTGTCTTTTTATCGGCGGACTTATCTTGCTATTGCAATCTCGTGTGCGTTTTGTCCAAACTAGCCAGAACTGTCAAAATCAAGCGCCCCCGCCTCTCCGTCCCACCGCTCACATACCTAAGGCGCGGCCAACTAGTTCCGCGCGGACTATAAGCAGCAATTTCTTCCAGGCAACCTTCGAGCGAGAGGATAAAATTGCTGGATATGGGTACAGTGCTTAAAAGTATAAAAAGATCGTATAAAATAAAATAAATATACTTAAAAAATTCATAATTATTATATTTATAAATACATAGATACATACTATACTAAATTATAATAATATATAATATAATACTAAAAATAAAAATACATATTAATACATATCAATATTATTGCTGTAAGATACATTTTTAGAATTTAAATTTAAATTTGACACCTCAAACTTAGATAATATTCTTTTAAAGAAGACTTAAAAATATTTAAAGTTTTAGCTTGTCTGATTCGTGTAGATAGGGAGTTCCAGAGGAGTATGGACTGGACAGAGAAGGACGAGTGGAAAAACTTTGTGCGGTGAGTAGGGATATCTAGTAAGAGATTGGACGATGACCTCAGCACTTGCCTGTCATGACAGTGAAATGTAAAGGTTTTTTTAAGGTATTGAGGACTGTTGGGATCAAAAAGGAGGGTATAAAGGAGTGATAGTACACGAGCATTGCGACGGTCACGTATCGGCAGCCACTTCAGCTTATTGCGAAACTCTGAAACATGATCGAATTTGCGTAATCCAAAGATGAATCCTAGAGACAAATTTTGAAGGCACTCAAGTTTGTCCAGCTTGTCCTCAGTTTACTCTTGTAGGAATCGGCAAAATGTATCTCAGTCTTTTTAGAGAGTGCTACGTGGAAAACACTTTCCTACTTACTTCCTTCAGGTGCTGAGACCAGGACAGGTGTTCATCAATGTATACACCAAGATTCTTAACTACTTTACTAAAGGGTATTATTGTATTATTGATAAGAACTGGTGGTAACGTATTCCAGTTAATTTTGAAAACAAGCTCCGGACTGCCAATAATTATTGATTGTGACTTTATAGGGCTTAGAAGTAAACCATACTCCTTACTCCAATCACAAATGGCCGATAAATCTCTATTCATAACCCCAACTGCTTCAGGTAATGTATCCAAAGTCGACTGTGTATAAATTTGTAAATCGTCTGCATACAGATGGAATGAGCAAACTATAAATAGAGTGATAAAGTTTATAAACAGGGCAAAAAGTAAAGGAGACAATACACCACCTTGAGGGACACCAGCAGATGCGTACGAAGCGGCCCAGTCAGAGAGAGATTCTGAAATTTTGACCTTTTGACGTCGACCTTCGAGGTAGCTACGAAATAGCTGAATCACAGAAGGTGAAAAGTTAAATACTGCCAGCAAGCTGAGCAGGGTGTCATGATCAATAGAGTCGAACGCTTTACTAAAGTCGAGCAAAGTTAAGATGGTCAACTTCTTATCGTCCATCCCAGACCGAATGTCATCTGTAACTTTGACCAGGGCCGTCGTAGTACTATGTCCCGTCCGGAAGCGAGATTGATGCGAACTAAGGAGATTATGGTGGGTAACGTATCTATTGAGCTGATGATGTATAAGTTTCTCTAATACTTTTGATAAAAAGGGAAGAATAGATATGGGGCGAAAATTGTAAATGGTTTTAGGACGAGAGGATTTAGGCAGAGGGATTATGTGAGCGGCTTTCCAGGTATTAGGGAAAGAACATGTCGTTAAACAAAAATAAAAAATTTGTGAAAGGATGGGAGTGATTAAATCTAAGATTGGAAGAATCATTTTGCGGCTTATATCATCATCACCAATAGCATTCGATGATATCAACATTATGTGTCTTCTAATTTCGTCCTCAGTAAAAGGTAACAAGGTAAATGGCTCGGTGTTTGATTTGGGTAATAGAGAGATCTTATTTAAGGTTTGCAATTTTATAATAGGATCCATAGTAGGAGAGTCAGCAAAATGATTGTTGAGCGCATTTATATCGACATTGCAGGATTTACTTAAATTAGAATTTTTGCCAATACCTAGAGTTTTAAGAAATTTCCAAGTTTTACTTGGATCACCGTTTTCAATAGAGGCATGGATATATCGCCGTTGAGCATCTCGACACATGGTGTTGCAACGGCTTTTTAATTTAATATAACTATCTCGGTGCTCGTTGGAGTTGTTTCTCTTAAACCTTGCCTTAGCCGCGTGTTTAGCATTAATTAGGGATTTCAATTCATTCGACAACCAAGGCGCGGGTAGATGCTTAATTCTTACGGCTTTAATGGGAGCATGCTTATCGTAAAGCGATGTAAGCAAAGTATTAAATACCTCCACCTTGGCATCAATTGAAGCTGCTGTATATAGGGGCGTCCAATCTATAAGAGTTGCATCTTCTCTTAGGGCATCCACATCCATGGATGAGAAATTACGCTGCATTAGTGTTCTACGTTTAGGTTTGGGAGTGCGAATGTTAAAAGCAACGTATACCAGGTCGTGATACGAGAACATTTCCGCAGAAGTCTGACCATGTTTACTAATTGAGTTTGCCGAGGATACAATGATCAGGTCAAGCCATGATGGACGATTTTTTATATTTTAATAGTAAGAAGTAACCAAACCTAGACTAACAGCTGATGATGACATCTACATACAATTAAAAATGGGAAATACTAGGGTTCCCTTCCCTCGCCCTGATAACCTCGCGGTGATATGTTTTTCAGTCACAATATCAAATTGTCTAACGAAATGATTGTTCCAATAAAAAACACCATAATAATTTTACGGCAAATATAGCGATTACGTTTTCTATTGCTTTGTGTATTTGCAGAAGTCATAACAATAAAACAAGCGAACAAGACGCTAAATACAATTAGCCTAATGTAATTGACTATAATAACTGTCCTTGTATATAATATACTCTTTTATTCATTTTGATCTAAATGTTGCCGACCTTAGCTGTGGCTCAGTGATTGAGCGCGTGGTAGCTCAAGCCGGGAGTCGCGGGTTCGATCCTGCCGACGGACGAAAAAGTTTTTAATGTTCCTGGGTCATGGATGTGTATTAAATATGTGTATCATATAATTAAAATCATAAATATAAGTATAGAAAAGTATTAATATTATAATTTCCGTTGTCTGGTACCCGCAGGCTGTAACACAAGTCCTTATCAGGTACTTACTACGAGGCCAGACATACGTAGTGTAAAGCGTCCATAGATAAATGTCAAAACTCAGAGTGTGCAACTATTATTCTACTACCTTAAATTGCACATGGCACATGCTTACCATAAAGAAACCCATGGGCACATTATTTAGTCAAGCTTAAATTTATTGTTTGAATTCTAGTTGAAATACTCGTACTGAATAGGATTAAAAAAACTGTATTCTTCTAACTTATAGAAATTGGACTTGGTATTTTGTAATGTATTTTATATTTTGAAAAGTTATAACACAAGACAAGTATCGAGCATAATATTTGCTCTGAACATCAGCTGCACCTCAAGCCCTTATTTTATACTTAGCAACATAAACACTAAGTTTGTTCAGCTCCACTAACTGAGAAGTTAGACAGTAAATTTACATTAAAATTTAAACATTGCATACTTGCATAATGGCTTAACATTCCATGGAGAAATCTATCTTACCCCCTTACATAAGGGTGTGTATGGGTCCCCTTTAAAGAGTTCGCTGTGAAACTAGCAACGCTGAAAGAGTATTTTTTTTCATCTTTGTATGGAAAATTTTATGACGCGTGGGCGCTTACCCATACAAATCACAAAAAAATGCTCTTTCAGCGCTGCTACTTTCACAGTGAATTCTATACAAGCAGCACATAGTACGTAAACTTCCTAAAATATTAGCACTTAGTTTTGTTACACCTTGTATACTAATATTATAAATGTGTGTGTCTATATGTCTGTCTGTTGCCTCTTTACGCCCAAATGGCAGAACCAATTTTGCTGAAATTTGATATAGATATACTTTGTGTCCCGGAAAAGGACATTTGTTACTTTTTATGCCGGCAAAATGTACGGATCCCGCGCGATAAATGCTCATTTTTTAAGGTACAGGTTTTAAGCCACTCGCACATAATGCAAGCGGAAGTGCCATATTTTACGACTCGATATGGACGATAAGTCGTAAAAATGTGTGGAAAATGCATCCCGTCCGGCGGGACGAAGCGACACCCCGTCATAATGTGCTCGTACCTTTATGACCACTTTTCACACACGTACAAGGCTGTCTTGGCGAATATTTAGTCAGAACTAACGCCGACATAATATTAAGGCCGTCCCCCGAGCAAACGACCTTGGCCATACATTTGCCGCGTTGCGCGTTGCCGAGATCGCGCCAAAAGCCTATTATTTTTACTTATCTTAGTTCAAAATTGCCCTAAAAAAAATTTAAAACGGGGAATATGTAGTTTATGATATCGTCGATCTATTGGCGTGAGTTTCAAATAAAAGTAATTTGTAAATGCTAAGGAGATGCTGAATGTATGCTTGAATTTTAATAAATTGGCATTACTTTGGAAGCTGATATCATGAGTATAATAAACAAAAATAGAAAATTTAAAACGGGGAAAGGAATTTTGATATACTGAAGATTATTGCTGTATTTTTATTATAACTTTGTAGCTTTCAGATTATGAGTTTATAAGGCTTTAAATACGGTCAATTACGAAATCTCCGGAGGGAACGCCCTTAAAGTAAAATTTTACTTGTCATATTAAACAAGCGTCATTTTAGACCATCGGACTAGGTTTTTTGGTTTAAAAAATTCTAAAGTTTCTAATTTTTTGCGTATGGTTTTGGGACCACTAGGTAAACCTAAAAAATGATTTTGTGTCATTTTGGTTGACAGCTTCCAGAGATATTTAGGGATTTCGATTTTTGGTCATTATAGGCTGAAAAAAATATTAAAGTTTAAAATTTAGGTTTTGGGATATTGCTAGGGCAGTAACTGATGTGCAGACACGTTTTATGTCAGATTCATCCACGGGTTTCCCAGTAATTAGCAAATATTAGAAACGTCGCCTAATTGCGTCGAAAAAATATTAGAGTTTGTAAAAACGTCTGCTACTGCTTAAGTTTTGTGTCATTTTCATCCACGGGTTTTGAAGAAATTTATATTTTTGCTTTCAACATTCCGTAAAAGCTACAAAAAGTAATTAAAGTTTTTAGAGTTTACATATTTACAATTAAAAGCTCTATGCAAACCACATTTCAAAATTTGGTTCCTTTTCAGCCACGATTTTAAGAGAAATTGACGATCAAGTAAAGCGAAATTGATTTTTATACTTGTTAATAGGCCACAGACTATTTTATTTTTAAACATAGATACAAAATCATATTTTTAAGGGCCTGTGTAAGAGAAAACACGATATTTTATAATTTTTTCGATGGAAAACAAAATCAAAAATTTGCATCTTATTTTCACAAATATTCAACTTAATTTCGAAACTTAAAGCTTAGTCAATATTTTAATAGTTACTAAAAAATCTACCATTATGAATTATTAGCAGATTTTAAAAAGTTTATGTATTATTTTATGTTGTTGAAGAAAGCTACGTAATCCGCATAAAATCCTGTTTAGTGTTCACTGTTCAATGATTTGAATTTTATTATATTTATAAAATGAAACTGACAAATTGGTTCGAGTACCTTTGCAAGTAGGGTCGCCATCAGGCGTTTGGAGAAAGATAAGTATTTTTTTAATACGTCATAAATCAAAAGCCGCAAATCGCAATTTACCTTTTAAGTTTTACGGTTGAGCTGCGCGTCTACTGGATCGGAGCGTATGCATCGGCATTTCGTCAATTACGAAATGCCGATGGGGTGCGTTCACTGCATTTGGATTCATCATAGGCAATTTAGTTATTTGTAGTCCGTCATAGCCTGTTAACGTGCATTTGCATTATAGAGGATAGTGGCGAGGATATTGTTGTAACTAGCTGTATTTTATCAGAAGAGGAAAAGAGAAACAAGAGAAAACGAAATTCATTATTTCCCAATTTCATCCCAAATACTGTTTCTCCTCAGTTGGTTATGATGATGTTGAAGTACTCCCTCTGGGTCGTATCCAACGAAGGGCCGCTCGAATTGTTGACTGCCACAGTGTTTCAAACAGCTTGGACTCCTTGAAATTACGCCGAGATGTAACGTTGCTTCACTCTGCATCCTCTATCGGTTGTATCACGAAGAGTACTCTGAGGAATTGTTCGGTGGTGAAGATCTGTTTTAAGGTGAGGCGTCTGATGAAGAGCTGGATGATGTTATCCAAGATTTTCACGATGACGTAATTTTATCTCAGAGTCCTCACTCTTTAGAAGTAGAGTCACCTCCTGATTCAGACGAAGAAATAGAAGAAGTATCTTTGCAGTTCTATTCTAATGCGTAACCAGTCACTGTCCTCAGCGTTTCAGATATTTTACGTGGTAGAGGCAGAAAAAAAACAGAAAAGCAGTCATAGGTCTACAGTGTGTCGCGCAAAACTCGCCGCTGGAGCCTCTGTATGTTCTATGGAATGCTAAATATTGTGGGGATCAATTCTATGATACTGTAACATTCTTCAGATGCTGCTAATAAGCAATTTTTCAAGAATAGGCGCACTTACCTGAAGACTCTCGCTTTTGATTACATAAAACCGCACCTAGAAGACAGATTTCAATACCGAACTTTGCCAACTTATGACGTATCTACAAATTTGTAAAAAGTACTGGAGAAAAAAAACGCCCAACGCCTTATAGCTTCTCTTAATTTCAAATTTGGAAGGTGTTTTGTCTTCCCGAGGTCCAAAGACCGCAAATCACGTACGCAATGTGAGACGTGCAAAACTTTAATCTGGGGGCACGGCAGTGCCCCACAGCCAAGCTTTTTAGCAAAGGCACGACCGTACCATACTTTTCTCGAAGAAGTTCGCGACTATTTCACACCCCCTTTATCTTCGATGTTAACAAAGCTAGGGACTTAGAATTTCGGTCAGTAGGAGCAAGTATTAAAACTAGCTTAACCTCCAAATTAATGAAATTTCGATTAATAGTTTAATAGTTATAGATGGTCAAAGTTACTACATTTTGTCACTCACTGACTGACAGATCATCAAAATTCTAAGGTACTTCTAGCAGACTTAGAACCTTGAAATTTGGTACCCGGATAAGTCTTTATTCACAATGAAAGGAAAAATTATGAAACCGGCCAAGTGCGAGTCGGACTGGCGTACATAGGGTTCCGTACCGTAAATTTGTATGGGAGCCACCCTTAAATAATAAGTTTATTTAATTTTTATTATTAATTATTAAAGTTAAAATACAATCGAATATTTTCTGAAATTTTCAAAAACCTTACTTATTAAATACTACTAATTTTAAAAAATCATGTTTGTTGTATGAGGCCCCCAATTAATAATTAATTTTATTTTAATTGGACTATTAGCTTTTATAACGACGCCAGAAATACATAATTTGTGATAATTGCAACTATCTAGCTATTGCGGTTCTCGAGATCCAGCCTGGTGATTACGGATTACGGATGGACGACGGACAGACAGCGAAGACTTATTAATAATAGAGTCCCGTTTTCATCCTTTGGGCAGGGAAACAATAAATGAATGAAAGAAAAGATTTTTATGTTTGCAACTTTGCAAGAACAGAATGAGTTTCGACTGTATAGTATTTGTTTTACGTATTAAAATTCGATTTAAATATAATTAATGTAATCAGCACTGCGATACTACATGATACTGCGATACAGAACTATCTAAGCCTCAAAGAAAAAATATAAAGGAGATAGAGAATGAAGAGAAAAGTTATAACGTGACCTGAAAAGAAAAGAATAAAAGCCTTCAAAAAAGAAATGAAATCCCACGAAAAACATGAAATGTAAAAAGAGCCAAGAAAAATATTGCATAGCTATTCAATACTTCTGTCGTAAAAAGTTTTCAGATCACATTCAAGCCAAGCCTTCAACTTATTTTGTAATTTAAATCAACATTCAGTAAATGTATCAATAGATTTCTTTATTTTATAATTATTAAGTATAGTGGCATGGCAATGAGCACTAGAGAAATAATTAGCGACTAATAATTGGATTTATTGGGTACCATCGGCCACATGCATCGTTAATAAAACACTCGCTTGCCGTCTGTGTAAGTATGAACTCCTCCAAATATGCAGTTTTATATTTGTTCCTCTTGTGCTCATTGTCAAGCCACTATAATAATTATAAAATGAAGAAATCTATTGATACATTTACTGAATGTTGATTTAAATTACAAAATAAGTTGAAGGCTTGGCTTGAATGTGATCTGAAAACTTTTTACGACAGAAGTATTGAATATCTATGCAATATTTTGCTTGGCTCTTTTTACATTTCATATTTTTCGTGGGATTTGTTCTGTTCACCGGAACAAAATATGCCAAATTGTTTCATAGTACCTAATTAATTCGATTTAATTATGTTCAGAAAGACTGAGATTATTGTTAAAAAGTCTATGTAAGTTGATATTTTAATAATAATATAAACTTTAATATATTTTTAAAAATGTGTTATTATTGTTGGGGTGCGCTAGTACCCCAGGGTACCGTTAGATAAAGTTTAAGATGGGTACGGTTTTAGGGCTTGGGTCACATAAGTATAATTGTCAATGAAATATTTGTGTTTCCTAGCTGTTTCCTAGCTGTGTAATAAATATCAAATTAACATGTTTATTCTAAATGGTAAAATAATGCAATCGTGAAAAACATAGGTCTTATACTTAATATTATTTGTAATAATATTATTTAATTTGTAGGTAACAACCCTAGGGACGAACTCTATCATACTCGTACGTGCTCGTACCACCGACCACGTATAATTTTTTCAAGATAGTATTATATTCAAAATTCATATTGCTTTTGTACACAAAAACTGCCGATTTCATTGAGATAATTTGATTCCTACAGTACATCTAATTAAAGTATTCCATTAACACAAAGGCTATTTTCATTACAAAATATAAGGTGGTCTGAGGTATTCAACGAAATTTACGTAAGGAAAGCTGCTAGAAAGTAGCAAGAGTAGCTTATTTCAATTGTACATAGTTTAGCCACCTAGCCTGCGAGATTTATTTCAAACCAATTCTGATTGTTTCAAAGCGCATTCGTTTGCCACAATCAAAATTTTTACATATACGCATACGCAAGCAAAAATTAATATCATCAGACAGGTACAGATGTACCAACAATTTGACTCTAACTGCGCCTAATTTTATCTATTTTTTTGCGGTATACTATGTTCGGGCGAGACGGGGATTACGAATTATTACAAAATTGAAACATTTTGACATTTTTGAATGCGTTGGGCGAGTGCGGGGGCCGGGGTGTGAAGTGCGCGGGTGAAAATTATCAGTATCACTATCAGCGTAGCGCGCGGATAAAACATTATTATTTTGCTTTTGCGAAATAATACACAATTTGAAAAAATCAGAAGTTTATCCATAGCGGGTCTGTATGCCTATCTAAAGGCTGTATCTCGACAGCCTGAAGACAGACATACAGACAGACAGACATCGAAGTCCCAGTAATAGGGTCCCGTTTGACCCTCTGGGTACGGAACCCTAAAAACGGTAGGACAGAACTACGCAGAGTTCTGTCTCACACTCGCACTCGTCCGGTTCTTTCATACTGTTTATATTTTTGTATCTAATTTTTAAAGCAATTGGTAAAAAGGACTCAAAATGAAAATATATATTTCTTACTTCTTTAGGATGTTGAATATGTAAACTGGATGAATCTGACACAAAATTATTCTATGGCTTTATTTAATAGACCTGAGCCCAATTATTGTGATTTCAGAAACTATTTTTTTTTAGATAGTGTTTTAAATAATTGGAAATAATTCGGGTTCCAATGGGCTAAAATGGTTCAAATTAGGTACCTACAATCCGAAGACTAATCTCGATATGATGCTATTGTTATTTTTAAGTTAAGTTTTTGCTGGCTAGTTTTATACAAATTTTAAAAAATCGACCACTAAATTTTGATTTTCTCAAAAACCTATCATCAGAAATGACACAAAATTTAAAAATAACCTACTAAGACATCACTCCATCCATGTGCAAAAATTCAGAAACTTTAGAATTTTTGAAACTTAACACCTCAAAACAAGCTAGGTCCCGCAGGTCTATTTTGCACATGTAGCCTAAAAGAACTTTGTCGCTTGATTTTTTTTAAACCGACTTCCAATAACTAATAAGGAGAAGGTTTCTTAATTCGACCGTATAACATAATTTATGTTGCAAACATGGATGCAAAAAATATATATTATATATTTTTTGCATCCATGTTCTTCTGACTACATTATCATCAAGGCGGCACAATTCTTTGTAAGACGTCTTTACATTGTATACATTTTCTAACGTCCGGTCCCCATGACAACGGCAACTTAAAATGTAAATTAAAAAGTTTGAAACAAGAACTAATTAATTATTGCAGTTAAGGCTTTTTGTGGGCCACCTGCAAACAAAAGTCATAGAAGGGTTGATTCATTGTGTTATACCTTTTACTTTCATTATATAATTTCCTTGTGATTATGGCTTACCTAATTACTCCTACGTAGACTTTGGTTACAAGAAAAAAAATTACGCGACGTTCTGAAAAGTAATAAATTCACAATCGCGTATGTATAATAACTTATATGTGAGCGATGTTGTTATATAATCTATACATATAATAAAACTGTAGAAATGAAAATTCTGTACATTAAAGATATTCAAAAAATAATAAGCGGAGGGTGTCACTACACCGCTATACAAGCCAAAAATGTGGTCAGTTTTTTTGTCTGTCTGTCTGTCTGTCTGTCTGTATGTTTGTTCCACTATCACACGAAAACTACTGGTCCGATTTGAATGCGGTTTTCGCAGATATATTTGTCTTCTTCCAACTTAACATCTGGTGTATAAAAAAAATTCCCCCCACCCCTCTAAAGGGCCGAAAGAGGGGGTCAGATTTTGTATAAGACTTTTGCTTTAACACGAAAACTACTGATCCCATTTGCATACGGTTTTCGCAGATATATTTGCCTTCTTCCAACTCAACATCTGGTGTATAAAAATCACCCCCCCCCCCCCCCCAATCACCAAAGATTTTGTAAACTTTTTTCTTTAATGGACTTACTTTATATTATTAGCTGTTTTTCCAACTTAACATCTGGTGTTACATAACATTTTTCCCCCCACCCCTCTTAGGGGACAAAAGAGGGCGTAAGATTTTGTATGCTGATGAAGTAAAAATACTTTAAATGGCAAAACAACGTTTGCCGGGACAGCTAGTAATACATAAAAGTTATAATATTAACTATATATAAACAATATTTGGACGCTGTTTTAAAAATTAGTGTACTAGTCCGCAAAAATTACGCATTGAGTTATTAATGTTGTTATATTCTTTAGAGTTTAGATCATTTAGAAAAAGACTGCATTCATAAATCAACAGCAATTTTTTGTGGGTTGGTACGCAAATGCTTAACAGCGACCGTTTATTATATTTTTTGTACTCTCAAGGATTATTTTGAAGGAATATTAACTTTAATTGTAATATTTTATATTAATCATTATTATTTTTTAACAAAAAATTAAAACCGACTTCCAAGGTAAAAACAATAAGAATATTAACTAAAAAGTATTAAATAATTCTTTCTCTTTAATAGTGCCTTTTCCAGAATTCGTCAAAATTCTACATACTATACTACTATAATATGTATTTCTGTACATATTACATATTATAGTCTGAACACTATTTTGAAGTCGGTACCAGCTAATTAAACCATGACTTCAGTCAATGTCAGAATATCTGGAATATTTGGGACTGGTACCGACTTCAAAGTAATGAAGACTATAATACATATTATAGTCTTCATTACTTTGAAGTACATACAGAAATAGTTGGGATTTTGACGAATTCTGGAAAAGGCACTATTAAAGAGAAAGAATTATTAAATACTTTTTAGTTAATATTCTTATTGTTTTTACTACTGCAGTCGCCAGAGGTTTTAACCTCCGAAAATTGTAATAGTGAATGGATTTTTGTTTTTGAGGTGTCATTTTCTTTTTTACACTATAACTTGCAAAGTTTACCAAAAAATTTTTTGTGCTTTTAATTTTTTAGTCACTTAATTAAAAAATAATATTTCACCATATAAAACAAGTCCCGAAAAAAAATTTTTTTCTTGTTCCTGTTATTTAGTGACTCTTATCCGATTGCTTACGTTGAAAATTAACCAAATACACAATTTTTGAAAAAGAAAGTTTGCTTTGCTAAGCTAAATACAAGTATAAGGTTTTTGCAAAGTTTTTAGAGATTAACGCTCGTCGTAACCAAGATAAAAGGGTTTGGGTGGATTTAAAGGTTGTAACGAAAAGTGTGTTAAACTTACTTGTTGTGCGTATTTAATTTTTAGAGAAATGATAACTTTTAAGTACTTAAAAACGTTTAAATATCTCAAAAAATGTGTAAAATAGACCGAAAATATTTTTCTATATTTGTTGAGAATTTATTTAAGTGAGAGCTAAAACATTAAATGCATCGACAAATTAAAGACTTTTTCTAGTTTTTGAAATATATTTAAGCTTCCTACTTAAAGCCAGAAAAAAATTGGGTGCTACAAATCTCACGTACATACTAAAGACGCATGCTGCGACCTATGTTTGGAAAATGCTTACCTGAATACAAAAAATATCAGTTCTTAACCTAATTTGTATTTTTTTCCTTTAAGTATGTTTTAGCAAATATAATTAATGAAAAAACTAAATAAAAAATCAATTTTATTCTGTAAAAACCTAGCCAAAATAAATAAAATTCTTCGAAATATCCGTGAAAAGTTTGTGCTACATTTTCAGAAAATTTAATAAAGTAAGAGCTAAAAAGTTATACACATTAAGAAATAGAAGGCTTTGTTAAGCCTTAGAAATAATTTTAAACTTCCTATTTAAAACCAAAGAAAAATTGGAACGCCATTTATCTGGCGAGGCACACAACAAGCACATTTGGAGGTATGCTCATCTACATACAAAAATATTAATTTTAAATATAAATTATATATTTTTTTCAACTTATTTTCTTTCTTTGGAATATAAGCAACGATACAAATCAAAAAAATAATGATACATTTTATTATTTTGCTATATATTTAAAAGAAAGAAATATGAAAATTTTCTTCAAAATTTTAGAGTTTATGAGTTTACTTGAAGTGGAAGAGAATAATTTAAATATCAAAAGCACAACTTTTCAATAGATAAACTTTATTATTTATGTTATCAGCTACACATTCCTTTTTTTCTTTTCAATTTTCATCCACTATTGCAAAAATCGGAGGTTTGCACGATTTTTACGTTCTGGGAACTCCACTACTTGGAAGTCGGTTTTAATTTTTTGTTAAAAAATAATAATTTCACTCTTTTTAGTTATTTATATAATGGTAAACACATAAGTGTCAGTTGTAGATATACAGTAGGGCCTCGTTAATCCGGAGAGGCAAAAACACGACCTTTTTCGGATTACCGAGGCGTCCGGATTATAGTTTGCAATATTTAATGTTAATAAAACACATGCTTAACCTTAGTCTCTTTAATCAATTTTTTAATATCAATTTCGAATATTTACGCGGCGGCGCCTGCGCCATGATCTTAGCGAACGCGCTACATTGACACTGTACGAGTACTACACGAAAGGCGATAAAAGACAAAAGACTGACGGGACGGCGCATTGGCTCATGGCAGCCCGCACCTACACTCGCCCCCCGCCGGCTTCCCCCGCGAATTCCATTGGCCGGCCGGATTACAGCGATCACCGAACAAGCGGGAGTCCGAATTACCGAGGCCCTACTGTATATAATTTAGATATGAAAATATCACATCTATTAACTTTACTTAACTTGAAATTTTACGTTGAATAGAATTTACATAGAAGCATAATATTATGCTTCCAGTTCTTAAAACAACAATGAAAACAAAGAGTCAGGAGTTCTCTAAGCACTTTCAGAACCATAATATACCCGTGGCAAAATCTTTCCTGGTAGCGTATGCTTAGAATACTTCTAACTAAATCGAAATCACTATAATATTATGTTTCCTTATAAATTTTGAGGAGCTCCCTATATAACACATGGATATCAGTATCAAATTGCCAACTTGGTAACCGTAGTACCATAGTCGTATAATAACATTATACTTTAAAAGAACAAAATAATTTTCAAAATCACTCGAAAAACTCGTCTCGAACTAAAAGATTATGGAAAGTACTTATAATAGAGCCATAATGTGATGATGCATGGTGTAATGGTAGTGATGATGATTATGATTTATGATGAATATAAATTGCACGGTAGCATATTATGCTTTCTGTTCTTAAAACAACGCCGAAACTTCTAAAAGTGTATACGAGTATATAAGGAGTTAGGAGTTCTCTCAGCACCTTCGGAACCATGGCATACATTGATGCAAAATCTTACATTTTGGTAGCTTATGCTTAGAATACTTCTCATAAAACCAAAATAACCATATTATGTTTCCATATAAATTTCGACGAGTTCCCTCGGTTACTCATGGTCCATGGATCCCATCATCAGGTCACCACTTTTATGAACATGGTAGCAAATTCGAATTAAACCCTTTACAGTTACAACATATATATACAACATACATAAAAAAAAATACATATAGCCGAACGTAATTACCTCCTCCTTTTTGGAAGTCGGTCAAAAATCGTCTGGCTTTCACATTCCGCCTTTCGCACAATTCACGTAAATAACTTCAAAAGTGTTTCTTAGCATATTATATTAAGATTTATCATATTCAACTATCCTATATAAATGATATTTCAGAAGTTAACACTAGAAGGGTATAATTACACAATTAACAGCAGATTTAGTTACGTCCGGGGCTGTAGGGAAGATGGTATTCGAACCCTTATCCTGACGGATAAAAGATAATTCGGGTAATACAACACTTCAAAGTTTCAAGGTAACTTGTAACTGAGTTGGTGGTAGATCTTGTATGTCTTGTATTAAGAATACTACAATTATCATAAAATAGTTTTAAAACGCTCAAATTAAAGTAAATCAAATGTAACATTCAAAATATAAGTTTAAGCTTTCCATGTTGATCAATAAACAAAATGTTATGCACGGAATTGTCCATTTTATAACATTGAAAATTTCCATCCTTCCCTCGGCTCCATATCTGAGCCCCTACCTATGAGCCAGTCCACACGGCGAGTTGCGTCAGCGTTGCGTCGACGCAGCGCTGCCGTTTGACGCATAGCCGGCCACACGGGCGCTGCGTCATCGTAGCGTTATTACTTATTACGAAGCACGTCAACACCCCCTCCCGCTTCGCCTCGGGGGCTGCTGTCCGCCATGTGTGCGTTGCGACGACGCAGCGTGCCGTGTGGACTGGCTCGACGTTTTCTTTATCGCTTATTTATAGAATCGCCGATGAAAATGTGTGATTTGATACAAAAAAGTCAACATTCGACGCATGTTATATGAATTCCATACATTTTGATAGGAAGCAATAAAGGAAACGTCCTGGCTCCCTAGCCAAGACGTTTCAGAGTCCCTACTCTAGGCCGTTTCATCTAAATCGGTGCAGTTACTCTGTAACTACTAATTAGTATATGGATATTCAGGATATGTTCGTCCTAGTAGCAGCTAGGCAGATGAACTAAACAGTAAACAACCTTTCTATTCTTGTAACAAAACGGATTAGTGACGAGCGTGATCGTGTTATTGCCTATCCTATATCACCTTATTATCCATGTTATTATTAACTTTTAATCATTACTATATTATGCAGGGTATTTTAACTCTACTAGGGTGCTATATTCCGTTTCAATAATAAATGAATTGAACATAAGCAACTTTTTTGCATTTGCCTACTTTGAAAAAATCTGATGTTTACAAAACTGTTAACATTCGTGGCAATCTATATTCACGTTGGTCATGATCGACAACCATTACTACCAAGATTGCGAAGCGGTCTACACAATGCATCATCGTCGATCATGGAAATTATAGATAAAAATTCAAAATCGCTTGTATTGGAGCACCATACGCCTACCCGCCTGTATAGCAAATAGATCATATTTGACTTTTTAGAATCTTTATGATAATAACAAAAGGGTGAACTTCATAGAGGCTCAGACGTAAAACAACTGACTGACCATTTCCCAATTCGTGTTTTTGATTGCGCGGGTTGAGGCTAAGGCCCGATTCTCATACCTCGAATAACACTTCGATCAAAGGTTGACTTAGGGTCACCACAGGTATACAATTATTTCAAGTTGGCCGATTATCGTACAACTAAATTGCGTAGTATCACAATAATTTAATTGGACAACTTTTCAATTGTAGGCAATCGAAAAGGAATCGAGGTTCTTTAAATACGATCGGTGTCCAAGTTGTACAATTTAGTTGGAAAAATGTGTGAGCTCTCATATGTTTAGTTGGCCAACTTGAAATTGCAAGTCTGCGGTCGCTCGTATTCGCAGGTGAGATGTGTGTGTGCGAGTGAGACAGCTTGCTATCAAAGTGAAATTCGAGGCACAAGAATCGGACCCCGGTGCGCAACGGGTGTGTTAGCTGAGTAATTTGGTCGAAGTAAAAAGGTGTAATCAACTCGAATGTGTAGGATAGCCGTGTGCTTTTTGTTATAAATATCCTTTATGTACAATACAATGGTATCATTTGTTTGTGATTGGTTGCTGATTATTTTGTACGATTTTTACGTAGGTGGAATGAAATGTCTTAAATATTGATTGCAGTTCTTTTCCACAATTTAGTCGAATGTTGGTAATAGAGGTATAGAAGACAGGTATAGAAGACAGGTATAGATCTGTGATAAATATTGGTTAAGAGCGGGCTGTGCAATTTTGCTGTGTTTTCTAATAACTAATAAGTATTACGATCCCGGAAGACGATTGACTCAAATGAAATTGAGATTCATTTAATCATTGTATATTTATCTGAGACTTAGCTAACGGAAAACACGATTCACTTATTTTGACTCGATAGTTTTATTTTTCGAAATTATGAATCTTTTTGGGCATTTCAACAAATATCTGTTACACTTATTGAGTAACTATCATTTAATAACTTGCACTACTACAATCACACACTTTATAAAATAATAGCTAAAGGAAATATTAGTATCGTAAATACTAATATTTCCTAAACTAAATAGTTTTTAAGTAATCATCAAAAAACAGTTTTGGGACTTACGATCTTTACTTTCGTGCTATAATGCGGGAACCGTTGTTACGCGATATTGTTTACTATTTGCTGCAGCCTAAAACACATTGCCCGGGAGCACGATTCATGGAATTATTGTATCACGATTGGAGGATAGCGTTGTGTGTAGGCGGGGCTAGCGTTTTGACAGCAGGCCCTTAAGGAGATATGGAGGTGTCTCCTTTCCAGTTTGGATGGTGATGGACAAACAGACAAGTTTTAGTAATGAAGCTCTGTTTCACAATTTAACTATGTAAGGAAATCTAATTCGAAGAGCGTGCGGAAAATACGCGCGTAGATTGTTGGCTTACAACTGTAATTATTTTGTCTTAGGTCGGCTACTTATTTGCAATAGATGGTTTAATATTTTATGACTAGCTTAAAAGTATAATATTTATATTGGAAGTGAACTTACGTTTGGCACCGACGCCGACGGAGACGACTAGTATGGCGAGCACGGACACCGCGAACATGTTCTGCGCCATTGTTACCTGCAACAATATTCAAGCTACAGTTGACTTATAAATCAGCTTGTTTATTGTTTAAATAAAAGTAAAGAAATTATCACATTGGACTCGTGCAATTTAAAAATCATGAAAATAATGTAACAAAAATTAAGATCTTTACAAAATAAACATTGATAATAATATTCAACTCCTTTACAAAAGTATGAATGATGTTGATTTTATGTAGAGACGATTTATCAACTTTATATCTGTAGTGAGAGGAATAATTAATCGGTAGATCAGTCCCTTTACCCGTTTCAGCCTTCCAATTAAATGACTACCCATATCGGCCATTAATTAAACGATTTTATTTTCACTTATAACTTTTAGGGAAATTGATGGGAAGGATTTGGTTGGATTTCCGATTCTTTAGTTAAACATCTGTCACATACAAGTTATCTATTATTTTACCTATGATTGTTATTGTATTAAGTTCTATAGCAACTAATTACTTAAAATTGCTAGTCGAGAACGTCTGGAAAAACTCGACAAGAGTTTTAGGAATATTAAAACTTAAATACCTAGTAAAAAAAATGCAACGCCTCTATAGTCAATTGGTTTTTAAACTTAACTCTTAACTCCAAAAACGTGGGCTCGACTGTGGCGAACTATAGTTTCGTTTTCAACTTTGATTGAAACAATACTTAAACGTCCATACCATTATAATCATAACCTCCTCCGAGCACATGTAAATTAACATTTTGAATACGAAATTGTATATGTCTATCTAAATGTCTGTCTGCCTATTATCTCTTAACCCTTAGAGCGTGGAACCGATTTAGAATTCGACATGAAGATACTTTGAGTCTCGAAGACGGAAATAAAAGTGTTTTTATCAAGGTAGAATTCCCAAGCAATAAATGTTGCGAGCGAGCGAATTTGCGGACGACATGCAGTCTAAAATAAATGTCAACCTGTTAGGTTACGTTAAATAACATAACATATTTACAGCCAAAAAACATCAAACGTCGCTTTGATTCATTAGGCTTCGCTATGTTAATTGTTTTTTGTACGCGTCTTGACGGTTTTCTTAAATATCAAAGTGTAGTGTATCAAAGGATGACTTTTTACTTATAATACGTATTACGTGAACTCACTCACGTGTTTTGTATTATATCAAACACTTTGAGGTGAGCTATTTAAGGTAAGTCAATGTATATTATTTGCACGTGTTACATTTAGATTACTGAGAATTGATTTTGTAAGAATTTTAGTACACATTGCTCGAATTTCGCAATAGAACTATAATAGTCAGGGAGCCCTAGAACATTTTTTTTTATTACTATCAATCTAGTTTTTTGTGAGTAGCTTCATTTTGATAAGACGAACAACATATTTATTTGCGGAAAATCTCGAAAGTGGTAGTTTCTGAAAGAAAGAGCTAGTTCTGTTAGCTACCACTTTCAAGATTTTTCGCAGATAAAAATGTTGTTCTTATCAAAATGAAGCTACTCACAAAAAATTTACTCGATAGTAATCAAAAATAAATTGTTCTAGGGCTCCCGTACTATAAGTATTGTTGATAGCTAAACTAATAAAACTGCTGCTTTTCAAGGGAAAAATTATAATAGCAGTTAATTATTTACGTAGTACCTATTCCTATTTTAGGCTAACGTGACTGTATGAAATGCCATCCCATCCATACAATTAATTTTGTTCTACGACGCTACGCATTTCGTAGCTTCGTAGCACGGGCTACGTAGACTGTTTGAACTTTATTTTCGTCGGGTAAATTAATGTCCTTTGTTAAACAAATATTATTACCTTTGATTTTGACTTAGAAAAATAAAAAATTCTTCCTAAAAGGGTGACATAAATAGTAATAATAAAAAAAAACATTTTTTTTATAAGTACTATAAAACAATCATACCCTTATCTAAAAGTTTCATCACCTAACGAATATTTTAAATTAATTTTATTTACAATACTTCCTATCGCCTACGCGTCAGAATAAAACACAACCCTACAATAAAGCCAGCAGAACAGTATCCATACGGATATCCGGTACACAACATTTGTGATATGACGTTGTCGCCGCCGTATTACTCTATGTCGGATAATTTGTATCTACAGGGTGTAACAACTAACAAAATTAGTGATTATGCTTTAAGGTGTGTATAGGTCCCTTGTATAGAGTTCACTGTGAAAATAGCAGCGCTGAAAGAGCAACTTTTTTTTCTTTGTAGGGAAAATGTCATGACGCGGTGGAGCTTGCCCATACAAATCTCAATAAAATTGCTCTTTCAGCGTTGCTACTTTCACAGTGAACTCTATATAAGAGACACTTATAAGTTATGCACTCTAAAGATAATCTATACTTATATTTTTTGTTTGTTTGAACGCACTAATCTCAGAAACTACTGGTGAGATTTGAAAAATACTTTAATTTTTAGATAGCCCATTTATCGAGGAAGGCTATATTTTATTACGCTAAGACTAATAGAAGCGAAGAAATAGAGGAAAATGTGTAAAAACGGGGGAAATTATATGAAATTGCTTATTATCTTAAGAACTATTGGAGCAATTTTTATGTTATACTTATACACATGAAGAATAGATCACGTGAAGGGACATAGGCTATTTTTTCGGAAAAATGTACGGTTTCAGCCAAAAACAAGTTCAGGTTGATCATGTTTTTGGCTAGTTAAAATTAACCATATAAGTGGAGTTGGGGATTTGGGGCTTACCTATTCCATGAAACTTGAAAGTTTGTTCAGTTCACATAACGTGTCCTGGCTGTTAAAGTTTCGTATCGAGTTTAATCTAATTTTTTAATTTAATTCTCATTTGTTTGAAATCTGATTGGTATAATGAGAATTATTAAATATTTTATTGATAAAAACATCAGAATATTTCTCAAAGATGTTATTGAATATTGAATGGTATTCTTATAGGGTGTCTAGTCATAGGTAACAATAGCGGCGAGTACCCACTTAACCTCCCGATGCACAAGACGTGTAAAAAACAACCCATACCTACATATTTACATAGTAGAAACACGTCTTTATGGGCGGTTCACAATATTCTAATCCAGTGATTCAATCCAGCGCTCTAGATTGCTACTGGAATAAAGTAAATGTGCATATATATATATATATATATATATATATATATATATATATAATACTTACTAGCGACCCGCCCCGGTGTCGCACGGGTATAAAATATATAGCCACTGAAAAAATGATTAAAATTGACAGCCTATGATCCTTCACGTGGTCTACTTCTTATCTGTGCCAAATAACATAAAAATTGCTCCAGTAGTTCGCGAGATAAGCCTTTTCAAATAATTTCCCCCGTTTTTTCCACATTCCCCTATTAGTCTTAGCGTGATAAAATATAGCCTATAGCCTTCCTCAATAACATTGAAAGGCTATCTAACATTGAAAGAATTTTTCAAATCGGACCAGTAGTTCCTGAGATTATAGTGCGTTCAAGTTAGCCCTTTCAAATAATTTTCCCCGTTTTTCCCACATTTTCCTCTATTTCTTCGCTCCTATTAGTCTTAGCGTGATAAAATATAGCCTATAGCCTTTCTCGGTAAAATCTAACACATCAAAATCCGTTGCGTAGTTTTAAAGATTAAAGGGAACAAAGGGACATGAGGGAAAAAAGCGACTTTGTTTTATACGAGGGCGGGATGAGAAGTAACTAGCCTCTGCTATTTAAAAAGTTAAAATAAAAAAAATATGTATGTCATTTTTAAATTCGTGTCTCTGGCCACTTGCCTGTCCCGACCACAGATTAAGGATATATATATAGATGTAACCTTAGCCCGTCATCGCGTGGCCATTTTGTGCTTATTTTCATACAAGTAGTGTGCGTTTATTGTCTTGAATATTTCTATTTGTCGATCATTTCGAAGCACATTATTATACAGCAAAGAAAGTCATTTAGTTCATGATATCGATAAACTATAGTTCAAGTAATGAGAATCCGTAAACAAACGTAAAAAGCTATGCAATTTTTGTAGACAAATTATTAATTGATGTGACATTTTTAGCACTAATGCGTTATATAGCACGAACAAGGGATTATTAAACTTATAAATTATCTTTTTAGCTTACAAAAATACCGATTGAAAAGCCCAAAAAACGTTCTTCAAAACTTACGTATTTAATGTTAAATCCACGTGTTTGAGGCATTCTTTGGCCATTCTTATGGTTTATTATTTAGCGGAACCACAAAACTCAACAATATCTAACATAAAATGTGCACTAAAAACCTTTATTAACACTTTTATTACATGAAATATGCAGACCGACTCCTTTGTTATGGCCGAGTAAGTAGGACATAACATTACACGCTTTTGACGCTTATACACCGATATAAGACTCTCTCCTAGAGTATATTATCTCAATGGTCCCGACCGGGACGAATTAAAAAAAATATCTCTGGCCACCTGTGTTCTAAATTTGAATTTGATGGCGTGAAAATTTTATTAATTTTTTATCCTTTCAACTGTTTTCAAAATGGATAAAATTGAACAAAGAGCGCCGATAAAGTTTCCTCATATGAAGGGGATAAAGGGGAGATATATCTGTGACGAATTAAAAAATGTTTTGGGTGAATCTGCTTCTTCTCATGCCACAGTAAAAAACTGGGTGGCTGAGTTTAAACGCGGTCGTTCATGGGTCAAAGATGAAGCCCGCCCCGAACGTCCAAAAAGCGTCACTACTCCGGAAATGGTCGTGAAAGTATATGATATCGTTTTAGTAGACCGACGATTGAAGTAATATCTGAAACAGCAGATACTATAGGTATCTTAAAAGAACGGGTAGATCATATTCTAAGTGAGGAACCAAATATGAAAAAGTTATCGGCCCGTTGGCTGCCGCGATTGCTTACGCACATTCAAAAAAGAATTAAAGAAAATCAATGAATTAAAGTATGATTTGTTGCCCCACCTACCTTATTCGCCTGATCTAGCGCTATCAGACTTCCATTTATTCCCTAAGCTCAAAACTTTTTTGGGTGGACAAAAATTTGCCACAAATGATGAAGCCATAGCACTCATAGCCGCTGTAGAGGAGTTTTTTGCAGGCCTTGAAAGAAATCATTTTATGGAAGGCATTACTACTTTAGAACAAGGATGGAGTAAGTGCATAGAAGTTCACAGAGACTATATCGAAAAATGAATTTAAGGTTATCACGAAAAGTAAAGTTTTCTACTATTAGGCTAGTTACTTATCATCCCACCCTCGTAATATGTATAGATTAGTAGTAATGAAAGAATTTCTTAAGACTTTATTGCTAATTATTATAATTAAGACTTTTAAGTGATATAGTGATTGGTCTCGCACTATGTCGCATCCTACGAGTACAACGTCACAGCCCTAATGTCACATAACACGTCATCACATCTAATAAACTATGAGTAGCGACGTAGGTATCTCATTAACATAATAGGAATAATTTGTATCAATACTCTCCCGGTACATGCTAGTAATTAATAGCTGAAATAATATTCTAAGCGACCTTAAATAAATGTATAAAAATAAATATCAAGTAAGACTTCTCTCAAGACGAGCATAGCATAGGGTCTAACAGAACGAAGTCATAATACTCTACTCAAACACACCCTAGAGTCTAGATTCTAGGGCAGACTTTCCCAAAGTGGGCGATAATGCCCCCTTGTGGGCGCTGAAGGACTAAAGGGGGGCGGTGAGGGATCCAGAAAAAAAAGGGGGGGCGTTGTGTAGTTGCTTGGGGTGTGACTTATTTCATCTAGATTCATTTTAAATTGAAACAAAGGGGGCGCTAAAACATAATTTCTTCTCAAAGTGAGCAGTAGACAAAATAAGTTTGGGAACCCCTGCTCTAGAGTCTACAGTCTAGGGTGTGTTTGAGTCCCAGCGTGGAGTTCACTGTGAAGGTCGCAGTGCTGAAATATTTTTTTTATTTGATTTTGTATAGGCAAATTAATGACGCCGCGCTAGGTCGCTTGCTTATGCAAATAACAAAAAAAAATGCTGTTTCAGAGCTGCTTCTTTTACTGTGAACTGTATATAAAGTACACATACACAGTACACACCCTAAAGTATTGTCACGTTGATTTGTTACACCCTGTATATTTCAAGTTTTATTTGATAATCATTTTTAGATTCTTATTTTACCAATTATTTCACTTCTCGTTAAATTGCTTTTTAATTCCTGGGTTCATATTATACTAGCTGTTGCCCGCGACTTCGTCCGCGTGGACTTCAGTGTACTTACAGCGCGCGGTGTCAACAAAATTGGTGTCAAATTTAAAAGCTTTTTAAAACCCTGGTACCCCTTAAATCAAAATACCCAAAAACAGCTGTGCAGTGTGCACTGTGCACATAATATTTCATAACTTTAGCTTTACCCATAAACTATTTACTATCTAAGATTGGTTGGTTAAGGTTACGTCACTCATCATCAGTGTTGCCAGATACACTGTAATTACAGTAGATCTGCCGTATTTTCACGCCGTCTACTGGACACAGTATTTTTATAAATACAGTGTATGGAGACACAGTATTTTTTTGGCAACAAAAAACAAAATTTTATATTATAATGAACGCTTCCTATGAAAAATATTATGGTAAGTTTTGCTAATGCGCCCGCCACACACACAGCAAGGAGTAGGGTATTCCCCGTATCGGCCATCGGCCTCTATGGTATAGAGTTAAGTATTTATCATCTAAATGTTATTGGATACGGTACGCAATAGTGTAGTTTAATGTTATTGATGTGTAGTTTAAATTGTTTAGTATTGTGGTCAAAGTATTCCGTGTTAAATATTACGTTTTAGATTTATGTTATAACTTAAATTAAATTTTGAGTGTAAATAATTATATTTCTTGTGAAAAATATGTCTCAAGCAAAATATAGTTCTGCTGAAAGTGAGAGTGGACCATCATCTCCCAAAAAAACGAAAAAACAACATTATAAACAAAAATTTAGAGATGAATGGCTGAGTGACGTGAACTTTAAAACTTGGCTTCGGCGTGATCCTAAAGACCCATATCGTGCCATTTGTGTAGTATGTGATGCAAAAATTTCCGCTGACAGAGTTGCTCTAAAGAGGCACGGCGAAGGAATCAAACACTTAAAAAAAACTAATCCTGCATCATCATCATCGCAGCCGTCGATTTCATCAATTTTTGAAAACAAAGCATTAAAATCGGAAGAAGAGAAACGAAAAATAGCTGAAATTAAATTAGCAGCATTCATGGCGGAACACAAAATCTCACACAGAGTGATGGATCATTTAATAGACTTATTACCAACTGTATTTCCGGACTCGGACATAGCGAAAAAATTGAAAATGAAGCGCACAAAGCTTCAGGCAGTTATTAATAATTTACTGGGAATTTCCGAAAAACAAGAACTGTGTGCTGATTTAAAACAACAAAAATTTTCTGTAATGATTGATGAGAGCACCGATATCGGGTCAGTAAAAACTATGTGTATCGTAGTTAGGTATTACTGTCCAGATAAAAGCCAAATTATAAGTAGATTTTGGGACTTAATTCAAATTCATGGAGATGAGAACATGGCTGCGACTGCCACAGCGGAACATCTCTTCCAAGGTGTATTGAAGTCATTTGAAGAAAATTCAATCCCTGTTAAAAATATTATAGGTTTCGGTTCAGACGGGTGTAATTCGATGATGGGATGTAGGAACTCTGTGTCAAGCAGATTTCGAGAAAAATGTCCGGGAATAATTGTACTAAAATGTGTTTGCCATTCGTTGCATCTTTGTGCAAGCGATGCATGCAAACAGTTACCTGCTGAATGTGAAAAACTCACTCGAGATATATACAACTATTTTGCGACCAGCAGTAAAAGACAATCACAGCTAAAAGAATTTCAAAAATTTACTGAAACTGAAGTACACAAAATTTTAAAACCAGCTCAAACAAGATGGTTGTCTTTGAATTCAGTAGTCGAAAGGATTTTGGAGCAATGGAGTACACTTTCGTTATTTTTTAACGGAAGATGGCTTGAAGATAACGAATGCTTTGAAATCCATAAGCAGCTGAATGATCCTGCTATAAAAGCTTACTTTTTCTTTTTGAATTGGATGTTGCCGAAATTCACCCAAGCTAACACACTATTTCAAAGCGAAACCCCTATGATTACAAAAGTACACACAAAAATGAACGACCTGTATAACGAACTAATAACAACATATGTGCAAAAAACTCATATCATGGAAACTGATCTAGAGAAAATTGACCCAACTGACGAAAAATATTTTAAAAGTTTGGACGAAATGTATCTTGGACTGGGGGTTCAGAATCTACTTTTGGCAAATGAAATATCGTTTGAAAAGAAAAAAGTAATAAAAAGAAATTGTCGAAATTTCTTGATAACAGCTTGCGTAGGAATCCGCAAAAGATATGCGCTCAATGATCCTGTCCTGTGTGCGATTTCCAAATTGGATCCTGAAAGTTGTTTGGATGACTTACGTCGAGACGAATCTCTTCATGTGCTGTTCCAATTACTGCCAAGACTGACACCAACTTCTTTGGCTGAGCAACAACAAATAGACGATCAATGGCGGAAATTGCCGACATTAAAACAAGAATTAGATACAAGCCAACAGCCCGATATATTTTGGCACAAGGTAAAAAGAATTTTTAGCAGTTACAAGTTTTAAGCTTTCTATATCTATCTACATTTTTTTCATGTTTCTATTTCAGGTGAAGCAGTTTGAAGAGTTTAGTTTGGTTGCCCAGTTTATGCTGAACATTTTGGCTCTTCCAAATTCTAACGCTGAGTGTGAAAGAGTATTCAGCCAAATAAATGACACAAAGACTAAAAAGAGGAACAGACTAATTACTGAAACAATTAATGGGAATATGTTGGCAAAGCAGGCCATTTCTCGCCATGGCGGCAACTGTGTTAGTTTTTTGCCAACTGACAAGATGCTAAAATCTTTTAATTCAGAAATGTATAACAAAGGAATAGCAATGGAACTGAATGACAGTGACAGTGATTAAAAATTATTTTGTGGATAAAATTAAGATGTTTAGTTAGTTTGTAAGGATATTTTTTTTAAATAAGTAAATCTATATTTTACTTAATAAAATAATTATTTCCTTTTTTATATGGCATTTAATTGCACTGTAAAATACACTGTATTTTGTTCCATCAAACACTGTATTTTTCTCGTAAATACTGTATTTTTATGCAGGCAGCACGGTATTTTTGAAAATCTGATCTGGCAACACTGCTCATCATTGCATAGATAAAGTACTGAGTGAGTCATACATTATCAACATGTATAACAATCGAAAGAATCGTAAACGACAAATGAACATGGTACCACCTCTTATAGAAAGACTTATGAGCAAGCGATAGCGCGATGTAGGGGACGCACGGCGCCATCTATTATGAATTTTTGGAACTAACTTAATTTGAACAAATTTACGCATTTTCACCCCCTTACAACCCCTTTTTCCAGTTAAAAAGTAGCCTATGTCCTTTCTCAGGCTTTAGACTATCTGTGTACAAAATTTCATTATAATCGGTTCAGTAGTTTTGGCGTGAAAGCGAGATAGACAGACAGACAGACAGACAGACAGACAGACAGACAGACAGACAGAGATATTTTCGCATTTATATTATAGTATAGATAACCTCATTCTTGATATTTTATTAAAATTACTCAAAGCAAGTAAAATTTCTAACAGCACAAGTATACGTAAACGACTCTACTAGACTATAACAATTACTATAAAACTACTGTAAAACTGTACTAGCTAACTGTTGGAAGGTAAAACTGCAGGAAACTTTCGGATCATGCACCAGACACCAGTACCCTGTTAACGATCAAATTTGTTTGACAAATTTGTTTGATGTAATTAACGTTTTCATCAAACAGCAGCGCAGACAAACAAACATGCATCATATAGGTTTGTCAAACAATTAGCTAGAATCGGTTTGAGATCATGAGATCTTGTTTGACAAATACAGCGGAACACGTTCAAACACGTTTGTCAAACGCTACGCCAATCCAAATTTTCTTCAAACAGCTCAAACACGTAGATTGTTTGACAAAGGCTTCAAGCAAAGCTGTACACTATCAAATTGTTTGACAAACACGTAGTTAGACAAACAATTTGATCGTTTATGTAGGGTACTTATTTGATGTTATGTGAAATTTACACACAATAATCATCATTATTTTACTAGAGATTATTATGCAGCAACAAGTAAACAGAGCAACAGTTCGCACCGACAATAAAACAGCAGTATTCGTTTAGATTTTGATCACGCGCTACAATAGTGTCTGTAGAACTAATAAAAGATCTTACATTCTGACACATTAACCTTGAAATTTCGCACGCGTGTTCCTCTCTAAACACACTAGGCCAAAAATATATATGTCGCAGTCATCTGGTTTAATCTGCGATTCGATTGAATGACTAGTGTATTCAGTGAATGAATCCATTCAATTAAATGACTGAAGGACAACTAGTCAAGACGTTGACTGAAACGTTTAACGTCTTGACTGAAACGTTTAACGTCTTGACTAAACGTCATTATAGTGAAGACGTTGAATGGTATATAGGCGATATAGCCGACTTAGTAACGCTTGTTTAGGGTGATCAAAAATTTGCAACCTTATTTTGAATAACAATAATAATTAGTGATATTAAATAACGATTGAGGACACGGCCATAATGTATTATGATTCTATAGGTACCTACCTATTGTATTTTAAGTTTTAAGATGTGCAAATGCAATACTGCCTATTTGTATGAACTAATTCAATGATTTCGAAGAATCAAAGGATAAATTACGCTTGTTTGGCCTCATCCTGAGGATTCTTTGTGATCCTGAAACAGTAACACCATGATAACTTATTATCATTATGTTCACGAAATCAAGAACACTAAAACACAAACCCCTAAATATCACAAAATATAAACAATAACAATATATGTACTAACCTTGATTTTGTTGTTCGTATTCGGCCAGTTTCGCCTCAATTTTTTCTTTAAGAGTAGCCAGCGGCGGAGTAATAATCGTGAAATCCATTTGTCACACTATTTTACAATCAATAAAGCACTTTAAGAAAACTCAATCGGAAAAAATATTAACACAGTGTTCTTTGCGCAAGTTGTTTGAGGCCATATTGGTATTGGCGACTACTAGCGCCACAGTGGAAAAAAATGAACTAAATTATTTAATAGCCTGACTGATTTTATGTCCGCTCTTTTCAAAGGGCTATGTTACAATCCGCGAACTAGTTGGACGTTGGATGACGATTGTTCAATCGACGTTCGGCCGAGTCATTCAATTGAATGAAGTCATTCAATGAACACGCTAGTCATTCAATCGAATCGCAGATTAAACCAGATGACTGCGACATATACACTACGCGAAACTAGGCGGCGCGTAAAATAATGCAAAGTCGTCGTTAAAGTCGTGATTTTTTTTTACTTAAATCGTTAATTTTGAAGAACGTTATTTTTTAACCCTAAAAATTTTTTGTTGCGGCCCGCGACACCAAGTTCAAAACATGTTTGTGGCCCGTGAGAAAAAAAGGTTGGGACTTGGGGACCACTGGTTTAGGGTGTGTATGGATCCCGCTATATAGAGTCCGCTGTGAAAATAGCAGCGCTGAAAGAGTAACTTTTTTCTCACCTTAGTATGGAAAAAATCAAATCTATTCACAGTTATACAATTCACAAAATAAAATTTCCTCTTTCAGCGCTGCTACTTTCACAGTGAACTCTATAGATGAGACACGTACACACCCTAAAGTATTATCACTTAGTTTTGTTACACCTATATTTTGATCATTGGTTAATAAAGAAGAAAGTATTAATTTTGTATTATTTCTTTATTATTTTAAACTCGTATTATGTCTATTTCTATTGCACAAGCAAAACTAGTAAAAAATATATAAACAGAAACATACTTGAAAACACAGTATGCTTAGATGGTAAAAACATTGGAAGTCAGTCTCACAGCAAAACTTATTGTTAAAGAAGATCCAGTTAGCTACTTGACAATAGCTACTGCTTAATAATGCCACTAACTATTTTAGAATATTTTTACGAGTATTACTTACTACGCGAAACTATAAGTTACGCGGCGTAAATTCCGCATGTTTACGTCCGCAATGTCAAACGCATACAAAATACGGACGGAACGCGACGGAATAGTGTGTCAGCGGTAATTTAAAATACATTGCAGGCGGAATCATGCGGAATTTACGCCGCGTAACTTCGGCCTAGTGTGTTTAGACACTTACGATGTAAGCTTCCACTAAGAAAGGTTTTTAAGCTATTGCACAGCTTTTATGGCGGGCTTTGAGCGTGGTCACCGAATCAAGAAATTCTGTAACGAAAAAACCTAACACTGCGGCGTTGCCAGCCTTTGGCACGGTGTTTGTGTGCGTGCGACTAGACGTATGCGAATTATAATTGCATAAATTGATAAAAATGCTTTACCACGGCAGTCCGCGAGTTCCCCACGTTTTTTTAATTGATTCTCAAGGGATCCAAAAAGTGATCAATGATCATACACTAGTTTTTCACGTGGGAAAAGTCATTAATTTATTTTGTTTTTAATACTGAATAGAGTGAAGGGCCGACAATAAAGCTGTCCCCTGTGTGACGCCCTGACAAATACACACAGGGCTAATGAACGTACCCCCTGACAAATATTTTGCCTGATTTATCACACTTAACTGTACCGGCTGCAGAAAAGAGTATTTTATTGAGCAATGTTTGAAAATTAAATGGAATATTTCCATATTCAAGTTAGCAGCCTATTTTTTGAAAAGTCATCAAAATATTAGCTATTATCGGGTACCTTGACCCGCTAAGAAGAAACAGCGAAAGACAGCTCTCGCGCAGGCAAATTTTCTAGCATAATTTGTAGTACTATTATCAGCACTGTGTTCATCTTTCGTCTTTGTATATACTCGTAACTAGAACTTCGTTTAAAAAGTATTGCTATTATGTTTATTAATAATGTTTGAATATTTCAAAAATGAATTTATAATAAATTAATTCGAGGGAGAAATTTTCCAATAAATTGGATAATTATAGGTTAAGCTGTAGGTCCATCTTTTGAACAGAACCACAGAAATATCGGTTATTTTTCGTCCATTTTGTCAGCACCTATTGTGTTATCGTTAAATAGCGCTGAGTCAAATTATGGTCAGCGTTATTGCTATTACAATTATTAGTCTTTATTTTAGTATATTTATATTTGACCGATTGAATAAAGAAACCTTAATATGAATATGGTAGGTGGTGGAATTTGGTAGGAAGTGACGTTAAAATAATTTTAATAAAAAATTTAAATTATGCTGTACGCTTTAAAAAAATACATAGGCCACAACGATATACAACGAACAATCTTCATAGACTACAAGAAAAATGTTAACACCATGTTAACACACATTTACGACACATGGCAGACCATGGCAGACAGTACGAGTATTCGAGGCTATTTTGACATTTTAAGGTATGAGTTATGAACTTGCGACTTTTTACAATAATATATCAAAATGGCCCTAAATAATCTCGAAAATACGCTTTTTGCCTCAACATGCCATGTCTATTAAATTTCTATAGGGTGTAACAAAACTAAGTAATAATAATATTTGAGGGTGCATAGGTGTCTCTTATACTGAGTTGACTGTGAAAGTAGCAGCGTTGAAAAAGTTACTTTTGATTTCTATGTTTCTATAAGAAATGCCCCAACGTCAATAGAATTTGCCCATGCAGAAATAAAATAAAATCTGCTGTTAAAAGTACTTACCCTAAATAAAGTCTACATACCTACTGTACGTACTCTAAATAAGGGACACACACCCTAAAATAAAAACACTTAATTTTGTTACACCCTGTAAATCATTACTTGAGTATAATTGATGTAATTTTAATTAAAAAGTCGAGAGCTACATAAACGCATCTGCTGTAATAACGCTTTTTGTCAAATTACCAAAATGTCTTATGGTTATTAATAAAAAACCATTTGTTATGATTGGGTTTTTGAAGTATTATGGTGATTTATGATTGATAGTAATTGAAGAAAATTGCTCGACGGTTATTAACTATGTCATACCTATGGAGGTATGTTATTCTATTCTAATTTGTGTTTACTACATTCTGAGGTGAAGTTAGTAAGAAATTAATTATTCCGGGCCGACAAGTAACTTTGACAGTTAATTTGGGCGCGACATAAGAGTGGAAGAGTTAAGTACGTCGGTCTACATACTGGCTAAGAATTCTCTAACTGCCGCTATCAGACGCGAATAATATAATTACTTAATTGTAATTAAATTACGATTTCGACATAAGCCCCACATATGACTCAAAGTACCTCCATAGCAAATTTTAACACAATTGGTTCAGTCGTTTGGGCGTGAAGAAGTAACAGATAACCAGACAGACACACTTTCACATATTTTATAATATTAGAATGGATATTAGAAGGCCATGGGAAAAATTGGGCCTTCACAGTAGATTAACTGTGAAAGGATTAAAAATAATATTATTCCAAGAAATATTATGCAGAGGATTATAAGTAGCTGTTACCCTCTAAGTATTTGTAAGAATCATAGAAATCGAACCCTCACATAAAGCGATAAAAGGTAAAAAGTTTTGGAATCTGTTTGAGCATCACCAGTAGTAGGAATGTGGGGATTATTTTTATGATCCTATCAATAAAACGCGGTACGCAAAACCGATCCTTTGAAAAATATCCCTTCTGCATATGGGACACCTTGCCTTTTAGCTGCGTAATCTCTTTACTAGTCGGTTAGTAATATATACTTTTCCAGTTTATTTATTCTTCTGTTATATATTATTTTTAAATTATTTTTAAAAAACAGTGGGGAATAGGGAAGGGTAGGAAAGGAAATAGGGGAGGGTAGGGAAGGAAATAGGGGAGAGTAGGGAAGAGAAAAGTGTGGGGGATTGGGCCTCCGGTAAACTCACTCACTCGGCGAAACACAGCGCAAGCGCTGTTTCACGATGGGTTTTCTGTGAGCCCGTGGTATTTCTCAGGTCGAGCCGACCCATTCGTGCCGAAGGATGGCTCTCCCACGTAAAACTACTACAGTGTAATTACTTTACTCTTGGATTAGAAATTGGTAAAACGCAAAACTCTGATTAGGAAACAGTTACACTCGAGTAAAATTTTACTCCAGTTTGGTCGAATCCGCCCTTAGGGATACGTGTAAATATTCCTCGAACAACTTAGTTCTCGTATACCCGACTTAAATGTCAAAGGAAGTCATACCCTTATTATAATTTACAAACAAGTTATAGGTGCCTTTAAGATGTATTAAATATTTTATTAACTGCTAGATAGTACAGTTTGTCGCGAAAGTTCTCTTAGTGTGCTACAGTGCTACACTTTTCCTGAGTAAATTAAAAATGGTATCAAAAAAACATAAAAATCTCCTTTTCCTCCTTAAATACTCTTTGTATAGTTAAGCCTTTAAGGTCAGTCACACTAAAACGAGACGAGGAGGCACATCAACCCTATAACTTAGAGGAAAATGGAATTTAAAAATCGGCCAAGTGCGAGCTAAACTCGCGCACCAAGGGTTTCGTACCATTGTAGGAAAAAAATGGAAAATAATATTATGTTTTTTGTATGGGAGCCCTTAATTACTTATTTTATTTTAATTTTATTTTAAGTATAAATATAATTAATTGCCGTCATTCACATTGAGCAAAAAATGGCAAAAAAATCACGTTTGTTGTATGTGAGCCCCCTTTAATATTTAATTTGTTTTGTTTTTAGTATATTTTGTTAGCAACAGAAATACATAATCTGTGAAAATGTAAACTTTCTAGCTATTACCGTTATCGAGTTAGACAGACAGACGGACAGACAGACAGACGGACAGACATACATCGAAGTCTTAGTAATAGGGTCCCGTTTTTACCCTTTGGGTACGAAACCCTAAAAAGAAGAAATGACGGGATGTAAGAATTTTTGTTTTGATCTTGAAAAGTCTTTCCTTCCTTATTCGTGTACGAAGGAAACCAGCATGTAGGCTCTTTTGGTTATAATATTCGCGATTTTTTAATATTTAAATATTAATTTTTACGTAAAACAATTATTTGTACGTAAAACCAAACGTTAACAGCATAAGTTTGCAAAAAGTTAAAATCGTGAAGATGTAAGACAGATATACAGACACACTTTCGCATTTAAATTTTATAATATTAGTTAGTATGGAAGTATGGATAGTGGATATCTTTAGGATTAATAAATTTGTCGTAAAATAACTTTTACTTCTTTAAGTTAGCTTAGGGTAACTGAACTTACGTCTCGTACCGGTAACTGTTGCTGGGTCGCAGTTTGGCGATTACAAATCTTAGTTGTCAACAAAACATTTGTACGTTTCATAGATGTTATATTTAACTAGATGATATTGAACTTGATAAAAATTAAGTAGGTATCTCCATACCAAATTTCAGCAAAATCGGTTCAGTGGTTTGCGCGTAAATAGGTAACAAACAGACAGATAGACAAAAAGATACACTTTCGCATTTATGATATTATTATGGATTACTGCAAAAACCATCACGTTGTAGTTGGGCCATGATTACTGCAAAAACCATCACGTTGTAGTTGGGCCATGATTACTGCAAAAACCATCACGTTGTAGTTGGGCCATGATTACGCAGCTCTCTGCAATATGCATAATCGACGTCGGTCATTTCCAAACCAAATCAAAATCCTAAATTTTCTAACATTGACCACTGACCAGGCTGATAATAATGAACTATTGCTAAGAACGCTCTAATATCGGGACACAGAAAACTTATAACGCCTTTTTTTACATCGGAGGTAAAAAAAACATTACAAATGTCGACCAAAAATAACAATAATTAGCCAAGGAATGATTTTGTATGATCCTCTCGCCTAAACTTCCCTTGGCCGGAAAACCCTTTTTAGTTCAAAAACGGACACGTAACTTCGTTTGCTTGTCGGATTCTGAGCGGATTCGGAGCGGATTCTGTCGAAATCACTACGAATAATGTGCAAAAAATAAATATATTATTTATTACTACCTACAACAAGAATACCGTAAACCGTTAGGTACGTTTTTTACGGATTAAGTAAATTATTTTTACACAGATAATAATTGTAGAAGATAATTAAAATGGTGTAAACTAACAACAGAAAGTGATAAAAAAATAATTTTCAAAGTCATGACTTGTTCACATTTTTTAAACCTATATTAATCATTCATTTCAAATATATTTTGTGTGAAGATGAAAATTATGAGTATTCGTTGTTCTCACAGTCAAGAGGCTTGATTTGGGAACACAAATTTATAATATTTCAATGGATATAAAATATTATGTGTATCATATAATAAAAATCTTAAATACTTATATTATGTATAGTATAAAGTATTAAATACAAATATTTCCGTTGTCTGGTACCCGTAGTGACGTAAGACTGTGGGGGGGGGGCTTTCAATCCTAATTATTATACGTTTCTATATTTTTATCGGTATCACGCTACGAATAATAAAAACTAAGGAAGAGTAACTCCGTCAAAAAACATGCTCCAAAATACTTGTCAAAAAAGTGTACCTTAGGTTCACTTTTCATACATTTGCAATATTTAGGTGACCTTGAGAGCGGTATAAAGGCTGACGTTACATGACAGTTCGAATGGAACCAAATTTAAAACTGTATTAGTATGGGAGTTACGTTTCCTTATATTTTTATTATTCGTAGGTATCACGTCATGTAGTTGGAGACAAATCCGGTGTAAAACTTTAAATCTTGATTTAAATTGAAAGGTCGTCCTCAACGACTTCAATCGAACGACAATAGGATAGAATAGAAAATATTTTATTCATACAACTTAAAACTAAACGTAAACTCAAAAAACACAATAAAGGAAAACTATGTTCAAAGAGGCGGTCTTACTGCTAACAGCAGTTTCTGCCAGACAATCATCCGTACCTTTCAAGCCTGGGCTTTCCAAGAAGATTATTGTGGGTAACCTTACGTATTATTTTTATTATTTCTCTTTGACATTACCTGCGTTTGCTAATTTAAAGGCTTCTTATATTGACGAAAGCAAACCTGCTGCAAAAACATTGCAATAGTTTAGCTACTTCATTGTTTTACATGGCACAGGTAACCCTGAACCATCCCAACCAACCAACCCCAAAAAAAGCCAACCCCAAAAAAATTGTACCTTCTTCAATCTTCATGCTAGGTTGAAAACTTACGTAGTCATCAAATACTTGCAATAAGAATGCATATCAATAATGTTGTGCATATCTACGAGTGTAATTGACATAAGCGCATAAACCTTAATCTGAGTTATGTAATTGATTGTGCTGATTGTGTTTATCTTGTAGATGTGCCTTTAAAATAAAGAAATAAATAAATAAAAGAATTAAACTTTCATAGTAAAACTATTTCGTTTCATAGTAAATTATTATCATAGTATTACTATTTTGTTTGCTAGTAATTATTCAGTAATCTGTGGTTCAACCTGAAATTTATCACTTTTTGCTATTTTCCGGATTTTAGTAATGAACATCATTTCATAGTCTTCTAGTAATCGTTAAAATTGTATTTACACTAAAAACTTTTATCCTAACAGCGTTTATTGTGAAAATAACAATTCTGGACGTAGAACATTTTAACATAAAACTAATAATATAGAATATTATTAGTTTTATGTTAAAACTAATAATATAGAATAGTTTTAACTTATTTTGTACGTCTATCTAGTGTTTCCGAAACGTAAATTTCGCATGGATAAATATTTTCTGAATAATATTATTGAACTACATTGATAATTTAATATCTGGGACTGCAAGTAGATGTTTATTTACTCAGTTTTAGATATTAGATTACGAAAAGTCTATAATCTGGAAAAATTCCTTGCATTTAAAAATGTGATAGAATTTACCTATTTATTATTATTTTGGTGCATATTCATTCATTAAAAAATAACTTTTGAGAAACAATTTATTGTATAAGGAACCTAAGCATATAACAAATAAAGTAGGTGCATAATATTATGTTGAAAGTTACTTCTGAAATAAAAAAATGGTTTTACTAAAGTTTTGCTAAATTCATTTAAGTAATCGTCTCAAAAAAGTTTCACGTTTGTTAAGTTATGAAAATACTTACGTTTATTTTAATCAAGATTAATTTAATACTTTCTTAAAGAAATGTTCTAAAATATGTTCTTAAAAGATTATCACAAAATGCCTTCCTCAAAATAATATTTTTACGATTTTACACAATAACTAAACGCATTTTAACACTTTTAGTATATTAAAATATTTTAACACAAATTAAGAAAATATTACGTTAATTAAAATGAAATAAAAATTAATTTAAATTGAATAAAAAAGTATGCAAAAGTTATTTACTCACAGCTAGGTGGAGTCGCGAGGTCGTGTGGGCGCCCGAGTGAGCTTAGGGCGGGCGGGAGCGCGCTTATAAGCCGCCCGACTGCGTGGGTACCTATATTATGTACTATATTATGTACCGACGCTATACCTACAGGTAATTCGTGAGTTTTTTATAACTATAGGTAAATGAAACTTGGTGCTATTTTTGTTTGTTAATATATAATTGTTATGTAATTAAAAGTACTTAATTTGTGATAATAATATTGAAATTCACAAATTTCGTTGAAATTGTTTTGTTATTTAGTAAATTTTATGATTATCATTTGAAAATGATGATGGAATAACCATGGACAGAAATATTCGGTCGGCGTTTTGTCCGTCTATCAGAGACCATCTATTTAGTATTTACCCTTCAATTAAGTACTGAAACTCATAAAGCAACTTTATGTAGTTGTACTGAAATACTAGGTAGAGTAATGTGGGTCAAGTGCGTGCATTTAAACTCTGATGCTTTAAAAAACTCAAATAGTATTAGTACAATGAAACAAAACTGTGTTCATTTGTAAGACTGTTTATTTGACACCAACTTAAACACAACAATAGTATTTTTCAATAGCTTATATTTTAAGAAACTTAAGAAAACAATAACCCTTCCATTTGCGCACTTTTACCCCAGTATCGGGGTATGTGTACGCAGCACTTTGGGTAAGTGTACGCAACAACAAAATATATATATATTAGAACATAAAGAATATTCTTTTATAATTTTAATTTGTAACTACTTATAGTTACTTAAAGTAATCAACAAAATCGAGATCAAAATATGAGAACAATAATTTTCACTTAGAAATATTTAGTTACTTCGTCATACATGTGAATTGTAATACAAAAAAAATGCCGTGTGCGGAGCTGGTGCACTGTTTTTGCCGCCAGACTCCACAAAGGCTTCATTCAATCCAATCTTCAGTCGGTGGTTCAGAATACTGTTCGCCACATAAGGGAAAAGGCTTCTGCGCACACTTAACCCAAAGCATAGGAACAGGGTTATCGAATATCATTAATTCCTGCATCATGAGAATACCCTAAACACTGGCAAATAACAAACTTGATATCATGTTGCACTCGATAGCGAAAAGCTTATTTAGAAAAAAATACATGACTTCAAAAGATTACGCATCTAAAACAAAATATCGTAAATATTTGAGCAAAAATCTTCATTTACCTATCATACCAAAATGGCGCGCGCGCAGCCGCTGGGACACGAGCGCTTCGCAGGGCGTCCTGTGGGTTATTGATGAGGGGGGTTGCCGTTCCTTAGCGTCATATATCTTTCGAGATATTAACAATGCGCACACTTAGACGCTGCACACACTTGACCCACATGACCATACATGTTATAAATGCAAAAGTGTGTCCATCTGTCAATGTCAAATAGGTTTAGTGGCAATATGAGGGGTGACAGACAGACAGGCACATTTTCGCTCCTATTGAGTATGCAACGTTAAGTTGCATTCCAGTATTTTCAAAACTTAGAACAATATTATGTTTCTCGTCCTATAAGATTGTTACATTACATCAAAGGTCCATCACATCAGTAAGGGGTTGCAGGATTCAGGAAGCCACTCAACTCCGAGTTCCCCGGTCAGGAGTCGCAGGTTCGATCTTGGCGGGCCTCAGTTGGACAAGAAATATAATTTGATGGCCCATCAAAAGTTATGATAACATCCTTTTTTAAGTCGGTTAAAAAGATAATGAAAGCTGCCTGTATAGTGTTTATCAGAACCGCCTAAAATGGAAATCTGTCCCTAATTACAATTATTCCTTTTAATTCGGAGTCCTTAAAAAGTTAAATAGTGAATTAACAAAAATATTGTATATTTTAACTTGTATTTATAATGATTATAATTGCATTCCAGTGCATTAAAATGCCCGTTTACATTGTTCCAGTAGCAATCATTGAATTGGAATACCATCAGGTGACCCATTTGCTCGTTTGCCCCCTTATTTAATAAAAAAAAAAGAATTGGAATAATATAAACCTGCTCATATTGTCTAAGCTCTACAGTATTTGGGAGTGAATCTGTGAAAATATTGTGTTATCCATACTAATATTATAAATGTGAAAGTATGTCGGTCTGTCTGTTAGCTCTTCACGTCCAAACCACTGAACCGATTTTGCTGAACTTCGAGTCCCGGGAAAAGACATACAATACTTTTTATCCCTTAAATTGTACGGTTCCCTCGCAAATAACGAATTTTGACGCAACGGAGTTGCGGGCGTCATCTAGTATTTAATAATGACATATTTTATTAAAAGTTAAAGCAGAAAACCCAAATAATTATATTATTGTTCGAGCTTATCACCTAGGACACTTGTTATTTCAAACGCATTCATAACATTTATTTGCATATGAATTATACGAATCTAGGGACTTAGAACAAAAAAAAACTCATTATATTTTACCGAAAAATTACTTTTAATTTAAAACTTTTAACTATTCAAAAACCAAACCTCGATACCCAATGTTAGTATTCTTACTTCTCCCATAAAATAATTTGGAAAAACCTCCGTGTTTTGGAAGACGGTTGAAAACTGTGCATTAGAACGGTTTGCATAAAAAAAAACAGGCATAAGATTAATCAAAATATCATTCCAAATTTAAAATTCAAATAAAATAAAAACAAATCCTTCCAAAAACAACTGAAGATCACGCTTGTAACACCCTCTTTCAAACGGGCCTAAATACAGCAAAACACACTTCATAAAAAACAGTGGCACAGATTTTCCTACGTGCGAATGAGACGTGGTTACCCGTCTCGCTCTGGAACTCACATGAGTTTATTAAAGCCGCAATCAGTTGATTATGGTGTTGTTTTGAGCAGTTTATTAAAGGAGGCACTTCAGGCGTTTTAATTACACATGTATTGTTGTCGATGTTCCCATAACTTGTTGATTCTTTCCCCGTTCTGACGAATCGGTGATAAGCTGATGATAGGGTTCATAGATCATAATATCATTAGTCAATCATATTTTCCAAATAGAATAAGGATGACCCATTGTAACGAAAGGAGAAGATGCAATGCAATGTTTTAATGAGAAAAACTCAACTTTTTCACTTCACAAGAAGATGTAGATAAGACTTGCCGCCGGTGTTGTCGGGTGCCTATTCCAATTTTGAATGGCTTATTTAAAATCGCATCGCATCACCTTACAAAATATTATGAGAACCATCTCTAGGATGATAAGGAGTAATGAATTGATAATAATTATTTTATTAATCATCAATTACAATAGGCTTGATGACTATTTTTTTTTTCTTATTGGTAATTGAAAGACCCTTAAAAAATAGAAACATCGCTGAAAGAATGACTCTGATAGCTTAAAAATTCACCAAGATATGACAATTCAAACATCTCATAAAATAGACCTGACCGAAACGCTCCATACAAAGTGCTACGAAAGACTGACGTCACTCTTTCGTAGTTTGTACGGATCGGGAGAGAACTTTGTTCGATAGGTATATTAAATATTGCGTTTATGAAAGTGGTTTCATAACAAAAGTTGCTTTTAATTGCATAAGTTATCGAATGGTATACAAATGTTAAGAAATTTGATTAAAAAAAATCGACTTGATTATCCAACTTTGAAGGCGTATAACAAAAAAAATACAAATGCTATCGAGCTGAAATTTTGGGAACACTTATTTTTTACCGTGATTTCTTTATTTTATTAACAAAATTTGCTAATCTTTGACCTTGTCATCATCCCTATTGGTAAGGTGGTAAGAATTGAAAAATTATATCTCTCTACCAGCTCGCGTATATTTGTACACAGTAAATAATGTATTTACTTAGACAGGTCCACTAAACGCGGACGGGTTATAATGTGACCGCTGACAAACGAGCACCTCACATCACAATAGCGGCCATTATCTACGGGGATTTTCTATAAGACCGTGAGAGATTACGTCACTATAATGCCCATTTATTAAATAACACAACGCAATATTTGGACGTAAGATTAACGTTTAGTGTCTCAAACAAATGTACCCGTTATGTTACGGCTATTTTAACAATTAAAGGTACTGGTCGAATGAATGAAAACTTTAAAAGCATGCGGCATTAAAATAAACCTTAAATACCTATATCAAAGGCTTGCAAGCTTAGTAAAAGTGCATACATTATGATGCCGAAACTCTAACAAACTACCCACTGACATAAAGCAAATTGAAAATTATTAAGTATAGTTTTAAAAATAAATTATTTAAATTTCTCATAGATAAAAATTTCTACTCTGTAGCTGAATGGGATAGCTTTCGATGTCCGTCAGCTGCCTATGAATCAATTTCTTCGATGGTACATTAACATTTGATCTGGAGCACAGAGGACGAAAACCCTTTGTTTTTAAGTTATTTTTCTATGGACCTTTGATATCATTCCATTTAATCTATACATATAATAAAATCGTAGAAAAGTCAATTCTGTACATTGACTATTTTTGTAAAATAATACTTGGGACGTGATCTACGATCGACATGGAAGCCAAAAATATAGTTTTTAGAATTTTTGTCTGTTTATCTGTATGTATGTCCGGGATAAACTCAGAAAGTACTGAACGAATTTACTTCAAATTTTGTACGAATATTACTTAGAGGTCGGGTTACATAGGCTATAAATTATAACGATATCATCCAGTCAATTCTGTACATTGACTATTTTTGAAAAATAATACTTGGGCTACTATGCTAACGCGGACGAAGTCGCGGGCAACAGCTAGTTTTTATTAATTTTATTCATTCATTTATTAATTAAATTTTTATCTTTTCATAAATTTATTTCTGCATTATTTTTCATAAACCATTTCATTCATTTATCGTTATTTCCTTACTCAAAAGGCACACAGAGATATTCAAGTGGCTTAAAAATTGTTGCGGAATAGTTAAGCGCTATTTGCATTTTACCTGTTTTGTATTCTTTATAATTATTCAAATGATTCTTGCAATTCTTCTTAGTCAGCAGTCAGCAGTCAGCACCTTATTAGGTGCTGACTTATAATATTTTAACGTCCGCTTATTAGCGGACGTTAAAATATTATAAGTTTTGATGTTCAGCTGATCTCAAGAACGGTTTGGCTAAAAACACGCACATTTATTTCAGACTACGAGTTGCGAGTTGCGGCAGACGTGTGAACTATATAAAATGTTACTGAAATCGCTGAAAATTGAATTTTCAGTGATTTGAAGGTTCAAAAAGTACCTTTTGTGATCTTAAAGGACCATCAGAATTATTGCTACAGCATTTAATATTCAATTTCACTTCGTTTTTAAAAGTATAGGTGTATATTACTTATTCCAAATCAAGCCTTTCTAATTCACGTTATTTACAGCAGTTTACAGCTCTATTTTATATGTAACCACTAGCATAATTTAACTGTTACATCCTATTTCAAATTAGCCTAGGTAGTAGGTACCGCACGTGGCGCTGCTCGCTCGATACGCGAGGACCGTAATGATATAACTGCATTAACTGTGATCTAGATTACCGCTATCAAATATGGGATTTCAAATGGACGTGAGATAAACAGACTTTAGATATTTGTATATTGATTACCGTCCATCCCACTGGCACACACCCCAACTAGCAAAATTTGGTCATATAATTTTCGAGACAACGTTTTGGTTATAACTTGAGGTCAGGCCTTTTTGGTTATATTATAGCATTCGTATTTACCTTTACATGATGCGAAATAGGCGCAAAATATATAACTTTTATTTGTATAGCGATCGTGTCATGGTCGTTTTATTGGCTAAATATTCGTATAGCAGTCGTAAAGTGATTAATTATATAACCGTTTCGTCTTATTGTGATCCAGTAGACGTTGTATAAACATTGGGAAGTAGTCATCAACATTACCTTTTTGCGGATACTAATTATTTTACAGTTCTGTTGAAGTAAGATAAAAGAAAAAGTAGCCATCATGTTGGTAAAAGTTTGTCTGCCATATTTATTATTGAATGAATGCTATTTGAGTAATATATTTGGTGTTAGTCGGTAACAATATCTACTTTTCTAAGAGAAATTAAATTTCTCGACGATTGTATATATTACGTTTTTTAACAAACATTTAACGGCCTCTTCGAATAATTGCAAAATAATATTTATGAATTGAATTTAATTTAAGATTACCTGTACTTTTACAATTACACGATTTTAGGTAATGCTGATGACTTTTATATTATGATGTCTCATGACAATAAGTCGCATATCTTACCATTTATTTATTTTATCGTCCGCCATTTCTTGGGTACCGTAACAAAGGGGAAACCCATGCATTTATCGAATTCTCAATATGGTGATAATTTCTAATGTCGAAAAATTTAACTAATTAACGATTTGAAGTTATTGGAAACTTCTATAATTTAGGGTTCGGTACCAAGAAGGTAAAAACGGGACCCTATTACTAAGACTTCGATGTCTGTCTATCCTTCTATCTGTCCATCTGCCTGTCTTCAGGAGCTGTATCTCAAGAACCACTATAGCTCGACTTATGAAATGTTCACAGATTTTTGTTGCCGCTAGAAGGAAAAATAATTAAAACAAAATATTATTCATATATTTTAAAGAGGGCTACCATATAATAAACATGACTATTTGGCCTTTTTTGCTCTATATTAATAACTAGACGTTCCGCGTGGCTTCGCCCGCATAAATTAGGAATTTCACGGAAACCGTACATTTTTCAGAAATTGTATATTTGTGAAAATTTGTCAGGTTAATTGCACCCTGTATTTGCTCTTTAATAATAAAATTAAAATAAAATAAATATTTAAGGGTGCTTCCCAAAAGAAAAACAATTTTTGGCCAACTTTTGCTCTTTTATAACGGTATAGAACCATTCGTGCGCGAGTCCGAATCGCACTTGGCTGATTATTTCTTGACCGAAGTCGTAAAAGAGAAACATGAAAATATCATAAGATAACTAAAATGTTTTATAATAGTAAGTTTTCAAAGTATTTTCAAATCATAATTTAAGTTAGTTATTTAAGTTCTCAAAATATGAATATTAGGCTTATAAACATTTTATAATAGTCGTATAAAGAGAGTCGAAAATCATGTAAGAAACGTATATTTAAAGATGTATTTTATAACAGTTAAATATATGGTCTTTACATGATAGCCATGTAGAAATCTTAAAACTGATAAAGAGTAGTGTTATGGTCGGCATTACAACCAGATTATGATTGTTATATTAAATTAATTTTATACAACATCAAATATGTATTTTAAAGGTCCCAACTGCGATATTTATAGGATAGTCATATAATTTGGTCATGTTAACGATTACAGGACTAAATTAAATGACTAAACTCTTTTACGACATATTGTTCGTTTAATATATTGTTACACGATGTTAGAAACTTTAATTACTACTATACGATTTCTATACGACTAAATATCATCTAGGCTTTTTGTTAAAGGACTAATTTGCTAGTTGGGACTTGGACACTATAAAATTACGCGTTTCAACTGTCACCGAAACCACTGTCTGGGGTATGAATCCCTATTCATGGCAAGGCAATCAATATAATATAATATTACCCTATACCCTTATAGGGTAATATTATATTATATTGATTGCCTTGTCATCTGCATTTTACAGGTAACATCTAGGTTTTGGATTAGATATACTATATGAGCTGCTTAGGTCTTCTTTGTGAAAAACAATCTGGAATCCTATTCATTATTGTAACGTTTTCAAATGTGGACTGTAAATCTTTTGACACAGAGCTCTGCATCCTTCGTTAGTATTTGTCATAGGACAAGAATGTATAAGTGTACTGTGTAGGTAGTATATTCATACTTTTGTAATTTATTAAATAAATTAAGATTGTAAAATATTTATAACACTTACCTTATTTTACCTAATACAAAGCTCTACGTTCTTAACAATACCCATATTGTATTAAGCGAAATCTGACATATTCCTACATAAGAACATTATTTATTGCGCCTACTTCTGGAGGGATCCCCTAATTAAAACGTAACAAATAATTGGGCATTGGCACAAGAATCTTACTACCTACCTGGGTACTCAGACAAATAGATTTAACAAAAATGTATTTCAGTGTTGTTTTAGAAATCGACCTTACAACTTTCAACATTTTCTTGTTTTTCTGGTTTCGAATTTCCTAGTCCTTAACTTCTGTCTTGTCTACTCTCAAAGAACGGCGCGTGCTCTACTCTATAGACTATATGCTATATAACAGTGGCTTAGGGTCTACACAGACGGACTGCATTTCAACTGCAATCCAACTGCAAATTGCAGTTCAAGTGCAGTTTGAATGCAGTTGGCACGACTGCAATACGACTGCAATAGAACTGCAAACCAAACAGTTCATAGGACTGCACGCCGACTGCAACTGAACTGCAATCCGACTGCGCGTTTGGTTTGCAGTTCTTTTGCAGTCGCATTGCAGTCGTGTCAACTGCATTCAAACTGCACTTGAACTGCAATTTGCAGTTGGATTGAAGTTGAAATGCAGTCCGTCTGTGTAGACCCTTACAGTCGTGGGTTCGATTGCCACCTTGGAACAAAATATGTCTTTTTTGGCTTAAATTCGGTTTGGTCAAAACAGCCCGATATAGTAGTGCCTGCAATAAAAATAACAGCAAAGCATTTTGCTTAGAGGCCATTGCTAAATACTACGAGTAACTAAGTATAAACAAAGAATTATTTGCATATTTTTATCACATGAGTGCAACCCACACAAAGATTACATGTCGATCATTTTTGGCGGTCAAATCAACATCTCATTTCAAAGTCAATAACAAAAGCGCAACGGAAGTAGCGTTATTTTTATTTGTTCCTCGGTTTTCATTTTTTCAATGAACTAGTTTTACATAAATATCGATGATAGGATAATTTATATTACTACGAGAATTGTTTTTCTTGTACACTCAACTTTAATAGCGAAGACTCAAAGTATAAAGTTTGGTAATATCTACTACTTACCTACATAAGGTTGAGGCACATAAGTTACTGGCTATGTAAAAAAAAATCGGTTGTCTGTAAAGTCGGTTTACTGACGATAGTTGAACGTGACAACGTCATAGCCTTAACCCCTCAGTTCCGGGAAAAATCTGTGCAAAAAAGTTGGCAGGTCAATGTGCAAAAATAATGGCGCACGGCTCTTTGTAAAATTAATGTAATATCCTTACATACAATCCATATTTTATGTTTGTGTGAACTACATTATAATATATGTTAAATTTTCTATCTATCAAGCCATCATAATATAGTATTTAGTCCGATGTGATATTAGTTTCTCAATTATAAACTTTCGAAACTATAATTAGTGACTTGTTCAGAAGAAATAAACGAATGCTTTATTCTTCATATATTAAGTCATACCTTGACACGTAGGAAATAGAGCACAATTTTGAATAGCCGAAATAATACCAATAGCTCACAGATTGTTTATTTATTTTCACAGATTGTTTATTTGTTTACTCAGAGTGTGGTCAATGTATCAAAGGTCATAACTAACCAAACTTCTTCATACAAAAGTATTCTCTAAGTCATCGAAATACGTAATATAATCGAAACAAAGAGCGCGGCCTTACGGTTGTTGAGAGACTTGAGAGTGTAAATGGAACGCCTCAGAGCTGTCAGCGAGGTAACGCCGCATGAACTGTCATGTTTTTCGGGCGCGCACCAAGTATCGAATTATAAGACGTTATCACGTCAAAAGTTAAGGCGATATAAATGTCAGTATTATGTTATATATTATAATGTTTATGAAGATCATCGACCTTCTATTGCTATACGCATATAATATGTGGCACAGCTGATTAAGCGCATCACACACGGTGAAGATAATATAATATTTTATCTTAAGATGCCCAAATATAAAATATCATAGTATCTTAAGCACACACGGCTAAGATACGATAATATTAAAAATCTGTTCATTTCCTTACGAGTCTGCGTTGGTGCCACACGTATTCCTTGTTAGAGTTCTATATATAGGATGATTGACTATGATTGATAACTGATACTGCCTTACTTCTTGATTTGTTAGACAGCTCCTCAGACGATGATTCTGATATAGAATGTGAAATGCAGATTGCAGTAGCACATTCCAAAAGGAGAAACATTTGGATAGAGCCTCACATAAAAAAGAGAAAAACCTGCGGCGAATTTAACCTTAATCAAGATCTGTCAACGAAGAAGTTTCAGGAGTATTTTAGAAATTCAAGAGAAACATTCATTTCGATTCATGAGCTTTTTAAGCTAGCAATAAATTATAAGTCAATTTTATTTAAAATTTTCCGAAATGTTACTTTTTCCCTCAAAATGTTACTTTTCGAATGAGAGTATGTAACTTTCTAACATATAGCACTGGCAACACTGCATCCACTAGTGCGTCCGATCACCGATTGATGAGCCCGCTGCCCGACACAAAAACACCCTGTATTCATAAAGACATGACATGACAGACATGTATACAACATTTCGCATCTTAAGATAACATATTAAGATACGAAATATATATTTCGTATCTTAAGATAACATATTAAGATACGAAATATATATTTCCATATCGCTCGGTATCTTAAGATACAAAATATAAAATATAAATTAACTTCGTCGTGTGTGATGGTTCATAGGATTTCTATGGTGAGCGATAATCTAAAATATGCTCTAAGATAATATATATTTTATATTATCTTCACCGTCTGTGATGCCCTTTATAATACACAATTTTTAGAAAAATATTTATATCTGTGGCCTGTGGGCAATTTATAACGTCAATGACCGCGCTCGTGCCAGTAGATTTAGAAAATAAATCCTTGTGATTTCTGTTTAGTGCAAAATCTATCTTTATTGGGATACTAGATGACGCCTGCAAGTCGCATCTCTGTGGCGCCTTAATTCGTTAATCGCCCGGGAACCTTAAATTTTTCCGGGATAAAAAATATCGTATGTCCTTTTCCGGGGCTCAAAGAATCTCCATACTCAGCAAAATGGGATCACCGGTTTTGGTGTGGACAGATAACAGACAGACACACTGTCGCATTTTTAATATTAGTATGGATTAGGATTTAGGAACCATAATAGTTTATTCTTTAATTATATACACGACGTGTATATAATCAAAGAGTTTATTATTACCTAATGTAAAATATATTAGTGTACTACTATTTAGACTCTACGGACCTTTATATAGAGCAGTAATATGACGCGGAAACAGATGCAAGTGATCTTACAGAGCTCAAGGCTACCAGTTACCACCATCTTTCGTGAGGCTGCATCGCCGGCCAGCATGGCTTCCGAACCATGCGATTCACAATACGCACGAGACGCACCGCGCCAGCGCGCCATAAAAAGCGCGCTCGATTTAAAAATCGAATTATTATTTTTTTTATATAATGATCATTAACGGTATGGACTAAAAATGAATTTCAAAAGTTCATCAATTCGAAACAATGTAGAGGAATACGAGTTATGGCTCATCAGGACAGTACGAAAATTAAACAGTTTTACGACTCTACATGCGGGCTTTTTTGTGTGTTTCGTTTATGTGCCATTTGTGTTTAGTATTACAGGTGAGCAGTGATTTAATAACTAATTATTATTAATGATAACATATAATTTGATATATTATGTACCTGTTGCTCAAATTAATGCAGAATCAAATTATTTTATGAGTACTACGTACAGTAAATAGGCATTAGCAGTGTAAAATATGAACTACAGATATTTTGTAAATAATTAAGTATGATCTAAGTAGGTCATATAAAATAAAAGTTCCTACTCAAAATATTTCATCTCGTGTGACTTATCCTCTCTTAACATAACATAGAGCGCCCCTACATACCTTTAATAATAATAATTAAGGAATACTTTTTTTCGAAAGAAAAAAGTGTATTCATTTATACCAGTAGACCGTAGAATATAGAGCACACAAAATAGCTGTATAGTGTTTTTTACACCTTCAAAATAATACAGGAGTCAGTAGCCCGGAGAGTCTTCAATTATAATTCAAAGCGCTATATGAATATAATTATATCTTAAAACAAAACAAACTTAGATAATAAAATTATAATATACTACAAAAACTAAAACTATTCCAAAGAGATAAAAAATCGAATGCAGCGACCATTTCACATTGCGTAAATCTATTGCCGTAATTATTCGGCATGGTGGAGCTGATTTGCATGGGGAATTAAAAACATTGCATAGTGAAGTCAAGCGAAGTAGAGTCGGAACTCGGACTTTATTAAAAAAATGTGGCATAACCCTCACTTATTTTATTGTTTTTACTATTTATTTAACTATAACAATTAACGATATTAATTCTTTCTAAAAACACTTTTAACTTTTTTTACCTGTAGGCTGTAACAGTTCGTAATATACAGCATAGTAGCAGACATTGCGCAAATGATTCGCTCCAAACTAACTAACAAACTGTTGTTTTTCCAATTTTGCTTATTTATTCTTAAAGGCTTTAATGAATTGGTTGTATTCGTGCTATCGGTGTGTGTCCTGAATAAAATAACAATAAAAAAGATGAAACGACAATTTGTAAACAAACAGTGACAATTTTATGTGCTTCCACGTTTGCCATTAAGTCGAGTATTTATGTTAATAACACGGTAGGAACCTAGCCTGACCTTAGGTAAGTATTGTCTATGTATGGGAGTACACTCGGCCGTATGTAAAAAAAACTTTGTTCTAGAAAAAGGTTTTTAAAGTGAAAACTTCTTTACAGCGTTGAGCACTTTTGTGGGATGGGTAAAAACTGTGAAACTCCCGTCAGATTCTCGTGCTGATCGAAAAACCGTAAGACGGTTGGAGAGTAGTGTTGTAACATCGAAATCGATTAATCGAACAATCGATTTTTTTTTCGATTGTCGATATTTTTTAATCGATTGTAAGGGTTTCGATTAATTAAAAAAATCGATTTTTTAAAAATCGATTTTCATAAAAAATGGGTTAATAATTTAATCGACTGTAAGGGTTTCGATTAATTAAAAAAATCGATTTTTTTAAAAATCGTCTTACGTTCTGTTAAGACTCTACTTTCATATAAGGCAAAATATTCTAGTAGCTCTACATTCCAATAATATCATTTGTAATGCACCTAATGCGATTTACTACATTTTATGGGTATATAGGTATTAATTTAAACAAATAGGGAACTATATAATTACCAATAGTTGAGTGATTTTTGTATGGACTAAAAGTAAACAAAAGTATTTGTTCTCCATATTGTACCTCTCCTGTCCTATGTTTGTTTCATTGCACCCAGTACATATAATATCTTATAATTTTATATTACTAAGTTATACTTGCATTTCCTATATGCATAATTACTGTAGTTTCTTGACTTTGAACAAACATAGAGCCTTCCTTATGGTGAGCATACAGCAATATAGTCTTAACTTAGTGTCATAACGGTCAAATCATTGGGTTCAATGCCTTAACTCATTTAAAAAATAACGCTTAATCAGTCGGATATATTGGTTTATTGACTTCAAACGGAAAATAGCACATAAAAAACTAAATAACATTCCTTAATTATTTTTACTAACCATTGTGACCGAAAAAAATAATAGTAAGTACCTCTAAAGGCACCTTTACACGTTGGGACATAAGATGGCCATGATTGCGAAGCTGTCTATATGCATGAGCGACGTCCTATAATATGCCTTACTATATTATGTTCGTAATCGCCAGCCCCGGATTAATTATAAATAGGCCGTATAGGCTGCAGCCTAGGGGCGGCAGCGGCCTAAGGGGGGCCACAGCCTCAATATTTCGCCCGCAGATTTCGTACATGGGGCGGTAGAAATAAAATGGCCTACACTCAAAAAAACATTAATTCGGCACAGGTAATCGCTTGTTTTTTTTTTTTGTCCATCATGTGCCAAATGCCAATGTGGGGAGGCCACGAAGCATAGGCATCAAATTACTAATACAACCTCTAAACAAGTCAAAGGATATTCTACCAAACTAAGAAGAACCTTGCTAGTATAAGTTGACGCCTACGAAATCAATACCTTCTGTAAAGTCCCTATATTATTAAATATGTGAATGTAAGTTTATTTGTTGCGCTGTTTGTTACACGAAATATTCAATGAACTTCGACATTACAAAAAGCTTTGCACATGTTACATTTAAGTAGCAGGCTTTTCAAAATGAAGGCAACCACAAAGAAAGGTTTTATTAAAATTACACCTCCTATTTGTTTCCTAAATAAAGTAAAATAAAAATAAAATAAATAATATATTGGTATAAGAGTGTGAATCGACGCCTGCTTCTCATGTATCCTAATTCACGCGGGTGAAGCCGCAGGATAAAAATTGTTATCTATAGTTCCTAATATTGCACCGAGGCCTAATCTAAAATAAAATATATATTATGTAACATGACTCATGACATTGTAATCAGACGTAATAGGTAGTATGTTTTACATAAATGTCGTAGCTCCATTATTCTGGGTTTTTAAGAAACCTTGCAAAAGCTTTGCAAGGTTCATTTGGGTTTGTACAAAATAAAAACGCATTTGTATTAAATATGGCAAATCAGGTAAGTACATTAGTTTTAATATGCTTATAATTGCCAGGTTATATGACCTTTATAATATTATAGATAATATTAGATAAGTTACCATAATGACTAATTAATGTTGGACTTGGTGCGACGTTATCTGAGATCCCCCGTGGGAGCTCGTGGCGCCGGTGCTCGCCGAGATGCACCTCTTCACTTCAGAGAGGAGGTCACTCTTCGGTGAGTCGCCGACATGGGAGGAGCTCTCGCGGGTGCGGAAGCTGGGGCAGGAGTGGCTGCTTCGAAGGTGGGGTGAGGTTTTGGCGCAGGCCCAGTACGGTCAACATACTGCTCAGGCTCTGCGTCCAGTTCTTGCGGCGTGGATGCATCGCAAAAGAAAACCCCTCACATTCCGCCTTACACAGGTACTCACCGGACACGGTTGTTTCGGTGCGTACCTGTGTAAGATCGCCAGGAGAGAGCCAACGCCGGCCTGCCACGACTGTGGCGCTGCGGAGGACACGGCCCAGTACACCCTCGAGGTGTGCGATCGTTGGGCCGTACAGCGCCACGATCTGGTGGCAGTGCTAGGCGGGGACCTCTCGCTCCCGAGCATGGTGCGCTGCATGCTCGAGAGCGACGAGGCCTGGCAGGCGGCGGTCTCTTTCTGCGAATTTGTTATATCGCAGAAAGAGGCCACGGAGCGGGACAGAGAGAACGATCCCACCTCTCTGACGCTCCGCCGGCGTAGGACGGGAGTGCGGAAGCGACGCTATGCGAACCTCCTAACTCTCGTCTAACGGGGCTCCGGGTCAGGATGGGAACCTGCCCGGCTTTGTTAGTCCCGGCGCCGAGGGGAACGCTTTAGTTTGCCTAAGCGTTCCCTTACTTTTGGTGTAAGTCCGGTCACGAGGTAGACCGGCCGGTCGTGGAGGGAGTCTCGTGTTTGTTAGATCCAGGACATCCCTCCGTTATACGGCTGAAGGCGAACCGCAGGTGGTTTTAGTGGTGCGACGTTATCTGTATAAAAAGAGATCCCAGAATAGCCAAAGATTTTGTTAAAAATCCTCTATGTTCTATCGCGGGGTAGACTCTACATCTGAAGATATTCAATTTCTTTAAAATCGATCCTGCACTTCAGAACCTACTTAACAGAAAATATCAAAACTGAATTATTCTAAATAAGTCACGCTTCTTGAATTAAATATTGTTAATAAGGAATAAAATTAAATATAAAACAATAATTATATTAATCTCCAGCAATTAATTATTATTATTAACGGCTGGATAAATAGATAATAAGAATATGAAGACAATGCAAGCTGATAGCGTGATATTAAGCTGTTCTTGATCTTGTTTCGTTGCTAATGCACACAGATGTAAACTATCAAGAACGATGAAACCTTATTTTTTACTCCATTGTTTACAATCTTAGTTAATCAATTAATCATGTAGATGAAGATTATTACCATTTAAGAGATTTCATCTAAAACCAATTCCATCCTGAATATCTCTATGTAAAATGAAGACTATTACTTAGAAAAAAATCCGGATCAAAAGTTTTCGTGGTACACAGTGAACCGGAAATTTTGTATGTAGTTACTTTGGGTCATTGTAAAGGAATTAGGGCATTTTAAATCGCCGAAAAATGCACGATTCCGGGCAATATACGAAACTGCGTGGGCGAATCTCGGGTAACCTTTTCTATATCTTATTTATTGATTAACCTTGTCCATCGTGAAAGTAGTAGAATGCGAACAAAAACGCAGCTAGAGCGTAGTTCAGTGTACCACGGCCTTTATATGGCAACGACTTTAATTGTGTGAATAAAAGTATGAGGAAGTGCGCCCATAAATTATTATCAAGTGACAGTCGCAAGTGGTTTACCTGTATTTTATAATAGAATTGAAGCAATCATGCCCTTCGTATCATTCTTGATACTAAGTTATAATAGTGTCATTTAAACATAGAGTTAAAATAATGTATGTTCGTCTCTGGGTGCGGCATTAAGTAATATACTACTTACTACAATATTGTAAATTAAACTTTTTTACGTTAATATAATATTTTGATACCTGTTACTTTCTTTCTAACTCGGCGCTGGTGGAGTAGAATGCTGTGAATTCGGAATACTCATGTAATTGCCTCAGTTACGGCTCATTAGATACACCCCGACTGAGTTACGAAGCCGTGCCGTACGTAGAGGATTAGAGATGTTGCATTCCTTTTTTAAAATAGCATTTTTAATGAATACTGTAATGTCCTATCCTATTGTGTCAAATAAAAAGTTTATTTATTAATCTTTTAATAGTTTATATATTGTATACCGTCTATAATTTATCATCATCTCCATAGACCAGCCATTCTCAAAGTGTGCTCTGGTCAGCCTTGAAGCAAAGGCCTCCTCCGCGATACATAAATTGTTTTTAGAAATGCTATCAGACACGAGTATGAAGACAATTAAATTTTTGGGGGTCCGTCAAAAATGTCTCCTCTTAAAAGGGTTCCGCCAGCAAAAACTTTTATAACTACTGTTGTGAATTCCCGTGAACTACATATCGCGTCAGATCGGCCTATTATCAGTTTTTAGGGTTCCGTACCTAAAGGGTAAAAACGGGACCCTATTCATGAGTGATGAGACTTCGATGTCTGTCCGTCTGTCTGTCCATCTGTCTGTCCATCTGTCTGTCCGTCTGTCTGTCCGTCTCTCTGTCTCCAGGCTGGATCTTAAGAACCGCTGTAGCTAGAGTTCTAAAATTTTCACAGATTGTGTATTTTCGGTGCCGCTATAACAACAAATACTAAAATAAAATTAAAATTAATATTTAAGGGGGGCTCCCATACAACAAACGTGATTTTTTTGGCCTTTTTTGCTCGTAATCAATAATGATAAGAGGTAGGCACTTGAAACTTTCACGAAGGCCTTAAATATAATTGTACTTTAATAAGTAATTAATAATAATATTTAAATAAAATAAAAAATGAATGGGGGCTCCCATACAAAAAATACAATTTTTGGCCTATTTTTGCTCTATAACGGTACGGAACCCTTCGTGCGCGAGTCCGACTCGCACTTGGCCGGTTTTTTTAAAGCTGGCAGCGACGCGTGTATAATATTGGGTATGCCTGGCTACCCTAACTTAAATTCTATATATACTTTCTAATACTAAATCACTCTACAACTCTATTTACGATTTTACAGCTAAATAAAGTGCGGGTGGGCTCTCGAAATTGCGGTCGCGTAGAGACTAGAGGTGTTAAATTTTACTCAAGCGGATAAAAATATTGACTTGCACATACATTTGCCAGATCGCATTTAAAACGATTAAATCAATAGCGGTTAAAATCGTTAAATAAACAATCCATACTAATGTTATAAATGCGAAGGTGTGTCTGTCTGTATATTTCCATCTGTATGACCCTCTATTACCTCTTCACGCTGAAACTGCTGAACTGACAGCTCGATTTTTGTGTATTTGTATATAATAGAACTACTTTGAGTCTTCGGAAATAACAAAAGACAGTTTCCATCCCGGAAAATTGTACGGTTCCCGCATAGTTAACGAATTTCGGAGCAATGAAAATCAGTAAACATAGTACTAATATGCGCGTTGTAGGGGAAAATGGGGTATTGGCAGTCACTACCCGAGTCTTTATGAGCGATATTCGTTTGCGTACCCAGTTATTTCTGTCTAGATGTTAGAACATTGACCACCATTACCCTCTGACTCCCATTACCGCCGTTTTTCTAAAATTAACGATATTTTTTTAGCCATAATAATATTACGACTATACATAAAAAGTAAGAAGATAAAGCAAAAATATATTTCAAAATTCAAACTACCATGATGGTAAAAATAAATTGTAAATCATGTATATTCGGTGAATCCCAGATTCTACAAAGCTACAACAAAGAGCGTTAGGTGCTGCCAATGTTAAGTGTGAAAGCACGATGCACTTTTAAACAGATAATAATATGTTAAACAAAAAGTTTTCCTTGTTCCATCCCCACTATCCTACAGGCTTAATTTTACCATAATATACTTTCTTTTGTAAAAAATAAAGTATAACGTGACAAACAAAAAATATATATTATTACTAACAAGATGTTACTTACAACTTATTTGCGCATAAATAATATCGCGCGAGAACCCATTTTTCTAATTTAATGTAAACGTACATTATATTCTAAGTTTATTTATTTGTATAAAACTCATTTCCTCTTATTATTCAACCTAAACCTCCGTTAAAGATTATTATTTCTCAAAAAGAATTACAAGAATTCAAAATTAACCCATTAAGCCCCACAAAGACACCGGTGACCGCGACAACAATAGAATAACAATAGATTTACAAATTACAAGAATCCACGATCACAGGATTAAAGAACACTTGCGAATAATCACATTAATAATAATATGTGAACTGTTCATGGACTTCCACGACCACTTACTTGAGTTGACACCACACCGTTCTTGGTCAAACACACAATCATTAGAGCCTACTTATGAATTCGTAATGACAGAACACACATTGCATTAAATTTGGGTCAAGATTGAGTATTTGATGCAATTTATTGACATATTTAGTGGATCTCAAACATGTTTCTAGAATTCCAGTAGCACAAACTACGAAGAACTAGTAAGCGATTAATCACAGAACAGGTGCTTAAGTCATTGGGAAGTGTAAAGTAAAATAAAAACTCTTTGAGCATTTGCTCAGAAGTCAGAGCACATTTATTGCTAATGTGTAGATGTTCGGTAGCAATATCAAGATTATACAATAATACCATGCTATCAAAGTTCCAAGCTTATAGTTTTAAATTATAATAATGTCGAGAACAACAGTATTTAATTTTTGGATGTCATGCTAGTACAGTCAGCACAATTTTGGTAATAGCAAAAAAATCTTGCTGTGACTTTCATTGGTGTACGTAATATTTTAAGTTAATCTCGTACACTGTACGAGATTAACTTAAAATATTTTTTTCAATTATTATTTCTTTGGTTAAAACTAAAAAGTAAGTATAGTTCGCAAGAATGACACAGAGCAATATACATATTATGAAAGCAATATTATTTTTATCATTAAAAATATGCATAAGAAGTGCGACTTCTTATGCATATTTTTAATTAAAAATATTGCTTTCATAATAATATTATTGTTTAGTCATAGAATTTCCTCTTAATTATCAGTTCTGCCTTTTTGTAAGCTGACTGCTGACTATACTCGATGGGTAAATAGTTCTAATACCCATAATGTCAAGGTAATAACAAGATGAACCTAAAGGTCTTGTACCTAATTGAGTAATCTTGTCGTCTATTTGTCTACAATGACTACAGTCATATTGCAATCATTATGTTTTAATGAATTCCTATAAATTATAATAATAACACTGGTCAACACTGGTTTTGCCACACGAACTTTGATAGCTAATTTTGTTTTATCAATCTACCCTCATTATTAAATCACAGTTGTCATATGTCAATTAGCCTCATATTAGTTGTGATACGGTAATACTCATAACTAGTACTACGGCAGTAAATTAACAGAAACGCTTACAAGTAAATCATTATAAAAATATTTGTCGTTGAATTTGAACACTTTTAAGTGATTTATTAACCCTGTGAACATGTCGAGGAAGTGTAATAATGATCCTAACTCGTTTTGTTATGTCTGCGGAGAACTTACATTCAAAAAACAACGACGAAATTTTACGAATCTTGTGTTGGAGTATTATCACCAATGTTTTGGTTTTTCTGTTTTAAAAATTTACTTGAAAAAATAAATTACAGTACATATTCCTTCAAAATTTGCGGTGATCTTAAAGTTGTTGCACTATTACTTGGACTTCAGCTGGGTTATACAAAGTTTTGCTGCTTTTTATGTGAATGGGATAGCCGAGACAGAACTAATCACTATATAAAAAAAACATGGCCTACGCGTGTATCGTTAGTTCCTGGGCAAAAAAACGTAAAGTATTTACCCCTTGTACAGCCAAATAATGTGCTTCTACCACCATTGCATATCAAATTAGGACTAATAAAAAATTTCGTGAAGGCAATGGATCGCAATGGGAGTGGATTTTCGTATCTAAAAGAAAAATTCCCTAAAATAAGTGATGCAAAGATAAAAGAGGGTATTTTTGTTGGCCCTCAAATTAGGGAGTTAATAAAAGATATAAGATTTGAAGAAAAATTAAGCGATTTGGAGAAATCTGCATGGAAGGCTTTTAAAAATGTTGTTGCAAATTTTTTGGGTAACCACAAGAGTGACAGCTACAGAGAGTTGGTTAACGTGCTATTATTGTCATATCAAGCATTGGGTTGCAACATGTCACTAAAGATCCATTTTTTAGACTCGCACCTGGATTTTTTTCCTGACAATTTAGGGGCTGTCAGCGACGAGCACGGTGAGAGGTTCCATCAGGACATTTCTAATATGGAAAAGCGGTACCAGGGCAAATGGAGCCCAAATATGTTAGCAGATTACTGCTGGACAATTAAAAGGGACCAACCAGAAGCTAAATATTCAAGAAAATCTTAGATTATTAAGTCATTTATAAAAAAATAAACTTTTTATTTACGAGATCTGTGTTTTTTCTTAATATTTTAAATTACTCAATATAATAAAATTCTTGTCTAGCAAATTTTTTTAACTGTTTATTTTTTCTTACAATCACCAATTAAAGTAAAAAATATCAAAAAAGTCCGTGTGGCACGATAAAGTTAAAATTTTGTTGACCAGTGTAATCAATGTAAATACGTTAAAAATTTTCCGTAATTGATGTGACAGTCATGTAACCATTACAGTAGGTATTCTGTGCTAAAATAACTATAGGTACCTAGCTTATTAATAATAATAAACTAGCTATTGCCCGCGACTTTGACCGCATTGACATAGTATGATAACAAAGATGGATAGTTTTCCCTTTTGAGTTTGGTGGTTCCTTATAAAAAGGGTAAAAACGGGACTCTATTTAAGGAAACGTCAAACGCAAACGTCTATTAACTTTCATGTTTCTAACATAAGAAATGACGGACTTTCATTCAAACTTTCAACCCTAATTTCACCCGCGTGGGGGTAGAATTTCCAGATATGCTTAAATAAGTATCACGTTACTAACTCAAGAAATGTCGGTCTTTCATTCAAACTTTCAACCCCTATTCCACCCCTTTAGGGATAGGTTTTCCAGAAATGCTTAAATAAGTATCTTTTTGTTTTTAACAGTAGCCCAAAAATAATGCTTCATGTTTCTAAATCAAGAAATGACGGACTTTCATTGAAATTTATCTACCCCAATTTCTCCCCCTTGGGGCAGAATTTCCAGAAACACTTAAATACATATCCATTCATTTTTAATCAGTAGCCCAAAAATAAAGTTTTATGTTTCTAGCTCAAGAAATGACGGACTTTCATTCAAAATATCAACCCCAATTTCACCCCCTTGGGGGTAGAATTTCCAAAAAGCTTTAACATGTATCCATTAATTTTTAATCAGTAGCCCAAAAATAAAGTTTCATGTTTCTAACTAAAGAAATGACGGACTTTCATATAAACTTTCAACCACTCTTTCACCCCCTTCGGGGTAAAATTTCCAAAATTCCTTCCTAAATGGGTGTCTACTTAATAAAACAATCCTATTCACCAAATTTCGTGGCTGTAACTTTAACAGTTTTTGCTCAGCGATAATGAATCAGTCAGGATATTATGTTATTTTATAAGTATAGATACAAACGATTATTGTGAGTTAATCTTTAAAGATAGACATGTATTATCACGGACATTTTTTTAGATAATTTAAAGAGGAACAATTCTCTGTTACATATTTTTTTGGGTATCTAGGACCGTTTTTGCAGTGCACGCAATGGAAGCTCTCAAAGATGAATAATTTTCCCCGCTTTCTTCCACACTTTCCTCTGTTTCTTCGCTCCTAAAAGTCACAGCGTGATGTTATGTAGCCTATAGCCTTCCTCGATAAATGGGCCATCTAACACTGAAAGAATTTTACAAATCGGACCAGTAGTTCCTGAGATTAGCGCGTTCAAACAAACAAACAAACAAACAAACAAACAAACTCTTCCCAATTATAATTATAATATTAGTATAGATTGTAAAATTAGATTCGTTGAAGCTATTCGAAACATATAAAATCGCTTTGTATGTTTAACACACCTAAAAATCTATTAACTGAAATATTCTTCGAACAATGTATCTTATCGTATCAAAAACAGTACTTTACCAATAAGAACACAATGGCGTACGATCCTCTAGATTTGTGATTAGACCATTCATGATACTCGGAATGAATGCATATCCATTCTGTGTGTACAATTAGGGACGATTGTTGGAGGATATTTAGTGCGTGACGTTTTATCAGCGCCCGCAATGGGTCACACGGTGGATTGTGTTACGTGCTCATTGCCATAATACTATCTGAAATGGAAAACGAGAGTTGAGGTGACAAAGGAGTCTGGACTTGGGACTCGGGAATCTATTCCTAGGACTATATCACGCTTGACGCTTGTAGAGTTCTCGACTCTATCGCACTTAGGGCTTGTTTCACCACTTCCTGATAAGGTGCCGGATAGGCTATCCACAACTCATTTGACAGATTCTCCATACTCTATCCGTCAAGTTAAGTGGTGGATAGCCTATCCACCACAATACAAATTGTATGTATCTACTCGTATGTGCATGATGGAAGAGACTGCTCTCCACGACACAAGGAATCCTAGTGTGGGGAGCAGTGTTTGTTTAAGATAACGTATAAAATTCTACTTGAGGGAAATAAAGATTTGTTTATTTGTTTATTTATTTATTATCATAAATGAAATCTGTTTGTTTCAGAAATTGAGTCAAGACGTGTTACTTTCGAAGAATACAACAACACGCGGCACGCCCAAACATACGGGAAAAGTACGCCATACAACACAAGTGATAGGCCATATTATAGCTACAGCGCAGAGGATACCAAAGAAAATGACGTATACAGGGTGGGTGATGAAATTAGCAGCAAGGGACAGTTGCTCGTCGGGTTCGCACACGATCCCTTTGGACTTTCAATCCCCGAGGCGGACTACCGGAATGGAGTAAGGCAAGTGATTAATTTACATATTTTGTTCAACTAGTTATACGCCATTGATGTACATAATATTAATAAATTTTATGTCGTCAGGCATGTGTAGCACATTTAAAGTAGTTATGCCTTAGTCGTATTTGTAGACTCATGAGTATAAGACTTGTACTGAACCAGTAGGTTTGCTTGTAGTTTTTTTTTCTTAATATTATTTGTTATAACCTGAAAATACCTAGAACCTACCTAATATCTACTTCCTATACTTCATATACCTACAGCTCAATTAAAAAATATATCCACAGCCGAACATAATATAATCTTCTCCTTTTTGGAAGTCGGTTAAAAATTAAATAATATGTTAAAGATGCGTTATCGACTCCACCAAGCTACAGATTCTTCAAAGCTTCACGTGGTTTTCAGGGAGATAGACCCAAAACAGTACAAAGCTGATCGCGGCAAGCGCGGGGTGGTGCACCTGTATAACATGCTGCTCTGCGCCTCCGGCTGCGACCCCCTGTCCTACCAGGGCTACGGGTGCTACTGCGGGTTCCTGGGCAAGGGCAAACCTACCGATGCCATTGATAAGTAAGTTTCAGTGGTGCTACTGCGGGTTCCTGGGCTCGGGCAGACCTGCCGATGCCATTGATAAGTAAGTTTCAGTGGTGCTACTGCGGGTTCCTGGGCTCGGGCAGATCTGCCGATGCCATTGATAAGTAAGTTTCAGTGGTGCTACTGCGAGTTCCTGGGCAAGGGCAAACCTACCGATGCCATTGATAAGTAAGTTTCAGTGGTGCTACTGCGGGTTCCTGGGCAAGGGCAAACCTACCGATGCCATTGATAAGTAAGTTTCAGTGGTGCTACTGCGGGTTCCTGGGCTCGGGCAGACCTGCCGATGCCATTGATAAGTAAGTTTCAGTGGTGCTACTGCGGGTTCCTGGGCTCGGGCAGACCTGCCGATGCCATTGATAAGTAAGTTTCAGTGGTGCTACTGCGGGTTCCTGGGCTCGGGCAGACCTGCCGATGCCATTGATAAGTAAGTTTCAGTGGTGCTACTGCGGGTTCCTGGGCTTGGGCAGACCTACCGATGCCATTGATAAGTAAGTTTCAGTGGTGCTACTGCGGGTTCCTGGGCTTGGGCAGACCTGCCGATGCCATTGATAAGTAAGTTTCAGTGGTGCTACTGCGGGTTCCTGGACTCGGGCAGACCTGCCGATGCCATTGATAAGTAAGTTTCAGTAGTGCTACTGCGGGTTCCTGGGCTCGGGCAAACCTGCCGATGCCATTGATAAGTAAGTTTCAGTGGTGTTACTGCGGGTTCCTGGGCTCGGGCAGACCTGCTGATGCCATTGATTTCGCTTGGATCGAAGTTTCGCTTGGATCCTGGCGCAATAGAGCAAAGATACTTTACATTGCATCGAAAGAACTTTCTACTATACTATAGTATCCTTATCAAGCTATGGTTATCATTTTGATATCCATGTAGTTACATAGTTATGTAGCTCCCAATTTTTATAGTCTAGGTACTTATAAAAAATATATATCTCCGACAATTTTTACAATAATAGCATCAGAAAATGTTTTATAATGTAGAGTCAAAATCAAAAAGTATATGTTGCTTTGCTCTATCTTTTCCACAATTAATACCGAGTTGTTACTTTACCTCCGTGACAAACAGTCTGTTGTGTCTGTTCCAGCTGCTGCAAGCTGCACGACGAGTGCTACTCGCGTATCTCCTGCCCCGTCTACACCGTCTACCTGCAGCCCTACTACTGGAGCTGCAACTGGGGCGAGCCGCAGTGTTCGGTGAAGAACTACAGGTTCGGCTGCGCAGCCAGACTGTGCGAATGCGACAGAAGACTCGCCAAGTGCGTCCAGAGATACTCGTGTCCGCGCCGCGGCCGTCGGCCGTACTGTAGAGCTTCACCACTGTCGCTCTTGCAGAACTTGCTTGCCTTCGATTAGAATAAGAATTGCAAATTGGCTGCGCTGCAAGATTGTGTGAATGCGACAAAAGACTGGCCATGTGCATCTGAAGATTCAATTCATGTCTGTCGCTCTGGGGCTCGGGCTCCTCTACTACTCTTACAGGTATTGTAAGAGTAGTAGAGGAGCCCACCCACCCACAGCCCATCTTGGAGTAGTATCACTAATATCAGAACTGGCTGCGCTGCAAGGTGCTGTGAATGACGACTGGCCAACTGAAATAAAAGATGTTTTAAAGTGAAAATATTAATTGTGGTGTACTGTTTTCATAATAATAAATTGAAATATTAGGTTGAGAAAAAGCCATTATATTTAAAGCCATACAGAGTCTTTGGTAAAAACTAGAATATTATATTTTGGTGGAATAGTTGGTACCGATTTTTTTAAGTATTTCGTTAGGAACTTAGGACCAACCACGGCGTTATGATATTGATTTACCAAACTCTCTGCATACTTAAATAATTTCTTTGTATATAAAATATGTAAATAATGCACTCGTATCTAATAATAAATCAGTTACGAAAATTGGTATTTTTATGAAATATTCCTTTAAAAACATTAGGTACTATTAAAAAAAAAGAGAGATCGCAAAATACATTGTTACTCTTTTTCAACAGGTTTTTTTTTGCAATCACATTTTAGTTCCCGACAAATGCAGGCTAGGCGTCTGTGTGTTGACTTATTATGAGGTATCCCGAAACCCAATGAACAAATCGATTTTGATTCAGTTTTTTTTTTTATATTTAAAAGCCACATGATCAAGATTATTTTCAGCACTGCTTATCGATTTTTACTCTGTTATTATCGTAGTTTTGCCCCGTTTTTCTTTGGCTCATCTACCCCTCTGTCCAATATTTCATTGCATATTTATTTATTTTCATTGCACATATTATGCGCATATTGGCTATTAACTCCACCATAAAAGCACCTCCGTTGAACATCTAAAACCTTTTGAGAGCTTAAATATTAGCGTAACCATAATTCCTTACTACACCTATAAAACAGACGCAAGGTTTTTAAAACCGCACTACTTACCTATTTTTAAAAACAAAACTCAAAATATTTATCCGAAGTAGTATTAAACTTGACAAAATTTACTTGCCTATTGTATTTCAATTTTATATCACTGATGGATCGACAAAATGGAAATGGAAAGCATTATTATAGTCGTCCAAACTAATAGTCAGGGAGCCCTAGAACAAATTTTATTTTGATTACTAACAAGCTCTAACAAGATAATTTTTTGTGAGTAGCTTCATTTTGATAAGACAAACAACATTTTTATCTGCGAAAAATCTTGAAAGTGGTAGCTAACAGGGATAGAATGGATATATTGATTGTTCTATTTGTAGGACAATGTTACTCTTAAATTATATAACTATTAACCTACCAATATACAAAAAATCTGTTGGTTAAGGTTCCGTTTTAGGGTTCTGTTTATATTGTGCAGAATCTTGTTTATTTCGCGGGAGTGCTCCATTTTTAGCGATTATAACCTAGTTAGATCTCCTTTCCCGAGTTTTTGACGTTTGCCATATTCATCTAAATCGGCTCAGCGGTGAATGTAACAGAATAGATCTCTAGTCTTTATACTCGGCGAAACATGGCGGTATTTAAAAAAAAAAATACCGCCATGTTTCGCCGAGTATAAAGACACGTCGATTCTACAGTAAACCTCTAGAATCTAGATAAACCGAAATGATTTCGATTATAATTCTCCATTAGAAAAAGTAAACCAGAGTTTTGCTTTCGCATTGTTTTAACACAATAGTAAATGGATAAATGTAGAGCAGATGTAATTTTGGCAATTTTTAGAAGGGCCAGTCATGCGTAATAGTAGACTAGATATTGCCCGCAACTTCGCTCGTGCAGAATCTTGTTTATTTCGCGGGAGTGCTCAATTTTTAGCGATTATAACCTAGTTAGATCTCCTTTCCCGAGTTTTTGACGTTTGCCATATTTCATCTAAATCGGCTCAGCGGTGAACGTAACAGAATAGATAGACACATTTTTGCATTCGTAATGTTCATATGGATATTGCTAGTATACAAAGTTTATTATAGTATAGATAATATTAATAATTTATTAAATTATTTTACATATTTTGAGTCCCAGGAAAGGATAGTTGTTTCTTTTTTTTTGCCCCAAAAACCTAAAATTCCCACGCGGTCACCGACGGCAAAATATAATTAAAATAGATAAAAAAGTTGTACCCCCACAAAAAATGTAGAAATTAGTAATTTATAAATGTATAGATATCATAATCTTACGTAAGTAGGTTGAGGCCTGAGAGCGAGGCAGTAAAAGAATTTAAAGTTTCGGCTTCATAGTAGTAGTAGGTATTACCTATCCGAAATCAATTACAAACAAACTAACAAAGTTACAAAGTTTACCTTTTTGTATTAGCGCGAACCTTATCTTACAAAATACATTGCTATTCTATTGCTACTCGTTTTGTTTTGATTCACTACTTTTGGCTGAAGGTACGGCACTCACAACAGCCATTCTCTCTGTAGAGCAGCCAAGAAAAAGTCATAAAGTTGCATTTTATTTAAATGATTGGCAGTAAGGTCCTGCCAACCGGGGCCTCGCAAAGACCTGCCCACAGGGGCCTCGCGAAGACCTACTGACAGGGGCCTTGCAAAGACCTGCTCACCGGGGCCTCGCAAAGACCTAGTGACCAGAGCTCGTAAAGACCTGCCGCCCGGGGCCTCTCAATGGGTAAGGCCGCCACTGGCCATTCTCAAAGTGTATCCGCAAGCGATACAATATTATGATATTTTTAGAAAGTTCATCACTCGTCAGATACCAACATGAAGTCAGTTCCCAAAATAATGCCAGTCAATGTTTTATGGTGCAAGGAAGTTTGGGCCACTGTGGCAAATATCCAGTACTTGTCACAGTGGCCCAAACTTCCTTTATTTTGTGGTTCCGTCAAAACAAAATTAAAGGGTTCCGCCACCAAAGTTTGAGAACTGTATAAAGAATCTCTGCTTCGTTCTGCACCTGCCATTGAATGTAATCTGTACAGCTGATAATTTTATTTTCAACTAGATGATGCCCGCAACTCCGTTGCGCCATTTGTTTATCGCGTGGAAACCGTACATTTTTCCGGGATAAAAAGTATCATATGTCCTTTCCCGGGACTCAAGGTATCTCCATGCCAAATTTCAGCAAAATTGGTTCAGCAGTTTGGGCGTGAAGAGGTAACAGACAGACAGACAGACGGACAGACAGACAGACACACTTTCGCATTTATAATATTAGTATAAATGGATTAATTTTGCTGCATTGAATATACCTAATATATACCTATAATTAGGTAAACTTACCTTACTTGGGGCGCTTGCAGGTCATTTGCAATTGGTTGCGATACCGGTTCCTCCTCGTTGGTGTCCCTGGGCTCCTGGGTGCGCCAGCCCGCCCTTTACACGGGGTGAGGTACTTAGGATGGCTGAACGTCGGTCTTTCCTATCTTTATATCTTTTTATTAGTGTACTCTTCGTTTTATTTACTTTGGTTTATTTTTTCTATTTTCAGTATCTTCTCTACTCTATATTTCCTTTTTGTTTACCTCTTCTTTACATTAGTGTGTGTTTCTGTGGATATGTCAGTGAGTGTATGATTTGACAGATGGACCCGTGGGTCCCCAATCCCCGGTATAGGTACCCGACCTTGGGATGCATGGCGAGCGGGAGGTCTGCACCGCAAGGGTACCACAACAGGGCAGAATCACCCTGAGAAATTGATCAAATATGGAAGTAAGCAATGGAAAAAATTCTCCGGGTGATGATGGGTTGGAAATGGGTTCCGGCAGTCCGGTGGACGCCGGAGAATCCCACACTCCTGCTTCGGCGGGGGGTCGCCCCATGTATACGGGGGGGGCTAAAGTTGTTTTGGTGAGAACGGAAGACGCTTTTAAAGAATGTGACACCTCGGACATGACCGTACTGGATAAGACAACCCGGATTATGACACGAAGTGGCTCGCGGACGATAATGCCAACAGTCATAACTATGGAGATAGATAAAGACATTGAAACGTCGGTTTTCTATAGAAGACCTAGTAAATGTACGTCAGCTTCTGAAGAAAGCGGTAATGAGATCGCTGTTTTTAAGAGGCAGGCGGTATATTTAAAAGATAGGACCACCGCTCAAAAGCGAAAACCTGGACAGGATGATGCGGATGGGGAGTCGGATGCTGAGCCGTCGAACCAATCAAGTCCGCAGAAGACAAAAGTCTCGCGCGCTAAACGCGGAAGAGGACGACCGCCTACCACAGGCGAGCATGCAGGCCTGAAAAATAAAAAAGGTATGGAACGACAGCTTCTAGAAGTCCAAATGGACAGAGAGGTTTTTGAACTAACGCAGGGAATTCAACCGCAGGGATCATCGCGAGCACCAGGAACCTCCGAATATTCGGATGCAGTGCTGGGTTCAGATGAGGAGACAAAAAGTGCACTGGGCACCACTATATCAAGTAGCCTAGCTGCCATTTCCGAGTCAGTCACTAAAACCAGCAACCTGAATGACCCTTGCATCAAGGCCATTAAGACTGCGACCCGCAACTTGCAAGAGGCTTGCTCGGTCTTGCTGACCCGCTCGTCAGTAATAGAGACCAGATCGCTGGAAAAGGCAAATGCACGCCTTTCTCGTGAACTCGCAAATCTAAAAAAGAATTAGAGACCGTCAAACAGGAGCTCGCCGTCGTTCGGCCGCGTGGCGCTCCTACAAAGCAGACTTTGACTACGGAAGAGTTGATTGAGCGGGCTGTACGTAAGGCAGTCTCGCTATCGAGCGCTAGACTGGATGCACGGCTGGAAGGCCTCGAGGCTCGACTCTTACCGGAGCCACGTCTGAGACCCCCACTTGCTGCTGACAAAAGGAAGGCACCAATGTCTGCAGAGCAGTCGCAGACAGAGTTCAAAGGAATGCCGACGGCATTGAACACAACACTGATGCCACCGACGAATCCAGGCCCAGCGCCTAAAAAAGTAAAGAAGACACGGAAAACTGCTGCAGCTATAGAGGCGGCAAGTGCAAGACAAGACGCCCCTGTAGTAGCAACAACAGCTCCAAGTGTACTTCAATCCACAGAGTGGACTTAAGTAGTGAAAAAAGGTGGAAAAAGAAAAGAACAAGAAGTGGGAAAAAAGAATGGCAATACGCCCAAGAAAAAGAAAAATAAAAGTAGAAAGTTACGCGTCCCTAAGACTGCAGCTGTGGTCCTCACTTTACAGCCGGAGGCAGAGGAGCGCGGCGCTTCATGCGGAGAAGTGCTTAAAGAAGCGAAGAAACGATTGGTCCAGCAGGCGTTTGAATTCCCTGCGGTCAAAGTCAAGGTCGCGGTGACTGGACCCGAATATTCGAGGTCTCGGGCGACGCGTATAATGAAAAGGCGGACGCTCTAGCTGGTAAACTTAAGGAAATTCTGGGTGAGCACAATGTGCGTATCTCCAGACCCCAAAAGTGTGCCGAGCTTCGGGTGTCAGGGTTGGACGACTCGGTTACGTCCACAGAAGTTGCCGAGTCCATCGCAAGAGCCACCAAATGTCCAGTTGAGACAATTAAGGTGGGCCAAATACGCGTCGGTAGGAATGGTCTAGGTACTGCATGGGTGAGTTGCCCGGTAGAAGCCGCAAAGACCATCTCTAACCCCAGTACCAAACTGTACGTGGGGTGGGTTGTAGCCCACGTAGCACTACTGCCAGCTCGGCCCATGCGGTGCTATAAGTGCCAGGAGTCGGGTTACGCGAAGAGCAAGTGTACTTGCGACGTTGACCGCAGCGATCTCTGCTTCCGCTGTGGTCAACCAGGTCACACATCGCAGCAATGCCAGAACGCTCCGCATTGTGCACTCTGCGTATCGAAAGGAAGACCGGCCGATCACCGCGTTGGAAGCGCAACCTGTGGTAAATCAGCCCCTAAAAACAAAAAGAAGACCAGCTCTGAAAAGAGCACGAATCCTCAGATAGCCGTGACAACATCTCCTCCGGCTTCTGCAGCAGAGAAGACCAGCTTAACGGAGACCCAATAACAATGGCCCATATAAGTTTCCTGCAGTGTAACTTGAGCCACTGCGCCGCCGCACAGGACCTTCTGGTCCAGTCCATGGCGCAGTGGTCCATTGACATAGCAATAATATCTGAGCCATATCGTGTTCTGCCTAGCACGAACTGGTTTGGTGATGCAGACTCATTAGTTGCTGTCGTCACCGGCCCAAGAACCATAGCATCTAGTAGCGCAGTGAAGGGACACGGCTTTGTCACAGTCCATTTCGATTCGTTTACTGTGTTAAGCGTGATTTTCTCGCTCAACCGACCGATAGCGAATTTTAAGGAGCTCTTATCACGACTGTCGGCTCTCATAAGCGGAACGCCTAATCCGGTAATCGTCGCCGGAGACTTTAACGCAAAGTCAGCGCTTTGGGGCTCCCCGGCGACGAATACTAGAGGCCGAACAATTGAGGAATGGATGCTTGAAACTGGCCTAGTAGTGCTCAATCACGGCAATGCCAGTACCTGCGTACGCCAACGAGGGGAATCGGTGATCGACATCACACTGGCTAGCCCTAGTGTTGCACAGCGGTCTAGAGAGTGGCGTGTTCTCCAAAATGTGGAGACTTTATCGGACCACCGGTACATCCGGTTTAGCATTACCGACTTTCACGAGAGACCGGATCGCCAACCATCACCTTACGGCGGGCCCAGATGGTCTCTACGCCAATTGAACGAGGACCTCTTAATAGAAGCCGCCATAGTGCAGTCGTTGGTACCAATGCCGCCGGTAGAAGATGCAAATACAGCGGCAGAATGGTTGAATGAGGCAATGACGCAGATCTGTGATGCGTCTATGCCCAGAATCAGATCAGCTAAGCGTGCACGCAAAGTGTGCTGGTGGAGTTCGGAGATCCATCGGCTACGAACGGAATGCATAGCAGCCCACAGACGATATACGCGTCTTCGAAGAAGACGCAATAGAAATGCAGACGCCGAAGAGGCCGCATATGAAGCCTACAGAGATGCCCGAAGCGCCTTAAAGGCAGGCATTCGGCGAGCCAAGTCTGAAGCGTGGACCGAATGGTTAGAGACTCTAGATCGCGATCCTTGGGGGCGGCCTTACAAATTCGTAAGGCAGAAACTACGCCCATCTGCCCCACCTCTCACCCAGAGTCTAGAGCCAGAACTACGAGAGACGGTCCTTTCAACTTTATTCCCGTCAAGAGCCGAGTGGTCTCCGCCAGCGATGGCATCCCCGGACGATACCGATGACGATGAGGAGGTTCCACCAATAACGTCGGCGGAACTTGCCATAGTAGTCAGGAAGATGCGGCAGAGAAATACGGCACCTGGCTTAGATGGCATTCCAGGTCGCGTATGGGCACTCGCAATGGAAGAAATGGAAGAGCGAGTGCTCATGGTTCTTAACATCTGCCTCTCGCAATGTCGTTTTCCTCGCCGCTGGAAAAGTGGAAAACTTGTCCTGATCCGAAAACAAGGAAAACCCGAAAATCGACCCTCAGCATACCGCCCTATCGTCCTGCTCGATGAAGTCTGTAAAATGCTGGAAAGGGTTATCGTGGCACGTCTCACCGAACATCTCAACCGAGTTGGCCCGAACCTGAACTCGAACCAGTTCGGATTCCGAGCAGGACGATCGACCATCGGTGCGATTGCTCAGTTGCGGACGATAGTGGAAGAAGAAGTTGCTCAGGGCGGAGTAGTCTTGGCAGTGTCACTTGACATATCGAATGCCTTTAACTCCTTGCCCTGGGCAACTATCAAAGAGGGACTTCGGTACCATAAAGTACCCAAGTATTTAAGAAGGACAGTCGGAAGTTACCTCTCAGTAAGGTACATAGAGTTCCCGACTAAGAACGGCTGGGTTAAAATGGCAGTGGTATGAGGTGTTCCACAGGGGTCATCTCTTGGCCCAGAATTATGGAACATCGGATACGACTGGGTGTTGCGAGGAGTCAACCTAAGTGGAGTAGAGCTAGAATGTTACGCGGACGACACAGCAGTAGTCTGTCGCGGGAAGACACAGCGAGATGCCATAATACTGGCGACCGCTGCGGTCGCAGAAGTGGTGCGCCGCATACGCGCCCTGGGACTCGAGGTCGCCTTGGAAAAATCCGAGGCAGTCTGCTTCCACGGCCCGCGGAATGCGCCGCCAGTGGGTGCTGCTGTGATCGTGGGAGGTACACAAATTGAAGTGCGTCAGTCCAGTCCAGTGGTCTTTTAAAGAACACTTTCGATGTTTGTCGGAGAAAGTCTCGAAGACTGCCGGAGGACTTGCGAGGCTGCTCCCTAACTTGGGAGGACCCAGACTAAAATGTACATGGACACAGTGCGTTCAATGTGCATGTACGGAGCACCAATATGGGCCGAACACCTAGCGTCAAAATGCCGACAGATCCTAGTCAGACTGCAACGCACACTGGCTATCAGAGCGGTACGAGGATACCGCACGATCTCGAAAGACGCAGCATGCGTCCTCGCAGGCAGCGTCCCTTGGGACATCGAAGCCAAATCGTTGGCCGATATCTACTGGCGTTGCCAGGCTGAGCGTGAGGCAGGCTATATTCCGCCGCCAGACCACATACGACAGTGGAGAAATCAAGCGAAAGACCACGCGTTTGAGCAGTGGCTTGCGCGCCTAAGCGAGTCCACAGTTAGTGTCGACCTACTAGCTGCTATGCGTCCCGTACTGAGGGAGTGGGCTGACAGAGAAGGCGGTGCTCTAACTTACCGCCTCACTGACTGACTGACTGGACACGGGTGTTTTGGTCGGTACCTGTGCGACATCGCCAGACGTGAGCAGACAACAGCCTGCCACCATTGCGACGACGAACGGGACACGGCACAGCACACCTTGCTGGCCTGTCCCGCATGGACCGAACAAAGAGCGGCTCTGCAAGCCGCCATTGGAGATGATATCTCGCTGCCAGCGATCGTACGGGCGATGCTGAGCAGCGAAAATTCCTGGAGAGCCGTAGCGACATTTGCCGAGGAGGTGATGTCAGCGAAAGAGGAGTCGGAGCGTAGACGCGAGGCGGTGTCACTCGACCCTCGGAGGAGGCCAAGGCGTAGGCAAAGGGTCAGACATGGTCCCGACGTCCCGACTTAGCTGGGGAGCTCGAGGTGACGGCGAGGGGACGCTGTCGCCCAACATCACCGAGACCCCGAGTTGGCCGCGATGCGCTAAGTGTTCCGCGCATCGCGTCGTAGTGACAGTGTGGGCCTAACAGCCATGCACTGAAGCCTTTAGGGGCATCTGCTGGCAGGGTCGCGGTTGTGTATTCCGCGTATCCCGTGGCTCTGTCTTAAGCGGAAGAGCAGGAACACCGTTGGGGTTTTAGTGGGTATGCCCGGGCGCGGCCTTCCGCCCCCAGGGAGTCCCACATACCCCGGTAGCCCTCCCCAGACTGCCGGGGATGCGTAAAGGCATTTCCCCAACGAAAAAAAAAAAAAAAAAGGTCATTTGCAATTCCATTGTGCCAAAATTCGTTATCGCGCGGGAACCGTGCATTTTTCGTTTAAAAAGGATCCTATGTCCTTTACGTGTACAAGAATATGAGATTCAAAGTATCTCGATACCAAATTTCAGCAAAAATCGGTTTAACGATAGTGAAGAGGTAACAGACAGACAGAGTAGTATGGATAAGCCACACAGATTAGTTAGGCCTGCCTTATCTTTGTTTATTTCATTCTAGACGTAACCGTTTCAAATTTGTTCAATCATTCTTTAATTTTTAGACTACCAGACGGAAATTCGATTGGAAATTAATTAAGGTTATCGATATCCAAGTAATTACATTAAACTTCTCATCCAACAATAGTCACATAAAACGGCTCGTCCACCGCCCACGAAGCTCCCAAATCATGACTAATGTAAGTAATCATAGTTATTGCTAAAAATATTATATTACATACATGGAATGTAACGTACATTCCTTTTATTTATTTATTACATTATTTATTTATATGAAATATTTTTAATGTCAACATGATTATTGTATCCATACTACGTTAATACGAAAGTGTGTTTAATGTCCTCGCTAAAATCGCCTGACTTTGATACAAATCGAGACATCAGACATACCTTGTGTCCCGGGAAAGGACGTGAGTAAATAATAAAAGACTTTACAGTTTATGTGACGTCTGCATATATATGTCGCAGGGAAAAGAGGATATCAGGGATTTCACAATATCCTTAGGGATATCACGAACTCCCGGTAGATGCCGAATATTCTTGTTTGTTACGTCTTCTTACTAAAAATATCTAGTGATATGTCATTTCACTAAACTAAATCTAGTGAAACGTCAGAAAAGCGGACACCGCCGAATAAAAATCAAGCCACTCTTTTCTCTCGCTTGCTCTAGTATACTCGTATACACGGGTACTTTGATAGGATCATCTAACATCTGATGGAATGAAAAAAAAAATGGATGGAACATCTGATGGAATTCTTTGCCTGTTAATATCAGGCAGGCTAGAAGTGTAGACGTTTTTAAAAGACTTGTCAAAGACTACTATCTAAATTATAATAAATAATTATATATAAAAATATATATTTGGTATAGTATTTAATATAATATTATGTATAGGTATTGTATTTGTATACATATTAAGTAGTGTATTATTTATGGATATTTATAATATTTATTATAATGCATCATATTTATTTGTCTAGATATTATGGTTTATAAATTAGAATACATAATTGTTATTGTTAATATATTATTATAATTTTTCTTTTTTATCTTTCTAGATGTTAGTAATTAGTTGTAGGATGTACCTAGATTGTTTTGTTTTTTTTTTTTTTTTTGCACATTGCCTATTTGCTTTTTATAAAATAAAATAATTTCCTGCTTTTCGGTTGCTTGGAAGAAATTGCTGCATAGCAATAAAGCCGCCTTTTGTGTTTATATATAGTTTATTAATAGTGTTGAGTTTGTATGTATTTCTTTAAATGTTATGTGTAAATGCAATAAAGAATATTCATTCATTCATTCATTCATCTGAATCTGACAAGTAAGATGTTAGATGATCCATGCGTCGGATGCGCATGTGAAAAGTCGGTCCTGCGCCTGATCTCTCGCCGGTCGTGTCAGTCTTCCGTCCCACCGGGTTATGCGAGTAAAGGAATATAGAGATTGCTCTTGTGTACTGCGCACACACTTGGGCACTATAAAATTACTCTTGGCCTGGTTTTAATGAAACCGGCCACCGTCACCAAAACCGGAGTGGGAGTTATTATTATTATTATCACACGTGTAAGGCAACTACATATAGCAGATCTGAGGGGGCATCACCATATCTCTGAATCATACAGTTGAAACCAGCTGAGGGTTCTTCATCAGATACTTCAGACCTTTGATTTTTGACGTCAAATGAAGCGGCCGACCAAGTTGAATATTTTTTTTAAATGGTGGCATGTAGATTCTAGTTTGGTTAGGCTCTTGTACAGGTACTACAGGTACTCCAGCTCTTCGATTATCCTAGTTTTTACGGTTCCGTACCCAAAGGGTTAGTCTGTCTGTCTGTCTCCAGGCTAGACGAGCCGCGCCAGCTCGAGCGATGCATTTGTTTCACTCCCACTAGTGCCCGTGTCACTTGTGGGAACTAAAGCGAGCGAGAGAAATGAGTGGCTCGATTTTTATTCGGCGGTATCCGTGTTTCTGGCATTTCACTACATTTAGTTTAGTAAAATGACATATCACTAGATATTTTTAGTAAGAAGACGTAACAAACAAGAATATTCGGCATCTACCGGGAGTTCGTGATATCCCTAGGGATATCGTGAAATCCCTGATATCCTCTTTTCCCTGCGACATATAGACCATATTATTATCGTGATTGTCAGTCAGGTAGCAGTTTTGTATGGAGTATAGGGCGCGGGCGCCCACACAAAACTGCGAATTCGCATCGCATAGCAAAATTTTTATGAACTTTGTCGCAGATATTTGCGATGCGATGCAAATTCGCAGTTATGTGTGGAAGCCCTTAGTTATGCGCAAAGCCAGCTCGAACTCAGTGGCGAGGTGGCGAACAGCGCAATCGCCCGGGGCCTCGGTCTTGCAGGGGCCTCGCGTCAAGCAACAGCTCAAAAAGTGGCATTTTATTTGAATTTTTGGCTCCAAAGACCTGCTGCCCGGGGCCTCGCAAAGGGTAAAGGCCACCACTGCACGAACTTATCCGTATTTACTAATCTATCATATTTTCAGTTACCATTTAAGAAGCTATTGATAATCCTTGCGATTCTTCTGGTAGTGAAATATACGGTTGAAGACTCAGCAGAACATGAGTACTGCATCAAGAAAAAACACTCAAACAAAAAGGTCGAGACATACTGTTATATCCCTTATCAGTACTACACGCCTTATTATTATTATTATCCTTACTATTATTACACCTATCCGTATTATATCTATGGCTAAATCCTAATAAATAATTAAAATAAAAGTTGGATTTTAATCACAGCCTCAATAGTTATACTCATGCTTAATTAATGTAGGTACATGATCATCGTTGAAGTATGTATGTATTCACAAAACACAAGTAGATCAGAAAAAATCCAATAGCAATCGATCACACCCTTACACACTGGTGAGGCTAGTTCGAAAAGACTGATTTTAAAGCTTCCAGTCTGAAGAAATTATGTGGAATTCTCTGTACACTAAAATTGATATATAAAAAAAATTATAGACTTGAAAAGGAACAAAGTAAATACCGAACAGAATATTGAAAAATAGCATGGTACTTCTGTCAAAAAATCTTGAATATCACCATAAATTTTTTAACAAAAAGGATAGCTTTTTTATAGTTCTAACAAAATAACCGAATAGATGTTTTATAAATGATTCGGTCATTAAAAAAAATCAAATAAAATACCGTATTATAATTTTCTCCTATTTCGCCCTATCAAGGGCGCGGCGAGCGTCGTAACCGCTACTGTACAAGGCGCGCTGATATGAATGTTATTTTAATGTCCTTTACGTCGATATTCGTACTGACAGACATCGACCTGTTAATTTTAGGGACACCCTTGCCTTAAGTCGAGATCTTATTACAGCGGTTATTAAATAAAACCAAAATAAATAATAAAATATGTTTATTTCAGGATTTTAGCCCATAAATATTAGTAGATATTATGTTAGTAACAATCCATGACTTAACCTATGTTAGTATTGTTAGTACTTAAAGAGTAAGTAGGTACAATATTCAGTTTATTTTAGGCCCAGTGCTACCTCTACCCAGTGCCTCTGAATGGGGCAATCTGGTCTACAAGAAATCATTTTTAGGATGCTGTTCCGAGAGTTGCGAACACGTTGCAGCAGAGAGACGGCTTTTTTGCGCATGATAGCGTGAATTGTGAAAGCCATCAGTACGGGCTTCAGCAAACATCCCCGATGCGCTACAGCACCACGGCAGTCGCAACAACATCCTAAAAGCGTTATTATACTGTACGCGCAGAACGTTGTAGGCTTGACTCGTGTGCGTTCCGAGATACTTGCGCATCACCATCGGCGATTATCTCTCGGAACGCTCAGTGCAATTCCCGACTCAAGACGGCTGGGAAGAAGAAGAAGTTGACTGCGGCGTCCCACAGGGCTCAGCCCTGGGACCAGGCCTGTGGAACGTCGGTTACGACCCGGTGCTTTCGGGCGCCAATCTACCCGGCGTGGAAGAAGTATGTTACGCTGACGATACCTGCACCGTCACCCGTGCAAAAACATACAGAGAGGCCGTCATTCTTGCTACGGCAGGTGTCGCTCAGGCCGTACGGAAGATCCGAGCTCTGGGTCTAAAGGTGGCGCTGGAGAAGTCCGAAGCCATATGCTTTCACGGGCCAAGGAACTCTCCACCCCCCGGATTGGCGATTACAGTCGGTGGTCACACCATCTATGACGTATCTGGGTCTCGTCCTAGATAGCCGATGGACATTTAAGGAGCACTTCAAGAAGCTCCAGACAAAGGTAGCGAAGTCCGCCGGAGCCTTGGCCTCGTTGCTCCCGAACCTCGGGGGCCCGAGCCTTAGCTGCCGGCGATTGTATATGGGGTCGTGCGCTCCATGGTAATGTATGGGGCGCCGATCTGGGCATACCATCTACAGCAAGAGAACCGGCTTGCATTGGGCAGGCTACAAAGGATGATGACTACCCGAGCCGTCCGTGGCTACCGCACAATATCTAAAGATGCGGCATGCCTGCTCGCGGGAGCCATCCCTTGGAATTTAGACGCGCGCGCCTTCGCCGACGTTTTCTGGCGTTGCGCAGAAGCCCGCGCGGGGAGCAGCAACCCCCCACCGGACGTCGTACGTCGGTGGAGGAATGACGCTAGAGAGACGGCTATTGAAATGTGGAGAGAGCGGCTAGAGAACCCGCAAGTCAGCGTAGACTTGGTGCTGGCGATCCGCCCGGTACTCAAGGAATGGCTCGACAGGAAGACAGGAGCACTCTCGTTCCGCCTCACGCAGGTGCTGACCGGGCACGGGTGCTTCGGTCGGTACCTGTGTGAGATCGTCGGAACGGGACACGGCCGATCACACCGTGACGGCCTGTCCCTCCTGGATTGGACAACGCGCGGCCCTGAAGGCCGCAATCGGACCTGACATCACGCTGCCAGCATTGGTGCGAGCCTTGCTGCGCGGCGACCCGGACTGGAAAGCGGTGGAAGACTTCGCCGAAGAAGTTATCTCCGCCAAAGAGGAGGCCGAGCGCATAAGAGAAAGGAAGGCGCTCGACCCCAGAAGACGGCCAAGGCGAAGACGTCGTGCCAACAATGGCGACAACAACGTTCCGCCATAACCGGGGTGCTCAGGGCGGCGGTAAGGGGATGCCGTCGCCCATTGCACTGAGTCCCCGAGAGGGTCGCGATGTGCAGTGTGCTCCTGCGCATCGCGACAAAACGCAGTGGAATGGCCTAGAAGCAAGCCCCCAGTGGGGCCTCTGCTCGGCCTGGGGAGCGAGTAAAACGCTCCCATCGAGAGGAGTCTGCAGCCCACTAAGCAGACGTCCGCTGATAAAGTTGTGGTGTCGTACAGTTCCCGCGACTTCGTCAGGAAGCAGTGGCTAGGAGCACCGTAGAGTTTTAGTGGGTAGGGCCGCGGCACACACCATCTTCGCCCGCGGCGAGCCCCACATATCCGCAGTGGGAGTCCCCATCCCCTGCGGAATGCGTCACAGCATTTCTCTACGTAAAAAAAAAAGGCTTGACTCGTGTATGACACCCACAGGCCGCTCGTATAAAAAGACTGACAGAACGCCTTAAATAGAGTTATTTTAACGTCTGTAGTGGAGCGAGCAAACCTGCGGGCGAGCATGTTGCTTCTCACCACCAACGCTCTGCGCTCCCTCTCTATGTCGCTGTCATCTCGCAGGTCACTGGTCACAAACTCACAATATGACCGAGATACTTAAAACTATCGACGACCTTAAGAGCCACCCCATTAAGATACACTGGAGGCACACGCCTGGGCTGTTGTTTCGGTGCCTTGAATATGAGTATTTCACTCTTATTTGAGTTATATTTGAGGTCGTGCGCCTCCGCTTATTACATTAGTACAATTTCGTAGGTTACAACTCTCGTTGTTGATGTATTGGCACTATGCTGACGTACATAAATAACTGATACCCACTTGATATCTTTGCTGATACCTGATTGTGCCGGGCGAGGGCCCCAACGCGCACGTTCGGACAGTCCCTAGAACCTCTTTTTTGGACATGATGGTGCGGTTCTTGTTAAAACCTTTACAAAAACAAATTAAAACTCTTGACGCTTCTAGGCAGGATTGGTTTTAGCACTACCGGCGCCCTGGGCGAGAATCCTACCGCGCCTAGGGTGCTGGTAGTGCTGAAAAATTTGGCGCCTCTTGGCTCTTTTTTGACGTGATAACGTCTTATAATTCGATATGGGCTGCGCGCCCGAAAAACATGACAGTTCATGCGGCGTTACCTCGCTGACAGCTCTGAGGCGTTCCATTTACACTCTCAAGTCTCTCAACAACCGTAAGGCCGCGCTCTTTGTTTCGATTATATTACGTATTTCGATGGCTTAGAGAATACTTTTGTATGAAGAAGTTTGGTTAGTTATGACCTTTGATACATTGACCACACTCTGAATGAAAAATAAATAAACAATCTGTGAGCTATTAGTATTATTTCGGCTATTCAAAATTGTGCTCTATTTCCTACGTGTCAAGGTATGACTTAATATATGAAGAATTAAGTATTCGTTTATTTCTTCTGAACAAGTCACTAATTATAGTTTCGAAAGTTTATAATTGAGAAACTAATATCACATCGGACTAAGTACTATATTATGATGGCTTGATAGATAGAAAATTTAACATATATTATAATGTAGTTCACACAAACATAAAATATGGATTATATGTAAGGATATTTCATATTACATTAATTTTACAAAGAGGGTAGACCGGGCGCCATTTTTTTTTTTTGCACATTGACCTGCCAACTTTTTTGCATAGATTTTTCCCGGAACTGAGGGGTTAAGGCTATGACATTGTCACGTTCAACTATCGTCAGTAACGGCGTTTTCACACGAGACACGACACGACACGATTCATAGACAAATATAAATTGCACGACAGACGTCACACAGTCTGTCGTTTGAACGTTTTCACACGAGTGACGATTTCTGCGACGACACCGCATTCACTTATGGCTATTTACACGTGTTAAGTAGATATTAAGCGGTCAACTAAAGAACTTATGACTTTATACTTACTTAACTAATTTTGATCTTGCTATTTAATACTAAATTTTGTGTTTACAATTTCCAAATTTAAAATTAAATTAAAATTTAGTTAACTACTTATCAACTTAATGCGTGTAAACCAGCCATTAGTACTTAAAAATATGTCATAGCTATTGTTGGGTTTTGTACCTAAGAGTGTTTTCACACGACACACGACACGACACGATTCATAGAGAAATATAGATTGCACGACAGACTTCACATAGGTTGTCGTTTGAACGTTTTCACACGAGTGACGATTTCGGCGACGACACCGCATTCACTTATGGCTGGTTTACACGTGTAAAGTAGATAAATGGTCAACTAAATTTTAACTTATGACCTTATACTTACTTAACTAAATTTGAACTTTCTATTGGCTACTAAATTTTGTGTTTACAATTTACAAATTTAAAATTAAGCTAACTACTTATCAACTGAGTACGTGTAAACCAGCCATTAGTACTTAAAAAAATCGGTTGTCTGTAAAGTTGGTTTACTGACGATAGTTGAACGTGACAACGTCATAGCCTTAACCCCTCAGTTCCGGGAAAAATCTATGCAAAAAAGTTGGCAGGTCAAATGTGCAAAAAAAATGGCGCCCGGCCTACCCTCTTTGTAAAATATAAGACGTTACGTCCAATATCCATCGACCGACCAATCACGGTCAAGCATTTCGAAGGTCACGCGCACGTCACGCGACGCCATTTTGTTTGCTTATTACTTATTATTTGCTTACTACGATAAATTTGAAAAAAATATTACTTTATATGCTTCAAAATGTCTGTTTTTCGCTGATCTGATCGATTGGCCATTCAAGCACTAGGGCGGCGATATTGTATTATATTATAAGGCAGTAATTTTAGTGGCCTGGTTCAAAATTCAAACTTAACAAATGAACCACAGACAACTTTCATAATATCTTTGTAATTTTTTTATCTGTGCTAAAAAACGTGACGACACAGCGGATTGTCGTCTTAAAATCGTGTGTCGTGCTGTGCGGTGTCGTTCCGTGTGAAAACGGTACATAGAAATGTATGGCGCCCGGAATCGTCACCGCATTTTGTCGTGTCATGTAGTGTCTCGTGGGAAAGCGCTCTAAGCCGACTTTACAGACAACCGATTTTTTTTTTGCCTTCAGCGGTGCGTGCCCTGGGTGGTCGCCCAGCGTTGCCCCTCACTAACGCCGCTACTGCTTCTAGGACTAAATGCTTAAAATAACCGCGTAGTGCGTATTTTTAATCTGGGTACCTACCTATTATTTCTTCATCTGATGTAACGCTTGTTGATGTAGTTTTTGCTTTAAATAATCTAAATAATAAAATAAAATTGACACGTCGCATCTACCATCGACGTCACTTCAAACCAGTGGTCTCGAACCTACCGATTTTTCGGTATTTCTACCGATATGGGCTCTGTTCTACCGAAATACCGAAACATAACGATTTTTGAACGATTTTTACAGTATACATGGATTTTTTTTTTAATTGGCAACTCTTTTCATATATAATAGGGGAAGCCCTCAATAACATGGACCTATGGATGGGGCTTCCCGCTCGACTCGGGAATTTACCTGTCTAGTAACCTTACCTTTAAATAAACAGAAATTCGGTTTAATTTTTTCAATTTTCACTTTGACTTTGAAGAGAGAGTACTTTACGTAACAAGTATTATACACTGTCAAGACAGTAATAACTGATGAGTGATGACAGACGGGAAAAATTGTCTAAACGTAATCACGCTTAAAAGGTGTATTTTTTTCTTGTATTTTCACCAATTTTCACAGAGAACGCTTATTACATTTTAAATATTGTCACCTTGCACATTTTCATCTCGAATTAATAAAGTTCTCATATTTTTTTTTTCATTTAAAAATTTTCCCACCTGTCATCACTTTCTTGACAGACTATATTATGATTGTTATATTTTAGTCTGTAAGTTTTTGACGTGATAACGTCTTATAATTCGATATGGGGTGCGCGCCCGAAAAACATGACAGTTCATGCGGCGTTACCTCGCTGACAGCTCTGAGGCGCTCCATTTACACTCTCAAGTCTCTCAACAACCGTAAGGCCCACCTGGGCCGCGCTCTTTGTTTCGATTATATTACGTATTTTTCTTTGACCTTTGATACATTGACCACACTCTGAATGAAAAATAAATAAACAATCTGTAAGCTATTACTATTACGGCCGGTTTACACGTATTAAGTAGATAAGTAGTAACTAAATTTTAACTTAATTTGAAGTGCCTGCCGGAAATATGTTAAGTGACAAGCCCCGCCTGCCAACCTTACAGAAAATAGTCAAAATTCTAATTTCCTTGTTTAGTACTTAACTAAATTTTAACTTACTACTTGCTACTAAATTTTGTGTTTACATGCAATAAGTAACTTAAAATTTAGTTAAAATTTAGTTAACTACTTATCTACTTAATACGTGTAAACCAGCCATTATTTCGGCTATTCAAAATTGTGCTCTATTTCCTACGTGTCAAGGTATGACTTAATATATTATGAAGAATAAAGTATTCGTTTATTTCTTCTGAACAAGTCACTAATTATAGTTTCGAAAGTTTATAATTGAGAAACTAATATCACATTGGACTAAATACTATATTATGATGGCTTGATAGATAGAAAATTTAACATTTATTATAATGTAGTTCACACAAACATAAAATATGGATTGTATGTAAGAATATTACATTAATTTTACAAAGAGGGTAGGCCGGGCGCCATTTTTTTGCACATTGACCTGCCAACTTTTTTGCATAGATTTTTCCCGGAGCTGAGGGGTTTAGCGCTTATTCCATTTCACTAAATTTAGATATCTAAATGATTTAGTGACTAAATTTAGTGAAGTGGAATAACATTTAGTAACTTTCTAAATGTTATTCCACTTGACTAAATTTAGTCACTAAATCATTGAGATATCTAAATTTAGTGAAATGGAATAAGCGCTTTAAGGCTATGACGTTGTCACGTTCAACTATCGTCAGTAAACCGACTTTACAGACAACCGATTTTTTTATTTAAAAAACGAATTTGATCGAATATTGTGTTTTTTTTTTGTCAAATACCGATTTTGGGTACAAATATACCGATTTTAGCTGGCAATTCTACCGATCTCGCTCTATGACGTTCGAGACCACTGCGTCAAACGTCAGTTGGCAATCCAACTAATATCTGATCTGTGTGGCAATCTACTGTCAAAAAGTTGGGAGGCAGCTGTATTAAAAATTAAAATTAAAAAAATAATAAAATTTTACTTAAATTCTAAAGTAAATATTAAAAAGTGTCTATTTACCGAGTTAATTATGGATGTAAGTTATAATGAAGTTATTACGGAAATTGTATTTAAACATGAAGTGTCTATGTTTTGCATAAACACCTGACATAATATAAACCGTTTTTGTTTTAGGAAAGTAATATTCCTATTGATATTAATATTGGTAAACTCCAAGACTGGTTAGTGAGTCGAAGACACGTAAATAAGGACTGGTCTAAAAGTGTAATAGCGGTACGAGAGAAAATAAACAATGCTATTCAAGACATGCCAGCTCACGAGGACATAGCAGCTTTGCTTTCGGGGAGCTATATTAACTATTTCCACTGTCTCAAAATTATTGAAATACTAAAAGAAACTGAAGCTGACACAAAGAACTTGTTTGGCAGATACGGGTCTCAAAGAATGAAAGATTGGCAAGATGTAGTCAAAAGTTATGAAAAAGAAAATCTCTACCTAGCTGAAAGTGCACAAATGTTAGTCAGAAATATCAATTATGAAATACCAAGCTTAAAGAAACAAATAACAAAAGAGGAACAGATTCAAAATGTAAGTTTTGAACAGGTTCAATTACTGCAATGTTCATGCTAAAGGCAGCACCAGCATTATGTTATCAAAATAACAAAAGAGGAACAGATTCAAAATGTAAGTTTTGAACAGGTTCAATTACTGCAATGTTCATGCTAAAGGCAGCACCAGCATTATGTTATCAAAATAACAAAAGAGGAACAGATTCAAAATGTAAGTTTTGAACAGGTTCAATTACTGCAATGTTCATGCTAAAGGCAGCACCAGCATTATGTTATCAAAATAACAAAAGAGGAACAGATTCAAAATGTAAGTTTTGAACAGGTTCAATTACTGCAATGTTCATGCTAAAGGCAGCACCAGCATTATGTTATCAAAATAACAAAAGAGGAACAGATTCAAAATGTAAGTTTTGAACAGGTTCAATTACTGCAATGTTCATGCTAAAGGTAGCACCAGCATTATGTTATCAAAATAACAAAAGAGGAACAGATTCAAAATGTAAGTTTTGAACAGGTTCAATTACTGCAATGTTCATGCTAAAGGCAGCACCAGCATTATGTTATCAAAATAACAAAAGAGGAACAGATTCAAAATGTAAGTTTTGAACAGGTTCAATTACTGCAATGTTCATGCTAAAGGCAGCACCAGCATTATGTTATCAAAATAACAAAAGAGGAACAGATTCAAAATGTAAGTTTTGAACAGGTTCAATTACTGCAATGTTCATGCTAAAGGCAGCACCAGCATTATGTTATCAAAATAACAAAAGAGGAACAGATTCAAAATGTAAGTTTTGAACAGGTTCAATTACTGCAATGTTCATGCTAAAGGCAGCACCAGCATTATGTTATCAAAATAACAAAAGAGGAACAGATTCAAAATGTAAGTTTTGAACAGGTTCAATTACTGCAATGTTCATGCTAAAGGCAGCACCAGCATTATGTTATCAAAATAACAAAAGAGGAACAGATTCAAAATGTAAGTTTTGAACAGGTTCAATTACTGCAATGTTCATGCTAAAGGCAGCACCAGCATTATGTTATCAAAATAACAAAAGAGGAACAGATTCAAAATGTAAGTTTTGAACAGGTTCAATTACTGCAATGTTCATGCTAAAGGCAGCACCAGCATTATGTTATCAAAATAACAAAAGAGGAACAGATTCAAAATGTAAGTTTTGAACAGGTTCAATTACTGCAATGTTCATGCTAAAGGCAGCACCAGCATTATGTTATCAAAATAACAAAAGAGGAACAGATTCAAAATGTAAGTTTTGAACAGGTTCAATTACTGCAATGTTCATGCTAAAGGCAGCACCAGCATTATGTTATCAAAATAACAAAAGAGGAACAGATTCAAAATGTAAGTTTTGAACAGGTTCAATTACTGCAATGTTCATGCTAAAGGCAGCACCAGCATTATGTTATCAAAATAACAAAAGAGGAACAGATTCAAAATGTAAGTTTTGAACAGGTTCAATTACTGCAATGTTCATGCTAAAGGCAGCACCAGCATTATGTTATCAAAATAACAAAAGAGGAACAGATTCAAAATGTAAGTTTTGAACAGGTTCAATTACTGCAATGTTCATGCTAAAGGCAGCACCAGCATTATGTTATCAAAATAACAAAAGAGGAACAGATTCAAAATGTAAGTTTTGAACAGGTTCAATTACTGCAATGTTCATGCTAAAGGCAGCACCAGCATTATGTTATCAAAATAACAAAAGAGGAACAGATTCAAAATGTAAGTTTTGAACAGGTTCAATTACTGCAATGTTCATGCTAAAGGCAGCACCAGCATTATGTTATCAAAATAACAAAAGAGGAACAGATTCAAAATGTAAGTTTTGAACAGGTTCAATTACTGCAATGTTCATGCTAAAGGCAGCACCAGCATTATGTTATCAAAATAACAAAAGAGGAACAGATTCAAAATGTAAGTTTTGAACAGGTTCAATTACTGCAATGTTCATGCTAAAGGCAGCACCAGCATTATGTTATCTACTCTCTATAATATTATTACATTATCTGTCTATATTCTGATATGAGATGTGCATCATGTTGGGTTATTTACTGTATGTGTTGTTATTTTAATGGAGGCTAATTATTAATCCTTTAAGCCCCATAAGAGCACCAGTGATTGCGACAACAATAGAATAAAAATAGATTTCCAAGAATCCGCAATCGAAGGATTAATAAAGCTGGCCCATTTTTTACATTTGTCAACTGAATTTATAAATAAATTGTGTTTTGTAAACTTTTCATATATTAATAATAATTCTTAATAATATGTTGAATACAGTTTCAATATTATGTTAAATTACATAAAAAATTATTATATTTTTAATTTAATATAGGAATGTGAAAAGAAACATGCAGATTATTTAAAGAATGAAGCGTCCAGCAAATCAGAATTTCTTACACTGTGTAAACAACTGGGAATCAAAGGAGATAAAATAAAAAAAGAGTTAGTGGAGAGATTGAAAGAATTACCTGAAATATATGACAAAGTAAGTATTATAATATTTCCAAGGTTTATATCATGTAAATATAGTGTATTATAAATTAATATTTTATGAGTTGTTAAATATTTATTTTAATATTAACTAAGACCTAATTTCACCAACCTCTGTTTGTTAAATCGTAACAAGGCATTACTTAACAGACCTTAGAAAATTAAACAGACCATTAAAATACTTATGTCCTACAGTAAAAATTTAACAAAGGATTAGTAAATGCAATGTTATGTGAACAACGAGTGAACAACTATCAATTCGTTCATTCTTGTTATAAGGCGACGAAATTGCAATGTACAAGTTTAATACGACATGTTTGCTGCAATGTGTCTCTTTCTTCCTTATTCGTTAGTAGATAATGCGACCAAATTAAAATATCACTGATCGCATACATTTGTTACGCTATAATAGTTCTTCTTAATTTACCAGGTTAATAATTATTATCTGTCAAAGCTGAAAACATGAATCATAATACAAACTTTTATTTACATATTTCGGTTTGGTAATTTTGATACAAGTTAGTATATTTGCAATGTCAAGGAAAATCCGAGGGCTGAATTTTTGACAAAGTGAAAATAAATAATTATTCATTAGTCATAACTATGAAAAATAATTAATAATAAGGATATAGCGGAAACATGGCGGAAACACTCTAAAGTCAAAAGAGATTCTTTTATTTATATTGCATATTATTGTCTTTGAAAGTTGTTGTATTGACTCATATAACCATTATAACAGCCTGTTATATATTTAACGGACCTTCATAGCAGGAATTAAATTTAACACCATGTTAGGTGATTTAACATGACATTAGGACATGGTGGAACGCTCGAAAGCTCTAACAGGCCATTAAACTGATTTAACAAGACATTATTTATTTAACATTGCTTGATGAAACTAGGTCAAGCTACAAGCTACAGACAGTGGTTAACAACCAGTTTTTTTTTGTTGCTGCATGGCTGACTTAATTGCCCTTTATCATTTTTGCATTATTTCAGATTGGAAAATCATTGAAACCTTTGAAAGCAGGAATAGAATTGTACTCTGCATTCACTAAATACATACTCGGAGAAGAATCCCCGGAAGTTTTACCACTGTTGCAGTACGTTATTGAACATGGCAACACCACGGTTTATGAGTGGAGCTACGGTGAGCCACCACTGAGTGTAGAACCCGACCCGATTCATATAGAAATAGAGGAGGACAATGAGGCTGGTGATGGAAATCAGGTACCAATTGTTTAAATAATTGAACATTGAAAATTAGGTCATAAATCAAAGTAACTCATTTCGTTTTTGTTTGAGTACCATAGCAATATTGATGATATAATTTATTTTATTGATATGTCTTAAAAAGTTCATTGTAGACTACCATTTTGTTGTTGTTGCAGATTGATTTTGGAGATAATGAAATCGATTTTGGGGCAATTGATGCTCAGGACGCTGGAGACGCTGCAGAAATTGACTGGGGAAATATTGATTTAGTGACAGACAATGTGGTATGTTACTAGAAATAATATCACTTGTAGTTTACCCAGCATATTAAGTCCCAAAATTCAGTAACATTTAAACAACAAACTTTGTTTTTGTAGTTTCAGTCAAGAGAATGCATTTAAAATATAATCATTTATACACAGGACGTATCAGCTGATGTTGCAGAAATTAGTTTGGACGAGTCGGGCATAGTTGTGGAGGAGCAGGGAGTCTGCGGGGGGGTTGCGAGGGGAAGGGACGCACTCACTCTACTGAACAACCCACCCACACGAAACCAGTTTATTGATCAACTGGTTGAGGTAACAATGTACCATTAGCAAAATTAACCTATCAACTCCCATAAGGACACCGGCACGGCGACCGCGACAACAATAGATTTCCAAGAATCCGCGATCTAAGGATTAATTTATAGGCAGTTTGACAACCTAATTTGGTTGGGTTATGACAAGTCTAGGCAATGGATTACAATCAACATTCACTTGCTAAAATGACACCAAATTAGATTGGTTTGTAGACTGCCTTTAAAATTTAAATCAAATTTCACTATAGTAATTTTTTTTATTTATTTATTTATTTGTTTTGGAAAACCAACAGCTTATGATTATAATGAAATAGAACCAATACTATACAAAAAGAAAGCCAATAACAGGTTTTCACTAATAGATAGATACTTATGACATAGAACCTTACAGTATACACACAACATTATCTACTGATACAACATATTATATCCATAATCTTAATCTTAATATATAATATATTCCTTATGTATTTAATCACTATTACACCTTATTATAATATTATCTAAACAAAAATACATGACACTAAATATGAATTTTGTGATAATATAGAAATCCTATCAGTCACTTACTAAAGAACTTCTTATTATAGTCCGATCGAAATTTAGTACTTTTGGTAGTATAGGGATCTAAATTAAGTTCTTTGCAAATAGAATTAGAGGATCTGCTTGCTCGCACCAGGAATGAGTTACCTCTATAGTTAGTGGTGTAGGTTTCACAAGTAAGCGGAGGATTGTATCTTCTTGATCTGGAAGGTACAGTAAAATTTATTTTTTGGAGAAGGTCTGGACAGTCGACCTCATTATTAACAATTTTTAGAATAAAAGTGCAATCTGAGATTTGTCTTCGATTAGATAATGGCAAAATGTGAAATTGTTTGCAAAGGGCAAGGTAGTTTTCTGAGTTGTAGACAATTTTAAAGCGGTAACATAAGAATCGCAAGAATCGTTTCTGATTTTTTTCGACTCTATCAATGTACTTATTATAGCAAGGATTCCATACTTGTGAACAATAATCTAAATGACTTCTAACGAAGATACAGTAAAGTATTTTTAACGTTTTTGCTAATTTAAAGGAAGTACTTACCCTCATAATGAAGCCTAGGGCTTTTGAGGCCTCGCAATGATTTTATCTATATGTTCATCAAACATTAGTTTTTCATCGTGATAGACACCAAGGTCACGCACGACATGACATCTTGGTATTACTTGACCTTTCAGAAAATATGTAGCAAGGACTGGGTTCTTTTTCCTGGAAAATGTAGTAATGGAACATTTAGAGGGATTCAGGTCTAAATTATTGGAAACACAGTAGTCTTCTCAGGTCAGCTTTAAGTTTCTCAGTATCGGTGAGCGATGAGATTGGTAGAAAAATTTGCATGTCATCAGCAAAATAAAGATATCGGGAGTAGTGAAAGCATGAGTCAATATCATTAATAAAAATTATGAACAGGAGGGGTCCCAGTAGTGATCCCTGGGGAACACCACTAGGGATGGGAACCCAACTGGAAATGTAATTATTGATGATTACTGCTTGTGACCGATTTTCTAAGTATGAGCAGAACCAACGGAAAAGATTACCTCTTAAGCCAATGTTATATAGCTTGCTTTTGAGTATGCTGTGATCTATACGGTCAAAACATTTGGAATAGTCAGTGTATATAACGTCAGTTTGATTTTTGTTACTGTCCATTTCATTAGTCAGATATATTCGTTAAGGAAAATGAGGTTTGAATGTGCAGACCGACCCTTTAAGAAACCATGTTGCGAGCTGCTGAAAGAAGTTTTTAAGGCATTATATACTTGATTGTAAACGAGTTGTTCAAGTATTTTGGCAATAACACAGAGCTTAGAGATAGGTCTGTAATTGGTAACCTGTGAAATATCGCCTTTTTTATGTACGGGAGTTATAAAAGCCGACTTCCAGACTTTAGGCACCGTACATGAATCAAGTGACTTTTTAAAAAGCAAGAAAACAGGAATAGCAATTGTTTGATAACATCCAATTAAAAATTTTGAGTGTAAATGGTCTGGTCCAGCTGATTTATTCGGATCTAATGTCTTTAGATAAAATTTTACTGTTTCTAAATTAATTTCAATAGAATTAAGGAATGCTAGTGAGTCACATGTGTTATCATTAACGGCGGAAGGTGGAGGTTGAGTAATATTATCACGATTAAAGCTGCTTAGTGGGCATAGGAAAGACTCATTAAAGTACTTAGAAAAAGCATTGCAGATTGTTTCCCCAGATGAAATAGTGGCACCATTATATATAAGGTTACTTGGTAGATGATTTGTTTTAGACCGATGTTTTACAAAACTCCAAAACTTCTTTGGGTTTTGAGCGATGGAAGATTCTGTCTCTGATAAATAATTAGAATAACGCGATCACGTAGCAGCTTAAAAGTAATCTGATCACTAATTCTACCATATTTTTTTAATTTTTTATGATACTTATGTTTTTCTTTTATTAGGTGTTTAAGAGAATAATTGTACCAGACAGGATACTCACTGGGTTTAATTTGTTCACATATTTACATATTTTTTGTGTAAGTCAGAGATAAAGCTGTAGAAAAAGTCAACGGAGTCATCTAATGATCTGTTTTCAAATTCTCTGTGCCAATCAATTTTGTAAATGTTGTCGTTGATTACACTGAAATCACAACGATTATAGTTACAGCATATAAATCGTGCTGGACTTAAAAAAGGGGAATTCGATAGGAGAGGTAATTCGATTGTGAGCGCCGGGTGATAGGAGTCGATAGGGACCAAGAAGTGTAGACATTCGCATACAGATACTTTTTTTTTTTGCGATTCCCCCTAACTGTATCAGGGCTCATTGTTTGCTGTAACTATTTTTACAATTTTTGGTTATGTGTGCTTATATCTATGTACTTACATTATTTTATATCTTATCTATTACAATAGTAATTTGTCAGCAATACCTTAAGTACTCTTGGTACATGTCAATTACATAGTTATGGTATAATACACAGTTTTTATAACACTCAATTTTTAAAATATACATTCCTATGAACATCGTTGATGTTCAGTAGGATTCCGATTTTTAATAACACAAAAAAGACAAGCACAATAAAATAATAATTTAATTCAATACAATAATTCTAGGTTTTAAACTAGAATGTCAAAATGTCAATGTGAACACTAAAATACCATCAAATTCAATAATAATAAAATTTAAAATGTCAGAGCTAAAACAATAAATAATAAAGACTACGGCACAACATTCAACTAACTCTAATATCACAGTAAAGCCTACAACTAACATCACACTAATTTATCACAGTTTTTCTTGTTTACAAATTTAACAATTTCTTTGCAAAATGAGAGGAACGTTTCCCTCTTTTTTCCCCCCTCCTGGGGAAAAAAGAGTCAACATCGATGACGGTTGAGAACCTGCCTTCCATCCTTGGAAGGCAGGTTCTCAACCGTCATCGATTTGCCCAATTTCTGCTCAATATCATATTTATTGCTAGCAAAAATTGGGCAGTCGAGTAACAGGTGAGGAACCGTCTCCTCAACTCCGGGCTGACACGAACACGACCGATCCTCCTTCAGCTTGAATCTTGAAGGCGAATCCGCCGTGGCCAGTCAGTATCTGTGTAGTGTGGTGTGTTATGTCTATTTTCTTGACTATTTTTTGTGCAGCAGCAGCGCTTGGGAAAAAGAGCTTCGTGACTCCGGCCGTCCCTCCCACTTCGTATCTCCTGTCCCATTCCTCAACCGTATCCTCTCTTAAAATACGCTTGACGAATGAAACAGGACACAGATCGTAGTCGGGTTTCCTCTTCAATCGAAGCGCGGCCTCTTTAGCTAATTCGTCAACTCTCTCATTCCCTCTCAACCCTGCGTGCGCCTTGATCCAAAACAAGGAGACCTCCCGCCTCTGCGATGCAGCTTTTAGGAGGGCCGCCCTTGTTTGCACTGCCAGGGGATGAGGGGAACTAAGAGTGACAGCCTGGAGAGCCGATCTGGAATCGCTGAGGATTCCGACCTTCGCCAGTCCACTCTTGCAGGCTATAGTTACTGCTCTTTGGAGCGCTAGAAGTTCGGCTTGGTAGACGGTGCAATACGGCGGCAATGCAAGCTTGACGGCCTTTGTCTCGGCCTCACCCTTCCATACTGAGAGTGCGGCTCCGACTCGACTCTCAATCTTGCTGCCATCCATATAGATCCTATGGACGTGGTTGTTAACCACGTCTACATATGAGTCCTCATCTACCAACCCGAACCTCAGCTCTACCTGCTCTGCCGGATGTGGGTCCTTAATCGCAGGAGCCATACAGATACTTTTTATTACATAGTACAAGGTCCAAGATTTTATTTTGAAAATTTGAGACACCGTTAAATTGATTTAAAGAAAGAACATTGAGCTCATCGGTCAGTAGGTATTCGTCACTACTTTTAATATTATTAGGGACATAGTACCCTTCAGATGCATTGAACTCCCAACTAATTCCACTTAAATTAAAATCACCTATAATTAAATACTTATCATCTGGGTATTTTAAGTTTATGTCACTATTACATTATTCAAGAAATTCGCCAATTGATTAGAGAAAGTGTTAGTAAAACCAAGACTGCAAAGATTTAAGACGCAAACATGAAGTTTTATGGCTTTTGAATCATGTTGATTAGATAGGCAAATTGTCAGCCAGAGATCCTCGGCCGAGGATTGAAACATCGGTTGAATAGTAGCAAAAAGATGTCTACTAGCGGCGATCAGTACACCGCCCGCCCCTAGTTTGTCCAGTTAATTTATAATTGCGGTCGCGACGATAAACAATGTATCTAGTGCTAAATAGCTCGGAACTCATGTAGTCTTCGGTCAGGCATGTTTCCGTCAAGATAATTAGGTCATAGGAATTTAAACTTACCTGTCGGTAAAAGTCTCCTGACTTAGTTCGGAGCCCACGAACATTTTGGTAGTATATTGTAATTGAGTTATTATCACTTGTATCCACGATAAACAAGCACAGTAGAACTTATATAGAATATTAATATCGTACGACAGTACCCTAAAATATTATTCTGTAGTTTTGTGATCAGCATAAAACTCCACGCTAATATTCTGAAAACACAATCAAGTAAGACGAATCGTCGACAAATACCGATAAATAATGATCGAAGCGATTGTAACGGACCGTGGGTTGATATAAATAATATTAGGTGCATCGATGGTATGATACGTGAGTGAGATGGAAGGTGCAACAACATGGTATGAACGATAGTGGGTGCGAGCAAGACGAACATATATAACACAGTATGGGTGATAGGATAGATTATAAAGCAAAATATATTCAAGAGGTAATAGTTAGTGACTGATATTGTAATAACAATGAAAATATGGATGGTAAAAATATGAAATAATTCTAAAAGTACATTACAATGATGTGATGGAATAAACAGTGAAGATAAAATAAATATTTTTTGACAAAAACGTGAAGGTAAGCGTTGACCAACACTCCTTGGCCTTCTGGATTTATTTGTATTCTAAACTTGTTATAACACAACTATAATTTGTCTCACAATATCTCTTTATTTACTAATTTTACATCTTGCTAATATGAGCCATACTTTTTAACCGTTTTCAAAAAAGGAGGTTATATTAAATATGTTCGTCTGTTTTTTTTTTTTTTTTTTGTATGTTCAACCATAACTTCGCCGTTTATGGACCGATTTTCATGATTCTTTTGTTGTTGTACAGGGTTGAATCCGAGGTTGGTACTATGTTCACAAAAATGGTGATCTGATAATGGGATCCATGAGGAATCGAGGGGACTCCTTGAAATTTATATGGGAACATATGGTGATTTCGATTTTTTCTGAAGTATTTCAGGCATATACTACCAAAAAGTAAGATTTTGCACCAGGATTACCCTGGTTCTGAAGGTTACCCAACAGAACTTTTGAATCCATATAGATACAAGTTTGAGGATTTTTCCTTTTTTTAAACTACTCCAAGCAAAAGCCAATGAATTCTACATTATTTCTGCTGAACATAGGCAACATTTTATTTTGGAAAAAATAGGGTTTCGTAAGATATTTGGGTTTTTCGGACGCCAGGTGAAAAAATCGACCAGAAAAGTTATTTATTTTGCGTACGCTGCCGAAACTATAAAAGATAGAACCATAAATGTTGTAAGTAATTGTAGATCTTATAAATATCTACAAAAAAGTCCGCGACACACTATACTTATCTATGTCGAGTGAGGCACAATAACCATTTTTTTATTTAAAAATCTTGAATTTTTTTGGACTACATTTAAACGCGTTTATTTTACTCATGCTATTAATCCTTATCAAAATAAATTATTTCATTACTAAGTACAGTTTATATAGATAAAATTTGGTCTGTAAATGATTAACATTGGACGTTTGGTTTTGAAATTATAGCGAAATTAAAATATTACGATAGTGGGCGTCACCAGATACCAAGCGGGATGCGCGTGCGGGAGGAAGACAATATGTGCAGTGTGCACTGTGCACCCTTCGGATAATGACTGCGTCCGCGTCATCGATGTCAGTGTCGGAGTCTGTGAATTGACCTGGGAATCATTTTGCTGACCGAGTCTTTCCTGGGTAGGCTTTTTGCAGCCGTAACCGACATCCACGCGGGCGGAGCCGCGGGCGACCGCTAGTAATATGTACAACTGACAACAAGCTATAATATAGCCTTGTCGTCTCATATCATGGACGTGCGTACCATAAAGGCATAAAAGCACTGCTTACCTAATGATAAATACTTGCTATACACATATTTTAATTTGACTTTCGTACGTTTTAGATGACTTTAATTATTATTAATAGTAAAAATATGAATACACATTAACGCCTACATTTATAAAATAGCACCAATTGATTTGCAAAACTACATAAACATAAGTCGGTAAGTGGTAACTAGGCGCGCCGCGCGAAGGTACGCACCAGTATTATACTACATATCTGTGGTTACAGGCACTCGATGTCTCGCAGACCCCGCCTATATGTGTGAGTTAAGATTTTCGTATTCGTACACTGTTCGCAAACGTGTGTGCGTGTGCGATTTACTTGGCCAGGTCCTGCCGCATGGTTTCCGAGCTTAGCCGAGCGCTTCGGAAGTAATCGGATATGTTCATTGCCTATAATCCGAGTAAAAATAATAGACGGAAATCTAATTAATCACATATGCACATAATGCATTTTTGTTTAGTACGGTTTATATTTGTTTACATTACAGAAGTGTTTTGTATTTTGGGAGGCCATTTTTTCATGTGATGAGCACTGTAACATATTATTTTTGTTTGCGCCAGTATATTTATAGTTTTCTTAGAAGATTTTTATTATTTTAACATTTAAAAGTTTGTACATTTAACAGTTTATTAGATATTAGTTATTACTGAGTTTCTAATTTCTATATTAAGTGCGTTTTTTGATTTCTTAAAAATGTTATTTGACTGTGAGGTTTGTGTTGAAAATGTGTGTTTATTAAAAATTAAAAAAAACAAGTTTTCACAATTGTCATTCAGTGAAAAGATTCTAATTGTGATTTGTGTCGAAAGGTAGGTACGTGTACCTGAGTTACAACAATTAAACCAGCAACAAAAATGAAATGTAAGTAACTCGAAAGTTTCATGTTATTCATATTCATGTACTTATTTATTTTATCATTTTATAATATTATATACTTTATATTAAATGCGAAATTATCTCTGTCTGTCTGTCTCGCTTTCACGCCAAAACTAATGAACCGATTGTAATAAAATTTTGTACACAGTTAGTCTAGAGCCTGAGAAAGGACATAGGCTACATTTTTATAAGACAAAAATATACTATGTATCTAATTTCCATGGAAATATCGATGAAAATGAATTCACATTGCATTTCTAATATATAACAATCTATATTACGCCATACGCCATACGCCATCTATGGCGTTTTTATTTATTTTAGCTTAGCACACATGTGAACGCAAATGAACTTTCATTGTAGTTCCAACACGTGACAACAGATGGCGTTTTTTTGTTTCTTCATAACAGAACGTACTCATATATTATAATAGTTAAAAAAACATAGTTTTTAATTTATATCCACACTAATATTACAATTTATGCGAAAATATCTCTTTTTGTCCGTTTGTCTGTCTGTTTTGCTTTCACGCCAAAACGACTAAACCGATACCGCTACTTACCCTATCTCAAAAACCTCTGCACGCCTCTGTCTCATATGTAACTAAAAAGGGTAAAATTATTATTTTTTAACAAAAAATTAAAACCGACTTCCAAGGTAAAAACAAAAGCAATACTTATTCATAATCTAAAAAGAATCAAATAATTCTTATTCCTTATTATTATTGGCATCTTCAGACTTCGCCTAAACCTCTAACTATTTCTGTACTCAATCTTCATGCTTTTGAAGTCGGTACCAGCTTACCTTAGCGTAATTGCTATGTCAAGGATCTCAGAACTTTTCCGGGCTGGTACCGACTTCAAAAGTACGAAGATTGAGTACAGAAATAGTTGAGGTTTAGGCGAAGTCTGAAGATGCCACTATAATAAGGAATAAGAATTATTTGATCATTTTTAGATTATGAATAAGTATTGCTTTTGTTTTTACCTTGGAAGTCGGTTTTAATTTTTTGTTAAAAAATAATAATTTTACCCTTTTTAGTTACATATGAGACGACAAGGCTATATTATAGCTTGTTGTCAGTTGTACATATTACTAGCGGTCGCCCGCGGCTCCGCCCGCGTGGATGTCGGTTACGGCTGCAAAAAGCCTACCCAGGAAAGACTCGGTCAGCAAAATGATTCCCAGGTCAATTCACACACTCCGACACTGACATCGACGACGCGGACGCAGTCATTATCCGAAGGGTGCACAGCTGTGGTGCACAGTGCACACTGCACATATTGTCTTCCTCCCGCACGCGCATCCCGCTTGGTGTCTGGTGACGCCCACTATCGTAATATTTTAATTTCGTCATAATTTCAAAACCAAACGTCCAATTTTAATCATTTACAGACCAAATTTTATCTATATAAACTGTACTTAGTAATGAAATGATTTATTTTGATAAGGATTAATAGCATGAGTAAAATAAACGCGTTTAAATGTAGTCCCAAAAAATTCAAGATTTTTAAATAAAAAAATGGTTATTGTGCCTCACTCGACATAGATAAGTATAGTGTGTCGCGGACTTTTTTGTAGATATTTATAATTTACTTCTTACTTCAGACTAAACCTAACTGTCATCTTAAATTGTCACTCGCATGTTTTTTAATTACAAAGGAGGTTTACAGAGGAGGCCTTATTCGACTGAACATACCGCCCACCAAGGACATCTAGTAATGTCCTTAACTACTAGACAGGTATAAAAAATTCAAACTAACAAACAATAGGAACTAAACGTAACCGCCCACCGTAAGCTTAGTGCATTAATTAACTAAATTTATTTTAATAAAATCTAACACACCTTCAACATTAACAATAAAATACTACTATAAAACAATTAACAAATTGTTCACTAACAGGGAGTAAGCACAACTTAGACGTGGGTCGTTTAATTAAGGAGCCGTTGCAATTGAGAGTTACGACCCGCGTGAGCTGATCACTGCCAGGGTGTTTAGTAACTACCCGTCCCATAAGCCACCTACCTGGAGGCAAACCGTCTTCCTTAACTAACACTACATCACCCACGTTGGCCTCAGGCATTTGTTTTGCCCATTTGTATCTCTGCAACATGTACGTGAGATATTCGTCGGACCAGCGTTTCCAGAAATGTTGCACCATTCGCTGGGCAACCTGCCATCGTCTCAAACTACTAATGTTTGAATTTTGGTAGTTGCGATCAGGCACCGCAAGCAGAGGTTTGCCAACCAAAAAATGACCGGGAGTCAAAGCTATTGGATCGCCAGGATCATCAGATATCACCGACAGCGGTCGCGAATTGAGGCATGCCTCGATTGACACAAACCTCTTGAACCCTGCAATGAACCCGTCAGCAGATAAATCGCTAATGGCTTCATCTGTTATAGGACATAATGACTTTAATTTACTTCTTGATTTACGATGTCCTACCTTCTTAATATCTTTAATTTCTTCTTGAAATTCCTCTTTCTGTACACGTATTATAAAGTAAACCTTTAATGCTTCTTCTATCTCTTCACTCTATCGACACTCTTTAAATCTTTTCTTACTATAATCTTGTCTCTTAAATTTCAAAACTCTTCTACAGTAAAGGTACAATTCCGTGCATCGCGATCGATCGCGGTTGTGCACGACCTACGACTGTCGTCGGACGCTCGCGACCATAGTCAACGTATGAAAATGTATGGCACCGCTTCCGAGGCCCGCGACTGACGCGCGCGGCCTACGACTGTCGTAAGCCGCGCGCGATCGTGCCATATAACTTTCACGGTCGCGCGGGGCCTACGACTGTCGTCGGTCGTGCGCGACTGTCATAACTTCAAGACACGATCGCGCGCGGCTTACGACAGTCGTAGGCCGCGCGCGTCAGTCGCGGGCCTCGGAAGCGGTGCCATACATTTTCATACGTTGACTATGGTCGCGAGCGTCCGACGACAGTCGTAGGTCGTGCACGACCGTGATCGATCGCGATGCACGGAATTGTACCTTAAGCTATAACTCTCACTAACTTCTGTAATTTCGAATACCTTGAAGGAAGTTCTTGCACTTTCTCTGTAACAACATGTGTTTTAATATCTCTTTGCTCCATGCTTGTCGCTATCGACTTAGGTCTTCTGGTCTCTATTGACTGGTTTCTCAGCCAAGATGGACCCTGAGCTGTTTTAAATTCATCATGTTCTCGATCCCATGTTATTACTAATATCTTCATAACCTCATCCCATTTAATATCCTTATCCTTTCCATTCCTGTCCTCTCCTCTTTCAGAAATTTCCCTATTTAACTCTTTACAGCTACTCACCCACTTCTGCAACTGGAATCTACCTCTGGTAAGTATTTCCGTTACTTCTTTACATATCTGTAATCCTTCTTGTACTGATTGACAACCTGTCATTAAATCATCTACATAGAAGTCTTTTTTTATTATTTCAGAAATCTTAGGATTATGTGATGCTTCATCAGTTGCTGTCTGCTGCACAGTTTTCACCGCGAGGTAAGGAGCTGAAGCTGTGCCGAACGTTGCCGTTATTAATTTATATTCTTCTATTTCAGATCCTGGATCATCACGCCATATCACTCTCTGAAAATCAGTATCTTCAGGAGAAACTTTAACCTGCCTGTACATCTTTACAATATCAGAACAGATACTGATGGGGTGCATTCGCCACCTCATAATGATATGCCGCAATGGCGACTGCAACGTAGGACCTACCAAGAGATCATCGTTTAGAGATACTCCATTCAGTCCTTTCATAGAAGCGTCGTAAACAATATAACACTTTGGTTGTCAACCTGTCTTCTCGCACAACTGCGTGATCTATACTAATATTATAAAGAGGTAAACTTTGTTTGTTTGTTTGTTTAATTGTAATGAATAGGCTCAAAAACTGCTGGACCGATTTTAAAAATTCTTTCACCGTTCGAAAGCTACATTATTTACGAGCATGGGCGTGCAGTCTTTATAGGCAAAAATGCAGTGCTTGCCATTCACAGATAACAGATATTTTAATTTAACTTTCGTACTTTTTAAATGACTCATGACGTTAATTTTTTAATAATAATAGTAAAAAAATAAATAATACACATTTAAAACGCCTCAATTTATAAAATAGCAACATGTAATCAGGTACACGCGCGAACGGGTTCACGAGAGGTCAAGATAGGCTCAGTGTTGAGTTGCCTGCCTTGCGCGTATGTGTGAGTGTGTCCGTGCACAGCCGAAAACGCACACAACCATGAATATCGAATGCGATTATTGTACTGCAAGCTCTGCGAAAGACCCCAGCAGTGTTGCCAACTATGGGGATATCCCACTTTTAGTTGGGAAAAATTTAATATATAGTGCGTATTTTAGGGAGTAAAAATATTATATTATATTCATGGGCGTGAAATTTTTTAAGCAAAAATGTATATTTATTTGGTTTTTATTACAGTTTTTATATAAATAATGACATCATGAGTGACGTTTTTGCCGCCAACAATAATTGCGGTCGGCTGAAGTAGTATTTTCAGCGTTTTGATCTCTCAGTGGAAAGTACCCCAAGTAATAAATAATATATTTAAATAATAGTTGGGGAGTTCTGGTTGAAATTCAATGGCATCACTGGCGCCGCGGCCGGCGCGGGCGCCCGCGCCATCCATGCCGACGGCGATCGGAACTACTCGTGAATAGTCGTGAGCAATCGGATATAATCCGAGTAAAATGAATAGACGCAAATCTAACTAATTACGTATAATATGTACATTATGCATTTTTGTTTTGTGAGGTTTATAATATTTGTTTACATTTTACATAGCTGAAATTTTTTGTGTTTTGGGAGGCCATTTGCTTTTTTCATGTGATCGAGCACTGTTAGTACTATATTATATTATTATTTTTGGTTTTATAGTTTTCTAAGACTATTTTAGATTTTAATATTTGAAAGTTTGTATAATATTTAACAGTTTAACATTAATAATTGCGTACATTCATAACTATCACTCACTTGGATAAGATAATTTGTGGTGGCCAAAATTTTGCATTTATTTACATCGGATTATGGATCGGATCTCAAGTAACCGGAACCTTGATTATGTGAAAAGACAAAAGTTAAGCTGATTAGGTGAGTACTTAAAATATACTAGATATAAAAATGAAAAAGTTGTAAAAGAAAAAGTTTTTGTTTTGTTTTGTTTCATGCCAAAACTAATGAACCGATTGTAATAAAATTTTGCACTATCTAATTTCCATGGAAATATCGATGAAAATAAATTCACATTGTATTTCTAATACGTAACAATAGATGGCGTTTTTATTTATTTTAGCTTAGCGCACAATATTATGTTGTATGGTAATTGGTATATTTCCATGGGTTTCGATGAAATAAACTCTCATTGTAGTTCCAACGCGTGACAACAGATGACGTTTTTTTATTTCTTCATAACAGAACGTAATTATACTAATAGTTTAGACAACATAGTTTTTAATTTATATCCACACTATTATTATAATTTATGCGAAAATATCTCTTTTTGTCCGTTTGTCTGTCTGTTTTGCTTTCACACCAAAACTACTGAACCGATATCGCTGCATTACCAGTGTCAAAATCTTGTGCACGCCGCTGTTTACGAGTAACATAGGCTACTTTTTATTTTGGAAAATATAGGGTTCCGTAAGATATTTGGGTTTTTCTGACACAAGGTGAAAAAAATCAACCAGAAAAGTTACTTATTTTGCGTACGCTGCCTAAACTATAAAAGATAGAACCATACAATGTTCTAAGTAAATGTAGATCTTATAAATATCTACAAAAATGTCCGCGACACACTATACCTATCTATGGCAAGTGAGGCACAACAACCATTTTTTTATTTAAAAATCTTGATTTTTTTTGGACTACATTTAAACGCATTTATTTTACTCATGCTGATAATCCTTATCAAAATAAATTATTTCATCACTAAGTACAGTTTGTGTAGATAATATTTGATATTTGAATGATTAAAATTGGACGTTTAGTTTAGAAGTTATGGCGAAATTAAAAATTGCGTTACGCCCGTTTCGAAGTGGGCGCTACCAAGGCGGGGGTGCGTAGTAGCGAAGATTATGACCGGCCCTGCAGCTGGTGAATTAGCTCATATACCCGTTGCATATACCAAGAATACCAATGATCCCTACAGCTGATTTGCCTATACCCTGCAAAAGGCTCTAATTCCCTATGAGACGTAGCTTTTGCGGCGGTACCGACCAATGCGGGCCACGGATAGTAATAATGAATACAAGTCAAAACTGCCGAATCGATTTTAATTATTTTTTCTGTAGCTATATATTTTATACCCGTGCGAAGCCGGGGCGGGTCGCTAGTGTGGTATATAAACTGATGTATCCCTTTTAGGATCATCACGTGAAACTCGTTCAATATGACCAAGATCTTTGTATTCCTTGAATACTTCTGCGTAACGTCTTGCTAATTCTGGATTTTTTTTTAATTTAGCTTCTAAGTGCATTAACCGCTTAATAGCTAAATGTCTAGAACTTCCATATGGAGACTGCGGATTTTTATCTCGGAATGGAAGTTATATCGTCCATTATCATCTCTAGTAGTAGTTTGAGTATATATCTCTTCACAACGTGATTCATCTTCGGATAAAATTTTACTTCTAGTTTCAGGTGTAACCGATTCTATCTCCCAGAACTTCTTAAGAATGGGGATTGTCCATTTTTTTTTTAATTTTGCTCATTACAAAAATATTTCGAGGAATAAGGTCAGTGATCGTTTTTCTGTATACAAACGAAAAAAATACCCATTAGTTACTTATATTTTTGAACAAATATGTTTAACCTTAGTTTGACCTTCAATGGCGTTAAATTAGCAATAAATTCGACCAATATCACGTTTCGAACTTTTGGTAAGCTTCTCATATCAGTTTTCACATAATGAAAACTTGCATTTGACGAACCAGCCATTATAAATAAGATTGAAAGGAAATAAAAATGACGTCAGAGCGAAACTTTAAAAATTTATTGAGAAAAAACTAGCCAATGAATTTCAAAATTATTTAATTTATATTCTTAAAATACCCTATTTTAACGAAAAAAAATATAAAAAGTACATGTGATTTTTTTTGGACAATGCCCATTGCGTTTTCATCAATCTGATCCAAATTGCAAACTACTAAATGATGACAATTGACTACATCACTCGGCGACGATATTTTGCCTGACAAAATTCAGCCTAATGCTGTATTTTGTGCCACTGGAAAGCCCGGTGGGCCTTGTATCAAACCATCTCTCAAAATCTGGCCATAAACTTCTGCGCCAAGTAGAATATTTATTCTGCTAGGCGTGTGATAAGCTGGGTCTGCCAAGCTTATTGCTTCTAACTCGGGCCAGTGACTCGGTGCAAACTTAGTAGATGGCAATAGAGACGCTATGTTACGTAGAACGTACGCCTTGACTTGAAAACTAAAACTTGGATCTAGGTGTGAGTGGATTGTCACTGAAACAGTGTTCTTAGACGCTAACTCACCGTTCTCACCACCTATTCCTGAAATTATTGACTTCACTGGCGTCTTCTTGAGTCCAAGAAGTTGAACTGCATCTTCAGTTATGAAAGACGCCTGCGATCCCTGATCTAGCAAAACTCAAAGGAGTTGTGTTGACCCGTGTCTTGACTGTGCTTCGACAAGAGCTGTAGCCAACAAAACCTGTGAAAAAACTGACTCCTTAGAAAAGTGCGAGATTACACTTGTGGCGGGTTCACCATCCGATTGCAATGCCTGCATATTCGAAACCGCTGAATTGACACTTACCTTTGCAACGTTGTTGCAGGCGGTCGAATTTGAGATAACTTTAGGATGCAGCAACGAATGATGCTTCCGCTTGCAAATGTGACACGAAGCATTGTATCTACAAAACTCGGCCGCGTGGTTGGGACCTAGACAATTAAAACATAAGCCACTGTTTTGGATGAACTGTTGACGTGACTCGTAACTCTCTTTTGCAAACTGTTTACAGTTACTTATTTTATGTTGTTCCTTACAAAATTCACAAGAATAATGAATCACATTGACATTATTATCAGGGTTTACAACATGATATACTTTAGACTTACTATAACTTGCAATGACATTTGGTTTCGGCTTGACTGACTTTTCATCAAGAAATTCTAGCGTCCGAAATCTAGACTCTAAAAAATCTTTGAACTGCGATAGCTTGGGAAGCTCGTCAAGTATGCTAATTTGAGTTTCCCATTGCTTGCGGGACTCACTGTCTAACTTCGCGCTCATTATATAAATTATCAGAATGTCCCAAGAGGTAACGTCAATTCCAAGATTTTTTAGACCATTTAAACACTCCATCGTAGTGTCTAACAGACACTTAACAGTCCTAGAATTATTCTCCGTCACATTGGGTCACCTTGGGTCATTAAGCGCTTCAACAAACTGTTCGACAGGAACCTTTTATTATTGTATCGGCCTTTTAACAGAGTCCAGCATTCTTCATAATTAGATGAAGTGACCGGTATGTGTCGAACAAGTTGTTCAGCTTCATCTATCAACAAACCCTTTAAATAATGCAATCGCTGAACATCATCTAAACTTTCATTCTTGTGAATGAGTGATTCAAACAAATCTTTAAATGTTGGCCACTCTGAATAATGACCAGAAAAATTTGGTATAGAAAATTTTGGTAATTTAACACTATCATTAGAAACAGACTTGACTTGGACTGACTTCACTGAATTACGATCTAATCTTTCCAGATATTCCTTTAACTCACTTTTATAATCTATGTACATTTCTTCAACATACTCATATATTTCATCAGTAAAATATTCATCTTTAGTTTGCATATCTAAAGAAGCCGTTTGAATTATTTCATTATGCGTATTTAAGAATCCGTCCCAAGTTTGCTCAAGTAGCTCTAACAGAGTACTAATATATCCATGTGTAATTCTGTCCTTAGGCGATTTTCTTAAATTTATTCTAGCCTTTTCAATAACAGACTTCTTATTTATTTGCAATTTATATAGCGCCTCCATTATCTTATGAAAATTTTACAAGTGTCAAGAAATATCTGAATTCCAAGTCCTAACCTTGTATTGTAATTAACTTCACTAATATAAAAACCGAAAAAACTTTACAAGTATCTGAAACTTCATACAAAATCAAAAAATCGGGCATAGGTTCCCCGTATGAACACAATTTCTTAACTTTAACTATTCTAAGTACTAAATCGATTTAAATTTTCTAAGTCCCAACTCACTAATACTTAAGGTTCAAAATTGTCTTTACTTGTTTCGCTTCGATTATTCTCGTTATAAATGGACTGTAAAATGTACTCACAACTTTTTCACCACACTTATCCGTTCCACTGTTGAAGACCTCTATCTTCAACCCTCTGGAATAGTGCAGCCTGGCAACACCTTCCGACGATCCGTCCAACTCGCAGCGCCCCCGGGCGCCGTCCACCGGAACTGCCTCTCGTCACCAACTTGTCTGCTTGGCTTGGTGACAACTGCCACACTTACAATGACGGTGGTACCAACTGCAGCTTCCCTTTGCTGCACATTGATACTTCAGTACCGACGTGATGCGCTTCAATGCTGATCTCTAGCATTGGTTTCCACGCATTGGACAAAGACCACCGGAATCCGGATCTTCAAGCACCAAATGATCCGCTTCGTCACGGACCAAAATGATCCGGCTTGTCACAGATCAAAATTATTCGGCTCGTCTAGGACCAAAATTGACCAACACTCCTTGGCCTTCTGGATTTATTTGTATTCTAAACTTGTTATAACACAACTATAATTTGTCTCACAATATCACTTTATTTACTAATTTTACATCTTGCTAATATGAGCCATACCTTTTTTACTTCTTACTTCAGACCAAACCTAACTGTCATCTTAAATTGTCACTCGCATGTTTTTTAATTACAAAGGAGGTTTACAGAGGAGGCCTTATTCGACTGAACAAGCGTAACATAAACAATTCAAGCCAGAGGTGCTCAACCTTTTAGTGTCATGCGATGATAAGTTAAGGTTACAAAATATTATGTTGAAGTAGTAATAAAAAGCACGAACATATTTTAATGATATTAAGCGATAAGAATAATAACAAAATAGTTTACCTAATTTTACTTGCTTAGCTTTAGTAAGTCCGATTCCGACTTGATGACCACGATACGAGATGTTGGATCTTTTCGTAAAAAAAAATTTACAGCTTTTTACCCACACGAATGCATATCCACGTTCCTTAGCAAGGGTTTTAGTTTTGTTCAATAGTAGTTTATTTTCAACTGTGAGATGGTCGTTTACGTAAATTCTTCCGTCCCCTTGAAGATCGATACTAGATGGCATGATAACGATCTTTTTAGAAGCGGCAACAAAATCTTCTTTAAGATAACGGTTGTGTAGTGAAACTAAGATAGATTTAGGTTTCCTATCGTTGGTGGTGGGTATTCTAGCCACATAGTTAATTTGGTCTTTAGTAATTGGGCATTTGATTAGATCGCCGATTTTCGAAACTAGTGTAAGTAGATTTTTTGAAGGAGTAGCAGGAACATTTTTTATCTCAATGTTGTTCGAACGGGATCTTTGATCAAATTCGCGGGTGAATCCCTCTAAATGGTCGATTCTTTTCTGAAGTGTGGCGAAGTCGTCACTCATTTTGGCCAAGTTCTTGACGTCTTTTTCGACATCAGAAATCCTGTTCGTGAAACTATCGAAGGAATGTTGTACGAAGTCAACGGAAGCTCGCAGGTCGAGTAACTCAGACTTGATCGAAGATAACGCAGCCAGGTCCGATTTAATGGTGCGAATGTCAGCGATGATGTCGGGAAGGGAGGCAGTTTGAGCTGTCAGACGTTTGAGCTCGAGCATCACAGCTTCCAGGTCAGCGGGCACAGGTGATGGGGCCAAGCAGGATCTCAGTGGAATTGGGCTTGCTGCGCCAACGCTCTTGCAGCTTATGCACCTCCAGGTAAACTTCCTATCCCCCAGTTTCCTGTATCCAGCTTCGGTGATCCCAGAGCAGCGGAAATCAAAAACTTGAGAACATGCTGAACATTTGACACCATCTCTGAACTCCTCATTGCAACGACTGCACTTAAACATGATTAAAGATAAAGGTGTAAAAAAAGGTTTAGCACCACTGAAAAAACAGGTTAGAACAACAAATGTTTGCGTGCGTTAGGTTTGCCGTCTGCGGCGCGACTGATTTTAGGCTATTATTTACGTTGTGGATAATGTCTTGTTATATAATATAATAATTATTTTCATTTACATCAAGTAAAATATGTGCCATTCACAGTACATACTAATCTCTCTCTAATTTTACTTTAAAAACGTTTTTTATCTTTTCAGCTGGAGTCGTTTTTGAAAATGCGTCTCTACGAAACTAATGCTTCAAATGAAAATCAAAGTTTCTCGCTCATTCAACAACTGCCGACGGAGAGTACCGCGGCCCTGGCGGCCATGTTGGATGCGGTTCACACTGCATCCTCTGCGCTTACTGCTCCAGAAATCGCTCATCTCCACAATGTGAAACATTCGCCAAGGTATATAGGGCTAAATACTTGCGGCATCATAAAATTATCGTAATAATTATAACGTAGATGCTTACAGTAATAGTTACTGTCTTTAACCGTCGATAATTATTAATATTAAAAACTATAATCTCTTTGACATGTTTATCAAGCAGAGGCAGCATCTGTGGTAGATGACTCACATTTATGATTCCTCAATAACATTTTGATAAGCACAGTTTGTAATTTTTAAACTTATTGTTACAGATATGTGGACGTACTGACAGCACAACTGCAGCAGAAGCTCACGCTATGTGACAAGCTGTCGCGATTAGCGGAGCGCGAGCGTGAGAGGCAGCGGGCAGCGAGTGTGCGAGCAGTCTCAATGCGCCCGCTTGTCACCCGGCTTATTGAACGCACCAAGGAGTTGCAACTCAATGTAAGCTTTAAAATATAATAGTACTAATTACTATTCATGAAACTTGACCTCTAAGAAGGTTGCACGTTTTTATCTAAATCGTACTTATTGCATATTGTGTGTTTGCGACTGTACTGGTTCTAATGCGACTAATTTACTTAATTTATGAATGAAAACCTAATATATGAGTTACAGTGAAATATTTTATTACAGATTGAAAAGGAGATATCTAAGAAATATAAAGGAAGACCAGTCAACATTATTGGAGGAGTGAAATTTTTATAAATAAAGATATAATATTACTAATACCAATGGTAAGTACGTAAATGTTTACGTAGAATATTGTATATTTGAAAAATAAAATTATTGTTATTATTTAATTTTTCTTTAAGTACCTAATTCTCTTTTAAAAAAGAATATTTTATTGTGCGATTGACCATTTTATTATTGATTGATGCTGGTGATCTGAAGCGGAGTTGGTATTTCGCTGAGAGAACAGTATAACTCGCGCGACAGTATAACTGTGCCTCGTTCTGAGACGTCATTACGGTGGTACCGTTTACCGTTTACAAAAATTCCAGCGGAGTGCACAGGTTAACTCGCACTTATATTTTAATTTAAGTGCTTGACAAGTTTTTGGAGATAATGAAATGGCGTTGTATTACAGCGTGAACCGCGCGGTTCCCGCTGTAATACAACGCCATAGTAATAGAATAGAATACGTTTGTTTTAGCTGCGAGCGGTTTAACCCCCCACGTCAGATAATTTTCGTAGCTCTCCCCAATATTGCCCGCTTAGAATGTCACCCGTGTGACTTTATGGGAGGGCCAGGCCCTCCTTGTTACTACAAGAACAACATTTAAATAAAGTTATAAAAATTACGTTATTATTACCGGTAAGTATATTGTTATTTTCTGGTATGCGACGTTGCCAGTTCGACGCGACACATTACGTAGGAGTAATCGTTGAACATACAAAAATAAAAATATCCACAACCGAACTTATAACCTACTCCTTTTTGGAAGTCGGTTAAAAAGCAAAATACTGTTATTAGATACTTCGATTTAATTCGCAATAGTTTGTTGTAGTAACGTTAACAAATAACATATATTTACCGTTATAAATCCTATTAACCGTTATAAAATTTACCGTTATTAATTTCAACTTTTATCGTTATTAATAGTATCGGCCATCGGGTAAATTTTCATAACGTTATATAGATAACGTAACGTAAGGGCATAGGCCCTTGAAGCAGTAACGTTATGAAAAAAATAACGATATTTGAAGCCCTGATCGTACGAGGGCTGCTATTTATGTATCCGGAACTGGCCACTTACAAGAACAATGTTTAAAAAGTAATTACAACATTTGAAAATAGAACTCTTTGGTTGAAGAATACATTTTGTTTCATGTGACTGTCAATTATTTTTCCATTGTGGCGTCATTTTGAAAATTGCGTGTCTTCATTTGCCATGGATGGAGAACGCGTGAACATTTTCGTGCAATGATTTACTACGATTTTCGGCGTGGGCTAAATCAACAACAGTGCTTTATTCAACTCACCGCAACTTTTGGAGATGAAGTTTATCACTGGTACAGTGAGTTTAATCGTGGGTGGTCTATGCTCACGGATGAAAATAAAGAAGGTCGCCCAAAAACAGCTGTTGTCCCACAAAATATAGATGCTGTGCGGGAACTAATAATGCGTGATCGTCATGTTACATATCGCGAGATAGAGGCGTCCTTAAGCATAAGTATGACGAGCATACATAAGATATTACACGAACATTTGGCTGTAAAAACTATATGTTCGCGTTGGATTCCGCACAACTTGACAATCGATCAAAAACGGGCTCGTGTCGATTGGTGCAAAAAAATGATAAAAAAATACAACCGTGGTACGTCAAAAGCCGTTTATAATATCTACGCAGGTGATGAATCTTGGATCTATGCATATGACCCCGAAACTAAACAACAGTCAACGGTGTGGGTGTTCCAAGATGAGCCGAAACCAACAAAAGTTACTCGTGCAAAAAGTACTTTGAAGCAAATGGTCGCCTGTTTTTTTGGAATTAATGGACATGTGGCTACAGTGCCATTAGAGAATCGTAAAACGGTTAATTCTGAATGGTATACGACCATTTGTTTACCAGAAGTCTTTAAAGAAATAAGAAAGGACAACCGACAACGCAGAATCATATTACATCACGACAATGCTAGCTGTCACACCTCAGCTGAAACAACTCAGTTTTTGGAGGGTCAAAAGATCGAATTGACTGGTCATCCGCCGTACAGCCCTGATTTGGCACACGCGAAGAACAAATTACGTGGTCAACGTTTTTCGAGCCGCGAAGAGGCTGTTGATGCGTTCAAAATGCACGTTTTGGAGATACCTCAATCAGAATGGAAAAAGTGCTATGAAAATTGGTTCCAGCGTATGCAAAAGTGTGTCGATCATCGCGGCGAATATTTTGAAAAGCAATAAAACCATATTAAATGATATATGTTTGTTTCTTTTTTTAATTCCGGATACATAAATAGCAGCCCTCATAGTCTGTTGTTAGTTGGTTTGGAGATGAACAATAATTAGAGGGCAATGAATATGGAGGGCCTGGGCCCTGGCCCTCCCATAAAGTAACACGGATATCTAGTAAGATATCGTTAAAAAAAATAACGATATCTGGCTACCATTATGAAAATAACGGTACGTAACGTTATTTTTTCTGGTAATTGATAACGTTATGAAGCCCTGGCCCCTGGTCACGATTTTATAAACTACCATGGTTTTAACCAGACCGTAGCTTAGACCCTTTCGAAAAAAAAGCGGTGTCTGGCGGGTTCAAACCGCGCAGTTCCCGCTGTGTCTGAACAATCGCTTGAGCTTGGGATGTGATTTTTCCTCCTTGCATTATTTTAATGAAATTATTTTTTTAAAGATAAAGTCTTTTATTATAGATTTTCCTCGGGTAATTTTTATATCAGCCCCGGCTAAAACGATTATTTTCCTCTATGGACGAACTCTTGCTCACAAAAATAAAAAATATTTTTTGACGTTGACATGCAATGACATTGTCAGCTGCTATCAGTTGCTTCTGTCAAATGAATAAGAAGATGGAGAAGGCTTTAGATTTGTGTTGTGGTGTTGTGTTGCGACTTGCGAAATACTATAAATTATTAATTACTATTGAGAAAATTAATTTAAAATGTAATTAAAAAGATTCGTTATAATAATAGATATATAAAGTTTTAAAAAACATGATAATAAGCTAAAAATAATTCAGTTTATCACCTAAGTCCTAAAGTCTAAACTATACGTCTTTTGTTGTAAAATTTACTTAAAAATTGTTTCAGCATAATAATTTAAAGAATCAAACATGGATCAAAATATACCTCCGGCAAATATGTTAGAGTAAGTATATCTCGATGTTCTCCTCATCATTTAACAAAGAGACTACATAGTGACTACTGCAGTAAGTTTTAGTACTTAGCAAGCATGAACTCTACTAGCTGGTTAATGACCTCAATAGATAATAATAAAATATGTCTAAAGTGTTGATTTATTATTTAAATATTAAACCAACACTTTAGATTACATGATTTACATGCTTGCCAAGATTTAATCAAAAATATGATACTATCAGCCTAAAGCCTTCAAAGAAAATTTGAATAGACTAATACATACCTAAATTTTAATTCATACATTTTTAATAGATTTTATCTAAGATGTTTATACCTAATTAATGTTTGACTTTTTCATTTCTAGGTCCGCTGATGACAAAACTGAGGAACCTACCAAATTAACTCTTGCCTATGAAAAGTTGTATGAGATACCAAAAGCAGTAGTTACAAGATTCTCCAATCACATCCAGTATTTAGATATAAGCCACAATAAAATCATGTAAGTTATTCAACAATCAGGCACACTTACAAGGATCTGGGCTAAAGATATCATTGGGTTAGGGGGTGTCCACAAATTACGTGAGGTGTTTTTTTTTAATTATTTGACCCCCCCTGGTGAGATTTCGTGAGATTTTATTCAAACCCCCCTCCCCTACCCACAGATCTCACGTGAGATTTTTCAAAATACGGGTTTCTCATAAACGTTTGGTTTGACAGTCAGTAGATTTTCTTTCGAACGAATTTGTGAATGATCTTAATTGTATAACGATTACGCTTACGGTAAAATCTTAAGCATACATACAATCTGGATGAAATGGACTAAAATATGTAGTATTATTTTGTTGAGAAAAAAATTATGTGAGATTTGCCGAGACCCCCCCCCCCCCCCCCTCTCCCCAACGTGACATTAGGTGAGATTTGGCTCGACACCTCACGCAATTTGTGGACGCCCCCTTACCGTGAAGAGGTAGTAGGTTGCAAATAGAAATAGATTATGTGATTGTTTTTTATGAAATAGATAATGTAATTGAATGACAACAAAGATGAATGATATTTAACCCAGGGATACCTTTAAGTTTTAACCCACATTTACCTTTTGCAGTGCAAGAAGGATTTAAAAAAATATATCGATTTGTTTTCCTCAGGAATCTTGATGCTCTGGTGCATTTCATACATCTGACATCACTCATTGCTGATGATAATCCAATAACAGAAAACTGCTGCCTGCCACCACTGCCTAAACTAGAAATATTATGGTAAGTAACTAATAACTATTAATTATTGTTCATAAGGTCACCTAAAGCACAGAATATATATATTAGTGTGACAGTGTGGTTGCAGCATGGTCAAACGTCACAAAAGCCATGACGATGTAGTGGTCCTGATGAATAGCTTCGGAATGAGAAAGCTAAGAATGTTTGAATGCTTAGTTCCTTTTGGCCTTTTGGGTATGTCACCTAAAGGTTGACTGGTAGAGAATACCATTTGACATTAAGTCCGCCTATGTACCAATAAGTATTTTGAAACACGTATTGTTCATTGAATATGTTAGATGGATAATAAACAATATCTATCATGCAAAACAACCAGTAAATGTTTTAATTAATTATTTCCAGGCTGAACAGGTGCAAAATAGCATCAATTTACCCATGGGTGGGTAAACTGAGAGAGTCCTGTCCAAACTTAACTTACTTGTCGTTGATGGGCAACCCAGCTGCTCCAAGTTATCTAAACGGGGGAACATTCTATGAGTACTTACAATACAGGTGAGTTTAAATCTTAATTCATTACCCCTTTTGATGTTTTGTGTATCATGAACAATATAAACAAAAATCTAGCTGAATATCTTTTCCACTTAATAACAGTAATTATGATTATTAGATTATATTGTTGTTGCAATGTTCTACATGCAGTTCGTAGATTATTTTCTATGACCCATGGCTTTACTTTTCAGGCTTTTTGTCATCTCACATTTTCCATCCCTGATGCATCTGGACGATAGAAGAGTGACAGAAGATCAAAAGACCGAGTCGGAGAGGCTGTATAAAAGACCTCTTTTGGAACGCATTGTCAATCCTAAAACAGGAAGCATACCACAGTTGTTGATAAAATCTGTGACTTGGAGTTCTGTTCACAACAAACTGAGCACTATATTGGGTAAAGAAAGGAGAGAGCAAAGAAATTTATTCATATAGAATGAAAATGTGTCATGTAAGTAAGAAAACTTATTAACTATTGTTGAATGGATATTCCTGAATAGTTATGAAAAATTATAGTTGTAGTATATGGTGGCGTAACCATCTGGGGCCAGTGGCAAATTCTTTTGATGCCCAGGCATTGGGCAATAATATTTTATAAGCTCATGGCCGCTTACGTTGGGAGTCCGTGGCATTTAGGCAACCCTTTTACCCTATTGTTACGCCACTGGCCCTATTAATTGATTCTACATCACAAAGTCATAACGTAACTCGGCATTAGTAGGTATAAGGCGTTTCAACGAACCAATATTTTTCCTAATAGTTTTAAGGTATTATACATACAAGGGTGCCTTGAAATCACTGTAGTATTAAAGTAACATTTTTATAATAATTATTATACAGTAAGTAGATTAAACTTTGTATTTCTATAATAATCAAAAATCAAAATAATAGATACTCTATTAAAATTAAGTATGTCACATTAAGGGGCCGGGTACCCTCGAAATTCTCATACATACGTAATTCCAAAATCATTTTCTCATACGAAAATATTTAACATGTTTGAGTTGTTTTTCAGTTTAAAATAGTAATTATCTAGGTTCCTGCCATAAAGGTAATATACCTATCGGAATAGAGAAACAATCCCGAGCTGTCAAGCTTAACCAAAATTTGATTTACATCTGTGTATACAATTATGTTTACGTGTGCGTGTCAGTGATGTACAAACATCAAGTAATTCGACAAAATATCGATCATGGAATAATAATTGTAAGATTGTAAAAACAGAATGGAATAAAATAAAACTGCATAGATAGGTATAATAAAAATTGTAATTTTGAAGTAAAATATGACTTTTCTTCAAAATGCTTGCTGCATAATTAAGTATATGCATGAATTTTTCTTCGGAGTCCAGTTTGGACGGTTAATTATTTTAAGCCATGAATTTCTGGTATCCAGGTCAGCAGGAAATCTGAAAAATTGGCCAATTGTGAGTCGGACTCGCGCATGAAGGGTAGCCGGTTTCAACCGGGCATTTTCTAAAACCCGGCACGATACGACACGACATGTCATGACACGATTCGACACGACAGGTTACGTCACGACTCACGTCACGTCACATCAGTACACGACACGACACGACTTCACTAGACCCTATTAATTTTCAATTCACTCTCAATGAGCCCTTTTATTTGATGCCCATCTTGCAGAAGTGCTTTTTAAAACTATTCCCCTATCTTGGATGAGCAGCCATATTGGATGTAGAATGACATTACATATGTGGAAATTTCAGAAGTCGATTACTATAGCGGTTCTTGTTATACAGCCTGGAGACAGACGGACAGGCAACGAAGTCTTAGTAGTAGAGCGGGACCCGACTACTAGGACGTTTTACCCTTTGGGTGCAGACCCTTAAAAACGATAAATTATGTATGATAGTATATTAATATACTTAAACTAATTATAAACTACGGGTGAGTATGTTATCATTTCAACATTCGTAGATAATTAGTATACTTAACTAAAAAATATTTTCATATCGATACTACTTATCGATAACTTGATGCAGCCCTATTGTAAAATATATGAAAATTGTTTAAATTGTGCACCATGGCTAGTCAAGTTATGTTTTCCATATAAATAAATATTTAAAGAATTGAATTATGAAAATCAATACCAATAACTCGTAGGGAATTGGCAAAAATAAACTTAAAACTAGGTCCTGTCGATGTAGAATAATTCACCTGTAAAATGAATATTTGTCCGGGTTTTTTCGATGTGTGGATCCACAATCATTCCACAAACATTTAACCATGTTTCTAGAGCAGTATTTCTAAAAATTATTCATAATTTAACTTAAAATCACAATTTTTCTGAGAGCCCAAATTGACTGTCAAACAGATGAAAAAAAAGCTATGCAACCTCAAATCACACTTCTCTTTCTACCACGCAGTGTTACTGATAGTGACATCTCGCTTACTCAGGCCTTTGTTTCTCTATTCCGATAGGTATATTAACTTTATGGTTCCTGCACAAAAATTTACTTCAAAATATTTAAACATTAAAAAATTTTTTTTTGTTTTTAATTTTTTTTTAGTAAATTTAGTACTTAATATTTAAAGACTAAAAAATAGAGTAAAACACTAAAAAATATATAAATAAATAGTAAATTTACTACAAAATATTTAAATACTAAAAAATATTTTTTAGTTTTAATATTTTGTAGTAAATTAACTATTTATTTATATATTTTTAGTGTTTTACTCTATTTTTTAGTGTTTAAATATTTAGTAGTAAATTTACTAAAAAAATTTTAAAGCAAAAAAAAATTTTTTGTGTTTAAATATTTCGAAGTAAATTTTTGTGCAGGAACCTAGGTAATTACTATTTTAAACTGAAAAACAACTCATACATGTTAAATGTTTTCGTATGAAAAAATGATTTTGGAATTACGTGTGTATGAGAAATTCCAAGTGTACCCGGCCTCTTAAGATATTATTTCATATAGTGTTGTGTCAAAATTGGATTTGTTTATGATTATCATAACAATTAACAATATTATATAATTTTTACTATACTTTTGTTGTTTATTTAAAAACTAAACTTTTAATTACAAAACAGTAATTCTCTTTAGTATAAATGCATAATAATTATTAATTATTATTTAACCCCTAAGTCTTTTTGTGGGAAATTAAATAATGTCTAATCAATCATCAAAGTACTCAAATGCAATGGCAAAACGGCTGCTTATAATTATTATAGCTAAGGGGGTTTATATTTAATAAATAAAAAATACATTCATAATTAAATTAATATAATAATAAATTAGGAGGTATTATTTTCTAATATTTACAATGTTTTAGCCTACTAAACAAGATTGTATTTTGTTTTGCAATGATATAGTCTGGTCGCAAAACATGCAGAAATTATGTTTTCCAACATCTCTCTTTACTCTTACATTTGCACACAAATCATCATCTGTTGCATACAAGAATGCTAAGGCGCACGAATTGTATGACACAAGACGTGAAGAAATAAATGCACTTAGTATATGATGGACCATGGCATGGTGCCATGGTACTCTGTTTTATCTAGATTCAAGGTGAGTACCCTTCTTTTATCTGAGGGTACGTAATAGCTTATAGCACCCAGTACATGCGTGTGCCAGTATAAAAGACAAGGTCGATGTACGAATTTCTTCGTGCTTCGCGACCGGGCTGTATAATATTCTCAGTCGTATAATTCGTATTTGGGTCTCTTCCACGAGGTCAAGTCGACGTATGGTATCGCGTTGTGGTCCTCGCAGCTGTACTTGGGGTTGTATTTCGTCTCCAGCTCAAACGCCCTCCTCTGAACATATGTGACGTCACTGTTGTCACAAATCAGCCGTGCCATAGACGCCTTCTTGATTTCTTTTAGTTGTTCTGGAAATTGAGACTAATCCATACTTCCATACTATATATATATATATATATATATATATATATATATATATATATATATATATATATATATATATATATATATATATATATATATATATATATATATATATATATATATATATATATATATATATATATATATATATATATATAGTATAATATTATAAATGCGAAAGTGTGTCTGTCCGTCTGTCTGTCTGTCTGTTACCTCTTTACGCCCAAACCGCTGAACCGATTTTGCTGAAATTTGGTATGGAGATACTTTGAGTCCCGGGAAAGGACATAGGATACTTTTTGTCCCGGAAAAATGTACGGTTCCCGCGCGATAAACGAGTTTTGGCGCAACGAAGTTGCGGGCATCATCTAGTAATGTTATAAATGCGAAAGTGTGTTTGTTTGTTATCCCTTTCATCCTGAAAACCGGTAAAAAATTAGACAGCATTTGCTACTTTGGAGTTCGGAAAAGGACATATTGTTATTAAGACAGACATTATTTTGGAAAATATACGATCCGAAGCGATAAATGAATTACTACACAGCAAAGTTTCAGGCAACTGTCAACACCTATGTAGTATTAATAATTATTATTATTTGTATTAGGTGCTTATTTGTATGCACTAGAATAGACCATCAATAAGCGTTATAGAGGAAAATACATACTAAGGTATTAGTATTAGTATAACAAAACTAAGTGATAATATACTGTAGGATGTGTAATGTGCATGTTCCCTATTATAGGGAACCCTTTTTTCAAAGCGAGGAACCTCATACAATATAGGGACCCTATATTGTATAAGTTTCCTCGCTTTGAAAGTAGCAGCACTCAAAGAGTAACTTTTTTACTTTGGTATGGGAAAATCCACGACGCTGGGCGCTTGCCCATATAAATAACAAAATAAAGGACAGCGCTGTTACTTTCACATTGACACAAAACTACATTGAACTCTATATTATGTTTATGGGACACATACACACCCCAAAGTAATTAAATCACTTTGTTTTGTTACACCCTGTATAGATTCATAAAGTTAATATACCTATTATATTAAACTTTATGTATATGTATATTCAAACATCTACCTAAGTTTTAGGAGTCACGTTTCTAAAGCTGTCTACATACCAAAGCCGCCGGCCCGGCGCGGCGGCACGAACCCGGCGGGTTAATGCCAGCGGGCAAACCCGGCGGCTTCTGAACAGTGCCACCGGTGCCCAGGCACAGGGCGTAGACTCTGGGGGGGGGCGCAAAAATGACCAGACCAGGCAGGACATATTATTTTTTCTGTTTTCTCCCGATAAGTTCCTTTATCACCCAGAATGGAAGAAAATAGTCTGGGCCTAAACATAGCGTTGCTCTCGGTACCTATAATATCTAAAAAAAAACCAGGGGCGTTGTTATAGAAGCTCGCACAGGGCGCAAAAAAGACTATTTACGGCACTGCTTCTGAATGTTGCAATTCGGACGCCGGCCCGGCGGCTTCTGTATGTTGCAATTTTGTTTGTTTCAAGTTTGTTTAAGCCCCGGCCTTGCCCGGCGGGCTATGCCGCTGGCAAGCTTTTTTCAAAATGAGGCCGCCGGCCCTGCATTGCGGGTTATGCTGCCGGGCTTTGGTGTGTAGACAGCTTAATGGCTGATACACGGAGTGAGTCATCCGTGCAAATGTCAATATTATATATAAATTATAATTTACCAATGACATTTAGGTCGTGACATGTTCACTGATTAAAAGAAACAATAAAATCAATAGACGGGAAGTAAAATATGTCTCACGAAAAAATATGGTAGGTAAATATAAAAATAATATAGATTGTTATGCCAACGAAATCAATGATAAATCAAGGTTAAAAAACAGACCATTAAAACGTAATACCAACAAGAAAAACATTGCAATTACTCGGTTCTCAGAATTAATACTTCATGGAAATTCCGAATCGATACTTGAATTAATTAACATTTAATAATGGACGCGAGCGATGCCACGATTTTATTAGTGAAGACAATATCAAGTGGCCTCCATACGTTGGACAATGAATAATGCTGAACCAATATTAAGCGATTAAGAATGTGTAGAGACTGGAAGGGCATTTTCGTGTACGATTGATATTTTTGATTTATTGACTTTGTAGGGATAGGGTAAATCACACATTTAGGGCCGCGCTACACCGGAGTGGCAGCGGCGCGGCCACGGGCCAGCACTTTGTCATATGATTTTAAACTTTGCCTTCATTATTGTAATACGTTGAAAAGTGTAGCGGCCGCCCGTGGCCGCAGCCGCTACCATTCCGGTGTAGCGTGGCCCTTAGGGTCAGTAAAAATCATGGGCGTGCAGTCTTTGTAGGCAAAAAGGCAGTGCTTGCCATTCACAGATAACAGATATTTTAATTTAACTTTCGTACTTTTTAAATGACTCATGACGTTAATTTTTTAATAATAATAGTAAAAAATATAGTAAAAAATAAATAATACACATTTAAAACGCCTCAATTTATAAAATAGCAACATGTAATCAGGTACACGCGCGAACGGGTTCACGAGAGGTCAAGATAGGCTCAGTGTTGAGGTGCCTGCCTTGCGCGTATGTGTGAGTGTGTCCGTGCACAGCCGAAAACGCACACAACCATGAATATCGAATGCGATTAGTACTGCAAGCTCTGCGGCAGACCCCAGCAGTGTTGCCAACTATGGGGATATCCCACTTTTAGTAGGGAAAAATCAAATATATAGTGCGTATTTTAGGGAGTAAAAATATTATATTATATTCATGGGCGTGAAATTTTTTAAGCAAAAATGTATATTTATTTGGTTTTTATTACTGTTTTTATATAAATAATGACATCATGAGTGACGTTTTTGCCGCAAACAATAATTGCGGTCGGCTGAAGTAGTATTTTCAGCGTTTTGATCTCTCAGTGGACAGTACCCCAAGTAATAAATAATATATTTAAATAATAGTTGGGGAGTTCTGGTTGAAATTCAATAGCATCACTGGCGCCGCGGCCGGCGCGGGCGCCCGCGCCATCCATGCCGACGGCGATCGGAACTACTCGTGAATAGTCGTGAGCAATCGGATATAATCCGAGTAAAATGAATAGACGCAAATCTAACTAATTACGTATAATATGTACATTATGCATTTTTGTTTTGTGAGGTTTATAATATTTGTTTACATTTTACATAGCTGAAATTTTTTGTGTTTTGGGAGGCCATTTGCTTTTTTCATGTGATCGAGCACTGTTAGTACTCTAATATATTATTATTTTTGGTTTCATAGTTTTCTAAGAATATTTTAGATTTTAATATTTGAAAGTTTGTATAATATTTAACAGTTTAACATTAATAATTGCGTACATTCATAACTATCACTCACTTGGATAAGATAATTTGTGGTGGCCAAAATTTTGCATTTATTTACATCGGATTATGGATCGGATCTCAAGTAACCGGAACCTTGATTATGTGTATTGTTGTCTTATTTCCATGGAAATATCGATGAAAATAAATTCACATTGTATTTCTAATACGTAACAATAGATGGCGTTTTTATTTATTTTAGCTTAGCGCACAATATTATGTTGTATGGTAATTGGTATATTTCCATGGGTTTCGATGAAATAAACTCTCATTGTAGTTCCAACGCGTGACAACAGATGGCGTTTTTTTTTTATTTCTTCATAACAGAACGTAATTATACTAATAGTTTAGAAAACATAGTTTTTAATTTATATCCACACTATTATTATAATTTATGCGAAAATATCTCTTTTTGTCCGTTTGTCTGTCTGTTTTGCTTTCACACCAAAACTACTGAACCGATATCGCTGCATTACCAGTGTCAAAATCTTGTGCACGCCGCTGGTAAAAATGTTCCATAACGATTAACGATAGTTACATTAAGAAGAGTGTTTGTTCTGAGCTACTTGTAATCTTAAAATAGCTAAAATCGTAAATGTTGTGAAGATGACGGAATACTCACCTGGTGTGAATGAATGTGGCATTTCGCTGTTGTCATAGAAGAATCGGTCTCCAATCCTCGTGCGATAGAACTGCTCCGCGACTATACACTGGAAGGTCTGTCCGAGGATCGAACCCTGGATATCACTCTCCAAAGCGCCTCCAACGAACAGATCTATGTCATCGACATGCTCGTAGTATTTTGAGAGCAAGTTAATGCGCTGGAAAAAGAGAATCTTTGAAATAAAGTTGTTAGATAGAATGGGCGGTCTGAACAATGTATTCTGTACCTATAGTCTGATTCGCAAAGCATAATGTGGAGTGCTGTGCGGGACTAATCGCTAAGTAACAGTACTCGAATGCAAATATTGTTGCTATCGCGTTCTTAGGATATAGTTCTCTGTCATATTATAAAGCTTAACAAACTTACATCTTGCGGGATCTCACCAGCTAAGTCTTGGAAACTTTTAGCTCTTCGCAAACCACATATTTCTCTGGAATACGATTAAATACGATTTTAATTTGCCACATCAATCGACAACATTTAATATTTGATCATCTAACAAATCTTACCTAAAATCGTTATAAGACCCAATGCCGTGGTCCCTTCCCCTCTGTATGTCCATGGCTATGAGATCTAATCCCCATTTGTTATGGGATTTGAACAGCATGTTGGTTATTTCTCCTGTACAGTGGAAGTCTGCCTCCCCCGCTCGTTGGGTCACTATACCTCTGAGTATATCGTCGAAAGACTCCGCCGAAGACTCCAACAGATATGGGTTAAAGTAGTGGTCACTCAATCTGAAATTTAAGTGGAACTAGGGAACGGAATTTAGCACATATTATTAAGAAAAAGGTTTCATTCTTTATAATACATATTATGCGATAAAGTTATTTTTAATCGCTTATTTTACAAGTTAAGATAACTAAAATATAAGGTCGGGACAAAGAGACAAAGTATGGAATATCCCCCAAGAATCTTATGTCCACAATGTACACAATTCGTTTAGCGAAGACTTGGCAATTGAACGTTTTTGGTCGTAAAAATCGTGTAATACTTGTACATATACGCGGACTGGTATGACGCCGGACACGTCATGATGGTATCCGGGATGATGGTGTGGAGGAACCGGAAGGCTCCAGCTCCGAAGCCGTTGATAACTCCAGGATTCACGTCCTCGTTGTAGTCTCTATTGTAGAGGGAGGTTGGGGATATCCTGTAATAGCGAAGGTAGCCTTCTCCTGAAAAACGTGCAAGCTTAGTCTCCTTGATGAACTATGGATAAACGCAACATGCCACCACGATATTGGAGCTGCTTACAACATACGCAATCATATAGGCAAATATTTTCCTTAACAAGTTCGTATTATGCCACGTTTGATTTTGAAGCTACTTAAGCTATACAACTTACCGAAATTCAGAGGCAGCCATTCCTGATAAGTAATATGCTGAATTTCCGCAATAACGATCCGTCTGGCTTCCTGGTAGAGCTTCTCATCGTTCCAGAGTGGGTTGAGGTTGCTCAAGATATCAGCGACTCGATTGTGTTCTCGCAGCAGTAGCGTGTGTAACACAGCTAGGGTCGGTGTCTGATTAATTCTGGTATCACCTGGAAAAGGAAGCCATAATAAAACTGCTTAAAGTACTCTACAAAACCAAGGGGTTTTGTAAGGTTGTGTAAGGACACAAATTCCTGCGTCAGAGCAGTACGTACAGTCGAGACGGTGTCACAAATCATTTATCAATATTAAAAAGGAGTAGAAATTACCAGCCAAGTAACAGGGTTCCGAAATGTTTCTCAAATCACAAACTGCTAGTTTATCGTCAACGGAGGGAAGAAACCCTCTCTTTCCTTTTTTCTTTTTGTTTTCTCGTAGTCTACCTCCGCATCTAGTTCTCAACTTCGATGCTATTTTAGGGTCGGATCCGTAAATAGGTGACCCGTCTAGATAGCTTGTTACAGTATTCATCTGAAATAGAAAGAAATTCGATTTACGTTCGGCTATTTTTAAGAGTCGAGTGGTTGCATTTTATGAACTTCTTATCTAAAGTTTTTAGATAGCATTTGTTTTAGCAATTTTGTCATTAATATGTACCTGTTCCGCATGTCCCAAACTGCAATCGTCCCTTGGCGTGGTTACACTTCTCACAAAGTTGAGGCATTTCACCCCTTGCTTGCTGTAGAAGGGGTCGTCTTCAGGAATGCAAATGGGAATGCACTTGTCATGCAACATGTCCTGGGGGAGGATGTCCCGACCGTTTCCTAAACAGCACTGAATACCGCCTTCGTCTGAAACCGAAGCGTAAAGTACCATCGTCGAAAGATAATTACATAGTTCTGTGCTTCAGAATTTACAGTGCCTAATTCGAGTCGGATTTGACAACTTTCCTGTGCGGCAGCCAAACTAGCCTGCGCTGCTTTATTGATTACTTCACTGATAGTAATCCTAGTTGAACAGGAGTTGTGAACAACCCCACTGTAAATGGAAATTTGACTCACCAGTTACTTCCATAGTTTGGAACACGAGGTCGTGAGTGATGAACTGTCCCCACTGCATAGAGAGATACGAGAGCACGTTGCTGGCGACGGGACGATCCGTGAACAATCCAGTTGACAATACCCTCGGATTGGGTAACGGACGGCTGCTTCTTGCTTTTGGCATTGCATATATGCCTACAAAAAGTAGTGTTTTTAACGGTAATGAAGACCATCTTACAAAGTCTAAGGGTGCATTCAGACGTGCGCGTATTCTGCTGTAGCGTTTGAGAGAACACGCGCGCGGTTTCAGCTGGCGTGTTTTTCCAAACGCCACAACAGAACTCGCACACGTCTGATTGCGCCCTTAGAAGATCTTATATGACTTAGGTTGTACGGAGAGGCACACGGATATAATAAATAATCGGCCAAGTGCGAGTCGAACTCGCGCACGAAGGGTTCCGTACCACTACAGAGCAAAATAGGCTAAAAATTGTATTTTTTGTATGGGAGCCCCCCTTAATTATTTAGTCTATTTAAATTTTATTATTAATTATTAAAGTACAAATACAATTAAGTATAGTAAACATTTCAATTGCCTATGTGTTGCCGTTATTGATTAAGAGCAAAAAATTGCAAAAAAATCACGTTTGTTGTTGGGAGCCCCCCTTAAATATTTAATTTATTTTGTTTTTAGTATTTGTTGTTATAGCGGCAACAGATATACACAATCTGTGAAAATTTCAGAAGTCTAGCTATAGTGGTTCTTGAGTTACAGCCTGGTGACAGACAGACGGACAGACATCGAAGTCTTAGTAATAGGGTCCCGTTTTTACCCTTTGGGTACGGAACTCTAAAAATGAGAGGTCTTTAAGCATCATGCTTAACTGCGAAATAAGCGTCAATTTTTACTCCAAATAGGTAAAGGATCTCCTACCATCAGCGTATCTCGGAGCGGTGATGCGAGTGAAGGGCGCACCGCGGCGGCCCCAAGCCGGGTGCTTCGCGTTGTTACAAGTGCCGTCGATGCTGCGGTACTTGCCGGAGCCGATGCAGCTCACACTCACAGGCTTACAATAAATCTCGTGTGGACGAACGCATTGGTTCTCCAAGAACGAAATGAACGTGTTTGGAGTTACTTCGGTGCTGAAAAGGGGTAAAATTGTAGAGCGATCAAAGCAGATGAACCGTTAAAATGTCAAACGCTTTTTAAGGGTTAAGGCTATTTGAACATAACACAACACTGAATAAAAACGAGTGAATTAAAAGTTGAGAGCCTCTTAATTAACGGAAGTATCTGTAATAAGCGGTCACTGAACACCTAGAAATTTACCTCTTGCTACTTGTCTGCTGATGCTGCTCGCCGTGCTGCTGCGTGCCGAATATTTAACATTTTTATTTTGGGCTTGAATATAAGAGGCTAGTAGCAATAGGTCGATGGGCGAGTTTCTGAGTCAGTGACTGAGCTGTAGCAGTATCACCATTACGTACCTCAATTTCATCTGCATAAGCTTCGTTGCGGCCAGTAATTCGTGGGACACTTCTGCTGACTTCTTAACGTCATTCGGTAATTTAGAGGAGAAGAAGTGGAGGAGGGCGGGTGAGCAGGTCTCCAAACTGACGCCATTTTTGACGAGCTGGTTGGCCCTTTTCCTCGCCTCCCGCGACAACTCACGACCACAACGCATGCTGTCCGATATTAAATCTTTAGTGATCGGGCAGTCGTCTTCTGTAATTTAGAATGTCAGCCATGATCGTTAAACAAAGGATGTGAGATATTTTTGTTACCTAGTATTTTTACTTAGTTTCCGTTCAGCTGTTGAAGCGGATGGAGCTGCAATTTCAGGTGTGAAATTTTGTGTTGCTAAAGGAAATAAATACACAAATGCAAAACATTAAAATGTTTTATGTAGAATTAATGTTAGAAAATATATTCGAAAAAGATTTGCGACGAAAGGACGCGTTGAACTCTTTTTGAACGGAGCCGTTATTTTGAAATTTGAAATAAGAATAGGTACAATAAATATTATTGTAGATAACGTCTCTTTCTCTCCTGCTCTATGGCTTTAGCATCCAGGGTGAGCGAAAGAGGCGGTAAGTTATGGGTCAATACTCAATAAGAAAATCAAAAATGTTTATTTAGTAAAATAGTAAAATAACACTTGTAAAGCAACTCCACGTCAGGACGGGAGTAAAAGAGGCCGGTAGTTGACTTATGGGTCAATATACGAATAAAGTTTATGTTTATACTTGCCGATAACATTAGAGAAAAGTATATCTTTGACAATCGTGGTTGTGCTCGCCAGCAGCGGACAGACGTCAGCGAACAAATCCTCCAGCAGAAAGTCCCATCCGGAGTTAAAACACCCACTCACAGAAGAAAATAAATAAATAAACACTGGAATTGATGTATGTTTGTTGATAAACATAATTTAAAAGCGTCAACTACACTTTTTTGGAGTTAGTTATTTTTTGTGTACTATATTTTTTATTATTATTTTATTTATGATACGTTAGGTCGAGCGAAGGAAAGTGTATTGATGTTAATCGATCGAAATTCTCTTATCGGGTCACGTTTATTACAGTTCCACTTTGCACAATGTGAACCAACCTTTTACAACATTAATTATGTAATATAAATTATCTGTGTTAATTAGTCATTGTTGGCTAAGTTTTTGAATGCTAAAATCCTGCAACTTATCTATGAAATCTAGATATATGTAACTGAAATAATGTAGGCAAAAAAGTGCCCAACGATTAATGATTAGACAGTATAAAACATTCAATTACTTAATGATTTATTGCAAATAACAACAGCTATATCTAATGCGGTAATGACAAATGCTTAGCAAAATTAAAGCTCACAGCAATCTTAAAAGTCATCTTCATTTATTCAATTTTTTTTTTTTTTGTAAAAATGATACTACTATTAGTATACTATACTATATACTACGGTTTAGTTTACTATACTATACTATACTATAGCGCGTAGAAATTCATACATTGCTATCGCCTCTCGCGTAAAACAGTGTGTGAGTCGTGTGAGACATCCTGACTATTACTGACTCCTGTTGGTTGTGATCGAAAGGACTTTCGAGCTTTAAGAATCAGGCCCCTACGCGCCCGCACTTTAATATATCTATTAAACACTAGGAATAATATTCAATTAAAGATTACTCCTCCAATGTAAACTTATGGCCAGCTTGCGAACGTTAACGAATGTCTTGAAGACGTGGTCCCACATCTTACTGGTTATACCAAATGCTGAAACAAACAACGAGACAATAAAAAATATTATGCAATATTAAGAATAAGTTAAATGTTGTAACACCATGAGTATAATAGAGTATCGTACCTTATGAGTTATAATATAATCTCTACTTTATTACTTTATTATAATAATTGAATTAAAATGTCTATCGAATTAGATTAATGATCTAACTGAGGTGAGGTATGTTCTACCTTTTTATTTTAGGAATTAAAAAAAATTGAGATAATGCATCGGGCTACCATAATATTAATGTGAAGTTACCTTTGTCGTGGTTCAGGAAATGGTGGTTCGAGTGATACCTCTTCATGGCGTAGAGGTAGGTGCCGGCTCTCGGTGAGCCGTGGTGCACGTAGTAGTGGGTCATGTCGTATACTAGGTATCCTGGAAAAAAGGGGTGAACTCTGGAAACAGTATGGGTAGACGTGTGGGGTTGCCAACTATACTATGAAAGAGTTGGCAACCCCAACTTTGGAGCTGGGTATATTTCTACATCTTTTAGCCTCACTCCGTCTTACGAATTTCTGATGAGGTACAGTGCGTGTCTTGAACTCTTGACACAGTTTAAACATTTTTCCCATCCCAAAAAAAGAGACTACAATTTTGACTTCAACCTTACTAAAGAAAATTCAGCAAAATCATCTAGTCAAATATAAATATGTGCCGCATCAAATTCGTTCAGTAGTTTGTAAGTCTATTTAATGCAAATAAATAATTAAATTCTCCCTCTTAGTCCACTTAAAAAAGCAGATGTAGAATGCGTGAGCTGCAACCTAAGCAATTTCTTCAGAAATGTGTTTAGGATGCCTAGAAGATAAACATACTAAAAGTCCCCGCCCCTAGGGGGTGAGCCGGGGTGGGGGGAGGGTGTTAAAGTTCCCGTTTTTGAGTTTTTGGCTCATATCTTTAAAACGATAAGTAGTAAAGAAAAAGTGTCTGCTACATAATAAAAGCTAATAAAATTTACTACAACTATGTCATTTACACTATGTATCTATGTCCAATCATTGCCATGCTATGAGCTTCTAAAGTGGTCAATTTTCAAAAACACTCATCAACTAAGTCTAGGGACATTTGTATTTTATGAAATCTATCAGGATTTTTGAAGACAGTAAATGAAAGAATTATAGCTTATTTTATAGCATTTCATAGAACGCAAAAAACTTTCCGATTTTTTTTGTTTTTAAGAAAAAATTGTTGGCTTTTCTAAGGCCACAGAAAAGTTATATGGCAAAAATCTATACCTACTTCGTTTTATAAAACCGAAAATTTCATTCGAATGAGAGAAAATCTTTTACATTTTTATTGCTAATAGTCATATTAATAATAATTAATTTTATTCGATACTTAGTATTGAGTATAAATTTTACCTAAAATACATTTTTAAGTCTTTCTTTGGTAAAGGCCCTATGTTCTTTGTGATTTCGTTTTTTTTTTTTGGTATCTATCTTATTAGAAAATCTCTGAAATGTATTTAACACTGCATATTCTAGTCGCAGTAGATAGATTTCATGTCAGAAAACCCTGGAGACCAGGCCAAAACCAGAATAATCTGGTCGAATCAACCCAATATTAAGTCGATGCAACTAGTAAAAAGGCTCCAGGAGAGCAACCAGTCTCTACAAACCGACCAAACCGTGCAGAGGAGTTTCCATCAAGTTAGTCCTTATGATGACAAAACATTTTGTATTCCAGCATTGAAATGTGGAAAATGCGGAAGGTTGCTGTTTCATGAGTTTGGGAGATTAATAATGGTAAAATCTAATGGGACGAATAACGGCTCTCCAGAGCAGGTCGAAGATGGTAAACTCACCGCGGAATTATCCGAACAAGTGATTATAGTAAATTGAGATGAAATTCAAGCCGGGATTTTCATCAGCACCAGCATCAGAGACAATTTCTTAGTGATACCATGGTCAATCTCACAAACTCATGAAAAAGAAACCTTCCGCATTTTCAACATTTCAATGCTGGATTACAAAATGTTTTGACGTCTTAAGGACCAACTTAATGGAAACTCCTCTGCACGGTTTGGTCGGTCTCTAGAGACTGGTTGCTCTCCTGGAACCTTTTTACTAGTTGTATCGACTTAATATTGGGTTGATTCGGCCAGATTATTCTGGTTTTGCCCTGGTCTCCGGGGTTTTCTGACATGAAATATATCTACTGCGACTAGAATATGCAGTGTTAAATACATTTCAGAGATTTTCTAATAAGATAGATACCAGAAAAAAACGAAATCACAAAGAACATGGGGCCTTTACCGAATAAAGACTAAAAAATGTATTTTAGGTAAAAATACTCAATACTAAGTAACGAATAAAATTCATTATTGTTAATTTGACTATTAGCAATAAAAATGTAAAAGATTTTCTCTCATTCGAATGAAATTTTCGGTTTTATAAAACGAAGTATAGATTTTTTGCCATATAACTTTTCTGTGACTATAGAAAAGCCAATGATTTTTTCTTAAAAACAAAAAAAAATCGGAAAGTTTTTTATGTTCTATGAAATGCTATAAAAAAAGCTATAATTCTTTCATTAAGGGAGATCGCAGACGACAGACTATCCGTGACGCACTTTTTATTCTGTGGTAATAGAACCTATGCAATTATAAGCAGTAACGCACATGACGCGCAATAAGTCCGACGCACAAAAATATCGTATAATTCTGGCAGACCGTATCGCGCCGCGCGCCGCTTCGCGCGGCGCCGCACAAAGTGTGCGAAAAAATAGAACGTTTGCTTCAACACGCGCTAACACAGACGGCGCATACTTTTAGTCTACAATCTGCATTTGTAGTGACGTAACGTACGCGATCTATTTAATTAACATGGCGCCAGATATCGATGTAACGATGTTAACTCATGAAATACAAAACAGACCAGTAATTTATGATATCTCTAACAGTGGCGGGGCAAGACCTAAATTTTATGTGGGCAAGATATATCTTGCGAGGCCCCCTAAAATATATTATGCGAGGATTACGTTTGGATTTTGGCCCATTGGATGACGCTATAAAACGGATTTATTGAGAGAAATAATTTTTTGATAAGTACTTAAAGTTTTATTTATAAAACTTTTTATTTATGAATATTTGAGTATCACGTACAACTCGTAAAACCTTTTATAAAACCTAGTGGTCCAAGGGGCGCGAGGCCCCTAGGACCGCGAGGCCGTGGGCGGTCGCCCACACCGCCCACGCCTTGCACCGCCTCTGACCTCTAAGGCAGAATAATGCAGAATTGAATGTTTAATATGGAACTGTCCCTTCAATAATCTGTCCGAAATTATAGGATGTACCCAAAATTTTCTATTTTTTCTTCTTTTTCTGTACTTCAAGTACAAAATAATACTTCGCGATCTTTACACGATTTCCATAGCGTCTACGTCCCTACAGTTCAGCGGACAGAATGATCGAAGATGTGCGTCGTGTGCGTTAAGTCTGTGAAAAATCCGCGAACGACATTTGTGCGCCTTTTGTGCGCCGCAGACTCGATCACACAAAAAGTGTGACGTGTGCGATCTCCCTTACTGTCTTCAAAAATCCTGATAGATTTCATAAAATACAAATGTCCCTAGACTTAGTTGATGTGTGTTTTTGAAAATTGACCACTTTGGAAGCTCATAGCATGGCGATGATTGGACATAGATACATAGTGTAAATGACATAGTTGTAGTAAATTTTATTAGCTTTTATTATGTAGAAGATACTTTTTCTTTACTACTTATCGTTTTAAAGATATGAGCCAAAAACTCAAAAACGGGAACTTTAACACCCTCCCCCCCACCCCGGCTCACCCCCTAGGGGCGGGGACTTTTAGTATGTTTATCTTCTAGGCATCCTAAACACATTTCTGAAGAAATTGCTTAGGTTGCAGCTCACGCACTCTACACCTGCTTTTGGGCTATTCTTTGGGTGGACTATCTATATATTTTATTATTGACTGCTACACTGAAATGAATAGCTAGATTTATTTCGCCAATAATTTCTAGCGTATACCTATTATTTATTACCTATTAGCCGTAAAGCCACGGACAACTAAAAGTTACTACTTATGTAAAGCTGCTTACCTACTAGCCCCCCGGTTAACTTTATCATGGGGTAAGTGAATAAATATTTGACAGCAGTGTAGATAGCGGTCGCCAGCGCGGCCGCCGGAATAGGCGGGAACACCTGGCGTAGCCCGTCGAAAGGTACCTGTGAAATCATCATTGTACTTTCAGAGTGTGATTCATAGGCAGATGGCAAACCTACTATTCGGGCTACGTCAAGTTAATGTTAGTAGTGATCTGCAGGTTAGGCTTAACCTTATGAAACACAACCCAACCAAATGACTTGGGTCCGCTACGCACACGAACTATCAAATTAAAAATTAGGTACTTAATAAATGAGCCTTGTCCACGTGGAGTGCATGCCATTTTGACATTTGTACTGATGATCTATTGCACATAATATAACAAAAGAAACATTCTGAACCAGTGCATATTACACCTACTTCCCATAAAATCGCTCCCGTGACGCGGACTCTACATTTTATCTTCAATCACATTATCAATTAAAAGGGCTTAATCGAACGCGATGGATTCTATCAGTTATTAATTAATTGAACGTTTGCGTGTAAACAACATATTGATAAGGATATAATTATGACTTAGTTTGAAGCCCCGCGTTGTTATTAAAACAAAAGCTTGCAATTAGGTACATGATAAGCTGCGATAAGTATTAAATACTGTATACAATTACCTCTATATGCTAAAATTACTGACTTTTAAGATTTGCCTATCCACGCACTATCGCGATCGTGATGCTTATTGAGAGGAATAAGGGATTTGTTATCTATTATTTATAATTAAAAAGAATTCACACACTACTCACCTTGTGATGTATGCCATGGATCAAAAAATGTATTTTTATCCAACCCAATGAGTTGCCGGGGTTGAAATGAAAGAGCCATCGATGTAGAGAATATTCTAGAACGGTCCATAGCACAAAACCGGCGGCCAGTTGACTGAAAAACTGGTACACGTAGAGCACATCCTTGGCGTCTGAAATGTAGGGTCTTCTTAAAATCTTGGCCTTAGCTTAAGTACGAATACTTATCATTCAATTAAGATGACGTGAACAAGGGGTTATTAAAATTATTAAGTTCAATTTTAAATCCCCACGACAATTATTCTTATTCGAGACTCTACCTTAAAATGTATTTTTGATTTGATTGATTCTTATTTGTTCTTATACGTGTAAGCTGAGCTATATAGGCAGGCTATTATCTAGCCTAATTAGACTTAAAAAGAGAAATAGGGAAAACTTATTCTTACCTTCGCATAAAACGTGTCTGTAAAACAACGAAACTGCTAAGTAGCTTATTATGGGGATCCAGAACATCGGTACTAAATACCACGGTGTGTATGTGAGGCTTTCTAGCACGGGGTTGCCGAAGAGGCGACATTTTCTGTGAACTGCACAATTAACCCACCGCTGGTAGTGCGGTGCTATTTTGTGCAGCTGACACAGAAGAGGCTTGGTCCAATCCAGTCTGCTCTGAAAATAAAAACGTAGAGGAATAATTGTTGTCAAAACGTATAGTACCAGTTGTAATTACACCCTAACCCCTATGCCCTATTTCTTTCGTCCTTTTCTATATCGAGCTTTCAATCATTTTCTTATTTAAGACACACAGACAAGGCCAAGGCAAAACTGAAAACAGGCAGGTTACAAAAATCTACAACAAATCTTTCTCTCTCTGTCTTTGTATGAAAGTTTGGACCGTAGCCATTTTACGGCCCGATGGATTAAAAAGGCGAAATCTCTCAGAGGAGCGCGAAATAGAAAAGATCTTAATTTAATTTAATTATTTATTTATCAATACAAACAAAATATAATATATTATACTAGGGCTGTTTGAGAAGTTCTCGGCTTTGATAATTTTTCCAATGAAATGATTTAAGATGATTTTTTCAATTTTAAATTCAGTCTTTAACTAGAAGATATGGCTCTGAAAATTCAAATTACAATAAATTTTAATGACTAAAATAGTTGATTAAAAAAAAGCCTTACAAAATGATCACCGAGATCGACTACGTCTCGTTGTAATGTGAATATCTCCGTCCCTGGTAACTCTTAATTTACATTTGAAAAATGTATTGTAATACTGAAAACCAAGCCAAAATTTTTCTATAGTGAAATTTACGTATTTATGTAATTTCATAGAAAGCCTTGCAAGGCGGGTGTGTGAGCATCTGTGTTGTCCCAATTAACAACAATCCGATCATCGTGTTCGTAGGGCCCTACTGCACATTTTTTATGGTAAAGACCTAATAAATTACTATTTCCCGTTCAAAATGTACTGTTATTTTAGAATATAAGAGTAATTTAATAGAGTTTATTCCTTAATAATTTCTTTATAGCTCGATTTTCCACGTTCATTAAAAGATTAGGCTATTATTTGGCGTGATTTTAATAAAATTAAACTAATGAATAAATTCATATTATAAAATGAATATAATTTGAATCTCTTTTGTACAAAATATTTTCAAAAAAACAATTTAATTTCGGAGCTGCCTGGTACTTCGAATTTTGTCGGAAAACGCGGCACCGGTTTTTTAAAGACATTTATTATTATCATTACTGCTACACTGAAATAAATAGCTAGATTTATTTCGCCAATAATTTCTAGCGTATACCTATTAGTTATTACCTATAGCGTATACCTATAGTTATATTACAAAACAAAAGTAATGCTATTTTTTAAAAGCTTGTTTATCTTTCTTTCTTTTATCAATTAATTTATTCGGGGATTAGAACATTTTTTTTATTTTAGGCGTTTTCTTTGGTGTTTTTTTAGCAACTGGGGTAGACTCGTCTTTAAAGACCTATATTTTGAATTTTCTATTTTAACTGTTGTGTATTTTTTTAATCATTGCATATGTCTGTTAAGACATACAAAACTTGTTAAAAATGACAAAGACTAATTCCGTGTTCACAATTCAATTTTATTTTATTAGACTTTGCAATAATAGCGCAACTGTTTGAATACGCGCGCCTTCACATTTCTGCTGACTTGGCGCAGATGGTGGTTCAAAAAAATTTTTTCTAACGAAGCAATTTACAAAAGGCGTGGGTTTTAATCTAGTTAATAATGACCCTATACATGGTATACGTTATACGCTTGTAAGACAGGCAGAAGTATGTAAGGCCGAGAACTTTTCAAACAGCCCTCGTATATATTACGCACTAACAAAACAACCACGTAGGTTTAATGACGTAGTACTGGTTATTAGTTTACATCTAGTCTGTGTACATTAATTTACTTATTATTAGAAGTAAGATGAGTGCATTCCAGTGGTACTATAAATTAGAAAAATAGTATCAAAGTTTTGAAAGAAAGTAGGATTTTAATTTATTTTTTATGTTACGCTTACAGAAGAGAGTCGAAAATCAATGTATTCGAGTTTTTTTATTGCACATTATACTTGTGAACAATTTTCAACTCCATTGTATTATCAAGAGTTCTTATCACAGTGGATATTGAGATTCTTCTACACTCCCGTCCACGTCCCAGTTCTTACACTGCTGGTGACTGGGACCATAAAATCTCAATACCAAAGGATTTGTGTTCAAGTAATGAAAGATTGACAAGAAATTACATAATACTTATCAATTCAATGGAAACGGAAATACCTGCTGACGTAAGGTAGAGTTTCATAATGTGGATAAAACATAATTTTGTTTCATCTTTATTTAAATCTTGAAATACTTTTAGAATTTCTTACACTTGGGTTTAATTCATGTAAATTCGCAGTTTCATAGATAAGCGTTTAACGCACTACGCAGTACGATATACAGGGTGTTCCCACCCTGTATATCGTACTGCGTAGTGCGTACATATGCAAATCTGTTATGAACTTATGACATTATTGGGTAATAAGGTACCCTAAGGCTTATTGCAGACACAACAAAAAAAAACAATATTGTAGTATGTTTTTAAGAGGATAACGCCAAATTGGATAAAACATTTTTCGTGGGCGGAATGTGGAATATGCAATAAATTATCACCGGCAGCGTGAAGGTTACGTTAATTTAATTAAAGCTATTATGGCACGTTTTATCACTATCTAGTATTTAGTAAGTAGCTATCGTTACGGTCTTAAACATTTCGCCCTTATGACTATGGTGATAAGATCGAAAACCGTCATTTCGGATTTCTCAGCGACTGTTTTGTAATTACACTAGTTTCCTTCATTTTAATTGATTTTCGATAACAGCTACGCTATCTGTTTGTTGCTTGTGTATTTAGGTTTGTTTATTTAGGCATAGAATGCTTAGGGCATCAAGTAGTCTTAATCCGTCACTAGCCTTCGTACGCTTTCGATCAAACTATCGGCCGACTAAAGGTCTGCAGTCTGCGGGAGCTCTTACTACTGCACTCAGGGTGGAACATTAATTACTTAAATGTAATTAATTCAAAATTTTGACATAAGCCCTATACATTATCTGTCGAACTCTTCATTAAATTGAAGGTTAATCATAATTAAATGTCTCTGAGAGGTTTAGTACTAGCTATAAGGCCTAAGTGCCGCACTCAAGAGACGAATATTATAACTACTTTTTTTTTGTTAGCCTATACTATCCCACTGCTGGGCAAAGGCCTCCCCCAGGGTAATTACTTACTTGACTGTAATTAAATGCAGATTTTGACGTAAGCCTTACCTGTGAAACTCATCATTCAATTGAAGTTTAATCAATCGTTAAATGTCTCAGAGTACGGCCGTAAGACTGGTAAGTCTCTCACTTACACTCTCTTTGGACTTTGCTATAAGTATGTATATGTATAGCAAAGTCCAAAGAGTGAGCGCCAAATAAGGCTAGCTGTATCTGAATATAGGGGTGTAACAAAACAGAGTAGCTACTATTAGTAAAACCGGCCAAGTGCATGTCGGGCCACGCGCAATATAGCGTTCCGTAGTACCACTAGTTTTTTTTTTTAATTTGTGTATGGTCAATGAACGTACATTTATAACATGTTTTACACTACTAACAACATCATCTCAGTTGCTTTCAAAGGAATTTGAACGAAAAGTTCCTTTATACTTCGCCGAAAACATTTTTTTTAGTTGATCGACTATTACTCAATAACTTATGAAGTCTTCTTAGCCGTGATAGTTTTCCTTTTACATTCACCATATTTCCTACTCCCGTGAATTTTTTTACATTTCCAGAAGCTACCGTTTAGCTGGTAGAAGGGGGGACACTGGATTCTAACGATTTTTTCCACTTTAAAACTTAATATTTCACAAACGGATCCCTAAATCGGAAAATGATCTATGAATACTCATAATATTTTTAAAAAACCTATCCAACGATACCCCACACGATGGAGCTGACGCGAAAAAAAAATTCATCCCCGCTTTATGTGTAGGGAAAGTACCATAAAAAATATTTTTTTTAAGATTCCATGTACCATTTTTTCATTCATGCCAAATTACAGCTTTGTAGGTCCTTTAGTCTCTGAGCAAAACCGCGGACAGACAGACAGACAGACGGACGGACAGACCGAAACTATAAGGGTTCCTTGTTGACTACGGAACCCTAAAAATGATTACTATGGGGTGGTGCTGGGTGTGTAATATGTGTAGACTGTAGAGTTCGCTGTTTAGTAGAGCTACGCTGAAAGAGCTTTCAGCTCCTATGTTTCCATGAAAAATGCCCTAACTATAAAATGCTATAAAAATATTAAAAAATTGACTCTTTCAGTGCTGTTACTTTTACAGTGAACTTTATGAATTACGAGGCTCATAATAATAATATATTACACAAGTCTATCAATTTATTTGTGACACTCTGTAGATATGATTTTCAATGACTATAATATTCAAATGCTCGTGACTGTGCAATGTACGTAGGTACAAGTTACAACCGTACACCGACCACCGTCCATTTCCGTATTAAATCCTAAAAGCACAATCCAAGCCATTAGGCTAATTGACATTGAAGTGGCGACGGCAATGGCGAGACAATCACCAATATATATTCTTTGATAATGAATCGATCGCCCTGAAAGCATGACCTCATTCTTGTCGCCTAATGAAAAAACCGACCAAGTGCGTGTCGGGCCACGCGCAATATAGGGTTCCGTAGTACTAGCTAGTTTTTTTAAATTCTTGTATGGTCAATGAATGTACATTTATAACGTGTTTTACACTACTAACAACATCATCTCAGTTATTTTCAAAGGATATTATAAGTTTAAACACTTACGGATTTTGTCGCGGAGCACTTTTATTAATCCCGACGTTTCGGCTACTTTACAGTGGCCGTGGTCACGGGCGGACTGAGGTGACAGGTGTCCAATTTCTTGAAGTTATCCAACTACCCGACGACTCATCAATATTTGTTTGCGTTCCGATCTACGCAGAACGAACTCACAGTGTCTTGAAGCCGAGGTATCATAGATTTGTGCTTTAGTTTGTTTATCACTGGATCCCAACTAGATGGCAGCACCCAACCATCTTCGCGGTTGAAATTAGGGTGTTTTTTAATTTCTATGGCCTCGCGTATCATTCTTGGGCGGTATCGTGCTTCTTTTGCCAGTACTTGTGGCTTATCAAATCTTATGTAATGGCGAGGTTGATCCAGTGTGTGTTCACAAATTGCGGACTTGTTGTTCCTACGGTGTTTGACATCTGCAATGTGTTCCTTGATACGGGTTTTGATGGCCCTTTTGGTTTGCCCTATATAAGAGAGGCCACAATCACAGTCGAGTTTGTAGATTCCTGCATCTTGAAGGGGTAAGTTGCATTTCACTGATGGTAAACATTGGCTGATCTTTTTGGGCGGCTTAAAGTATGTTTTTATTGAAGCTTTCCTTAGAATGTAGCTCACTTTATCAGTGACTCCCTTTATAAATGGTAACACTGCAGGTAATCTTTCCACTGTTGCCGGCTTCACTCGGTTGCTGCTCTGTTTGCGTGGTACCCGAAGCTTATTGTCGCGTAAAACTTGTGCAACATGATGAAGTTCGGTGTCCACATGCTGTTCATCGCAGATTCCTCGTGCTCTTTGAAATAACGATTTTCCAACAGTACTTAACTGTGCTGGGTGATGATGGGAATCACCATTTAAATATCTGTTTGTGTGTGTAGGTTTGCGATACACCGTATGACCTAATGTGCCATCAGGACTCCTTATTACTAATACGTCCAAGAAAGCTAAAGAATTATCTCTCTCCAACTCCATTGTGAACTGTATTTTGGAGTTGAGGCTGTTCAGGTGCTCAAGGAATATGGATACTTTGTCTGATGGTAATATTGTGAAAGTATCATCTACATACCGCTTGTAGAAGGTGGGTTGTACAGGTGAGGACTCAAGGGCTAACTTCTCGAAGTCTTCCATAAAAATATCAGCCACAACAGGTGAAACAGGTGAGCCCATCGCAACACCATCTACTTGCCTGTAAAAGTCATAATTCCACAACATATAGCCAGATGTAAGGCAGTGTTCTAAAAAGTCCGCATATTCAACCGGTAAGTCATTCTCTCTCAGCCTTCTTGTAACAATTTCGATACACTGTTGTATTGGTAGGCACGTGAACAGGGACTGTATATCGAAACTGACCAGTTGTTCATTGTCTCTGAGGCGTAGATGTTTAATCTCATCGACAAAGTGGTAAGAATCCTTTACATGGGCCTTGGTCTGTCCGCGTAGAGGCGAGAGTACATTAGCCACCAGCTGAGCCAATTTGTAGGTTGGTGAGTCAATTTGGCTTACAATTGGTCGAAGAGGAGCATTGGCTTTGTGTATCTTTGGCAAACCATACAACTTTGGAGGTTTAGGGCATGAAGGCAACAAGAATTTGGGATCCAGATTCAGTGAGTCGGAGTACTTCTTTATAAGGTTTTGAGTTGTATTAAAAACTTTGTTGGTGGGGTCTGTTTTGACTTTTTTGTACGTGTTCTCGTCCGATAAAAGATGCACAGCACAGTTAAGTACTGTTGGAAAATCGTTATTTCAAAGAGCACGAGGAATCTGCGATGAACAGCATGTGGACACCGAACTTCATCATGTTGCACAAGTTTTACGCGACAATAAGCTTCGGGTACCACGCAAACAGAGCAGCAACCGAGTGAAGCCGGCAACAGTGGAAAGATTACCTGCAGTGTTACCATTTATAAAGGGAGTCACTGATAAAGTGAGCTACATTCTAAGGAAAGCTTCAATAAAAACATACTTTAAGCCGCCCAAAAAGATCAGCCAATGTTTACCATCAGTGAAATGCAACTTACCCCTTCAAGATGCAGGAATCTACAAACTCGACTGTGATTGTGGCCTCTCTTATATAGGGCAAACCAAAAGGGCCATCAAAACCCGTATCAAGGAACACATTGCAGATGTCAAACACCGTAGGAACAACAAGTCCGCAATTTGTGAACACACACTGGATCAACCTCGCCATTACATAAGATTTGATAAGCCACAAGTACTGGCAAAAGAAGCACGATACCGCCCAAGAATGATACGCGAGGCCATAGAAATTAAAAAACACCCTAATTTCAACCGCGAAGATGGTTGGGTGCTGCCATCTAGTTGGGATCCAGTGATAAACAAACTAAAGCACAAATCTATGATACCTCGGCTTCAAGACACTGTGAGTTCGTTCTGCGTAGATCGGAACGCAAACAAATATTGATGAGTCGTCGGGTAGTTGGATAACTTCAAGAAATTGGACACCTGTCACCTCAGTCCGCCCGTGACCACGGCCACTGTAAAGTAGCCGAAACGTCGGGATTAATAAAAGTGCTCCGCGACAAAATCCGTAAGTGTTTAAACTTATAATATCATGAGTGATACTCGCGAAAACTTAAGAAATCATTATATTTTCAAAGGAATTTGAACGAAAAGTTCCTTTATACTTCGCCGAATACATTTTTTTAGTCGATCGACTATTACTCAATAACTTATAAAGTTTTCTTAGCCGTGATAGTTTTCCTTTTAAATTCAGCATATTTCTTACTCCCGTGAATTTTTTCATATTTCCAGAAGCAACCGTTTAGCTGGTAGAAGGGGGGGACACTGGACTCTAACGATTTTTTCCACTTTAAAACTTAATATTTCACCAATAGATCCCTAAATCGAAAAATGATCTATGAATACTCGTAATATTTTTAAAAAACCTATCCAACGACACCTCACACGGTGGGGTGGACGCGAAAAAAAATATCATCCCAGCTTGATGTGAAGGGAGGTAAGTACCGTAAAAAAAAGATTTTATGTACCATTTTGTCGGCGTCATTAATATCTGCATCCATGCCGAATTACAGCTTTGTAGGTCCTACAGTCTCTGAGTAAAACCGCGGACAGACAGACAGACAGACGGACAGACCGAAACTATAAGGGTTTCTTGCTGACTACGGAACCTTAAAAATGAGCGCCCGAACTGATTTACTATACCTAGATATAACCCCTTACTAATAATAAAAATATCCATACTGTGGTCTATGTATACAGACCACAGATACAGACGTTATATTACCAGTTACCACAAATTACCAAATTGGCACTGACATAATATTATTGGCTTCTTATCTGTGCCAATGTCACGGATAAGAAGTAGACTACATGAAGGATCATAGGCTATTTTTTGTAGACTAATTTGTCTGTGAAAATATATCTAATTATTTACGCGGGCGAAGCCGCACGGAACGTCTAGTAACTAATAAGTATAGTTAATATTATATTCCTTCAGGGCCCCCGCTACCGCACACGGGCGCCATCCTCTAGGGGCGCCAAATTGCCATATTTAGGGGCGCCAAAACCAAGGTCCCAAAAAATTTGCCTAAAGGGGCGCCAAAATCCTTTTTTTCCACACAGGCGCCAGTAGCCCTTACGGGGGCCCTGTATTCCTTTACAGGGCCCGATCTAGCGTATATTTATAGCCGCTCCGGGCAAAGATCATTTTCGCTGCCCTTTACATACGGAAAACCATATTATAAATTTATAAGTCATGAGCAGTGATGAGCTAGTTTTTTTTTTTTTGGGATATAAAGGGTATTAAAGTAAAATACTTGAATATTCCTGTACAACCTGAAGGAATGAAGGAAAATAGGTTGGAATGTAAAATTCTCAAACTTGGGTGGACCGTAGATGGCTATAATAGCTCTATAGCTATTAGACCCTATGGGCCTACTCGTAGGTTGGATGATACGATTAAGTAAATTTTGGTGCCCCTAATTTTTGCCGCTCTGGGCAAATGCCAGGCCACAGATTACTAAATAGTTACTACGTAAAGCGCTTATTCCACTTGTCCTATTTAGGAAGCCCTAGCTAGGATCCTAAAAAATTTAGTCAAGTGGAATAACATTTAGAAAGCTCCTTAATCGGAATCCTAGCTAGGATCCTAAATCGGAAAAAATGTGGCTTCTAACTGACTAAATCAGTGTTGCCAGATGGTTTCAACCTTTTATATGTAGTGGGAACTGCTAAATCTGTATTAAAGTCAATTTATATTATGTTATAAGATCTGGAATCCATTCGTAGGTAATTTCTTAAGTCTGCTGGTTCCAAGTAGTTCAGAAAGTTCATAATTCATATTTCATAATTTTACGTGGAGCAAAAATTCTTTCAACCATCTTTTTCGCCTTTTATTTATTTTTATTTTCATTGAGCCAACAGCTAAGCCTATGAGAAGACCAATTTTTTGTTGCTTTGATAGAATTGGAGCCATTAAGAAGACGTCTGACCAAAATAACAACTGATTTAGTCACTAAATTAGGACAAGTGGAATAAGAAGCTTCTAATTAGTCTCCTATGTAGGATCCTTGCTAGGACTTCTAAATAGGACAAGTGGAATAAGCGCTTAAGCCTGGCTCCCCCCCCCCCCCCCCCCCCCGATCGGGCCCTAGACATACGTAACTATTATTATTTTTTGGGAACAAATATAATGACCACCAAAAAATGCACGGATACCCCTAAACTTGTTTACCAAAAAAAGATAAGTAACACCAAAAAAATAAAGTCTATTATTATTTTTTAACAAAAAGTTAAAACCGACTTCCAAGGTAAAAACAAAAGTAATACTTATTCTTAATCTAAAAAGAATTAAATAATTCTTATTCCTTATTATAGTGGCGTCTTTAGACTTCGCCTAAGCCTCAACTATTTCTGAACTCAATCTTCGTACTTTTGAAGTCGGTACCAGCCCGGAAAAGTACTGAGATCCTTGACATAGCAATTACGCTAAGGTAAGCTGGTACCGACTTCAAAAGCATGAAGATTGAGTACAGAAATAGTTGAGGTTTAGGCGAAGTCTGAAGACGCCACTATAATAAGGAATAAGAATTATTTAATTCTTTTTAGATTAAGAATAAGTATTACTTTTGTTTTTACCTTGGAAGTCGGTTTTAATTTTATGTTAAAAAATAATAATTTTACCCTTTTTACTTACAAAATATGAGACGACAAGGCTATATTATAGCTTGTTGTCTTAGAGTTGTACTTAATATTACTAGCGGTCGCCTGCGGCTCTGCCCGCGTGGATGTCGGTTACGGCTGCAAAAAGCCTACCCAGGAAAGACTCGGTCAGCAAAATGATTCCCAGGTCAATTCACAGACTCCGACACTGACATCGACGACGCGGACGCAGTCATTATCCGAAGGGTTATACACTGTACAGTGCACACTGCACAGATTGTCTTCCTCCCGCAAGCGCATCCCGCTTGGTGACGCCCACTATCGTAATATTTTAATTTCGCCATAATTTCAAAACCAAACGTCCAATTTTAATCATTCAAAGACCAAATGTTATCTACATAAACTGCACTTAGTGATGAAATAATTTATTTTGATAAGGATTAATGGCATGAGTAAAATAAATGCGTTTAAAAATTGTCCCAAAAAATTCAAGATTTTTAAATAAAAAAATGGTTATTGTGCCTCACTCGACATAGATAAGTATAGTGTGTCGCGGACTTTTTTGTAGATATTTATAAGATCTACAATACTTAGAACATTTTATGGTTCTATCTTTTATAGTTTCTGCAGCGTACGCAAAATAAGTAACTTTTCTGGTTAATTTTTCACCTGGCGTCCGAAAAACCCAAATATCTTACTAAACCCTATTTTTTCAAAAATAAAATTTAGCCTATGTTCAGCACAAATAATGTAGGATTTGCTTGGAGTAGTTTAAATAAAGCCAAAATCCTCAAACTTGTATCTATAAGGATTCAAAAGTTCTGTTGGGTACCTTCAGAACCAGGGTATATCCTGGTGCAAAATCTTACTTTTTGGTAGTATATGCCTGAAATACTTCAGAAAAAATCGAAATCACCATATGTTCCTATATAAATTTCAAGGAGTCCCCTCGATTCCTCATGGATCCCATCATCAGATCACCACTTTTGTAAACATGGTACCAACCTCGGATTCAACCCTGTACAACAACAAAAGAATCATGAAAATCGGTCCATAAACGGCGAAGTTATGGTTGAACATACAAAAAAATATATATAAACAGACGAACGTATAACCTCCTCCTTTTTGGAAGTCGGTTAAAAATTGCAATACTACCAGCTATTTTAGTCATGACAACACTTCAAATTGTAATCGAACACCAAATATAGTAAATGATCACCAAATATAGTAAATTAGCACCAAATAAATTAAATGATCACCAAATATAGTAAATGACCACCAAAAATAGTAAATGATCACCAAATATAGTAAACTAGCTGTTGCCCGCGACTTCGTCTGCGTTAACATACTATAATAACAAAGATGGATAGTTTTCCCCTTTTTGTGGTTCCTTATACAAAGGGTAAAAACGGGACCCTATTTAAGCAAACGTCGAACGCAAACGTCAGTAAACTTTCATGTTTCTAACTGAGTTTCTAACTCAAGAAATGACGGACTTTCATTGAAACTTTCTACCCCAATTTCACCCCCTTGGGGGTAGAATTACCAGAAACGTTTAAATACGTATCCATTCATTTTTAATCAGTAGCACAAAAATAAAGTTTCATGTTTCTAACTCAAGAAATGACGGACTTTCATTCAAACTTTCAACCCCAATTTCAGCCCCTTGGGGGTAGAATTTCTAAAAGCGCTTAAATATCTATCCATTCATTTTTAATCAGCAGTCAAAAAATAAACTTTCATGTTTCTAACTTAAGAAATGACGGACTTTCATTTAAACTTTCAACCCCTATTTCACCCCCTTGGGGGTAGAATTTCCAAAAACGCTTATACATGTATCCAATCATTTTTAATCAGTAGCCTAAACATAAAATTTCAAGTTTCTAACTTAAGAAATAACGGACTTTCATTCAAAATGTCAACCCCAATTTCACCCCCTTAGGGGTAGAATTTCCAAAAACGCTTAAATACGTATCCATTCATTTTTTATCAGTAACCCAAAAATAAAGTTTCATGTTTCTAACTCAAGAAATGACGAACTTTCATTCAAACTTTCAACCCCTATTTCACCCCCTTCGGGGTAAAATTTTCTAAATTCCTTCCTTAGTGGGTGTCTACTTAATAAAACAAACCTACTCACCAAATTTCGTGGCTGTAACTTTAACAGTTTTTGCTCAGCGATGATGAATCAGTCAGTCAGTCAGTCAGTCAGGACATGTAATTTTATAAGTATAGATGATCACCAAATATAGTAAATGATCACCAAATCCTAGTGAGCAAATCAATGCGATATTTCTGTCCAAATAAATCACTACGATTGACAAAACATGTAAGCGTATTATTAACAAAATAGTCGGCCAAGTGTGAGTCGGACATGGAGGGTTCCGACTTCCGTACCGTTATAGAACAAAATTAGACCTAAAATTGTGTTTTTGTATGTTACCTAATTATTGAAGTAAATATAATATAATCAAGGCATTTGCGAAAATATCAACGTGCCTACCGGTTGCCATTATTGATTTCGAGCAAAAAGGCCAAAAAATCACGTTTGTTGTATGGGAGCCCCCCTTAAAAGTTAAATAATAATTTTATTTTGTTTTAGTACTTGTTGTTATAGCGGCAACAGATATACACAATCTGTGAAAATTTTAGAAGTCTAGCTGGAGCGATTCTTGAGATACAGCCTAGGCCCTAGAGAAAGGCAGACGGACGGACAGACATCGAAGTCTCAGTAATAGAGTCCCGTTTTTAGGGTTCCGTACCCAAAGGGTACAAACGGGACTCTATTACAAAAACTTCGATATCTGTCTGTCCGTCTATCTGTCTTCTTCTCTTTAATAGGATTGCTAAATAAAAATATATTTGGTTATAATTTTACATTAAAAATGCTAACGTATAATGTTGGTGATCGTTTACTACTTTTGGTTTAACAATGATTTATTTGGAGTCATTTTGCATAAATAGGATAGCGAGATAATAAATCTTTGGTGATCATTTTACATTAAAATGCTAGTATAATGTTGGTGATCATTTACTAATTTTGGTGATCATTTTACTTTAAAATGCTAGTATAATGTTGGTGATCATTCACTAATTTTGGTGATCATTTACTTATTTTGGTGGTCATTTACTATTTTTGGTTTTAAGAGCCCGTACTATCTTTTCTACTGCTCTCTTCACACTCACGCCCGTCTTTCATATGCCAGGTGAAAAAGGACGATCGCCAAGTTAGCGGGCAGTTATAGGTATTCTGTTTTTTAAAGGGTTTTTTATATGAAAGTGGTAAAAAGTAATTCCAACATTGTATAGACGACTTTCTCAACAGTACATTGTATTTTATTCATACCGTTAAGACGTCAATACAATCCATAAAAAGGTGATATTCTAAACCTTTTACAGCAAAAATCACAAAACTGTCGCGGGTTTGAGTCGGATTATTTAAAGATACTTAAAAAAAATAAAAAATCTAGCTGCAACATTAGATTATAATTGAAATGATCTTACATGTTGTGCATTAAAACTTATAGAAATACTGTATTTTAACTGTTAAATCACGTCTGTTAAATGAGCGAAATCGGCAAAATTTCGTATACGGACTCTTAAGATGTTAAATCTTTGGTTACCATTTTACATTAAAATGGTGGTCTGTATTTTGGTGATCGTTTACTATTTTTGTCTGTAAAATGTTACTATTTCTGGTGATCAGTTAATTATAAGCCTTATTTTTCAACAAAAAATTAAAACCGACTTCCAAGGTAAAAACAAAAGTAATAAGTACTTCATAATCTAAAAAGAATCAAATAACTATACTAATATTATAAAGAGATAAACTTTGTTTGTTTGTTTGTTTAATTGTAATGAATAGGCTCAAAAACTACTGGACCGATTTTAAAAATTCTTTCACCATTCGAAAGCTACATTATTTACGAGTAACATAGGCTACTTTTTATTTTGAAAAATATAGGTTTCCGTAAGATATTTGGGTTTTTCTTACACAAGGTGAAAAAATCAACCAGAAAAGTTACTTATTTTGCGTACGCCGCCTAAACTATAAAAGATAGAACCATACAATGTTCTAAGTAAATGTAGATCTTATAAATATCTACAAAAATGTCCGCGACACACTATACCTATCTATGTCAAGGGAGGCATAACAACCATTTTTTTATTTCAAAATCTTGATTTTTTTGGACTACATTTAAACGCATTTATTTTACTCATGCTGATAATCCTTATCAAAATTAATTATTTCATCACTAAGTACAGTTTGTGTAGATAATATTTGGTGTTTGAATGATTAAAATTGTATGTTTGGTTTGGAAGTTATGGTGAAATAAAAAATTGCGATTTACGCCCGTTTCGAAGTGGGCGCTACCAAGGCGGGGGTGCGCAGTAGCGAAGATTATGACCGGCCCTGCCGGCCGCCTGCCTGCTTTCCTATGAGACGTAGCTTTTGCGGCGGTACAGACCAATGTGGGCCACGGGTAGTAATAATGAATATAAATCAAAACAGCTGAATCGATTTTATAATATTTTTTTCAGTGGCTATTGTTATAATTATTTTATACCCGTGCGAAGCCGGGGCGGGTCGCTAGTTTTTTAAATAAAGAGTTTAATAGTGCCTAAATATAATTTTTTAAATTTATATTTGCCTCCCCCTTTTTATTTATAGTTATTAGGGTGTCCCTTAAATTTCAAGTTCAATATATTTTTACGCATACCGTCTCAAAAGTTTTGTAATGACCCTTTAATGTCTAGAAATAAGTATGAGTTCGATTACTAAACTATAACCCGTGCCGACTTGAGATTAAACTTCTTCATACAAGTTACGTATAAGTACTGCATTGTGACTTGAAAGTTAATGTTTTTTTTAGGCATTTCATACGTGATTTTTGAGATTATTAATGCTCCATTATTTAGTGCGTAAACATGTCAGTTTATTTACTCCTAACTGCGTGAAGAAATTTATTGATTTATATCATGTTTGGAGACAGTGTCAAAAAAAGCAAACTATCATTTAAAATTTGTTTACAATAGTTACTATTCACAATAACTGCGAAGGACAAAAAGCTCTACAAGATGTTTGCTTATTATTTTCGAATGCACAGTGGTAACTAAAGCATATTACTAAGATTTGTGCTTCTTGAAGATGTTAAAAGAGTACGGAAAATTGGTACAACAATTTTTAAGGCCTGTCTAAGGAAGTTTAGCCATAATTTATGGTATTTATGTGAAGAGACAGTCATTATATCACTATTTGATGATGAATGTTGGTAACCAAACTAAAAAGCAGATGATTTTCAACTACAACGGGGACATAATCACAAATTTTAGCAAACGCAATGTTTCCGTCGAAGGAAGAATTGTCTCTAAAGTTGTTTCGTTGTATCTTCTTGGAACAATAATTATTTTCTGGAATTTTTAAGAAAATAAGTCATTTGAGAGATGTAAATTTAACTGCTGAAAGGGCTGTTAAATTGATGCACGGCTGAAGATGAACATAAACAGTTGTTGCTGCGCTGAATGCAGGAACATAGAAAAGTGTATCTTAACTGTAAAAAACACTACTCTAAAAAGAAGCTACCCTGTCTGATTGTAAGAAATGTATGTTATTAATTAAAGATTAATGTTCATCTTATGGAATTGTTCCATTTTCACTTACTTTTATTGCAGTTCTAGTGATTTAATGTAGACCGACATATCAGGACAAAATTACGTTTCATACTAAACTTTGAAGCTCGGTCGGCACGGGTTGCAATTGTGCTAGGAAGGCGAAATTCTATATTTGAGTACGTATACTTATAACGTTAGTAAAAAATATACAGGGTATGCATTTTGAAATTCGAAAAAAAATTTTTTTTTGTCATATAAGGGACACCCTAATAGTTATCGTATGTTTTATAGCCGGGATCCCACAGACGTATGGCAGGTGGTTGTGTGACAATTATATGTGGTAGGTGGTTAAGGGTTAATCCTTCGATCGCGGATTCTTGGAAATCTATTGTTATTCTATTGTTATCGCGGTCACCGGTGTTCCTTATGAGTAGGGCGCGGAAAAATATGTATTAAAAATTCCAAAATATGTACATAAAATATGGACTGTAAAATCGAAAATATGGAAAAATATGGAGTATAAAATTACAATAATTAAAAATTGTTTTAGTCTTTCATATAGGAAATAATAACTGTACCTACATAATTACGGCTGTATTACAAAAAAAACCTATAACAAAGATAGCGAAATTATTATTTCAAGAAAAATGAACAGTTTTATTCAACTTCCATTACATTAGCCTTAATAAATTGGTTGCAATAGGTACGTAAAATGACGCGCTTCTTCAGAATATCAAAATTAAAACTCTAACTAATAATAATTTTAAATTATAAGCTCTGACAAACAATAATACTAAAAAATATATTGTTCTAAATATAGCCTTAATCGGATCCAAGCATGCACATCACTGACCTCCATTATACAAGTACGCTGGACTAATGATACCCTTTGAAATGACAGCTATTTTTTGTGCCTATTTGAAGCGGAATCAGCTCCCCCATTATTCGGGGTAGGAACTGAATTTGACGTAAAAATGACCTTTGAAATTTGCCATATTGGCGCTGATGTACAACTGTCTTTTCTATTATCGATGAAATGTTTCCAGATTCAGATAATGTCGACCATTAGGACAAAAATATTTAATTGAATAATACAAACGCTTCATATTTGTATTAAGGCGAAGACAGCTGCCAATTCGACATCTTTGTGCAGTTTTCTAGACGTATGTATTTCATTGATTGGCACAAAAAAAAATATGTGATTTTTGATTATATTTGGAAAAGCTTGTCGAATTTAAATAATAAAATAATGTACTCCTACTGGATGAAAAAAAATATCAAAGTCACATCTTTCAGGAACTTTAAACAGTTCTAACTAAAGTAATAATACAATCTATGCTTTGAAAATTTGATTATTTGATACCTTTTATAAAAATCCAAAGATTGCCGGATTTATTTTTCGGTTCTGACATCTAGATTTCCCATGATATTTATTTTTTCCTCTAACAAACGAAAAATGTATCCACGCTACCGAGTGAACACTTCACCTCTCTGTCTCTCTGGCATGAAAATCGACAGTGGTGCGAGAGTGATGCGAGATCAAGGTCATTGGCAGTTCTCAGCGTCTTAACGATTACAGACTTCCTCTCCGTAATTTAGATAGGCGTAATAAATTAACAACGATTTCATACGTAGATAACGTAAAGTAGCAGTACCTATCTATAATCCATTTATTTTTACCAGTTAGCACTACGAAAAACTAAAAACAAAACTGAAGATGAGCTTCTAATAAAAACTTTGTTGTATTGTACTTTCTAATTTCATTTCTAATATTATCAAAGTAGTGCTAAAGTGTATCGTATTAAAGCTGAACAGAGCTGAATAAGTGTTCTGTGTGATTATGAAAATGTCCGCGACACACTATACCTATCTATGTCAAGGGAGGCATAACAACCATTTTTTTATTTCAAAATCTTGATTTTTTTGGACTACATTTAAACGCATTTATTTTACTCATGCTGATAATCCTTATCAAATTAATTATTTCATCACTAAGTACAGTTTGTGTAGATAATATTTGGTGTTTGAATGATTAAAATTGTATGTTTGGTTTGGAAGTTATGGTGAAATAAAAAATTGCGATTTACGCCCGTTTCGAAGTGGGCGCTACCAAGGCGGGGGTGCGCAGTAGCGAAGATTATGACCGGCCCTGCCGGCCGCCTGCCTGCTTTCCTATGAGACGTAGCTTTTGCGGCGGTACAGACCAATGTGGGCCACGGGTAGTAATAATGAATATAAATCAAAACAGCTGAATCGATTTTATAATATTTTTTTCAGTGGCTATTGTTATAATTATTTTATACCCGTGCGAAGCCGGGGCGGGTCGCTAGTTTTTTAAATAAAGAGTTTAATAGTGCCTAAATATAATTTTTTAAATTTATATTTGCCTCCCCCTTTTTATTTATAGTTATTAGGGTGTCCCTTAAATTTCAAGTTCAATATATTTTTACGCATACCGTCTCAAAAGTTTTGTAATGACCCTTTAATGTCTAGAAATAAGTATGAGTTCGATTACTAAACTATAACCCGTGCCGACTTGAGATTAAACTTCTTCATACAAGTTACGTATAAGTACTGCATTGTGACTTGAAAGTTAATGTTTTTTTTAGGCATTTCATACGTGATTTTTGAGATTATTAATGCTCCATTATTTAGTGCGTAAACATGTCAGTTTATTTACTCCTAACTGCGTGAAGAAATTTATTGATTTATATCATGTTTGGAGACAGTGTCAAAAAAAGCAAACTATCATTTAAAATTTGTTTACAATAGTTACTATTCACAATAACTGCGAAGGACAAAAAGCTCTACAAGATGTTTGCTTATTATTTCCGAATGCACAGTGGTAACTAAAGCATATTACTAAGATTTGTGCTTCTTGAAGATGTTAAAAGAGTACGGAAAATTGGTACAACAATTTTTAAGGCCTGTCTAAGGAAGTTTAGCCATAATTTATGGTATTTATGTGAAGAGACAGTCATTATATCACTATTTGATGATGAATGTTGGTAACCAAACTAAAAAGCAGATGATTTTCAACTTCAACGGGGACATAATCACAAATTTTAGCAAACGCAATGTTTCCGTCGAAGGAAGAATTGTCTCTAAAGTTGTTTCGTTGTATCTTTTTGGAACAATAATTATTTTCTGGAATTTTTAAGAAAATAAGTCATTTGAGAGATGTAAATTTAACTGCTGAAAGGGCTGTGAAATTGATGCACGGCTGAAGATGAACATAAACAGTTGTTGCTGCGCTGAATGCAGGAACATAGAAAAGTGTATCTTAACTGTAAAAAGCACTACTCTAAAAAGAAGCTACCCTGTCTGATTGTAAGAATGTATGTTATTAATTAAAGATTAATGTTCATCTTGTGAAATTGTTCCATTTTCACTTACTTTTATTGCAGTTCTAGTGATTTAATGTAGACCGACATATCAGGACAAAATTACGTTTCATACTAAACTTTGAAGCTCGGTCGGCACGGGTTGCAATTGTGCTAGGAAGGCGAAATTCTATATTTGAGTAACTTATAACTTTAGTAAAAAATATACAGGGTATGCATTTTGAAATTCGAAAAAAATTTTTTTTTTGTCATATAAGGGACACCCTAATAGTTATCGTATGTTTTATAGCCGGGGTCCGACAGACGTATGGCAGGTGGTTGTGTGACAATTATATGTGGTAGGTGGTTAAGGGTTAATCCTTCGATCGCGGATTCTTGGAAATCTATTGTTATTCTATTGTTATCGCGGTCACCGGCGTTCCTTATGAGTAGGGCCCGGAAAAATATGTATTAAAAATTCCAAAATATGTACATAAAATATGGACTGTAAAATCGAAAATATGGAAAAATATGGTGTATAAAATAGAAATATGGAAAAAATATGGAGTATAAAATTACAATAATTAAACATTGTTTTAGTCTTTCATATAGGAAATAATAACTGTACCTACATAATTACGGCTGTATTACAAAAAAAACCTATAACAAAGATAGCGAAATTATTATTTCAAGAAAAATGAACAGTTTGTGGGTATCATAGATCCAGCGTACTTGTTTAATAGAGATCAGTGATGCACATGCATTTACGTGACAGTATTAATTGTGCAATGCCGTATTAATCCTGCGATCAGGGATTCTTGGAAATGCTATCGTATTCAATTGTTGTCGCGATCACCGGTGCTATTATGGAGCTTGAAGGATTAATTGACATGCCGATCATATTAGTGTAAGCATGACAGCACGTAACGCACGTCATGCTGCATGATCGTCTTGCTTGCATGTCTTCGCTAAAATATGATCCCTGCACCGTGCACATCATGTACTTTTAAACATCAAAAATCGGCACAGATTTTTCTTTGTGTTACTTAAATTCTTTATTTTACCCGAAGACCGAAACATACTTCAGTTTTTGTTAAAGCCATGCCAGCAACAGCATCTAAAACTTTATTTTCTATTTCTTCAATAATCTTCTTTGGAACGACGATAAAACGCGAGAGGAACGAAATACGCAGCCGTACGTATTTTTCTTTTGTATTTTTGTGAAAATATGGACGATTGTGACTTTTTTTGCAAAATATGGACTTATCTTTGCAAAACCCTAAAATATGGAAAAACATGGAAAATAAAACTTGGTTTTTCACAGTCTAAACATGATAATTCGTGTAAAAAACACATTCTAGGCCGAAAATCACGTAAAATAAAAATATGTATTTACATATAAATCCGGGCCCTACTTATGAGCATACGCTAACACTGTTTTTCCATACAAACGTATTCCTCAATTTACTCCCAGGACAATGCGTACTAGACAAAATATGATTTTTTTATGCAATATTGGGATCTGTTGTGGTTACTGACACAGACGTAAAGGCCAATCATGTGGTTAAAACTTAAAACTATGCCTCTACGTTCGACTTTTTCTACTAATATACTTATAAAAAAATATGACCCTTCAAAAATCGCATAAACTGAATGCCCCCCCCCCCCTCCCTACCCCGCCAATCCACCGACCGCAAAACAATTTTGAAAGATCTTGAGGATGAAATAAAAACGTAGAGGCATAGACTCACTCTTCCTGAACATATAAACGTAGAGGCATAGACTCACTCTTCCTGAACATATAAACGTAGAGGCATAGACTCACTCTTCCTGAACATATAAACGTAGAGGCATAGACTCACTCTTCCTGAACATATAAACGTAGAGGCATAGACTCACTCTTCCTGAACATATAAACGTAGAGGCATAGACTCACTCTTCCTGAACATATAAACGTAGAGGCATAGACTCACTCTTCCTGAACATATAAACGTAGAGGCATAGACTCACTCTTCCTGAACATATAAACGTAGAGGCATAGACTCACTCTTCCTGAACATATAAACGTAGAGGCATAGACTCACTCTTCCTGAACATATAAACGTAGAGGCATAGACTCACTCTTCCTGAACATATAAACGTAGAGGCATAGACTCACTCTTCCTGAACATATAAACGTAGAGGCATAGACTCACTCTTCCTGAACATATAAACGTAGAGGCATAGACTCACTCTTCCTGAACATATAAACGTAGAGGCATAGACTCACTCTTCCTGAACATATAAACGTAGAGGCATAGACTCACTCTTCCTGAACATATAAACGTAGAGGCATAGACTCACTCTTCCTGAACATATAAACGTAGAGGCATAGACTCACTCTTCCTGAACATATAAACGTAGAGGCATAGACTCACTCTTCCTGAACATATAAACGTAGAGGCATAGACTCACTCTTCCTGAACATATAAACGTAGAGGCATAGACTCACTCTTCCTGAACATATAAACGTAGAGGCATAGACTCACTCTTCCTGAATATATAAACGTAGAGGCATAGACTCACTCTTCCTGAACATATAAACGTAGAGGCATAGACTCACTCTTCCTGAACATATAAACGTAGAGGCATAGACTCACTCTTCCTGAACATATAAACGTAGAGGCATAGACTCACTCTTCCTGAACATATAAACGTAGAGGCATAGACTCACTCTTCCTGAACATATAAACGTAGAGGCATAGACTCACTCTTCCTGAATATATAAACGTAGAGGCATAGACTCACTCTTCCTGAACATATAAACGTAGAGGCATAGACTCACTCTTCCTGAACATATAAACGTAGAGGCATAGACTCACTCTTCCTGAATATATAAACGTAGAGGCATAGACTCACTCTTCCTGAACATATAAATAGTTATTTAATATTTAATACTTAGTTTCTTCGTTTAAATTCTACTGTGCCCGCGTTCCCTCTTATGTGGCTTGATGGGTTAAAAAATATATTTAATTCAATTTTTTTAAGGTTCCTATTTTCGCCGTGTTTAACTTTCGCTACATTTTTAGTTACATGTTTCGCCTACCAAAGGTGATTTTCAAAATAATTTTATTGAAGGAGTAATGTGTTCTTGGCAGACTTTATATAATTTGCGTATTTCTTTGACATGCTGCAAAGCCGTTGGATTCGGACAACAGAGATAATAGGAAAGCTACTATAGATTCGTCTTTTTTGTTTATTAGATTAGTAAGTTTAATGATTTGTGAAGGAGACAGCTGGGTTACTTCCACGGTTACTTCGATCCAGCTGATCTTATCGCAATTTAGCTACGGTACCTATGTACTATGTAGTAATCATGGCAAAATATCCAATAGGAGACGAAAAACAGAGAGCTACTTCTTTTTTTAATAAGGGAGCAATCGAGCAAACGGGTCACTTGATTGAAAGCAACTACCGTCGCCCATGCAATGGACACTCGCAACATTAGAAGAGCTGCAGGTATGTAATTCTTACGATACACTTGATAGATACCTATCTACTGGTAGGTACATATTCGGAAAAATTATAATTAATCAGATTTCCTAACTTACTACGCGAAAAATAACTTATAGGCAACGGTTTTCGTAGAATTTCCTTAGAAAGATGAACCTTCTTAATTTGTGTGTATTAACTAATTTATTGTGTTACCTCCAGCTCCTCCAGGAAGGCGATCTCCTCAGCATCCCGAACACTCTCCTCCTTGGTCAATATCCTGCCATTCTCACTCAAACTGCCGGTTAAATTAACATCGTTATCGACCCTAAAGTCGGTCAACATGTGGTAGGCACTGACACTGTGCCCGTAGGCCTCCATAACACTCAGGATGGACTTGCCCCTGAATTTTTCCAACGTATTCGTCCCCCCGGGGTGGTCGCGGAGAAACGCTTTTATGTCGTACGTTTCAGCGCCGAATTTCACAGGGAACGTCATGTTGCCCGCGCCGAAGGACGTCCGCTACTGAAGCATGACTTATCAAGTGTTGCTTCCCATGTTGTGGTGTAGTGTAACAGGTGCCACTGACGGCCGCCAGTTAGTCTGGTCAAGGTGAATCTGTAGTTATCATATCTGTTTATCACCCGAAAACGTCGATATCGAATACACTGTGATACAGTTTTCTTACGACTTTACTATATTTTATTTTAGATCAGATTTCACAGTTGTATATAGGTAATTGATACGCTTTTATTTTTATCAATAATACATATTATTTTATAAAACAGGTAACAAATAAAATCGCAGACTGAAAACACTTACTTATAATGTTTTGTGGAATGTGGGGCTTCCAATATTTCATGAAAATTACTATTAAGGTTTAAACTGAAACTACGCCAATTTCAGACGTATGCTTACAGTTAGTTATAAAAAATTTGACAAAACGCATATTATGAAAAAACGTTGTTTTGTCACATAATTAAAACGTGGTCATATCACTGACCTCCATTCACTGTCACAGGTTACACGGTCAAATTTTCATTAATCTGATCCATATCTGATCCATCAATCCGGTAAAGATTGACGAAAATTTGATCGTCTAACCCACGGATTGATGCACAGTGTTTGAGAAACGCCCAAAATCGGACATGACTAAGTTAATGCAATAGTCGATGGTGTCTTATATTTCAAATGCAAGAGTAGAACTCCCGTGTGCGCATTTTACTTAGTTTTTGAGAAAATTAATTTTTAAATTGCTCATTTTTGAACTCCCTAAAAACGAATTTATTTTATTTAAATTAATTACCAGGGTTTGTAAACTTGCTATCTAGCTGATTAGATTAATCGTTAAGAGACACAAATTTTGCACTTTATTTCATTCCTACAACTCAAGTAGTTCCTGAGATTATTTTTTTTTAATATTTAGACTTTATTTTTTTTCTGCTTTCCTACATGATTTCCGCAATTGTTTTCCGTACTGAAAAATACTTTGGTATAGTCTTTAGACTACAATATTTTTATTTTTTGCGAATCGTTTATAGTGCCAGAGATTTACGAATGTCTAATTTTTATTCGCCCCTTTAAAAATTTTAAGAGCAAAGTTTCATCGAATCTTAATTTTTTTTAAATAATCAATTAAATAATAGGAAGAAACATTTTATTCTTGATTTTAATCTTCATCGCCTTAGTCGTCTAAAATACTGTCTTCCCGTGTCAAATTTATAGTGTCGTTAATATCAAGAATAAAATGTTTCTTTATATTATTTGCCTGATTATTTGAAAAAAAATAAAATTCGATGAAACTTTGCTCTTAAAATTTTTAAAGGGGCGAATAAAAATTAGAAATTCGTAAATCTCTGGCACTATAAACTATTCGCAAAAAATAAAAATATTGTAGTCTAAAGACTATACCAAAGTATTTTTCAGTACGGAAAACAATTGCGGAAATCATGTAGGAAAGCAGAAAAAAATAAAGTCTAAATATTAAAAAAAAATCTCAGGAACTACTTGAGTTGTAGGAATGAAATAAAGTACAAAATTTGTGTCTCTTAATGATTAATCTAATCAGCTAGATAGCAAGTTTACAAACCCTCGTAATTAATTTAAATAAAATAAATTCGTTTTTAGGGAGTTCAAAAATGAGCAATTTAAAAATTAATTTTCTCAAAAACTAAGTAAAATGCGCACACGGGAGTTCTACTCTTGCATTTGAAATATAAGACGCCATCAACTCATTGCATTAACTCAGTCATGTCCGATTTTGTGGGTTTCTAAAACACTGTGTGATGAATTGATTGTATTTTTAACTAGCTGTTGCCCGCAACCTCGTCCGCGTGAATGTATGTTTAATATTTTATACCTAATCGAGATTTAGAAAATTGAATACCCATAAACAACAGCTATTTTATTTGGATAAGGCTTAATATTATATTAAATACGAAATGTTTAATTTACATCAAAGACCCAGGAACATTGAAAGTTCTTAAGTAACTTTCGTCGGCGGGGCTTGAACCACAGATATCGTTTTGAAAAATCCTTAGAGCGCTTACAGACGAACGGCACGTGTCGGCGGCACGCGCCGGCGGCAGTCGACGGCACGTGTCGGCGGCAGTCGACGGCAGTCGGCGGCACGTGTCGGCGGCAGTCGGCGGCAGTTGACGGCAGCTGTCGACAGTTTATAACGCTTGCAGTTGTGACGTAACGCGTAAAGCGTCCACAGGTCGGTATAGTACGCAACGGACGTTTCGCACCAGACGGATATTTCTTTTACAGTACGTCTCACTGTATCGGCAGCGTGCGGATTACGGGCTAGTATGTTTATCTGCAAATTAGTCCAAACAAAGTTCCTAAGTCAAAATTTCTGCTTTCGACTTTTCCATCCATACCCCCCCTTTTGAGCATTCATTTACTAGACTTAACAGTAATCCGTACACTGCCGGTTCAGCGGACGTACTGTGAAAAAAATATCCGTTTGATGCGAGATGTCCGTTGCGTACGATACCGACCTGTGGACGCTTACCTTGCGGGGGTACGTCACAACTGGGGGCCTACCACCACCCCTACTAACCGACATCGTTTGACAGATAAGAATTTAAGTATTACTTTAACGTCAAGCTAGCGATCTTAAAAAAGTTGATATTTCACAGCGGATTTAACATTGTTTTGCATTTTTTACTGTTTTTTAGTCAAATTATATTTAAAAAGTGAGTACGGTAATGTTATTGTAATCTTACAACAAAGTGTTCTGGAAACATGATAGTTTTAGGAAAGGTCGTGGTAGGCCCCCTGCAAGCGTCGTAAACTGTCAAAGGCTGCCGTCGGCCGCCGTCGACTGCCGCCGAAACGTGCCGTCGTCTGCCGTCGACTGCCGCCGACACGTGCCACCGACTGCCGTCGACTGCCGCCGACACGTGCCGTTCGTCTGTAAGAAGCCTTACTTCGAAGACCGCTTGACGTGGACATAGAGGCCACAGGACAGGGGACAGGAACATGTGACGGAGATAGATGTCAGAAGACGGGATATTTAACTCAGACATGTATCCCTTTTTAAAATAACATAAATTGGTAGGTATATGCTTGCAGTTCTTCAAGCAATGCCAAAAATTCAAACTTTTATATCAAGGCCCGTATTTTTGGTCAGTACTCAAGATGCAAATTCCCACCACTGTATTTTCTGTGTCGCTAGGATCGACAGCGGTATCCAACCACGAAAACGCTTTGATATGATCTCAGGGAGCCCGAAGGACATGCTCAAACTGGTTTGGGATCCGCAACGAAATTAATCAGAAGAAAATAGAAGTATGAATAATTCTAATTCCCCTTCCCATTCAAAGCGGAGACAGCACAAAGTTGCAGTGACCGAATATCAAATAACTTAGTCTAGTATTGTAGTTCTTTCGTCTTGCCAGAAAAAACTCTCCCAAGAACATGATGAGTGATTTGTTCAAACATACTGCCTTCGGTCGAGCACATAGGTGATGCTACTTATTTAGATCCGTAAAGTTTGACTTTAAAATTTCCATGGCCGGTAAGGAATTGAGATACGCAATGGTCAATATCCATCCAGTGTTTGGATAATTGTTCAGGAATATTAGGGAAAAGTTATAAAGATGTCGACCGTTACTGGAATTGATAATCACTTTGTATGTCGTTGTAATTTTCGAGGAGTTCCTTCAGTTCCATTACTCATAGATCCCATTAGGAAATTTCCACCTTCTAGCATAAAACACAAATTATATCCCATAAATTAATAAAATAATTTTACTAATCGGCACAGAAACGACGAAATAATTATCAATTTTAATGCAAAAGAAGACAAAAAAAACGAAAAGCTTAAAATTTAGTTTGTATTATTTTTAGCAATATTCCGCGAAATAAACTTCCACCTTTAAGTAAATGAGTGAGTGTACGCATAGGCATGCGAACAGCACCTCCCTCCTCCCACACTGCCTATGCGTACACTCGCATGCAAGAACTTGCAAACACCACCACCACACAAGCAATAATGTTGGCAAATCCGTGCAAGGCCCCTCACCACCATGCAGGTTGAAAACCTCGACGCGCGTTTCGCTCCAACACCGGAGCATCCTCAGGATGTGGACTCTACGAACAACGTCCGTCAAGTGCCGCCACCGGCCAAAACACCGCCTTTTATACCCTATCGAGCCCCTCTACTACCCCCACTACAGGTAGTGGGGGTAGTAGAGGGCCTCGATAGGGTATAAAAGAATATTGCTAAAAATAATACAAACTAAATTTTAAGCTATGGATTTCCGCAAAGTAACGCCTGATTCCATTAACTATTTAAAACGAAAAGCATTATAATGTGGTTATGGATGCATGGTGTAATGATGGTGGTGATCATGATGATTAATATTATTGACGTAGTGGCATTTTTTTTTAAACGGGCTTTGGCCCACCACACATTCCCACCACTGTATCTCCTGTGTCGCCAGGATCGACAGCGGTATCCAACCACGAAAACCCTTTGATATGATCTCAGGGAGCCCGAGGGATATGCTAAAACTGTCTTGGGACCCGCAACGAAATTAATCAAAAGAAAATAGGAGGAGTAGGAAGATTCCAATTTCCCTCCCCATAAAAGCGGGAGACAGCACAAAGTTGCAATGACCGAAAGTCAAAGAACTTAAGGGGGGAGCACCACGGAAATAAGGTTAATAATTATGACTCCTAAGCTAAAGCTAAGTTAATATTGGAGTTTATTGTGTTTGACTGTTGCCAATAATAATTGTGACAAAAACGCTTGAAGGCACGGAAGTTCCTAGCGCTGTCCACGAGATTACCGTAGTATGCGACACCAGAAGTACAGACTAGGTTGTTTAGCATAGTAGTTATTTCGTCCTGCCAGAGACTGCACTCCCAGAGAACATGATGAGCGGTTTGTTCAAACATGTTGCCTTCAGTCGAGCACTCGCACATGGGTGATGCTCAAACTCAAAAACTCAAACTCAAAATTTTTTATTCAGAATAAATTTTTGCAAATATATTGCTACTAGTTTAAATCCGTAAAGTTTGGCCTTAAAATTTCCATGACCGGTCAGGAATTGAGAAACGCAGTGATCAATATCCATCCAATGTTTGGATAGCCGTTCACGAATATTAGGGAAAAAATTATAAAGATGTCGCCCTTTGGTGGAACAGTCCCATCGCGACTGCCATTCGGAGATTAGGCTTTGCACAGAGTTTTCATAAGGTTCAAACAATCTTGCTATTTTAATTTTATCGCGAGCGCTTAAAAAGAACGGGTTGTCAATGTTTTTGTTATGATAATACATTGTCGCACGACGCTGAATCTCAAGGTCAACGGGTAAAACTCCGGCTAACACAGACAAGGCTTCGGTGCTTGTGGTCCTGTAAGCTTTGCACAAGAATATAAGAGTAAGACGTTGGCTTTGTAGCAACTTGCGACGAGCCGCGCCGATTGTTGCCCTGTCGGCCCACACGGGGGCCCCGTAGCAAATGCTGCCTAGATAAGTAGCGGTGTAAATTAATTTTAGGGTTTTGAAAGAGAGGCCCCATGTCGATGTAGATATTTTGGTAAAGGAGTAAAAATTGCGCTTCGCTTTCTCACCGGTTTGAATTATATGTTCTAAAAATGTAAATTTATTTTCCAAGTAAAAACCAAGATAACAGAGTGACTGTTTGCGTTTAACGTTAATATTGTCAAGTTTAATGCTAGGGGAAGATATAAGGGAACCTTTTAAAAGAATTTGGTAAGTTTTATGCGCTGCAAATTTCAGGCGATTACGTTTACCCCAACTCGATATTAAATTAAGACTATCATTGGCTTTAGATTCAATTTCGGAACGTGAATTTGCTTGAACGATGAGAAACCCGTCATCGGCGTAGCCAACTAGTACGCACAGCGGTGGTAGGGGAAGACTTAATAAATCATCAAATCCGAAATTCCATAGTTTTGGCGAGATAACAGAGCCCTGAGGGCAGCCGCATGTTAAATCTTTGGAGTGTGTACAATGGCCAAGTCGAAGCTTAGTTTGACCATTAGAAAAGTAAGAACGTATTATGGCATAAATATTACAGTAGCAACCTCGATTTTTTAGTTTTAATAATAACATCGGCCACCAAGCATGATCGAACGCGCCGGAAATATCTAATGAAATGGCAACCACGTATTTCGATTCCGAAAGATTTACTATTTTTCTAACTTCCACAGCCGCGTCAACAGTCGATTTCCCGGCGGTGAAACCGAACTGATGGCTATGAAATTTAGGGCCACCGGGTAGCAGGCGAGGTACAATGAGACGTTCTAGTAATTTACCTAAGCAAGGCAGTAACGTTATCGGACGGTAAGATTTTGGGTCGTCAGGAGGTTTGTTTCCCGCTTTAGGTATTAACTTTAAACAACCGGTGCGCCAATTTTTTGGAAATATACCTTCTGCGATACATCTGTTGTAAACATGTAGAATCGATGAATTGGCCGCTAAGCACGCTTGTTTTATCATAATATTCGATATTTTATCCTCGCCCGCAGATTTTTTTATAGGCAAAAGGTTTACTAGTTTACTAAACTCCTCCGAAGTTGGTAAATCTGAGACCGGTGTATGAATGGGGTCTAACATTCTACTCCTAATTTCGCGGTGGTGTTCACCATCCAAGGAGGGCTCGTCGTCTGGTATGAGAACGTTTAGATATGCCTTCGCCGTTTCGTCTAAACTATAAGTGTAAGAGTTGTTAATTTTAATATTTGAGAAAAAGCTTGGCTCATTACTACTACTGGGTTTAAGCTCGTGGTATAAGGAAGACCAGGGGCCCTCTTTATCCAGTCTATTCGCAGCATTCTTCAACATATTATTTTTTGCTAACGTAACGGCGGCGCGATAGCGTGACCTTGAATTGCGTAGGTTATTTAAACTATTTATGTAGTTATCATCCGAACGATCGTGGCCAGATTTACGAAGATTATTAATTTTTCGCCTGGCCCTTCTAAATTCCCGACGAAGATTAAGAAGTTTACTGTTCCACCATTTACAGCGGGCGAATCGTCGATTAGCGTGACGTTAATCGACGATTCGCCCGCTGGGCTACTATAGGCAGGTGGTGCATCGGGGGTGTTGTGAATATGGAGGTTAAACTCCGCAATAAAGTCTTCTACAGCGGTACGACGGTCGCGGTCAGTGTACCTAAGTTGGCCGTGCCATAAGGGCGAGGATGCATTGACGTCGGCGCCAATAATAATTTTATTACCCGCGAGATATTGTAATACGCGGCGAAGTTGATGTAAATGGGGGCTTACGGAATCCGCGTACCGAAAATAGCAGCTTACAACGTATAGTCTAAGCTGAGGACACGATACCTCGGCTACCGCACAGTGCGACGTCGAAAGGTTAGTTAAGGCCGTGACTGAAAATCTAGACTGAGATGTGTAAATACCCGCGCGAGCTAAGTTATTAATTTGTATTATCTTCGACCGTAGCGACGCGAGTTGATATTGCTCCTGTACGAGCACTAAGTCTAAATTGTAATCGGAAACCAACTTTTCTAATTCTATCGTTGCGTGCTTATTGTTGTGGAGGTTTAACTGTCCTATATTTAAACTATCCATACCGAGTCGTTAAAATAAGTTGCTCCATTTTAGACTTATACGTAGGACAATCTGGGGAGCCTGTGGGGTGGTCGGTCGGTTTTTTATAACGCAAACAACTACCGCAAACCGGCTTAAAGTCGTCTTTATCTTTTTTTGGGCAGCTATCCGAGCTATGACCTTCGGCGCAATGTTTACAGCATGGCTTTGTGTCACGACAGAATTTAGCTGTGTGCCCGTACTGTTGACAGTTAGCGCAGCGCACGAGTTCGACATCATCTACGAAGCGGCACATCGCCCAGTCGATAAAAAGTTTTTCTTATGTTTCGATGAGGTGTTGACGCATTTTAGGGTCTAGTTCGATACCTATCCATTTTCGGTTATTATATTCTTTGTTTAAAATACGACGTCTTACTATTTTTGTCGAACTCATGAATTGATCTTGCGTCACATTGATTTCGCCGTTTATGTTTTGGTTGTACAGGGATAATAGAAAATTATCGTCTGTAATGTGTTGAGGAACATCTTTGATAAGGATGCGCGGGCTACGCCCCTTGGGTGTCTCGAGACGGAGACCGGCAGATTTTAGCGCTTCGACTGACTTTAATTTTTTAACTTGCGACTCGCTCGTGAGGCGCAGAAGCACGCCCGAATTCGCTGTTTTCTTAACGCCGTGAAATTGAATACCGTCGCCTGGGTTTATGACCTTCATCAAAGCCTGCTTTGTCTCGGTTGCCGATTTTAATTCCGCCGATTTTTCTTGCGTGGGGTAGGCTATAACACACGGGAGTGGTTTAGGTGTCTCGACGGGGGGAACCGATTTCGCGAGTTTCAGTTTGAGAGCCTCGGAATAAGAGACCGGAGGCGCCGCGGGAGCCGGTTTCACGACCTGATTAAGTTTAATGGATAGTAAATCTCGCTCCAAATTCGCGACTTTGGTTTCAAGTGACGAGTTTTTAATGGCAAAAAGAGAAACTATAGTTGTCAGTTTTTGTGTCATGTTCATTGTATCGGATTTATTGGCAAAGTTGTTGCGCCTCGAGACAGTGTCGTTAGCGAATTCGTTAATTTTTCCCAAGTACGAGGACGCTTCGCGGACTAACTCGCAGTAATTAAACGAATCATCGACTGCGCTGCTAGTGTCTAATAGTGAAATTACCGGGGACTGCGGCTCGTCCCTTGTGGGTTGGTGACGTTTTTCGACTGGTGACACGGAAGAAGGCGATAGTTCGGACAGCAAACGTTTGCCGGACGAAGTTGGCGGGGAACGAGGTATGCCGTCCCTTCTTTCAAATGGGTTGGTATTTTTATCTGACGGCATGTTATTATGACTAGACATTATGTCTTGTTTTTAAAGTTAACAACAACAATAACACTATTTATGATCAGCTGATCGCAAGGCCGGGTGCCCGGCGCAGCGCGCGCGGTACCGACGATACAATATTTTTACCTACCTACAATTCCTTACTGTTATAAATGAACAAAGGGAATTACTTACCGAGATAAATCCAATAAAATACGGGCAAATGTGTTCAAAAACTTACAGTAAACGTAGATTACACCGTTACCTAGCTTTTTACACACACTTAGCACGCAATTAACGATTTTAACCACCGAAAACAATTTTAATACCCGGAGCGCACGTCAGACGATGTTAACCGTACCGAGTCCGCGGGGGGAGGGACGTAGTGGCATGTGCTTCCAGTAAGTATTTTAAACAACGCTGAAACCCCGTACATAATATTATATATCTATAAGGACTCAGGAGTTTCGTTCAGCAACGGAACCTTCGGAAGCCCTGGGATATGCCTTGGTGCAAATCTTACTTTTTGGTAGCTTATTATGTTAATTTTACTTAAAAGTGAAAATTACTGTAATGTTTATGTTGTAAAGGAGTTCCTTCAATACCTCGAGGATCCCGAGAGAATCATTATTTATTAAGTCACTGTTTTTGTAAACATGGTATCAAATTCGGGTTTACAACTTAGACAACAAAATAAGAATTTTTGCAATCGGACCACAAACAGCAAAGTAAACATTAACTCCTCATTTTTTGGAAGTCGGTTAAAAAAGTATCTAAGATGTTGATCGGGGATGTAAGGTATCACCATGCCAAAATTCAATGAAATCGGTCCAGCGGATCCAGAGATTATAGCCTGTACAAAGAGACATTAAACAGACAGAGAAACTACGTAAAACCTAAGGAAACGTAACTCCCATACGAGTACTTCAACCGTTTTATATTTGGCTCCTTTTCGAACACTAAAATATGACAATTCAGATTCTCGCCAAAATCGTTTCCCGGGTAACGTATCATAATATTGCGCGCTGGACGACTGCCTGCGCGGTTATTGTCATTGTCATAGCTGTTATGAAACAAAGCCGTTGACAATAATTTTCAAAAGCGGATGGTATTATGCAGTATACATAACGTGACCATACGTCCCGCTTTGGGCGGGACAGTCCCGCTTTCAGGCAGCCTGTCCCGCTGTCCCCCGCGAGGCCGAAATTGTCCCGCTTTAGCAAACAGACCAAACGACAATAATTATTATTATTGAAAAGTATTTTTATGTTTGAAATGCCTGTGCAATGCCTGGAAGTAGGTAACGCATACCTGTATACAACAATCGTGATTATTCTGCCATATTTTGCTCGATATCAATAACTAGACGTTCCGCGCGGCTTCGCCCGCGTAAATTAGGAATTTCACAGACAAATTATTATCCCACAAAAATAGCCTATATTACTTCACGTGGTTCGGTACTACTAATATATATTCTGTGACGTGGTCTACTTTTTATCTGTGCCAACTGCCAAATAACATAGAAATTGCTCCAGTAGTTCGTGAGATAAGCCCTTTCAAAATTTTTTTCCATATTTTCCTCCGTTTCTTCGCTTATATTAGTCTTGGCGTGATAAAATATAATCTTCCTCGATTCTAGTAGTTAGCGCGTTGGGGGGGGGGATTTCTGTATTTGTCCCGCTCTGACAAAAAAACCCAAAACGTGACCATACGTCCCGCCCAAAGCGGGACGTATGGTTACGTTAAGTATACAGCAAACATATCTACTATCACGAAGAAAGGAGTAAGTACATAATTATTATTTAAAATCAAACATTTTCCTCTGATCCTTAAGTCATCGATAGTAAATAATATATAATAATTTTGAACAAACCGTGTACGACTCGGACGAATTTAAAACTATCCAGAGCACCTAGACAAGACGTTTTCAGATTACAAAAATCTATGTGCTAAATTATTACAGAATTGAAATAAAAAACTTACGGTGCAAATAGGCAATGCAGATTTTCGTAATCTCTTTAATTTTCGGTCATTACTGGCTCGGCATCCAATTCGGTTCGTTTCTTACTAAACGAACGACAGTATAAAAATAAGATACTCCATACTGATGTCAGCCAGATCCTCGTTTATGATTAAATTGTTACATCTTGCATAACACTGTCCATGGCGACTTTGTAAAAATTTTGTAATTATATTATTTTTTGATGATTGCACTTTTAACAATAAAATGTTAACTTAATAAGACAAACACAAAAAGACCAGCTTAATTTTACGCAAATACCCTGGCATCCAACTTGAATAAACCATCTTTTTGGGCATGTTTTTGGGTCGGAAAAAATACAAGAACTTTAAGCCTTTTTTTCTACGTTCATGCTTTAAGCCATGAAAAAAAGGCGGACGGAGTCTTGTCATATACAAAACTGTGTCTTCACTTTTCTTCTGAGTCGGCCACGCACACGTTCTGACGCCTGTCAAATGGTATAGACTAGCGCAAGAATGTGTGCGTGCGGACCGTGTACATACAGCCAGCTGGCCGACTCTGAACGACACAGTTTTGTGTATGGTGGGACTCCGTCCGCCTTTTTTATACGTCCATGCTTTAAGCATAATTTTTAAAAATTCACTTACTGATGAAACTTGAAAGGTTATACCTGTATTAAAAGTCGTATCTGTATGACTTTTACACCATTTCACAGGGCATTTAGGCATTTAAACAACGAAAATGTTGTAAAAAGCTACGTAAAAAGTATGTAAACAAATTATTGTAAAATGAGTTTGACAATAATTATTATGTCAACCTGGTTGAATGTCACTCGTGTATATATACACGAAAAATGTGTACCGAACACATGCATAAAGTATACATGTATTCGGGTCACATTTTGTAGCCTTTTGGTGCACTTTTTTTGACGGAAGTATAGTTTATACACACCCAATACTGGCTGCCAATAAGACTGGCAGCCAGTATTGGCTTGGTATATTCCGCATGTAAACAATTTTTCAAGCCAGGCCAACGCTGGCGGCCAGTACTGGCGAGAATAGAGCGCCCGTCTATTTTTCTAGCCAGTGACCTCCGCCCGCAAACCCCTCGACCCCCGCGCCAGTGTTGCGGACATGTGTAGACCAAAGTGTGGGTCGCGACTCACTGGTGGGTCGCGGGTAGATTTTGGGCGGGCCCTGAAACTATAGGACGATTGTCGTACTCGTTCGATTGTCATTTTGCTCGTTCGTTCGTCGTCGTGGGCCGTGGGCCCGTGGCGCCGTGTACCGGATAAATGCTGCGGCAGCAATATACCGCTGCTTTTTTGTCTTCATGACACAAGATGGGCCGCGAACTTTAAACTTTCTTGTAGATGGGTCGCGGTCCCGACAAGTTTGGGAAACACTGGTGTAGACGCATCTCGCCAGTCACTGGCGAACGTCTGTACGGTATGCATGTGTTTGGAATTTCTAGGACAAAATGCCGATAAAATTCAACGAAGAGGATACTTTAAAATTTATACAACTTTATATGGAGCTCGAATGCTTGTGGGATAAGCGTTGTGATTCATACAAAAATAAACAAATGCGCGCTTCGGCACTAGAACAACTTCGTGCCGGAATGAATATATAAGAAAAAATCGTTTCGTTTTCTTTTTTTTCTAATATTTCAATCGACTCTTCTGTTAATAGTTCGCAGATGCTCCTTAAAACATTTCTTTTTCAACAGACTTTGCCGTGAACTCATTATTTTTTTAAATGCAAACGTGTGGACACCCGAAGAAAAATCCGTGAATGCGATGGCTTTGTCTAAACAAAAGGGGCCAGGCCAGTACTGGCTTCTGCAGGACTGGCGCCAAGATTATTGGCTCTGTGTAAACTATACTTAACTCTTCCTGTAGGTTTTATTATTCGTAGCAGAGAAACAAAAATTTCAAAAACAGTTGTGTTCTATTAGTTATTACACTTCTAACATGCCCCTGACTCGTTTTTTCAAGTTTATTTTCAATGTACAAAAATTTTACATCTACGATTTTATTATATGTATGGATATGAAATTTTTATAACCATCAATATTCCGTCAATCAGATTGATGGATCAGATTGATGAAAACTTGACCGTGTAACCTGTGAAATTGACCTCCATTATACAAGTATGCTGGACATAAGATACCCAGCTGTTTTTGTGCCTATTTGAAGCGGAATCTGCGCCCCCCAATGCGGGGGAAGAGAACTAAATCTGACGTTACTTGCAAATGGCTGATCAATCGCTATTGGTTGTAGAAACCAAAGAGAATATAATCACTACGGTGGTAGAAACTAGTATTAGTTCCAAGTACTCTCACTACTGCTATCAGCGCCAATATGGCGACTTTTAAACGTCAGATTTAGTTCTCTTCCCCCGCATTGGGGCGCTGATTCCGCTTTAAATAGGCACAAAAAACAGCTGTCATTTCAAAGGGTATCATAGGTCCAGCGTACTTGTACAATGGAGGTCAGTGGGTCATATGCTTGAGCACTGTTATAATTTCAGACGTTGTCGTGTAATATTGGAATTAGTCTTATATTATACGGGCAACTAAAATTGCTCAACTCTAGTCAATTCTTGTCAACTTTGACGTCACGACTACATCAAGCAATTTGCGGCAACAAGCAGCAATATTGCGCAATACAATATTCAGTGATGTGATTGTGTTGCCGTAATTATTGCCCGTGTAAGCGCATCTTAAAACACGCCGCCATAGAAAATAATGGTCAAGTCTAATTAATTTAATATCATGACACAATCTATCAAAACCATAGAGCAAAAATAATACATCTGATAATCAAAACCATATCAAAACGTAAACAAATCAAAAAATCATAAACTAAAGAGTTAAAAAATATATAAAAAAGGTTTTAAAAAAGAAGTCTAGCTATGTACACTACACTGACAACTTGACGCACACGTCCCGCTTTGAACGCGAACATCCCCGATCCCGCGTTGCGGTCGCGCAGGTGTGCACACTGCACAGCCGCCATGATTACATGGGCAGCAGCGACCACATGAGGCTATGTGGTCCACGTACTGATTATATTCTCTTTGATGTGGTCGCTGATGGGCAGCGTCCGCCGCGCAGTAGACGCTCCCGCTTCGCAGTCGCTTTGGTCGCGTAGGTTTGTTCGAAGCCTAAATGGCTTATTTTGAAGAACGTTATTTTTTAAACCAAAAAAATTTTGGTTGCGGGCTGCGGCCCGCGACACTAAGACCAAAGCGTGTTCGTGGCCCGTATATAAGAAAGGTTGAGTACCACTGGCATAAACTATTCGCCTTCTTTAGCAATTACATAGTAACGAATACAAGAACAGAATAATATAAGACGATAAAAAGCATACAAGAACAGAACAGATACTGAATTGCGTACTGGAAGCAAAAGCGTAGGCAGCAGGTAGCTGATAAATTTTTCCGTCACCTGCATTTCATCACGATTTCATTCTAATAATAGTGACATTTTAAAATAAAAAATACAGTGCTTACAAAATATTTATTTATTATGTATAAAATATATAAAAATAGAAAAATACAATCAACATACATCTTATAACCTATAAAAATTGCAAAATAAAAACACTTATAGCTATAATTGTAACACTTGTAAGGCACTTTTGACTATTCGTTGCACGCAAATTGCACTTAGTGACTTTTATAGTTATATTTTTAAGATAAACCTAGCGTCGTAACCTAAACATCCAGTCTCCGTACAAGCTAAATTCTAATTCATAATGGTTTCATTGGTAAACATAATATTCTAGCATTTAATTTTAAAAAAAGTAAACAATATTATTTGGTTTATAGGTACCCCTTATTTGTAGGTTTATAAGTCTCAGTAACATCTACTAAGACAAAAGTCATCAATATTCATTGCATATGAGTAAAACCTTATCTCGCAATATATTCGCAATTTTGCAGAGAGCTCAATAATATTGAGATTCTTCTTATACCGATACAAAACTTATAGTTAATAGTTCATTTGTAAATTATTGTATGTAATGTATCACGCAATAAACGTGTATCATCTAATGCTGCCTCCCCATATAGACGAACGCACCGCCAACGCGTTGGCCCACGCGCTGGCGGTGCGCTTGCAACGGCGCTTGCGAGTAATCCACACATTGGAAGGTCATTCAGTATGCTTTGGATCGCGCCAATGTGCGGACGGATTCAAAATGGATGTTGAGTCGCTAACAGCTGTAGCTGTATATTTATTCACAGCTTATAATCCATACTAATATTATAAAATGCGAAAGTGTGTCTGTGTATCTGTCTGTTACCTCTTTACGCCCAAACCACTGAACCGATTTAGCTGAAATTTGGCATGGAGATACTTTGAGTCCCGGGAAAGGACATGGGATACTTTTTATCCTGAAAACATGTACGGTTCCCGCGCGATAAATAAATTGTTAATAGCGACAACAGATATAAGTACACAATCTGTGAAAATTTCAGAAATCTAGCTATAGCGGTTCTTGAGATATAGCCTGGAGACAGACAGATAGACAAACAGACAGACAGACGGACGGACAAAAAGGCAGACAGAAAGGCAGACAGACATTGAAGTCTTAGTGATAGGGTCCCGTTTTTACCCTTTGGGTACGGAACCCTAAAAAACATCGTGAGGAAAATAGCATGTCCAAGAACCTTATTTTTTTAGCACTTTTGATATGATTTTTTTGTTCCACAGGCAGATTTACTCTGATAGTTAACTCAATAAATTTAAATGTTTACTCGATACTTATATTGTTCGCTATTTCGTCAAGTTAGATGTTAATTCACCACAAGAAGGAAACGTGCACTCTTCAGCGCTGCTCCGGGCGAACTCATCGCGCGGCCTATGTGTGGATGGAACGCAAGCCTTGCGACAAGCCTTGCGACAAATTTCCTTTGATCATTCCGACACCGCGCGGCAAGCTCGCAAACGCGTCGGCCAACGTCTAAATACCTACCGCGAACGCGCGAACGCCTGTTCTACACATTGGGCCAACGCGTTGGCCAACGCGTTCGCCTATTTGTAGTGCCGACATAAGAGCTAAGCCACATTTCTTCTTTGCGTCGCATCGACAAAACTGGATAAGTCGATGTATCGCGCATGGGGGTTGCGTCGTCGCTGACCAGGGATGAGTAAGCTACTGAGTATTTACTCAGACCAGAGTAAATACTCAGTAAAAATGAATTTAGACACTCAGTATTTACTTTTAACTGAGTATTTATGTTTTACTAACCACAATTGAATTATTTAAGGTTTTTCTTTATTTATTATTTATTTGTATTATATATTTTTAAGTATAAGATATGTTCTTTTTAAGTATAACCATTAACCAGTATATATATATGAAAATAAAACTATATAATATACTGAATGCAAAATTTTCTTTTAATATTTTTTGGACTCAGTAACGAAAAATTAGGTACCTCAGCTATAGAATACCTAATTTTGATGATAGACTACCTAATTTTGGTATTTAGGTAGACGATTTTTACAGTGTCGGTGTTATAAAAAAATGTCATAGGTAGATCCTCCTACTACTATATCCTACTAATATTATAAACGCGAAAGTTTGGATGTATGGATGTTTGTTACTCTTTCACGCAAAAACTACTAAACGGATTTTAATGAAACTTAAAATTAATATAGCTTATACATCAGAATAACACATAGGCTACAATTTTAACCGACTTTCAAAATGGAGGAGGTGTTATGTTCGTTTTTTATGTTCAACGATTACTCCGCCGTTTGTGAACCGATTTTCAAAATTTTTCTTTTGGTGTAAAGGTTATTATCCCAATTTGATACCATATTCATAAAAGTGGTGACCTGATGAAGGGATCCATAAGAAATCGAGGGAACTCCTCAAAATTTTCATGGAAACATGTGATGACTTCGGTTTCGTGAGCAGTATTCTAAACATATGCTACCAACAAATAAGATTTTGCACCGGGTATACAATGGTTTGGAAGGTGCTGAGAGAACTTCTGACTCTTTATAGATACAAGTTTGGGAGTTTCGACGTTGTTATAAGAACGGAAAACATATGCTACTGCGCAAATTACATTCATCATCATCATCACCAATCACTACTATAAACCATTAAAGAACCATGTATCGTCCAGTTTTGACCCTATTATTGGTACTTTTCAAAGTTTTTGGTGCTATGAAGAAATTAAGAGAAGCGAAGGGTCGACATATTGACAACCTTCAACATGAAACTACATTAGACCAAGACAGATAATTTTAAAACAAAAAAATATGGTAGGATGAAACCCATTAGAAAAGGAGGAGAATATTATAAAAATTAAGAGAAAAATAATTTACGTGCGATCTGAGGTCTTAAGGGGGAAAAACGGTTTATCTCGATTTCCGGCAGAACTAATATTGCAATGAAATAAAGTCAAATGGCAAAGTTATAGGTAAGAAAAAAATCTTAAACTTTTGTAGTCACGCCTTTTTCACATAACCTTAAAATTTATGTGAAAAATTAAAAAAACACGACTTTGGTTTTTTATTAATATCTTTCAAAAAAAAATTCACGAAATTCGGTGAAAACTTACCTTTTATGTACCAAATACGCTGTAATTTATTTGATAAGAAATATTAATTTTTTCACCTTATTTCGAATTTATATCGAAAAAATACCCTAATTTTCAATCGAAAATTCACCCGTCAAAATATCAGCTTTTTTTAAAAAATTGGTATGCTTTCTATTCGCTGAAATCTCTAATTTCCAATTGTGAAAAAATATATAAATTATACTATAGTAAATCTTTTCAGAAAATGCAAAACATCGAAAAAAACTCAAATTTGAAAATTCTTTATTAATTTTATTTAAAAATGTGATTGCTGCAATTTGTTGTAATTAAAAAGTTGATTTATTTAATTATAATTACATTTCTGTCATAGAAAATCTTATTATATATAAATATGACTTTAATTGAAACTTTGAACCCCAATTTCACCCCCTTGGGTGTAGAATTTCCAAAAGCACTTAAATGCGTATCCAATTATTTTTAATCAGCAGCCAAAAATAAACTTTCATGTTTCTAACTTATGAAATAACGGACTTTCATTTAAACTATCAACCCCTATTTCACCCCCTTGGGGGTAAAATTTCTAGAAACGCTTAAATACGTATCCATTTAATTAAAAAAAATTGCAGCAATCACATTTTTAAATGAAATTAATAAAGAATTTTCAAATTTGAGTTTTTTTCGATTTTTTGCATTTTCTGAAAAGATTTACTACAGTATAATATATATATTTTTTTCACCATTGGGGGATTCTATGAGAAAGTAAGCCTTGAAGTTTTGGACCGATTTTTTTCGAAGTTGTTTTTATGCTATAAATTATTATATTTCGATACAAAATACTTTGAATATCACGGTAACATAACAATTATTAGCATATTTTGATTTTTTAAATTTTTTATATACTCGCTAACATAGACTTAGATCGAACTTTACGTAAATATGCGAAAAATTGTTTTAATTTAATTATTAATTATCAAAGTATAAATAAGACTAAGTATTTTGTCAACATTTCAAGTGCCTACCTATTGCCATTATTGATGTCGAGCAAAAAATAGCAAAAAAAAAAATATTTTTGTTGTATGGGAGCCCCCCTTAAATATTTAATTTATTTTGTTTTTAGTATTTGTTGTTATAGCGGCAACAGATATACACAATCTGTGAAAATTTCAGAAATCTAGCTATAGCGGTTCTTGAGATACAGCCTGGAGACAGACAGACGGGCAGACAGACAAACGGACAGATAGAGGGACATACAGTCTTAGTAATAGGGTCCTGTTTTTACCACTTGGGCACGGAACCCTAAAAAAGCTTATAAGGCGCGTATTTTGCCTAATAAGTCGTACGTGTCCCTCCCGTGACATTGTTAGTCCCACCCGTGACACCCTTTATTTAATTTTTGTAAAATATGTTTTAATAATAGGGCATTGTTTTTTATTGAAATGTTACGTTCAGTTTATTGTTTCAAACAAATATTGTAATTTGCATTAAAAAGTTTAATAAGAAAGCAGAGTTTTGTTGAATATGATTCATGTGTAACAAGCATGTCCATTTTTGTCCCACCCGTGGCAAACATTTACTGTCATTTTGATTTCATTTTACACGGTGTTATCCCCGCACCCAATATAATTATAAAAGTATATAAAATATTCTGTTATTCTTTATATAAACCAATTTGATATCATTGATACAATTCGCATAAATTAGTCACACAAACTGAAATTAAGGTAAAAGTGTCCCACCCGTGGCGGTAGAATCCCCCATTGGAAAGTAGAGATTTCAACGAATAGAAAGCATACCAATTTTTTTAAAACAGCTGATATTTTGACGGGTGAATTTTCGATTGAAAATAAGGGTATTTTTTCGATATTATTTTGAAATAAGATGAAAAAATAAAATATATATCTTATCAAATAAATTACAGCGTATTTGGTACAAAAAAGGTAAGTTTTCACCGAATTTCGTGAAAAAAAAATTTTTTTTTTGAAAGATATTAATAAAAAACCAAAAACGTGTTTTTTTTTTAATTTTTCACATAAATTTTATGTGGAAAAAGCGTAATTCTACAAAAGTTTTAGATCTTTCTATTACCTACAACTTTTTCATTTAACTTTTTTCCATAGGACTTTTAGTTTTACCGGAAATCGAGATAAATCGTTTTTTACCCTTAAAAACCCACCCCCACACCATTCCCGAACTCAGATCGCCCGTAAATTATTTTCCCCTTAATTTTTTTATTATTCTCCTCCTTTTCTAATGGGTTTTATCCTACTATTATTCTTTTTCACTTTTTATTATTTTTGAAGGTGTCGGCATTGGTCTACATTGTCTTTATTTTACTTAAAATTCTAAATCTGTTAAATTATAAGTATTTTTTATTATTCTGTAACGTTCTTGATTTTTTTAAGTGTAATTAGAACCTAAAATATTGAATAAAACGTTTTTACTGTGTCCAGTGAGTAAATACTCATACAATACCTAAAGTAAATACTCAGTATTTACTGAGTTTGAGTTTTTACTCTGACTCAGTTTTTACTGCCTTACCCATCCCTATCGCTGACACGATCACGACATATTCGGGGAACATCATCGCAGCAATCATGGTAGCGCCGCCCCAGCAGCATAGCCCAATCCGACATCGGCTCTTCTCTTTAATCAATTTCAATTCAAATCGATGCGTTGTTATCGATTATAATATTATTATTTTAAAAGTTCCTTTTCCGCTACTAATTGTTTCGAACATCAAGCCCGAGGGATGACAGTCCATAGAATGGAAACACAGTTCCGTCAAAAAATATGAATGAGAGGTTTTGCACCTTGTATCACTAGCGAACGCCCCAGCGGCCATCACGCAGCGGCGGCCGTGGGCTTGAGTTGCGGCGCGGGGGGGAGCGGCGCGGGGGGCGGCGGCGACGCGGGGGCGCGCGGGGGCAGCGCCATGTTCAGGCGCGACCAGAAGTGCGGGTCGTCCCAGCGCAGGTAAGTGACGGCGGCGAGGTAGGAGCGCAGCTCGGGCGCGGCGGCGGCGGCGGCGGCGGCCGAGAAGCCCGGCAGCAGCACCACCAGCAGCCGCGGCCGCGCCTCGCCCAGCGCCGCGCCGTACGCCTCCCGCAGCTCCGCCAGCGCCCACTCCGAGCGCAGGAAGTTCGCCGACACCAGCACCACCGTGCGCCGCGCGTCGCGCACCGACCGCGCGATCTGCGCCGGGATCCAGTCGCCCGGCGTCCAGTCGCGCTCGTGCAGGCACAGCCGCCGCCCCGCGCCCTCCAGCCGCGCCGCCAGTTCCGCCGCGAACGCCGAGTCGAGGTGCGAGAAGGACACGAACGCGTCGTACGGCCGCGCCCCGTCCTCGTCGGGCTCGGCGCGCACCAGCCACCGCAGGCACAGCCCGCGCTCGAACAGGAACAGCTTGAGACGCGCGCGCACCGCCGGCCGCGACAGCACTACAGCCAGCAGCGCCGCCGGCAGCAGCAGCAGCAGCAGCGCGCCGACGGCGGCCGCCGGCCACACGGGCGACGAGACGCAGGCGGCGACGGCCCGCTCGGCGGCCACGCGGAGAGCCGTGCCGTCGGCGCAGCGGGCCGAGCCGGCGACGCGCGCCGGCCGGAGGGCGACGGCCCGCAGCAGCGCGAGCGCCTCGCAGTCGCAGCGCAGCGGGTTGCCGGCGAGCGACACGCGCCGCCCCTCCGCGAACAACGCGCCTGTGGTCTCGGCGTCGATCGTCGATATCGAGTTGTTGGACAGATCCAAATCCTACGAAAAGAATATGTAAAGTTAATAATAATATCTATGGACGCTTCACACCACATCAGTCTGGCCCCGTGCTAAGTACATAAAGTATAATTTACACAGAGCCAGTACTGGCTGCCAATAAGACTGGCAGCCAGTATTGGCTTGGCATATGCCGCGTGTGAGCAGTTTGGCCTGGCTTGAAAAACTGTTCACACGCGGCATATGCCAAGCCAATACTGGCTGCCAGTCTTATTGGCAGCCAGTTACTGGCTCTGTGTAAATTAAACTTAAGGACTTGTGTTACAGGTACCAGACAACGGAAATATATTTAATACTTTTATACCATACATATAATATTTAAGATTTTTATTATATCATAGACATAATATTTAATACACATCCAGACCCGAGAACATTGAAAAACTTTTTGTTCCGTCGGCGGGATTTGAACCCGCGACCTTCGGCTTGAGCTGCCAACGCGCTCACCACTGAGCCACAGAGGTCGTCAAAGTTATAATTATCTGTTTTGTATCAATATCCGGAATCCATCTTGAGTCAAGCGCCTGTCTTTTCGTCCACAAGTCCTTGCTATTGGTTGCCTCCCCACCTGCCCCACTCTTACCGCTTCCTACCTCCCCCACCAACGGTCTCACTTTGAAGGGGTTTCAGAATTTGTTCATCATTATAGCGTCGTTTTTCACGCCGTTTACAAGTTTTACTTGCTAATATATTTAAATTTACTTAAATAATTTTTTATATTAAGTTTAAACCAAATTAAAATCAGTGAAAGTGTTACATTTTTAATTATTTAATTTAAATTTAAATAAATAGTTGCCTCTCCGTCAAAATCATGGAAGATCAAGATTTGCATAATAGTAATGGCGAAATAGTGGATGGTGCGATTGACGTTAATAATTCTCGAAAACGTGTTCGTTCAGTGTCGCCGGATATAGTTTGTGATCAAAGTGATTCGTCTAACAGTGAAAGTGATTCTTCAAGCCCGCCTAAAAAAGCAAGAAAACAACCGGATGCTGTGAGTGCTGCACATTTTCAATTTTTATCACAACAAGTTGCATATTTAACCGATCTTATTGCAAGAAATAGTGAAAGCTCAAATAATCCGAACAGAGCTGACGTTGACATCGAGAAATCCACTACTTCGAATGATTTACTGTTACGACTAGGGATGTAAAGCGGTAAAATTACTTTTGTAAAATTCGGTAATATACGATATTTTACGTAATATATTATATTTTACGGTAAATTACGGTAAAATTTGGTAAAAAACGATTTCGTGGCATAATTTTCATTAATAATGGGGATATAAGCAGGTTACTTAATGCACGTCTAGTGCAATCAGTCAAAACAAAATAACTTCCAGGCCACCGGCTTGCTGTAATGCCCCAGTAGTTAGTTTTTTTTAATTAATTATAGTCAGATTTTTTTTGCACCAGTGTTTAGAGGAGGTCACAAATAGCTTAAATTCAAAAACTCGACCAAATCCGACGAGTGCGTTAGCCGCCATATTGGTTTGAAGGTCCAATCTTTTTTTAGCTAATTATATTGTACTTATCTAATTTTTTTTTTTTTTTTGATAAGGATCAAATATGTCGTAAATTTGATTCTCTACAACTTTAGTCCTTATAATTTTTATTTTAAAATCAATATTTACGGAAATAACTGCAAAAAACTAGTCAAAGTATAATTTCGAACTGTTCGACCTGTATCGCGATTATTGTCAAATACAGAAAAAAATACGAAAATAAACTTGTAGCTCCTTAAATTAACCACAATTAAAATAATTAAGACTTCGCTGCCTGTCTGTCTCCAGACTTCAAGAACGGTGATAGGTGGAGACTTGAAATTTTCAGATATTATGTATTTTGATTCCCTCTATAACAAAAAATACTAAAAACATATTATATTTAATATTTGATAGGGCTCCCATATAACAAACAGGATATTAGTGGCCTTTTTTGCTTTTTATCAAAAATAGCAGCACTAAGACAGTTAAAATAAGCATAAAATATTTAATTGTATTTGTACTATAAAAAGTAATAATAAAATTAAAATAAAATAAATATTACCCATACAAAAAGCACAAATTTTTGTCTATCTTTGCCTTATAATGGTACGGAACCCTTCATGAGCGAGTCCGACTCGCACTTGGCCAGTTTTTTAATAATGATTCAGGTGTAGGTTGTGCAGTAATTGTTATAGGGTCTACAAAATTCATGATCAGAAATATTCAGTTTTATCCAGTCGTTTGGGTCCCGGTACATTTACCATAGGTGTAGGAGCTTAAATATTGATTTCTAAAAAAGTCATGACGATCAAATTTGTAGGAAATCACATACAACTTTGTTTCTATTCTACAATTACTTTCGCTAAATTCGATAATATTTGACATACAAGCGAAATTATACTTTGACTTGTTTTTTGCATTTATCTCCGTAAATATTGATTTTACAATGAAAATTATAATAATTCAAAATGTAGAAAATTAAATTTACAACAAATTTAGTCCTTATCATTTTCGTAAAAAAATAAAATAAAGGAGATAATATAGCTAAAAAAGATTGGACCTTCAAACCGATATGGCGGCTAACGCACTCGTCGGATTTGGTCGAGATTTTGAACTTAAGCTATTTCTGACCTCTTCTAAACACTGGTGCAAAAAAAAATCTGACTATAATTAATTTCAGCTTCCCATACATGATACAAGGCTGAACTAACCCTACTGGGCTAGTATGCTCTGTCGAGTGACGTCAACAGCTGTCAACAAGTCGCAACAGCGCAAAATATTATGGCAAACAGCACTTATCGGCAACGTCGCATCGTGCGACGTGCACGCAGTACGCAAGATGCAACTTGCAACACGCTAGCCCCGCCCGCCGTCATACTATCATTCACCATGCATACGTAGCCGGTAATTTTACCGTAATTTATATAAATTACCGTAAAATACGCGTATTTTACCAGCGTTTTCGGTAAAATTACGTAATTTTGCAACCCTAGTTACGACGTCCGGAAAGCGTTAAGAATAATAAGCTTAATATACTTTCTGATATAAGTACAACTGTTAAATATCCAATTTACCAAAAAGCAGACGATTCCTTTTTGGCGAAATTAAACCAGTTACAACGTTTTAAATGCAGTGATTGGTATGCAATTCGTTTCATTGATACACAAAAGAAATATTTAGCTACCCCCGGTTTTGTCGAGCTCGCTGTAAACGATGAATTAAAACAATTCGAGTCGCACATGTTAAAAGACGACTCACGCTCTTATTTGTTAGGGCGTTCCTTTGCCGGTTTAACTAATGCTATTCTTCAGCAAAAGCAGGCCTTACAAAATACTTTGCAAGACTTGGTCGATTGGGCTAGCGACACAAAAAATTCGTTAACGCCTAATTCATTGTTTGACAAGAAACATCTTTTTCTAAAGAGTCTCCGTATAGCAAGCTATCAGACGACATTTTGCAAATAGTATGTGGTAGGCGGGCTGATTTGATCAATTTGCGCCGGGATAGCTTACTTCGTCATATACCCGAGGAATATCATCGCGATGTTCTGCTTAAAATACCTCCTAGCTCTGAATATTTATTTAATGAAGAGTCAGTTCAAACTTACCTACAAAAAATTGGGGGGGCGGAAAAATTACATACATCGCATAAATCAAATTCGTTACCTTACAACAAAGACATTTTTATCGCAGTCAACGGCCGTCTACTAGTAAACAAAGCGACGAAACCTTTTTTCGTCGAAATGCTTCCTCAAAAAAGGGTAAACGACCACCAAATCCTGCAAACCAACCTAGAAATAGACCGAGTAATGCTTAGCACAAACCCACGCGACCACGCGACTGCGAAGCGGAAGCGTCAATACAAAACACACATTTGACAATTTGTCAAATGTGTGTTTTGTATTGACGCTCCCGCTTCGCAGTCGCGTGGTCGCTAGTTTGTGCTAAGCATAATTGTCAAATGTGTGTTTTGTATTGACGCTGCCGCTTCGCAGTCGCGTGGTCGCGTAGGTTTGTGCTAAGCATAATGCCCACGAAAAACAAAAAAGTAAGAAAGGTCAAACTAAATCTTCCTACAAAAATAAACAACATCGCCAATGACTTGCGGACATTTCGAGGCGGCTGTCTGAAGCATTTCATAAGTGCTTGGAACAATTTAGGGGCACCAAAGAAAATTTGCCAACTTCTCAATGGTGTACGAATTCCGTTTGTTATCAAGCCGCCTCTAATTTTCCCGAGTCAATTGGTAATGCAATGTTACCGTACCAAAACTTCCGCGAATATGACAGAGCAAATTCAAGATATGTTAGAATCGGGGGTTCTGGAACAAGCAGATCACAGCCCCAGCTACCTTTCAACGTTCTTTTTGGTTCCGAAGTCGGACGGATCTTTTCGTCCAATCCTCAACCTGGGGAGGTTAAACCAATTTGTATAAATAAAACCGTTCAGACTTTTCAATCATTTCCGGGTCCAAACGTTCCTTCAGCACTTAGATTGGATGGTAAAATTAGACTTGAGCCAGGCCTATTTTCACGTACCTATACTACAAACGCACCGTTGTTTTCTAAGAATGAACTATCATCCAGATTCTCGTCAAAATCAACTGTTACAAATGACATGCTTACCTTTCGGCCTTTCGTCGGCACCCAGAACATTTGCCACAATTACCAACTGGGTGGCCGAATATTTACGGACCCACGGAATACGATGTGTAGTGTATCTCGACGACTTTCTTTTCGCACACCAATCGAAAGCTCAACTACAAGAGCACATAGCATTCGCGATACAAATAATGAAGGTGTTGGGTTGGACGATCAACTTCAAAAAGTCCGTTCTAGTTCCGACACCACGTTTAGAATTCCTCGGCATAACGTGGGACACAAAACGCAACGCAAAGTCCTTATCCGAGATGAAGTGCCTATCGCTACGCAGGGTACTTCAATGACAGCTCAGAACGAAAAAAATGGTCCCTCAAACAGTATCAATCGCTAATGGTATGAGACTCAATTTCGCAACATTCGTTACTCGAAGGGGTCGTCTTCATTGTCGAACGATACAATACTGCAGTCGCCAGCTATCCAAACAGCACCCTTATCGCCTGGTGAGTATTCCACAACCCGTTCGCCAAGAAATGCTTTGGTGGACCGAAGCATTGGGGGGATCCATGCCAATACACATGAGTGGAACAACGCATCTACTGACCACGGACGCCTCCGACATCGGTTGGGGAGCACAGATAGACGACACGATAATAACAGGTACGTGGACAGAGCAACAGCAATCCTGGCACGTAAATCAAAAAGAAATGTTTGCAGTTTACGGGGCAATCGTACACAAACAGCTTTATAAACGAAATGCCCAGATTCTTCTGCAAACCGACAATCGGACAGTAGTCTCGTATATAAACAAGGAGGGAGGAACAAAATCGAAAAAGCTCCTGAAACAAACCCAACAACTGTTGACGCTCCTGGAAAAGCTGAATGTGCATTTAGTAACCCAGATCATTCCCGGCAGATTCAATTGCGAAGTGGACGCTCTATCTCGACAGAAAGTTTGTCCCGAATGGCACCTGACAGCGACTGCAACCGAGCCGATATTTCAAATGTGGGGCACACCAGAGATAGATCTTTTTGCGTCCAAAACAGCGCATGTCGTAGAGAAGTATGTATCGATGGACGTTTTGGACGAGGACGCTCACCGTCTCAATGCATTTTGTCACCAGTGGCAGTACAAATTGGCATGGATCTTTCCTCCACCGAGTCTGGTCCCCAGGGTACTGCAGCACCTGAACCAGGCCCAGGGTCAGTACATACTGATCGCCCCGAGGTGGGACAAAGTGTTTTGGCAGGCCGATGTTCGCCACCGTGCTCTTCGGCCTCCATACACGATTCCGGACTAACCACACGTTCTCCTGGACACGACGACGGGAACTCACCCTCCACAAGTTCGAGACCTGCAGCTGGAGGCTTGGCTAATTTTGGGTGGCAAGAAATGTTGACCGACTGGACGGAGGAGGAACAGAAACTGCTCATGTCGAGTTGGCGAGCATCAACAATAAAAACATATAGACCAGCGTGGGCCAGATGGAAGAAATGGTGTGAGTCGAATTCTATTAACTTTAAATATCCAAATGCCGATCAAGTTTCACGTTACCTTGCCCATTTACATTGTGATATAGGTCTCTCATATAAAACTATTTTAGTCCATAAATCGGTTATATCTACTTTTACACATTTAACGTCTCATCTTGATTTATCTTCTAATTTCTTTATTAAACATAATATATTAAAAGCTATATCAGTAGCTCGAGAAACTCCCTCTAAACCACCAATATGGAATCCAAGACAATTGCTGGTCCATATAGGTGTATATAATTTAGATGAAAATAATTTATATGAAGTGTCACGGCATACAGCTACACTTTTACTGCTGGCTTCTGGCCGTAGAGTTCACGACCTTACTTTGCTGCGCGTGGACGGTCAAAGATTGATTGACGAAGGTAATTCAATGATTTTATGGCCAGTATTTGGTTCCAAAACTGATAATTATAATTACAGACAGTCAGGATGGAGAATAAAAGCTCATCTCATTAAAAGATTAAATATTATATTTTGGATAAAACGGTTGATAGGTGCAGATCGAAGGAATAATATAACCCACTTATTTATTACCGCCAGACGTGATGTTAAACCTGCCTCCAGGACAGTTATAGGGAATTGGGTTAAGTCTCTGTTGTCTGAAGCTGGAATTCAGGCCACCCCTGGCTCTGTAAGGTCAGCTGTGGCTTCCCTTAATTTTTTAGAACAATTCCCTATAGATCAAATTCTTAAAACTGGTAATTGGAGAAGTGCTCACACTTTTAGAAATTATTACCAAAAGGAAATAGTTGATTGTAATAATGCAAATCAGTCAGTTTCATTATCTAATTATTTTGATCCTGTAAGCTAAATTGATTAACATATAATCTTATATATATATATATATATATATATATATATATATATATATATATATATATATATATATATATATATATATATATATATATATATATATATATATAAATTGATTTTCAAATGTGTTAGTCGCGCTAAAACTCGAAATCGGCTGAACGGATTGGGCTAATTTTAGTCTTAAAATGTTCGTAGAAGTCCAGGAAAGGTTTTAAAGTGACACGAAGTTCACCGGGACAGCTAGTATATTATGAAGTTACAAAATTTGCTTGTATGATAGTAATAACATTAATATTTTGTAATATTTTGGGGTTTCTCTATAATCCTAAATTATTCATTCTATCATAATTCCTAACACATTATAGCGTCTGTAGCTTACAGCATATAACACCAGGTGATAACAAACAAATCACTCAAGATGGATTCCGGATGTTGATACAAAACAGATCATAGAGAGTTTTACCAAATAATAAAACTTACCTATTATCTTTTCATCAATATCCGGAATCCAGGTAATGGCTACCTGATGCATCATGAGTTTTTATAATGATGAACAAATTCTGAAACCCCTTCAAAGTGAGACCGTTGGTGGGGGAGGTAGGAAGCGGTAAGAGTGGGGCAGGTGGGGAGGTAACCAATAGCAAGGACTTGTGGACGAAAAGACAGGCGCTTGACTCAAGATGGATTCCGGATATTGATGAAAAGATAATAGGTAAGTTTTATTTTTTGGTAAAACTATTACTGTTTAATTATAATTTACTTTATCGGGTTGGCTGAAATCGCTTTCGGTTTTACGATAGCACAATTGACTCTCGGGTGGTCCATTTCTACACAGGGAGTCAGTGGACGAGAACTGATCGAAATTTCTGCCTCTCTGGGCCTCACTAGCACTTCCTACTTTCTAGTGTTCGAAAACTGGAAAAAAACACAGTTGACTCACTGTGACGTTGGCGAGGAACGCGAGGTCGCTCGGGCGCAGCGTAATGTTGTTGCCGGGCACGTGCAGCACCGTGACGGGCGGCAGGTCAGCGGCCCCCGGTAGGTCGGCGGCCCCCGGCAGGTCGGCGGGCCGCGGCAGGCGACGCAGCCCCGCGGCGGCGCAGCGCAGCTCCGTGTGGACGGGCGACGCGACGCACGCGCAGCCCGGCAAGCACCGGTCGGCCGGCAGGGTGCAGGTGAAGTCGGGAGGCGGCCGCGTGGTCAGGAGCGGGCCGGCCTCGCACCGCGCGGAGCTCAGCAGGGGCGCGTGTTCGCGGCGCTCCTGCAGAGCGCGCGCCGTCCAATACTCGTAGCAGTTACAGCTCAGTGCCCAATCAACGTCGAGCTGCGCGAGCGCGGAGGGCGCGGCGGTTTTGGCGGCGTCGTAGTCACTTTTCTCGTACACGAGCGACGTGACCTTGCTGCCGCGCATGTCTACGTTTACGCTGACGCCGTCGACGCGCGTCCACTGACACACGTCCCCGTACTGAAATTATTAGGTAACGGTTTAGAACGGTTTTAGTATTCCATCTCGCTTTTCGCCACCCGGAGACGTTTTAGGAAAAATATGTCTCCGTTTTTAAAATGTGCATTTTATGATTTATAATTCAAGACGTGAGTGGATGAATAAGGTAAGTAACATGAAAAAACTTTCCGTTTTTTCGCTTAAATGGAGGCTTTAGGGCCGGAAAAATTATTTGAAATAGAAAAACTAGGGATCATATGTGTAGCCAGATATAATATTAGCTAGGTTATGGTGTAGATAAGTTACAAGTTTTATTAAAATAATTAGGGAAAAAATGAGTTATTGTCCGTATGTTACTTGTTCGATTCTTCCACTCACGTCTTTAATTATAGTCCGCGCGGAACTAGTTGGTCGCGCCTTAGGTATGTGAGCGGTGGGACGGAGAAGCGGGGCGCTTGATTTTGACAGTTCTGGCTAGTTTAGAGTTTAGGCAAAAAGCACAAGAGATTGCAATAACAAGATGAGTCCGCCGATAAAAAGACAATCTAAGGAAATAATATTTGAAGTGCATACGTTTTTCAAAAAACGGAAAGCCTATGTCAATAGTTCAGAATATAAAACTGATCAATTGTCTTTAATTAATTATTTTCAATAATCAAATAATATTTTATGATATTATTGTTCACGAACCGCGAGATTGATCGTCACTGTCTAATCTCATGTGCGTTGCGAGCAGCAAGCAACCCGCCCCCTCACCCCTGTCCCTACCTAAGGCGCGGCCAACAAGTTCCGCGCGGACTATAAGGGCCCCGTCCTACTCGCGGAAAAAGTAGAACGTGTATTATGTACGTTATTTTTATTTATTGATTCCCGAGATGTTTTATATATCAGATCTCGGAGTCGCGCGATACTGACGGTGAGGTCGGTGATGTTGTTGTCGCGCAGGTCGAGCTCGGCGAGGCGCTGCAGCTGCACCCGCCAGTCCAGGCACAGCACGGTGGCGCCGGTGCGACGCAGCGACAACGTCTCCAGCTTCAGCAGCGACTTCAGCGGAGACACGTCTGCAGTTAACGAGCGATTAAAAGATAGATATCTCCCGTGACGCGATTTTGCAAACAAATTAGTAAAGAACACTGCTAGAATAGGTTTTAATCACGCGAGAAATTTCTTTCTAACGCACGAAGTAGCGCATAGTAGTAGGTATAAGTTAATATGGTAGTGAAAGTTTTACAATATTAGTATAAGTGTACCGCAGTTGACGGACCTGCGTCATTTGGTCGACTTATGTCAAATCAATGTTAGCTACGATCCGTCGGATGGGTTTGACGTAAAACGACCAAATTACTATTAGGTCCTCCATCTGCCTAGGAATCAACTTATCTGATACTTGATAGTACATTTACAGCGCCCGTTATGTTTTAATTAAACAGTCTAAATCACTCACCAGCTGTTTTGGGCTGGCACAGATCACCCAGGGGGTTGTATTGGAGCGACAGCCAGCGCAGCTCGAACAGGGAGCCGAGCGCCGCCACCGCGCTGCCATGCAGCCGGTTGTTGGCCAGGTTCAGGTTAACCAGCCGCCTCGTGCGACTGAACAGACCCCTGGACAACGATACGAACATCAGAAGAAGTTCCAATTCAATAGTTTAAACTTTAAAGCCTTAAAAACTTAAATTTAAAAAAATTAAATATGCGAGAGAAGACGCGGCTGTAGGCGGATTTTCTTAATATTAATATTCCAAACATCAGAGGTATTTATTTCCTAAGTTCCTGGACATCCCTACAATTATACTAGAGGCAAATACTCACCGTGGGAGATACTCGATGTTGTTGTATGATAGATTCAAAGTCTCCAGATTGACCGCGTCATCCAACCAGCCCTCGGGCAGATCCCGGAGCTGGCAGTAGCGCATGTTGAGCGACTTCAGCGCACCGGCGCCGCGCCACTCGCCCGCCGCGCGGCTCACGTTCACGGAGCTGACCTGCACCTCCCGCACCGGGCAGCCCTCCAGCCAGCCGGCCGGCAGCGGCGCGGCGCTCCCCTGCACGTGCAGCTCGCGCAGGCCCGAGCAGTCGTGCAGCTCCAGGCCGCGCGCGCCGATCAGCCCGAGCGAGCGAAGCGCCGGGCCCAGCGTCAGCCCGTCCACCGGCGCCTCGATCTCCGTTTCGTTCAGGTTCACCGCCACGCTCAGGTTCAAGCTTCGAAGCCGCTCCTCGATCAAAATCAGCAATTTGAGTTGGCCGAGACGCTCCAACACCTCGGTCGGGAGTCGTTCGACGCCGGTCTGCTCCAGCTTCAGTATGGAGAGCGCGGGCGGCAGCAGCGGCAAGGCGGAGGAGTCCAGCCTCACGTGCGTCAGGCGCAGGTCCTCCAGCCTGGATAGCGGCGCGAGGAACGTCGGCTCGGCCAGCGTCGACGCTGCCTCGTCCCCTTCGACCTTCAAAGCGCTGATGTTCAGAGATTCGAAGAGTTTAGCTTCCAGTTTTGAGTCGCCTCTTAGGGTGAGTTGGAGAATGGACCTCACGGATATATTGAGCGCGAGCAAGGTTTCTCTGTAGCCGCGCGAGGGTAGAGGACATTTTGAAAGTATTACGGTACTAAAAGTCTCCAGTTTATCAAAAGTGGGCAGAAATTTACTTTCCAATGTTATATTATTTGGACATTTCAAATGAAAATTTTTCGTACCACTAATTATTTCCAAATTGCTTTTATCTGAAAAGAAAAAAAATGGTATTTTTATTTGAAAACATTGATTTATATGAATATTTTTTTATATTACTTTAATATTATAATAATAATATTATGAAGTAATTGTTTCATTTTTAATAGGTACATTAAAACACATTTGACATATCTGAGTAGTACTTATTTCTTGATATTTTAGTGGAGTTCCCAGAGCGTAAAAATCGTGCTAACCTCCGATTTTTGCAATAGTGGATGAAAATTGAAAAGAAAAAAAGGAATGTGTAGCTGATAAGTGATAACATAAATAATAAAGTTTACCTATTGAAAAGTTGTGCTTTTGATTTTTAAATTATTCTCTTCCACTTCAAGTAAACTCATAAACTGCAAAATTTTGAAGAAAATTTGCATATTTCTTTCTTTTAAATATATAAGCAAAATAATAAAATATATTATTCTTTTTTTATTTGTATCGTTGCTTATATTCCAGAGAAAGAAAATAAGTTGGAAAAATACATAATTTAGATTTAAAATTAATATTTTTGTATGTAGATGAGCATACCTCCAAATGTGCTTGTTGTGTGCCTCGCCAGGTAAATGGCGTTCCTATTTTTCTTTGGTTTTAAATAGGAAGTTTAAAATTATTTTTTTTGCTTAACAAAGCCTTCTATTTTTTAATGTGTATAACTTTTTAGCTCTTACTTTATTAAATTTTCTGAAAATGTAGCACAAACTTTTCACGGATATTTCGAAGAAAATCTGTATTTTATTTCTTTTGGTTAGGTTTTTACAGAATAAAATTGATTTTTTATTAATTTTTTTTTCATTAATTATATTTGCTAAAACATACTCAAAGGAAAAAAGTACAAATTAGGTTAAGAACTGATATTTTTTGTATTCAGGTAAGCATTTTCCAAACGTAGGTCGCAGCATGCGTCTTTAGTATGTACGTGAGATTTGTAGCACCCAATTTTTTTTCTGGCTTTAAGTAGGAAGTTTAAATATATTTCAAAGACTAGAAAAAGTCTTTCATTTGTCGATGCATTTAATGTTTTAGCTTTCACTTAAATAAATTTTCAACAAATATAGAAAAATATTTTCGGTCTATTTTACACATTTTTGGAGATATTCAAACGTTTTTAAGTACTTAAAAGTTATTATTTCTCTAAAAATTAAATACGCACAACAAGTAAGTTTAACACACTTTTCGTTACAACCCTTAAATCCACCCAAACCCTTTTATCTTGGTTACGACGAGCGTTAATCTCTAAAAACTTTACAAAAACCTTATAGTTGTATTTAGCTTAGCAAAGCAAACTTTCTTTTTTAAAAATTGTGTATTTGGTTAATTTTCAACGTAAACAATCGGATAAGAGTCATTAAATAACAGGAACAAGAAAAGAATTTTTTTTCTGGACCGGTTTTATATGGTGAAATATTAATTTTTAATTAAGTAACTAAAAAATTAAAAGCATAAAAAATTTTTTGGTAAGCTTTGCAAGTTATAGTGTAAAAAAGAAAATGACACCTCAAAAACAAAAATCCATTCACTATTACAATTTTCGGAGGTTAAAACCTCTGGCGACTGCAGTATTTAACTAATTGATAAAGCATTAAAAATTGAGACTAATTTATTTAAGTTATTAACTGGCAACTGCACAACCCTGCAAAACCTTTTTTTTTTTAGGAGGGGAAATGTATTACGCATCCCCCGCCCCCTCGGGGGAAAGGGGCAGGGGTATGTCGGACTCCCTCCGCAGAGGTTTAACCCTGCAAAACCTACAGCATATTTTTCCATTTGCATTTACAATAATTATTATTGAAAGAGTTTGATGAACTAATGCATGGTTTCACCAATGGTCTCCTTAAACACAAAGTGGCCTTTTAGGGTCAAAAAAATGTTTTAAAAAAATTCTTACAACCTAAAGGATGTAGGCAACACTATTTAAAAAAATTAGAGAAATTTTGAAGGATGACCCCTTTGTAGCTGCTATAGGATTGCATCATAATTCTGTTTTAAAGATGTATATAATATAAGGTCAAATTCCGTAGTACGTCCAATTAAATTATGAAAGTACTAAATATGTCAAAAATTGGACACCCAGACACTTATTATTAACCCATCAAGCCCCATAAGGACACCGGTCACCGCGACAGCAATAGAATAACAATAGATTTCCAAGAATCCACAATCGAAGGATTAAATATTACGATTTTTAAAATAGATTTTTAAGGAATTATTCGATATTTAATTATTATTTAAAAAATTGAGATTATACATAAATATTTGACTATCGCAAATGGCGGCCTAGAGCTCGGCAAGGCTTTTGACAATTTTATAGAGTTCTTCTTTACCACCAGCGCCCCCGACCATGTTCATAAAGCCGTAGCACTATAACAGTTGCATCGCCATTACCCTTCGAAGGATAGTTTTCAACAATTTCAGTATGAAATATTTCCGCAGAATTTACAGGTGAACCCACTTTTTTTGGGCTTAAAAAATCTCAAATCGTACAATTAAATTGATAAGCAGTTTTTTAGTTGTATAACTTTGATATAAAGTTCCCAATTCTTCTGTCTTCTCAAAAATTGTAACACTTCCAGCAAAAAATGAATTATTTTACATTAGTGTAGGAAACGAACCAAGTGAACCTCGGAGTAATTCCTCAGTCAGAAAAAACTTTATAGCATGGTAAAGTATCAATGAATTAAAAGTTTTGTATAAATATCCAAAAAAAATAATAATAGAAGTTAGGTATTTTTACCTAAATTCGTAATTAATTAATATCTTTTGTAGCAAAAATGCTCCGTCATATTTTTTTTCACTGGACATATTCATGGAACGTATAGAAACAATGTATGAAATATCCAAAAAATTATCCCAGCAGAAACACCACAATTTAATAAAATATGTTTTTTTGGCGTGGCTTGGACGCCAAAATTGCTCTGTCGAACTTTTTTACGGGAACGATATTATATTGAAGTTTTATAGCCACAAAATGAAAATCCAAAACATAAACCATGTATTTATACTATTTTTAAAAATTGCCTTTTTACTAGCAGGGCAAAATTTCTCTATCTGTTTTATTTATTGATTTAAGGATAGAAAAATATCCAAAAAAATCATCAAGCGTATTAAAAACTAAAAACATTTTACATAGACAGATTTGAATATAGCAATCGGGAGCGAGCGAGGTGTATGCGCGGGGCGCGGGCGGGAGGTACAGGCCGCCCACCGCGCCGCGCCGCGCCGCCCGCCACCCCGCGCGCTATTCATTCGTGGCTAATAAGTAAATTGTTGTTGTAATAGATTTAGGATTTTTTTTCGCTGCGGTTTGTTTGACACTAACACACGTTACCGTCTGGTTGTTGCTCGTTATGGAACGTTGTATTATGTGCAACAAAAGCCTCAATGGCTTAGAAAGTGACAGTAAAGAAAAATAAATCGGCCAAGTGCGAGTCGGGCTTGCGCACGAAGGGTTCTGTACCGTTATAGAGCGAAAGTAGGCAAATAATGTGTTTTTTGTATGAGATTCCTTACATACTTATTTTATTTTAATTTTATTATAACTTAATTTTAAAGTACAAATATAATTTAGGATTTTGCCATTATTGAATCTTACAAGTTACGAGCAAAAAAATCACGTTTCTTGTATGGGAGCCCCCTTAAATATTTTGCTTAAATTAGTATTTGCTGTTATAGAGCCTGGAGACAGACAGACGGGCAGTTTTTACCCTTTGGGTACGGAACCCTAAAAAGGAGTGGAAAACATAAAAAAGTGCAGCATAAAATGAAACGACGTATTAATAGAGCTTATACTTGAAAAAGAAGAGTTAAGCGTCTCCCAGACAGACGCGGCCTGCGGTGGCGGTGGCGGTCAGTTGGATGACTTGAGAGTTCTAGGAACGACATAGACACACGCGGCCACGCGGCCAAGCCATCCAACTGACCGCTACCGCTACCGCCACCGCCACCGCAGGCCGCGTCTGTCTGGGAGACGCTTTACTCGTACACGTCTCTTTCAGAAAAGCATACATAAACTAAAATATTATCAAATCATAATATTTGAAAAAGAAAAAACTAGACCTTACCAAAAACATTTTCATGTAAAAATGTTGCCAAGACGAGTACATAATATTATAGTTCGTGGTGTCAAAAGGTAGTAATCTCATGTAGAACCAAATTTCTAACCTTACAGCCCTAAATCTAAAAACCTTAATTTTACACTTAAGGCCATCCCCTGAGCAAACGACCTTGACCATACATTTGCCGCGGTGCCGAGATCGCACCAAAAACTAATTTTTTTACATGTCTTAGTTCCAAATTGACCTAAAAAAAACTCAAACGTCAAATATGTACCTAATGAAATTGTCTATCTATTGACGTGTGTTTCAAATGTATGCTTGATTTTAAATAAATTGGTATTACTTTGAAAGCTGATATCATGAGTATGAAAACCAAAAATAGGAAATTAATAACTATGAAAGGAACGTTCATATAGGTACTGAAGATTATTGCTGTATTTTTATAATAATTTTGTAGCTTTCAAATTATGAGTTAATAATAAGGCTCTAAAAACGGTAAATTACGAAATTTTCGTAGGGCGAAGGTCTCAAGTCGCGGCAAAATACTTGACATAATGTTGGGCACTGTATGATTATTATCTAAAAGATGTTTTACTGCAGTCGCCAGAGGTTTTAACCTCCGAAAATTGTAATAGTGAATGGATTTTTGTTTTTGAGGTGTCATTTTCTTTTTTACACTATAACTTGCAAAGTTTACCAAAAAATTTTTTGTGCTTTTAATTTTTTAGTTACTTAATTAAAAATTAATATTTCACCATATAAAAACGGTCCAGAAAAAAAAAATTTTCTTGTTCCTGTTATTTAATTACTCTTATCCGATTGTTTACGTCGAAAATTAACCAAATACACAATTTTTAAAAAAGAAAGTTTGCTTTGCTAAGCTAAATACAACTATAAGGTTTTTGCAAAGTTTTTAGAGATTAACGCTCGTCGTAACCAAGATAAAAGGGTTTGGGTGGATTTAAGGGTTGTAACAAAAAGTGTGTTAAACTTACTTGTTGTGCGTATTTAATTTTTAGAGAAATGATAACTTTTAAGTCCTTAAAAACTTTTAAATATCTCCAAAAATGTGTAAAATAGACCGAAAATATTTTTCTATATTTGTTGAAAATTTATTTAAGTGAGAGCTAAAACATTAAATGCATCGACAAATGAAAGACTTTTTCTAGTCTTTGAAATATATTGAAACTTCCTACTTAAAGCCAGAAAAAAAATTGGGTGCTACAAATCTCACGTACGAGGGCTGCTATTTATGTATCCGGAATTAAAAAAAGAAACAAACATATATCATTTAATATGGTTTTATTGCTTTTCAAAATATTCGCCGCGATGATCGACACACTTTTGCATACGCTGGAACCAATTTTCATAGCACTTTTTCCATTCTGATTGAGGTATCTCCAAAACGTGCATTTTGAACGCATCAACAGCCTCTTCGCGGCTCGAAAAATGTTGACCACGTAATTTGTTCTTCGCGTATGGAAATAAAAAGAAATCGTTAGGTGCCAAATCAGGGCTGTACGGCGGATGACCAGTCAATTCGATCTTTTGACCCTCCAAAAACTGAGTTGTTTCAGCTGAGGTGTGACAGCTAGCATTGTCGTGATGTAATATGATTCTGCGTTGTCGGTTGTCCTTTCTTATTTCTTCAAAGACTTCTGGTAAACAAATGGTCGTATACCATTCAGAATTAACCGTTTTACGATTCTCTAATGGCACTGTAGCCACATGTCCATTAATTCCAAAAAATGTTCGTGTAATATCTTATGTATGCTCGTCATACTTATGCCTAAGGACGCCTCTATCTCGCGATATGTAACATGACGATCACGCATTATTAGTTCCCGCACAGCATCTATATTTTGTGGGACAACAGCTGTTTTTGGGCGACCTTCTTTATTTTCATCCGTGAGCATAGACCGCCCACGATTAAACTCACTGTACCAGTGATAAACAGTGGTTTTTGATGGTGCTTCATCTCCAAAAGTTGCGGTGAGTTGAATAAAGCACTGTTGTTGATTTAGCCCACGCCGAAATTCGTAGTAAATCATTGCACGAAAATGTTCACGCGTTAAATCCATGGCAAATGAAGACACGCAATTTTCAAAATGACGCCACAATGGAAAAATAATTGACAGTCACATGAAATAAAATGTATTCTTCAACCAAATAGTTCTATTTTCAAATGTTGTAATTACTTTTTAAATATTGTTCTTGTAAGTGGCCAGTTCCGGATACATAAATAGCAGCCCTCGTACATACTAAAGACGCATGCTGCGACCTATGTTTGGAAAATGCTTACCTGAATACAAAAAATATCAGTTATTAACCTATTTTGTACTTTTTTCCTTTAATTATGTGTTAGCAAATATAATTAATGAAAAAAAAATTAATAAAAAATCAATTTTATTCTGTAAAAACCTAACGAAAAGAAATAAAATACAGATTTTCTTCGAAATATCCGTGAAAAGTTTGTGCTACATTTTCAGAAAATTTAATAAAGTAAGAGCTAAAAAGTTATACACATTAAGAAATAGAAGGCTTTGTTCAGCCTAAAAAATAATTTTAAACTTCCTATTTAAAACCAAAGAAAAATAGGAACGCCATTTACCTGGCGAGACACACAACAAGCACATTTGGAGGTATGCTCATCTACATACAAAAATATTAATTTTAAATCTAAATTATATATTTTTTCAACTTATTTTTTTTCTTTGGAATATAAGCAACGATACAAATCAAAAAAATAATAATATATTTTATTATTTTGCTATATATTTAAAAGAAAGAAATATGCAAATTTTCTTCAAAATTTTGCAGTTTATGAGTTTACTTGAAGTGGAAGAGAATAATTTAAAAATCAAAAGCACAACTTTTCAATAGGTAAACTTTATTATTTATGTTATCAGCTACACATTCCTTTTTTTATTTTCAATTTTCATCCACTATTGCAAAAATCTGAGGTTAGCACGATTTTTACAATCTGGGAACTCCACTATTTATGATTTATCAAAATGTGAAGTATTGTCAGGATGACCATTTCTATAAGCCGCGATTCTTTAAACCGAGTCTCAAAGCTGCGTTCAGTTTGACCAACGTATACACTATCGCATATTTTAGGATAATCGATCCTATATTTATTTATTTACTTAAATTAAGGACACCAAACAGTACATACATTAAAACCTTGTTAAACACAATAATAGTAATCTGTACCGATGCATGCACCTTAACAGGCGACACAGCATTCACGATTATAGCTCTACAGATACAGTATAAAAATTGATTTCTTAACAAAGCACAATTAAATCGATAAAATATGATTGAATTAAATAAAATTAAAATTACATGCAAGTTAATTATAACAGTAATAACAAGCTAGAAATTTCATAATAATAAATAACTTAAAACTACGAGAATACATTTAAATCTTAACTAAGAGCATTATAAATAAAATAAAATTAGAAAATACAAACACAATTTCAAAACAAGATCAAATGGGCCATATCAGTAAAATTATTTAAAATTTTAGGCAATATATTAATAAATTTTTGTTAACAATAATTAATAAATTAATACAAATCATAAAATATGTTAAAAAAGGGAAATCTACGAAAATGTTAATTACTTAAAGTAAATAAAATCATCATCATCATCATCTTATAGACACCAGACTGATATTTTTTATCAATCAATATATCAATAGGTCAAATTGGACTTACATCTAACTACCTTCTTGTCAATAAGACCTGCGTGCAAAAACTTAACCAGTTCTTTCTTGGTATTATTTTTCAAAATATTATTATTTATTAATATATTTTTTTATAATTTTGGTACTATATCTATATTTAAATAATTTCGGGACTATATTCGTTGCATATTGCAATAGGCTATTTGACCTATATTAATTTCATTGCACAAATGCATATTTCTAGTAGACCTTGGCCTAGGAAACCGTATTTCACCCTTATCATCAAATAAAAGCTTATGATTGATAAGTAAAGTCGATTTGAAAATATGATTTTATATTTTTTAATTTGTACTGACGAAAACGTTTTTGCGAAACTTCCGATTTGGATGTGACGTCATCAGACTAGTAATTTAATATCTTTTATTTATCGCGCTCGTTATAATTATGTAAGTTTATTTGTATATAAATAATAGAATCGTGCCCCCGAGAATTGTGATTTGCGCTGCGGCTAATAGTGAACAATACCGCGTAAAAACGGTTCCCGAATTATAGCACGAAAGTAAAGGTCGTATGTCCCAATGATGATTATTTAAAAATTAAATACAATACTAATATTGCCTTTATCCATTATTTTATAAAGTGTGTGATTGTAATAGTGCAAGTTATTTAATGATAGTAACTCAATAAGTGTAACAGATATTTGTTGAAAAGCCCAAAAAGATTCATAATATCGAAAAATAAAACTATCGAGTATCGAGTCAAAATAAGTGAATCGTGTTTTCCGTTAGCTAAATATCAGGTAAATAAACAATGATTAAATAAATCTCAATTTCATTTGAGTCAATCGTCTTTCGAGATCGTAATACTTATTAGAAAACACAGCAAAATTGCACAGCCCGCTCTTAAGACACTAAGCACTAACTAGATATCTATCTACCGATGATATACACAAGATATCGATGGTACGGGTACAATCAACAATGATTCATAAACTGCAAATGTAACTTTGTAATACTATTGTAACCTATACATTTATATGGGATCACAAAGTTATTCACGAAGTTAGTGTATCTAGAAAACTGGACAGAAATTATTATGAAATGTTTAGATTTTCCCGTGATTAAGACCCAAAGCACTATCAGCTAGATATCTACCGGAGATATACCGGAGATATCGATGATACGGGTACAATGATTCTTAATCATAATCTGCAAAATATGTAACTTTATAATCTACATTTGTTTGGGATTACAAATTTAGTCACGATGTTAAGTGTATCTCGAAAACTGGACAGAAATCAGTCAGTCAGTCAGACAGTGAGTAAGTGACAAAATTAAGAACGTTTAACAAGTTTCAGTTCTTAACCCTTAATCGGGTACAGGGAAGTATTTTCCCACCCTCTCATTTCTCAATCTATCTAAAATTCCGAATTTCTTTGAAATGGCTACCTTTTATGGTTTTTTCTTTTCACAAATAGAATCTAAGATAAGTACAACATTATCTTACTAGCATTCCAGCCCTTTCAAGTGTCTAGTGTCAATGTAAGAATCAAATAAATGTCAGTTTTGAAAAAAATGCGCAATTTTCACATAATGGAGACATAAATCTGCAAAGTTTCTTCAAAAAAGATTCTTATAAGTAGATATTTGATTTGTTATGTACTTATTTATTATATTCTTTGTAGCTTTGTTATGATTTTCAGTGCAAAAACGTAATGTTTATGTGGTTTTGATTCATTTGAAATACATACTTTGCTACATACTTTGCCTTGCTAATCATTAGATTTTTAACCATTAGTAGTAGGTATAATTAATAGTTTTTCGTCGTGTACTTTCGCTTTCATTGTTTTGTGTGTGTGCTTATTAGTTTTAGTTTGTTAGGCACATTATGCATCCACTCGTTTTTCAGTTATCATAATATCAATGTACTAGTCGTAAGATGGTTGCCTGGAAGATATCGCTATTTAGCGATAAGGCCGCCAGAATTGTGTTGTCTTTTTCAGCTTTTACTTTTTTTCTTGTATAACTTTGTGGAATGCAATAAAGTATATTATTATTATTATTATTATACTTGCAAGTGGGGAAATAGTTCTCATTGTCCATTAGCAACTCCATTTAGCGTCACTATAAATAAAAAAATGGGGATTTATTTTTGTCAACTTTTAAGATTTGTCAATCATTTTTGTTTATTTTAAAGTTTTACTATCAATAGTTTTAGATAATGCCTTTAAAAAAATGCAAAGTGGCATTATGTCCGCAGGAGTGTTTCAAACAGTTTCATTTGTCTGATTAATGTCTTTTTTTAAAAATACCTCCTAAAGATTTGGTATTTTATTGTTTATTGGATGCTTTATTCGCATACTGATACATAAGCTTGTTTTAACTTAAACAATTTTGTGCACATTAATCGAGGAAAATAAATTCAAAAGTAGAGTCAGATCAACTAACTAGTATATTTATTTATACACTTCTTTCGCAATCGGGCAAAGGGAAATAATTCCCCATCTTGGTTAGTCATGAACAGGCAAAGGGAAATAATTTCCCATCCGTAAAAACCTAATTATTTTCAGTTTCAATAAAAAAAATTATCAGTAAATTTCAAAGTAAAGTTTCAGTAAATTTCATTCAATTTTAACCTACTGGTTCAAATTGAATGAAATATTTTTAAATACTTATGTATTCCGTGTTTATACAACGCTTGCTTAGCAACTGAAAATTCAAGCTTATTGTTTTATCCACAACAAAGTCACAATAGACATAACTACCAGTAGTTCGACTGCAAAGAAACGGACAGGTTTCAATATCTGTCAAATTCGTCGGGTTTCACTAGGATTATGAACGGAATGTGCCTCGCGCTGGCTGATATAATTTATTTTTAAATATTTAAAATAAAGATTTCAAAATTGGATTCTGACAATTTTAATCGCATGTGCCAAAACACAAACTACAATACGACCAGCGAATATGTCAAAGTTTTAAATTCGTAGGTAACAAGTCAACAACCCTAGCGACGATTTTCGTCATAATACGTCAAATTTAAAAATTTCAACATCAGTTCTAAGTCGGCATACTCTATAATTCTGTCTACTCTGACGAAGTTTTAGGGGGTCAAAAAGAGTCTGAATTGCTTTGGGAAAAGGATGGTTAAATCATAATTTGAAAGCTACAAAATTATAATAAATATACAGCAATAATCTTCAGCATAATTATAAGTTTTCTTTTTACTGTTATTTATTTCCTATTTCTGTTCATCGTCATCATTGCTATATCAGCTTCCAAAGTAATACCAATTTTTACTTAAAATTGAAACATACATTCCCAAGTATTTACAAATTAAGTTTATTTTAAAACACTCGCCAATAGATTGACAATTTCACTAATTACATTTTTACCGTTAGAATTTTTTTTAGGTCAATATTGAAGTAAGATAAGTAAAAAATAGAGTTTTGGTGCGATCTCGGCAACGCGACAAATGTATGCCATGGTCAACGTCGTTTGCTCAGGGGACGGCCTTAATACGTCCTAAATAAAAATACGTCTTGATTTTATAAATAAATAATGTACTTAACTAATTAATAATTATAATAATAAATTATTATCTTGAGGACCTCAGACTTAATCCGACCCTGCCATAGCCGATAGTTTATATTTTATGGTGTTTTTCAAGCAACTGTACAATTCGTAAACAAAATTAATAATAAAAATAATTGCTTATTAACACTGAGGTAAATAAGTTTTATTAATTATTTATTATTCTACATAATATTATGTTATGTAGGTAGATACTTACGTGTAAGTACCTATAACTTATAATTTTTAGCGAATATAAAAATATATTATCTATCTCAATTAGTTTTGTGTTGTCTACGTACCCACAAAGAAAAGAAAAATGTAAAATGCAAAAGAATTCACACACCGACCGCGACCCGCCCTAGACCGTGCGGGTCACGCGGTCAAGGTCGTACTATATGCACGATGACGCTAATCTGCACCTAACTAGTAAAGCAAGACGGTACATTATTGCGTAAACACGGGATAGATAGATACATAGCTTCGCTTCTAAAATTTCGGTGTTCTGGATGGTATTTCTTTTGGATATTTTGTATTTGTGTGTATATTGGACTACATAACATAGTTTTGAAAAGAAATAACGCTGAGAAATTTTGCATATTAAGTTTTTTATAGATTTTTAATATTTTTTTATTGGCATGGTTTTTTTTTTTGGATTTTCTTACTCATGACGCCAAATGACATTCTTAAGTCATATGCGAAAAAAAATAATACTGAGAAATTTTGCTGGGAAAATGAGGCCAGAAAAAAGAATTATCATACAAAAGCAATACTTATATTTGAAAAAAGTTTTGGATTTTTATAAAGTATCACATGCTTGTATAAAGAAATCATTTGGTAAAATAAATTTAGACTGAGAAATTATGGCGTTCGATATATACACAGATTTGTACTTTTAGGTATAAATAACTGACTTCCTAATGTTTTTTTTTTTTTTGGATTTTTATATGATAGTATTGGCTCATACTATTCTATAACCCAGCAAAATTTCATCGACTGAGGAATTATTCCGGGGTCCCCATACAAAGAATCGGTTTGTTTTCTACACTACATAACTTATTGGGAAAGTAGTAATAGGCTACTTGACCTACTTTTTTTCTTCATGCTTATCACTTCTTAATCATTCATTTTCACAAAAAAAACTAATATTTTACACAGTAGAAACCCATAAAAATGTTTATTGAAAAATATGCCTCATAAATGGCGCCGAAAACACTGTCCGCCATAGTGTGACGTCATACGCTTTGTATTTTAAACTCTCTTTATTGAACATTTTTTTATGTGCTAAATGTACGAGTCTAAAAGTGCCCAAAAATTATAAAAGAATTAAATAAGAAATTACAAATCATTTGCAATGGTGAAAACTTTTGGAGAAAAGTTTTGGCCATTTCATTTCCCGTCTACAATAAATGAAGATAATAATATATAAAACTGATGTTTTAAGTGAATTATTCAAGAAAATGTATTTTACAAATCTTTCTAGGCTTATTCTTATTTATGTACAAATAAACTTACATATAACGAGCGCGATAAATAAAAGATATTAAATTACTATGAGGATGACGTCACATCCAAATCGGAAGTACCGCAAAAGCGTTTTCGTCAGTACAAATCCTATTTTCATAAAATCATATTTTCAAATCGACTTTATTTATCAATCATAAGCTTTTATTTGATGATAAGGGTGAAATACGATTTCCTAGGCCAAGTTCTACTAGAAATATGCATTTGTTCAATGAAATTGAATATAGGTCAAGTAGCCTATTTTAGTGCCAATAGATGCAGGAGGTTTTATTCTACTACATATTTCGAATTTAGGTCAGAATCTTTGAATTTATGAATGTCACATACATCCTTAAATATTCAGATATTACCTACCTTAATTTTATGTTGAAAGAAAAATCTAAACCCCAGTAAAAACAAGGTTCTGAATATTGCAATTCTACTGAACTAGCAAAGAATGAGACACAGACATAAAAAAAAAACAAAGGAGTTACATCACTGAAATAATATAAGACTTTAAAAAGAAAATAAATAAAAGACAACAGTGGGTTGGCCTGAAGGAAACGGGACACTATGGGAAAAAGACTAAGAAAAATTTTGACGAAAAAATACAACCCATAATGACCACCCCTTTTTATTATACCAATCGATAGGGGGCGCCAAGGGAAGCAAAAAAGCTCAGATATACTTTTCTCAAAAATCAACCCCTGTTGAATGACAGGCCGAAATGTGACAAACTACTACAAAAGAAAGTTGACTCCTATTTCTGGGTGTTGTGGTCTAAGTTCCAACCTAACCTAACCTACTTTTGGACTTTCTGGATTGTGTTTGTTTTTGTTTTGGCGGGGGGCTGCGCCTTGGGATGCCTTAAAAATAAACATCAGAAAACAGCTGATGATCTTATCTGAAGATTACGAAAATCTCAAATGCGAATTTCTTCTAAATGGAGAGTTTACTGGCGGTGGAAACGGTAAGTAGGAGTTTTTCTCACCCAAAACAACCCTCCTCCCATGTCACCAACATTTAATTGACGTAGGTTTCTAAGCCTTAGCCAAATTTTTCTAAGTATTTTTGCCATACTAACGAGGTTCGTATATCGGCCTCTATCTGGCCGGGGGTTGATTTTTGAGAAAAGTTTATCAAAGATTTTTTGTTCCCCTTGGCACCCCCTATCGATTGGTATAATAAAAAGGGGTGGTCATAGGGGGTTGCATTTTTGTCGTCAAAATTTTTTAAGTATTTTCGCCATACTAACGAGGGTCAAATTTCGGCCTGTCTTTCGACAGGGGTTGATTTTTGAGAAAAGTTTATCTGAGCTTTTTTGCTCCTCTTGGCGCCCCCTATCGATTGGTATATTCAAAAAGGGTGGATAAAAGAGGTTAAAATTTAGACGAAAAATTTTTCTGTCTTTTTTCCATAGTGCCCCGTTTCCTTCAGTCCAACCCAACAGTGAGAGCTAGCTTTTGTGGGAGATTTGTATTGATGTAAGAATATTGTAAAAAGTTATGTATGTCACTTACCATTAATTTTAAAGAAATAGTCGTTTTCACTGACATCTATTACTCGACAATCTTCCTGGGATGCTGAAGAAGGACAGTGGAGGGCTGACTCAATAGACCCTACTGACCACAATAACAACAGCACATGATACCACTCCTCAACAGACTTAACTCTCAGTAACATGGTCACTTAATTGATATTTTATTATTTTGTAAGTTTTCATCCGTGGTTCCTAAATCCTAGGTCAACTTTACTTTCTTTCACAAACTTGTAAAACAACTATCGCATAAAAAACACATTCTAAATAAAACAGCACAGTTACTATAATAGTTTGTTTTGAATGTCCATTGTTAAAGAATTTATTCACTTTAGCGACTGCTTTAATTATACATAAGTTTTGGATTTATATAATCGTGAGAAACTTTGTATTTGGGAGGAATATAATCACAATAATATAATATAGATAAATTAGCGATAAAATTACTATTTTGAAGTACCTACTCCGTCATCGGGAAATCCACAGACCACAGATAACAGATTAGGGAAATATTCTACTATAAACAAATGACAATGTAATTTGTGGGGAAATCCCAGTTCCCACTTGACAGAACTTGTTGACAGTTGACTTCTACTTTTTCCAATGACCAAAGCACCTAGGACCAAAGAAACCAGGTTATTGGTTTCTTTGGTCATTGGAAAAAGTAGAAGTCAACAATGGGATGTTTTCTTATTTTTAATCTCCACCAGACGGCGCGACGATAGACACTTCTAGATTTTCTATTGGTTCCCCACCGATCTGAAATTATCTGCAGGTTGGCATCACTGACTACATATGGTCTGTGTTTCCAAAAAATATCAGTGTACTGTAAAGTCACGAAGAGCATACGCCTAAGCGATCATTGGCCTAAGCGATTAGGCCAGTATACTGGTAACAGTTTAGGAACATGCAAATTGTCAAACTGAAAACTGACAACTGAAAGAGTGTTTCTTTCTTTCTTTTCTTTTTCTTTTTTTTTGGCAACTTGACACAAAGGATGTGTATGTTGTGCCACAGACAAGGTAAAAAGGTAAGGAATATGGCGGGAAAATCATATTCCTCCTATTATAATTTTCATCATCGTTTTCATGTATCGTCAGGTCTAAAGTCTAGTCAAAGTCTAAGTTAAAGTCAATACAGTCACGGAGTCAAGTCGGTCGATTCAGTAAAGTGGTAGACGCTTTACTGAAACTTTCGATGGAGTCTTGGAGGGAACACAAAATAGCACGTTTCTGGATATTACATCACTTTCCTACACTTGTGCATGAACACGAATATCTAATGGTTAATATTCTACCAATATTACACATTAAAAACCCAGCTAACACAATTTTAGGAAAATAATACAAAAACACAACAGCACTCTTTCACATGCCCGCCAAAACTCCGAAAGCGTGTTTTGGCGGGCATGTCACTGTCAAATTTCTTCTACTTTTTATTGTTGGTGTGGTTTTTTATCGTTTTCGGCATCTGCACTGCCCCGGGGCAGGGTGGGTCGACAGGATACGGAAACAACCGAAATTTGAATTAAGAACATAAACTACGTATTGCACTATGATGATCCACGAAGCACGTGGAACTAGTACTATACATAGTTTATGTTCTTAATTTAAACTTCGCTTATTTCCGTATCCTGTCAGCCCACCCTGCCCCGGGGCAGTGCAGATGCCGAAAACGATATTTATTATTTTTTCCCAAATTGTGTTATTTGGGTTTTTGATGTTCATTATTGGTAAAATATTAGCCATTAAATATCCGTTATCTTGCACAAGTGCAGGTAAGATGTTGTCAAAACCAAAATGTATATTTCCTGTGACATTTGGTGTGAATATCGGTAAATAGGGCTATTTCTTCCGTGAGTTTTAACTAAAACATCGTTATAATAACTCTATTATCCTACTCATTGGAATGTTATTGCGTCTTTTTCAAATTGAAATGTATCAAGTTTTACATTCTTTTGCCCAGTTTTGTAGCAATTATTGATGGTATTGCCTTGTATTAACTCGCCAATATTGAATGGGATGAAATATTACTTAATAAATCCTCAGAAGAAGCCGTGGACAGTTTTTATGAAGTAATATATGGTTTTATAAAGACACACATACCCACTAAATTCACAAAACACTCTTCCTTTCCTGTCTGGTTTAACGCTGATCTAATTCGTGCATTTAAACGTAAATCTCGTCTCTGGATTAAAATCAAAAATTATACAATAATTCCTATGATTACTTGGAATTTTCTAGACTAAGACACTACTTTAAAAATGAATGCACAAGATGTTATAGGAATTATTTATTGTTAGTACAGGACAGCATTAAAAAATATATAAAACATTTTTGGTCATTTATCTCTAATCGTAAGCCTACGGGTAGTATTCCAGAGTCAGTAACATATAATAATAAATCTGCTAGCGAACCATCTGAAGTTTGTAACTTATTCTCATCTTTCTTCTTCTCTGTCTTTGAGCCCTCCTCTATTCCGCATGACTATGATATTAATAGCCTCGATATGCTGAACGTTCACCCTGCTGCAACTATCCTAACCGACTTAAAAATTAACGAGTGTGATGTCGTAAAGGAACTAAAAATAATGAATATAAATAAAGGAATGGGTCCAGACAATATCTCCCCTGTATTTCTGAGAAATAGTGCAAATAATATTTATAAACCTCTTTGTTTCCTATTTAATAAATGTCTTTCCGAGGTAGTCTGTCCTAAAATATGGAAATCAGCCAGAATAATTCCTATTCATAAGGGAGCCCCCCTTATGAATAGGAATTATTCTGGCTGGCCAAGAAAAACGTTGATAACTATCGACCAATCTCCATATTGTCAGCTCTGTCGAAACTTTTTGAGAGACTTATTTTCAACAACGTATATACACACATTCATAAAATCATTATAGATCAACAGCATAGCTTTGTACGAAAACGTTCCACTCAAACTAACATGATTATTTATCTTACTGACCTTTTTAAAAATCTAGATGCCAACATTCAAACGGATTGTATCTATACCGACTTCCGTAAAGCTTTCGACAGAGTTGACCATAGAATTTTGTTGGAAAAACTAGCTTTCAACGGTATTCGTGGAAACCTATGGCGATGCTTCCTCTCCTATGTCTCCAACCGTTCACAAAAGGTGGTCATAAATGGATTTCACTCCGACACAGTTTTTGTTACCTCAGGGGTCCCTCAGGGATCCATAGTAGGACCTCTTTTATTCATTACTAGCGACCCGCCCCGGCTTCGCACGGGTATAAAATATATAGCCACTGAAGAAATGATTAATATAGATTGATTCAGCAGTTTCATATTCATTTAATACTACCCGTGGCCCGCATTGGTCGGTACCGCCGCAAAAGCTACGTCTCACAGGAAATTGGAGCCTTTTGCAGGGTAAAGGAAAATCAGTAGGGATCATTGGTATTCTCGGTATATGAACTAATTCACCAGCTGCAGGGCCGGTAATAATCTTCGTTACTGCGCACCGCCTTGGTAAGTTGGTAGCGCCCACTTCGAAACGGGCGTAAATCGCAATTTTTTATTTCACCATAACTTCTAAACCAAACGTCCAATTTTAATCATTCAAACACTAAATATTATCTACACAAACTGTACTTAGTGATGAAATAATTAATTTTAATAATGATTATCAGCATGAGTAAAATAAATGCGTTTAAATGTAGTCTAAAAAAATCAAGATTTTTAAATAAAAAAATGGGTGCTGTGCCTCATTTGACATAGATAGGTATAGTGTGTTGCAGACATTTTTGTAGATATTTATAAGATCTACATTTACTTAGAATATTGTATGGTTCTATCTTTTATAGTTTAGGCAACGTACGCAAAATAAGTAACTTTTCTGGTTGATTTTTTTCACCTTATGTCAGAAAAACCCAAATATCTTACGGAACCCTATATTTTCTACAATAAAAAGTAGCCTATGTTACTTGTAAATAATGTAGCTTTCGAATGGTGAAAGAATTTTTAAAATCGGTCCAGTAGTTTTTGAGCCTATTCATTACAATTAAACAAAGAAACAAACAAAGTTTACCTCTTTATAATATTAGTATAGATATTTATAAATGATATTAATAATTGTTTTCTACACAGTAGCTTCTTACTATACGCTGACGACCTAAAAATCTATCATACCATAAAATGTATTGATGACCAATATAAGCTCCAAAAGGATTTAAACTGCCTTTCGTGTTACTGTCTAAAAAACAAAATTACTTTAAGCTTAAATAAATGTAAATCAATAACTATTACAAAGAAACTTCATTATTTAAATTTTAACTACAACCTATGTGATTCTATACTTGAAAACACTAATACTATTCGTGACCTAGGCATTCAAATCGACAGTAAATTAACCTAAGATTCCCATATAAATAACATCTGCAATAAAGCTTTTAAAATGTTCGGATTCGTAATGAGAACAATCAAAGATTTCACTGATCCCTCCGCTTTTATGTACCTTTACAAATCTTTAATACGCTCACTGCTCACAGTTAGAGTATGCAGTTGTAGTCTGGGATCCTATTTATAATGTCTATAAGGACCATATTGAGAGAGTACAAATGAAAATTTTTAAGAGATTATATTATAAATTTAAAATCGAGTTTGTGTCATATGAAAAATGTTTAATTACGTACAAAATGTTGAGTTTATAACAAAGACGTCAACAATTACAAGCAATGCTTCTGTTTGACCTCTGCAAGAATAAATATGACTGTAAAAATATCATAGGAAAACTTATGTTTAATGTGCCTATCAGGCCTACGATGAGAGCGACTCGCGCTCGCTACACATTTGCTCTGCCCCTATGCAGAACAAATGCTGGTAAGCGAGCGCCAATATACAAAGTAATGGAATATTACAATTTAAACTTTAATGAAATAGATTTATTTAGTAATAAAGCATGTTCTTTTAGAGATAAAATATATAAAAAAATTATAAAAAATCAGTGATGCCAACCTGCAGATATTTTCAGATCGGTGGGGAACCAATAGAAAATCTAGAAGTGTCTATCGTCGTGCCATCTGGTGGAGATAAAAAAAAGAAAACTCCCCATTACGATTTACGAGTCATTAGAATTTTTCAGTAGAGGGACACTTTACACTTTGATCGTACAAATTTAAAAGTTTGTGGTTTTTGGGGCACACGCTACAATAAAAATAGAGTATTTTTATCAGGTTGCGGTGTAACCAAAATAAAACATCTTTTTGTCGCCATGGTCATCTCGTGCGCCTTGGTTTTGCAAATGAACAGCAAAAATTTAGAAACATGCTAAAGATTTTGATAATATTTTTTATGATACACATTGTGTAGAGCTTGTCTAACTTGAAATGACGCGCCCCTCCCTCGTATTCACAGTACAAAAATGTTTCAGTTATATCAACTTTGAAGTGGTGGGGCGCGTCATTTCAAATTAGACAAGCTTCTACCTATATCTATGGACGCTTCACACCACGTCAGTCTGGCCCCGTGCTAAGTACCTGAAGGACTTGTGTTACAACTTACAGGGACCAGACAACGGAAATATATTTCATACTTTAATACTATACATATATAATATACTAGCTGTTGCCCGCGACTTCGTCCGCGTGGACTTCAGTTTATAGCGTGCGGTGTCAGCAAAATTGTTGTCAAAAGCTTTTTAAAATAAATCAAAATACCCAAAAACAGCTGTGCAGTGTGCACATAATATTTCATTATTTTAAATTAAACGTTATTTATGACAAATTTTAAAGCTTATATTTTAGCCCCCCCATTAACACAACTTTACTCATAAACTATAATTATTTATCATTGATATGTTTAAGGTTACGTCACTGCATAGATAAAGTACTGGATAGTTAGTGGTGTTTAACAGTCGAAAGAATAAAAAAAAAGACCTAATCTGAGATGGTACCACCTCTTATAGAAACACATAAGTGCAAGCGATAGCGCGATGTAGACGCGATGCTAGCGACATCTGTTATGAATTTTTGGAACTAACTTAATTTGACAGTAGTTTCAAGACTGAAGTGATAAGTTTTCTATACAATACGTCTACGAATATTCGTAGCAATACGTAATTTTTTAGTCATATAAGAGCTATCGGTCAGATTCTTTTTACCCGACTGCCACACATGTCCAAATAGCGCCATCTGTTGTCATATAATAAAACTAAAATAATGCCCTATTGACTGCCGATATTTTTATTTGGTGGGAATAGGCTACTTGACCTATATTCAATTTCATTGAACAAATGCATATTTCTAGTAGAACTTGGCCTAGGAAACCGTATTTCACCCTTATCATCAAATAAAAGCTTATGATTGATAAATAAAGTCGATTTGAAAATATGATTTTATGAAAATAGAATTTGTACTGACGAAAACGCTTTTGCGGTACTTCCGATTTGGATGTGACGTCATCCTCATAGTAATTTAATATCTTTTATTTATCGCGCTCGTTATATGTAAGTTTATTTGTACATAAATAATAAGAATAAGCCTAGAAAGATTTGTAAAATATATTTTCTTGAATAATTCACTTAAAACATCAGTTTTATATATTATCTCCATTTATTGTAGACGGGAAATGAAATGGCCAAAACTTTTCTCCAAAAGTTTTCAACATTACAAATGATTTGTAATTTCTTATTTAATTCTTTTATAATTTTTGGGCACTTTTAGACTCGTACATTTAGCACATAAAAAAATGTTCAATAAAGAGAGTTTAAAATACAAAGCGTATGACGTCACACTACGGCGGACAGTGTTTTCGGCGCCATTTATGAGGCATATTTTTCAATTAAATTTTTTATGGGTTTCTACTGTGCAAAATATTAAAATATTAGTTTTTTTTTGTGAAAATGAATGATTAAGAAGCGATTAGCATGAAGAAAAAAAGTAGGTCAAGTAGCCTATTGGGATAGCCCTGCACTGTAATCATGTTTACAATTCTTATTACTATTTTTATGTTATTTTATTTTTTATTAAATGTATTATAATATAATATATTAAACGTCTTACATTTAGCATAAATTAAAATTGCATAAAAATTCTCATACTCATCCATAATATTAAACATTGTCTAATACGGATGTCGGATAGGTATGAGCATTGAGCATGTTTAAATATTACGAATGAATAATAATAATAATAATATCTATGGACACTTCACACCACGTCAGTCTGGCTCCGTGCTAAGTGCTTACAGGACAGTTACAACAGCTTACACCTGTGCCAGACAACGGAAATAATATTATAGGTACTTACATTTTAATATTTTTATAATATTATACATAAAAATATATTTAAGATTTTTGAAATATTATTATGATACATATTACATATATAAATTATAATATTTAATACACATCCAAGACCCAGGAACATTGAAAACTTGTTGTTCCGTCGGCGGGACTCGAACCCAGGACCCCCGGGATGAGCGCTGACCACGCGCTTAACCAACTGAGCTACGGAGCCATAGGCAATAAAAACGACATCTGCTGTCACGTATAAGAACTAAAATGCGAATTAATTTTCATCGATATTTTCATGGAAATAAGATATTTTCCCTTATCAAAATGTAGCCTATGTCCTTTCTCAGGCTCTAGAATATCTGTGTACAAAATTTCATTGCAATCGGTTCAGTAGTTTTGGCGTGGAAGGGAGACAGACAGACAGACAGAGATATTTTCGCATTTATAATATAAGTATAGTATGGATTTAAGATTTTTATTATAGCATACACTGGATACACATATTTAATACACATCCAGACCCGGGAACACTGAAAACTTTTTGTTCCGTCGTCGGCGGGATTCGAACCCACGACCCCCGGCTTGAGCAATAATATGTTATTATAAATGTGTTATTGTATAAATAACAATCTGTTAAGTATTTTTTGTACATTCTTAATAACCTTTTATCTCATTTAAAGGTTTTTTTGGCCTGTCCTACTACTGGTATTGTAAAAGTGCTGAAAAACAGTTATTGGACGTTATTAGAATATGAAATAATACTGATCAACTTGATATTATATATTCGAAAGAAGAGAGTATTATTCAATATACCCCGGGAAAATTAAACATTTGACCTCGGAATAATTCGCATAGAGCTGAAAATTGGTAGAGACATTAAATACACCATTATAAATAAAACCTCAAAAGTCCCCGGCGATCCTCCCTGTGCAAAAATTTTTATTCAAGGTCAAAGGTATGAAAATGATGTTTTTCCCGTTTTTTTCCAAACTGTACATTTTATCTTTAAAATAGTTTTACGGACATACAGAGCCATCTAGCGTCAAACCAGCAAAACTTATCTATGGGGACACACTACACATAAATCCCCTACTCGAAACTAGATGGCGCTAGGTGGTACATGCTCGGGCCTCCTAGAAAGTTCCCACGATTGTTTACTTGTTTACGTGTTTACTTGTTTACGTGAATCGGGCAAGGAACCAGGGTGACCATATGTGGCAGGTTCCTGCCATTTTGGCAGGATTGGCGTCTTATTTTGGCCTATGGCATGATCGGTTGACGTTTTAAAAACTTGGCAGGTTTTGGCAGGATTGGGGTATGAACAATAAATGTTATTTTTGCATCAAAGAAGTCAGTGATTTATTAGAATCTGGTAGTAGTATAATTCAAATTCTGTTTTAAGTGTAGATAATAATTATTTTTTGGGGTATAATAAGTTTAAATGTTTCAAAGGGATTGTTATACTTACCAATGTCTAACGCTTCATGCGAAAGAATGTTCTCCCAAATCAATCCAAAAACTCGGAACCGTTTTTAGGGTTCCGTATCCAAAGGGTAAAAACGGGACCCTATTCATGAGACTTCAATGTCTGTCTGTCCGTCTGTCTGTCCGCCTGTCTGTCCGTCTGTCTGTCTCCAGGCTGTATCTCAAGAACCGCTATAGTTAGAGTTCTGAAATTTTCACAGATTGTGTATTTCCGGTGCCGCTAAACCAAGCAACCGGAGCAACAAATACTAAAATCAAAATAAAATTAATATTCAAGGGGGCTCCCATATAACAAACGTGTTTTTTTTGCTCGTAATCTATACTGGCAACAGCTAAACGCTTAAAATTTTCACAAATCCTTAATTATATTTGTAATTTAATTATTAATAATAAAATTTAAATAAAATAAATATTTAATCCCATAAAAAAAACACAATTTTTTGCCTACTTTCTGATTTCTCTCTGTAACGGTACGGAACCCTTCGTGAGCGAGCCCGACTCGCACTTGGCCGATTTTATAAACAAACATGTTGCATCTATGTTGCATGTTATGCAAGGCATTGGTGAGCATAGTGATTACAAATTTTCCTTCAAACCTACAAAATAAATTTTGAATCGCATGAACAAATCTATGTATAAAGATGAAGAAATGGAAGAAGACGATGCGAATGTTTAATCTAATAAAAATGCAATATATTATACTCGTATGTGTATTTTTACTTTTCTTACTTTAAAACAACAGTACTAAATAAAGATGGCAGTATTTGGGCATTTTTACTACAGGCTTTGGCAGGATTTGGCAGTTTTTTGACCAAAGTAAGGCAGGATCTGTAATTTAAATATGGTCACCCTGCAAGGAACTTTCTAGAATTCGACTCACCCATATAAATAGGCGCAGGTGGACGGCCCGGGGTTTCAGTTTTATCGGAGCGATCTTCGAGGCGACTTCGAAGTAAAAATAAGTGATCAATAGTGAGTGATAGTGAATCTACGACTCGGCTACGACCTAGGACAGTGATAGTGCTCAGTGATTTGGATCTAGTGCTTAGTGTTTGGACTTAGTGATTTGTGTGAGCTAGTGTTTGTGAATAAAGTCTTCAAGAGTCACCAGGTCTTTCTCTCCGAATCCTCGAACCCTAGCACGTAACAATAGGTATGGCAAGAGTGTAGATCATAGAATTCTCTACAAAAAATATTCAGACACTTTTTTCATACGACTTACCATTCGTTATAAATAGCAGGCTTATAGTTGGGAAAATCATATCTATGTACTTATATTATAAAGCTGAAGAATTTGTAGAACTACTGGTTCGAATTGAAAAATTATTTTTGTGTTGGATAGTCTTAGATATCGAAGAAGGCTTAAGGCTATATAACATCGCCCTGCGACCAATAGGAGGTAAGAAATATATGAAGATGTGAAAAAACGGAGAAAACAATTTAAAAGGGCTTATCTTACGAACTGCTAAAGCAATTTTTATATTATTTGGCACAGTTATAGAATAGACCACGTGGAGGGACGTAGGCTATTTTGCTTTTGAGGAAAATGAACGGTTTCCGTGAAATTTATAATAAACGCGGGCGGAGCCACGCTTAACGTCTAATACTACATATTAAGGTTGTTTGACATGTTCTCGACCTGACATAGTACACTGGTAAACATGTGCCATTATCGTCAAAACCTGATCTCATGCACCGAAAATTATGATTTTGGTCTCATTCGATTCGGAATACCATCTAGAACATTCTATCAAAATTCCAAGACGGGCTGAAAAAAACTGCAAAAGTTATAAACAATTTAGTAAACATAAAAATAAGGGTTTGGTTTTTTTTTTTAATTTTTCAAAAACTATTTTAGATAATCAAAATTTGAAAATAGATCCTTAAAGAACAGGAAATTTCCTAAAAAAAATCCTAGATCCTGGAACCTTACCAATAATCCTTATAGCTTTAAGGTGACGCAGCGTTAAAGTAAGAAACCGTGTTGGATATGTTTTAGATTGCTTGTTTTCTATGAGAGGCCGGCCCGGCCTCTCATAGAAAACAAGCAATGGAACAGCAAAAAATGGAAAGGGCGTAAGCGACAAAATGGTTTTTGTCGCATAATTTAAAAACCATAAATACATTTCATATAAGCTATGCACAAATTAAAGTGCATGCTTGAACCAATTTATGTACAAATTTTGGAACCTTAAATCACTCTCCTCTGTTGGAAAAATAGGAATCCCTTTTTTACAGAGGTCTTTTCGATTGATTATTCTGTGCTATAAAAGTTGTCCAAACGTGTTATGCTATGGGCAATTCAAAGACAAAGACATGATGAATACTGACAATGAACTTCAATTTCTTAGCTTTAGTCATTGCTGAGAAAAATCGGCATCGCTACAGCCAAATTATCAAGGCGTCGCCTTAATTGAGCGGCGAAAGTAACGGTAAAACCGCCTGGTTCGGGTTTCGCGTGATTTGCCGCAATCTGCTACGTGAACTAAAAAAATATTTTAAGTGATTAAATATTAATATTAAGGAATAAAAAAAATTGGGTACTAAGTAGACATATCAATAAACAATAATCCGTTAGCAAACATAAATTATCACAATTTGTTTAATTATTATGCTTTTCTTAATTTGTTAACAGTCACCATTTTAATGTTAACATAAAAAACGCTGATTATTTCTAAACAAGAAATCTAGAAATTTTTGTTATTCTTTTGAGCTAATATTAAAAGGGCTTAGAAAAGATTCCCGTTGAATTTTTTTTTTTATTTTTTATTTTTCACTTTTTTATTAACATTCAAAAGCATTCCAAAATTATTCATGTAAATAAAGCAATTACGGTACTTTTATATCCAATTATTGTTATTATTTTGTTTTGTTGTTGTTAGAAGCCAGATAAAAATATATAGTTTTATATTTTTATAAATATAAAACTATATATAGGTTATCCTACATAACTAATAAAATTTAAATAATCATTTTTATTGATGAAAAAACCCTAATTGCTTTATTTACATGAAAATTTCATGAATGCTTTTGATTGTTCATAAAAAAGTGAAAAATCAAAATTATTGAATTTTTTCACCGGATATCTCTTCTAAGCCCTTCTAGGATTAGCTCAAAAGGATAATAAAAATTTCTAGATTTCTTGTTTAGAAATAATCAGCGTTTTTATGTTAACATTAAAATGGTGACTAATAACAAATGAACAAAAGCATAACATTTAAACAAATTGTGATAATTTATTTTTGTTGACGGATTATTGTTTATTGATATGTCTACTTATTACCCAAATTTTTTATTTCTTTATATTAATATTTAATCAGTTAAAATATATTTTTTAGTTCGCGTGGCAGATTGCGGCAATTCACGCGAAACCCGAACTACGCGTTTTTACCGTTACTTTCGCCGCTCATTTAAAGCTATAAGGATTATTGGTAAGGTTCCAGGATCTAGGATTTTTTTAGGAAATTTCCTGCTCTTTAAGGATCTATTTTCAAATGTTGATTATCTCAAATAGTTTTCGAAATATTAAAAAAAATCCAAACCCTTCTTTTTATGTTTACTTAATTGTTTATAACTATTGCATTTTTTTCAGCCCCACTTGGAATTTTGATAGAATGTTCTAGATGGTATTCCGAATCGAATGAGACCAAAATCATAATTTGCGGTGCATAAGATCAGATTTTGACGAAAATGGCACTTGTTAATCAGACTATAGGTACTTCTGAGTGCCTTGCAAGCGTACTGTTGCTCTTCGCGACTTGAAAAGATAAGATTTGGTAACGGTAATAAGTCACGCAGAAGTATGTTTGGCTGTGAACAGCCTATTCACACAAGAAGTTCCGCTCCGCCCTGTTAATTATGTATTTCACAGAAACTGTACATTTTCCCGAAAACAAAATAGCCTATGTCCCTCCATGTCTCCAGGTCTTTTTTATATATGTGCCAAATAACATAAAAAATGCTTCAGCAGTTTGTGAGATAAGCTCTTTCAAATAATTTTCCCGCTTTTCCACATTTTTCTCTGTTTCTTTGCCCCTATTGGTGACAATGTGATGTTATGTAGCTCAAGTCTTCCTCAATAAATAAGACTATCCAACGCAAAACGAATTTTTCAATTCAAACCAGCAGTTTCACAAATTTTTAACTTTATAACATAAGTACGATTTTCCCAAACTTTAAACCCGCAAATTATGAAGAATGGTAAGTTGTGTGAAAAAAGTGTCTGAATATTTTTGAAGTGAAAACTTCTTTAGCGGCGTTGAGCACTTTTGTGGGATGGGTAAAAACTGTGAAACTCACGTCAGATTTTCGTGTTGATCGAAAAACCATAGAAAAACCGTAAGACGGTTGGAGAGTAGTGTTTTGTGTCGAACTCGAACTCGAACTCGAAAACTCGAAAACTTGAACTCGAATTGTAAGGGTTTCGATTAATTAAAAAAAAAAGATTTTTTAAAAATCGATTTTCATAAAAAATGGGTTAAAAAAAATGCACAACGTTAATAATCAAGTTTTCACTTCTGCCGGCACTCCCGGAGTGCAACCCGTCTTTTTTTTTATAGAGAATTTTATGATTTACACTCTTGTCATACCTATTTTTATGATAAAATGTACAGTTCGGAAAAAAAACGGGAAAAACATAATTTTCATACCTTTGACCTTGAATAAAATTTTTTGCACAAGGAGGATCGCCGGGGACTTTTAAGGTTTTATTTGTATTTGTGTATTTAACTTCTCTACCAATTTTCAGCTCTATGATAATTATTCCGAGGTTACGATTTTTGAAGTGAAAACTTCTTTAGCGGCGTTGAGCACTTTTGTGGGATGGGTAAAAACTGTGAACCTCGCGTCAGATTTTCGTGTTGATCGAAATACCATAGGGGGCGTCCACAAAGTACGTGAGGTATTTTTTTGAATTTTTTGACCCCCCCTCCCCCTCTGGTGAGATTTCGTGAGATTTTATTCAACCCCCCCACAAATCTCACGTGAGATTTTTCAAAATGTGGGTTTCTTACGTAAACGTTTGGTTTGGCAGTCAGTAGATTTTCTTTCGAACGAATTTGTGAATGATCTTAATCGTATAACGATTACGCTTACGATTAAATCTTAAGCATACGTAAAATCTGGATGAAATGGACCAAAAGAGTATTATTTTGTTGATAAAAAAAATTACGTGAGATTTGCCGAGACCCCCCCTCTCCCCGACGTGAGATTAGATGAGATTTGACTCGACCCCCTCCCCCCCTAAATACCTCATACAAAAGTGATGGCAACCCCAGTTTGCGGCTTTCGTGCAACTGGCAACCATGGATATTCATGTACAAAATGCTTCAAACTTTAATTTTGTATCAAAATTATTAAAAAAAAAATCATGCTTCAATTTTGATGAATAACTATGTCTGTTTACGGGCTGGCAACCCTAGGTTGCGGCCGACTTAGAGATGGCAACCATTTATACCTTATTTTGTCTCGTCATTTTCTTTCAAATGATGTAAAATTTATTGAAAAAAAAGATATATGCAAATTTATGCATTTATCTCATGAACATTAAACTTAATTAGAGGTACTTGCGGCTACTTTTGACAAGGCAACCCAACATAAATCCATTCTATACGTTCTAAAGATTATTTTAAAATATATTTGATCGAAAAAAACTATTCATGCAGGATTTTACGGTCGGATCCAATAGTATAAAGGACTATGAAAAGTACAAATAATAAGGTCATAAATAGTCATATTGTAAGGATGCATATTTGAATCCTTCGATCGGGGATTCTTGGAAATGCTATTGTATTCTATTGTTGACGCGATCACCGGTGCTCGTATGGGGCTTGAATCTTGATGGGTTAATGATGATGATGGTGAATGATGCTGATAAATGATCTGCATAGTAGCATAATACAGTATCTTTGCTTTTTTAAACAACGCTGAAACTCTCTAATATGTATTTAAGGAATCTGAAGTTCTGTTCAGTACCTTCGGAAGTATACCACGGGGTTTATAACTGTAGCTGTGGTGCAAAATCTTACTTTTTTTAAAAAAAGGTAGCTAAGGTAAAGCTAAGCTAAGAAAATGCATCACAAAAAATCGGTTGTCTGTAAAGTCGGTTTACTGACGATAGTTGAACGTAGGGATGGGTAAGGCAGTAAAAACTGAGTCAGAGTAAAAACTCAAACTCAGTAAATACTGAGTATTTTCTTTATTGTATGAGTATTTACTCATTGGACACAGTAAAAACGTTTTATTCAATATTTTAAATTCTAATTACACTTAAACAAATCATGAACATTACAGAATAATAAAAAATACTTAAAATTTAACAGATTCATAATTTTAAGTAAAATTAAGACAATGTAGACCAGTGCCAGACCAGTATATATACCAGTATATATATACCAGTATATATATATATATATATATATATATATATATATATATATATATATATATATATATATATATATATATATATATATATATAATATTAAAACAGTTGATATTTTGACGGGTGAATTTTCGATTGAAAATTAGGGTATTTTTTCGATATAATTTCGAAATAAGGTGAAAAAATAAAATATATTTCTTTTCAAATAAATTATAGCGTATTTCGTAAGTACAAACAATCGGCCAAGTGCGAGTCGGATTCGTGCACGAAGGGTTCCGTACCGTTATAGAGCAAAAATAGGCCAAAAATTGCGTTTTTTGTATGGAAGCCCCCCTTAAATTATTATTTTATTTAAATATTATTTTTAATTGTTAAAGTACACATATAATATAAAATAATAGGCACGTGAAAATTTCAAGTGCCTACAAGTTGTCATCGTTGATACCGAGCAAAAAATGTTTGAAAAATTACGTTTGTTGTATGGGAGCCCCCCTTAATTATTTAATTTATTTTGTTTTTAGTGTTTATTATAGCGGCTTATTATATTTGTTGTTATAGCGGCAACAGAAATACATAATCTGTGAAAATTTCAACTCTCTAGCTATTACCGTTCTTGAGTTACAGCCTGGAGACAGACGGACAGACGGACAGACATCGAAGTCTCAGTAATATATATATATATATATATATATATATATATATATATATATATATATATATATATATATATATATATATATATATATATATATATATATATATATATATATATCATCTCAGTAATATATAATAGTAGGGTCCCGTTTTTACCCTTTGGGTACGGAACCCTAAAAAGGTAAGTTTTCACCGAATATCGTGAAAAAAAATTTTTTTTGAAAGATATTAATAAAGAACCAAAAACAGGTTTTTTTGAATTTTTCACATAAATTTTAAGGTTATGTGGAAAAAGCGTGACTAGAAGTTTTTTAGATCTTTCTATTACCTACAACTTTGCCATTTAACTTTTTTCCATAGGACTTTTAGTTTTGCCGGAAATCAAGATAAATCGTTTTTTACCCTCAAAAACGATACATTAATTAATTAAAGCGTAATTTTGTGAGTCGTGAGCCGCAGAATTTCTGCCGGGCAGAATTTTTTTCATACAAATGACAACTCAGTTTGAGAGAAAAGTGAAACTTTTGTATGAAACTGAATGCAGCAGAATTCTGCCCGGCAGAAATTCACTCACAAATTACGCTCGTTTGGCTTCGCCCTTAATTTTTACATTATTCTCCTTCTTTTATATATATATATATATATATATATATATATATATACCCAAGTAACAAAATCTGGTCTTGTAGTGGTTCCGGGGCCAGGACTATAACAGGCTAGTAAACGTTTACAACCACGGAAAAGGGCCCATTTTATATGCGTACTTTTGCTAATAAAGCACTCATAGTAGACTTGCCTAGCACTACTTAGAAAAATAATACACTTATTGTTGGACTACGCAGAACTATCTGCTCCCACGAAGCCAACTATGAGCATCTTATAGAACCCCAGGCAGGCCTGTTACGCACTCCGCGCTTCTATTAGTAGCTACTTCAAACATTATTTTTGTGAATTGTTTTGTGAGGTGGACGAAAAAAAATAATTAATAATAAGAAAAGGTAAGTTAATCTACTCACTCGCGGAGGTCAACTTGGAGGGTTAATTAATAATACGAAATTAATTAATTCTCACTAAATTTCTGTTCTGACAATAACAAAAATCTGTTACAACTATATAAATGGCATTCGTGCAAGCGATAGCGCGATGTAGAAGCAGCTCAGCGACATCTAGTGAAAACAACATGAAACTATTTTTCTTATACAATTTAAATTGGCACTATAAATTACTATTACTGGCGTGCGACCTTATAGCGGATTTATAATTACTTCTTGTAGTATATTACAAATATAACTTTCTGGAGCAAGTTTTCTCAAGTATATTTACACCTTTGAAACACTCGTATAGGCCATCTTAGCCTTTACTGCGCCTATAATCTCGTTCTATACACGACTATAAGTCTTACTTACAAGAACATGTTTACTACAAACCCAAACAAACTCCGTGTAACCTGTTATAAGCTTGGTAGTAGCACCTGGAACCACTAAGCGAGAGTTACTAGTGCTGCAAGCCTTTAAACTGTGCACTATAGGAGAATATTGTTACTTGGGTATATATATATATATATATATATATATATATATATATATTATATATACCAGCTTACCTTAGCGTAATTGCTATGTCAAGGATCTCAGAACTTTTCCGGGCTGGTACCGACTTCAAAGGTACGAAGATTGAGTACAGAAATAGTTGAGGTTTAGGCGAAGTCTGAAGACGCCACTATAATAAGGAATAAGAATTATTTGATTCTTTTTAGATTAAGAATAAGTATTACTTTTGTTTTTACCTTGGAAGTCGGTTTTAATTTTTTGTTAAAAAATAATTGGGCTACTGATTAAAAATGAATGGATACGTATTTAAGCGTTTCTGGAAATTCTACCCCCAAGGGGGTAAAATAGGGGTTGATAGTTTAAATGAAAGTCCGTTATTTCTTAAGTTAGAAACATGAAAGTTTATTTTTGGCTGCTGATTAAAAAATATTAATACGCATTTAAGTGCTTTTGGAAATTCTACACCCAAGGGGGCAGTGGCGGGGCAAGACCTAAATTTTATGTGGGCAACTCACGGCAAGATATATCTTGCGAGGCCCCCTAAAATATATTTTGCGAGGCCCCCGGCTACGGATTTGTTCAGAGAAATATTTTTTGATACTCAAAGTTTTATATAAAAAACTTTTTATTTATGAATATTTGAATATCACAACTCGTAAAACCTAAAAAAAACCTCGTGATTCAAGGGGCGCGAGGCCCCTTAGACCGCGAGGCCGTGGGCGGTCGCCCAAACCGCCCACGCCTTGCGCCGCCTCTGCAAGGGGGTAAAATTGGGGTTCAAAGTTTCAATTAAAGTCATATATATGATGAGATTTCCTATGACAGAAATGTAATTATAATTAAATAAATCAACTTTCAATCACATTTTAAATAAAATTAATAAAGAATTTTCAAATATGAGTTTATTTGAATTTTTTGCATTTTCTGAAAAGATTCACTATATTATAATATATTATACATATATTTTTTCACCATTGGAAAGTAGAGATTTCAATGAATAGAAAGCATACCAATTTTTTTTCAAAGCTGATATTTTGACGGGTGAATTTTCGATTGAAAATTAGGGTATTTTTTCGATATGAATTCGAAATAAGGTATATTATTAAATTAATATTTCTTATCAAATAAATTACAGCGTATTTGGTACATAAAAAGGTAAGTTTTCACCGAATTTCGTGAAAAAAATTTTTTTTAAAGATATTAAGTAATAAAAAACCAAAAACATGCTTTTTTGAATTTTTCACATAAATTTTGAGGTAATGTGAAAAAGGCGTGACTACAAAAGTTTTAGATTTTTTTTCTTACCTACAACTTTGCCATTTGACTTTATTTCATTTTAATATTAGTTTTGCCGGAAATCGAGATAAACCGTTTTTCCCCCTTAAGACCTCAGATCGCCCGTAAATTATTTTTCCCTTAATTTTTATAATCAGTCACCAATCGGTGCTGCAATCGAGTGCACGTGTACTAGTTGTCGAGCGCATTTCCAGTGGTTGTCAACATGTTTGTAGGCAGCAGCTGTAACGAAACTCATTCGGACGGGCCAATTTGCAGCTTAAGCAAACAACAGTATGACTTTGCTTGCTCTGGGGTGACGGAAGCGGGTTATAGAAGACTAGGTGATAGAAGAAGTGCTTGGAGGTGTGTGAGGTGTAAGGCTAGCCCATGCGCTTCACCTATTCCTGTTTCTCCGTCACCTACGCAATTGGACAAAATGCAGGACCAACTGAAGACGATCCTGCACCAACTCGCCTCCCTTGCAACTGTGGTAGATGATATCAGGAGCATTAAGTCCGACATCTCCGACCTGAAAACCTCGATCGAGATGGCACATGATCGCACGGATAAGTTATCGAGTAGTGTCAATGTATTGAGTGCCAAGGTGACAAGCGTCGAGAAGATCGCGGCCGATGTACCCAGTCTACAGAAGGAAGTTATGAGATTGAAAGATGAAATCAATGTGAGAGACCAATGGGCTAGAGCCAATAATATAGAAATAAAAGGAATTCCTCAGCAAAAAAATGAAAACCTTCTTGATTTAGCAAGTAAAATCGGATCCGTCATTGGCCAGCAAATTAAAAAAGAAGATATTAATTATATCGCCCGCATACCTACTAGGTCTACTACCTTGCCTAAGCCCATTATTGTATCTTTCAATAATCGTTACGGAGGATATTGTTGCTGCCGCACGAAAGTGTAAATTAAACACACTGGACATCGGTTTCTCAAACTCTTCGGTCTTCTATGTAAACGACCACCTTACCCAAACAAATAAAGCTTTACTTGCTAAGGCAAAATCACTGGCAAAGGACAATAACTTTAGGTATATTTGGGTGAAGCATTCAAAAATAATGGCAAGGAAATCGGACTCGGCGCCTGCGTTTTTTATCCAGTCAGAAAAGGACTTAGAAAAAAATCAAGAAGTGAATTTGTGTGTCACTGTTGTTTATCTATTAATTAATTTAGCTGTAGTTATAAAATATACAAAATATCAAAGAACTATCCTTATATTCGTGCCTAGAATCTTAAGTTTGTGCTGCGTTCTTACTATTCATGGTTTAAGACATATTATTATTTTAAAAGTGAACTATTTCAGAACTAAATTTCCTAAGAAAACTAAAACTATATTTATATATTTCATCAAAAGTATATTAAAGTTAGTGTTAATGAACTTGGTCATTTGCGACGATTCTGCTAGTTTGAGAAACGCTGGACTTAAACCTGTTCGTTATCGCTCAGCTGTTATTATGTTGAATAGTGGACATTCACTCAGGCAGTTGTCACCGGTAAGTATATTACTTATTATGCAAATATCGTATGCGGATGTTAGTGATTGCGTGCAATTACGGGTCATTTTACCATGTATGAATTACTCCAATACCTTTCGCGCGTTAGCTGATTTTTATCTATGCATCTCGCTCCGTCAATGGCCGTTCGGGCGATCTTTGAATCTACCTTTTTAGGGAGATCGCAGACGACAGACTATCCGTGACGCACTTTTTATTCTGTGGAAATAGAACCTATGCAATTATATGCAGTAACGCACATGACGCGCAATAAGTCCGACGCACAAAAAATTCGTATAATTCTGGCAGACCGCATCGCACCGCTTCGCGCGGCGCCGCACAAAAAGTGTGCGAAAAAAATAGAACGTTTGCTTCAACACGCGCTAACGCAGACGGCGCATACTTTTAGTCTACAATCTGCATTTGTAGTGACGTAACGTACGCGATCTATTTAATTAACATGGCGCCAGATATCGATGTAACGATGTTAACTCATGAAATACAAAACAGACCAGTAATTTATGATATGATATAAGTACTTAAAGTTTTATTTATAAAACTTTTTATTTATGAATATTTGAGTATCACGTACAACTCGTAAAACCTTTAAAAAAACCTAGTGGTCCAAGGGGCGCGAGGCCCCTAGGACCGCGAGGCCGTGGGCGGTCGCCCACACCGCCCACGCCTTGCACCGCCTCTGACCTCTAAGGCAGAATAATGCAGAATTGAATGTTTAATATGGAACTGTCCCTTCAATAATCTGTCCGAAATTATAGGATGTACCCAAAATTTTCTATTTTTTCTTCTTTTTCTGTACTTCAAGTACAAAATAATACTTCGCGATCTTTGCACGATTTCCATAGCGTCTACGTCCCTACAGTTCAGCGGACAGAATGATCGAAGATGTGCGTCGTGTGCGTTAAGTCTGTGAAAAATCCGCGAACGACATTTGTGCGCCTTTTGTGCGCCGCAGACTCGATCACACAAAAAGTGTGACGTGTTATTATTGCAATTTTTGTAACACTGCGTATTAAATAATTAATATTAAGACTCTTAACTATTATTACTATAGGATAAATGCGTCAGACATTATCCATCGTGGAAGTTTTGGTTTTTGTTTTATGAAATTAAATCTATATTTTATATTACCTAATATCGTAATCTCAAATAACAAAAGGCTAAGATATTTATTATATTATCAGTTTCGCAGCTCTTTTAATAATTTTGTTTGTTGCTATAAATATACACTGGTTAAAACACTTTATTATATTGTATTATCCGTTAAATTAATACTCGGATTAAATATAAAACATAAAAATTATATTACATCAGTACACAATAAATTTCTGGTTATTAAAACCTAATAATATAATTTTTATGATAATATATTTTGTAAACCGGTTTACATGCTGGTCCTCTTTTGTAAAATCACAAGATGAGCCTTTCGTATCGTTTATTTTTAAATACCATAGATAATGTTCGGGTAGGTGTAGGTAGTGACTGCTATAATTATAATACGTACAAATTACAATCGTACAATATATTATTTCGTCTCACGAATATATTGATATTATGTATATTTACAATAAGTGGATTGTGCGGATTATGTTTGTATTGTTTTTATGTTTTAATATTATTAATAATTCACATTACATATTGTTATAGTTATTTAGTTATTGCCTTTTATATCTTTAATGGATTCCAAACTTAATATTTTCTATCAGAATGCAAGGGGCCTTTGTACTAAAACTGATATTTTCAAAATATAATAGTTATTAAGGTAGACATTCCGTCTACCTTAATAACTAAGACATAATATCAATATCTGAGACGTGGTTAATTGAAGGTATTCGGAACGAGGAGTTGTTCGATAGTAGGTACGTTGTCTGGCGGCGCGATAGGGACTACGGCCTGACTAATCAGTCTCTGGGCGGTGGAGTCCTGGTCGCTGTCCGCCGCGACCTAGCGGCCGCGGAGAGTGTCGAATGGCGCTCGTCCGCCGAGGATATTTGCGTGACAATATCTTATAGACCTACCCGCAGTAGATCAACTATGCACATACATATCTGCACGCTATATCTCTGCAAGCAGAATGAGGGAAATAGCTGTAGCAATCAGTTGGACAATTTCTCGAATAACTTGTTCGATATAGTCAGCGCACATCCCGATGACAAATTTATTGTTACTGGTGATTTTAATTTACCTTTTATTAATTGGGACGCACAAGGTGATTATTCAGTGCACACCGGGTTCTCTCTTAACCGTAATGTAATTGAATTCTTAGACACCATAGCACAGTGCGATTTGTCTCAGCGTAGTCAGGTACAAAACTTTAATAATAAATTTTTAGATTTAGTTTTCTCTAATTCTGAGATAAATGTTTCACCATGTGACGAACCATTGGTACCGGATGATTTTCCCCATCATAGGTCACTCTGCATTGATGTTTGTTTAGGCGTGCAAGGAACATTGGAGGCTAATGAAAGAAAGAAATATCTTTACAACTCTGGTAACTATGACGGCATATGCTCCGGTCTCGATACTACTGATTGGAAGACCATTCTAAATGATAAACCGTTAGAAGATGCAGTCGAGCATTTCTATAATATTATATATGACCTCCGTAACACCTTCATTCCTAGCAAAAATATTTCATCGTCCAGGAGCTTCCCTCCCTGGTTTGACGCACCCCTAAAAAAGCTGCTAAAAGAAAAATATAAATTTCACAGGAAATATAAATTATATGGTAACCTTGATGACTATAATACTTTTTCATTATTGAGAAATAGAGTCAAAACTTTAGAACATCAATGCTTCAAATCCTATGTTGAGAAAGCTGAAATTAATATAGTAAACAATCATAAGTGTTTTTGGTCATATTATGTTAAAAATAATAAAAATTCGTGTAATGTTTTCCCCTCTACTATGACCTACAATGAAACACTGGCTTCTAATGGTGAAGAGGTATGCAATTTGTTTAATACATATTTTGAGGCTAATTTCCGACTCTCGAGCTCCAATAATGATAGCACTAATGACCATAATGTTAATAATTCGAGTAATTATAGCATTGGAGCTGTAGATATTAATTCGTCTGAAATATTAAATGCGCTGAAATCGGTTAATCTCAGTAAGGGAGCTGGGCCTGATGATCTACATCCGATCTTTATATCTAAGTGCGCTAAGAGCCTAGTCTACCCTGTGTGTATCCTCTTTTCCCGATCAATTAATGAAGGATATGTACCTAACATCTGGAAGTCTGCTTTCATTACGCCAGTACACAAGGGAGGAGACAAAACTGCTATCAATAATTCAATAATTACAGACCCATTTCCAAGCTATGTATCTTGGCTAAAATTTTCGAGGGTATCGTACATCGCCAATTGTATTCCACACTGCGTAGCTGGTTTATACCTGAGCAGCATGGCTTTATGAAAGGACGCTCGACTGTATCTAACCTTATCATAGCTAATGACTATATCTCTTCGTCCATGGACTCTGGTAATCAGGTTGATATGATTTTTACAGACTTTCGAAAGGCGTTTGATCGAATTGACCACTCAATGCTGCTTAAAAAGCTACAGTTTGCTGGAATACATGACAGTTTGTTCAGGTGGTTCTGCTCGTATATTACCAATCGCTCACAATCATTTAAGAAAATGGCAATTTATTTGCCATTTTCTTAAATGACATTTCATCCTGTTTTAAAAATTCAAAATTTTTGTTATATGCAGATGATACGAAGATTTTTAGGATTATTTCATCTATAAACGATTGCCACCTACTGCAGGAGGACTTGAACAGATTTAGTCATTATTGCAAAATAAATAAACTCGATCTAAATGTATCCAAGTGCTTTATGATGACGTTTTCTCGTAATGTTAATTTAATAAAATTCTCATATACAATTAATAATACATATCTTGAGTCCACTGATAAAATGAGAGACCTAGGTGTTATCATGGATTCTAAGTTAATTTTCGATAAACATATTGATTTTTTGTAAATAAAGCTTCGAAGGCACTTGGGTTCGTCATAAGGATGAGCAAAAACTTCACAACACTTAAGGTTATTAAAATTCTGTTTTGCTCTCTTGTGCGCAGTATACTCGAATATTGCTCGGAGGTATGGAACCCCAGATATGAAATATATAAAAATAGGATCGAATCTATTCAAAAGCGTTTTCTACGATACCTACAATTTAGGAGTAATTATTATTTACCCAATTATGAAGACACATTTCCACTTTTTACCATTAAAACTTAGACGCAATATAACTGATGTATCCTACTTAGTTAAAATAATTAATAATAATATTGACAGCACATATTTATTACAGAAACTAAATTTTAGAATCCCTACCAAGTATTTCAGATATTACGTTCCAATAGATGTACCTACCTCTAATACTTACTATCGCAGTAATTCGTTTTTATTAAGGGCTAGTTCTCAACTAAATGAATTCTTGAGAAACAATCCTTCCCTTGATGTATTCTATACTAAGCCTTATAAGATGAGACAGTCGTTAACTAGCTCATTTTTTGAAAGTTGGTAAACTGTCTCTGAACTGGTTATTAATCAGCTAGTTTAGACTTTAGCGATAGCCTAATTATAACCTTAAGCTAAGTTTATTAACATTTTATTTACATTAATCTTGACTACCTATTATTAACTTACTTAAACCATGAATAGTGAATGCTCTTTTTGACCGACTTCCAAAAAGGAGGAGGTAATATTTCATCTAAATATTAATTAGTTTGTAATTTTTCTTTGTTTGTTTTTATGTGCCTGGTTAACTCCACAATAATTTTTGTACACTTTAATTTTCAACTATTTGCGAAAACTTTTAAATGGCTTATAGTTAAGTATGATTTAGTTAACATAATGTATAATGATAGCTGTAAGTTTTCCGAAGAAATAAAAATAAAAAAATAAAATAAATAATATTCTCCTCCTTTTCTAATGGGTTTCATCCTACCATATTTTTTTTGTTTTAAAATTATCTGTCTTGGTCTAATGTAGTTTCATGTTGAAGGTTGTCAATATGTCGACCCTTCGCTTCTCTTAATTATTCATAGCACAAAAAACTTTGAAAAGTACCAATAATAGGGTCAAAACTGGACGATACATGGTTCTTTAATGGTTTATAGTAGTGATTGGTGATGATGATGATGAATGTAATTTGCGCAGTAGCATATGTTTTCCGTTCTTATAACAACGTCGAAACTCCCAAACTTGTATCTATAAAGAGTCAGAAGTTCTCTCAGCACCTTCCAAACCATAGTATACTCGGTGTAAAATCTTACTTGTTGGTAGCATAATATGCTTAGAATACTGCTCACGAAACCGAAGTCATCACATGTTTCCATGTAAATTTTGAGGAGTTCCCTCGATTTCTTATGGATCCCTTCATCAGGTCACCACTTTTATGAATAAGGTATCAAATTGGGATGACAACCTTTACACCAAAAGAAAAATTTTGAAAATCGATTCACAAACGGCGGAGTAATCGTTGAACATAAAAAACGAACAACACCTCCTCCATTTTGAAAGTCGGTTAAAATTGTAGCCTATGTGTTATTCTGATGTATAAGCTATATTAATTTAAAGTTTAATTAAAATCCGTTCAGCAGTTTTTGCGTGAAAGAGTAACAAACATCCATACATCCAAACTTTCGCCTTCATAGTATTACTCGTAGTGAATTATTGAATTCTTTAATTTGCTTTTGCAACTCCAATCCTTATTTATAACATGGCTATAAAATAAACGCATAATGTGAAAAAAGTTGTGTTAAATTGTTCGCATCGCTTTTAAGAAAGTTTTTATCGTCTACTGTACAAAAGTACAAAATACTTTTTTGCATTTAGAAGGTCCTGCACTGACGCCGACGATATGGATGAATATGACACGAGTGAAGTTGTTTTGGTAGTTATGAATGCGAATGATTATTACTTGGATCAAACTAGGATGTTTTAATTTACGTAGTTAAATTCATATTGTTTTACTATATTTTACAAACGCCATAAGTGTTGAGCAGTGACTAGTGACTTGTGACAAAAGTTTTATGCGGCGCAGAAAACATTTACGTAAAGAAGTAATGTCAAAATTGAATTCACTTTTTATCAAACTCAAATAGTCCGTAGTGTTATTTTACAGCTTTGAAGTGAAACATAAGCTTATATTATAATTTGATTATAGCTTATGTTATATTTTCCCATCGATTTTCGTCAATTTAACACACCAAAATAAGAAACGTTTCAGAAACGTGCGAGTAGAAGTACTCGTAGCATTGTATCAACTTTTTGTTTTGACAGCGTTTGCGCTCGGGCTGAGGTTCAGTAACGTCTCAACTGGCTGTCATAACGTTAGCGCGATACCGAATCGTTCCAAAAGTCGATCAACGTCCGAGTTTCATTTGCGGTTCAGTTGAATAAATTTAGCGCGATTGCCCTGCTGTATCTCATCAATAAAAAAATACGTTTATAATTTTTGACTTTTTAACCGACTTCCAAAAAGGAGGAGGTTATATGTTCGTCTGTATATCTTTTTTTTTTGTATCTGTATTCTGTATCTGTGCTGAGAAGTGTGATGCCGCGGGCCGCGATTCGTCTATCGTCACGAAGCTTCATCTATGAGACGATACCATTGGACGATACACGCAGATCGTCCAATGACCAATGGTATCGTCTCAAGCACGAATCACTACGCATGTGTGGCCACAGCATGATTGACATTGCAATTTGCAAATTGCAATTTTTTGAAGAAAATATATAATCCTCGAGTCTTAAATCCGATTTTAAATTTCGTATTAAATTGCATAGTTTAAGGTTTAATTATGGAATTTAATACGAAATGGAATTTATTAAAAAAAGTTAAATCTTTAACCTCCTAACTGGCTTGGCTGACGCACAATAATTAACAAATCGTGCATGCCAAAATAAGGAAAAAAAAATGTCTTGTTTTCACCTTAACTGATACTTTGATATGGTAAATGAAATAATTGTTATTATCGAATTCCCTGATTTTACTGATTCAAAGATCGTTAATTATAACATTCGTCTTGTTTTTTATAAATTTGATATATATACTTACACTGTAAAAACTAATTTGAAAAAATATCGATTTTTTGGAAATCGATCTTTAAGACCTCGATTTTTTTGTGGATCGATTCATCAGGTCATGATTCGAAACGATTTATAAGTCGATCTTTTTCGGCAAGAATCCCCATCCCTAATTACGGTCAGTCGACGATGCGACGCCTATTGGGATAAAAAGGCAGTTTTGCTCCTCATTGAGATTATAATTATTTATTTTTAAAATTTGTGTATCGGGACTGGAACCTAGCGCTTTACGCATTATCACCTGCTCCCATTTTGAGTGCCAGCGCCGGCAGCCGTTGTTTTATATCTCGGCTGCCGGCAGTGTACTTACCGCCGGCTCCCATTACTGATATTTTATGGGAGCCGGCGCCGGCAGCGGAGACACTCCCTTAAAAAAACTTAATGTCAAAGTCAGTAATCTATTATCTGAATTCTGAAATCTCCAAAATTAAAAAAAAAGCTTCAAGCTTGTGACTAAATTTCATGAATGTTTGTGATTAAATATATAATACCAAATCGCTTTATTTCTGTATTTCATTTGAAAATATGTAATTGTAACATTTATTTATACATAAAGTCACTGATAAATTGACTTATGTGATATGTGTAGTTATAAATTGTGGGACAAGAAGTGCGTTATTTGGGTGTCTGACATGTTTTTCATTTGAGAAATCCTAAATAGACCTTTCATGTCGGGGCCGTGTATAAAAATAACATTGGTTGATGCGACTGTTGACCGGTCTGACTTCAGTATCTGATTCAGTCTGCGTCTCCATTCACGATGACTTCAAAAATGCATATCCTGGGTACTTTATTACTGGCGTTAGGTAAGAATAGTAATTGTTTCCTATTATTAAAAACAATGGTTTCACCTTTGAAATTAACTCAAAATTTTAATACAGTAAAATGTCACTACTTCCAATATAATTTTCAATAAACAATTCTGAATGTGAAACATAAAAGCAACATTATAAATTACATATTTTTATCTTGACGCAAACTTAACATAATATTTTGTTAAATTTAATATAAAAAAATTATCTCGGCCACATCTGTAATCTGTTGGCAAGTAATGTAAACCAGAGACCAGAATAAATAAAGTATATCTGCTCTCTGTGTAAACTAAGATTTCTTAGTATCCACTAATATTATTGGTTGATCATAGTTTATTCACTTTATAAATTTGTAATTTTATGTAGGTAGGCAATTCAGCGACAAACAATTCCCATTTTGTTAAAATTGAAAAAAATAAGTTAGCTTGTGCATATCCTTATCCAAAAATTTATTTTGTCTACTGTCTGCTAAGTTCAGGGTCATGTAATTTTGTGTTCTAAAATCAGTTGTCAAATCAGAAGGACTAATGAACTACAGTAATACCCCGCTTTACACGAGGGATACGTTCCAGAAAAAATCGCGTTAACTGAAATTTGCGTATATCGGGGTTTATGATTAAACTAGTCAAAATTTAAAAAAAAAGTATAATGAATCATTTTAATTAATCATTATAATTCTAGAGGCACTTTGTGCAATACATAACATTAATGATATGTATTGTCTTTTGGGTAGTGTTTTTTTTACGTTCTTTAATAAAATACGACCAACACCCAACACTGTTTTCAATTGATTAACACACGGTCAAGATACAGTTATCATCATTGTCTATACTGATGACTATACTTAAGTTTATATGCAATTTTAGTACTTAGTTTTAATAATAATAATATTAATTAAAAAAAATAATACTTATATTAATTAAGGGGCACCCCTAAATATAAAATAAAAATAAAAATCAATATACATACTAAGGAGCTGCACCCTTTAATATATTGAATTTTTTTACATACAACAACTACTATTTTTGTCACTTTTTTACATGAAAAACATCATCATCAGACATTTTAAATATTTATCAGAAAGGTTAAAAAATAGTGCAATGTTATTTACTTAGGGCTGATTTTTCAATCCTGAGATAAAAGGTCGGATAGTTAACTGAAGAATAAAGTTATTCGGTGGTTTAACCGTCGAATAAGTCATAGTCGATTTTTCTGACCGAATTTTTGAAGTCTGGCAACTCGCACTTTACAAAGCAAAATATTGAATACTCTATTGTTAGAGCAAGACAGACTGAGTCTCATTGTTTTAGGTTATTTGTCTGTTTTCTGTTTCATTCGTGACGCCTGTGCACATTTTATTGTGATTGAAAATAAAAAGACATGCTGTGACGAACAAAGACTTTTTGAACCGCACCAACTGTATTAGGTACCTGATAGGATACCTATCTATTTAAAAAGCAAATGTAGCACAGATTCTATTAAAAGTCTGAACCGGCGCTGAAAATATTTTGGATCCCACATGTTTAATGATCAGGCCTCGATCTGATGATTCTTTCTTTTCTTTCCAAAAGATTTATTCTATTCATAATATTATATTCGTTTATTATGGCCTCTTCTTCAATTGCCAGATCATCAATTACATCGAAAATATCCTTAGTTATTAAATAAACGTAAATTACAACCTCAAGCCAAATACCAGTTACCAATATCAATGTAAACTATCTGTCTAATAAAGGTTATTTGGTGGTTAACGCGACGGATAGTTTTATTCCTCAATTAACGCGGCTATTCGTCGGTTAAGTTCTATCTGACGATTGAAAAATTCATATCTTGCTATCTGTCGAATAAATACTATCTGCCTGTTTATCTGAGGATTGAAAAATCGGCCCTAAGTCAATGGTTTAGAAAACTTGCAATTGGCCAGTTTTTATAACTACATTTAATAAGTATTTGGTCGTAAAAAATACAATAAAGCACACCTTTTTTAGGAGCAACTGCCACAACATTTCAAGGAGGTATTCAAACTGATCAAAACTTGCCACCAAGGCCAAAGGAAGGTGGTATAGATACGCGATACTGTGAGTTCTACAATGGAACTTCACCTGATACATGCGATTCCACGGAGAATTCGACCTGCCCACCACAACCCATCATCAAAGATGCTTGTCAACCTATCGAAGCATACAAGAGTAACCACTGCTTTGTCATCTGGTACTACGATAATACCACTAATAAGGCAACAGTCCAGGTAAAAGGATGTTTCATTGACACCGTCGCTTGTAACCAGCGAGCATCAAGATGTCGTATTCACAACAACAAGCGTCCACTGCTTCACTGCTGCTGCGAAGGCGATATGTGTAATGCAAACATGACATTTCCTGGATACGAAGCCGGTATGTCTACTTCGACTGAACCACCTCCCGAGAGAATTCCTACATCTCCTTTGCCAACCCCCGACAGCGACACGAACGCCGTTATTGCCTACATTTTGACACCGCTGTTTCTGCTGTTCGCTTTACTCGTCGGATGCTACTTTTTGTACAGAAAGAGAAAAAGTAGTTCCTTCGCCGAGTTAGCGAGTGGGGAGGTATCGTTGTCGAGACCGCCCTCGGCGGGCGGAGGCATGGAGGAGGCCGGCGGATTGCTGGGCCAAGTTACGCTGTGCGAGGTGCGCGCGCGCGGACGCTTCGGTGCAGTGTGGAGGGCCAAGCTCGGCCCGCGCGATGTCGCCGTCAAAGTTTTCCCGTTACAAGACAAGCAGTCCTGGCTAGCAGAACAGAAAATCTATAGACTTCCTAGGATGGATCATCCGGATATCCTGCATTTCATTGGGGTCGATAAAAAAGGAGATAATTTGCAAGCTGAATACTGGCTCATTACTGCTTATCATGAGAAGGTATTGTATTACTAGTTTTGTAAAACATTTGCGTTGGTGTATTGGCATGTTTTGATTGTTTTAAGATTATCAATAATAATCAAAAGTTCTCTGTACAATGCATGTTTAATTCATGAAGCCCCAAGCGGCCACATCCGGCCGCGATAACAATGAAAAAGCTATTGTGTCTCGTTTTGCCACGACTGATGGGTTAAGCATAATATATAAAAACGAATTTATAGTATTCCCAAAATTTTATTGGTCGACCATTTGTTCGGCAGGGCTCCCTCTGTGACTATCTGAAGGCCCACACGTTGACGTGGGCTGAGGCGTGGCGGGTGGCCGCCGGCGTGGCTCGGGGTCTCGCTCACTTGCACGAGGAAGACGGTGGGAAGCCCGCAATCGCCCATCGCGACTTTAAATCTAAGAATGTCCTCCTGAAAGCAGACTTGAGCGCTTGCATCGCTGACTTTGGCCTGGCCTTGGTGTTCGTCGCGGGGCACGGCTGCGGCGATGCCCACGGTCAGGTCGGGACCAGGCGGTACATGGCACCCGAGGTCCTCGACGGAGCTATCAACTTCACGAAGGATGCGTTTTTGAGAATAGACATGTACGCTTGCGCGCTGGTCCTGTGGGAAATTGTTTCAAGGTTAGATTGAGAGGAATTTTTTCATTGTTACTGAAATTATCAAGGGATATTTTAATGGCTCTTTTTGTTATTACACAATTAAAATTATTATCACTAAAAGTATTTAAATTCAATTCCAGATGCATCGAAGGCGGCATTGATCCAGCGGCGCAGTATCGTTTGCCTCTCGAGGAGGAGGTGGGTTCACATCCCGGCCTTGAGGAGATGCAGGAGACTGTTGTTCAAAGAAAAATGAGACCGCAAATACAGCCGCAATGGCGAAATCACCCTGTAAGTTTATTTAGTAAATATTTGGCTTTTCTATCTAGATAGAAAAAAAATTCAAGAATCAAGCATTCTGACAGAATGACAAATTGTATAAAATGCACGGTTTCAATCTGCGTTATTGTGCGTTGTTGTTATTTTTATTATTTTTATGTATTTTTAGTCAATATTAAAAAAAAAAACTTTTCCCCTGATCGACTTCATCAGTGTGAAACTTCCAAGTTTGCTATTTTAAGGAAGTCTTATGATACAAGTTGTACGCAATAACCTCGAATAAAACTTTTTAGGGTCTGGCCGTACTGTGTGACACGATGGAGGAGTGCTGGGACCACGACGCGGAGGCGCGGCTTTCGGCGTCGTGCGTGCTCGAGCGCGTCGCGACGCAGCGCCCCGCCCCGCCGGCCCCGCCCCCCGCAGCCACGCCCGACACCACGCCCCTCCTCATACACGAGCTCGCGTGATCGCCGAAACGCGGCGACGAATTGCCGCTTATACTGCTGTAAGTGTTGAGGGAGCCAATACATAATATACGAAAAATATACTCTGTTCCAACTCATTTTGACATAATCAGTTTGATCGCGCTAAAATGGCCAAAAATGAATCAAAACTGAAAGGGTATTGATGCTGTTATAAGATTTACAGGTTTTTAAACTTTTAGCTAAAAAACCTGTAAATCTTATATAAAGAAAAATTCATATTAATATTGAAACAACATTTAAAATACAACAATGATGGCTATCATCATAAAGTCACTGTCTTGTTTTAGTCAGTTTTGTGATTGGCGATGTAAACGACTCCAAGAAGTACACTAGCACTTGGTATTTAATCATTGTGACTATTTTGAAATAATAACTTAAGTTACTTAGCCTACAAAATCCATTTTGAAATTTAATAATAAAATTACTCTTATAAGGGTCACATCGAGACAAAACCCGGCACTGCATTTTTAAGATAGCGACAGTGCAGCATCCTGTAGAAAATGTTATTGTTCCCTCTATGCAATTTTACTCCGAGACACATATTGTAATTTGTAAGAAATGTAAACTAAAAACGAGCTATGAACGTGGATGAATTGTAGAGAACTACGTCAGAAATGCACACTATGGAGGACTATACTGTAGCCCCCTAGACTTGTAGCAAAACATATTTTTTTACATAAAATAGTTTGAAGAGTCAGTTAAAATAATAAAATTTGTTAATCTCTCTGAAAAAAAATACATTAATCAATACTTGACCATCGTGTTATTTATTTGTTAGCAAATTAAAATAACAAGATTAGTCATATATTAGTTTAAAGTTTTAATCATAAAGAGTTTCATAAATCTCAATTCCCACTTTACTATAAATAAAACTGTAATTATAACACCAAAATAGATGATTATTTATAAATAGAAGAAAATATATCGCGCTGTAATATTATAGTTATACATAATTATTATATTTAAAAAAAGCAAAATAAAAGCACCCCTTAGTTAAAAAAAAAACGAAATAATTTAATTTTACATTGCACCTGGCAACATAATATTTTATTTTTTATTAACATAAATGATGTAACAAACCCCGACTGAAATAAAATTCTCCTGCGTAAATAAGTTATGACTTTTATTGTGACACGCATAAAACAATAATTTATGTTATTGCAAAGTCATGCTGAACGTAGATATCATTTTGTAAGATTTTTTAAAAGCAGTCCAATAAATATTTCAATAAACATAGATAAATTAGTAGACATGTTTTGCTCATAGAAACTTAACTTATTCTTCCAAAATTAATAAGTTCGTTTGCCAAATCCTCATTGGTGTAAATACTCACTGTACATTGTACAAATCATAGTCATCGGTCGCATTTAAAACTTTGTATTATATTTTTGTAAAGTTTATTTGAAAGAGGATTGTCGTATTGTAATCATATTAATATTTTTACAAACTAACATTATTTTTCTACTTATATTTTTTGTAATTGACCCGTCGCATCTGAGTAAAACATTCGTTAGCGCTGTTAGTTATTGTTTCACAAATCTGCCCTACTCACATTTTGTCAAGTATATGTTCTTATTGCTGTTTTTTTATTTCAATATAAATGCCTTTCTTATTCTTACACTTCCGCCTGCTTCATAAAAAATGTCTATCAAATGTTTTAAAAAGATGCGACATTTTTGTAAGGCTATTATATTTAATTTCGTAGATCGTATTTACATTTTGGGGTTCTTGTAACAATTATTATTGGTCGATATCAAACTCCAGTAGATCTCTTGCCCGAACTCACGAGCCCCGCTAGACGAAGACTGTACTTTATAATTGGCTTTAGTTTTGTAACTACGAAGTGCAAATTTAAGAAATCGAAGCAATGAAACTAGTAGTAAAGATATCAGCTAAGGTTACATTCGGTTAAGACACGAATTAGAAGAGATTAATCTTAGTAACTCGTAAGGTACGACATCCGTTTGTTCGAATATGTGAAATATCTACTCAAAAAACTATACAATATTTATTTGAATATTCATTGTCGTCGAAAATGGTATTTTTTTAATAAAAAAATGCTACGTTGTCAACAACGACACCTGGTGAATTTTTTATGTATTAATATTATATAGTTTATTTGAGTGGATATTAACGAATAAACGGATCTTTAGAATGAAAGTGTTTGTCATGTAATGTTACATTTCGTTTAAGAAAATAAAAATATCATGAAACAATCGATGCTATCAATGAAAATACATATTGTTATACAATTATCAGCAGGAAATGCGGTTTGATTTCCTACGCGGAGCATATCACCACTCATAGGATAAGGGAAAGTTGCCAAATGTAAATACATTAAAGTTAATTTTTAAGTTAGTTAAACGATTTCTCTGAATGTCAGTTGTAAGTTGTGGACACATTTCAGTAGATATATTTTGCAATGGCCTAATATTTCTGTGTCAAAATTATCTCTTAACGATAGGCTTTTGTAAATTATAAAGTTCATTGGCGTTATGGCTCTAAAATTGTTGTCATTTGAAGTCACGCCCAGCGCCCTAGTCTGTTTTAGGTAACTAGGTAATAACTATGTGAAATGATGTTTGAGCGCGTGGTTTCCTATGATTCATTTTAATTTATCGACACATTGACTGTGTATTAGATTAGAATGTTTGTTATACAAAAATAAGTGCCATTTATTTCGTGATTTTTTAGGCAGCAATATATTATGAAAAGTGTGTTATTGACTATTGTATGATTAGTTAAATATACCTTTAATTTAAAATGTATGCATCATAATCTGTCCAGTTGAATAAAACTCTCGTTTTGTACTTTGTTACGCTTTATAGCAACTTTATATGTATGTTATAGAACTTGTTGTTTATATTGTAGAGTAATTGATGATGCGGTGCAATAATTTATTGTATTACGTATAGTTCAGCTTTAACAAGTTGTGTCCACAGCTTTAGATTAAATATTATAAGGTAACATTATGAATATTGTAATTCAAATTTGTAAAATGAGCTCTTTGAAAGTAAAGCCAACTAGTAGGGTATTATTACAAGTGCAGCTGGTTAACGAAATATTTTTGACTGATGATTCTAGTTATGATAGTATGGCAACATTTTTAATTGATACTTTTTGCGTTGTATGAACGTAGTCAGCCCTGGATTTATAAATAGGCCGCGTCCTAGGGGCGGCAGCATCCTAGAGGGTGGTAGCGTCCTAGGAGGGCGGCAGATTTTGTGGTAGCCGATTCCGTACTGTATGGGGCGGTGGAAATAAAGTGGTGAACTTATTAGAAAATATAGATCCGACACTGAACGTGGCTCAACAATTTCACATTATCGGCCGCCTAGACGAGCAATTTTATTGTCAATATCACGCTTCAATTTTATTGAACAGTTTATTTGACAATTAGATTGAAAAGCGCGCGATGTTCAATATCAACCATAGACAGGAAATAATATTACGCAATACGTGACATTGACAATAAAATTGCTCGTCTAGGCGGCCGGTTACGCAACATTGCTGTAATGACTGCAGACGCTCTTCCTTGGAAAAAGTTCGTTTCTCCAATATAAAGAAACTCACGTCGCTCTAGTAATTATTATTATACTTGTCTTTGTCATGTTTCATATTAAAACATATACCTGTCTCTCTCATAACGTTTGTAATTTGCCATTGCGATATCCGAAATCGTCCCGCGATTTCTAGCAAAAAATCAGTCGAAAAAAAATTACGAGTGACGCCACCCACGTTCGTATACAGCCTTGCCTCATCATACTTTAAACTTGCTATAAACTTTGTTATTTTCCACATGAGTCAATTTTTTTGTTATATTTTCAGCAACAAAATAACACTGGTTGGCCTTGCAGTAGTCTATCTGATATTGTAGTCGGTTTGTGGAATCTATTTTTATTTTCATCTAACAATAATAAATGTCTGTTGAGATTTATGTACTAAAATATATTTTCTAGACATACAGTTTGTTTTACTATCCTAATAAATAATTCTATAAGTTGACTAAAAATGAACCTACGAATGAACTAAAAATGAAATTTTGTAAACTGATGTATGCAGTATGGTTAATGGTATTACTCCTCGTTCACCCGAATATTGTGTAGCCATGTTTGGTGGTTCCATTATACAAGGTGTAACAAAACTAAGAGTGGGTTGCACCAACTAACTTTAACTTTGACTGTACAGTGCAAAATGTCAAATCTCTGGTTAAAGTTAAATATGGCGTCCAAACACCCCATATGCTCATACGACATATCTGTAATTTTTTCCGGTTAAAGTTAAAGCTAAAGGACGCCATATTTAACTTTAACCATAACTTTAACCACGCCTCTGGTGCAACGCAACCTATGTGATAATACTTTAGGGTGTGTATATGTGTTCCTTATAGTCGTGTGCGTACAAGACAAAAAAACGAGGAGTATGGCTTTTGCTGAACCAAAGATTTCCTTTGGTAGGATTGATCTTTATATCCCTAAGATGGGTTTACGATGTGGAGCCACCTGAATATTTCATGCAGGTGGGGGAGGGAGGGAGGGAGGGTTTTTAGCTTTAACAAGGTATGAGGTTAATAACTGCGTGGGATTTAGGTATATAGTCGAGTTTGGTATCATTTTCGATTCAATCGAATGTTTAAATGCCAATTTTGGAATAATATTTTTAGATAAAAGATGGTAAAAATAAAATAAAAAAATTTGAATATATGATTTTCAACCAACGAAAACGCTGTTGACAGGGCTTAATTAATATAAGGAGGCTAGTAGCCGCATTATTCTGCATGCCAAAGACATGGTGATGAATGGAGCAATTTAAACATATTAATAATACTAGACATCCGCGCGGCTTCGTCCGCGTAAATCTAAAATTTCACGGAAACCGTATATTTTTTTATACAAATTAATAACCCATGGCTCACGTAGTCTACTATATATTCGTGTCAAATAACATAAAAATTGCTCCAGTAGTCTGTGAGATATTAGCCCTTTCAAATAATTTTCCCCGTTTTTTTACATTTTCCTCTGTATCTTTGCTCTTATTGGTCTTGGCGTGATAAAATATAGCTTATATCCTTCCTCGCTAAATAGGCTATCAAACACTGAAAGATTTTTTCAAATCGGGCTAGTAGTTCTTGAGATTAGCGCGTTCAAACAAACTAACCAACAAACTCTCCAGCTTTATTTTCACATTTTCCTCTTTATCTTTACTCCTATTGGTCTTAGCGTGATAAAATATAGGCTATAGCCTTTCTCGATAAACAGGCTATCAAACACTGAAATATTCTTTCAAATCGGATGAGTAGCTCCTGAGATTAGGGCGTTCAAACAAACAAACTCTTCAGCTTTATAATATTACTAGACATTCCGCGCTGCTTCGCCCGCGTAAATTAGATATTTCACTGACAAATTAGTCCACAATAAACAGCCTATGATCCTTCACGTTCCTACTTTTTATCTGTGCCAAATAACAGAAAAATTACTCCAGTTGTTCGTGAAATAAGCCCTTTCAAATAATTTCCCCCGTTTTTTCATTTTCCTCTCTGCTAAAATTTAGCTTTAACAAGGTATGAGGTCAATAAATGCGTGGGATTTAGGTATATAGGCGAGTTTGGTATCATTTTCGATTGAATCGAATGTTTAAATGCCAGTTTTTGAATAATATTTAGATAAAATATAGTAAAAATAAAATAAAATAAAAAAAATTAGAATATATGATTTTCAACCAACGAAAACGCTGTTGACAGGGCTTAATTAATATAAGGAGGCTGATAGCCGTATCTTTGCTCTTATTGGTCTTAGCGTGATAAAATATAGCTTATAGCCTTCCTCGATAAATAGGCTATCAAACACTGAAAGATTTTTTCAAATCGGACCAGTAGTTCTTGAGATTAGCGCGTTCAAACAAACAAACTCTTCAGCTTTATTTTCACATATTCCTCTGTATCTTTGCTCCTATTGGTTTAAGCGTGATAAATATAAGCTATAGCCTTCCTCGATAAATAGACTATCAAACACTGAAAGATTCTTTTAAATCGGATGAGTAGCTCCTGAGATTAGCGCGTTCAAAAAAACAAACTCTTCAGCTTTATAATATTACTAGACGTTCCGTGCTGCTTCGCCCGCGTAAATTAGATATTTCACAGACAAATTAGTCCACAATAAATAGCCTATGATTCTTCACGTTACTTCTTTTTATCTGTGCCAAATAACAGAAAAATTGCTGAAAAAATCGTGAAATAAGCCCTTTCAAATAATTTCCTTCGTTTTTTCACATTTTCCTCTATTTCTTCGCTTATATTAGTCTTAGCGTAATAAAATTTAGCCTATAGCCTTCCTCAATAAATGGGCTATCTAACACTGAAAGAATTTTTCAAATCGGACCAGTAATTACTGACTCATACTAAGATAAGCGCGTTTAAATAATGCTTCTTCTTCTTCTTATTTTTACGTTGTTTAACATCTTTATCGTGCAAATATGAGTCCTAAAATGAATTTAGCATTCTTAAGTCATCCGAATATGGTACCGAACTTGGAATAGTTCCATAATTAATGCCTCTATACAGATTGAGACTCTATTTTCCTCCAGAGCAGAAGCTACTAAAATTAAAAAAAAACTAACATCAAAAATCGCGGTGGCTCCACATCTTAAATCCATCCTTGGACTATAAGGACCAATCCTACCAAAGGAAATCTTTGGTTCATTAATAGCCGTATAATTCACCGTACACACGGTGACGCTTGCCCATACAAAAGTGAAAAAAAAAATACTTTCAGCGCTGCTACTTTCACACTTAACTCTACAAGGAACACGTACGCACCTAAAGTATTACCACTTAGTTTTGATACACCCTGTATATTTTTAGTGACGCTTGCCCATACAAAAGTGAAAAAAAAAATACTTTCAGCGCTGCTACTTTCACACTTAACTCTACAAGGAACACGTACGCACCTAAAGTATTACCACTTAGTTTTGATACACCCTGTATATTTTTAGTCTATGGCTTGATGCCGCTATCCCCAACTCGCGGCTCACGGGCCGCATGCGGCCCGCCGGGACTTTATATTTTGTGGCCCGCGCGATGTTAAACAATTTTGAAATTCACGCCCACCGGAAAAGTCGTTAAATTTTTTCCACTTTTAAATCGTTAATTTTGGAGAATGTTTTTTTTTAACCAGGTAAAAAAAAAATTGTTGCGGCCCGCGACACCAAGACCAAAACATATTTGTGGCCCGCATGAAAAAAAGGTTGGGGACCACTGGCTTGATGGTTTTTGATATAAAGTTATTTAGGCATATAATATTTTTTCCGTCACATTGGTGTTTCATTGGGTTTTCCATTCGTTTTCTCGCAAAGACACAGTGTTAAAATAGTCTTGAAAAAAAAAGACGGCGTCTATTTAATTTGCGTAGCTGGGCGTAATGTTTAACTATTATTGAAAATAAAACCAGTAAGGAAAGTACGAAAGATTTATTTCTCAATTATTATGCAGCTATGGTAATTTTACAAGGATATGGCAACACAAGTAAACACGCAGCTGTTTAATATACAGAAATAAATGTATTTTGTACAATGAGGACTGTATTTAGACTGTTCGCACTCGTTTATACCAACACAACTCAATTGTGCACATAATCAGAATGTAAAAATTCAGACACGATTGGTCTTAAAAATCTACACCGGAAGACTGAAAGTCAAACGTTTACACTGGTTTCGAAACGAAAGGTTAATTCCCGAAAACACAGTTAATATTGAAAACTTACCGTTACAAGTTTAGACGAGTTACATATATCGGCAGTATCGTTTAATACTATAAAATCTCACTCTCGGTATCGTCTACAAAACTATAGTCGGAAACGTATAAATCAAAACATAATTACATCGTCTAACGGTATATACAACATAGTCTTTGATGAACAAGTGGTTGAGGGAGGGGGGAGTGGTGGGGGATGCGGGGTGGGGCGTGTCATGTGGCGTCGCGGGGCTGGGCGGGGCGCGCGGAGGCGTGTCGCTACGAGGCGCGCTCGTCGTCCTGCGCGCGCGACGCGGACGCCCGCAGCCGGTCGCCGTGCGCCTTGTACTCGATGGCCACGGAGGCGGGCAGCTGCAGGATGCGCCGCATGGCGTCCCGCACGCGCGCCGACGCCGCCGTGTCCGCCGCCGTCCTGTGCCACACGGCGAGGTGGTCCTCCTGAAAACGGGAACACTCATATATAAAAATCTACTTCAAAATACCAACTTATAGGTTGTTAGTAATAGAATATATTTTAGCTATATAATGTTTGTAAAATGACAACTATTAACCCATCAAGCCCTATAAGCTCACCGGTGAGTGAGACACAATAAAATAACAAAATTAAGGGGTTATGAAATGCATCACCCAGGTACTTATTGCAATTTTGTTCAAAATGAGTTAGAATACAATAATTTAGTCTACTTATTATCATTACATTTGTGTAATAATAACACTAATGACTAAAATAATGGTCACCTTAGTTAATTTACCATTTAACCGTGTTTCTTTAAGTTAGTAACTTGGAAAGTTAGTACTGACTGATAAAATTAATACAAACTTTTAAAGTTAGTATTATACAAAATTATTGAGGATTTAATTTATTGTGTGTGGTAAATAAGTGGTCCTTTAAATTATTAGTAGCATTATGGCCATACAGTGTACTAAGTTTTATTTTCAGATCAAAATGAATAAAAGCAGAGTATTGGATTATTTACCAACAAATATAATATGTAGAACTCTAAACGATACTAATATTATAAATGCGAAAGTATCTCTGTCTGTCTGTCTGTCTCGCTTTCACGCCAAAACTACTGAACCGATTGTAATGAAATCTTGTACACAGTCTAAAGCTTGAGAAAGGACATAGGCTACTTTTTAACTGGAAAACTGGTGTTTATGCATTTTGTTCAAATTAAGTTAGTTCCAAAAATTCATATCAGATGGAGCTAAGAGTCGCCTAGATCGCGCTAGCGCTTATTCCAACATCTTTCTATAAGAGGTGGTACCATCTAATGTTACACTTTTGGATTCTTTTGATTGTTATACACATGTTTAAATAACTTACTATTCAGTACTTTATCTATGCAGTGACGTAACCTCAATGGTAAATAGTTTATGGGTAAAGTTGTGTAATGGGGGCCTAAATAACCTTAAAAATTTGGCATAAAGTTTAATTTTAAAAAATATATATATTATGTGCACACTGCACAGCTGTTTTTGGGTATTTTGATTTCAGGGGTGCCAGGGTTTTAAAAAGCTTTTAAGACACTAAATGGACACCAGTTTTGTTGACACCGCACGCTATAAACTGAGGTCCACATAGACGAAGTTGCGGGCAACAGCTAGTATAATATAATAATAAATTGATGTTATTAGGTAATGTTTATTTCTAAGGCCACATTAAACATATATACCTGAAAGCGTACAGACAGCACAACGCCGCAAAGCTCAGGCCCCACCATGAACTGTTCACCCAACATTGCCATGCACAGATCCTCCCAGGCCCGAACCGTTTGAGACTTACGGAGCCTCACTGTCTGTAATGACATAAAAAAATATAAATTAAAAATCTTTTAGCTCGGACTTTACAATTTATTTAGTGTAAAAAAATTCTTATTGTTAACATTTCTTCATAGGTTACTAAAATGGATAAATAAAGGTTCTACATAAAAAAAAGCAATACTAACCCATTTACCTCCATTGACATTTGCTGGATCTTCCCACATAGGTTTAATGCCTAATTTGAAAAGATGTAAATCTGATAAGGGTGGGAGTTCATAGGGCCGGGCTAGGTGAGAATACAGACCCCACCACTGTTCCACAGACGCTACACGACCAACCATCCTGAGAGCCTGAAAATGTTAATAGAATCAACATTCAATATTATTATTGATGCAGTTTACAACATTATGTATTATCTGAAGCTGTTCTATCTGTTATAGTCTATTTGTATTATCATTTACCTGCCCATAACCTGTAGTAGCAGCAAGTTCTCTAGCGGGTGGTCGTCTAGAGAACCACATCCAGTAGCTATACTCAAGTCTGTGCTCGTGTGGTGGCACGTAAGGTTCCAGTGGATCCCTCTCGTCGGGATTGCGATCGTCCTCATCGTTATGTCCGTGGTTCAGGCCCACGCTTTCGGCAGTACGGCGTTCAGGCACGTTCAAATTATAGAACTTGCACATTTTCCTTTCTGTCATGTTATTCCAATAATAACATGATGCACTAACGGCCTAACCTACGACAAGTAGATGGCAGTATTTCACACGAAACGGAGTCCAAAGAAGCCCAACTATCTATTTTATAAATCAGTTTAATATTAATTTATTTTTTATCAATAATTTAATTTATTTAGTAATATTTTTCTATTATATTTTCAGCCTATTCCTTCTTTTTCTATGTATAACCTTTTTCTTTCCGTCATCAAATTCAAACTGTCAAATGACAGCATGGATGATGGATTCCTATAGTCTATACTCTATAGTCTATATGCGATATTAAAAAAAATCCCTGTGTCGATCGCAGTGGTGAATGCAGGTGAGTGGCGTGGCGCTGGGGCCCGGGCGCGGCCCCGATTGGCCCCGAGGGTCAAGCCCGACGCTTTGATTGAAAATAGTCTGTCAAGAAAGTGAAGAAATTAAGTGGCAACATTAGATCAGGGCTTCAAATAACGTTATTTTTTCATAACGTTACTGCTTCAAGGACATAGATAACGTTATGAAAATTTACACGATATTAAAATAACGTTAAAAATTGATATTAATAACGGTTAATGTTATAACGTTATATAGGATTTATAACGGTAAATATATGTTCTTTGATAACGTTATAGTCCGTCAAGAAAGTCATGACAGGCGGGAAAATTTTCTAAACGTAATCACGCTTTTAAGGTGTATTTTTTTCTTTGTATTTTCACAGAGAACGCTTATTACATTTTAAATATTATCACCTTGCACATTTTTATCTCGAATTAATAAAGTTCTCATATTTTTTATTTCATTTAAAAATTTTCCCGCCTGTCATGACTTTCTTGACAGACTATACTTTTTGTAAAATAAGTACAGTGCCACCAACTTATCTGTTCAGTAGCCGGGGTCAGTAGTGTCGCGTTTAGTGTTGCTATTTAAGAATGTTTACCAAAACTGTAGGGAATCCACTGTAACTGGGCTGTATCTGTATTCTGTACACATGGGATGTCCTTTCACGGCCGTTAGAAGCCAAAATGTTTTTTGGAGTTTACTCCTTAAGAATCGATTTTCATATTTAAGGCGCCCGGTATGAGAAAAACCCGAGGGGTAAAACCTACTAAAAGTAACAAAAAATCGTGTCACGTTTTTGGCGCGCACCTTTAGTGCGCACCTTTCTAATTTGTTTTAACAAGATTTGAATGCACAATCCTTTAAAGTTTAAAGAGTGGGTATTCCCGGGTAAATATTAGGTGTACAGATAGAATGTACACATTATTCATATAAAAAAGTAGTAGAGTAGTAGATTAGTTCAAATTCGGGGAGGGGGTAGCCGAGGTGTTGCCTTTGATGTTAGAAGAAACCCCGTTCCTCTAGGCCTATTGGGAGCGGAGTTATGGCTAATTTAGTAAGACGTTTGACAGTTGCCGAGCTGTCAATGTCAAAGTTTGAATGCTTGTCACTCGGCAACTATTTGTCCTGGATATGGGTTTCTTCGGCTTGATCTTCCTGGATTTTTCTCCTCTATTTGATTCTGGCCTTAGAATTGAGAAAATAAAATTGATAGGGAGGGGGGGGGGGTAGCCGAGGTGTTGCATTTGATGTTAGAAGAAGCCCCGTTCCTCTAGGCCTATTGGAAGCTGAGTTATGGCCGCTTTTGTTCGACGTTTGACAGTTGCCGAGCTGTCAATGTCAAAGTTTGAATGCTTGTAGCTCGGCAACTATTTGTCCTGGATATGAGTTTCTTCGGCTTGATCTTCCTGGATTTTTCTCCTCTATTCGATTCTGGCCTTAGAATTGAGAAAAAAAAATTGATGTCTCTGATTTAGTTCAAATTCAGGGAGGGGGTAGCCAAGGTATTTCCTTTGATGTTAGAAGAAACCCCGTTCCTCTAGGCCTATTGGAAGCGGAGTTATGGCCGCTTTTGTTCGATGTTTGACAGTTGCCGAGCTGTCAATGTCAAAGTTTGAGTGCTTATAACTTGGCAACTGTTTGTCCTGGATATGGGGTTCTTCGGCTTGTTCTTCCTGGATTTTTGTTAAAAATATCAATAATTAATATTGTTATTGTGAAGTTATAATTTTTATCATTATACTGGCTAAAGTGAACTAAAAGTATTTTGAAATAACTATGGCAGAAAGGGGTGTAGATAATATTGCCGGAACATCTGATTTCATATGATATTAATCTTTTTTCAGTTGAATAAACTCTTTTTGCGTATGCTTAGATACTCGTACTTAAAGAGTAAACTCCAGTCGTGCGTCGGAGCTGACACACTTTTTATCTTTTTAATATCTGTCTGTGTACGCGCATCAGGAAATCTAGTCAATGTAAAATGCGGTTTTCATAGTTCTGTTCTTCTTACTTAAAAACTGGCCCATATAGAGCTGCTTCTTTTTAAATAAAACAGTAATAATTTATTAAAAGCATTTTTTAAACACGTACGTAACAGTACATAATAAGTACTTATAAGTACTTATAACAAAATAAAAATAACAACACTGATTTATATCTTTTTACAAGCTTTTATTTGACTTGGCTTGTTCATATGTAAAGTTTGTACTAAGTGTTTTTTTTTTTAATATTATTTTATTATATTTTATAACAATAATTATGGTCATTATGTCTATCTTCAAACAGCTGTACTCCAGAAATTCCAGAAGTAGACGGGCCTTACGATTCACACAACTCTCCGTCATCGTAATCATCATCACTCGAGTCGCTTTCGCTATCTTAAAATAATTTGTCGCGCATCACTTTTTAGTGGTTTCGGCATGATAATTATACTTTTAACAATAAAACAAGACTTAAAACACACAGAGCACTCGCACTTCAAAAACAGACAGCGAATGACATTTCACAAAATGGCAGTTGTAGTTCCAATTTTGTCTACTGAACAGATAAGCTGGTGACACTATATTTAATTTAATCAGTCAGTTCAGTATGCAGTATGCACAAAATTAAACTAGAGTCTAGACGTGTCTGGTGACCAGTAGGTGTATATTATAGGAAAAATGACGTCTAATGAGAATGACACGGTCAGTAGTTCAGTACTCAGTATCTTTGTTCAAATATTACTAATTTATGGTTTGTAGAGTAAATTATTGTATTGCCAGCACGTGCGCCGTGCGCTAGCTGCCGGGCGGACTCTGTTGTTTTGCAGACGACGGGGCGGGGCGGGCTTTTTGTCCATGAAGGAATAAAGATCGCGTATGCCCGTCGATGTCTGCAGCTGCCCTCGCCGCGTAGTTACACAAAGCACACGACGGGTGGAGGCAGTCAGTTCAGGACGTTCGTTCTAGTGGAGATAGAGAGAATAGAGCTAGCTGCCGCCCCGCGCCGCCACGCCGTCTGCGTTACTGCATTTTTTTTATGAAACAAGGGGGCAAACGAGCAAACGGGTCACCTGATGGAAAGCAACTTCCGTCGCCCATGGACACTCGCAGCATCAGAAGAGCTGCAAGTGCGTTGCCATCCTTTTAAGAGGGAATAGGGTAACAAGAGAGGGTAGGGAAGGGAATGGAATAGGGGAGGGTAGCGAAGGGAATAGGGTAGGGGATTGGGCATCCGGTAAACTCACTCACTTGGCGAAACACAGCGCAAGCGCTGTTTCACGCCGGTTTTCTTTGAGAACGTGGTATTTCTCCGGTCGAGCCGGCCCATTTCGTGCCGAAGCATGGCTCTCCCACGTATACTATACGCATGTAAACTAGTTTGTGTGTGTGATCCACGGTGGGCAGCCGCGGACATGCCGCGCCGCCAGAGCCTGCCGGGGACCTGCGGCGCGGTCTTTTTGCCCTTGGTGTGCGTTGGTAATACTAAGGCGCGCCGCAGACGTCACATTTTTTGTGTGATCGAGTCTGCGGCTTACATACAGTCTGCATGGCGCTCGCCATGCCGACTGTATGTAAGCCGCAGACTCGATCAAGTGTGACGTCTGTGGCACGCCATATTATAGGATTCCCTTTGTGCTATTGAACCACATACATTAGGGTTTCTGCGTGTTCTGTCGTAGTGTATCGTCATTCGTCGCATACGACCTTTCGACAGCGTGCGTAGGCCGTAGCTAACAGCTGATTGTACGAACATAGTACGAACACGAGATCGTTGACCGCGCGCGGCACTCTTCTTATTGCTTTAATAAATATTTTAAATTATTTTTCTATGTGGTTTATTAGTGTTACGGATACGGACACACAGAGCCATCTAGCGTCGAACCGGCAAAACTAGGGGACACACTACACATAAATCCCCTACTCGAAACTAGATGGCACTAGTTGGTACATGCTCGAATCTCCTAGAAAGTTCCGACCGTTGTTTACTTGTTTACGTGTTTACTTGTTTACGTGAATCGAGTAAGGAACTTTCTAGAATTCGAGTCGCCCATATAAATAGGCACAGGTGGATGGCCCGGGGTTCAGTTTTATCTGAGCGATCTTCGAGGCGACTTCGAAGTGAGAACAAGTGATCAATAGTGAGTGACAGTGATAGTGTTTAGTGTTTGGACTTAGTGCTTAGTGTTTGGACTTAGTGATTTGTGTGAGCTAGTGTTTGTGAATAAAGTCTTCAAGAGAGTCACCAGGTCTTTATCTCCGAATCCTCGAACCCTAGCACGTAACAACTGGTGTCGGAAGTGAGATTTGGAGATGCCATTGACTCCGAGAGAGGACTTCAAGGGGAGTGTCAGGACAAGGGCGCAGCGAGCTGCTGCCATTGACTTCGAGAGAGGAGTTGGAGGTGGGGCTGCGGAGGCCACACCCACTGGGGACCAAGCTCCGCCCACTGCGGGACAGACCCCACCCGCTGGCCCCGCCCACCAGGCTCCGCCCACTGACCACGCCCCCCAGGCTCCACCCACTTCGGGTGAAGCCACACCCACTGGCTCCGCCCATCGGAACCCGCCCACTGACCACGCCCCCAGGCCCCGCCCACTCTGGACATGGCCACGCCCACTGGCTCCGCCCACCAGGCCACGCCCACTCAGGCCACGCCCGCTGGCCCCACCCACTGGGCCCCGCCTGCTCAGGCCCCGTCAACTAGCTCCATCCATCCTGCCACGCCCGTAGTTTCTACGGCCCCTCAAATGGCTCCTCAATTGGAAAGCATAATTGGGTTAGTTCAGACTTTGCAAGATTCTCAAAGGGCAATGATGGAGGCACAAGACCGCAAGTTCAGCGCGTTGCAAGAGTCACAAGAGTCACATGATCGCAAGCTCGGCGCTTTACAAGAGTCACATGATCGCAGGCTTGGCGCTTTGCAAGAGTTGCAAGAACGCAAGCTCTGCGCCTTGCAGGAGTCACAAGAGCAACAAAAAGTCCTTCAAGAAAAAGCACTTGGAGCTATAAAGGATGTAAGTGACACGGTGGTTAAGCTCCGAAAAGATGTCGACATAATGGACGAACGAGTTACGGGGTTAGGATTGGATGTGGAAAATGTGAAAACCGGCCTTACTGAACTTCAGAAGAAAGTAGTGCGCCTGGAAACCACAGGAGTGGCGGTGTCTAGTGGAACTACCGGAGTGGTGCAAGTGGTACAAGGACCAAGAGTTAAAGTGCCACCATACGACGGTACTACTTCTTGGAACGCTTATCGTCAGCAATTCCAGACGGTTGCTTCTGCCAACGGATGGACTGACGAACAATGCCTGACCGCTCTCACTGTTGCGCTCAGAGGGCAAGCTTTGTCGGTCCTAGAAGCACATACAGGGAAGGGGTTCCAAGACCTGATGGAGGCCCTTGAATCCAGATACGGGGAGCGACACCTGGAGCACGTGTTCCGTGCTCAACTTCGTGACAGAGTCCAACGCTCAGGAGAGGGACTACAGCAATGGGCGTTGGAAATTGAAAAACTTGTCAAGAAGGCACACCCAGAAGCCGATTCCAAGATGATCGACACGAATATTGTGCAAGCATTTGTCGACGGAATCAGGGACCTGGAAGTCAGAGCTGCAGTAAGGCTACGTCACCACACCTCGCTAAAGGAAGCATTGACACATGCTTTAGAGGTCGAGGCTGTTCGGCGTGATATACGGCAGACGCATAAGATCCACGAGGTCTCTGAGGAAGTTAAGGAGGTCAAGGCTCCCACGAAGAGAAGTTTTGGAGCCATGTGCTACAAGTGCGGCGAGAGGGGCCATCTTCAGCTCAACTGCCCGCAGAAGGAGACTCAGATGGCAAGAATGAAAAGGCTCGAGGAACAAATGGAGGAGCTGATGAAGCAAGGGGCTTCGTCCCCCCGCCCGGGAGCAGGGAAACGAATAAAAGCCAGGACTAAGGGGCGAGTGCTGGCTGACGCGGAGGAAGCCCCAATAACTGTTATCTCCCAAGCATGCAGCGGGAATAGTCTTGTGATTCAGGGGACTATTAACAGGACGGATTGCAAAATGACTCTAGATACAGGAGCCTCTAGAACGATAGTGAACCCAAATCTGGTAAAAGCCGCAAGAAGACACAAGAGGAGAATTAACTGTCGGCTCCTTACTGCCTCCGGTCAGCCAATACCCGTCCTGGGGGAAATGTCAGTTACGATTAATGTAGGGGGTTACTCATACCCTCATGACGTTATCGTGGCTGAGATTATGGATGATTGCATCTTGGGTTTGGATTTCATGAAGAAGCACAACTGCAGAATTAATGTCGCTGACGGAGTTTTCAAGTGTGGCGAAGAAGAAATTTTCATCCTTGGAGGCGCCTGCGGGAACGTCGCATGTGTAAAGGAAGTCATTATACCTGGACGAGCGGAAGCTAGAGTGCTGGTGAAACTACCGCCAGCTGGAAAGAAGAAGTCAAACAGATGCGTGTACACACCTACCAAGCCATCAGCGCAAAAACTGATGACGGCGAGAACCCTTGTTAGTGGAAGCAGTAACGCTGTGGTCAGGGTTTTGAATCTTGGTGATCACGAGATCTGCTTGAACAAAGGTGACGTCATTGGAAAGTGCGAGGAAGTTGTCTGGATGAGAAAGTGTAGTTCGATCACAGGCTCAGACTCAGCAAACAGCAGCAACTATGGAATAGTGACCGAGCTACTCGATGACTGCAAGAGTAATCTGACTTATTCGCAGAGCATGAAAGCTAAGAAGTTTTTACAACGCCACGCGAATATCTTCTCCAGTCAGGAAGGCGACCTTGGAAGAACGTCGATGGTTCAGCACAGGATAGATACCGGAAGCGAGAACCCAATTCGTCAACGAGCAAGACGGATACCCATTGCAAAGGAAAAAGAAGTTGAAGGTCTTTTGGAGGACATGAGAAGACATAAGATTATTGAACCGTCTGCAAGTCCGTGGTGCTCACCTGTTGTGTTAGTGAAGAAGAAAAATGGCAGCACAAGATTTTGTGTGGACTACAGGCGTCTCAATGATGTCACTAAGAAGGACAGCTATCCATTACCTCGAATTGACGACACTCTGGATACCTTGAGTGGCATGAAATGGTTCTCGACCCTGGACCTGAAATCTGGATACTGGCAGGTGGAAATTCACCCAAAAGACAAGGAGAAGACAGCTTTCTCCACCGGTAAAGGTTTATGGCAGTTTAACGTCATGCCCTTTGGATTGTGCAACGCACCTGCCACATTCGAGCGACTCATGGAGTGTGTACTGGCAGGCTTAGTTGGAGAGGCTTGCTTAGTCTACTTGGACTACGTCATCATTGTTGGCCGCGACTTCGAGGACCATTTGCGAAACTTAGAACGTGTTTTCGCCAAAATAGAGGGGGCCAAGTTAAATTTGAATCCGAAAAAATGTCGTTTATTCAGGAGTAAGGTCAATTATCTCGGCCATGTCATCTCCAGTGATGGAATCCAGACGGACCCGGAGAAACTGGAAGCAGTTCAAAATTGGCCAACCCCTAAGAACAAAACCGAAGTGCGGGCATTTCTCGGCCTATGCTCCTACTACAGGCGTTTTGTTAAGGGATTCTCGGAGATAGCCAAGCCATTACATCGGCTGACAGAGGATAAACGACAGTTTATTTGGGACGAGACTTCTGAAGATTCTTTTCAGAAACTGAAGAAACATCTGTGTGAAACACCAATCCTGGGGTATCCACAACCTGAAGGTCAGTTTATAGTCGACACGGACGCAAGCAACACGGCCATTGGAGGGGTGTTATCTCAAAAACAGGGTGAAAGAGAAGTTGTAATTGCATATTTCAGCAAATCTTTATCTAAGCCAGAGAGAAAGTACTGTGTGACAAGAAGAGAACTCTTAGCTGTTGTAAAGACGCTACAACATTTCAGCAAATATCTCATCGGCAGACAGTTTTTACTGCGAACTGATCACACAGCCTTGAAGTGGCTCCTGCAATTCAAGAACACAGAAGGCCAAGTAGCTCGATGGATTGAACAACTACAGGAGTATGACTTCAAGACGGAACACCGCAGCGGAAAGGCGCATGGGAATGCCGACGCACTTTCACGAAGGCCGTGTTCAGAGGACTACAAACACTGTGTTAAGCAGGAATCTAATGAAATAACATTAAAGTTAACCAGAACAAGTCCCTTGGGTCTCTGGGAGAATGATGCTATGAGAGAGGCTCAAGAAAGAGATGACGACCTTCGGCATATCATCACATGGAAGAAACGCGGTGACGTAAAACCAATCTGGAGTGAGGTTGCACCCACTGGCGCTGTCACTAAGGCGTACTGGGCGCAATGGGACAGTCTGATACTTCAAAATGGAATACTTTACCGGAAATGGGAGAAGACTAACGGCAGAGAGTTCCATCTTCAGATAGTTGTCCCAAGGACGAGAGTACCAGATGTTCTCCGTGAAATACACGATGGCGTATCTGGAAGTTATCTAGGTGTCAAGAGGACGTTAACAAAAGTGCGAGAACGATTCTACTGGTTGCATTGTCGAGATGATGTGCAGGATTGGTGCCGCAAATGTACTACTTGCGCTGCAGTGAAGGGACCACAAACAAGGAGCCGTGGGAACCTGCGCTTGTATAACGTTGGCGCACCGTGGAAACGAATTGCAGTTGACGTAGCTGGGCCATTTCCTGTAACGGAATCGGGAAACAAGTATTTTATGGTGGTCATGGATTACTTCACCAAATGGCCCGAAGTGTTCGCCATACCAAACCAGGAAGCTACAACGGTTGCTTCTAAGCTAGTCGAAGAAGTGATATCACGCTTTGGTGTGCCTCTAGAAATCCATTCCGATCAGGGCAGGAATTTCGAATCGCAGGTCTTCCAGGAAGTGTGCAGAATTTTGGGAATGCATAAAACGAGGACCACCGCGTACCATCCACAGTCTGATGGAATGGTTGAGAGATTTAACCAGACCCTTGAGAGGCATTTGGCGAAACTGGTAGATGACAAACAAAAGGATTGGGACAAGTATATACCGCTCTTCCTTCTGTCGTACCGTACCGCCGAGCATGAGAGCATAAAAGCTACCCCGGCGTATGTCAATTACGGTAGAGAACTGCGAGTACCAGTAGACCTCTTGACAGGAGGGTCACCGGAGGAACCGAAGACCGTACAAGACTATGTCTGCGATTTAAGGGAAAAGATGCGCTATATACACGCCATGGTTCGGGAAAATGGGTTGCAGTCAAGTGAGAACATGAAGACCAGATACGACCGGAAATCGAACACGAGTGGCTTCGAAGAAGGGTCACTGGTGTGGCTGCATAACCCAACTCGCCGAAAAGGGAAATCTCCAAAGTTGCAGACCAAGTGGGACGGCCCATACAAAGTGGTTACCCGACTGAATGATGTGACTTACAGGATTCAAAAGCAACCAAGAGGGACATTCAAAGTGGTACACATAGACCGTCTGGCGTATTACCATGGCAGTAATAATGATGCTCGGGACGAGCATCTCTAAGAGGGGAGTAGTGTTACGGAAAAACTAGGGGACAAACTACACATAAATCCCCTACTCGAAACTAGATGGCACTAGTTGGTACATGCTCGAATCTCCTAGAAAGTTCCGACCGTTGTTTACTTGTTTACGTGTTTACTTGTTTACGTGAATCGAGTAAGGAACTTTCTAGAATTCAAGTCGCCCATATAAATAGGCGCAGGTGGACGGCCCGGGGTTCAGTTTTATCTGAGCGATCTTCGAGGCGACTTCGAAGTGAGAACAAGTGATCAATAGTGAGTGACAGTGATAGTGTTTAGTGTTTGGACTTAGTGCTTAGTGTTTGGACTTAGTGATTAGTGTGACCTAGTGTTTGTGAATAAAGTCTTCAAGAGAGTCACCAGGTCTTTATCTCCGAATCCTCGAACCCTAGCACGTAACATTATTATATTTAAAAGATATTAATTAAGAAAAAATTAAAAATTAAAATTTAAAAAAATAAATAAAAAATACGTTTTCGTAATCAGAAAATGTAGTAAGTATAATCATACCTAAAAGTTATCGGAAGTGGTTTTATTACACCCTGTATACAGTGATTTGCTTTTTACGGCCCATTTTTAGTCCAAAACAATAACTATTATTTTTATTATTTCTCTATGTATTAAACTCCTAAAAGTAGGTAAGCACAAATCTCGCAAAAAAGTGGGCTGCGGCCTGCGAGTGAGATTTAGTGCACCGTGCACGATCGCATACCTGATACCAGAAAATAACGTTATATTTACCGTTATTATTATAACGATATTTGTTCGTTTATACATATCGAAAAAATATCGTTATAATAATAACGGTAAATATAACGTTATTTTACTAGATATTGTTAAAAAAATAACGTTATCTGGCTACCATTATGAAAATAAAGATACGTAACGATATTTTTTCTGTTATTCGATAACGTTATGAAGCCCTGCATTAGATTGATTTGAAAGGAATGACACTACGATATTGCCACTTTTTAATTTCTTCACTTTTTTGACAGACTATAATATATTAAACTGCTGCTACTCTACTTCTGATAAACTCCTCTGACATTTGTCACTACGAACTATAGGCTCACGCCTCGCGCCCGTATTATATATTATAAGTTTATGTATAATATAATAATAGTCGTGTTCGTTTGCTTTTTCAACTGCGCATGCGCGGCTTTTTGACATGACAACGTCTTATGGAGGCACCTCACATGGCTATTTGTAATTTGCTATTGGCTATTTGTTGTATTTGACAACATTATTGACGAATACGCAAACAAGCAAATAAAGGCAAATACGACCGCCCACACATGGACGTCAAATACCAAACTTTTACTTGATTTTCTTTACTTGCCTATTTGACTCCTTTGATGTGCGTCAAAAACCGACAAAGGTACGGATACGTGTATTTGGTATTGGTCATATTTGTCAAATAGGCAAATAAGGCCAATATTTGTCAAACATACCATCTACACATAGTGATTGTTTGGCGAATACATAAAATACGCAAATACAAATAGCCAAGTGAAGTGCTTCCATTATAATTCGATGGAGCCGGCTGCACGCCAGAAAAAACATGACTCATGCGGCGTTACCTCGCTCTGAGGCGTTCCATTTAAGGCTTGAAGTGCAAGCGAGAGCGTAGAACGAGCGACAAAGAGGCACGTTATCACGTTCAACTATCGTCAGTAAACCGACTTTACAGACAACAAAAACTTCTATTTAGACTGAGGTAGACGTGCCGTACTCTACAAAATGTCATTTGAAAAGCAATCCTAAAACAATACACTCAAAACATTACACACACACACACAAACTATAAGTTCAAGGTAGTCAAGTGCGAGATGCGAATATTAGTTTGTAACAAGAGTGACAAGGATGCAGGCCTATGGCATTCGTCCTACCGAACGCAAGCGTATCTCCCCGAAAGACTGGTAAACAAACGCTCGCAAGTACTGACTGCAAAAAATTACAAATTAAGATTTTTTTATCTGTTACAAATTAAGATTTTTTTTTTGTTATTAAGTTTATTGTATATTGAGTATCGAGTAACATCAACAACAACAACATTGAAGTTATTATTGAATATTTTATCCTTTATTTATTTTTTTTATTATAGCGCTTCGGCTATATAACCATGGCCAGTGTCAAATAAGTGGCGGGAAATCTATGTTTTTGTAACAATTTTTAGCATCGATTTTCTATTTGGTAAAGTCCAAAGTCTAGTCAAAGTCTAAGTAAAAGTCAATGCAGTCAAGGACTCAAGTCGGTCGATTCAGTAAAATGGTAGACGATTTACTAAAACTTTCGATGGAGTTTAGGAGGGAACACAAAAGGCATGTTTCTGGAAGTTGTATCACTGGCCTACACTTGTGCATGATAGCAAATATCTAATGGTTAATATTCTATCAATAAAACACATTAAAAACCTAGAACAATCTTAGGAAATTACATAATACAAAACACAACGCCACTCTTTCACATTCTCGGCTAAACTCTTCCTTCGTTTATGTCCTAAAAAAATTGACTTAAGCATATTAACCTTATGGCTACCACACACGCTACGGTCTACCGGCGAGGTCACCTGCAGGTATACCTGCGCAGGTGTCACTCGAAAGAATTGATTTTCGATTTTGCGCAGTTCGCCTGCGCAGGTCCTAGTAACTGCACAGGTCTATTCCCACACACATTCCGATTTACTTGCGCAGGCATACCTACACAAGTAGACCTCTCCGGTAGACGGTTGCGTGTATGGCTAATATTAGACTGTTTTTATTTGTTTTTTTATTGTTTTTTTTTTCTAGTTGATTTGATCTGTTATATTTAATCAGTGCAGTAATATTTTAGTTTCTTAAATTTTAATATTTTATTCCTTTGTTAATGTTCTAAGAATTATATTCAATAATCCCTATCCCTACAGCTAAATAATATGATTTATTCAAACAAGAACCTGTTTTATGCAATTTACCGTATGCATGGTCGGTAGTCTGCAGATTACTTAGATATTCTGCAGATTATCTAGTAATGTAAGAATAGAATAAAATTTTTGCACTTTAACTGACTCACCCAGATAATCTGCAGAATACCGCGTCAATCTGCACTCTAACAGCTAACTGGTTTACGCAAATTAACGGTTACATATACATATTACATACATACATACATACATACATACATACATACATACATACATACATACATACATACATACATACATACATACATACATACATACATACATACATACATACATACATACATACATACATACATACATACATACATACATACATACATACATACATACATACATACATACATACATACATACATACATACATACATACATACATACATACATACATACATACATACATACATACATACATACATACATACATACATACATACATACATACATACATACATACATACATACATACATACATACATACATACATACATACATACATACATACATACATACATACATACATACATACATACATACATACATACATACATACATACATACATACATACATACATACATACATACATACATACATACATACATACATACATACATACATACATACATAGCCTGTGAGACACATAACCCTTACTTTTTGCTTTACTCTAGTCAGGTAAAAATTATTCATCTATTGTGAACAACTATGATAGTTACACGTGAAAGGTAATCCCTGAAGATTTATTTGTATAATTTTTACAAAATCTTGTTTAAACACAAGATAGCATTTTGCCCTTTGAATACAATTTAGTATATGAAAATAAAACAAAGTTTGTTTTAAAAATTACTTTGCTAACCGTACACACTCGCATACGACCGTCGCGTACAGCGCGCCAGTGAACACTGACTGCAACGGTGTGAATTAGCTCTATTGGAACGGCGGAACATTTGGTGCGTATGGCCTGTCTACCTTAGTTTAAATAGAAGTATTTGACAGACAACCGTTTTTTTGTGTGTCAATTGCTGTCAGATTTTAGAAAATCTGACAGGTATTTTAGAACATGACAAGGTATTTTAGAATATGACACTCACACTGACACACAAAAAATCCGCGCATGCGCAGTCGAAAAAGCAAACGAACACGACTTGTATCTTCTAAAAAGGTCAACCTGTCATCTTAACTGTTAAATTCAAATCACTGACTATCTGTTTTGACTATTGAGTTAATATACACTAAGAGAGAGCCTTATATCGGTGTATAAGCGTCAAAAGCGTGTAATGTTATGTCCTACTTACTCGGACATAACAAAGGAGTCGGTCTGCATATTTCATGTATTGAAAGTGTTAATAAAGGTTTTTAGTGAACATTTTATGTTAGATATTGTTGAGTTTTGTGGTTCCGCTAAATAATAAACCATAAGAATGGCCAAAGAATGACTCAAACACGTGGATTTAACATTAAATACGTAAGTTTTGAACAACGTTTTTTGGGCTTTTCAATCGGTATTTTTGTAAGCTAAAAAGATAATTTATAAGTTTAATAATCCCTTATTCGTGCTATATAAGGCATTAGTGCTAAAAATGTCACATCAATTAATAATTTGTCTACAAAAATTGCATAGCTTTTTACGTGTGTTTACGGATTCTCATTACTTGAACTATAGTTTACGAGTATCGATATCATGAACTAAATGACTTTCTTTTCTGTATATTAATGTGCTTCGAAATGATCGCCAAATAGAAATATTCAAGAAAATAAACGCACACTACTTGTATGAAAATAAGCACAAAATGGCCACGCGATGAAGGGCTAAGGTTACGTCTATATATATATCCTTAATCTGTGGTTTTGACTGTCAAATAAGAAATTCAGTTCAGTTATGTGTCAGTGTTGCCAGATCAGGGGATTTCCTCCTAGATTTAGGGGGTTTTCGACCAAGTTAGGGGCAAAACAGGGGGAAAAAATATTTGGGGGATTTTTTAGGGGAAATTCAAAATACATTTTTTTTGCCAAATATCACGTTCCTTATATTTTTTTACCATCTTTAAATTACTTGAGCGCCACAACAACTAATCGAGGTTGAGATTCAAAATGTTGAAAAGATGAATGAGCGTTTCTAAAAAAAATTGTACTTTCTATCTAAATCTTTGTCCCACATTTTAAAATATTTTTTTCTATAAATAACATAGACCATTACCCATTTCTATTAAATTGTATACGTAGTAAGTTAAATAAATTCAGTAAAAAACATCTACAAATTAGAATTATATTAATAAATTATTCACTATAAAAAATATTTTGAAAATCGGTCTAATCTAGTTGTATGAAAAGTGAAGTGCCCCAATTTTATACCTTCCCAAACAATTGATTGTATTTGTAAGGCCTTGCGGGAATTTTTGAAACAACTTATGTATTTATTTAGGGCTGCAAAACCATGAATCATTTAAAAAGAATATTTGGTCGTATTAGAACAAATTTATTTAATAAATAATGTTTTTATTGTATCGCGGAAAAAGTTCCTCTTTGAAGTTCCTTTTTTGTGACCATATTTTTTAAAATTTTGGAGTCTATTTTGGTATAAATATGTTTTAGTATAGTTGCAAAATTGTTAAGCTCGGTATCCATCTTATTTTCGTTTTGATATTTCTTTTACGTTCCACGTGCGCGAACAGAAGGTTGTCTATTAACGTAGTGGTCCAAAAAATTTCCAGTCTTTGTTACCCAAGAAGCGCAGGTAAGCTCTAAATTATTATTATTTCGCCTTTAGATCTATTAAAGCTCCCAATGTTGATTTCGTAAGTCAAATCATAAACGAGTGTTAGTTTTAGTTGTATGCGACACAAGTTGAAAAGTTTATTTAACTTTTTTTGTCACTTCCTTTTTTGTTACTTTTGAGTGGTAACGTATATTTCAAAAACAAAGTAAATTTTGTTTTATTATTACATTTAATCAAATAAAATTTCTAATAACACAATAATTCAACATTGAATTTACGTAATCTAGTAAAGGTAACAAAATAGGAAATAGTATAATAGTTATTAATAGATTTTGATTTTTATAAACATTTTATATCTGAAAACAACCCCTATTTCAAATTTTATAGACATCTACCCATATCTTAAAAAAAAACAGTAATATTTAAACAAATTTTTATTTTATCGTATTTTCTAAAAAAATGGTACAAATTTTTTGAGAAACGCTCGAATACAGTTCGACAAGGCTTTAAATGAACATGTCAATGATGTCAATGGACACTGCTGATAAAGGAGAACTGTCAAAAATGATGTTTTTGTGTGATAGAATCGTTACCTAGTTCCTTTTCTCGCCACGTTCATAATATAAAGCCTTGTCGAGCTGTAATAAAGTTTAGTAATATATATTTTTATTGAATATTAAAAGAAAAAGTAATCTAGGGGATTTCTAGGGGGAAATCAAATTAGTTCAGGGGTACGGCGCCGATACCATCTGGCAGCGGCGTGCACAAGATTTTGACACTGGTAATGCAGCGATATCGGTTCAGTAGTTTTGGTGTGAAAGCAAAACGGACAAAAAGAGATATTTTCGCATAAATTATAATAATAGTGTGGATATAAATTAAAAACTATGTTTTCTAAACTATTAGTATAATTACGTTGTTATGAAGAAATAAAAAAAACGCCATCTGTTGTCACGCGTTGGAACTACAATGAGAGTTTATTTCATTGATGTTTCCATGGAAATATACCAATTACCATACAACATAATATTGTGCGCTAAGCTAAAATAAATAAAAACGCCATCTATTGTTACGTATTATATACGCGCCGGTGCTCGCCTCAGCTACTGCGGCAGGAGTTCGCCTATAATATAGCATGTCTGTATGCGTGTGTGAACTGTTCACGGACACAAAAATCTTTACGCACACATGACCCCAGAGCCTGCCGCACGAGATCTGCTTGCCTTGACCTTGAGGCTTGAGCCATGCAGTTCGCGCGTGTACCTAACTTAATGTTTAATTTCTCGCAAATTGATTGTTGCTATTTTATAAATGTAGGCGTTTTAAATGCGTTCATTTTTTCTATTATATTTTTTACTATTAATATTTAATAATTAACGTCATGAGTCATCTAAAACGTACGAAAGTTAAATTAAAATATATGTGTATGGCAAGTCATGCATTAGGTAGGCACTGAATTTTTGCCTTCATGGTATGCACGCCCATGCCATCTGGCAACACTGTTATGTGTATGTGATTCACAGATTATTTTAAGTAGCAAGCTAATGTGATTCGAAATCAGCGTTGCCGATTTGTGGGGAATTCCCCAAATTGCGGGGAGTTTCAAGTTGATTGGGGATTCATTGGGGATTGGCATTATGTGGGGAAAATGCGGGGATTTTAACATTTTGACATCTTTTTCGATAATTAGCAAATATTTCATCATTCTACATTGACACAATTAAAATCGATTGATCGCAGTAGGTTGACAATATTGCTTGATCAGGTGATTTGCTTTTTCCTGTTCTTAAACGTTTGATGTCTGATGCCCTCATATTATAATGCGCTGGCTTTGTACAATTTCAGGCTGCAAGAGAAAGAGTTAAAAACTGAGGGCAGTGTCAGGTTAAACCCTTGATGGGTAAATGCTTTCCACAAAATATAGCAAAGAATATTTTAAATAATATTATAGAGGTAGGTATTATTTCAACAATCTGTTTATATAAATGTATGGCTATTTCCATTGATCATAGCATAAGGTCACACGTGTGAACGGTTTGACAAATTTTGCTAAGTAGGTATGCTATTCTTATATCTAATATGCTATTCTTTGTTTGTAATGTTTTTTCAGTTAAAGGTTCTTGTATGAAAAAATAAAGAAAGTAGGGTGAAACAAATAAAATAAAACTTATTGATCATTGATCTGTTTGAGTTTCTATTAATATTAACTATAATATTACTAATAAAAACTAAAAAAACTAACGCGAATTATACTCAGGTAGTAGAATATTGATTCGTTTTTAAAAAAATAACATGTTTGGAGAATTTGTGGTGAATCATTGTTGTCCCCAATTTGGGGAATTTGACCATGATTTTTGGGGAAATCTGATAATTAGCATTGGCAGCCCTGTTCGAAATCTACGGCGGGATGAAAATATTATCAAATATTTTTTAATATACACCTTAGACTACTAAGGGGATACTACGTATATATACACCATTATTTCTTATTTTATAGAAGATAAGTTTAATAATTAAGTGCAATGGCAAAAGCTGAATCTACAGGTCGAAGTACTGAGGAATGTTTAAACGTAGATTATATGCGTTCTTTAGTAAAACAGTATTCTGAATTGGTAAGTGTATTAATTAAGAGTTTTAACGGCTTAATTGTACGAAGATATTAAGAAATGTGACCTTCCTGAGGTCCTCCATAACTAATTCTAATATTTTCAAAAATACAGTACACCTCACATGCCATTATTATAATAATTTAGGATGATTTGATAAATACCGGTACTTAGGGACTTGTTAGCCAGCAGTAGCGTTAGAGTTGATATTTAGTGTCTGGCCAAAACTGTGGTGTCTAGCTTGTATGGCATTTATAAGATTTGTATATTTAGCAAAGGTGCTGAGACTTTTTTCCTTGATAGGTCAGTAATGTAATAAAGAATGCAACAGACTGCATTCTGCAATATGTTGACAATGTCATTAAACTAATTATTTAATACCTCGATCGTGGGAATCGCAGACACAATAGATTTTCAATGGTTATGCAGCAGCCGGGTGCCGCTTGGGGATTGATGGGATAAAGTGTTTCATTTGACTTGAATTACTAGTACTAAGTAAAAACTGATTTTAGTGTTTTTATTAAAACACAAAAGGCAAATTATTGTTTTAGGGGCAATGGACCAGTGCATTTTTTTGGGCAGACGCAGCAGCAGCTTCATGCGGAGCAGAGGGTGCGAGTGGGGATGATATCTGGCTCCTGTCCAGTGCTATGCTGGCCCGAGGGGAACTACATAGAGCTGCCAATGCAGTTACATCTAGAGATCTACATAAGTAATTATGTTTGATTCTGTTTAATTTTAACCATAAACAAACACAAGCTGATATTTAAGTAATGTTTAAAACATAACATACATTAGACCCAGGATTCCTGGGAAACAACATGGGATAAATTAATCCTTCGATCGAGGAAAAACGAGACACAATAGCCTTTCAATTGTTATCGCAGCCCATTTGGGTTGAAGCGTTAAAACTGTTTTTTATTAATTTATTTGTCATAAGTTCTATACCAGTAGTACTTAACACTTATATTAGTGGCATAATGGAAGGTCCTCGCTTGCACTGAGATTAGGGTGTTAAAACAAAAATGTACATAATAATAAGACAGTTTCCATAATAAACATTTGTAATTATCTTACAGGAGGCATTTGCTTTGCCTCGGTGTTGCAATGAGGGCGTTTATATCTGCCAAAGAGCCACAAGCAGCACTAAATCTGTTGGAAGAGTGTGAACCAACATTACTGGAAGTTAGAGAAATGGATCAAACACATAATGTGAGTACAAACTACAAAAATGTTAAAGACAACAAAAAAGGGTAGCATTTTAGAATAATGTTATTCTAAAATGTTAAATTATAATTACATATTACTTATTTACTTATTTGTAGTTATGTAAAAAGGATAATACAACCTCCATGTTCATTCTGTAAAAATTCCATATTATGGTTGCTTGTTGAAGCACAAGTCCTGCCGTGATCTGCCTTGTCAATTTTAAACCAGTTACTGTATCTGTAGGTGAAACCTAGTTACAATATTCCACAGGAAAATTGTGCCTTAATCACCAATCAATTACATCCTCGTCTAAAACCATGCCAAATTTTATCGAAATTAATTTAGTGGTTTTTACATGAATTACACACTAAGTTTCACTTTTAAAATATTAGTGTGATTTAATCTTCGAATTATAAATTTATAGTTGCGAATAAGAACATACAAATGGTAATTTATAGAGGGCTCTAGCAGGAGTGTTGGTGTGGCAAGCGCGGGCACTGTCTGCTCTGGAGAGGCGAGAGGCGTCGGCCGTCGCCCTTACCGCGGCACTGAAGGCGGACTGCGCCTGCTATGAGGCTCTAGACTTGTTGCTGGAACAACACGCCTTGACCCCGGAAATGGGTATGTTGAAATTTCCCTCGTAACATACCTAAAGAAGAAAGACCTAAAGAAGAAAAAGAACATACCTACTTCGAACTTTTATTTGTACAACACATAGGTACCTGATACATATTTCTCTGAATATGTTTCCAAAAACCTTTTGATTTGTCCTAACACAATTTATATGATTTGTGACTAACAATCACTTAATATCATAATAAATTAATTTATTTCTCTCTGCTTTAAAATGAATTTTATTTACAGAAAGTGAACTGATAGATTCACTACCTATAAACCGTCAGATGAACTTGCCAGAAGCAACGCTACTAAAGACTGCATACAGAGAGAGGCTGCTCAGATACTCACCACTGCACATGGATTCAGATAATGTTAGTACAGAACTGAATATTACAAACTAGTGAGGCCATGACAATTTATCACTCCATTAAAAGTCACTTTTTAGGCCGTGTTTCCTCTGACGCGGAGTGGAGCGGAGCTTAGCGGTGCCGAATTGACCAATCACCATGCTCGAAATCTTCGCTCCGCTTTGCTGTCATTCCGCTGAAATAGCAAGATTGGTCAATATTTAAATTGGATTTCGGGCACCGCTAAGCTCCGCTCCGCTTCGCTTCAGTGGAAACGCACCCTTAGAACTCTTTGATTAATTCTTTTAAATAACTCAGATGTTTTAAACTGAAAATTTCACGCGTGTGACGCTTCACTGGGGCAGGTGACATTAATTAAAATATTATAATTTAAAAACTAGCAAAGTAAGGGAGCATACCCATACTACGTGACCTACTTTTTGAGATTTTTTGACCCCCTCCCTCCCCCTGGTGACCACGCGTAGTATATGCCAAGACACCCCCCCCCCCCCCCTTCAATTGTTCACGTGGTATTGACAAGAATAATTTTTAATCATTTTGTATGTAGAAAGAGTAGATAGCAAATGAAAATAATTTGACTCATATTTGTGTTTATTACAACAATGTCAATACTTGGATATGGCATACGCCATCAAAACTGTAGCAATGTTTTTGCATGCAAAATGTGTATCGAGAAAATATTGTCGCCCTTTTTGTCTTACAGTAATAGCATATATACTACTTTCTCTTTCACTCATTTTACGCTTTCAATGCATATTTTACGTAATCAATGCATTAAACACGTCCGACTGTCACCGCGTCCTATGGCACACTGCTCTCAGATGAGTGAGCTCACTCACTTCGAGGGTGACACATTTATGCGCTGACGATTGTATGGAATACCTTTTCTAAAGGTTATAATTCTATGGTTTATTAAGTAATTTATTACAAAAGACTCATTGCATGTTTATAATAATTATTACTACTTAATTAAATATGGGAATAAAAATAACGATCACCAAAAAGTACTTTGATACCCAATAGTTTGCCAAAAAGAAAATATACTTGACACCAATATTTAAGATATACATACTATACAAGGTGTAACAAAACTAAGTGATAATACTTTAGGATGTCTACGTGTAGTGAGTTTACTGTGAAAGCAGCAGCGCTGAATGAGTAAAATTTTATTCACTTTTGTATGGGCAAGCGCCTCAGTGTAACGAGTTTCTCCATACTAAAGTGAAAAAAAATTGGTCTTTCAGCGCCGCTACTTCCACAGTGAACTCTATGTAAGGAACACATACACACCCTAAAGTATTATCACTTAGATTTATGTATAACTAGCTGTTGCCCGCGACTTCGTCCGCGTGGACTTCAGCTTATATCGCGCGGTAGTTCCCGTTTCCATGTAGGCTACATTACTGCATTTATTATTTATTTATTTAAAAAATTTCCACATCAAAGTTGCTTCCGCCGGTTTCGCGGTACGATTACTTCAATTCAGAAAAGTCTTCTTAAAACTTCAAAAAAACGTGAAAGAGATCCTTCATCCTTACCACCTCTTATAGAAACACGTTTGAGCAAGCGCTTGTGCGATGTAGGTGACGGCAGAGTGACATCTATTACGAATTTTTGGAACTAACTTAATTTGAACAAATTTACGCATAAACACCCCCTTACAACAGCTTTTTGCAGTTAAAAAGTAGCCTATGTCTAAAGCCTGTTTAGACTATCTGTGTACAAAAGTCATTACAATCATTTCAGTAGTTTTGGCGTGAAAGCGAGACAGACTGACATACAGAGATACTTTCGCATTTATAATATTAGTATAGATATACATATAATTATAATTTATGTAATAGTCTAAAATTACAATAAGACTATCAGAGAAATTAATTTCTAGGCAGATGGCGGACCTAAGTAATTTGGTCGCGTTTAAAGTTAAACCCAACCGACAGACCACAATTTTACATTGAATTGACATGATCTGACTACATGACGTTGGTCTGTCAACTACCTAGGAATCAACTTTCTCGATGGTACATACTAGCTATTTTAGTCACGAGTTCACGACTGTAGTTCAAATTCTAATCGAACACCAAATATTATAGAATCCTTCGATCGCGGATTCTTGGAAATCTATTGTTCTCGCGGCCACATGTGGCCGCTTGAAGCGTTAATGATCACCAAACTTGACAGCTTCACCAAACTTCAAAATGCCTGACAAGTTACAACAGTGCCCGTTTTTTTTAATGGCTGTTGGCTATAAAAATAATATACCCATAAAAACCAGTGTCAAGTTATTAAATGGCGAGAAAAAAAGTGTGTCAGCTCCGACGCACGACTGGAGTTTACTCCTTAAGTACGAGTATAGCAATATAAATACATCGACACTGATAGAAACAAACAAGCCCAATAACATATAGTATATAGGTATAGTCGCCTATACAGCATACCATATGTACGTCTTAATCATAAAGTTAATATACCTATCGGAATATAATATAATATAATAATATAAAAAAAAAACTCAAAAAAAAATTATATAATAATATAATTATATAATAATATAATTATATAATAATATAATATAATATTCCGGAAGGTATATTACCTTTATGGTCTTAATACACTCACAGCCAAATTAGAAAGTTGCGCACTAAAGGTGCGCACCAAAAACGTGACACGATTTTTCGTTACTTGTTAGTAGGTTTTACCCCTCGGATTCTTCTCATACCGGGCGCCTTATATATGAAAATCGATTCTTAAGGAGTAAACTCCAAAAAAATCGTATGACGTCTCTCGGCGAAATTGACTACGTGACAAAACTCTAGACCCCCTCCCTCCCTCTAGTGACCGAGCGTAGTATTTTGAAGACCCCCCTCCCTCCCCTAAATGGGTCACGTAGTATGGGTATGTTCCCTAACCAGGAAGACCACTGGCAATGATTTAGAGTTTATATATCTAATGTGTTTATTTTAATCGTCTTAGAAATCGGATTCATCGCCAACCACTGAAATGGGCGTGTCGGAAGCGGTGCGACGCGTGCGTGCGCGCAGCGTGGAGGGGGCGGAGTCTCGGGCACGACGGTTAGCTGCCGCGGGGTCGTGGGCCGAAGCCCTAAAGGCTTTGGACGCTGCGGGGGGTGGAGCACCCGCCGTTCGTGTCGCCTGTCTCGTAGAGCTACGCCGAAGTGCAGATTTGTTTGCTTTCGCCCATTCCCTAGTTGACGCGTACCCGCAAACGTGGACGTCGTGGTACGCTGTCGGACTTTATTACTATTTAATTAGTGAGTCTTTGTTTCTCAGTTTTATTAATTTACTTTCATATACAATTGTTTATTTTTTTTTTCTATTTAAACATTTATTACAATTAAGTCAATGACCAATCATTGTATAACTATAAAGTCTGTGTACACAGTGCTGATCTTTTATGAGGTTAGGACGTTCCCACTAATGGTATCAGTAAAATTAACCACATTCAAACATTGTTATACTTACATACTACGATACTACGCTACAGTTTTTATTAGTAATAGTGTTTAGTATACATTTAATAGACTACAAGCCCATGAAGGAAATTAACGGGTGAAATGAACAAACGTGAATATCACTTGTAAGTTGTAGTCTATGACCAGCGACCACATATCCTAATCTGTAACCTACATATACATTACGCGAATAAACCACATAGATATTACGGGTGGTAGGCAACGTAGCTTCTTCGTTCGACTTTCAAAAAGAGTATCATGATACCTATTTTGAATAAAAATATATTTTATTTTATTTTTATTTTATTTATTATGTTTCCAGGCAAAAGCGAGGTGTCGCGGCGGTACCTGAGCAAGGCGTGCGCGCTGGAGGCGGGCGCGGGCTGCGTGTGGCTCGCGTACGGACACAGCTTCGCCGCTGACAACGAACACGACCAGGCCATGGCTGCTTATTTCAAGGTCAACGAGGTTTTGATACTAAAATAATCTGATTAGGGTCACCGCAGATATACAATTTCAAGTTGGTCGACTATCGTACAACTAAATTGCGTAGTTTCACAATTTAATTGGACAACTTTTACTACAGTAATGTGGTAGTTTTACCTGGAAAGTTTTCCGGGAGTTTTGAAAATTGGTGATTTTATAGATTTCGACGTGTTCTTTTCGAATTTTCACTTTGCCACCTCGTATCTTTGCCGCTCGCACCGCCATATTATTCTATTCACAGCTTTTTTGACAGATTCTCCATACTTCATCTGTCAAGTTAAGTGGTGGATAGCCTATTCGGTACTTAATCAGAAAATAGTGAAATAGGCCCTTAGACTAATATTGTATGTCGCAGGCGTGTCAGCTGATGCCGGGCAGCTACCTGCCGCCGTTGTACGTGGGCGTGGAGTGTTCGCTGCTCAACAACGTCAGCATGTGCGAGCGGTTCATGGTGCGGGCCGCCGACCTGCACTCGTACGCCGAGGTTAGTATAAGCTATGGTCGACATTAAAAAAAACTTGTGTTCCATTTTCAAAAGTAATTCCTTTTCATAAAAACTTATATCGTTTTCGGCATCTGGACTGCCCCGGGCATAAAGTTAATATACCTATTGGAATAGAGAAACAAAGGCCTGAGCAAGCGAGATGTCACTATCAGTAACACTGCGTGGTAGAAAGAGAAGCGTGATTTGAGGTTGCATAGCTTTTTTTTCATCTGTTTGACAGTCTGTCTGACCCTGGGCCGATCGTTGTCAATTTGGGCTCTCAGAAAAATTGTGATTTTAAGATAAATAATGAATAATTTTTAGAAATACTGCTCTAGAAACATGGTTAAATGTTTGTGGAATGATTCTGGATCCACACATCGAAAAAACCTGGACAAATATTCATTTCACAGGTGAATTATTCTACATCGACAGGACCTAGTTTTAAGTTTATTTTTGCCAATTCCCTACGAGTTATTGATATTGGTTTTGATAATTCACTTCTTTAAATGGTTCATTATATGGAAAACATAACCTGACTAGCCATGGTGCACAATTTAAGGATATTTTGTGTAAACAATTTTCATCTATTTTACACTAGGGCTGCATCAAGTTATCGATAAGTTGTAATCGATATGAAAATATTTTTTAGTTAAGTATACTAACTATCTAGGAATGTTGAAATGATAACATACTCATCCGTCGTTTATAATTATTTTAAGTACATATATTAATATACTATCATACATAATTTGTCGTTTTTAAGGTTCCGCGCCCAAAGGGTAAAAAGTCCAGTAGTAGTGGGGTTCCGCAGCCCGCTCTACTACTAAGACTTCGTTGCCAGTCCGTCTGTCTATCCGTCCGTCCGTCTGTCTGTCTTCAGGCTGTATAACAAGAACCACTATAGTAATAGACTTCTGAAATTTCCACAGATGTAATGTCATTCTACATCCAATATGGCTGCTCATCCAAGATAGGGGAATAGTTGAAAGCACTTCTGCAAGATGGGCATCAAATAAAAGGGCTCATTGAGAGCGAATTGAAAATTAATAGGGTCTTGTGAAGTCGTGTCGTGTACTGATGTCACGTGACGTAACCTGTCGTGTCGAATCGTGTCATGACATGTCGTGTCGTATCGTACCGGGTTTTAGAAAATGCCATGTTGAAACCGGTCACCCTTCATGCGCGAGTCCGACTTACACTTGGCCAATTTTTCAGATTTCCTGCTGACCTGGATACCAGAAATTCATGGCTTAAAATAATTAACCGTCCAAACTGGACTCCGAAGAAAAATTCATGCATACTTAATTATGCAACAAGCATTTTGAAGAAAAGTCACATTTTACTTAAAAATTACAATTTTATTATATAATGTATATATAATATAATGTAATATAATGTATAATATAATGTATATATAATATAATGTATATCTATGCAGTTTTATTTTATCCCATTTTATTATGTTTACAATCTTACAATTATTATTCCATGATCGATATTTTGCCGAATTACTTGATGTTTGTACATCACTGACACGCACACGTAAACATAATTGTATACACAGATGTAAATCAAATTTTGGTTAAGCTTGACAGCTCGGGATTGTTTCTCTATTCCGATAGGTATATTACCTTTATGGCCCCGGGGCAGGGTGGGCCGACAGGATACGGAAATAGCCGAAGTTTAAACTAAGAACATAAACTACGTATTGCACTAGTACATGGAGTGTAGATGAAAGGAGGAATATCTCTGTATGTAAAAAGTGTCCCCGGAAATGCGTTAAATTAGGGTGAAACTAAAGCTAAACTAAACTAAGGTGGCGCTACAGTAGCAACAGGGTAAATTATAAATCATCTAGCAACTTTTATTTCAGCTATTTTAGGTTATATTTTTAAAAACCTGTTGGTATTAACCCAGTAATTCTAGTAATAATTTATATTCCAATAATAATTTATATTTTGTCACCAACGGCTACATTCATTCCTACACTCCATAATTCATTCCATACCCTTCGGATGCAGCTAGCGCCACTCTCGGAGGATTTTTCAACTGTTATTTACTGCGTACAGCTGGACACTTTTTCAAATATCCCCCATATAAGATAGTTCTCCTTTCATCTACACTCCATACACTAGTACTAAGTCCACGTGCTTCGTGGATCATCGGTTTTGTTCGGCTATTTTCGTATCCATTCGGCCTGCAATGCCTGCCCTGCCCCGGGCAGTTCCAGATGCCTAAAACGCTAATAGCCACACTGTACAGATATAATATTCCACCATTCATAGTGTAGACTGTAGAATTAGTATCAACATAACATCGCACTTGTAGTAGCCAGTAGCTTGAGCGTTGTTTTTAGGGTTCCGTAGCCAAATGGCAAAAAACGGAACCCTTTTAGATTCGTCATGTCTATCTGTCTGTCTGCCTGTCCGTCCGTATGTCACAGCCACTTTTCTCCGAAACTATTAGAGCTATACTATTGAAACTTGGTAAGTAGATGTAGTTTGTGAACCGCATTAAGATTTTAATACAAAAATGGAAAAATTATTAAAAATTTTAGGGATCCCCATAGGTACAACTGAAACAATTTTTTTTTCATCTAACCTACGCGTGTGGGGTATCTATGGAATAGGTCTTCAAAAATCATATTGACGTTTCTAATATCATTTTTTTTTAACCTAAATAGTTTGCGAGAGAGACTCTTCCAAAGTGGTAAAATGTGTGTCCCCCCCCCCCCTCTAACTTCTAAAGTAGGGGCATTATAATTCTAAATAAAATATAATTTGATGTACATTACTATAAAAACTACCAACGAAAATTGATTTGAACGAGATCTAGCAAATAGCTTTTTTTATACGTCATAAATAAGTAAACCTTAATTTAACTTTCATCAAATCAACTGAAATATAAAGATAAATCAAAAACCTTTTAATTTCATAGAAATAAACCTTATTGCTGCTGCGGAACCCTTCATGGGCGAGTCCAACTCGCACTTAGCCGGTTTTTTTTTCCTGGTTCCTGCTGCTATTGTCACAACACCTTTGTCCTTTATTTATTAAACAAGTAAGAAAGGTAAAAAAAACTTATTTTTACCAATATTATAAATGTGAAACAAAAATATACACTGTCTGTCTGTGACCTCCTCCTAAATAGCTGAACCGACAGGATAGACCATAAGGTAAGATTTGCTGCGAAATGTAGAGTTCCCCGTGATAAACTTATTTCGGAGCAACGGAGTTGGGGGAGTCATCTAGTCTACGAATAATAAAAATTAGGGCTCCATTCCACCGCGGCGCACGGAGAGACTACCCACGTGCGTCAAGACTCAAGCTTCGCTTTGTACGAAAATATATGTGACTGTGTCCACTGCAACCCACGGACACGCTACGCACGAATTGACTCAAGTCAAAGAAATAAATCCGTGCACGTCCACGCGTGCGCGTGGCCGTGCACAGCGTGCGCCGCGGTGGAATGGAGCCTTTAAGGAAACATACTTCAACCGTATTGAATTTGTTTCCTTTTCGCACACTAAAATATGGCAATAGCAACGAAACACTCACTCAAATTTACGAAATAAAGCCGTTGACATTAATTGTCACTTCTATATTTACACAAAATTGTGTACCGAATACATGCATAAAGTATGCTGTATGCATGTATTCGGGTCACATTTTGCCAAAGACCTATGACCCATGTGTTTCTTATGTCAATGCATTTTGCAGACTCGTGGACAAATTGACACATTTACTCTTCCTTAGTTTTTATTATTCGTAGCATCTAGTATTAAATGATTTTCAGTCGGGCGTGACTGTATGCGCTACGGAGAGCGGGGGTGGGGGGTGGGAGCGGTTGGCGTCGCGCGTGCGGTCCGCACACGTCGCGCACGAGGCCGGCGCCGCGGCGTTCGCGGCCGGCGACCCGCGCGCCGCGCACGCGCTGTGGCGACGCGCGCTCGCTCTAGCTGCGCCACCTGGACAGGTAGGCCCCATTTTGATAACTTTTAGGCCGTGTTCACGCCAAACTGACTATACGCCGCTGAAAGTGAGCGAGCGTTACGCAGTTTATTATATTTCCATACATATTCACTTTTTCGTTCACACCTAACGGACAATACGCCATTACGCTAGGCGTAGGCGCGGACATTCGATACCGTATATTTTGTATGATTTTCACGTTCACACTGGGGCTCACAGTGAGCCTGCTTACATTCAGCGGCGTATAGTCAGCTTGGTCTGAACACGGCCTTAAGTTAAAATCTATCATGCAAATTTAACTTCTAATAGTATGTATGAACTTAAAGGTTATCGTTTGTTTCATCTTAAGTGACTTAAAAGCACTATAGTCAATAACCGCTACTGCCATATTTCGCCGAGTAGGTACAGTATAGACAACATGATATTATGTAAATAGGCCCCAGTGACTGTTCGCAAGGGTTTTTATAAGTACAGGTCATATAATAAAAGGTCACATACCTTATCGCGCATACCCTATTGCTTTATTTAGTAAGATAGTATTTGAGTAAACAGCTGGCAAGTAATATTCGAGTCCTTCTTACCTTTACTTAACATTGCACTTACTTAACGTTAACATTGCAGCAACTAGAGTCGTGTTGGGCGGCGACGTTAGACGCGCTGGGTCACGCGTCGCGCGCGCTGGGCCGGGCGGCGGAGGCGCTGCGGTGGCACGAGCAGGTAGTAATGGGAATTCATGGTATTTTCCATTCATTTAATTAATATGCTAATTTTGATGTCACAGTATGCTACGTGTTATCGCTTTGCTATTCGCTAAAAACGCGGCATCGTGAAATCTCGGTTCGCATCGCACCGCTCGCGTCGAGAATTATTCGCATCGAGTGAAAAATAGCAATTCATAGCGCCGCGGTGCGTAACAGCGTGGACGGGAATTTTTAATAGGACGATTTGACGATCTCTGTGGCTCAGTTGGTGAGCGCGTGAGTTGGTAGCTCAAGCCGGGAGTCGCCGGTTCGAATCCCGCCGACGGAACAAAAAGTTTTCAATGTTCCTGGGTCATGGATGTGTATTAAATATATTATGTTTGTATTATGTATAATATAATAAAAATCTTAAATATATGTAAGTATAGTATAAAGGTATCAAATATATTTCCATTGTCTGGCACAGTGTGATAAAAACCTCGATTTTGTTTCACCGCGTTTTTCTTTCAAAATACTATATAAACATTATAGTAAAACTCCGAGATCGATATTCTTTGTAGTTTTTTTGTTAAAGAGTGTCAAAGTTGGCCTTTATCCGGGCCATATAAATTTGCATAAAAATGTAACTAACCCATCAGTCGTGGCAAAACGAGACACAATAGCTTTTTCATTGTTATCGCGGCCGGATGTGGCCGCTTGGGGCTTCATGAATTAAATAAAAAACTAATCAAGTAACATTAATTTTGTTTATACTAATTGAATAAGCACTTAATAATATACTTTTTCTCCAAATTTGGCTAACCTACTGTGATCAAGTAGGGAGATATTAATTAATTTATTAATTTTAGTTTTTCATTTTTAATTTCGCTAGTAGAACGAATTAGAAAAAGTTTTAAGTATGACACGATAGTGTGATTGATCCTTATTCAATATTATTAAGAATCACAACCTAATAACGTCTGAATCAGAAGTTATATCCAATTCAATTTATAACCGGATTTTTTGTACCTAGGGTTGTCACTAAAGGTCTCTTGTTTGATTATTTTCCCTGACTACATCAGGTAATTACTGATTAGATACTGTTTGAGCGTATAAATTCATGTACCTTATATTTTTTCACTTTTTAGATTATTTTTTTTAGACCTTCCTCAGCGTGTTCTCGATAATTTGCGTATTATATTATTTGCTAATGGTATTTTGACCGTCACAACGATCAGGCGCTGGCACTGCGGCCGGCGCGCGCGGGCTCGCTGGCGGCCGCGGGCCTGTGCCTGGCGCTGTTGGGGCGGGAGGCGCGCGCGGCGGACTGCCTGCACGCGGCCCTCGCCCGCGACCCCGACCACGCCGTCGCCGCGCACCTGCTAGATGCTGTTATGGATCGGGTCGACTCGGCGCTCTCAGGTCAGTATCAAAGAGTGAACATTGTGTAGTAAGCGAAGCCCTAGGGATCCCTAACCAAACTAGTGTTCTTTCTGCTCAGTAATTGGGTAGTTAGCGCGACACGCGACAAATATTATAATATACTAGCTGTCCCGGCAAACGTTGCTTTGCCATAATAATATAAAGTATTTCGCCCATATTATTTTATTGAAGTGACTAAATAAGTATGTCGCCATGGCAACGTCGATCGCTATCCCGTCGCACAAACAATGGTCGCCGTCAGTCTCAGGTTGTAATAATTTACTATTATTTATTCAACAAATGCACTTATCAATATATAAAGTACCCAGTAGCCGATTCTCAGACCTACTGAATATGCATAATATAAAATTTGGTAAAAATCAGTAAAGCCGTTTCGGAGGAGTTCGCTGACTAACATTGTGACACGAGAATTTTATATATAAGATAATATTTTATTTAAGTATTGTTATTAGTTGTTTTGGCTATTCAATAGCACATGGCACATCCTGTTTGTGCTCTTCTCAATCTAGAAACAAGGGTTTAATTCACTAACTAATAATCGGCCAAGTGCGAGTCTTATGTCTACTATATGGAGACCCGTCCATACAGTAGACATAAGACTCCCGTCGTCCCGTTTATACCCTTTGGGTACGGAACCCTAAAAATATAAAACATTGTAACGTCCACAGAGGAGGAGATCCCGCAGTTCCCGTTCCCGGCGGTGCAGATCTCCGCGCCGCCCGCCGCGGACCCCGACCCCGACGCCACCAACACCTCCGATATGAGCATGAGCTTTGATTAATACACTCTTGCGATCCATATTGTGTTTCATTATCAAGAAAAAAGGTTACTCTATTTGCATATACACCAAACAAGGCCTACACATATCAAAGAAACAGAATCAAAATTGTTTTTAAATTAAATTTTGCATGCATAGGCGAAATTAAAAACATACCGGACTAAGGCTGCGTTTCCACCAGAGATGTGTTGTGAGGAATGTGTTTTTGAGAACCAATAGAATCGCTTTATTGACGCTTGCCGTGACCTCCCTCAGCGCAGCGATTCTATTGGATCTCAAAAACACTTTCCTCGCAACACATCTCTGGTGGAAACACAGCCTAAAAATCCTGCATGCTGGATCAATTTCCAGAAAGGAAATTGGTTTTTCAAAAATAAAGACGTGAGTGGATAAACCGAATAAGTAACATTTTACTAAAAATACATATTGCATTTTTAGAAATTAATTTGATGTTTCAATTCATATTAGTGCCATACAATCTTTAGTTGGGTCTAAGTGATTTATATCATTTTAAATTATGTTAAAAGTAAAATAAAAAGCCATATTGTAGTAAAATATTATATTGATATATATTAGCGCCAACGCTAAAACACAGGCGGACGCGGACGCGGGCGCACGCGTCGGAAGACCGCCGCGTGCGAGCGGGCACCCGTCGCGTGCGCCCATCTCATTTAGCGCTGCTAATATAATTTTTATCTCGAGCGTGTACAGTTGTGTCCAGTAGATTACCATGTATTATTTACTAATTTATTATTTGGCAAAAAGACGTCAACGGAAACAACGTCGATTGCGAAAAGCGTGCGCCCGCCCGTCCGTCGAGCGTGCCCGCGTCCGTCGCCCGCGTCCGCCCTCCGTCGCACGCTCCTGCGCTGCTCATACTATTTTCCGTTTGTACACACGCGAGCGTGCGCCCGCGCGAGTTTTAGCGTTGGCCTTTAATAGATCAAATTTCATAGAAGTTTTTATATAATATCAGTCTTATAATAAATTTAGTTCATTTGTCAAGGCATTTCTGGTTTCTAGCTTGTGAATAATATTTTACAGGACTAAAACTATAGCTACTATCACAGTTAGAAAATTTGTGGTTATGGTACAGTTTACAGGCCATGGTATATTTCTTCTGCTCCTTTAGGTTACATATCGTCTGAAATATGGAGTCTTCTTTGTCTATACTCAATACTCGTTGCATTTTTTCTACATCGAAACATTTGAAAGGGCATCCTCCTTCAGAATATGAATTGTCAGAGTTCTGAATGAACTGGCACTCCTTGGCCCTGTATGTTTTTCTACCACCTTCTAATCCATACAGATGCCTTATTCCATACAAATACTTTTTCTCATCCTTATTCCAGTTGTGACAGCAGACACACGTTTCCCTAGGTTCCTGGCAGTATTCTAGTTTCCAAAATTTTACAGACTCCTCTATTGGCATGCCTATATCCTTTAAAAACAGGCTATAATAAAATCTCTCACTGTGCGACAGTCTGTGCCTCATTCTTAAATGTTGATGCAAGTTTAACATGCACGGTGGGAAGAACTCACTTTCACTATCAACTTGGTGACTTTTTAGAATGTTAATGTTTTCATTATATTGAAAGTGATAAAACTTTTTCTTTATTGTTTCGAAGAGCTGATTTATTCTAGGATCATTTTTAATTAATGTCCCATGTGTTCCATAGATTCTATGCTTAAGAAGCTCAGCGAATGTCATCACCATAAGCTTTCTCCATTGACAACAATGTATAGAAGCCAAACCGTTATTCAATTCGACTTCCCTTTTGGCTACTAATTTTAGACAATATTTAAAGTTAATTTCAATTTTGTGTAGAAAACATTTATCGTCACATATTGTTGTGATATGGTGCGCTACACTCTGTACCATTAATTTTCGGCAAAGCAAATACAGAGGATCTAGTAGCTGCAAATCGACATTAAGCTTCTTTAAGCCCTTTAATATCTTTTTTGATAGACAACGCAAATCATAGGCGGTCAGCTGTGCTAATCTGTGTTTAAATAGTGCTTCCTCGGCTCTCATCAAAAAGTTACTGAAATCTGAGCTACCGTCTAGAATAGCTAAAATGCATGAAATAAAGTGACCCACATTATCGTAAACGCTGCCTTCAATCGTATATTCATTGTATGGAAGATGCTGGTTTTCGTACAAGGATCTCAAATAGTTTAACCTGTTTAAAACAATAGTCTCCAGTAAATGAACGGGTATATCACCTTTAGCAGGGAAAAAGTAGAAAAAAGACATTATGTTTCCATCACATGTTAGCTGCAATAGCAAGACGTATTATTATGTAGATAAATTCATTTATTTTAAATAATTTAAAAAGTGTAAATTATTAACCTAAAACCTTTTTGTTTACATTACGACACAGATTATTATTATATATCATTACGAGCATTCAGCATTTGACAATGACATTCGAGTGTCAAATGTCAATGTCAATTGTCAACATTATAACTTTTTGAATGGGCTTTAAGCTTTAGGGGCTACGGCTTAATAAAAAAATGCCAAAGTACAAAGATGCCGATTGCGATTCTCTTGTGGCGGTACCCACAATTCGCCTAACATTCCTGCATCGCGCTATCGAAGTTTTCTGCCTTCTTCTTCGGCCTGACCGGGCATACCACCTCGCTCGGTCGGAAGATCTTCCTTTGGCCTCTACGCATTATTCCCACATTGGTGACCCTCGACAGAACACGCCTCCTTCATCATCATCACTCCCTGCCCCTCCGCACCGCGCCAGCCAGCATCGCCTCATCGGGTACCTCGTCCACTAGCCGCAATGTACCGCGGCCTGGGCGACTCCGCATCGGCATCATCGGGCTTTCTCACTACACCGACCGGTCAGCAAGCAGAGCACATCTCTCCTGGTCAGCACGTAGCATCGGCCCCGCACGGCAGCTATCCGACTCACTGGATCCCGTGCAGCAGCTTACAGTTCCGACTCACTGGGACTCACTGCAACAGTTCCGACTCACTGGAACTCACTGGCACTGGCGACTCAAGCGACAAGACTTCAAGATTCGACCTCCGTCTTCGGGGGGGAGTGATGTGGCGGTACCCACAATTCGCCTAACATTCCTGCATCGCGCTATCGAAGTTTTCTGAGCGCGTCGGTATATATACGACAGCTGAAATGAATCACGTGGGCTTCGGCCTGACCGGGCATACCACCTCGCTCGGTCGGAAGATCTTCCTTTGGCCTCTACGCATTATTCCCACACTCTTTCCACTGACGCGGAGCGGGGCGGAGAAGAGCTTAGCGGTGCCGAATTGACCAATCACCATGCTCGAAATCTTCGCTCCGCTACAATGGAACAGCACGATTGGTCAATTCGGGCACCGCTAACTGCTAAGCTCCTCTCCGCCCGGCTCCGCGTCAGTGGAACCCATCCTAAGGCACTTGTTGACTTGTCCCATCAATGGCGAGTAAACGACTAACTATCGGCTATTTTCTCGCTGAAGGAACGTACAATAGATACAAATTCCGTGTAAACAAAAGAGATGCATATTATACAAACAGTTGGTCGCTGACTGTTCGTTCACACTGGCGGCGAGCACTCACTTCACTAGTTTGTCGCTGCTCGTTAAGAGCTACTGGCCGATTTACATGGGTGACTAAAGCCGCACGATTTACGAATTACGCCGCACGGCGAAAATCGACCGTGTAAATAGCAATTCGACTACCTACGCCGCATGCGGCTAAAGTCGCAAGCCCCAAAGTCGTGCGGCCAATGGCCGCATGCGGCTGGTGACTAAAATCGACCGTGTAAACGCTCAGTCGCAAGCGATCGCTTGCTGCGAATATTACTGTAGCGAGCGCAGACGCGACATTTTCACGCAGAATGAACTAGTCACAGGCGATTTTTGTAAAATATGGGGTGGCGATTCGACTTGGACAGGCGATTTGACTGGTGACTTACCGGGTGACTAAAATCGACCCGTTAGTCACCCGTGTAAATGGGGTGGCGATTCGACATGGACAGGCGATTCGACTGGTGACTTGCCGGGTGACTAAAATCGACCCGTTAGTCACCCGTGTAAATCGAGCTTTAGAAAGATAACATTGGCTCAGCGATACCTACTCGCCAAGCAATTAGATTATGGGTCAATTTATATTAGAGCAGAGTCGAAGCGCATCGGAGCGAATTAATAAAACTGAACATAATAAATTCAACCTTAATTCCAAAGCATTAACGCACATAATATTACTTCTGAGAATTTAAAAAGGCGCGCGCGTTCGCACTCACGCGAATCCGCTCGACCGACGCTTTTTGGTACGCGCGCATTCGCGCGCATCCATGCGCCCACAAGCGAATTTACGCGTCATCACTGTAGGCACTCTGGCGAATCCGCGCGCATTCGTTCGACTTGTTGCGAATTTGACGCTTCGACGCGCTTCGCTGCGCTTCGACTCTGCGCTAGTATTAATTGACTCCGCAGAGAGAGCAACCAGCGGTCATTTCTCTACAGTATCTGTAAGTACACGTACAAGTCGACTGCCGCGAGCGATATAATGTGAGTCAAATGCAGATGTGAGTAATCGCTCGCCTCACTCGCACACTCGCTTATAGGCTATAGCCGAGCTACACAAACTACGCACTCGCTCCCCGCTAACTCGTTTCTAGTTAGCTCTACTCGCTCGTTGCCGGTGTGACAACTGCCTTAGGGCCGGGACACAAAAACACAACACGACGTCGTGTCGTACCACGACACGACGTCGTTTCACGATGCGACGTCGTGTCGTGGGAATCTACGACGAGCGTCGTAAAAAACTACGACACGACATCGTACGATGTCGCGTCGTAGAAGCTCATCTTTGAGTTTCTACGTGAGTTTCTACGACGCGACGTCGTGCCGTATATCGTGGCACGTCACGATGTCGCGTCGTGGCGTCGTGGTACGACACGACGTCGTGTCGTGTTTGTGTCCCGGCCCAAATTGTCCTTATCTACTTAGCCCACGCTCTAGAAATGTTATGAACAACTAAGTAAATAGCTTTCAATTTGATTTGATCCAAAATAGTACTTATAGATGTTTTACTCAAGCGCAATACACACTGAGCCCGCCGGGCTGCCGACATATTATTGTTACAAAACTGACTTCCTGTGATGACACCTATAATATTATTTTCATAATAATGATTGGTTCCTGTCTATTTAAGCTAGCTTCCGGTTTTGTTCAAATCTATAACAATAATTAATAATTATAAAATCATTTATTAGAATCTGTTCAGTAATATTATATCATCCGATGGTTGATAACGCCATCTAGTCAAAGAGTGGCGTAACGGAAGTGCAATGACATGAACACCGCGCGGTTTGCAGCAGCGTGACGTCGACACCCGCAGCGCCGCGCCGCATCGGGGGCAACTTCTCTCCCCTTCACCGCTGAACGCGTAATGGTCGCTATAATTATTGTCTTCACGTTAATTATTTTAAATTTTGTAATTTTTTCTTTACAATAAACGTAGCCAGCAGTTCAATAAAGCACGTTATTGAAGAGTTCCTCCTGCTCCCGAACAAGTAATGGTCCTGCCGAGCCATATACAAGATACAAAGAGCCAGGCGGCAACGTGGAGCGTTACTTTGGAGAAGAGGATTCTCCAGTCCAGGATTGTCGTCAAGTCGCATCCGGTCAGGTTACAAACCCCTTTTCCCCCTTCCTTATCCAATATTTGCGTTAATATTGTTATTTTTTTCGTCTTAGTTGCGGTATTGCGCGGCGCCAGTGCCGCGTCAAGGCGTGGCCGAGCGGGAAACTGTAAGTACTTTTGCTTCTTATAACTTTTCAAAATGAGTGACGATGAATTTAATGCGTTAGAACCTCCCCAGGGGCCTATGAAAACAAATGAAAGGGCTAAATCTCCTCGCTTAAATATTACCACAAACTCAAATAAACGTCTCGCTGATTTAAAAAAGCAGCGAGGTACGCTAAAAGGCAGGCTTACGTTATTTGAGAAGTATATTTCGAAACTAGACAAATTAACACTAAATTTTAATATGAAAACAGAATTAGATTTACGAATTCAGTCAGCTTACAATTTGTTCCAAAGTTTTAATGATATTCAATGTGAAATGGAACAATTAATTGATGAAACCGATTTACCTACTCAATTAGAATATCGGGAGTCATTCGAACAGCAATATTTCTCCATCATGGCTGAAGCGAAGTGCTTGTTAAATTCTAACGATAGTGAACGAAACCATGTTCCTTGTCAAGTTTTACATAATCCTGTGTCAATTAAGTTGCCAGAAATTAAACTACCAGCATTTGACGGTGCATATGATCAGTGGTTGGAGTATAGAAATTCATATTTCACCATGATACATAATCGTGAAGATCTTAACGATATACAGAAATTCCATTATTTAAAATCATCTCTTAGTGGTACTGCCTCTCAAGTTATAACGGCGTTGGAATTTACTGCTGAAAACTACTTACATGCATGGGAGCTTATAGAAAATAGGTTTCACAACAATCGTTTGTTAGTGCAAAATCATGTTAAAGCTTTGTTTACTGTCCAGGCTCTTCAAAGTGAATCATATATTCAAATTAGAAAATTGATAGACTCAACATTACGTAATTTGCGTGCACTAAAGTCACTGAACGAGCAGACAGAGACCTGGGACACGTTAATTGTCTATCTCATTGTATCTAAACTTGATCAGTCAACTGAACGCGAATGGGAAACCTATAAAGGTACTCTCGTGTCTAAGAATGATTCGAATAACATTAAATTAAATGATCTGTTAGAATTTTTAAGAAACCGTGCGGATATGTTAGAAATGATTAAGTCTAGTAATAATAAAGGTGTTTCTACAATTAAGCATAATTACAGTGATACAAATAAGTTAAATTCTAATTATAATAAAAAATATATAAGTAAATCAAATCACATAAACTCGCAACCTGTCACACATTCATACGTTTCTAATTCAAGTTCTAATAACTCCGAAAATAATAAATCTAGGCGTAATTGTGTTAACTGCGGTGGAGATCATTATTTATATTCGTGTCCAAAATTTTTAAATTTGTCTGTCCAAGATAGGAATATCATTGTGAAAAATAAAGGCCTTTGTCAAAATTGTATTCGGTCTAATAGTCACTCAATAAGTGAGTGTTCGTACGGCCCGTGTAAAATATGTAAAAATAATCATAATACATTACTTCATAATAATAACAGCGATAGCGTAGGTAAAGCTGCATCTACGTCGACTATTTTGCATCCGTCTGCGAGCGTTAACAAATCAGCTGACGCGCAAAGCCTACGGTCCGAGCGCAATGTACTTACGTGTAGTGCCGCTGTACAACCGGTTTTGTTATCAACGGCACTTATAGATGTTCCCGATACAAATAATTGTTATCATACAGTTAAAGCACTCCTCGATAATGGGAGTCAAAATTGTTTTATTACAGAATCGTTATGTAATCGTTTACAATTACCTATTATACAGTCCACAATTCATATTTCTGGTGTAGGACAAAGCGTTTCAAAAAGTTCTCACACTTGTAAATTAAATATTCGTTCTAAAGTTAATGATTTTAATACTAATATTCAATGTTGGGTTCTTCCTCGTATAACATCAAAGTTACATTCGTTAGACGTTCACTGTAAACGTATACAGATTCCTAAACATGTTTCGCTCGCGGACCCTACGTTTAGCGTCTCGTCGAACATTGAAATATTGTTAGGAGCGGACATATTTTGGGATCTTTTAAATAATAATAAGATAAAACTCAGCAGTGGTCCATATTTGTACGATTCCAAATTAGGATGGATCATCTCTGGTCCTCTTCATATTAATAAGTCGTTTAAACCTGAAAAGGTTCAATGTAATTTAGTTCAAATAAATAATCAATTGCAAAAATTTTGGGAGTTAGAAGAATTGACTGACTTACCAAATATCATGTCGAATGATGATCGTTATTGTGAGAAGTTATTTACAGAGACTACTAAACGTGATGAATATGGTAGATTTTCCGTTCGTATTCCTTTAAAGGAGTCACCCGAATCGTTAGGGGACTCGTACACTATGGCAAAAAATCGTTTTTTATGTCTGGAAAGAAAGTTAGATCGTTTACCTAACTATAAAAAGCTTTATTTTGAATTTATGCGGGAATATGAGGCACTCGGTCATATGACTTCAGTTGCATCAAAGGATATCCCGGATATACTTAGTAAACCGCATTATATATTACCTCATCATGGTGTTTACCGAGAAGATAGTGTCACTACGAAATTACGCGTTGTGTTCGACGCGAGCGCGAATACGTCTAATAATAAATCATTAAATAATATACAACATGTAGGTCCACCGTTACAAAATGATATATTGTCTATATTACTCAGGTTTAGGCAGTATAAATATGTAGTGTGTAGCGACATCCAGAAGATGTACAGACAGATATTTGTTGAACAGGATCAACGTGTCCTGCAATTAATATTATGGCGGGAAGGTCGAGATTTACCTTTACAATTATATAAATTGAACACAGTTACGTATGGTACTGCGTCGGCTCCTTTTTTAAGTATGCGTTGCTTACAACAATTGGCTTTAGAATGTGATGATGATTTAGTAGCCAGGACTATAAAGGATAATTTCTACGTAGATGACCTTTTTACAGGATCCGATGACCTCGACTCGTTATTACAGTTGTGCAATAAAATATCTGCAACTTTAAAAAAGGGTTGCTTCCCGTTACATAAATGGACTTTCAGTCACGACGTTTCTGCTAGTAAGTGTAAAGACCTAAATGTCGGTGAACATCGCTTGTCAAAAACGTAAGGGTTAGGGTGGTGTACAAAAAATGATGAATTTTATTTTACAACTAAAATTACACATAGTGATACAGTAGTTACAAAGCGTTTAATATTATCGACAATTTCACAAGTGTATGATCCTTTAGGTTTACTCACGCCTGCGGTAATAACAGCTAAATTATTGTTACAAAACCTATGGTTACATAAACTAGATTGGGATGACGAAGTTCCTAAAAATATTACGAATGCATGGCAAAGCTTTCTTTCAGATTTAAAATACTTACGCGATATTAAAATACCTCGTTACGTGGTTCGCGGTAATTATATAGAACTTCATATTTTTACGGATGCGTCGCAAAGTGCCTACGGTGCGTGCGCGTACGTTAGATCGTGTCACAATGGTTGTGAAACTACTATACCTATTTCTGTGCATTTGTTGTGTGCTAAAAGTAAGCTGGCGCCGATAAAGACTGTTAGTATTCCCAGGTTAGAGCTTTGCGGAGCTTTAATAGGTGCGAAATTGTATTGTAAAATAAAAAAGTCTTTATGTTTAAATTTTAACAAGGTTTATTTTTGGACTGACTCAACAATCGTGCTGGGGTGGCTTCGTATGTCACCTCATCTACTAAAAACGTTTGTACAAAATAGAGTCGTCGAAATTAACGAATTAACCGGTGATACCATCTGGCGTCATGTTAAGGGCACGGAAAATTCTGCTGATATCATAACGAAAGGTTCTACATTAGACACATTAAAGTATGATCATAATAATAAATGGTGGTGTGGCCCTACGTTTTTACGAGAACCTGTGGCTAAGTGGCCAATTTTTAATAATAATATTGAATCATCATCTATCGATTTACCCGAAACTAAGCCTGATACTATTAATTTATATTCCATTCAAGTTACTTCATTGATGGATTTTGAACGGTTTTCGTCATTTATTCGTTTGCAAAGAAGTTGTGCATATTTATTGCGTTTTATAAATAACGCGCGAGTAAATTCGCGCGGCGGTATAGGTTCGCGTTTAACCGGTCCGTTATCAGTAGACGAACTGCAGCGGTCGCTCGATGCATTGACGCGGCTCGTTCAACAAGAATGTTTTAGTGAGCAATATCGTGATCTACAAAATAATATACCGTTGAGTAGTAATAAAAATAACAATAAATCTAATAAATTATTATATAAACAAATATCAGGCTTAAATATATTTTTAGATAAGTTTAATATTGTTCGGGAGCAGGATGAACTCTTCAATAACGTGCTTTATTGAACTTCTGACTACGTTTATTGTAAAGAAAAAAAATTACAAAATTTAAAAATTAACGTGAAGACAAGAATTATAGCGACCATTACGCGTTCAGCGGTGAAGGGGAGAGAAGTTGCTCCCGATGCGGCGCGGCGCTGCGGGTGTCGACGTCACGCTGGTGCAAACCGCGCGGTGTTCACGTCATTGCACTTCCGTTACGCCACTCTTTGACTAGATGGCGTTATCAACCATCGGATGATATAATATTACTGAACATACCGGCCGCCTTGGAAGAACCAGGGTCTTCCAACATATTCGTCTTCATAATTGTACAGGCAGCGGACAGATCTTCGAGAAAGATCGTCGTATAATACCGTGCGCTGTACGAATTTCAGCTACACGGGATACTCCATCAGTCCCAGGGAATACTTCTGTTACTCGGCCCAATTTCGAATTAAGTGGTGGAGTATTATCCTCTTTGATAAGGACCAAGATATTAGTTGTGATGTCCTCATTGTTGCCCTTCCATTTTGTTCGTTGCTGGAGCTCTGAAACATATTCTTTAGACCATCGTTGCCAAAAGTGTTGTCTAATTTGCTCCACACGGTCGTAGCGTCCCAGTCTCGTAGGCTCGATCGTCGTGAGGTTCTCGCAGACAGGCGCAGTCAGCGGTCGACCGATCAGGAAGTGTGCTGGAGTGAGTGGGAGGAAATCGTCAGAATCTGAGGACAGAGGGGATAAAGGGCGGGAGTTCAGAACAGCTTCTATTTGCGTTAATACTGTTTCAAACTCCTCGCGTGTTAATTTAGCATTACCGAGTACGCGTCTCAAATGGTACTTGCAGGACTTGACTCCTGCCTCCCACAACCCACCAAAATGAGGACTATAGGGCGGTATGAATGTTAAACGAATTTGGTTAAGAAAATCAGAAATATCCTTAGTTTTATTAAAAATTGCTGCCAATTCTTTTTCAGCACCCACAAAATTTTTCCCGTTATCTGAAAATATTTGGTATGGCTTTCCGCGTCGTGCTATAAAACGATTTAATGCTAAAATATAATCTTGCGTGCTCAAGCTACCTACTAATTCCAAATGTATTGCTCTAGTCGTAAAACATATGAACAAACAAATATATGCTTTAATTAATTTAGCACCTCTGCCTTTGCGATCCAGTATGAACAGTGGGCCCCCATAGTCGACTCCACACTGGATGAATGGGAAGCTTGGCTCCAGTCGCTCAGTAGGTAAGTTACCCATGAGAGGAGTCAACGTTCTCCCTTTCATTCGTTTACATACGACACAGTTATGTACTACCTGTCTAGCCAAATTACAAGCTCCTAAAATCCACCACCTTTCACGCATAGAATACACTAAATGTTGAGGTCCAGCGTGAAGTAGTCGTTTGTGTTCATATTCACACAATAACCTCGAGAAACGATGTTTATTACTTAACAATACCGGGTGTTTCTTTTCATAATTAAATCCAACCGCGTTAGATAACCTTCCACCTATACGAATTATATTAAACTTATCTAAAAATATATTTAAGCCTGATAATTGTTTATATACTAATTTATTAGATTTATTGTTATTTTTATTACTACTCAACGGTATATTATTTTGTAGATCACGATATTGCTCACTAAAACATTCTTGTTGAACGAGCCGCGTCAATGCATCGAGCGACCGCTGCAGTTCGTCTACTGATAACGGACCGGTTAAACGCGAACCTATACCGCCGCGCGAATTTACTCGCGCGTTATTTATAAAACGCAATAAATATGCACAACTTCTTTGCAAACGAATAAATGACGAAAACCGTTCAAAATCCATCAATGAAGTAACTTGAATGGAATATAAATTAATAGTATCAGGCTTAGTTTCGGGTAAATCGATAGATGACGATTCAATATTATTATTAAAAATTGGCCGCTTAGCCACAGGTTCTCGTAAAAACGTAGGGCCACACCACCATTTATTATTATGATCATACTTTAATGTGTCTAATGTAGAACCTCTCGTTATGATATCAGCAGAATTTTCCGTGCCCTTAACATGACGCCAGATGGTATCACCGGTCAATTCGTTAATTTCGACGACTCTATTTTGTACAAACGTTTTTAGTAGATGAGGTGACATACGAAGCCACCCCAGCACGATTGTTGAGTCAGTCCAAAAATAAACCTTGTTAAAATTTAAACATAAAGACTTTTTTATTTTACAATACAATTTCGCACCTATTAAAGCTCCGTATAGCTCTAACCTGGGAATACTAACAGTCTTTATCGGCGCCAGCTTACTTTTAGCACACAACAAATGCACAGAAATAGGTATAGTAGTTTCACAACCATTGTGACACGATCTAACGTACGCGCACGCACCGTAGGCACTTTGCGACGCATCCGTAAAAATATGAAGTTCTATATAATTACCGCGAACCACGTAACGAGGTATTTTAATATCGCGTAAGTATTTTAAATCTGAAAGAAAGCTTTGCCATGAATTCGTAATATTTTTAGGAACTTCGTCATCCCAATCTAGTTTATGTAACCATAGGTTTTGTAACAATAATTTAGCTGTTATTACCGCAGGCGTGAGTAAACCTAAAGGATCATACACTTGTGAAATAGTCGATAATATTAAACGCTTTGTAACTACTGTATTACTATGTGTAATTTTAGTTGTAAAATAAAGTTCATCATTTTTTGTACACCACCCTAACCCTAACGTTTTTGACAAGGATGTTCACCGACATTTAGGTCTTTACACTTATCAGCAGAAACGTCGTGACTGAAAGTCCATTTATGTAACGGGAAGCAACCCTTTTTTAAAGTTGCAGATATTTTATTGCACAACTGTAATAACGAGTCGAGGTCATCGGATCCTGTAAAAAGGTCATCTACGTAGAAATTATCCTTTATAGTCCTGGCTACTAAATCATCATCACATTCTAAAGCCAATTGTTGTAAGCAACGCATACTTAAAAAAGGAGCCGACGCAGTACCATACGTAACTGTGTTCAATTTATATAATTGTAAAGGTAAATCTCGACCTTCCCGCCATAATATTAATTGCAGGACACGTTGATCCTGTTCAACAAATATCTGTCTGTACATCTTCTGGATGTCGCTACACACTACATATTTATACTGCCTAAACCTGAGTAATATAGACGATACATCATTTTGTAACGGTGGACCTACATGTTGTATATTATTTAATGATTTATTATTAGACGTATTCGCGCTCGCGTCGAACACAACGCGTAATTTCGTAGTGACACTATCTTCTCGGTAAACACCATGATGAGGTAATATATAATGCGGTTTACTAAGTATATCCGAGATATCCTTTGATGCAACTGGAGTCATATGACCGAGTGCCTCATATTCCCGCATAAATTCAAAATAAAGCTTTTTATAGTTAGGTAAACGATCTAACTTTCTTTCCAGACATAAAAAACGATTTTTTGCCATAGTGTACGAGTCCCCTAACGATTCGGGTGACTCCTTTAAAGGAATACGAACGGAAAATCTACCATATTCATCACGTTTAGTAGTCTCTGTAAATAACTTCTCACAATAACGATCATCATTCGACATGATATTTGGTAAGTCAGTCAATTCTTCTAACTCCCAAAAATTTTGCAATTGATTATTTATTTGAACTAAATTACATTGAACCTTTTCAGGTTTAAACGACTTATTAATATGAAGAGGACCAGAGATGATCCATCCTAATTTGGAATCGTACAAATATGGACCACTGCTGAGTTTTATCTTATTATTATTTAAAAGATCCCAAAATATGTCCGCTCCTAACAATATTTCAATGTCCGACGAGACGCTAAACGTAGGGTCCGCGAGCGAAACATGTTTAGGAATCTGTATACGTTTACAGTGAACGTCTAACGAATGTAACTTTGATGTTATACGAGGAAGAACCCAACATTGAATATTAGTATTAAAATCATTAACTTTAGAACGAATATTTAATTTACAAGTGTGAGAACTTTTTGAAACGCTTTGTCCTACACCAGAAATATGAATTGTGGACTGTATAATAGGTAATTGTAAACGATTACATAACGATTCTGTAATAAAACAATTTTGACTCCCATTATCGAGGAGTGCTTTAACTGTATGATAACAATTATTTGTATCGGGAACATCTATAAGTGCCGTTGATAACAAAACCGGTTGTACAGCGGCACTACACGTAAGTACATTGCGCTCGGACCGTAGGCTTTGCACGTCAGCTGATTTGTTAACGCTCGCCGACGGATGCAAAATAGTCGACGTAGATGCAGCTTTACCTACGCTATCGCTGTTATTATTATGAAGTAATGTATTATGATTATTTTTACATATTTTACATGGGCCGTACGAACACTCACTTATTGAGTGACTATTAGACCGAATACAATTTTGACAAAGGCCTTTATTTTTCACAATGATATTCCTATCTTGGACAGACAAATTTAAAAATTTTGGACATGAATATAAATAATGATCTCCACCGCAGTTAACACAATTACGCCTAGATTTATTATTTTCGGAGTTATTAGAACTTGAATTAGAAACGTATGAATGTGTGACAGGTTGCGAGTTTATGTGATTTGATTTACTTATATATTTTTTATTATAATTAGAATTTAACTTATTTGTATCACTGTAATTATGCTTAATTGTAGAAACACCTTTATTATTACTAGACTTAATCATTTCTAACATATCCGCACGGTTTCTTAAAAATTCTAACAGATCATTTAATTTAATGTTATTCGAATCATTCTTAGACACGAGAGTACCTTTATAGGTTTCCCATTCGCGTTCAGTTGACTGATCAAGTTTAGATACAATGAGATAGACAATTAACGTGTCCCAGGTCTCTGTCTGCTCGTTCAGTGACTTTAGTGCACGCAAATTACGTAATGTTGAGTCTATCAATTTTCTAATTTGAATATATGATTCACTTTGAAGAGCCTGGACAGTAAACAAAGCTTTAACATGATTTTGCACTAACAAACGATTGTTGTGAAACCTATTTTCTATAAGCTCCCATGCATGTAAGTAGTTTTCAGCAGTAAATTCCAACGCCGTTATAACTTGAGAGGCAGTACCACTAAGAGATGATTTTAAATAATGGAATTTCTGTATATCGTTAAGATCTTCACGATTATGTATCATGGTGAGATATGAATTTCTATACTCCAACCACTGATCATATGCACCGTCAAATGCTGGTAGTTTAATTTCTGGCAACTTAATTGACACAGGATTATGTAAAACTTGACAAGGAACATGGTTTCGTTCACTATCGTTAGAATTTAACAAGCACTTCGCTTCAGCCATGATGGAGAAATATTGCTGTTCGAATGACTCCCGATATTCTAATTGAGTAGGTAAATCGGTTTCATCAATTAGTTGTTCCATTTCAGATTGAATATCATTAAAACTTTGGAACAAATTGTAAGCTGACTGAATTCGTAAATCTAATTCTGTTTTCATATTAAAATTTAGTGTTAATTTATCTAGTTTCGAAATATACTTCTCAAATAACGTAAGCCTGCCTTTTAGCGTACCTCGCTGCTTTTTTAAATCAGCGAGACGTTTATTTGAGTTTGTGCTAATATTTAAGCGAGGAGATTTAGCCCTTTCATTTGTTTTCATAGGCCCCTGGGGAGGTTCTAACGCATTAAATTCATCGTCACTCATTTTGAAAAGTTATAAGAAGCAAAAGTACTTACAGTTTCCCGCTCGGCCACGCCTTGATACGGCACTGGCGCCGCGCAATACCGCAACTAAGACGAAAAAAATAACAATATTAACGCAAATATTGGATAAGGAAGGGGGAAAAGGGGTTTGTAACCTGACCGGATGCGACTTGACGACAATCCTGGACTGGAGAATCTTCTTCTCCAAAGTAACGCTCCACGTTGCCGCCTGGCTCTTTGTATCTTGTATATGGCTCGGCAGGACCATTACTTGTTCGGGAGCAGGATGAACTCTTCAATAACGTGCTTTATTGAACTTCTGACTACGTTTATTGTAAAGAAGAAAAATTACAAAATTTAAAAATTAACGTGAAGACAATAATTATAGCGACCATTACGCGTTCAGCGGTGAAGGGGAGAGAAGTTGCTCCCGATGCGGCGCGGCGCTGCGGGTGTCGACGTCACGCTGGTGCAAACCGCGCGGTGTTCACGTCATTGCACTTCCGTTACGCCACTCTTTGACTAGATGGCGTTATCAACCATCGGATGATATAATATTACTGAACAAATATGATTCGTATAGGTGGAAGGTTATCTAACGCGGTTGGATTTAATTATGAAAAGAAACACCCGGTATTGTTAAGTAATAAACATCGTTTCTCGAGGTTATTGTGTGAATATGAACACAAACGACTACTTCACGCTGGACCTCAACATTTAGTGTATTCTATGCGTGAAAGGTGGTGGATTTTAGGAGCTCGTAATTTGGCTAGACAGGTAGTACATAACTGTGTCGTATGTAAACGAATGAAAGGGAGAACATTGACTCCTCTCATGGGTAACTTACCTACTGAGCGACTGGAGCCCAGCTTCCCATTCATCCAGTGTGGAGTCGACTATGGGGGCCCACTGTTCATACTGGATCGCAAAGGCAGAGGTGCTAAATTAATTAAAGCATATATTTGTTTGTTCATATGTTTTACGACTAGAGCAATACATTTGGAATTAGTAGGTAGCTTGAGCACGCAAGATTATATTTTAGCATTAAATCGTTTTATAGCACGACGCGGAAAGCCATACCAAATATTTTCAGATAACGGGAAAAATTTTGTGGGTGCTGAAAAAGAATTGGCAGCAATTTTTAATAAAACTAAGGATATTTCTGATTTTCTTACTAATAACCAAATTCGTTTAACATTCATACCGCCCTATAGTCCTCATTTTGGTGGGTTGTGGGAGGCAGGAGTCAAGTCCTGCAAGTACCATTTGAGACGCGTACTCGGTAATGCTAAATTAACACGCGAGGAGTTTGAAACAGTATTAACGCAAATAGAAGCTGTTCTGAACTCCCGCCCTTTATCCCCTCTGTCCTCAGATTCTGACGATTTCCTCCCACTCACTCCAGCACACTTCCTGATCGGTCGACCGCTGACTGCGCCTGTCTGCGAGAACCTCACGACGATCGAGCCTACGAGACTGGGACGCTACGACCGTGTGGAGCAAATTAGACAACACTTTTGGCAACGATGGTCTAAAGAATATGTTTCAGAGCTCCAGCAACGAACAAAATGGAAGGGCAACAATGAGGACATCACACCTAATATCTTGGTCCTTATCAGAGAGGATAATACTCCACCACTTAACTGGAAATTGGGCCGAGTAACAGAAGTATTCCCTGGGACTGATGGAGTATCCCGTGTAGCTGAAATTCGTACAGCGCACGGTATTATACGACGATCTTTCTCGAAGATCTGTCCGCTGCCTGTACAATTATGAAGACGAATATGTTGGAAGACCCTGGTTCTTCCAAGGCGGCCGGTATGTTCAGTAATATTATATCATCCGATGGTTGATAACGCCATCTAGTCAAAGAGTGGCGTAACGGAAGTGCAATGACATGAACACCGCGCGGTTTGCAGCAGCGTGACGTCGACACCCGCAGCGCCGCGCCGCATCGGGGGCAACTTCTCTCCCCTTCACCGCTGAACGCGTAATGGTCGCTATAATTATTGTCTTCACGTTAATTTTAAATTTTGTAATTTTTTCTTTACAATAAACGTAGCCAGCAGTTCAATAAAGCACGTTATTGAAGAGTTCCTCCTGCTCCCGAACAGAATCATAAAATATAATTTAAAATAACGCATACTTATAATAATAATAATCAGAATATATTTACAATATTTAGTATTTAAAAATGTAAGAAGGTAATTGTGAAAAACATAAGCCATTGTTAATAATGAATAATCATGGAATGTATAAAAAGGGTGGTAACGGTAAAAGGGCTCTCTCTCTGCTTGTGGAAGCTGAACAATAAAGGCGATAATTCTGAAAGTGTATTTTTAAATTCTACTGCTGCTACTGCTGCTGCTGACCTGACTCCTGTTTCATCTCAGAAGTGGGATCAGGTGGGACCAAGATTTTTTTTTTCTTTACCAACACCATGATGGGTCCATATCGCTGTGGTTTGGGAAAGAAGAGGCCGAAAACCGTCGAGACATCAACGGATGAAGAGGCAATTGAAGGTACTGAGACCTGTCCCTCTCCACGTCCACTGGTTACAAGCAAGAAGAGGAGAATTAACCATCTGGAAGCGGAAGTCATACCAGAACTCGACCCAGGTAAGAAAACGACAAATGTAAAGGGCTGGCTAAATAAGATTGACCAGCTCGGAGATATGTATTCCTGGGACGAGAAAGATCGTATCTTCGTGATGCAAATTCGCCTTTGTGGTGCTGCGAGGGAGTGGTACGACGAATTGGAGGACTATACGGCCACGTGGTCGCAGTGGAAGCAAAATCTCACGTGCGCCTTCCCACGCTCCACGGACTACGTCGATCAGCTGGAGGAAATGCTAGCGAGGGTTAAGAACAACGACGAAACCATGACGAGGTACTTCGATGAAAAGATGTCCTTGATCAAGAAGTGTGGGCTTTTGCGAAACACCAGAACAGCTATATTTCGGGTTCCTATCATCGCTCGAAAACTACAAAGCCGTCGGTACACAAATGGCGGAACAAACGTCGAGCTGGCGTCGTGGGACCGTTTTGCCAAAAACTTGCTACAACTGTCGCAAAACCGGTCACGAAGCCAGGGACTGCCGCATCACTCGCTGCCAGATCTGTCAACGCTTGGGTCACAGTTCCAGTGCCTGCTGGTATGCTGCAGGCGGCGCCCGAACTCCTGGAAATACTGCGGGGGCGTCGGACGACGCGCTCCGCCGGTACGCATCACAAGACCAGCGCGGCAGTGTGCAGGTATGTAAGATAAATTATAACAGTTACGAAATTCTATCAGATATTTATAAGAAAAAGATTATTGTCAACGGAGTAGCATTAGTAGGTTATATCGACACAGGAAGTAAAGTTAATATTCTAACGTTACAGACAGTTAAGCAATTGAAGTTAAATATTTTTAAATCAAACTTGATAATGAGAGGTTTTGGCGGTTTGTATATTACATCACTAGGTAATGTAAAATTCACGATAAGTATAGATAGCATGAGTGTAAATAGTGAGGCTGAAGTGACCGATACGGATCTAAAGGATTTAAAATATGATAATTGGTAGCCCTATATTAAAACATCCACGCTTAACACTCATTGCCAACTATAAATCTGTCATGTTAGTACCGAACATAAATAGCAATTTTCATAGTACCCACTTTTTATCCGATATTAATTTGTGTTCTAGCGATTTTATAGAAAGAATCCCTTTGTATTTAGTGAACGATCTTGAATTGCAGCCCGGGGATACCCGTTCAATTAACGTTTGTGTTACACATAACTTAGACAGTAGCAGTTTACTCGTGACGCGAACTATTATTTTCGACTTTGACAATGTATCGTATTATATACCGCAATCGATTTTAAAATTCGGTGACTATACATTACAAGTAACTAATTTGGGCGATACTTGTATTCACTTTCAAAAGGGTAAATTACTCACAAGGGCTGACATTTTCGACGTAACCGATGTAATGTTGTTTTCGAATAGCCAAATTAGCAGTGATTTAAATACGGTTCAAACGAAACCAATAGATATTTCGGATATAAGGGTTGGGGATATTGATGAATTTTATTGTAGTAGGTTACTGTATTTGTTGAACCAATATAATACGGCATTTGCGGGATGTAGTGAGCAGCTAGGATGCACTAGTTTATTAGAGATGCGTATTCATACTAAAACTGACGTACCGGTACACAGAAAACCGTATAGAATGTCGTACAAGGAGGCGGGTGTAGTCGAAGAAAAGATAAGTGAACTGATTTCAGCGGGAATAGTTCGCGAGTCAAACTCGGATTATGCTAGTCCTGTAATATTGGTGAAAAAGAAGGGGGGCGATTACCGCTTATGTATCGATTACCGCGCTCTCAATAACCAGACTATTAATCTTTCAGGCCCCGCGCGAGCACCGGTGATCGCGAGAACAAAAGAATACAATGGGAATTCCTAGAACCTCCGATCGAAGGATTAAGGATCGATACCCACTTCCGCATATCGATGACCAGATCAGTCGGCTTTCGGGGAAGATGCAGTTCACTGTTTTAGACTTAACGCAAAGCTATTATCAAGTTAGAATGTCTGAAGACTCTATACATAAGACTGCATTCGTTACACCGACAGGGCAGTACGAATTCCTTCGGATGCCGTTTGGTCTGGCCAACGCCCCCGCCGTGTTCTCTCGTCTCATCCAAAAGGCATTACAACCTTTAAACAATAAATTAGCAATTTATTTGGACGATTTGACAATACCTTCAGTGAGTAAGTATAGACGAGGGTATCGATTTACTCCAGCAGGTTCTCGAACTTCTAGACCGTGCCAACTTAAAACTTAATTTACAGAAATGTTCCTTTCTACAAAATAGTATAAACTACTTAGGACACGAAGTGACTGCCGGCTCCGTGCGTCCAGGATTAGCTAAAATCGAAAGTGTGTCGCAGTTTAGGCGTCCTTGTAACGTACACGAGGTGAGGCAATTCATTGGACTCGCTTCCTATTTCCGAAAATTCGTGCGTGGTTTTGCCGAAATAGCTCGTCCGCTTACTGTTCTCACTAAAAAGTCTGTTAACTGGGAGTGGGGCCCCGAACAGGAGCGATCTTTCGAAAATCTCAAGGCAGCTTTAACCGAAAGGCCAGTACTGGCAATTTATAATCAACGTGCTAAAACGGAGCTACATACGGATGCTAGTAAGTTAGGTCTAGGAGGAATTATGTTACAGTACCAAAATGATAATACTTTAAAACCAATAGCTTACTTTAGCCGTGTTACTACAAGGGAGGAACAGTATTACCACAGTTACGAGCTAGAGACCCTGGCAGTCGTAGAGTCCTTAAAACGTTTTCGGATATACCTCACTGGCATACCCATCACGGTTATTACTGATTGTGCGGCTTTACGTAACACGCTCACAAAAAAGGATCTCGTTCCACGTATCGCTCGTTGGTGGCTCACGATCCAAGATTTTGATATCGCGATAGAATATCGTTCCGGGGAGCGCATGCGACACGTCGACGCCCTTAGTCGCAATCCTTTACATACAGTTTCAGTTCTTAGCATTGATAAAGACGATTGGCTTATAAGTTTGCAACTACAGGATGACAATATACAACATATAATTAAACAACTCGGCGAGGACACTCAAAATCCGGACATTAAAAATAACTTCGTAGTTTTAGACGACCGTTTATTTCGTAAAACCCTTTACGGGAATAGATTTGTGATACCTAAGCTTTCGAAATGGAGCCTGTTACAAAAATATCACGACCAAGCGGGCCACTTGGGGTTCGATAAATGTGAAAAACTTATTAAGTCGCAATTCTGGTTTTCGGGAATGACTCGATTTATAAAAAAGTACGTTAAGGCTTGTTTGCAGTGTGCTTATGCCAAAGGAAACTACGGAAAAATTGAGGGCGAGCTGCACCCTATAGAGAAGCCTAGCATACCCATGCACACGTTACACGCCGATCATTTGGGTCCCTTTCTTAAATCCCGTAATGGAAATATTTATATATTAGTCGTTATCGATTCTTTCACCAAATTCGTATTCGCTAGGCCCGTGCGTAGTGTTAGTTCCGTTGAGACTATAAAAAATTTACGCGAAATTATATCGGTATTCGGAAACCCATCCCGAATAATAACGGACCGGCGCGTAGCATTCACGAGTAGATATTTTAAAGATTTCGTCGTCGAAAAACAGATTAAACATGTTTTAAATGCAATAGCCTCGCCACGCTCTAACGGCCAAGTCGAGAGGGTGAACAGGAGCATTATTAACGGACTCAATACTACGGCGGAAAGTGAGTGTACCTGGGACGACAAATTATCAGACGTCGTGTGGGGTATCAATAACACCCCACATGCAGTTACCGGATGCACTCCTTTCAGCTTGATGTTCGCTCATAATAACACTCTTCTGCCTGCTTACCCATCGACTAGTGTTGATCACCCAGATTTAGTTCGGAGGTTAGGAGATCGGAGTATCCAAGCCAAAAGTAAAATTGATCAATACATGACGGTTATGAAGAATCGCTACGATAAAAAACATAAAAAATGTAGGAAATACAATTTAGGCGAATTAGTACTTTGGAAAGGCGGGACGTCTCGTGATAACACTGGGGGTGTCACCAAAAAATTAGGCAGTCAGTATACGGGCCCTTATAAAATAACTAAGTTTGACCATTCTATTGACCGTTACCATATTAGCAGCATAAAAGGCATTAAAGGATACAAAAAGTTTACTGCTGTGGTACCCGGGGAGGCCTTGCGCCCTTATCAATCCTCAATTTCAGATAGTTCGACAGATTCTGATAGAGAAGTAGATAGGGACGACCTTATAGATTTGCTAGAAAGTTAAAAAAATCATGTGATAGTTGTATAAAACAATAATTATTATTAATATACTTAAATCCTTAACATCCGTTTAAAGCGTAGAACTTATTTATTTTACATACTAATGTGATCTGGTAAATAAGTTTGTTATGTAGATAGTAATTAATAAAATTATTATGTCAACTTAAAAATAATATACTTATATGTATTTAAATGTCAATTTACATTCTCTCCGTAATTTTATTTTTTCTCTTATCACTAAATTCTAGCCTTATCACCAATTCAAAGCATAATAATATAAGGATATTTAGACTTATCTGTGTGATTCTAAAATAATAAGTATCTGTAGAATGTCGATTATATAATATCTAGTGAAAATTCAGATCTGTGTGACATAAAACTGAAATACAATATCTAGTACTAGACTAGATCTGTGTGTCCCGAAACAAATAACTAATAAATAATCAATTAGATCTGTGTGATACCAAAATAATATCTAATAAATAAATTAGATCTGTGTGAAACTACTAAAATAATATCAAATAAATAAATTAGATCTGTGTGAAACTACTTATATAATATCTAATAAATAAATTAGATCTGTGTGAAACTACTAAAATAATATCTAATAAATAAATTAGATCTGTGTGAAACTACTAATATAATATCTAATAAATAAATTAGATCTGTGTGAAACTACTAATATAATATCTAATAAATAAATTAGATCTGTGTGAAACTACTAATATAATATCTAATAAATAAATTAGGTCTGTGTGAAACTACTAAAATAATATCTAATAAATAAATTACATCTGTGTGAAACTACTAAAATAATATCTAATAAATAAATTAGATCTGTGTGAAACCACTAAAATAATATCTAATAAATAATCAATTAGATCTGTGTGATACTAAAGTAATATCTAACAATTAACAAATTATTTAGATCTGTGTGACCTGAAACCATAAAACAAAACATTACATGCTGTTAATAATCCACTTAATTCTGTGTGATTTGAGACTTATGATTTAATCTTATATTTAAAATTAATTCTTCAACGTAACATGGATATTGGAATTTGGATGATATATTGATGACAATAACATTATATTATTTTGTATTACTATAAAATTGTGTTCACTACATATTTTATTAGTGCAGTTACTGTCCTCTTTTATTTCTTTTCAGGTACAAAAGAATAACGCAATGAAAAACCAACCAATTTGCCGTGGGACACAGCAAAGTGCAGGATGGCCGAGTGTTACAAAACTGACTTCCTGTGATGACACCTATAATATTATTTTCATAATAATGATTGGTTCCTGTCTATTTAAGCTAGCTTCCGGTTTTGTTCAAATCTATAACAATAATTAATAATTATAAAATTATTTATTAGAATCATAAAATATAATTTAAAATAATGTCATACTTATAATAATAATAATCAGAATATATTTACAATATTTAGTATTTAAAAATGTAAGAAGGTAATTGTGAAAAACATAAGCCATTGTTGTTAATAATGAATAATCATGGAATGTATAAAAATGGTGGTAACGGTAAAAGGGGTCTCTCTCTGCTTGTGGAAGCTGAACAATAAAGGCGATAATTCTGAAAGTGTATTTTTAAATTCTACTGCTGCTACTGCTGCTGCTGACCTGACTCCTGTTTCATCATGTCGGCAACTTTTTGTCGGCGGTCTAGTTGGCGGCTTCATATAATACAAGTTGGAAAATTTGGTCGGCGGCTTGAGATGAGAAATTTATTTGGCAGTCAGTGCCGCGTGTCTATAAGGTTGTGTCGCCGGGCAACTGAGCGCAGGCGTACCCAAGCCGCCAACATGTCGGCGGGTAACACGCGCGGGCGCATGTTGCCGACATCATTCTTTTTTCATACAGGCCGCCGGGTTGTGTCGCCGGGCTTTGTCGGCGGCCCGGCGGGCTCAGTGTGTATTGCGCTTCAGGATTCAGTATTTCAGGGCTCCCAAACATAACTGCGAATTCGCATCGCAAATATCATCTTTGACAAAATTCACGCAGTTTTGTGTGGGAGCCCTTGTGACCGGTGGGTATCTTCTACACAGGCTACACTAGACTGTTTCGACAAGGGTTTTAAAAATACACAAGTACGGAATAATAATAATTTATTATTTTTAACAATGTACAATTAAAAATCAATAAAAGCCATCCTTGAAGTTAAAATCAGCTTTACATTATTCGGCTAAAATCCTATAAAAATTGATACATCTTTAAAAGCCTCTTAAAATGATTTAAAATTGTAACAAGGAGTTTAAAACCAGCAGGCGTTAAAACGTTTGATTTAAAAGTTTACCTTACAATTATGCATAATTTTGATTTGGAATGGCTTTTAGCGTAAATCATAACCTATAACACGCTTCGGGTCAAAGTAATTGTCAAATTGAAGTCACATAATCGACAACGTTTCCAAGAAGCACGCTATAGCTTAATTGGTATCGAGAATCAGAATGCCATCGGCAGGGGATAAAAAGCTGACGAAACGCCGAACTTAATAGCGACTCGACAACGAATCCGCGCCCTCGCCCGCTTCCTCCAACGAGCCGCTCGCGCCGCTCGTGGGCGGGGACGGCGTCGCTGTAACAAAATAACGCCATTAATTCATGAAACCCCAAGCGGCCACATCCGGCCGCGATAACAATGAAAAAGCTATTGTGTCTCGTTTTGCCACGACTGATGGGTTAAACTAAATATTATACAGTAAAGTAGTAAATAAATGTAATCAGATATGAATTTTATACGAAAACAATTTACAAAGCGAATACCCATACAAGGTCTAGGCGTACACAGCCACGTGACAGAGGGCGTAAAGCTTAAATTTTTTTTTTATAAAACGTCAAAACAAAAATATTTACCTTCATTAGGGCCGAAAGCGCCATTATAGAACTGATTGGCGTACGGCGCGGGCGGGTTGTAAGGCGCGCCGTTGTATGGCCCGCCGCTGTCGTACACACTATCGTACAACGCGTTCATGTTCAGCGCGTTATTTGAATTCATAACGTTGTTGGAATTCAGCGCGTTATTTGAATTTAGAACGCTGTTAGAATTCATCGCGTTTGAATTCTGCGGGGTATTGGGCAGGGCGGGCGCATCGAGGCGGGGCGCGTGCGTCTTGGAGCTGCGCATGAGCGGCTTGTGCTCGTCGCCCGAGTGCTGCCACGCCCAGCACGACCGACAGAAATACCTAGAAAATAATCCTTATGTGAGCAGGTATACAGTTTATGGAGAATTTACACTGCAAATCGGAACCGCATATTTAAAATATCAGAAATAAAATACAGTAGTGTGTTTCATGAACAACTTTTTATGGAACTACAGCTTTAAAGAATAGCAGAGTTTTATAATTCGAGACGAAGGAACTTTTTAATGTTAATAAAACTCACCTAAAGCACATCGGGTCCCTGCAGAAGTACGGCCCCTGCTTGAGGTTGCAGACCGAACACATCGAGTCCTCCAAATACGGGTCCACTTGCACCTGCAATTACATTCGTGTCATCTACAAGAATATATTCTTTTCTAATAATGGCATTCTAGTCTAACCGTTATGAGTGCAGCACAATCTCAAATATAAAACGTTTTAGCTTAATTTTTATTTAGTACACAGGTAATTCAACCTAAAGCGGGTAAGCCTGCATTAGCAAGAAATTTACACGAGACGATAGGCGGAAACAAGAGTATAGAATAATTTTGAATACAAAAACCACAAAAGTGTGAAAAAAATCGGGAGTGCCAGTTTAGGGCTCCCACAAAAAACTGCGATTTCATATCGCATCGCACTGTTATTTTTATTATGAATTTTGTCACAGATATTTGCGACGCGATGCGAATTCGCAGTTGTGTGAGAGCCCTTAGGGTATTCTGTGAACTAACCTTTTTAGTGAACTTGTCGGTGCATATCTCGACGTATGCGGCGGAGATGGCGCGCACGTAGGACCGCACGTTGTTGAACGTCACGCGGCCAGAACCGATAGGATACTTGTTCTTGTCCGTGTCTAAGCCTGCAGGGAAACACGCAAGATTACTAGATACTAGCATATACACTTTAACCCTTTACTGCATATAAAGCCATTTATGGCTCTTCAGATTAAACATTTTTTTCTGCCTTTATTACAATGAGCATGGATTATATATTTTCACTGCTATATCAAGTACTTCTCCGTGGATCGAAACGTATTTTTTTGATGATGGCAAAATGTCATCTGCGAATGTAATTTCAGTTTTTGGCGGCGCGGGCGCATGAAACAGACGAAGTAAAATTTGATGCGACTTTGACGATGTATAATATTGAAAAGAAGTAAGATATTCGTGTGTTAAAAAATCTGATTATAATGTTCAAGGGTTCTTTTTACTTTCCGCAATATTTGTTTTATTATAGATTTAGTTTTTCTGCTACATTTTCTCAATTTTCCGCGGGAGCCACTTCTGGCTTCGTATGCATTCACCGATATTACTTGCACGCTTTTATGGTACCAATAACTTCAGAAGAACTATCTCTGGTGGTGATTTCATTAGTGATAAGTCAGGATTTGACTCCGATGACGATAAATTACCGTTTTTTTTCGGCCTCCACCATATTACCACATTGGTAACCCACAATAAAAATACTCCTACTTAAATTAAATTAATAATTATGTTTCGATCGCTTATAAAATGTGAAAATTGTTACGTTTTCTTATGTCTAAACAATAAAAGAAACTGCTTCAAAGACTTTTACAAAGCTAAATTCTTTGTAATGCATACGAAGCCATTAATGGCTTCTAAAATTATTTTCTAAAATAAGGTACTAAATTTTTTTTTTCTAATAATTTTCTAAATTACCCCTTATAAAGCAATATTAACCAGTAAAACTTTTTTTTCTTCATTCTATCATAATTCATGCAATAGAGGGTTAATAACATAAAACTTTAGAAAATACCAACTCATTTTGATAATAATTCGTATGGATTAAATTGGATAAAAACGGCATGGTAGCTTAGAACAAAAACATTGGGTGAGCTGCAAAAGCTTCTGCTGAAAATTCACCAAATTTTAGAAATTTCTACTATGTCGGGTAGCCAAGAGAAATGATAGTGTGTGTGTGTACGTGTCACTTATATAGTTGACTGAAAGCAGCAGCACTAAACGAGCAAAATCTTTGTGATTTTTATGGGCGTCATGAATTTTGCCCTACAAACGTGAAAAAAGCGACTTTCAGCGCTGGTACTTTCTCAGCGAACTTTATATAGGGGACCCATACACAACCTAAAGTATTATCATTGTTACACCCTGTATGTATATCAAGGGTGCCCAAGGGCTATCCTATATCGTATAAAGTACCGCAAATCATTCAAAAAAAATTACTATAAGTGCTTACCAGCATAAACGACACCGGAGAAGAGGTCGTTCATGATGTACGCGAGCGCGGCGGCCGACAGCTGTCCGTGCAGCGCGCCCACGAACACGGTGCGCGCGGGCTGCAGCCGCACCGACCCGCCCCCGCACCAGTTGCTGTCCGCCACCGCCCACGGGATCACCTGCGCCTGACCACGACAACGAAAAAATAAGAATTAAGAATGATTAACTCGACTTTTTAAATGTAGGAAATATCAAAAATGTCAATGAAGCGTTTACTCCTTTGGTTATAAATATAGATAGCCAAAAAGTTTTTACGACTTCCAATACTCCATGATGCTGCACGAGTTAAACTTGCGACTGCAGAACTACGCAACACCACACGTTTGTATGTGATAAACATAGCGGACCTACGAAATTAGGCCGCATTAAGTCGAATCCAGCCGACACACCACGACTTAACGTTGTGACAATCTGAACAAATTACGTGGGTCCGTCAAGGGTCTATGATTAAATTTCTTTGATGGTACTTTAGAACGCAAAGCGTTGCATCATTTTGCTGCAGTGTTACTAAACTACCCTACCCTATGAGGCAGTGTTTCCACTGACGCGGAGCGGGGAGGAGCTTAGCGGTACCCGAATTGACCAATCGTGCTATTCCAGCGGAATGACAGCGAAGCGGAGCGAAGATTTCGAGCATGGTGATTGATCAATTCGGCACCACTAAGCTCCTCTCCGCTCCGCGTCAGTGGAAACACGGCCTAATACGGTAAAACGTTAAAGAAAACTACTGTCTAAAGTGAATTAATTTACAAAGCTATGTTTAGTACTCATTCAGCACTAAGGCCTATAGAAATTTATTATTCTATAACAATATTAAACTAAATAAGCGTAACAAATACCTCCTTAGTCCTTGTATTCCGGGAGCTGACGCGGTAGTACCAGTCGGCGCCGTCGACGCGGCAGGCGGCGAGCAGCGCGCGCACGCGGCGCTCGCTCTCCAGCGTCACGTACGCAAACCCGCGCGGGGACCCGCCCCCCGCCCCGCCCCCGCGACCCGGCCACTCCACCCTGGGGAATAATTAAACATAGCGTCAGTGTAACTATAAACCATTGTGCGTTTTTTTAGGCTGCCTTCACATTAAGTCGCGAGTAGTGCGACAGCTGCGCGACTTCTGGGCCGCGCGGCAGCCGCACGGCTCGTTTTAGTATTCGATAAAACACTAATAAAATGACATTTTCTAAAAATGATTCCTAGCTGGATCGATTTATCGCCCCCGAAACCCCCCATATACTAAATTTCATGAAAATCGTTGGAGCCGATTCAGTGATTCCAATTATATATATGTTACCGTTAGAATGCGGAATACGTTAACGTGCACATTACCTAGGTAATCTGCAGATTCCCTGGTACCATCCGTTAAAGTGTGAAATTTAAATAAAAAAAGCTTATATTTGCACTTTATCTAGTTAATCACGCGGCTGCCGCGCGGCTCGTTTTAGTATAGAAGTCGCGCGGCTGTCGCACTACTCGCGACTTAATGTGAAGGCAGTCTTAATCTATGAAGTCTATTTTTACACTATTGTGGGGAATGGATATCTACAAGTTAATATAAACTAAAACTGAAATGAAACTGGCGTTTTACTACACTATTGTCGAGTTTTTAAGTAAAATATCTATTATCATATTGTATAATATTTTTAGATGGAGACTACAAATGTTTGAAGTTTATGAATGCTCACTTGAGCAGCTAGAAAGTGAGTAGAGATTAACTACGATAACATGGCCGCCCCTCCAAATTACTGTTTCAATGTGTGTAGTCACTAGTCACATCCTTACGGAAGAGTTTGTATGTAGTAAGTATTCAACCAATCAACCGGTACTCTTAATATTTCACTTAATGTCACTTATTACCAAGATTTGTTGGTCAACTAATCATAACTAGCCGACCGCGCAAGACACACACTTCAAACGTTTTGACAACGCACTTCAAACATTTTGAATTTTGGAGGGGCACGCCATGTTATCGTAGTTTATCTCTAAACAAGCATGTCCCGGACAAGGTCTGTAGAATCTTGTTGGTATTTTATGATAAAATAGCATTGTAGGACGTCATAAAATCACTATCGAAACTTGACTATTGAACAAGAAACGAATCCACATTACTGATGCATTAAAAATACATTTAGGGGCTGTTTCACCACTTCCTATAAGTGCTGGATAGGCTATCCACAAATTATCTGACAGATACTCCATACTCCATCTGTCAGATAATTTGTGGATAGTCTATTATTAGAAAGTGGTGAAACAGGCCCTTACATAACAAAAGAAGTTGTATGCACTTACTTGAGCGGCTGGAAGGGCTTCAGCGCTTGCAGGAGCGCGTGCTCAGAGATGTCCCAGGGCAGGCCGCCGATGAACACCTTGGGCGAGAACCCCGCGCTCGTGTCCAGCGGCCGCGCCGGCAGCGTGCCGCTCCAACGGGCCGCCCCGCCCCCCGCGCCCGTGTTAGCCCCGCCCCCGATGTCTGATACGCCGCCTGGAAATGTTTTGATCTATGAAATATGTTGGAAATGGCCCGGTTTTAAGTACGTTTATGCCGTAATGGCAAGTTATCAAGTAAATTACATACTGCATGTTTCTAATTTGAGGCGCCAGTAGGAAACGTAGACGTAAGCGCCAAGGCAAGACACCAGTTCTCAGCACTTTAAATTATTCTTACTTGTAATGTATAGAATGTATGTCTTACATAACCAGAAATACTATTTAAGATTTACAAACTGAAGTAAACAATATGTAAGGTACTTACAAAAAGAGGCGCGACGAGAGGCGTCACGTTCGCGGTCACGTTTGTGCGTGCGCGCGCCCTCTGGCGGCCAACGGTCTACCTGCGGAAATACATCTATATTATATCAAAGCAATACATAGCGATTACATACATCTTAAAACACTTGAAAAGTTGCCTATAAAACTTTTATTATGACAAACCTTGAAAGGACAGTAATATCAATGCAATTACTATCTTTATTAAATAGAGTAGACGATGTTTAGATCTTTATTAAATAGAGTAGACGATGTTTAGATTCTAGATATCGCGGATTAATTTTACAAGTATTGTAAAAACTTTTTAAAATATTTCATAACGTATTTAAGTTACATAAAAAAAATGACGTTAAGGTGTACTCACAGTGTCAAGTCGCTCGCAGCTGAGTCGCGAGTTGTACACGTTGGCGCGCAGGTTGTTGCTCGGCATCGATAGCGCCTTCTGTAACACACCTTTACATCACCATACACATCTCCATCCGCTTTAACGAGCTAGCACTGAGGAAAACTAACTTTTTTGTCTAAATTTGACTACACTTGTCAAAAAAAATTCGACAAGTGTACCTAGAGTCAAAATATAACTATGGGCTGGTTTACACGTATTAAGTAGATAAGTAGTAACTAAATTTTAACTTAATTTGAAGTGCTTGCCCGAAATGTGTCAAGTGACAAGCCCCGCCTGCCAACATAAAAGAAAATATTCAAATTTCTAATTTCCTTGTTTAGTACTTAACTAAATTTTAACTTGCTACTTGCTACTAAATTTTGTGTTTACATGCAATAAATAACTTAATTTTAAGTTAAAATTTAGTTAACTACTTATCAACTTAATACGTGTAAACCAGCCATATGGTGTTAGATGCCTATTCTTTATACTGTTACAGTCACAGCATAGATCAACAGCTATATTACATGGGATTTTACATTACATTATGATTTGAATTAACGGCCGGTTTACACTAGTCCAAACCAGTTCTGGATTGCTACTGGAATAATGTAAACGGGCACCGGAATACAATTCACTGCATTCCAGTACCCATTTACACTATACTAATAGTAATCCAGAGCAAGATTGGATTACTGGATTGGAATAATGGAATAAGAATAATTAAGGCTACTATAAATGTCACCTGAGTTGTACAAGTATTAAGTTGTATAACTCAGGTGCATGTGTATGAATTATGGTGGTGTCAGAGGAAAAACTATTTGACATCTATTATCGGCACTAAAAGACATCTAAAGAAGCATTGGTTTGACGGTGTTCTCCGACTGTCGTTATAACCAATAGGTTATGTAATGATGTGAAAAAGCTTTTGTAAGCTTACGTAATTAACTAGTTTCTAAATGTGAAAACGTAAATAGTGTCTAGATTTTATACAGCCTTCTATACATTTAATAAACACTTTTCCAAATTAATAAAAAAAAAATCTAAACCCCATGAAAACATCTTTGTACGACTACATTTTAGTAAATGTCGCTGACGGTTTAGAGTTTCAAATAGCTAGTAAGGATTTGTGTTGGATGACATGCTCGCAAAGCGAACAAACCCTCTTTAATAAATAAAGAAAAAAATAAAATAAATAAAAAAAAGAAGGATTTGTGTATACTCACTAAAGAGGCGACAAGGCTCGTGATGTCCTGTCCGAGAGGATCATCGCTCCAGTTGCCCGGCCGAGCGCTCTCGCTGGAAAAAAAAACATTTAAGGGTTAATTACAGTAATTTTAATTATTATGGCTACTTTTCAATGCCCTAATGTGCGGCCTTGCAAGCCTTAATGAGGCTCGATGTCCGAAGACAAAGCTTTACAATCACGATCTTTAAGCCCGCTGTTCACATTGGTCCAACATTGGACCAACGCATTGAGCCAACGTAAGTATGAATGTCATACACGTTGGCCCAATGCGCTGGCTCAATACATTGGCCCAATATGTACAGCAAGCTCTAGAAAAATTTCGACAAGTGTAGAGTCAAAATATAACTAATGGCTGGTTTACACGTATTAAGTTGATAAGTAGTTAACTAAATTTTAACTTAATTTTAAGTTACTTATTGCATGTAAACAATTTAGTAGCAAGTAGCAAGTTGCAACTAAATAATTGCAACTAAATAATTTTAGCTTGCTACTAAATTGTGTGTTTACATGTAATAAGTAACTTAAAATTAAGTTAAAATTTAGTTATCTACTTATCTACTTAATACGTGTAAACCAGCCCTAATATATGGTGTTAGAAGGGCTCTATAATTTGAAATATTTACAATAATTATGTTTTGCGCTTTATCTCACGATACCTTAACTGATCCTTTTAAAAAATACTGCTGAGAAGCTGACCTAATTTCATGTGGGTCGGCAATATTCCCTTGAATACTTCCGAGGCAGTAACAACGCGAGTGAGTTTACACTCAGCCCTCTACATACTTGCCGCGTCGGGCAGTGGCAGAGGCATGACGAGTGGCAGCGCGAGTGACTATCTACATGTAAATTCCCTGCAGTATAAATAGTCACCTGTAGCTGACGTACTGCGTGGGGTGGTGCGGCGGGAAGCAGGCGGAGGGCACCAGCGAGCGCGGGGTCTGCGCCGCCTCCGGGCTGCCCGGCGACTCCCAGCGCCAACCGTTGTCGCCGTCCTGGGGAATATTAATACGGTTAAAAGGTGGATACTAGCTTAAACTTACAAATTTAAAACAACCCCCGATTCAAAAAAATTAAGTAGATCAAACTAAAAATTTTAAGCACCAAGCGGGCTGCTGAACTATAGCTAAGAACAGGCTCGATAATGTCAGCTTTCAAACAAAAAAAAAACTAGATCAAAATCGGTCCACCCGTTTAGATGCTACGATGCCACGGACAGACTTGTCCGGGTTTAAAAATTGAAGAGGTTTTAAAGGGAAGTTCGAATGTAGAGACCACGCAGGTACGCCAAGAACCATGAAATCAAAACATTTTGTAAGGCTAATAGGTACGTGTTTGGGATATTCAATTGCGAGTTCTGGCAATGCATTTTACTATGAAGTAGAATTAAATTATGTTTTGAGAATGTAGAGCCGCTCCTAATATTAAGTAGATAATTCAGTATTAAATTTTTCCGTTTTGCAGGAGGCCATTAGCAACGTGGTCGTGTACTTAGTTTTAGCATTTTAATTCACCGAGCTGATGAGCTAAAAATTAATTAGGCCACGCCAAATTTTCAATATTGCACCGCGGTACAGGTAAACGCGATAGGTAGCCTAGGTATAAATACTAAGGTCGGTATGGATTACCTACGTAGTAACTATAATCTGCAATATAAATGGATTTTATCCAATTAAACAAGAACTAATTTTAAAATTACGAAAACTTTACGTAAAACATTCAATTTCAAGCTAAACTGGCAAACTGATTCCAGTTCCGAAAATGGAAACATTGTCAATGCATCGGCTGGAAATAAGTTATTAAACTAATCTCCGCATGTATCTAAGTTCCAAGAAATTTTCCGGCTCGAATCCGCGGCGCGATTAAGTCGCGGCGCTTGGCATGTGGATATTATATTGCCAAGTCCATGCCAATGCTCCGGAGCCACCGAGAGCGTTGCACATTATAAATTGGCTGTAAAATGTGCGAAAACTGGATTAATATGCAAAGGGTTGACACTTTCATTTGGCTGCAGCCTTTTATTGTTTGGAGGATTTATCGCATTTTCGGTTTATTGGGCTTCAAATAGGGCTATTAAATTAGCTTTATATTGCACTAATTTTATAATAGGACACGTTTAGTTTCTAACAAAGAAAGAACTAGACAATTTTCAATTTGGCAGTATACTGCTGAAAATTATTACGATTCTGCGTTTTTGGGATAGCAATTATAGATTTTTTTCACACCACCAAATCGGGCATATAAAAGAACAATTAAAATAGACGGCGCATTAAAAATTCAAGTTAAAAAAGGTTCGATTCTATTCCCGTACGAATGTGGGTCGCGCCGCTCGCGCCCGTAGCCCGGACCTAATTCCGAATAATCCGCTTCATTTCGACCCTAAAATAACAATTTATTATTTCAATTGTGGAAACGACTATGGACCAATTTCCTATCTATTTCCGCAGCGCGAGAATGTTTACGACAAAACGGGCCTCTATTTCTATGCGTTTAAAATAGAGCCGACTTTATAAGACAGTATATTTAAATGGAGCTTATTTTATAATTTGCAGCAATTCTGCAAGGACATTTGTGCAATAAAATAGGCACTTCATCAAATGTGCTCAATTGCTGTCCCATAAAAACGAAACTAATTATCTTAATAGACTGCCAAGTGCCTCCTTCAGGCTCGTTGCATCGGGCCATCGGGGATAGATTTATCTCGCAATAGGGGTCGCTGGTTCAAATTCGACGAAGTTTTAGGATTTTTGCCTAGCGAGTAAAACAAAATGTGTCATTTTACAATAATTTTTGTATTAAGTAATTAGGTTTAGTCTGCTCTACTTTTACTTCCTCGATAGAATCGAGCGCGAGCAAAATTTTCGCAAAAATGTTAATTCTCGCGAATCTTTCAGCGCTTTAGTTAAGTGTGAAGCGGGCATTTTATGGACGTTAGCCACAAACTAAATTTACAAACAAAAAAAAAAGTAAATTAACTAAGATTAACCACAAAATACTCTGCGCAAGAAAAGTCAAAGTCATTAAGAGAATCCTGGGAGATTTGAATACGCAGTATTTTAAGACTTCAAATCCAGGGCTAACGCGGCGGCTGCACTTGGCAAAGCCGGTCCATTATACCCCGCTGGCACCCATCTCCCAACATTAACTGGCATCAAAACGGATGTCGTACGGGACATTATGAACGGACAATAAAACTGTCGAGCTCTTTGAATAGTCTTGAGCCTTTCGAATGCAGTTATGACGAAGTGCAAGCTTTCAGGCTTTTGTATTTGGATTCGATTATGGGCGGTCTAGACGACGAACGAAGGCCGTCGATTTTGGCAAGATTCAAATAAAACTCAATTTCTAAAAACCTAGAGATGCGATCGTTTGTAGATAAACGATTAAGCTAAAGCAATTAAATTAAACAATTAAAAGCTCGACGGTTTTTAACGAGTTATAAAATTTATCATAATTGTTAAATATTCTTTAAAGCTAGTTTCCCTGCAATCGAGGGTATGCACAAAAAAACTATCGTGCATAATCATGGAGAAAATCCGAAATTTGAAATACAAAAATTGGAGCACTAAAATCTCTATACAGCCCAGTAGTTGCAAATTGCAATAAAAACCGCAATACATGAAAGTACAAACTACATAAAGTCGAAATATACAGCCGCGATAGAGCCATTTCTATAGCAATTCTCCAAAAGAATATCGGCAATTTCCCAGCGCGGAGTATCGCAAACAGAGCCGCAAAAGTCATACTTTAGCGTAGGTGAATAATATTATCGTTTAAAAAGTAATAAAAACAATTGAAACTACTCACATGTGGCCCGCTAGTTTTGGGGGTAGCGGCGGATTCGACGAACTGCGTGGCGTCTAGACCGACGAAGTCTCGCGACCGACGGTTTTCTCTGGAGCCGCCACTGCGACTATTATCCTGCGAAATTACATTTAATGACACGACGCACGTCTATAATATTAAGTAAACATGCAACTGGAAAAATTTAAAAAAATGTTGGTTGAGTCTGCGGGTAGTTGAACGCTTGAAATAGTGTTTTTCATGACGATTTAATCCTTCAAGCCCCATAAGAGCACCGGTGATCGCGACAATAGAATAGGTACAATAGAATTTCCAAGAATCTGCGATCGAAGGATTAAATTATAATCCAATATTAGCAATTAACGGTAAGAGAAAAACTTCGTCAATTATGATTAAATTAATATCTGACAAAAAACGGTATAGGAAAACTCAAACGTTTGCCACACGCGTTAAAAATAATATTTTGCAAGTACCCACAAAAATTTACGCGTATGGAAAAAAGCTATCGGTTATACTACCTAGATAAAATTTTCACGGAAATATGAAAAACAATCGGAAAATCCAAACGCTCACGCGCGTGTTAAAAATCCCAAATTACCCACAATTAAAAAAACGCTATGGAAATAGGATAGTATCCATAGAAAAAAAGAGTAAAGGGAATTGGTAATAAAATGAATTAATCTACTAGAGTATAGGAAAGAAAAAAAAGCTACTTAAAACAAAATTACGCTATCGGAAAATCCAAGAAACGGTCGCGCGCGTGCCGAAAATTTTAAAGTACCCACAAAATATTTAAAATTTAATGTCCGTTACGTAATGGAAAAAATCTTAAAAAGAATTTACAATATAACTAATTCGCATGAAGAAAAAATAATTAAAAAGAGAAAAAACATACCTGATGCAAAAGCGGCATAACTGCCGCGTCGTAGCGTGAAAGTTTCTTCGGCTTCGAATGGCGATCGAGCAGAGTGCTGTCGAGGTTGTTGCCGTACCGGCGGCTCAAACTCAACTAACCGAGGAAACCTTGCGCGACCGACAACGAAATCACACCCACCCCCTTTTCTCCCACTATTCGCCATTTCGTCATCCAAGCCCCGCCCCATACTAAAGATTTATTTTTCATTTCATATTAATGTGAAACAAATTAAATTGTATAAAACGAAGAACTTATAAATCATTTAAATATTTAAATACAATTTATAAATATTTTTTCTAATTTTTTCGAGACCTCTTTAGAATTTTTGTCGTCAACTTGTTTCGCGCGTTTCTGTCTGATTGGTCCGCCATGTTGATTTATCGTACATGCGCATGACGTCAAATAAAGTTTTAAATTAGTCGTAAAACTTTTTAGTGCGTTCCTATTTTTATGTCCCCGCATTATTTTAATTTACATAATATTAATTATTTTTTTATATTACAGGAGATGTCCGATTATTATTAACGAATATCTGCAAAAGTATAATATTATATAATTTATCTGAACTTCCGCTGAATAAAGTTTTATTTATTTTAAACTTTAAAAATACATAAAAATAACTTTGAAATTAAACTAAAACAAACATTGTTAATATAGACGTAGATTTTACAATAATTATAGATTTTAAGAACAAATATTTGTAAAATAATTAGTATGCGCTAATATCAACCTAAACTCGAATTTTGTACATATATCATAATAATAAATTCAATAAATAATAAATTGATACACAATTAGTCAATAAGCCTTACCTACTAAAGTTTTTTTTTTTTTTTATTAAATAAGAGGGCAAACGAGCAAACGGGTCACCTGATGGTAAGCAACTACCGTCGCCCATGGACACTCGCAACATCAGAAGAGCTGCAGGTGCGTTGCCGGCCTTTTAAGAGGGAATACGCTCTTTTCTTGAAGGTTTGCAGGTCGTATAGGTCGTATAGTTTAATTTTATATCCTGAATAAATCCTGAATAAATGAGTATTTGCACTTTTAATCAATTTTTTACTTTTATTTAATTTATAATTAAGGAAGACTCCTAAAATGGGGTAAACTTAACAATAAAATACAACAGCTTTCATAATTTCTTATTGTAATAATAATATGAAAATACAACAATTCACTAGAGCGTTAAACGCACCCACACTTCTCATGGCCTTTTCCGACTTAGGTACTCTAAAGTAGCTTTAAAATTACTTTAATAAAAATTGTTACAAATTGAATAAGCTATACAATGTTTTATCCTTGTCTGGCAAGTGATTTAACACAGATCAAGACAAAACATTGCATCACGTATCTCTTGTGCAATTATATCTAACTAGATGACGCCCGCAACTCCATTGCGCCCTATGTCCTTTCCCTGGACTCAAAGTATCTCCATGCCATTCCAATCAAGCGAGACCTTGGTATTCCAATCAAGTCCATTCATGCCATTAACATTTTTACTCCTGTAGCCCCAAGTGCGGCGGCAGCCACGCGCTGGGCGACTGCGGGGGCAGCGACTGAAGCGGCGCGCTAGTTTGTAATAAGGTGGCCAAAGACAGCACGACAACCTCTGTCGGGTCCGCTAGTTCGTATTATGTTACTCCTGCAGACCAAAGTGCGGCGGCAGCAGGGCGCCGGGTGGTTGCGGGGACAGCGAGTGCAACACCGCCCGCGGTATCGGCCCGCGCTCGTCAGCGTACACGTACGGCAGGCGAAGCACCCAGTACGCTGATGCGCTTAACTTGATCGGCGGCTCGCTCAGCGGCTGCGGTATGAAGACCGGCCCGCCCGGAACCGGCTGTGCCTGTGTTTGAAAATTATGTCAATATTGACTGCTGTTAAAACTTATTGCACACTGAGAAATAATAACCATTTTTACATTCTGTTTTAGACCAATAAATAAACAAAACCTAATCGACAATCGTGGTTAAATTAATGATCTATAGAAGAGGGACGAGGACTTCCCTCGTTTCTTTTACTCGGGAACAGAAACATTGCCGTCTCGGGAAAGACACGCGTAACGTTAGACTTAATCAATAACCAACATTTACATTATTTACTCCCATAGTAAAATATGTTTTTGTGCAGATCAAATTGGATCGGAACGGATAATAGTGTCTGACAGCTCTGTGTTCCTTATAAATCTCGTTTATATATAAACTTTTTACTTATAGTTACAATTTTGTCTTTCTTTTGCTGTCGGCTAGTAAGCATTGTGAATAATATTTAATTTGTTACCTTTGGATGCAACGTGACGTGTACTGGCGCTTTGGGCGTAACAACGTGTAAGCGCATGAGTCGCGCGAGCTGCGGGTTGCGGCACGCGCACGCCGTACGCAGCGGCAGCGTCGCGACCGCCAGCCGCGCGCCATCCTCGCGCGACCACGCCCCTCCGCCGCCGCTCGTCCCGCCCTCCGGTGACGTCATCATAAACCTGAGAATTAATAATTGTATTGTGACATCGCAACATGTCGTACCTTAATATAAAACTACTAGAGCTGACCCGGCAAACATTGTTTTGCCATATCAATTATTTCTAGTATCAATATAAAAAGTAGATAAAAACCTATAACGAATGTATGTACCATCGAGGAAATTGATTCCTAGGCAGTTGACGAACCTACGTCGTTTGGTCGGCTTATATCAATTCAATGCTACCAGTGATCGGTCGGATGGGTTTGACGTAACGCGTTACGCGACCAAATTACTTAGGTCCGCCATCTGCCCAGGAATCAACTTCTCTGATAGTACCTTAATATACAACTACATATATCACTAGAGAAATAAGATAGATAGGATATTATAGTTAACAAGCCACATACATATACTGCTGTGTTATATATTTTATGGTAATGAACAAAATAAATATTTTCAAGCTAAAAAGTTTTAATGTTGTGTATTAATTTATTTTTGGGATGCCCCCTAGCATCCCAAAAAGTTAAGAAAAAGGAGATGAAATGAGGAGGGAAAAGGGGAGGTAGAGGAGAACAGTTTGTATCTTATTTGGAGGACTTCGAGCCCAAGTACAGATTTTTCTACACCTGCCCACTTACTGATAAAAATATCGACGCTGCGTATTACTATTCAAGGTCCGCTATCTGTCACGAGACTTTTCTAATGTGCCAGAAAAAAACAAGCAGACCTTGTATAGCTATCTGCTCTAAAAATGCTGAACCAATTTTTGCCCAAACTGCTGAACCAATTTTTCTGAAATTTGGTATGGAGATACTTTGAGCCCCGGGAAAGGGCATAGGATACTGTTTATCCCGGAAAATGAACGGTTTCCGCGCGATAAACCTATTTTGCCGCAACGGAGTTGCAATTATTTTCATCTAGTCTAATATATATATAAATCTCCTGTCACGATGTTTGTCCGGGATGGATTCCTAAACTACTTAACCGATTTTAATGTTTTTTTTTAATGTTTGCTTTTTTCCAACTTGAGAGATAGGATAGCTTAGATCTTTAATTATAGTCGCAATTTTATTTTATTGCAAATTATTTGTCTATAAAGAGCGACCATTGTTTATGCGACGCGGGTCACGGGATAGCGATGGACGTTGCCATGGTGACATTACTTATTTAGTCACTAATTCAATAAAATAATACGGGCGATATACAGTACCCGGCGATAAATATTGCATATCGACCTTTGGAAAGTGACAGTCGGCTAATTTCGGTTTTGTAGAGCGTTATCTCTTACGCACGAAATACAAAATGTCCGGTATATACACAGATTTCTATCTAATTAGATCCCGCATGTGTACATAGGCTGCTATTTATGTATCCGGAACTGGCCACTTACAAGAACAATATTTAAAAAGTAATTACAACATTTGAAAATAGAACTCTTTGGTTGAAGAATACATTTTGTTTCATGTGACTGTCAATTATTTTTCCATTGTGGCGTCATTTTGAAAATTGCGTGTCTTCATTTGCCATGGATTTAACGCGTGAACATTTTCGTGCAATGATTTACTACGATTTTCGGCGTGGGCTAAATCAACAACAGTGCTTTATTCAACTCACCGCAACTTTTGGAGATGAAGCACCATCAAAAACCACTGTTTATCACTGGTACAGTGAGTTTAATCGTGGGCGGTCTATGCTCACGGATGAAAATAAAGAAGGTCGCCCAAAAACAGCTGTTGTCCCACAAAATATAGATGCTGTGCGGGAACTAATAATGCGTGATCGTCATGTTACATATCGCGAGATAGAGGCGTCCTTAGGCATAAGAATGACGAGCATACATAAGATATTACACGAATATTTGGCTGTAAAAAAAATATGTTCGCGTTGGATTCCGCACAACTTGACAATCGATCAAAAACGGGCTCGTGTCGATTGGTGCAAAAAAATGATAAAAAAATACAACCGTGGTACGTCAAAAGCCGTTTATAATATCTACACAGGTGATGAATGTTGGATCTATGCATATGACCCCGAAACTAAACAACAGTCAACGGTGTGGGTGTTCTAAGATGAGCCGAAACCAACAAAAGTTACTCGTGTACCAGCCAAGTACAGTACTTGAAGCCAACAAAAGTACTTTGAAGCAAATGGTCGCCTGTTTTTTTGGAATTAATCTTTCAGGCCCCGCGCGAGCACCGGTGATCGCGAGAACAAAAGAATACAATGGGAATTCCTAGAACCTCCGATCGAAGGATTAATGGACATGTGACTACAGTGCCATTAGAGAATCGTAAAACGGTTAATTCTGAATGGTATACGACCATTTGTTTACCAGAAGTCTTTGAAGAAATAAGAAAGGACAACCGACAATGCAGAATCATATTACATCACGACAATGCTAGCTGTCACACCTCAGCTGAAACAACTCAGTTTTTGGAGGGTCAAAAGATCGAATTGACTGGTCATCCGCCGTACAGCCCTGATTTGGCACCTAACGATTTCTTTTTATTTCCATACGCGAAGAACAAATTACGTGGTCAACGTTTTTCGAGCCGCGAAGAGGCTGTTGATGCGTTCAAAATGCACGTTTTGGAGATACCTCAATCAGAATGGAAAAAGTGCTATGAAAATTGGTTCCAGCGTATGCAAAAGAGTGTCGATCATCGCGGCGAATATTTTGAAAAGCAATAAAACCATATTAAATGATATATGTTTGTTCCTTTATTTAATTCCGGATACATAAATAGCAGCCCTCGTATGTACTTCGCGTGCCATCGCGTTCCCAAAAGAGTATAAACTATATTCTTTCGAAAGTCTGTTCTTTAGTCTGCGCTCCACCGTTATCGGAATCGGACGTCAATCGGAATTCTAAAAATGCCTAATTGTGCCGTATTGGGCTGTGGAAATTCGAATAGAAACGTTGGTATAAACAGTGGACACGTTTCTTATCATCGGTAAGTAATTTTATTATTTAATCATGTGTCCTTTATTTTAAAATCAATTATTTAATGTAAATCGTGTGTGGCTGTAGTTTTTACCATGAAATCTACGTAACTGCGTGTGTACCGCATGATTCATAATACATTGCCGCTTTAGTAAGAAAATTATAGAGCCCGTTCTGTTTGTCCGCTATTGAGCGCGCAATGGAAATAAAACAATCGATACTTTCACTCATCGCTTAGTTTCGAGGTACAGTCAATATTCTCATTTTTCTGTCAAATGAAGCAAATAGTGTTGTACATATTCTCGATTCTAATTAATCGATTTTCGAAACAGACGACAAAGCGAACATTATCATTCCTCTGTTTCATACAGAGGAATGATAATGTTCGCTTTGGGATATTTTGTGACTGGGTAATTATATTTCTATACATATAATAAAACTGTAGAAACAAAAATTCTGTACATTAAAGGTATTAAAAAAATAATAAGCGGAGGGTGTCACTACATCGCTATAGAAGCCAAAAATGTGGTCAGTTTTTTTGTCTGTCTGTCTATCTGTATGTTTGTTCCACTATCACACGAAAACTACTGATCCGATTTGAATGCGGTTTTCGCAGATATATTTGTCTTCTTCCAACTTAACATCTGGTGTATAAAAAAAATCCCCCCACCCCACTAAGGGGACCAAAGAGGGGGTAAGATTTTGTATCAACTGATGAAGTACAAATACTTTAACCCATCAGTCGTGGCAAAACGAGACACAATAGCTTTTTCATTGTTATCGCGGCCGGATGTGGCCGCTTGGGGCTTCATGAATTAAATGACAAAACAATGTTTGCCGGGACAGCTAGTTATGTAATATGTATTTATGTTCCTGTTTAGTGATTTAATTTAGAATAATATACATAATATATTACTAGCTGTCCTGGCAAGCACGTATCTTAAGATTTATCATTCCTCTGTCTATGAACTCGAATAATAATCGATAAAAAAATCGATATACCTATTAAAATGGCAAAAGAGTTGGGGCGCGGCGATTCCTTTGAATCGATTCCGCGCGTACGGGTATTCCCATCACTAAAGCGCTCTTGTGACGTCACAGTAGGTATGAAAAAAGTGACACGCTCGTGTTCATACAAATGGAGCGACATAACGCTTCTATCTAGATCTTATTTCTGTGGGTATATATTAGGAGCTGTTAAAAAAACCATAATTATTATGGTTTGCTTCTTTTGACAATTTTATTATTCTTTGTATAAAATACACCAAATTTTCTATAAGTTATGGCTTTAGGTTATAAAAAAGCGTGTTCAAATTATGTTTACGTATATTTTAATTCTTTTGGAAAATTACAGCTGTAGCAAATTTAGGGGCGTTAACAACTCTAGATATATATTTTGAACTGGACGCGACTGCACTCTATTGAATTTGAACAACGACTGACATAATGTCAAATAGGTGTGTGCTAAAGATAACGCTCTATGAAACCGAAATTAGCCGATTGCCCCTTTCCAAAGGTCGATGTGCAATATTTATTGCCGGGTATTGTACTTTATATAATAATATGGCAAAGAAACGTTTGCCGGGGCAGCTAGTTATACTTTAAAATATGTAAGTACCATCGAAGAAATTGATTCCTAGGCAGTTGACGGACCTACGTCGTTTGGTCGGCTTATGTCAATTCAATGCTAGCAGTGATCGGTCGGATGGGTTCAACTTAACGCGACCAAATTACTTAGGTCCGCCATCTGCCTAGGAATCAACGTCTCTGATAGTACCTGTGTCCCTTAGGGCACTCGAACTCGAAGCCAATGAAGATCTTGACTGTGAGCTGGTGCGGGCCGGCGCCCTTGCCGCGCCCGCGACTGCTCGCCGCCCGCCACGCGTTCGCCTGTTCTAGTCTGTAAAAGTATAAACAGAATGGTCAATAGGAACCCTTATTTTCAATATGCAAATAGCAATTCACTTGATGGAAATTATTGTCGTCCATTGATATCAGCAACACCTCAAGAGCCGCAAGAACTTTTCGAGTATTTTAGAAAGGTGTTCGGAAGTTTCTTAAATCTTTGCAAGTCTGGTCGTAATAATTTCAAAAATTTAAATTAGGGCGAAAAGTTTAAGCTTCTATTATATTGCACTTGTCGCTTAAAAAATAAACCCTGAGTTTTAGTTTTTAGAGTTACATAGTTTAGTCTTACAACCCTAAATGGGTTGTAAGACTAAACTATGTAACTCTATGTTCTATGTTAACTCATTGTCCGTTCGTCCATCACCATCACCAAATTTATTTGGGGTACCTGCCCAATAAGTCAAAAATAATTTATTTTATTAAACAATCCACTTACAACTAGTTACATAGTTTTTCACAAAACATCAACAGTTTGTGGACTAACCTGACGTTGCAGTCCCACGGTACAAGGTAGTTAGCGTGCTGCAGGAACCCCGGCTGCAGGTGGTCGGGCAGGCCTAGGCTGTGGGAGTAAAGCGAGGAGGGGCCCAGGCAGACCAGCGACCAGCTCGGGTAAGCCGGCAGGAGTCCCGCCGGGCTGCTCGTATGCAACATCCCCGGAAGGTACTCGGTCGTCGACGGCTGACGGGTTATCACCTTCTCTGTAAAACGAATTCAACTTTATGAGCATTATAATGCTTAGATTCCAAAATAAAATGCCCTGGCGTAAAATATACGCAAAGGCATTGACGTATCACTGTTCGAATCGTGGAACGAATCAACAGTATGACGTCGATTCTAGACGTCATGAGCACTGGGTTATATTTCAAAACATACTCAATAAGTCATGTATTTGCATGCGGCATGCCGCATACAAGTATATATTTTTTAAACAAATTGAACATCATAGGGGTTAATTCAGACCGCAACGCGACGCGTTGATGCATTGCTCTGTATGGATTTGACAGACTTTAACTAATTGTCGTGCACGTACACTTTAACTAATGAGCATTGTCCAAAAAAAATCACATGTACTTTTTATATTTTTTTTTCGTTATAATAGGGTATTTTAGGAATATAAATTAAATAATTTTGAAATTCATTGGCTAGTTTTTTCTCAATAAATTTTTAAAGTTTCGCTCTGACGTCATCATCGGCGGCCAATTGACCTCTGTGTATGTTTTAAATTTCCTTTCAATCTTATTTATAATGGCTGGTTCGTCAAATGCAAGTTCTCATTATGTGAAAGCTAATACGAGAAGCTTACCAAAAGTTCGAAACGTAATGTTGGTCGAATTTATTGCTAACTAGCTGTCCCGGCAAACGTTGTTTTGCCGTTTAAAGTATTTCTACTTCATCAGTTGATACAAAATCTTACCCCCTTTTTTGCTCCCCTTCAAGGGTTGGGGGGGGGGGGGTGATTTTTAAACACCAGATTTTGAGTTGGATTAAGACAAATATATCTGCGAAAACCGTATGCAAATCGGATCAGTAGTTTTCGTGTTAAATCAAAAGTCTTATACAAAATCTTACCCCCTCTTTAGGGGACCCTAAGAGCGGTGGGGGGAAAAATTTTATAAACCAGATGTTAAGTTGGAAAAAACAGTTAATAATATGAAGTAAGTCCATTAAAGAAAAAAGTTTCATACAAAACTGACCCCCTCTTTGCTTCCCTTAGAGGGGTGGCGGGGATGATTTTTATACACCAGATGTTAAGTTGCAAGAAGACAAATATGTCTGCGAAAACCGTATCCAAATCGAATCGGTAGTTTTCGTGTTAAAGAAAAAAGTTTGATACAAAATATGACCCCCTCTTTTGTCCCCTTAGAGGGTTGGGGGGGAAATTTTTTATACACCAGATGTTAAGTTGGAAGAAGACAAATATATCTGCGAAAACCGCATTCAAATCGGATCAGTAGTTTTCGTGTGATGCTGGAACAAACATACAGACAGACAGACAGACAGACAGACAGACAGACAAAAAAACTAACTAACTTTTCGGCTTCTATAGCGATATTGTGACACCCTCCGCTTATTATTTTTTGAATATCTTTAATGTACAGAATTGTCATTTCTACAGATTTATTATATGTATAGATTTAACGCCATTGAAGGTCAAACTAAGGTTAAACATATTTGTTCAAAAATATAAGTAACTAATGGGTATTTTTTTTCGTTTATATACAGAAAAACGATCACTGACCTTATTCCTCGAAATGTTTTTGTAATGAGCAAAATTAAAAAAAATGGACAATCCCCATTGTCGTGGTCTTCGATGTAAAATTGAATTGTATGAACTGTATGGACCTTTAAGATCTACTTACAAGGATTTCCCACTTTCATTCGAGCGTAAAAGCTAAGCAGGTGTCACTAAAATGATCACCTCAAGATCAGTTTTTATCGTAGTCACGTGTAAAATGACACTTGCTTGAAACTGGCAGGTGGGTGTGAGTGTCAAACTTCTGCACTACTAATTTTACAAAGTTCTAACTTTAACCACGCCCCAAAATAGCCTTGTTGGATCTTTAGTGAGTCACCATTGTCTTAGTTGTTGGCGTTGAGTGAAGACCATGCCTTATAAGTTGGCTTTATGAAGAAACACGGGTACGGTACTCGTATACTGAGACGCGTGCACCATGAAAGTCTGTACCTGTAGTAGTATCTTCCCTGACAGTGACAACGTCAATGTCAGTGTCACTGCAGGCGGGTTCCTCCTCTTCTTCGTCCCTCTCGGAGCCGGGTGACAGCTCGTCGGGGGGCGTGTACGAGCTGGAAGGGGGGGATGGGCGCGTCGCGGGCTCTTCCTCCTTACTGTCCTGCCCTTGTGTAGCCTCGTCGTCTCCTTTAACTGATGCGGCCCTGGTATCGCGGCATATTAGTGGCATACTTTAGCAATTTCTATTTATTTTTCTTCTGTTAAAATCTTTATATATATTTTAAACAATTACCTTTTTATTAATGAATTGGTCAAAATAGATACGCTAAACTGCAGTGCCTTTGACTTGTACTTGGGAATTCACTTTATAGAAAAGGACAAAACACTGCATTTCTTATATATGGAATATATTGTGAAACTTTCTTTATTAGTAGGAGAAAATTATATTTGTGTAATGTGTCCTCTTTCTGATACGTTAAAAGTAGCTTGACAGATAAAGACATAACATTTATAACGCCTTCCGTTACAATTTCTCTTACTGATAAAATTCTACACTGGATATGGACGTTATAGTTATACAAATGTCCTTGTTGATGCGTTGGATAAGTCGCTTTATAAACTCGAGTTGTGGTATAACGTTACATGTACCATCGAGGAAATTGATCCCTATGCATTTGAGAGACCAACGTCATTTGGTCGATCATGTCAATTTAATGTTAATTGTGATCTGTCGGCTGGGTTTGACGTAATGCGACCAAACTACGTAGGTCCCCCATCTGCATAGGAATCAACTTCTCTGATAGTACATATATAACAGGGTATACCTGTAAGTGGTGGTGGAGGGCTGGAAGACGGGGAAGTGTATGGCGGGCAGCGCGTCGCAGGCGGAGCAGGCGGCGGCGGCGAGCGTGTAGAAGCCGCAGTTGGCGCGCCGCACCGAGTACGGGTCGTCGCGGCCCGTGCGTACGCGCCCGCACGCGCACGCGCTCGTGTACCGCACGCCAGACGAGTGCTCCTTAGTTGAGTCGCTGCGGAAATTATAAGTTAGTATTATTTCGCATACTTTCATTTGAATATAACATTTTTATATAGTTTAAAAAATAACAGGAGTGTACACTGAAAATATTGACGTAGTTAATTTATGGTATTATGTGAATAACTTACAAGATACGGTGAATACTAATCATCATCAATCATACACAGTCATCGCCTCAACCACGCCCATCGCTACGATAGTAGTGTAACTAGGAGCCATATAGTGGATGCTGACTGGTTAGGGTATATGCAGGGGTGTCCAGTAAGCGAGGACGCCACGCACAGGCTGCGTATACGCCAGGCCGCGTCGCACCCCATCTGTAGACGCACGCGCGCGCCCGCCATCGCTTCAACCACGCCCATCGCTAGGATAGTAGTGTAATTAGTAGCTATATAGTGGATACTCACTGGTTAGGGTGTATACAAGGGTGTCCAGTGAGTGAGGGCGCCTCGCACAGGCTGCGTGTACGCCAGGCCGCGTCGCACGCCGTCTGCAGACGAACACGCGCGCCCGCCGCCAGCGGCCCGCGCGCCATCGCCTCAACCACACCCATCGCTACGTGCACCTGATTGAGGTTTGTTATTTTTGCCTTAATTTTTTTTTTTATATTATTATATATTTTTAGTATAATATTATTTTATTAGTATACTGTTATAGTATACTGTTATATCTGTCCTCTATATTAAAATTTAGATAAACTTAATAGTACGGGAGCCCTAGAACAAATTTTTTTGTGATTACTGAGAAGCAAATTTTTTGTGAGTAGCTACATTTTGATAAGACGAACAACATTATTATTTTCGATAAATCTCGAAAGTGGTAGCTAACAGAGATCTAAGAAAGGATTTCATACTTTGACTTGATGGTCCTAAAATATGGATTGTTTTATTTGTAGGACAAGGTTACTCTTAAATTGTATAACTATTACGAGTAACCTACCAATATACAAAAAATCAGCTGGTTAGGGTTCCGTTTTAGGGTTCTGTAATCAACAAAATTTACTGTACCCTAAAACGGAACCTTAACCAGCTGATTTTTGGTATATTGGTAGGTTAATAGTTATACTAGCTATATGACCGAGCTTCGCTCGGTATTCAAAAAATTCAAAAAACACACATAAAATGATATTTTATGAAAATGATTATTTATAGATTATGATAGCTAGATCGATTTATCGCCCCCGAAACCCCCTATATACTAAATTTCATGAAAATCGTTGGAGCCGATTTCGAGATTCCAATTATATATCTAATATATATAAATCTCCTGTCTCGATGTTTGTCCGCGATGAATTCCTAAACTACTTAACCGATTTTAATGTTTTTTTTTTAATGTGTGCTTTTTTCCAACTTGAGAGATATGATAGCTTAGAATAAATCTTTAATTATAGTCGCAATTTTATTTTATTGCAAATTATTTGTCTATAAAGAGCGACCATTGTTTATGCGACGCGGGTCACGGGAGCGATGGACGTTGCCATGGTAACATACTTATTTAGTCACTAATTCAATAAAATAATAAGGGCGATATACTTTATATAATAATATGGCAAAGAAACGTTTGCCGGGACAGCTAGTATATATATATACAAGAATTGCTCGTTTAAAGATATAAGATAATTTAACAGTAACCTTGTCCTACAGATAAAACAATCCATATATTTTTAGGACCATCAAGTCAAAGTATGAAATCCTTTCTATCTCTGTTAGCTACCACTTTCGAGATTTTTCGAAAATAAAAATGTTGTTCGACTTATCAAAATGTAGCTACTCACAAAAAAATACCTTGTTAGTAATCACAAAAAAAATTGTTCTAGGGCACTATAAGTAAGTGAGCTACGACATAATATTATGCGATTTACTCAAATTTAACATCTGTGGCTGTTTGTAATCATACTTTAAATAAACATACTTTCATTTCATTACCTTATGAAGATGATGTTGTCTAGAGTAATGAGGAGGTAAACCTTCCGCATACGATGCTTGAGCTATTGGAAGAACCTGAAATATAGAAACAATGTGTTAAATCTATACATATTATAAAACAAAGTCGCTTTTTTTTCCCTCATTTTGTTCCCTTTAACCCATCGATCGTGGCAAAACGAGACACAATAGCTGTTATCGCGGCCGGATGTGGCCGCTTGGGGCTTCATGAATTAATCTTTAAAACTACGCAACGGATTTTGATGATTCTTTCTGTGTTAGATAGCCAATTTATCGAGGAATGTTATAGGCTATATTTTATCACGCTAAGATTAATAGAAGCGAAGAAATAGAGGAAAACGTGGAAAAAACGGGGAAAATTATTTGAAAGGGCTAACTTGAACGCGCTAATTTCAGGAACTACTGGTCCGATATCAAAAATTCTTTCAGTATTAGATAGCTCATTTATTGAGGAAGGCTATAGACTATATTTTATCACGCTAAGACTATTAGGAGAATGTGGAAAAAACGGGGGAAATTATTTGAAAGGGTTTATCTCGCGAACTACTGGAGCAATTTTTATGTTATTTAGCACAGATAAGAAGTAGACCACATGAAGGATCGTGATAGGCTATCGATTTTAATCATTTTTTCAGTGGCTATATTATATTTTATACCCGTGCGACGCCGGGGCGGGTCGCTAGTTAAAAACAAAGCATACAAATGGCGATCCGCGATAAGATCACTATATCCACTTACACAGGATTTTACTTTGCGCGCACGATGTTGCGAGCAACTTTTAATACAGGATTTGTCTCTACGGGATTTTAGTTATACTTGTTTTTCATACATTTTCTTCTATAAAAATTTTATACCTTAACCTTACCTTAGCGCACCTCGCCTGCGAGAACCGCACGTCCGTGGCGAGCGCGTCGAACAACGCCCCGCCCTCGACGTCCCCCTCCCCCGGCGACAGGTACACCGGCGCCAGCGCACCCGCCACCGCGCGCCAGCTACTGGCACTGGGCAGCTGTCAAATATCACGTTTATTGAATAAATTACGAAAACAAAAACAAATGGACTCATAACTTAACTCTCTTTACACCAGTGGTCCCCAACCTTTTTTTCATGCGGGCCACAAACATGTTTTGGTCTTGGTGTCGCGGGCCGCAACAAAAATTTTTTAGGGTTTAAAAATAACATCATTCAAAATTAGCGATTTAAAAGTGGAAAAAAATTATCGACTATCACGTAAACTTTACGTTATTTTGCCGGTGGGCGTGAATTTCAAAATTGTTTAACATCACGCGGGCCACAAATAAAGTCCCGGCGGGCCGCATGCGGCATGCGGCCCGCGGGCCGCGGGTTGGGGATAGCGGCTTTAGACTCTTTACTTGAGTATAAATAAAATACATATTATAAGCATTTTAAATTTTTTAACATAAATTACACATTTTCCAGTAGACTTCTTTGTGTATTTAAGTACAATTATGTACTCAGAATAGTTTTTTTTTTTTTGTTTTACGAATAATGTCTAAAGTAATGACTAATGATAATAATTATTATTAGCTCTGACTTAATCCTTATGTAAAAACAATTAGTAAAACTATAGTAGAATATTCTCTGTATTAAGATGCAGAATAATATTTTTTTTATATCTGAAATGAAAGTATTACTCACCTCAAAGAAAGATGTGTTCATTGCATATTTTCCAACGTTATCATCAAAGCCTTCTCCAAAAGCTAAGTCAATATGTCCCTGCAGAAATTGCCCGAAACTATTTCTTTGTGGAGTTGGATCATTTTCAATCCCAGTACACAAGTGCACCAAACCTCGTATAAGAGAGCTCACATCACGAGCATTGCCCATGTCATCATCGGCACTTATGTAAACAAATTCTTCATTTTTAGGTATCGCAAAGAGAGATTTTGCACTGTAAATATTACAAAGCATATTTAAAATTCAAAGAAATGGAAAAGGTTATTAAATTGGTAGCTTGCTAAATTGATATCAATTTACACAATTGCTGACTTAAAAATAACTAACACAATATTGTGCTTACCACACATTTGTTATGATTCTTGTCTTTCTCAATATGAAATATATCTGATCTTCAATAGCGTGCTCCAATCTTTTCAAGGCAGCTGGTGCTTTTCTCAGTGGCACAGGTGCTCTATGGAAGTGAAACAGAAGACGAGGACAACACAATCTTCCGTGAGCCTCCCAAATGCCACCCACACCTGCAGCTGTCAGTGCTGCAGTCTTCTGACTAGCTTGTTCTGCTCTAAAAAATATATTATTTTTAAGAAGTAAAAGGACTTTTAATGAGAAATGTAGTATAGTATTATAGCAATGCACTTAATTTGGATTGAGAATTCTTTTACTTTTACTTACCTATATGCATCAATGGCTTTAAACAATTGAAGATAGCCAAGGTCAAAAACCGGTGTAGGGGAGGAGAGGATTACAATATGAGCTAACTGGAAAATTAATGCTATTGCTCGACACGACTCTATTGCTAACTCTCCAGAAGCGACCAGCCAATGTGCAGCATCTGCCTCTTTGACGGTACTTTTGGAGTCTCCATCAAGATTTTCTGCCAGTTTTGTTAAATTGGCACTGTCAAGGTAAGTACTTGCGTGTAAGTACAAAACGCTTTTTCTTTCATCCCAATAACATTCAATCCCATCCTAGAAAATAAATGAGAGGTTAGTTGTTATTAATTATAAAGTTGATATTAAATAGATTTTTATGAGAAATCATGAATACTTCCTACACTGTACTTTAATTGTTTTATATAAATTGCACGCATATTCTATATATATAAAAATGGATTTTCAAATGTGTTAGTCGCACTAAAACTCCAAAACAGCTACAGCAGGATTGGGCTGATTTTAGTCTTAAAATATTCGTAGAAGTCCAGGGAAGGTTTTAAAGTGACACGAAGTTCACCGGGACAGCTAGTAATTCAATAATATTGGACCTGCATGTGTTTGTCAAACCTACAATCTAACACTTATAAAACTCAAAGGTGACTGACTGACATGGTGATCATCTATACTTAGAAAATTACATGTCCTGACTGACTGACTGACTGACTGATTCATCATCGCTGAGCAAAATTTGGTGAGTAGGGTTGTTTTATTGAGTAGACACCCACTAAGGAAGGAATTTTGAAAATTTTACCCCGAAGGGGGTGAAATAGGGGTTGAAAGTTTGAATGAAAGTCCGTCATTTACACGGTCATTTCTTGAGTTAGAAACATCTACCCCCAAGGGGGTGAAATAGGGGTTGAAAGTTTTAAGGAAAGTCTGTCATTTCTTAAGTTGGAAACATGAAAGTTTATTTTTGGACTGCTGATTAAAAATGAATAGATAGGTATTTAAGCGTTTTTAGAAATTCTACCCCCAAGGGGGTGAAATGGGGTCGAAAGTTTTAAGGAAAGTCCGTCATTTCTTAAGTTAGAAACATGAAAGTTTATTTTTGGACTGCTGATTAAAAATGAATGGATAGGTATTTAAGCGTTTTTTGAAATTCTACCCCCAAGGGGGTGAAATAGGGGTTGAAATTTTTAAGGAAAGTCCGTCATTTCTTAAGTTAGAAACATGAAAGTTTATTTTTGGACTGCTGATTAAAAATGAATGGATAGGTATTTAAGCGTTTTTGGAAATTCTACCCCCAAGGGGGTGAAATAGGAGTTGAAAGTTTTAAGGAAAGTCCGACATTTCTTAAGTTAGAAACATGAAAGTTTATTTTTGGACTGCTGATTAAAAATTAATGGATATGTATGTAAGCCTTTTTGGAAATTCTACCCCCAAGGGGGTGAAATTGGGGTTGAAAATTTGAATAAAAGTCCGTCATTTCTTGAGTTAGAATCATGAAACTTTATTTTTGTGCTACTAATTAAAAATGAATGCATATGTATATTTAAGCGTTTCTGTTAATTCTACCCCCAAGGGGGTGAAATTGGGGTAGAAAGTTTCAATGAAAGTCCGTCATTTCTTGAGTTAGAAACATGAAAGTTTATGGACGTTTGCTTAAATAGGGTCCCATTTTTACCCTTTGTATAAGCTACCACAAAAAGGGGAAAACTATCCATCTTTAACTATTATACTATGTTAACGCGGACGAAGTCGCGGGCAACAGCTAGTATACATATAAAACTCAAAGGTGACTGACTGACATGGTGATCTATCAATGCACAGCCCAAACCACTAGACTGATCGGGCTGAAATTTGGCATGCAGGTAGATGATATGACGTAGGCATCCGCTAAGAAAGGATCAATTCTACCTCCAAGGGGTTAAAAAAGGGGATGAAAGTTTGTATATAATAATACTTCTTAACGCGAGCGAAGCCGCGGGCAAAAGCTCGTTTGGTATAAAGTGTGTATATCATGAGTTTCCCAGTGTTATTAATAAGGTTTATATGAATTAAATTTTTCATAAATGAATGAATTATTGTGCTTACTTTGTTATTTCCCACGGAAGACAGGAGAGGTGTAGCTTTATCTGGATACCGATAGGTAGACTTTCCGATAATGCCTACAATAACAATGCGCTCTTTTTTAGAAAACTCGGGGATATCACTTATAGAAAATGATTTCATTTTTTATACAGAAACATTTAAAAACATTACAAAATTTGGTTTTAATTATTTTTGTAAACATAGAAATTTTAGAAAATTGCAAAAATTCGATTGAATATCTACTTCTTCTTCTTTTTTGATAACTGACATTGACAAATGACATGTAATCCTTTTTTTAATGACGCTATAGCTAAATAAACTACCTACATGATACATCCAGTTTCAACTTTCAAGTTTGAAGTCAAACAAATCCCCCAGCATCGTTTTACAAATATCGTTTTCGGCATCTGCACTGCCCCGGGGCAGGGTGGGTCGACAGGATACGGATACAGCCGAAATTTGAATTAAGAACATAAACTACGTACAGATATTGTACTAGTACATAGTTTAAATGTTCTTAATTTAAGGTGGTTCGTTTAACCATACAAAAAAACAATTTTGAAATGAAAAAAAAATGGAGTCACATTTTTATCGTTTTTTTTATAAAAAGTGACATAAGCCACAAATGTCACTTTTTATAAAAAAATCAATAAATATGTGACTTCTGTGTGAAATAAATAATTTTAAATATATTTCGCGGGAATGGTATTGCAAAATAAATAGATGTGCATATAAATTTATGTACTAATAGTATGAAATTAGCTAATTAATGTCGGTTGTTTTTTTGTATGGGGAACGAACCACCTTAAACTTCGCTTATTTCCGTATCCTGTCAGCCCACCCTGCCCCGGGGCAGTGCAGTTGCCGAAAACGATAATAGACTTTTATTTGGTCTGAGCCCTCTTATTAATAAACATATTTACACAAAGTCTGCTTGCTTTTGTCTAGGCTCTGGCATAATATTGAATACATCTTATACATCGCAAAATTAGTTGCGTTTGTTTTGTCTACCAAACAAATGAGGCTACTTTTTTGCCCCAAAAAATTGTTCTACTCGCAACATACTCGCAAGTAAAACATTGTACAAAAACATTGTAATTTGTACCAGAGCGAGGCGACCCCACGTGGTCGCCTCGCTCTGGTACAATGTTTTTATCAGTAAGTAGTTACTAGTAAGTTTGTTGTAGTCGTAAAGTGATGGTAAATTGGTACAAGTTTTACTGAAATTTCATATCAGAGTCATCAGATTTACAAAAATCTTGAGTCAACTTGGGCTATGTGTAAAATCATTGTAAAATAAAACAAAAATAGAAGTTAAATACTTTTATTAACCTACGACTATAGCTGTTTACAGTAACATAATAATTATTATTAACAATAAAATATATTTTATAATTTGCCTATGTATATTTAATTAATTAAAACTCTTTCATTCTCCGTCGTTAGTCATAGTGTCGACCAAACATAATAATTATGTACTAACAACGACCGTGTCGTGCATTTAAAGCATTTTTATCAGCCTTAAATCAGAAATGATCAGCAGTACTACTGACAGACATCCAGAAATGATTTTTAAGATAATATACAATTAGAACACTTACTGCCGCACTCAGAGTGGATTGTGGAACATTAATTATTACCATACTTCAACCGTACTTAAATGTAATTACTTAATTTAAAAATTTGACATAAGCCTCGTACATTATCTGTCAAACTTTTCATTAAATTGAAGGTTGATCATGATTAAATATCTCTGAGTACGGCGGTAAAGCCTTTTTTAATTAAACTTATCTAGTGTTCTCGCGCAATGTCGGAGAAGGCGTCGAGGATGTCCTGCGTGGAGAGCGGCATGGCGAGGTGGGCGCCGGGGTAGCAGGCGGCCAGGCGCGCCTGCAGCGCCACGTGCTGCGCGATGAACTCCTCCTGCATGGCGCGCCACACCACCTGCAGCAGCCCGCCCTCCTCGCTCAGGTGCTTCTCCACGGTGCGGTAGAGGCGGTGCAGCGCGCGCCGCACCTCCGCCGCCGGGTACAGCGCGAGCACGCGCCGCGCCTCGTGCTTGCTGAACGCCGCGCGGTAGCACACCTCCTCCTCGCGCACGCCCGACGCCACCGCCTCCGCCACGCGGTCGAAGAACGCCGCCAGCTTCTCCAGCGGCCGCCCGAAGTACTGCGTCACGTACGAGCGCAGCGCCTCCGCGTAGCGCGCCTTCGCGTCGCGCCGCACGCCCTCCAGCGCCGGCACGCGCAGCGCGCTCACCACGGCGTGCAGGCGGTGGTAGTTCTCGAGCTGCACGACGGCGCGCGGCGTGCGCGGGTGCTGCGCGGCGGCCACGGCGCGCACCATGCCCGTGCACAGCGACAGGTACCAGCGGTCGAGGTCGGCGCGCCGCCCGCCCGCGAAGATGGCCTCGCACACGCCGCTCATCTCCTCCAGCTCGGGGACGAAGCTCAGTACGCCGCACTTGGGCCGCTTGGCCGCCTGCTTGACGGCGTCGGGCAGAGCTGCCAGCCGGTCGGCCACGGCGCGGTCGGCGCCGCGCTTTGCCGCCACCGCCGCCGCCGCCAGCGCCGCGCGCGCCCACCGCGCCTCCGTCCCGCTCCCCACGCCCCCCACCTCGCCGCCCTCGCCCAAGACCCGCCGCCCCGCACAAGCCAACGCTCGCATAGCACCGCTGAAAGTTAAAGGATAAACGATTAGTATTACTATATTTGTATGAAATAAGACTTTTACGAAAAAAAGAGATATTTACTTATTTATTTATTTATTTAGGTAACAAACAGTCTTTAACCAATATTTATAAATGTTTTAACTACAACTAGACCTAAAGTACCATAACATTAATACAAAATACTAACATTCAAAAAAGGGAACAAATATAATGACCACCAAAAAATGCTCTGATACCCTAAGCTTGTTTACCAAATAAAATAAATTAATTAAAAATAAAAAAACCCGACTGCAAAAAAAGTTAACTAAAAAGAACGAAACAAGACCTAATTCTGCCGGAGGCATCGAATCCATGTTTTAATTGATACGACTCTTGCTTACGAGTTTCATGCCAGGATAAATAGAAGGTTACATAGAAAAATGTAGAAGAAGAAAGAGGATTATAAAATGCAGTCGGAGGCATGTCGCACCAAGTTTAACATTAATTCATAAGCCATAAAATATTATGCCTCCGACTGCATTTTATTATCCACTTTCTTCTTCTACATTTTTCTATGTAACCTTCTATTTATCCTGGCATGAAACTCGTAAGCAAGAGTCGTATCAATTAAAACATGGATTCGATGCCTCCGGCAGAATTAGGTCTTGTTTTGTTCTTTTTAGTTAACATTTTTTGCAGTCGGGTTTTTTGATTTTTAATTAATTTATTTTATTTGCGACTTTTTAGTTGTAGTCATCTAACCATTTCGACAATCAATCTAATAAAAAATTGAAAAACTACCGTGCTGATATAACCATTACCTATATCGTAGGTACACTTAGAAAAGTGTACCTACAATATGTTATAATTGGTCTGTACATAGGTTTGGTACTGTTTCAATGTATGTTTCTAGTTTTAAGTACCAAATCATTGTTTTTTTTTAATACTTTGTCATTGAATTTTTATCTTGTTTCAGTAATGTCAGTTAATTTTTAGTTAATATTGGATTTATCCATGCAGGCGGATATTGGTTTTTTCTTATTTTATTACTAGCGGTCGGCCGCGGCTCCGCCCACGTGGATGTCGGTGAGCTCTGCAAAAAGCATACCCAGGAAAGACTCGGTCAGCAAAATGATTCCCAGGTCAATTCACAGACACCGACACTAACATCGACGACGCAGTCATTATACGCAGGCTGCACCGGCCTGCACAGATTGTCTTCCTCCCGCACGCGCACCCGCCTTGTGACGCCAACTATCGTAATATTTTAATTTCGCCATAATTTCAAAACCAAATGTCCAATTTTATTCATTCAAAGACCAAATATTATCTACATAAACTGTACTTAATAATGGAATAATTTATTTTGATAAGGATTAAAAGAATGAGTAAAATAAACGCGTTTAAATGTAGTCCAAAAAAATTTCAAGATTTTAAAATAAAAAAATGGTTATTGTGCCTCACTCGACATAGATAGGTATAGTGTGTCGCGGACTTTTTTGTAGATATTTGTAAGTTCTACAATTACTTAGAATTTTATGGTTCTATGTTTTATAGTTTAGGCAGCGTACGTAAAATAAGTAACTTTTCTGGTTGATTTTTTACACCTTGCGTCCGAAGAACCCAAATATCTTACGGAACCTTATTTTTTTCCAAAATAAAATTCAGCCTATGTTCAGCAAAAATAATGTAGAATTCCAATGGTAAAAGAATTTTTCAAATCGGTCCAGTAGTTTCCGAGCCCAACAAACAAAAAATGAAATCTTTCCTCTTTGTACTATTAATGTAGATTTATCGTTCGATTTAATATTAAAACTGCAAGTTATATACATATTTAGAATCAGTGTTTAAAATTCTTTATTTTGATACCCCACTCGATATGCTTGGTAAATTTTTATTTTTGTTTACCTCACGATATGGCGTCAAACATCCGCCATTTTGTTTTTTTCTTAATGTCACCTATCTAAAAACACTCGGGCTATTAAGACAAATCTAACGATACCTCAAATGTGAAAATCCGTTTAGCCGTTCTGAAGATACGAGGTAATAAAGAATATTACATACATAGAAGATACGCGCTAAACACATAACCCTCCTGGCAGTCGGGTAAAAAAGTTACTTAACACCAAAAAAAGAAAGTCTAAAATTACAATACTACCAGCTATTTTTGTCAAGACTACACTTCAAATTGTAATCGAATGCCAAATATAGTTAATGATCACCAAATCCTTGCGAGCAAATCAATGCGATATTTCTGTCCAAATAAATTACTACGATTGACAAAACATGTAAGAAGTATTAATTATCAAAGAAGTAATAACTCCATATTATTGTTATATTCAGCAGTTTGTACCTGAAGAGATAACAGACGGACACCTACCCTTTCCAATTTAAAATATTAGCATGGATGATGAGAGTTTTACATAGGTACTAATATTAGCATGGATGATGAGAGTTTTACATAGGTACTAATATTAGCATGGATGATGAGAGTTTTACATAGGTACTAATATTAGCATGGATGATGAGAGTTTTACATAGGTACTAATATTAGCATGGATGATGAGAGTTTTACATAGGTACTAATATTAGCATGGATGATGAGAGTTTTACATAGGTACTAATATTAGCATGGATGATGAGAGTTTTACATAGGTACTAATATTATAAATGCGAAAGTGTATGTGTCTGTCTGTCTGTCTGTAACCTCTTCATGCCCAAACCACTGAACCGATTTTGCTGAAATTTGGTATGGAGATACTTATACTGAGTCCCGTTATCATTATAATATTATTATTTATTTGCGATAGTCAAATAACGAGATGTAATTCTTTTGTTTCTCATTTTAAAATTAAAATGTAGTTCAAATTTGGTTTTTATTATTTATTATTCTCCGGAGCAATGATTTTTTTGGTTCATTTTTCTTTAATAGGATAGCAAAATGAAAATACTTTGTTTATAATTTTACATTAAAATGTTAGTACCTATGATGTTTGTGATCATTTACTAATTTTGGTAATCGTTTACTAATTTTGGTAATCGTTTACTAATTTTGGTGATCATTTACTATTTTTGGTTTTAAGATGATAATTTGGTGATCATTTTACATTAAAATGCTAGTAAAATGTTGGTGATCATTTACTAATTTTGGTGATCATTTACTATTTTTGGTTTTAAGATGTTAAATCTTTGGTTATCATTTTACATTAAAATGATGGTCTATATTTTGGTGATCGTTTACTATTTTTGTCTGTGAAATGTTACTATTTCTGGTGATCAGTTAATTATAAGCCTTCAAAAAATACAACTAATAAATAATTATTTTTGAAAACGGCTGAACGGATTGGGCTGATTTTAGTCTTAAAATATTCGTAGAAGTCCAGGGAAGGTTTTAAAGTGACCTGTGACACGAAGTTCACCGGGACAGCTAGTTATATATAAAAATGGATTCTCAAATGTGTTAGCCGCGCTAAAACTCGAAAACGGCTGAACGGATTGGGCTGATTATAGTCTTAAAATATTCGTAGAAGTCCAGGGAAGGTTTTAAAGTGACACGAAGTTCACCGGGACAGCTAGTAAATTATAAGTACTACTTTACATATAAATATACAGAGGCGGCGCAAGGCGTGGGCGATGTGGGCGACTGCCCACGGCCTCGCGCTCCAAGGGGGCTCGCGCCTCTTGGACCCCGAGGATTTTTTTTGGGAATTTGCGCGTTTTGAGACTCAAAATTTATTTATAAAAAACATCATTGTCTAAAAATAATCCATTTGGGCCTAGGGGGCCTCGCAAAATGTATCTCGCCCACATAAAATTTTGGTCTTGCCCCGCCACTGTAAATATATCCTATAACCTATACACAAATACAATGATAATACATATAAATAAACTTATTAATAAGTATTTTATGAACCAAATATGACCTCATTTAATTCTTTTTTGTATTGTCTTAAATTTTTTGAAAAAATATCAACAGAATTCAGATCACTATTGTAGCAGGAACATGATCGCCTGAAGGAGGTAAGTATTTCTCGTGTAGTTTGTATGATAGGGCGGGACATAAAACGTGTCCTTACTACGTGAAGATGGTCGCGGAACTTTGAAATAAATTTTGCTTAAGAGATTTGAGGAATTAATGGAACTATGTAGAATTTTGAAAAGAAACACACTATCTAGATATTTACGCCTTAAGTCTAATCGTTGAATATTATGTCATGCTGCCTCAAGATGGTCAGTAGACCGTGAGCCAGACCTAAAATCTAGTTACTTTATATACTTATAATATAAAGTAGTGTATACTTATAATTAGTTATGTAAAAAAATATATTTTATATGCATCTTCCCTATTATTGCTTAAATTGATTACTTAACTTATTTGAGGAAACTCACTAGGGCTCCAATCGTTCTATAAAAGCCACCAGGCCGACGAGCTCGGCCTCTAGCGCGGGGAAGAGCTCCGCCCGCAGTTTCCGCGCCGCCGCCCCTCCCCCGCGCCGCGCACCCTCCCCCACGCCCGCCTCCGCCTCGCTGCCCTCCGCACCCGCCGAGTCCCCGCCCTCAGCCGCTGCGCTCTGAAAAAAAAAATGGCATGTATTTAACGCGGCGACAAATTGATACCATTCCGGGTCTTAAAAAAACTGAAAACGGATAGTAAATAAACTACTTTGGCGACTAATTTGAGGTAGCATTTTAACTAGAAAGCGGCGGCTTTTTAATGAGTCTTGAGGTTTTATTTAAATTTTATCTGGCAGTGATTTTCTTTTGCGGAAATTGAATTTCTTTTAATGCGACAAATTATTGGCCGATAAAAGTTTAAATAGGCTTTCATAAATTCTAAAATGGGGTTGTCTATAAACTTGACCAAGGTCTGAAATAAATACAAACAAGATCTTATAAAAAAATATTTTGGCTACATTTTTAGGGATCTAAATAAACCAAATTGTGACATGCAAAAAAACTATTCTTGGTCTATTTAATTTTTTCTTGACTATCTTAAGTGTAACAAAAGGGAGTGAAAAAAAATATGTATCGAACGTAAAACTAATCTAAGTCAATCAAAATCGATTAATTTAATTAGTTTTGATTTAATCATGGGCGCCGGCAGGGGGGTGCCAGGTGGTGCACTTGCACTCCTTGGGAATCTCAGGATTAAATGAACCTACTTACTTTGACTAACTTACTTTTTAACGCCTTTAAGAAGGCGACTAACCCAAAATTGACGATTTTATAAATCATTTTTGTACTTGATAATAAGCCCAGAATCGTTTAATTTTCTAAACATAGATACTACATTATATTTCCAAGAGTTCGATCTGAGCGAAAACACGATATCGTGAAATTTTCTCGATAGAAAAAATCACAAAGATGCATCTAACTTTGACGATTTTTGTCCTATATTCCCAAAACCATGCAGTAAACTGAGTTAATATTTTTACACATCATATAAAATTCTATCACCGAGTGTTCGTTCTAGCGGATTTTTAATATTCTCTATATTTTTTAAGATATTTAAGAAAAACCACATTGGCGCTTCACCGCCAGATTTGTCTCACCTCTGTCGCCAACAGTCGCGTTCGCGCGCGCCTGAGGAGAGGACGTACTTCTTTTGCCTTTACTCCGGATTGAGAAAATATTTAATCGAAACCATAGGAAACAAACAAAAATTAAATAAACACACTAAAAGCGACATTTACAGGAGAAAACGGGAGCCGAGGAACAATTGTAGAAGGCTTTTTAATTTAATGTAAAATATGTATTATTTGTTTACAAATATGATAATACATATTATCATGACTAATAATTTGTCAAACCCATATGTTGCGACCGCACATGCGTAGTGCTTCGTGCTTGATTGGACGATCTGCGTGTATCATCCAATGGTATCTCTCATAGCTCGCAGCTTCGTGACGATCGACGAATCAGCGGCCGCGGCAATAGAGATTGAAAAAATAAATCGGCTTTAAATCGACATAGTTTTGACAAAAACTATAGTTTGTGCGTTATAAGATGATATGGGTGACAGTTCTCATATTCCTTGCTACGGATTTTTTAACCAGAAAACAAAAAAATCAAAAATATGTAATAAATTATATTTCATCTACAAAAACAAATGTTTCCTATAACTGTAAATGAATAAAACTGAAAAGTTGCTAAATGCTAACTTATTAATATAAAATTATAATTATATTAACAGTGAAATAGGAGTATGAAATTATTGATACGAAAATATTTGAAAAATGTCAGATGCATGAAACGGAACTTTTGCCGATAGAGATTGACACTGTTGAATCGAAATCAAATCGATAAAAAGGGCGGCCATCTTAAATCGCTAGCGCCACTCTGAAACGTCAGTACGAAATCGATAATTTCGATTGCAATTCCTTTACGAAGTGATTCGATATTTTTAAATTATCGATTAAAATTTTTAGGTAACTTCCCTACAATTGTCAAATATAATGTGTCACCCATAACATCACACGCACAAACTATAGTGTATGACAGCGATTTGAAAATCGATTTGGTTTCAATGAATGTCGTACTCGATACTATGGAAATATCGAATAAATTTCTTTGGTACAACGCTACGGCACACGGTCTTGAAATGAAAAGATTAAATTGCCAAACAGTGATAACATTATAATATTACTAGACGTTCCGTGCGGCTTCGCCCGCGTAAATTAGATATTTCACAGACAAATTAGTATACAAAAAATAGCCTATGATGAATGATCCTTCACGTGGTCTACTTCTTATCTGACCCGAATAACAGAAAAATTGCTCTAGTAGTTCGTGAGATAAGCTCTTTCAAATAATTTCCCCCGTTTTTTCCACATTTTCTCTATTTCTTCCCTCCTATTTGTTTTAGCGTGATAAAATATAGCCTATAGCCTTTCTAGATAAATGGGCTATCTAACACTGAAAGAATTTTTCAAATCGGACCAGTAGTTCCTGAGATTAGCGCGTTCAAATAAGCCCTTTAAAATAATTCCCCCCCCCCGTTTTTTCAACATTTTCCTCTATTTCTTCGCTCTTTAGTAGTCTTAACGTGATAAAATTTAGCCTATAGCCTTCCTTGATAAATGGACTATCTAACACTGAAAGAATTTTTAAAATCGGACCAGTAGTTCCTGAGATTAGCGCGTTTAAACAAACAAACTAACAAACTAACAAACTCTTCCGCTTTATAATATTAGTATAGATAATAGATATGCAAAATTTTCTACTTCGACCATTCGCTTGATAATAAATATTAATCCTTCGATCGCGGATTCTTGGAAATGCTATTGTATTCTAGTGTCGCGATCGCCGGTGCTCGTATGAGGCTTGATGGGTTAATAACAAAGGTGACGGCACATTTATGAAAGGATTTAGAAGAGTACATACTACATAATAATATACTACATAATAATATACTACATAATATAATATTAAGTGCGTAAACACCTGATCAATTCAAAAGAAAAACTGTTTATCGATTGGGCGATGTGTCGCTTCGTGGACGACGTTGAGCTGGTCCGCTGCGGCAACTGCCAACAGTTTGGGCACGTCGCTAAATTCTGTCGCGATCCTAATCCTTGCTGCTATCACTGTGCCGAAAAACACAGCTCGTTGTCGTGCCCCAACAAAGATAAAGAAAATTTTAAGCCAGTTTGTGGTAGTTGCCAACGTTATAAAAAACCTTCCGACCACCCCACGGGCTCCCCAGACTGTCCAACATATAAAAGCAAAATGGAGCAACTTATTTTAACTACTAGGTATGGATAGTTTAAATATAGGACAGTTAAACCTCCATAATAACAAGCACGCGACTTTAGAATTAGAAAAGTTAGTTTCTGACCACAATTTAGACTTAGTACCTACTTGTTCAAGAACAATATCAACTCGCGTCGTTTCGGTCGAAAATGATACAAATTAATAACTTAGCTCGCGCGGGTATATACACACCTCAGTCTAGATTTTCCGTCACGGCCTTAACTAACCTTTCGACGTCGCATTGTGCGGTAGCCGAGGTATCGTGTCCTCAGCTTAGACTATACGTTGTAAGCTGCTACTTTCAGTACGCGGATACCGTAGGCCCACATTTACATCAACTCCGCCGCGTATTACAATCTCTCGCGGGTGATAAAATTATTATTGGCGCCGACGTCAATGCATCCTCGCCCTTATGGCACGGCCAGCTTAGGTACACTGACCGCGACCGTCGTACCGCTGTAGAAGACTTTATTGCGGAGTTTAACCTCCAAATTCACAACACCCCCGATGCACCACCTACCTATAGTAGCCCAACGGGTGAATCGTCGATTGACGTCACGCTATCCAGCGCGTACGTCCAGATTAGGCATTGGCGTGTCCTACCTGATGCGTCATGTAGTGATCACCGCTTATTGGTGTACGAGTTTTCTCGTGCGGTCCCGAGTGATACCGTAGTCAATTCTAATGACTATAAATACAACGTAAAGAACGGCGATTGGAATTTATTCCGCTCCCTCATTACCACTCATGCCGGAGACTTCACTCGGCCGGATTTAAACGTCGATGAGTGCGCGGAAATTATGACAAACACATTTGTTTACTGTGCCGATGTAGCCTTGGGTCGTAGACCTCTTAAAAAAGATCACAACTGTAAATGGTGGAACAGTAACCTTCTTAATCTTCGTCGGGAATTTAGAAGGGCCAGGCGCAAAATCAATAATCTTCGTAAATCTGGCCACGATCGTTCGGATAATAATTACATAATTAGTTTGAATAACCTACGCATTTCAAGGTCACGCTATCGCGCCGCCGTTACGTTAGCGAAAAATAATATGTTGAAGAATGCCGCGAATAGACTGGATAAAGAGGGCCCCTGGTCCTCTTTATACCACGAGCTTAAACCCGGTAGTAGTAATGAGCCAAGCTTTTTCTCAAATATTAAAATTAACAACTCTTACACTTGTAGCTTAGACGAAACGGCGAAGGCATATCTAAACGTTCTCATCCCAGACGACGAGCCCTCCTTGGATGATGAACACCACCGCGACATTAGGAGTAGAATGCTAGACCCCATTCATACACCGGCCTCAGATTTACCAACTTCGGAGGAGTTTAGTAAAATAGTAAACCTTTTGCCTATAAAAAAAATCTGCGGGCGAGGATAAAATATCGAATATTATGATAAAACAAGCGTGCTTAGCGGCCAGTTCATCGATTCTACATGTTTACAACAGATGTATCGCAGAAGGTATATTTCCAAAAATTTGGCGCACCGGTTGCTTAAAATTAATACCTAAAGCGGGAAACAAACCTCCTGACGACCCAAAATCTTACCGTCCGATAACGTTACTGCCTTGCTTAGGTAAATTACTAGAACGTCTCATCGTACCTCGCCTGCTACCCGGTGGCCCTAAATTTCATAGTCATCAGTTCGGTTTCACCGCCGGGAAATCGACTGTTGACGCGGCTATGGAAGTTAGAAAAATAGTAAATCTTTCGGAATCTAAATACGTGGTCGCCATTTCATTAGATATCTCCGGCGCGTTCGATCATGCTTGGTGGCCGATGTTATTATTAAAACTAAAAAATCGAGGTTGCTACTCTAATATTTATGCCATAATACGTTCTTATTTTTTTAACGGTCAAACTAAGCTTCGACTTGGCCATTGTACACACGCCAAAGATTTAACATGCGGCTGCCCTCAGGGCTCTGTTATCTCGCCAAAACTATGGAATTTCGGATTTGATGATTTATTAAGTCTTCCCCTACCACCGCTGTGCGTACTAGTTGGCTACGTCGATGACGGTATTCTCATCGTTCATGCAAATTCACGTTCCGAAATTGAATCTAAAGCCAATGATAGTCTTAATTTAATATCGAGCTGGGGTAAACGTAATCGCCTGAAATTCGCCGCGCATAAAACTTACCAAATTCTTTTAAAAGGGTCCCTTATATCTTCCCCTAGCATTAAACTTGACAATATTAACGTTAAACGCAAACAGTCACTGTTATCTTGGTTTTTACTTGGAAAATAAATTTACATTTTTAGAACATATAATTCAAACCGGTGAGAAAGCGAAGCGCAATTTTTACTCCTTTACCAAAATATGTCGACATGGGGCCTCTCCTTCAAAACCCTAAAATTAATTTACACTGCTACTTACCTAGGCAGCATTTGCTACGGGGCCCCCGTGTGGGCCGACAGAGCAACAATCGGCGCGGCTCGTCGCAAGTTGCTACAAAGCCAACGTCTTGCTCTTATATTCTTATGCAAAGCTTACAGGACCACAAGCACCGAAGCCGTGTTACCTGTACCTTACCTGTTACCTGTGTTAGCCGGAGTTTTACCCGTTGACCTTGAGATTCAGCGTCGTGCGACAATGTACTATCATAAAAAAAACATTGACAACCCGTTATTTTTAAGCGCTCGCGATAAAATTAAAATAGCAAGACTGTTTGAACCTTTAGAAAACTCTGTGCAAAGCCTAATCTCCGAATGGCAGTCACGATGGGACTGTTCCACCAAAGGGCGACACCTTTATAATTTTTTCCCTAATATTCGTGAACGGCTATCCAAACATTAGATGGATATTGATCACTGCGTTTCTCAATTCCTGACCGGTCATGGAAATTTTAAGGCCAAACTTTACGGATTTAAACTAGTAGCATCACCCATGTGCGAGTGCTCGACCGAAGGCAACATGTTTGAATAAACCGCGCATCATGTTCTCTGGGAGTGCATCTCTGGCAGGACGAAAGAACTACTATGCTAAACAACCTATTCTGTACATCTGGAGTAGCATACTACGGTGATCTCGTGGACAGCGCTAGGAACTCCCGTGCCTTCAAGCGTTTTTGCCACAATTATTATTGGCAACAGTCAAACACAATAAACTCCAATATTAACTTAGCTTTAGCTTAGGAGTCACAATTATTAACCTTATTTCCGTGGTGCTCCCCCTTAAGTTCTTTGACTTTCGGTCATTGCAACTTTGTGCTGTCTCCCGCTTTTATGGGGAGGGAAATTGAAATCTTCCTACTCCTTCTATTTTCTTCTGATTAATTTCGTTGCGGGTCCCAAGACAGTATTAGCATGTCCCTCGGGCTCCCTGAGATCATATCAAAGGGTTTTCGTGGTTGGATGCCGCTGTCGATCCTGGCGACACAGGAGATACAGTGGTGGGAATGTGTGGTGGGCCAAAGCCCGTTAAAAAAAAAATAATATAATATTATAAAGGTCTTTTATGCCTATGATATTGCCGTTTTGTTTGAAAAATGTTCTTTTTAGGGCTCCGTACCCAAAGTGTAATAAAAACGCGACCCTATTACTAAGACTTCAATGTCTGTCTATCCGTTGGTCTGTCTCCAGGGTTTATTTCAATAACGGCTATAGCTAGACTTCTAAAATTTTCACAGAATGTGTATATCTGTTGCCGCTATAGCAACAAATACTAAAAACAAAATAAAATTTATATTTAACGGGGGCTCCCATACAAAAAAAAACAGATTTTTTGCTATTTTTTGCTCGATATCAATAATGGATATAGCTAGGCACTTGAAATTTTTACAAAGTCCTTAATTATATTTGTACTTTAAATATAGATAGTAAAATTAAAATAAAATAAATATTCAAAGGGGCTCCCACACAAAAATTACAATTTTGGGCTATCTTTAGCTCTGCGGTACTGAACCCTTCGTGCGCGATGCGCGTGCGACCCTGCAATCAATGCACCTTCGCCAACGCAGTGGCAGTGTATAGATGCCCTTATTGAAAATATCAGCTGGACGGCAGACTACACTTCTAAGGCATTTTGTACAGCCTCTCGCGATTTGAATTTTCTTCCCGGTAAAAGTTTTACCAATTTTGGAAAAGGTTATAGTCGGTATGGCAGATGAGGGAGAGCTTCCAAACAAAATGGAGTCGCACGTTGTCATCAAGGAGTAGCGGAGACGATCAACTGACAAAAACTAGTTGCAGACGTACGAGCATCGCCATCATTGTGGGTAGTTTTCAATGTATGTACCTACACATCTGCAGTAATGCTCTCGCCGTTTTGTAAAAAGCTGTTACTTATCACACCGGCAATTAGACCACCAAACTCCAAAGTGTGACCATCACATTTCTAGGGGTGATTTTTCGTTTTGCACATTGCTTTGGTGTCGAACCAGGATCTTACCAACTTGCTGAGCATTTTCAAGTGTCAACCAAATACCATTTTCGTCGCAGGTTTGTTAAGTTGGCTGGTGCCGCCAATAAAGTGTGAAGATTGAGTAGAAAAATACATGAATTTTAGGCGAATTATGAATAAAAGCACTTTATATAGAAAAAAAATCTAGCTAGTTACCTACGAGTTTCTAATTATGGCCAAAAGTTCCTGATTTTAAGTTTTTAGCTCTTTAAAACTGAAAACAGTGAGTCGTAAACAACTTTATGAAAGCTACTAAAATTTACTACGATTTTGTTTTTCAAACTTTGTATCTAACTCCAATCATTGCCTTGCTATGAGCTTGTGGCCGATTTTTTCAAATACACATAAAATTTAGTTTGTTATTATTTTTAGCAATATTCCGCGAAATAAACTTCCACCTGTAAGTAAATGAGTGAGTGTACGCATAGGCATGCGTACAGCACCTCCCTCCTCCCACACTGCCTATGCGTACACTCGCATGCAAGAACTTGCAAACACCACCACCACACAAGCAATAATGTTGGCAAATCCGTGCAAGGCCCCTCACCACCATGCAGGTTGAAAACCTCGACGCGCGTTTCGCTCCAACACCGGAGCAGCCTCAGGATGTGGACTCTACGAACAACGTCCGTCAAGTGCCGCCACCGGCCTTTCACCGCCTTTTATACCCTATCGAGCCCCTCTACTACCCCCACTACCCTCCAGTACCCCCGAACATATTAATAAGCGGTGACGTAGTCAAGCAAGTTTGGTCATTCAACAATGCAAATCTGTTATTTTTCTTTTCTTTTATGATCTCTAATTGTTCCAACACGCTCAGCCGAAAGCCTTTATCGCATTTATGGGTCCTATTGATAAGGAGGTAGTTAGATATAAGTCCAGTTTGACCTACATGGGAGAGGTATCTGCACGCTTATCCAAAATAATGAAAAACAACGATATGCATGTCGCATTCAGGACAAATAATACTTTAAAACATCATTTATGTCATAACAAAGACCGGATTGATAAATAATATCAGTCCGGTGTCTATAAGATCGATTGCCCTGAATGCGATAGTGTATATGTGGGTCAGACTGGACGCAGCTTTGAGACTCGGTATAAAGAACATATCGCGGCTTATAGGAATGGTCATCCTGATAAGTCACATTTTGCTAAACATCTTTTAGATAGTAATCATACCGTGCCCGATGGCCATTCCTATAAAGTTTTACATAAATGCGATAAAGGCTTTCGGCTGAGCGTGTTGGAACAATTAGAGATCATAAAAGAAAAGAAAAATAACAAATTTGCATTGTGATTTCTTAAGTTTTCGCGAGTATCACTCATGATATTATAAGTTTAAACACTTACGGATTTTGTCGCGGAGCACTTTTATTAATCCCGACGTTTCGGCTACTTTCCAGCGGCCGTGGTCACGGGCGGACTGAGGTGACAGGTGTCCAATTTCTTGAAGTTATCCAACTACCCGACGACTCACCAATATTTGTTTGCGTTCCGATCTACGCAGAACGAACTCACAGTGTCTTGAAGCCGAGGTATCATAGATTTGTGCTTTAGTTTGTTTATCACTGGATCCCAACTAGATGGCAGCACCCAACCATCTTCGCGGTTGAAATTAGGGTGTTTTTTAATTTCTATGGCCTCGCGTATCATTCGTGGGCGGTATCGTGCTTCTTTTGCCAGTACTTGTGGCTTATCAAATCTTATGTAATGGCGAGGTTGATCCAGTGTGTGTTCACAAATTGCGGACTTGTTGTTCCTACGGTGTTTGACATCTGCAATGTGTTCCTTGATACGGGTTTTGATGGCCCTTTTGGTTTGCCCTATATAAGAGAGGCCACAATCACAGTCGAGTTTGTAGATTCCTGCATCTTGAAGGGGTAAGTTGCATTTCACTGATGGTAAACATTGGCTGATCTTTTTGGGCGGCTTAAAGTATGTTTTTATTGAAGCTTTCCTTAGAATGTAGCTCACTTTATCAGTGACTCCCTTTATAAATGGTAACACTGCAGGTAATCTTTCCACTGTTGCCGGCTTCACTCGGTTGCTGCTCTGTTTGCGTGGTACCCGAAGCTTATTGTCGCGTAAAATTTGTGCAACATGATGAAGTTCGGTGTCCACATGCTGTTCATCGCAGATTCCTCGTGCTCTTTGAAATAACGATTTTCCAACAGTACTTAACTGTGCTGGGTGATGATGGGAATCACCATTTAAATATCTGTTTGTGTGTGTAGGTTTGCGATACACCGTATGACCTAATGTGCCATCAGGACTCCTTATTACTAATACGTCCAAGAAAGCTAAGGAATTATCTCTCTCCAACTCCATTGTGAACTGTATTTTGGAGTTGAGGCTGTTCAGCATGGACGTGCGTACCATAAAGGCATTAAGGCACTGCTTGCCTAATGATAAATACTTGCTATACACATATTTTAATTTAACTTTCGCACGTTTTAGATGACGTTAGTTATTATATAAAGTAAAAAATGAATACACTTAAAACGCCTAAATTTATAAAATAGCAAAAACTAATTTGCAAAACTTCATAAAAACATTATTATTTAATCGTAACGGCGCGCCCAGTGGAGGTAGGCACTATACGTCTCGCAGACCTCGGGCATATGTGTGCGATGAGATTTTTGTATCGGTGCACAGATTGCAAACGCACACAGACATGAATATCTCATTTGCCTAGTACGGGCAAGAAGCTTCAAGGACTGCGGCAGCCGGCAGGTCTTCCGATTTCCGAACTTACCCGAGCGCCTCCGACGCGGCGTTCGGTTCGGGTTCGTTGCACTTCACACTTCGTTGCCTATTATAATCCGAGTAAAAATAATGGACGGAAATCTAATTACGCGTATGCATGTATAATGCATTTTTGTTTAGTAAGGGTTATATTTGTTTACATTACATTAATGTTTAGTATTTTTGGAACGCCATTTTCTTTTTTCATGTGATGAGCACTGTTACGATAATTTTTGTTTGCGCAAGTTTATAGTTTTCTAAAACGACTTTTTTGTTTTAACATTTAAAAGTTTGCACATTTTAACAGTTTAATAGTTATTACTGAGTTTCTATATTAAGTGCGTTTTTGATTTCTTAAAAATGTTATTTGACTGTGAGGTCTGTGTTGAGAATGTGTGTTTATTAAAAATTAAAAATAACAAGTTTTCACAATTGTCATTCAGTGAAAAGATTCAAATTGTGTCGAAAGGTAGGTGTGTACCCGAGTTACAATTAAACCAGCAAAAAGGCAATGTAACTCGGAAGTTTCATGTTAAAAGTTATGAATCATATAACTGGCTGTGTGGTTGTGTGCACACGATTAAATTATATTGTTTTCCTTGCATATTGTTTAATAATTGTAGTTCAGTGTGGACTGATTCAGGATATTCAGATTTAAATAATTTCTATAACGCGGCAAAGAAGCATGACCATACAGAAAAACATCTGGAGGCCTGCTTAAAATTAAATACTTTTGGTAAATCTCGTATTGAAATGAGTATCAACAGTCAGTTACGATTAGATATTGAGAGGCATAATGCTAAAGTCGATCGCAATAGAAACATTTTTCATAGGCTGATCGATGTTGTTTGCTTTCTGGGAAAACAAGAATTAGCTTTTCGCGGTCACGATGAGTCAGTATCGTCGTTAAATAGGGGTAATTATTTAGAAATAGTAAATTTATTAGCCAAGTATGATGGAGTTTTAGAAACCCATTTACAGAATGCGAGTACCTCATTCACGGGCATGTCGAACCGTACGCAGAATGATTTGATCTCGAGCCTTGCATCTGTGATGATCGATCGCGTTAAAGCCGAAATTAAACAGTCCGATTTTGTCGCCGTCATGGTAGATGAGACTCCTGATGTTAGCGGCCGTGAACAATTAGTATTAATTTTGAGATATTTTCGTGATTCAGAAGTAGTTGATCGATTTATCAAATATGTTGATGTCAGCGCGGATCGGACCGCTGTAGCCTTGAGTTCTATAATTTTGGAAGTTTTAGAAGAGTTCGATTGTGTATCCAAATTAGTTGCACAAACTTACGACGGGGCAGCAGTTTTATCCTCACAAATTAATGGCGTGCAGGCTTTGGTGAGGCAAAAATGTCCACAAGCTATGTACGTTTGGTGTTCAGCACATGTATTAAATTTAGTTTTATCGAAATCTTTCGAACGAGTTGCTGAAACAAAACGCTTTTTTAGTATTATAAAATCAATCGCGGCTTTTTTCCACACTAGTACAAAGCGAATGGCCCATTACAACAACTTTGCCGATATGAAAAAGCTGCCTCGTGTCGCGGAAACAAGGTGGACGTATCACTCGCGCACGGTTAATGTAATTAATAATGAGTCCACCCACCTCCTAGAATTGTTTGAAAATATGAACGAAAATACACAAGACTGGGATGGTGAAACACTGACACAAGTCAGTTCATTTTTATTTAATATGAAAGAATTTGAATTTAATTTTCTATTAAAATCTTTCGCAGATATTTTTGCAGAAACGGATATTCTGTACGATATTTTGCAAAAAAAAACTAGTGACATCGCGTATTGTGTAAGAAAGATAAAAGAGTTAGAGTCATTTTTAGAACGCTTCAGAGAGAAGTTCGAGATCTATTATGATGCCGCCGTTCACATAACCGGACCACCTAAAAGAAAGCGCAATGTCGATGATGTAAAAATACATTATCGGCGAATTTTTGTTGAAGTAATTGATAATGTAGTGAGTGAATTAAGAAATCGTTATAAAAACATTAAAGATTTAAAGTTTGTTGAGCTACTTTCTTGTGAGAATTTTAGAAAATATAGTGAATGTTTCCCTGAAAATGAAATCAGAGAATTCACTAGTAAATATCAGGCAAATTTTAATTTTGATAAATTGAAAAATGAATTACGCTGTATTTATAGATCACCTCAATTTGCAAATAGTTGTGTATTTAGTATTATTCAAAATTTGTATAATGACGATTTGAATAAAGTTTTTTCTGAAGTGTTACGATTAGCGAAATTCATTGTGACTATCCCAGCAAGCAGCGCATCGGCAGAGCGTTCATTTTCGAGTTTAAAACGTATCCACACATATTTGAGAAACACACAAAATCAACAACGACTCACAGATCTTTCCATGATTTCTATAGAAAAGGCATTAATGATAGAATTAAAACGCAATCCAACTTTCTATGACGATATCCTAAAATTATATTTAAAAAAGGATAGGCGCATAGATTTAATCTATAAATGAATGAGTAATTTGTTTTTTACGAACCCATAGTTTTATTATTAAGTTTATTTATATATTTTGCGAATCACATGAAAATCGGCCTTTTTAACGGCCACATCGGATATCTTGCGAGGGACGTGTTCTGTAACTATCACTCACTTGCATAAGATATTTGAGGTGGCCGAAATCTTGCATCAGAATATAGTAAATCTCAAGTAACCGGAGTCCGGAACCATGAGTATGTGAAAATTGAAGCCGATTAGGTGAGTCCTTAAAATAGTTCTCGATGTTCTCGATAGATGGCGCTGGCAATATTGCTGTCGCTGGCTACATTGCGCTATTAAGATTTTTTCCGACCATATAATAAAGGCCATCCAACTACTCCGCTGGGCCCCGCATACCCTGTGTCATATTGCTCTGCACGCCGCTGCTGTTCAGGTGCTCAAGGAATATGGATACTTTGTCTGATGGTAATATTGTGAAAGTATCATCTACATACCGCTTGTAGAAGGTGGGTTGTACAGGTGAGGACTCAAGGGCTAACTTCTCGAAGTCTTCCATAAAAATATCAGCCACAACAGGTGAAACAGGTGAGCCCATCGCAACACCATCTACTTGCCTGTAAAAGTCATAATTCCACAACATATAGCCAGATGTAAGGCAGTGTTCTAACAAGTCCGCATATTCAACCGGTAAGTCATTCTCTCTCAGCCTTCTTGTAACAATTTCGATACACTGTTGTATTGGTAGGCACGTGAACAGGGACTGTATATCGAAACTGACCAGTTGTTCATTGTCTCTGAGGCGTAGATGTTTAATCTCATCGACAAAGTGGTAAGAATCCTTTACATGGGCCTTGGTCTGTCCGCGTAGAGGCGAGAGTACATTAGCCACCAGCTGAGCCAATTTGCAGGTTGGTGAGTCAATTTGGCTTACAATTGGTCGAAGAGGAGCATTGGCTTTGTGTATCTTTGGCAAACCATACAACTTTGGAGGTTTAGGGCATGAAGGCAACAATAATTTGGGATCCAGATTCAGTGAGTCGGAGTACTTCTTTAGTAGGTTTTGAGTTGTATTAAAAACTTTGTTGGTGGGGTCTGTTTTGACTTTTTTGTACGTGTTCTCGTCCGATAAAAGATGTTTTATTTTTTCACTGTAATCTGTAGTATCCATAATCACCGTGGCATTACCTTTGTCTGCGCGGAGAATAGTAATATCAGATCTGGAGCGTAAGTTTTTCAATGCACTCATTTGTTCCCGGGAAAGAACAATCCTCAACGCTGCAAATAATTTCTTCAAACGGTATTTTTCGCGGTGTTATTGCAAAATTCAAGCCCTTTTCTAACAATTCTATTGTATGTATATCAAAAGTTTGTTTTGACAGATTGACAACTGTGCGAGAGACGGTCTTGTCTATGGTTGAATTGTTTATGGTTTTTTTGCTGTTAAGTTTGTTAAATTTTAAAATCTGGTTGTTTTTGCAATAATTATATTTAGCCATTTCACGATTGTTTAGTATTTCAATACAATTTTGAAAATCCGTTAAAGATAAAACTTTTTTAATACTGTTGGTTAAAACCGTTATTTGACTTTTCAGGGCGGCGAGATCGGAACGTTTTTGATGAATCATGGCTATTAGTAACTTCATACTGGCCTGTTGTAGGATCTTTGCGCTGCCTCGTATGTTTTCTTTGGGTGATATTTTGACACACGTAGGGATCAGATTGTGGTCTCGACATCGTTTCAGAAAATTTAACGATGTTACAAATCTTGCGCACTTTGTTTTGAGATCTTCCAGTCGGCGTATTTGGTTTGCGGTTTCCAGTCCGTACTGGTTCACATAATGATTTCTTAAGTTTTCGCGAGTATCACTCATGATATTATAAGTTTAAACACTTACGGATTTTGTCGCGGAGCACTTTTATTAATCCCGACGTTTCGGCTACTTTACAGCGGCCGTGGTCACGGGCGGACTGAGGTGACAGGTGTCCAATTTCTTGAAGTTATCCAACTACCCGACGACTCACCAATATTTGTTTGCGTTCCGATCTACGCAGAACGAACTCACAGTGTCTTGAAGCCGAGGTATCATAGATTTGTGCTTTAGTTTGTTTATCACTGGATCCCAACTACATTGCAGATGTCAAACACCGTAGGAACAACAAGTCCGCAATTTGTGAACACACACTGGATCAACCTCGCCATTACATAAGATTTGATAAGCCACAAGTACTGGCAAAAGAAGCACGATACCGCCCACGAATGATACGCGAGGCCATAGAAATTAAAAAACACCCTAATTTCAACCGCGAAGATGGTTGGGTGCTGCCATCTAGTTGGGATCCAGTGATAAACAAACTAAAGCACAAATCTATGATACCTCGGCTTCAAGACACTGTGAGTTCGTTCTGCGTAGATCGGAACGCAAACAAATATTGGTGAGTCGTCGGGTAGTTGGATAACTTCAAGAAATTGGACACCTGTCACCTCAGTCCGCCCGTGACCACGGCCGCTGTAAAGTAGCCGAAACGTCGGGATTAATAAAAGTGCTCCGCGACAAAATCCGTAAGTGTTTAAACTTATAATATCAAATTTGCATTGTTGAATGACCAAACTTGCTTGACTACGTCACCGCTTATTAATATGTTCGGGGGTACTGGTGAGGGTAGTGGGGGTAGTAGAGGGGCTCGATAGGGTATAAAAGGCGGTGTTTTGGCCGGTGGCGGCACTTGACGGACGTTGTTCGTAGAGTCCACATCCTGAGGATGCTCCGGTGTTGGAGCGAAACGCGCGTCGAGGTTTTCAACCTGCATGGTGGTGAGGGGCCTTGCACGGATTTGCCAACATTATTGCTTGTGTGGTGGTGGTGTTTGCAAGTTCTTGCATGCGAGTGTACGCATAGGCAGTGTGGGAGGAGGGAGGTGCTGTACGCATGCCTATGCGTACACTCACTCATTTACTTAAAGGTGGAAGTTTATTTCGCGGAATATTGCTAAAAATAATAACAAACTAAATTTTAAGCTATGGATTTCCGCAAAGTAACGCCTGATTCCATTAACAAATACACATATCAAGAAGGTCTTAGGATATTTGTGTTTTATGGAATATCTGAAAATATCTAAGAATCTATTTGAAAGAGCGTAAATGAAAGAATTTGAGCTTATTTTTAAAGTTATTAATAACAAAAAAAATCTTCCGGATATTTTTATTTCCGATTTAATAATAAAACTAGGCCTTTTCATCCGTTGTGGATGATTTATACAGTATTTTCAGAGCGATGTTACTCAAATACTGTAGTAGTTGGGACAAGATTTTTTTAAATGTCCGTGTCTTTTTTAATTGCCCAAGCACATACGGCATTCTCGCAAGTCGCAACATAGTCGGCCTAGTCCAGAGGAAAGAACGAGTCAATACGTCTGGGACCAACTATGTGCGGGTTTCCTTACGATGTTTTCCTTCACCGTACAAGCGTCCGTATTATGTACTTGAGATCAGAAAATGTCTCATTGGTACACGCCTCCACCCGGAATCGAACCAGCACCCTCTAAGAGTGCGAGCCAAAGCTCTACCTATTAGGCCACGGACGCTCCTATATATAATAATAAATATTATTTATATTGGAATTTCAAGTAATCTTTTGTTCTAACTTAAATACTAGAAAATCTTTGAAATTTATTCCAGTACTGCAATCTGGAAAATGTGAAGGGTTGTTTTTTTACGAGTTTGGAAGATTGATAATAAATTGATAATGGTAACACCTAATGGGACGAATAATGGCTCTCCAGAGCCAGTCGAGGATGGTTAATCAATGCAGAATTTCTCGAACACGTGATTTTAGTATATCGAGATGAAATTTGAGCTGGGGTTTTTATCAGCACCAGCATCAGAGACGATTTTAGTGATACCATGGTCCATGGCGGATAACTCCGCCATTTGTTGCCCGCCGTTTGTTGACGGATTTCCAAAATTCTTATGTTATTGTATAAGATGTAGTCCGAATTTCGTAACATGTTAACAAAAGTGGTGATCTGATGGTGCAATTCATGAAAAATCGAGGGGAGCTACAAGGAAAAAACTAGCTGACCCGGAAAAAATTGTTTAATATAAAAAAATATCAATGTAAAGAAAAATGTATTTTTCTTTAATTGCATTTTGCCGATATTTAGATGATTATTTGACAGATCCTTCTGCTTTACGACTTCTATGTAATCTATGAAAAGAAAAGATGGCCGAATGGACTAAAAACTAGAAAGTATTATCATTGACTTCGGCGATTGCTATCAAGTATATAAAAACCTATTGTCAGGCCTAACGAATGTACATAGCAATACAATCGGTTGAACCGTTTTGGACGAGTTCGCGCACAAACACTGTGACCCGAGAATTTTATATATAAATTTGACTATATGACCCGGCAAACGTCAGTTTGCCATATAAATTATTTCTAGCATCAATATATTATATCAAAAAGCAGATAAAAAAATATTCTCAAGCCACGAATGTATGTATGCAAAATTTGAGAATTTTGTATATTTTAATCTGACAAATGTTAATATATTTTACGCAAATACACACAATAACTAACCAAATTCGGACGTGGACGAAGACGGGCCTAGTAGATTATATTAAATAAAGTTAAAATATTTTTGTAACAACTACAGCTTAGGAATTCTAACCAGAATCGATCCAGTAGTGTCAGAGCCTATTCGATTTCGATAAATAAACATATTATCATAAAGTATTACTAGGGTATAAGGCAAAAAGTATTAATTTTATTCTCAAAGTGCAGATGGAAAATATGACTCAAACTTCTCAAAATTTTATCTGATATATTTGGTTATACTACGTTCGTACAAAAAGTGGTTACGAGAGTAATTACACAAATTTATAGCCGCGGTGACATTTTGAATGCGTTGGGCGAGTGCGGGGGGTATGAAGTGCACGGGTGAAAACCGATTTTTTTCTGTCATAGGTCGCCTTCTTAACCCAACCTACGTGTTTTGTGACGGTCGCCGGCTGCTGCCGCAGCACAGTCACAGTTCTAACCTAACCAACTTTTGGACTTTCTGGATTGTGTTTGTTTTGACGTGATAACGTCTTATAATTCGATATGGGGTGCGCGCCCAAAAAACATGACAGTTCATGCAGCGTTACCTCGCTGACAGCTGTGAGGCGTTCCATTTACACTCTCAAGTCTCTCAACAACCGTAAGGCCCACCTGGGCCGCGCTCTTTGTTTCGATTATAGTACGTATTTCGATGACTTAGAGAATACTTTTGTGTGAAGAAGTTTGGTTAGTTATGACCTTTGATACATTGACCACACTCTGAATGAAAAATAAATAAACAATCTGTGAGCTATTAGTATTATTTCGGCTATTCAAAATTGTGTTCTATTTCCTACGTGTCAAGGTATGACTTAATATATGAAGAATAAAGTATTCGTTTATTTCTTCTGAACAAGTCACTAATTATAGTTTCGAAAGTTTATAATTGAGAAACTAATATCACATCGGACTAAATACTATATTATGATGGCTTGATAGATAGAAAATTTAACATATATTATAATGTAGTTCACACAAACATTAAATATGGATTGTATGTAAGGATATTACATTAATTTTACAAAGAGGGGAGGCCGGGCTAGCGCCCGGCCCACACATTTTTGCACATTGACCTGCCAACTTTTTTGTATAGATTTTTCCCGGAACTGAGGGGTTAAGGCTATGACTTTGTCACGTTCAACTATCGTCAGTAAACCGACTTTACAGACCCCGAGCCCCCCTTTTACTTTGTAACGGTCGCCGGCTGCTGCCGCAGCACGCTCGCTGCGCTCGCTCGGCTCCCTCTGTGTTGTGGTCTAAGTTCTAACCTAACCTAACCTACTTTTGGACTTTCTGGATTGTTTTTTTTTGTTTGAGTCCCCCTTTTGGGTATTGGGGGGGCTGCCCCCCCCCGTCCCCCCCCCCCCCACTTCCGTATCCGTAGTTAAGTAGGCCTTCTGTTAAGTCTTTTCATTAATAATGAATGCTCCGCAGCCCTCGCACTGCTCAGACACACGAGCGCATTTGCCGCCTTGTTCAAGAATTTACGAATCTGCAAACAATATTCTAATATCCAAATACATTATTATAATACCCATTTTCAGTTTTAAAGCTACCTAACAATCGCTGCCAAATGTGTATTTTTATAATGAAAGCCAATAGTTGCCAGTGAAGAATGTTTGATATCCCCTCGGAAAAATTAGTCGCCACATTAGGTTTTATAATACCAGTTTTACACTGATCCCGCTTGATATATTTGATACCTTACAGTAGCAGCCGTTTTTTAGTTTTTTTGATCCTAGCCTTTTGTTGCTTGTATAGTTTAATAGTTGCTAAGATATTTAATCACTGCAAAGTTAGTTTTTCTGTGACTTAATAGAAAGTCGCCTAAAAAAGATATCAGTTGCCGTGTTATTTATTTGCCAAAAAAATTTACTTTAATGTCATGTCCCGTAATTGCATCTTTTTGTGTAGCACTGAATAAAGTTCAAAATTGGTTCATTTATAAATGCGTCCACGGCATCTATGCGTCACGTTGCAGTACTCCTACCTTGGGCTCGTAGTCCAAGTGGAAGAACTGCATGCAGAAGTCCTGCTCGGCGTTGCAGAGGGTCTCGGCAAGGGTGAGCACGCGGTCGAGCGTGGGGTCGATCTGGTCGTGCTGCAGGGCGGCGCGCGCGCTCTCCGCCGCCGCCGCCAGCTCGCGCTCGTAGCTGCGGCTCCACGTGCCCACGTACACCTTCAGCAGCCCGTCGAACGCCCTCTCGTCCATGTCCTTGAGCCAGCGCATGAAGGGCGCGTACACGAGCAGGCCGGCGTGGTGCGGCTTGCGCTCGTTGGCCAGGTGGATCATCACGTTGTTGAGGTGCCGCGCCAGCGCCGCCGACAGCGCGTCGCGCGCGCGGCCCAGTCGCCGCAGCCGCTCCCGCACCGCGCCGAGCCGCGCCCGCGCCGCCGCCGCCGCCGCCGCCGCCGCGGACCCGCCTTCGGGCCCCCCGCGCAGCGCAGTACGCAGGGCGTCCGCAGCCGCTAGCGCTTTCGCCCGCCCCTCTGCCGTCGCTAGAGATATCTGGGTCAAGGAAAGAAAACTTCTAAAATGGTTCATATTCCACTATGCCTGCCTATGGCAGCTATTCTCGAAGTGTTTTTTTTTTTCTTCTAAGGGTCTGGTTAAGACCATGGTAGTTTAATACGGTTTAAGACTTTATTTCTCACAAAATAATTTTACAAATTATTATACATGGCTAGAAACACGTGATTACAAAAAATAAATTGAGTGATACATTTGGCAAACACTTCCTAAGTATAGGCATTAACATTTTTTGTCTTTTTCATATTCTCATAAAACATTACATTTATCATCATTATTTCAAAATTATACATCATACAATCTCTGGCAAACAAACATTACATATTTTGTCATTCATCACTATTTCAAAATTTTAAATTATACATCATACATTTTCTGGAAAGCAAACATTACAATATTTATCATTCATCACTATTTCAAAATTTTACATTACACATTTTCTGGCAAACAAACGTTACATTTATCATTCATCACTATTTCAAAATTATAATATGTATTCTCTATTATTATAATTATTTAGGATCATAGAATACTCTAGGTTATTACTATTTTACATTAATTTAATTTATATCAGTTAGTACATAAATTAATCGTGGCTGTAACTAGTCTGTTGTTAGTTGGTTTGGAGATAAACAATAAGGGGGCCTAGCCTCCTCCTCTAAAGTCACACGTGTGACATTCTAATCGGGCAATATTGGGGAGAGCTACGAAAATAAGCTTGGGTTGGACCTCATCTGGCAGCACGGAATCGCCTTTTTCCGTCGCCCTTTCTCTTTCTGTCGCTTAGAACTGCCATTTGCTAGACCGAGATAGGGCGTTTGCACACTGCACGATAACGACACGACACGATACCACAGAATAGAGGGCCACCGCACATATTATACAATTTCAAGTTGGCCGACTATCGTACAAACTGACTATCGTACTAATTCTAATATTCTGTCACATAATATTGAATGCACCCAAAATATTCTCCTTTCTTTTCGCCTTCGTTTTATTAGTGCCACAATAAAAGCGTGCTTTTTACGCATTTTAACACGCACGTCGCTAGGCTAGCAACACCGTTATCAACTAAATCTAAAAGTCTGCGGCTGGCAGCGTACACGATGAAGTTGTCCAATTAAATTGTGACACTACGCAATTTAGTTTGTACGATAGTCGGACAACTTGAAATTGTATTATATGTGCGGTGGCCCTTATCTATTCTGTGGTATCGTGTCGTGTCGTTACCGTCGCAGTGTGAAAACGCCCATAGAAAGCATAATGCGATAGCACGCGGCGGAATCCTCGAGGCGATCGGCATCACGGACAAAATGCAATGGTCGGCAGGGAGACTCCGGAACGCTGAAGCGCGCGATAGCATGCTAACGCATCCTTTCACCGACGCGTGCGATCGCCTTTTTTGTCTGCGGAATGCGACAGCGCGCGTTCGCATGCGGCAGCACACTGCAGCACGTGGTAGCACAGGCGGAACAAATGCGATTCCGTGCTGCCAGATGAGGTCCAACCCTTTATCTGACGTGGGGGGTCAAAGTGTGCTTCGCGGTCCCCTGGGGCTCTGAAGCAACGTAGGAACTCCGCGAGCGATACATTCATTATATTTATTTTTAGAAATGTCATTAGTCATCAGTCATCACTCATTAGTCATCACTCATCAGACTCCAGCATGGCGCAAATTCATTCAAAGACAAAACATATATTTTTTTGGTGGGTCCCTCGAAAATGTCACTTCTAAAAAGGGTTTCACCTCTAAAAAAGTTCGAGAACCGCTGCTCTATGGCATACCTCTGGTAGAGCATCGAGGTCGGCTAGCTCGGGTGGGTCTAGCCAGCGGTATATTGCCGCTAGCTCGGCCAGCAACGCGCGGGCAGCCGCGTCCGCGCGCGCCGCGCCCGATCGTGCCGACAGCGCTGCCGGCGCCGCGCGCGTCAACGCCTCCAGCCGCCCCAGCCGCGCCGATACGCCCGCGCCCGCCGTCACACCCGCTGCGCACATACTTAGCATTGTAGTTGTGTTTATATATTAATAAGATTATGGGCTTGCGAACAAAAATTCATTTTGAATGTACTGTGTCACAGTAAATTTATAGAACCAACGTTTTACAAATCTGAATCTCGAGGTTTTCAAACATCAGTTATATTAATAAGATTATGGGCTTGCGAACAAAAATTCATTTTGAATGTACTGTGTCACAGTAAATTTATAGAACCAACGTTTTACAAATCTGAATCTCGAGGTTTTCAAACATCAGTTATATGGAGCGCTGCCGTTTGACGCATAGCCGGACACACGGGCGCAGCGTCATCGCAGCGTTATTACGAAGCAGTCAACACCTTCTCCCGCTTCGTCTCAGGGGCTGCTGTCCGTCATGTGTGCACGTTGGTTATTTGTATGTAAAACAACGCAACGGAAGCGCTGCGTCGACACTACGCTGACGCAACGCGCCGTGTGGACTGGCTCTTAGTTATTGTGCAACTGTATTTCTTTAATCCATACTTCCATACTAATGTTATAAATGCGAAAGTGTGTCTGTCTGTCTGTCTGTCTTCACGCCCAAACCGCTGAACCGATTTTGCTGAAATTTGGTATGGAGATACTTCGAGTCCCGGGAAAGGACATAGGATACTTTTTATCCCGGAAAATGTACGGTTGCCACGCGATAAACGAGTTTTAGCGCAACGGAGTTGCGGGCATCATCTAGTACGTTATAATTTCTAGCCAACTAAGCACACTGTATAATTTAGATTTAGTTCAAAACAACATGAAACAGAATAGTGTTAAACACAGATTATTATTACCTTCCAGTTTTTCAGCGAGGCGAGCTCCCCCGCCGTCGGTGGCGGCTGCGAGCATGCCGGCCACGTTGAGTGCGTCGAGACGCGCGAGCGTGTCGCCGAGCCGCTTGACGCGTCGCTCGGCGTCAGCGTCGTCGGGATCCGCATCGTCCAGCAGCGCCGCGAGCGCCGCGTCCGACGGCGCACCGTCCACCGCGACACCTGCCGTCGCCGCCGCGAGCGCTGCACGCGAACGCTCGTCCGCACAGCTCCAGTTTAAAATCTCTCCATTAGATTCTATGGAGATTCCACCATCCTACAATTTGTTTGAGGTTGTCAAGAATTATTAATTTAAAATGTAAGTGGATAAAGTGGGTATAAAATATTTTTTTAATGTTCATTTTTTGCATATAAATAGGCATATAGGACCAGAAATATTTAAAAAATGGGTTTATGTACACTTTAGCAACTCATTCATATTTTTCTGATTGCAAATCATTTATCGGTCCTAAAGACTTTATTTATGCAAAAAAATTACATTTATAAGATTTGTCAGGGCATCAAGCAAGGACCTTTTATGTTGTTACACTGTATAGTCACCAGTCTTCCCCAACTTTTTTGAGCCAAGGACCCCCCGGGGTCTGCAGACCACAGGTTGGGAAACACTGGTCTACAATATTCAACATAATGAAGACAAATATTATAATTTTTTTTCCTTTCTTCTAATCTGCAATCAGTATTTAACTATAAGCTATGGAGTGTAGATGGAGGAGAACTATCTCTGTATGTAAAAAGTGTCCACTGAAATGCGTTAAATTAGGGTGGCGCTACATTAGCAACAGGGTAAATTATAAATCATTTAGCAACTTTTATTTCAGCTATTTTAGGTTATATTTTACAAAATATATTGGTATTAACCCAGTAATTCTATTTATATTTTGTTCTATTCAATTTGTCCTATTCTATTCTATTCAATTTATATTTTGTACATTCATTCCATACCCTTTGCTGCAGCTAGCGCCACTCTTGGAGGATTTTTCAACTGTTATTTACTGCGTACAGCTGGACACTTTTTCAAATATCCCCCATATAAGATAGTTCTCCTCTATCTACACTCCATACTATAAGCAGGTGAGATAAACTATGCATAGCAGGTAGAGTGCTTCTACCACTGTAGATAGCATTACTCATGGTTTATAATATAGTTCTTTCATTTATAAGATGTCCTTTCTTTTGAGGTGATTGTAATAATAGGCTACTTGACCTATATTTAATTTCATTAAACAAATGCATATTTCTAGTAGAACTTGGCCTAGGAAACCGTATTTCACCCTTATCATCAAATAAAAGCTTATGATTGATAAAAATAAAGTCAATTTGAAAATATGATTTCATATTTTTTTTATTTGCACTGACGAAAAGGCTTTTGCGGTACTTCCGATTTGGATGTGACGTTATCACACTAGTAATTTCATATCTTTTATTTATTGCCCTTGTTATAAATTTATTTGTACATGACACCGTAAGATTGTAAACACCGCAAGATTGTAATATGACGAAGTAATTACGTTTGCGACAGTCTGAGGACTTAAAAAAAACCAAAAAATGTTTAATTATTTATTTAAAATTAAAATTACAATTTTAAAGTTAATTATTCTAAAAGCGACTATCCTAATCGAAGTGGGATTATGAAGTGACAATTTTGTAAATGAAAAGAATGCTTCTGGGATTAAAACAATAGGGACCTAAAAGAATAGACTATTGTACGGGATTCGCAGAAGTTGCTGGCCACCGTTGATGGGAAAGTTACAGGAGCGCGAAGTCAGCTGGTTTGATTCATTAGGGTTCCTTAATTCCTCCACCCCTAGAGAGGCAACTATTTGAGAATTTTGAGCGAAAATGTTGCCGGGATGCTTGTGCCTTCAGGGCTTTCCTTATTCTTGTCTTCTATTTCGTCTTCTTTATGCGGCTTCTCTGCTTTTCCAGTAGTCTTCATCTTGTACAGGTATAAAATGATGATAAGTACACCTGTACTTAATAACAGCGTATATAATGGTATTGTGGTATGGTATATAGCTGTATTATGTCCATGATCTATTCGTAGTGGCTGCTGCATTATGATCTTTTCTTGAATACTATGAAGTCCTTGTAGATTGATTGAGGTGATGTTCAAAGTGGTGTCGGGCTGGTGAGCGATGTTGTCTGCAATCTTCATCAATTTCAGGGGGTCTCCTTTGAGTTCGTTGTTCTCGTTGACTATTGTGAAATCTTCAGTTATAATTTTGCATTTGATTGGAATAGATAATAGGTAACTTCCTTTCAGCTTGGTGAACTCCTGGGTGCTGCATGAAATCTGTACCTTTTCTTCGTGTGGGAAAGATACAACATAGTGTACGTCGTCCAATTTTTCCATTGAGTCTCGTAGAAGGTTGATTGAAGTTAAGTGGCATGTTTCTTTCAGAACTTGGTTGGTGATGAGGTCGTGGATACAGTCAGGTTTTGTGCGAAGACGGTGATTGAAATCCTTCTCACAGAGATACCAGTTATTATACTTCGGGCATTCAGCCTCTATGTACACGAATGACATCTCGTTAGTTGCAATGAAAGGAGAGGGCGGAATGAGAGCCTGAGCCTTCCTATTTGGTATCACTGCTAATCTATATAAAGTAAAACTATCCTTAGAAATAATAGGAAATCTAAATATAAAAACTACCTGTCTATTACTATAATAGGAACCAGGTTTTATAACATCGTAATAATTTCTTAATTCTAAATCTAAAATTTTATCTTCACCGTATATTGATTTCGTTTTATTAACCATTAAACCTAATACATCTATACTAATCATCGAATGATGCATGCTCGATGCATGGACAAACGCTAAACTATTTTCTATTCTTAATAACTCATTTAATAAATCATCTATATTCTCTGTTAAAATTACTAAAAGCTGAGCAAACTTAGCATATTTAATTAAAGTGAAATCCTTATTCTTATTACTAGCTAAAATTAACGATAAAGTACTATTTATTTTACTCTGATTATCTACTAATTCGGATAAAACACTGCTATATTTCGTTATAAATTCCTTACTAATACTTAATTGATTGTTCATTTCATTACTTATTTTATCTTGATTTTCTTCCAAAAGTTTAATTGCTTGATTATATTTTAAAGCATCTGTATAGTCTAAATTTCCTGTAATACTTTTAATAACTGATCCGAGACCATCTATGATTCCTCTTTTAGCTCTTGAAGGTTCTAATGATTTAACCTGGTCAAATATGTCATCTAATTTACTAAGCAAATATTTTATCTGAATTTCATAGACTGCATATGTATCATTATTCAACTGGTTTTCAAAGTCTTTCAATTGGTCCTGTAAAGTCGTCATTTTATCCTCTATATCGTCAAGTCTTATATATTGGATAAAAGTATGGTAGTGTGTAGTAATTTTCATGTGTCCAAGTCTGTACGGTAGTAGTCCAGGTCCGTCGTCAAGGCTTTCTATTTTTATTTCCTTAGGATGTGCCAAGGGCATTATCATTAGTATCAGCGTGGGTATCCTGTAACAAATTCGCTGCTTTAGGGATCCGTTTTAAACGAGATTTTGCAACGGGACCTCGCTTCTTTTTAGTGTATATGTGTATGGGTAAGTCTGCAATAACTGAGTCATGTGTGTAACGTGGTGCTGTCTTTTGTCTAGCTGCTGATGGGTTCCTAATAAAAATCTGCTGACCGGGTGCATATTCTGTTTCAGGTTCACGCGTTCTATTTCTATTTTCTATTAAAGCTTGCCTATCGCTAAGGGATGAACTATTAACTATATCATATACTTTCTGCATTTGTTCTTTATGAATCTGTAAGTACTGTTGTAGCATTTGTTGAGTTATGTCAATGTCTAAGCATTCCCTTGGGTCAAAATGTCCATTTAACAAGTCAAAAGGTCTACATCTGGTAAAACTGTGAATAGAACTATTGTAAGCTATTAATGCATAAGGCATGAGGTTAACTACTGGACTATCTTTATGCTGTAATTTTAAAAGTCTAATGTGTTCTAAAATAGTAGAGTGAAATCTTTCTATATTTCCATTATCATTAGGTGAATGTGCTAAAATTTTATGGTGCCTAATTTTGTGAAGCCGGGTAAATTCATTGAATAACTGATTTGTAAATTCTGTTCCATTGTCTGTAACTATAGTCAGAGGTACACCATGGTGGGTACAATATTGTAAAAGGGCCTGTAAAATACTAATTGCTGTTCCATCACGTAGATAATATGCTTGTCCGTACTTAGTAAAAACGTCAATGAATGTCACATATTTTACATTGTCTATAGTCAGTAAGTCCATATGAATAATTTCAAAGGGTTTTGTAGCTGGAGGGACAACATTAAATTGAGGTCTAACGGGGTTTCGATCATATTTCGCCTGTCCACATATTACACATTCTGAAATAAATTTAGTAATTTCAATTTTCATTTTTGGCCAATAGTAATTCCTAGATAAAGCTAAATAAGTTTCATTAATTCCGCGGTGATTGGTTTTTCCGTCATGGTAATGCTTAATTATTTCCTGCTGTCTAAGGTATTCTTTAACATTTTCTATTTCCTTCTTTACTAAAACTAAATTCATAGAAGAACTTTTAAATTTATCCTGTAAAATTGGTATAATGGTATACATATCTGAAAGAGGGTTAACTAATATGGCTGTTTTAATTTTGGGACTAATATATTCCTTAACGGCATTAATTAAATCTATTTCTAAATTTGTTTTATCTAACTGAATACTAACTCTTGTATGATTTTCAAAGGGCTTAGTTACTATGGGTTTTCTTTTTACTCCATCTACTAATGTGAAAATTATTTGTCTGTGAAATTTATTAAGGGGATCGTCAACTGTGGGTATACTAAGGATAGGGTTTTCATTACTGCTATGTGCTGTCATAGTTGAAGAATTAGATTTTTGGCTAGCTGTAATTGTTGAGGAATTTGATCTTTCAGGTGCAGTTATAGTTGATGAATTTGAAGGTCTGCGTATAGTATTAGATGGATTTCCCAATAATGAATTTAATTCGTCTATTTCTTGCATAAGGGAATTAGTTTCTTCTGCATGTATTTCTATTCTAGAGAGGGCATCTGCATTTGTATTATTTTTACCTTTTTTATAAATTACTGTATAGTCATATTCACTTAAACGTAACCTCCATCGTGTAAGACGTGAATTTGGTTCTTTTAAATTCATCATCCATTGCAAGGGCTTATGGTCTGTAATAATTTTGAATTTCCTGCCGAATAAATATGGCCTAAAATATTTCGTAGCCCAGACAATTGCTAAAAGCTCTTTTTCTATGGTGCTATAATTTTGTTCACTATCATTAAGAGTCCTAGATGCATAGCAAATTGGTCTATCTGATCCTATTGGGCCTTGAGATAAAATAGCGCCTATGGCAACATTAGATGCATCTGTAGTTAAATTAAATTCTTTATTAAAATCTGGGTATTGCAAAACTGGATCATTTGTTAAAATTACTTTACATTTTTCGAAACAACTTACATATTCATCATTTAAAATAATTTTCCTACCTTTCTTTAGACACTGTGTTAAGGGTTTAGTTAATTTTGCGAAATCTGGAATAAATTTACGGTAATATCCAACTAAACCAAGAAATTGTTTTATTTCTTTGGGAGTTTTAGGTATGGGATATTTTTTAATTGCCTTTATTTTATCCGGATTGGGTTTAACGCCGTCTGCTGTAATAATATGACCTAAGAAAGCTGTTTCTCTTTTGAAAAATTCAGACTTATCCATTTGGATTTTAAAATTGGATTCACGGAGTCTCTGAAATACTTTTTGCAAATTAATTATGTGTTCTTGTAGTGAAGTGCTAAAAACTATAATATCGTCTATATATACTAAGCAAATTTTATTCTGAAGTCCTTTCAGTACATCGTCCATTACACGCTGAAAAGTGGCTGGAGAATTTTTTAATCCCATGGGCATTCGAAGAAATTCGTAATGTCCATGTTCAACATTAAAAGCTGTCTTGTGTATGTCTTTAGGGTTCATTTCTACTTGGTAAAATCCACTAGCTAAGTCCAAGGTCGTAAAATACTGACATTTGCCTAATTTGTCTAATACGTCATTTATGTTAGGGATCGGATATTTGTCATCTATTGTTTTTTCATTAAGCTTACGGAAATCTACTACTATTCTCCATTTTTTCTTTCCTGAAGCATCTACCTTTTTTGGAACAACCCAAATAGGCGAGCTCCATGCCGAATTAGAAGGTCTAATTATTCCCTGCTCTAACATTTTATTTATCTGTCCTTGTACTTCTTCTCTATGTATATATGGGTATCTATAGGTTTTACTGTATATGGGCATTTCATCTGTAGTATTAATTGAATGTTTTAATCTATTTGTAAAAGTAAGGGGTTCTCCCTCTAAGTAAAATACATCGGCATACTGAGAACAAAGCATTTCTAAATTTTTAATTTCTTCCTGATTAAGATGTTCTGTACGTAGACGCTCTAAAACTTCTTTAACTCGTTTTGGCTGATCAGATAAATTAGTTTCAAAATTATTTAATTCTGCTGAGGCTGCTTTATCCATTGAGAAAATAACATCACTTTTGCTAGGGTTAATAATTTCTACGATTCCTCTACCATTTTTTACAGTTGTTAGACATTCTCCTATTATACAACTAGAAATTCGCTGTTCCGGAATATAAACTTCACCATCATGAAAATTAATAGGGATTTTTAATAATTTTGAGGTGCCTGCGGGAATTATATTTTCATATAGATTTACATTACGAGAGTCATAGACGTGGATGGGATTTGAGGCTGTTTTAGTGATAAGGGTTTTATTTTTATAGTCTATTATAGCATCGAATTTATCTAGAAAATCTGTACCTATTAATCCGTCGAAAAAATCGTGAAACTTATAGATGTAGAAAGTTAAAGGATTGGGACTATTGAATTCTGTAAAACACGGTATTGTTATAGAATAATTACATCTAGATTTGGCATGTACATTAACGACTTCAAAAGGATCATAATTGAGGGGATAATTTTTAAAATAATGTTCAACTACTGTAGGGGATAAAAACGATTGGTTAGCTCCGGTATCAATTAATAATTTTAATGGCGGTGATGAAATTTGAATATAAGGAAGCTGACGTTGTGTGTGCAAATTAATTTCTATTTTACACTGTCGGATTCTGAAATTTTCTGAAAATCCTGATCACATGCTGTATTCTCAACATTATTTTGTAAGGGTGACGTAGTGGAAGGTTGGCCTTGATTTTCATATTCAGGGTCACACGGATATTCTACAATATACTCATTATTATAATAACTAGGATCATAGTCATAATAGTCATCAGTCGGGTCAGTCATACAATCATTAAAATTCATTTCCCTGCTTTTAAAATAATTTGTCGGAGGAGGGTTTCCCTGCCTATACCAATTATGTCCTGTCAATGTGTGCTGTGTAGGTGGTAATTGTCGTGTAACATAGTGGCTAACACCACTCATAGGCTGAGGCTGCGAGCTAGAATTTTGGATAGGCCTATTTGAAAAATTATTTTTAGGTTGCATCCTAAACATATTACTACGCGGATTATAATTTGGTGGTGGTGCACTGAACATCCTCTGTGTATGTGTGGGTTGCCTGTGCTGATTATTAAATTTAAAAGGCTGTGGATTCTGTGTAAAAGGTCTCTGTCCTAGCGGCACTGGGAAATTACTATTATTACTGGGCATAGAGAAATTCTGATGAGCAAAGTTGGGGCGTTGAGTAGATGTGTGCGGCATAGAAGAAATTTTAAATGATTTCGGGTCAAACCTATTATGCATGTACATAGTGTTAAGCTCTTCCTGCACATATTCAAGGGCTTTTTCAATTGTAGGCGGTCGCATGCAACGTATGCGGGACCCTAGTGGTTCCTTAAGACCACGTACATATGCCTGCATAGTAACCTTTTTGTATAAGTCACGCTTAGCTTCTATAGTAGTCGCAAGTCCTTCGTGTAATGAAACATATGTCATTAAAGTGCTGAATAAATTTTGACAATGGTCATAAAATTCTTGGGGTGACCTGTTCCCCTGAGTAGCTAAAGAGAGATCACTATAAAGAGCAGTTTCATCTCTTTGGTCGGAAAAGTTATTAATGAGTAGGTAAATTTTTAATTCCTAACCAACTATCTGGGATTCCGTTCGAATTTATTGTATTTGCTGCGGAACCAGTTATTTTATTTAAAATTCCATTTAATAAGCAAAGATTAGAAAATTCATTTCCAGGCTCTTGACTAGCATACTTAACTACTAATTGATCACATATTTGAATAAATCGCGTAAGAATATTCGGATTGCCATTAAATTCCGGCACCAGGCGGAGGGCCTTAAAAATTGTATCTGGATCGTGTGCCATTTTATTATTAAAATTAAATAAATCAGAAATATCTAAATCTAAATTTGAAATATCTATATTCCTAAAACTATCTGCTAATCTCGTCCGACGCGCCTGCCAAGATTCAGGCTCTCGGGATTTAGAGGCTCTAGGATGATAAATTTTGGAAAATTAAAAATAGGCTTAGGGCTAGAGAGGAGCAACACGAGAATTATTCTAGTGTACTCACATATACATTTTCTGGTCTCTTGCTCGAATCGATGGCTGGATTCTTCTGGTCCCCGAACTGCCACACGTAGGTTCTGGGTAGAACTCGAAGCTGGATGGCCACTCGGGCGGCACGCAAACACGGCGCGAAAAGCTACTGTACTCAAGCGAACCGGCCCGCGAGTATCCTACCCCCCAAGACTGCGCCAATTACGTTTGCGACAGTCTGAGGACTTAAAAAAAACCAAAAAATGTTTAATTATTTATTTAAAATTAAAATTACAATTTTAAAGTTAATTATTCTAAAAGCGACTATCCTAATCGAAGTGGGATTATGAAGTGACAATTTTGTAAATGAAAAGAATGCTTCTGGGATTAAAACAATAGGGACCTAAAAGAATAGACTATTGTACGGGATTCGCAGAAGTTGCTGGCCACCGTTGATGGGAAAGTTACAGGAGCGCGAAGTCAGCTGGTTTGATTCATTAGGGTTCCTTAATTAAGTGATAAATTGTAAACAACCAGTTTTCCCACGAAGTGATAAATTGTAAACAACCAGTTTTCCGGTGATTTTAAATTAATTATTTCGTATTTAAAATAACTTCAATTGCCTTTAACATTCAAAAAGCACTTTAAATATATCTAAATTTGATTTTATGTTATATATCTCATACCATTTGGCATTGAAATTATTTTAAATACGAAATAATTAATTTAAAATCACCGGAAAACTGTTTGTTTACAATCCATCACTTCGCCATATTACAATCTCGCGGTGTTTACAATCTTAAGGTGACATACATAAATATTAAGAATAAGCTTAGAAAGATTTGTAAAATATATTTTATTGAATAATTCAAATAAAACATCAGTTTTATATATTATCTCTATTTACTGTAGTTGGGAAATGAAATGGCCAAAACTTTTTTTCAAAAGTTTTCAACATTACAAATGATTTCTAAATTATTTTATAATTTTTTGGCACTGTTATGCTAAGTACTCACATACGGTTTTGCTTTATCGTTATTGCTCGATCGAGCAAAACCGTATGTACCTTTAGCACATAGAAAAAAACTCAATAAAAAAAGTATAAAATACAAAAAATATGATGTCACACTTATGGCGGACAGTGTTTTTGGCACCATTTGAAAGGCATATTTTTCAATCAACATTTTTATGGGTTTCTACTATTTGAAATAAGGAAATATTAGTTTTTTTGATGAAAATTAATGATGAGGAAGCGATTAGCATGAAGAAAAAAAGTAGGTCAAGTAGCCTATTACAGCTGATGAGGCCAAAAGCTAAAACATTTGGGTGGATCTCCAGCCTTTTTTTGTATTTTTCTGTGGACCTCAGTATCTCCTCTTTTATGGTGGGTAATGGGTATGCCTAGATTTTTATGAACCTCCGTGTTTGTGATATTATAAATTAAAAAATATATAATTACAGTAACACCCCAATCTCTGGTATTTTGTGGATCATGGATATAATATTCAAGGGAGTGTTAAATTCAAATCTTCTCAAAATATTTAAAACATTTTATGTAGAACATGCTCTGATAACATTACATAAAAAGTGCTTGTTTTTGTTGGCAACATAATGGGAAAATGAGAACTAGCACCCCTATTAGGTTGACATCTAAAGTATTTATAGAAGTATTTAAAGACTTAAGTTTCTATATAAGTATGAATTGCACTGCTCAGATTTAAAGTATGAGAAAGGTGTGAAATTAATTTGGTTATAGATCAGTGATGACTAGAGATCGGAATAAGTAATTTTCAATGTAAAGAATAATATGGATAAGACTTGTAATCCCGGGAATCCCAGGAAAATCAGAAAATGTCCGAGTACGTAATTTTAAATTTATAAATGAATCAATTGTTTAAAAAATGATTCATATTATATAAAATAGTTTGAATAGCCAAATATTAGGGCAGAATGAAATAGGAAACATAAAATGAAAAAAATAAATAATTCTGTTCTACATATACATACAGTACATAATATTATATTGTACATAATTTATGCTGGTAAATAAAATGAAGAATGTTCACTTAATCTTTTTTTATCTCTCCGTAAGCTAAGTCGAAAATAAAAAATATGAGAGAAAAAATTATAAGGATACGTCGTGTATCCTTATAATTAGACGATGACGTCACAGCACAGCACATCGCAATATTCGCTCTGTCCACTCGCACGCTTCGGTAACACTGTGTCGCCCGTACCTTTTACTTACTAAGTATTAAAGTTAAAATGTCTAATCTACATGCTAGAAGTCATATGTTTTATGTAGTTTATCTTCCAAAAAGGGATTCGGCTATATATACATATTATAATAATATAGTTTTTTTTTTGTATGTTCAACTATGAGGTAGGTACTGTGCCATCTATGGAGCAAATGTTTTAATTTTGGTTACTCGTTTTAGTAATCGATTTTCGTTGCCCAGTTTTGAAACAAAATACATAATAATTTTATAGTTTTTTTTTTGTGAAATCATGGTAAAATCATGCATGTTCCTAATCCTAGTAATGTGTTTAATTCTTTTACTACGGTTCTGGATCCCGGAATCCGAAAAATCTGATTCCGAGAAATCCCGGATTTCTGTGGTCATATCCTATTCATATCAATCACACCCACGATTCCAATCACTGGTGATGACTAACCGGCAAATCCGTCTTGATGCGGATCGAGTGCAATGGCCATGAGCGCAGCTTCGCAGCATTATCGAATAGAATGAGAAGATTCCCATCAAGGGCCAAACGTTGTTTTTTATCTCCATTCGTCACTTCCACACTTAATGCCCCAGCATCTACGCCTTCTATTCGACCACTAAAACTATCTTCCAGCTTCATGTTAAGTTTCGTATCTTGACAAAATTACAGAACTGAAAACATTATCACCTAAATTGCTATCAAATGATTATCTCTATAACTTATTAGTATTAAATAAATAAAATGAATATGTAAGAAATTTTAAAATTTTGTTTGGCTTTTTTTTCTTTTTCTTCTTTTTTTGGCAACTTGACACAAAGGATGTGTATGTTGTGCCCAGGGCTTCATAACGTTATCGAATAACAGAAAAAATATCGTTACGTACCGTTATTTTCATAATGGTAGCCAGATAACGTTATTGTTTTAACGATATCTAGTAAAATAACGTTATATTTACCGTTATTATTATAACGATATTTTTTCGTTATGTATAAACGAACAAATATCGTTATAATAATAACGGTAAATATAACGTTATTTTCTGGTATCATGGTATGCGATCGTGCACGGTGCGCTAAATCTCACTCGCAGCCCACTATTTGCGAGATTTGTGCTTACCTACTTTTAGGAGTTTAATACATAGAGAAATAATAAAAATAATACATAGTAGTAACAATAAGTTTTGGATTAAAAATGGGCCGAAAAAAGCAAAACACTGTATAATGGGTGCAATAAGACCACTTCCGATAACTTTGGGGTATGATAATACTACATTTTCTGATTACGAAAATGTATTTTTTATTTATTTTTTTAAATTTTAATTTTTTCATAATTAATACCTTTTATGCATAATAATAAACCACATAGAAAAATAATTTAAAATATTTTCTAAAATTTTATTATTTTTACTCCAAATAAGCAATAAGAAGCGTGCCGCGCGCGGTCAACGATCTCGTGTTCGTACTACGTTCGTACAATCAGTTGTTAGCTACGGCCTACGCACGCTGTCGAAAGGTCGTATGCGACGAATGACGATACACTACGACAGAACACACAGAAACCCTAATGTATGTGGTTCTATTTTAAACGATAGCACAAAGGGAATCCTATAATATGGCGTGCCACAGACGTCACACTTTTTGTGTGATCGAGTCTGCGGCTTACATACAGTCTGTATGGCGCGCACCATGCGGACTGTATGTACGCCGCAGACTCGATCACACAAAAAGTGTGACGTCTGCGGCGCGCCTTAGTATTACCAACGCACACCAAGGGCAAAAGACCGCGCCGCAGGTCCCCGGCGGGCTCTGGCGGCGCGGCATGTCCGCGGCTGCCCACCGTGGATCACACACACAAACCAGTTTACATGCGTATAGTATACGTGGGAGAGCCATGCTTCGGCACGAAATGGGCCGGCTTGACCGGAGAAATACCACGTTCTCAAAGAAAACCGGCGTGAAACAGCGCTTGCGCTGTGTTTCGCCGAGTGAGTGAGTTTACCGGATGCCCAATCCCCTACCCTATTCCCTTCCCTACCCTCCCCTATTCCATTCCCTTCCCTACCCTCCCTTGTTACCCTATTCCCTCTTAAAAGGTTGGCAACGCACTTGCAGCTCTTCTGATGCTGCGAGTGTCCATGGGCGACGGAAGTTGCTTTCCATCAGGTGACCCGTTTGCTCGTTTGCCCCCTTATTTCATAAAAATTCAGTAACGCAGACGGCGCGGCGGCGCGGGGCGGCAGCTAGCTCTATTCTCTCTATCTCCACTAGAACGAACGTCCTGAACTGCAGTCAGCGGGCATGTGAAAGAGTGCTATTGTGTTTTTGTATTATTTTCATAAAATTGTGTTAGCTGGGTTTTTAATGTGTAATATTGGTAGAATATTAACCATTAGATATTCGTGTTCATGCACAAGTGTAGGAAAGTGATGTAATATCCAGAAACGTGCTATTTTGTGTTCCCTCCAAAACTCCATCGAAAGTTTCAGTAAAGCGTCTACTACTTTACTGAATCGACCGACTTGACTCCTGTGACTGTATTGACTTTTACTTAGACTTTGACTAGACTTTAGACCTGACGATACATGAAAACGATGATGAAAATTATAATAGGAGGAATATGGTTTTCCCGCCATATTCCTTACCTTTTTACCTTGTTTGTGGCACAACATACACATCCTTTGTGTCAAGTTGCCAAAAAAGAAGAAAAAAAAATCTGACAGGTATTTTAGAACATGACAAAGTATTTTAGAATATGACACTCACACTGACACACAAAAAAGCCGCGCATGCGCAGTTGAAAAAGCAAACGAACACGACTATTCTCAGCGTGCCACTGAAAGGGACAACAAGAAAAGTAGTTAGTGTTACCAGTAATAAGAGATATGAAAAAATTACCCACGGATCTAATATTATATTAATGCCAAGCTTAAAACTTTCAGTAAATATAAATGTAAATAGTATTTTACATTTATATTATGTACTTACTGATTTTTTTTTTATTATTCAACACCAAAAATATTATAATATTATTGTGACATTTTTTTGGTCGTAGCTCGTAAACTACTATTTATTTAGATATAATCTATATATATAAAAATGAATTTCCAATTGTGTTAGTAACGCTATAACTCGATAACGGCTGAACCGATTCTGCTAATTTTAGCCTTCAAATAATCCTTGAAGTCCAGGGAAGGTTTCTGAGTGACACAAAGTTCACCGGGACAGCTAGTATATTGTATTAATCATGATTTATTGCATTAAAGACCAGCAATCTATTAGAATTATACGCGGGCGAACCCGCGGGTAAAATCTGGCATTAGCCATTAGTGTATTAAAAAAACACAATTCAATCATCAACATATTTATTTCACATAAGTAGTATATTAATTGATATGCTCTAAGCCCTATACAATATCTGTCAAACTCTTTATTTATTTGAAGTTTAATAATCATTAAATATTTCTGAGTACGGCAGTAATTATTTGAATTTTAAAGAAGTATTTTATATTGGGCTTTGGCCTACCACACTTTCCCACCACTATGTCTCCTGTGTCACCAGAATCGACAGCGGTATCCAACCACAAAAACCCTTTGATATGATCTCAAGGAGCCCGAGAGACATGCTAAAACTGTCTTGGGACCCGCATCGAAATTAATCAAAAGAAGATAGGAGGAGCAGGAAATATTCCCATTTTCCCTCCCCATACAAAGCGGGAGGTCTCACACAATGGGTTAGGTACCTGATGCTTCGCTCTTAGAATCTAGGAGCTGTAATAAAAAATATTAATTTAATTTCTGTACACACTACACAGATAAGAAGTACCTAATTAATTATAAATAAATTACCTTGACAGGCACAGAAAAAGAAATGTTTTCTTTCCAACATTTAAGTAATACATCTTCTTTATTAAAATGTCTACTGTATATTCTTGAACCACGTGGTGGGTCCCAATAATTCAGTCTATTTGTTGCAGTTCTCCATAATTTACGGATTTCAGGGTCATTAGGAAATCTGAAAAAAAAAATTGGATACATAATAATTGTATTGAAATAGTACTTTAATCCATCAAGCCCCATAAGAGCACCGGTGATCGCGACAACAATTATAGAATACAATAGCATTTCCAAGAATCCGCGATCGAAGGATTAAAAATATAAAACCGACTTCAAAATAATTGTACTTAATTGAGAATTAAAATTACGTTATCTCAAAACTACTAGACCGATTTTGATGAAACTTGCAGTATTCCTTAAGTTGAACAATTATACCAAACTGTACAACAAAAAAAGAATTACTCAAATCAGACTTATAGTTCCGGAGTTATGCAAACACAAACATAAAAACATACATACATACATAAATACATACACTTTTGAAATTTGTTTCATTTGTTCAGAAACTGATCTAGACTAACATATTATACAAAAACTGGGCAGTTCTAGAAATATTACATACATACCTACGTTTCGAATTGATAACATCCTTTTTTGAAGTCGGTTAAAAACAACAAAATGTTGAAAAAAACATATTTACTTAAATTTCCCCATTAGCAGGGTAATTAATGTAAGCAACATCTGGCAACACTGGCATTTGAGGTTATAAAAACAAAATACTTAAAATTTAATAGATACTTACAATTTAATAGATTTAATAGATTAGCTAATTTTAGTAAAATATATGTTTAATGTGAACAATATTAATAATTAAAGAAAGATAATTTATAAAAACTGTGATGCTAATAAAATAAAACGAAATTTTTGAAAACTTACGTGTGAAAAGATATTCCCTCAATTTTCCATAAAGTATTGCTTTTACAGCCCATAACACTACATCCCAACCATGAACGTAGAAAAAAAGGCGGACGGAGTCTTGTTCTATACAAAACTGTGTCTTCACTTTTCTTCTGAGTCGGCCACGCACACGTTCTGACGCCTGTCAAATGGTATGGACTAGCGCAAGAATGTGTGCGTGCGGACCGTGTACATACAGCCAGCTGGCCGACTCTGAACGACACAGTTTTGTGTATGGTGGGACTCCGTCCGCCTTTTTTTATACGTCCATGATCCCAACATTATTTTAATATAGTGCACATACACATCTTATAAGAAAAACACAAACCACTACTTCTACGTTACAATAATTAGTTAAATCAAACAAAATTAGTAAATCCCAGCTGTTTGTTTACGAAACGTCAAATTTTGGTTTGCTCCTACAGGAGTATCACATTGGAAAAAATGGCCACGCGGTGAGGGACAAAAAATAATTATTTTATCTCTTTTCTCCACAAGCAATATGTAATTAGCTATCTCTTTCTTTGTGTGAGTGAAAAGGAAATATCCAGCTGTCTATACTTTTACTCTGTCTACGTTATCCATAGAATCAAGACCATCGATTTGGCCTTCGGCCAATGGTTTTAAATTTTAATAAGTGCCTATATAGTTGTCCCAAAGAAATATCAGATTCCCTTGAGAGTTGAGACTCGAGAGACGAGAGTTGAGACCTTTGCTTGAGACCATTGACTTAATGAGACTTGGAACCTTAGGCTTAAATCTTAGGGAGTGCCTCCGCTGCCGCGCCGGTTGCCGAAATGGCTGCCGGCGCCGGTTGCTGTAATGGCTGCCGGCGCCATTTTCCTAACTCCGAAGTTTGCCGAAGTTACGCGATGTTTGCCGAATAGGCTGCCGGCGCCTATTCGGCAAACATCGCTTGTCAAATGACAGAATAATGATCAAAAACATCAGTCTTGAGCTAAAGGACTATGAAAAGTACAAAATTAAATAATAAGGTCATAAATAGTCATATTGTAAGGATGCATATTTGAATCCTTCGATCGGGGATTCTTGGAAAAGCTATTGTATTCTATTGTTGTCGCGATCACCGGTGCTCGTATGGGGCTTGAATCTTGATGGGTTAGTGGTGGTGATGATGATGCTGATAAAATATGTGATCTGCATAGAAGCATAATACAATATCTTTGCTTCTTTAAACAACTCTGAAACTCTCTAACATGTAGGTATAAGGAATCTGAAGTTCTGTTCAGTACCTTCGGAAGTATACCTACCACGGGGCTTATACCTGTAGCTGTGGTGCAAAATCTTACTTTTTGGTAGCCGAAAAAAGGTGGCTAAGGTAAAGCTAAGCTAAGAAAATGCATCACAAAAAACTAAAATATCCACAGCCGAACAAATAGATACCTAACCTTCACCTTTGGAAGTCGGTAAAGTCGATCGGCACTGGAACCTAGCGCTTTACGCATTATCACCGGCTCCCATTTTGAGTGCCAGCGCCGGCAGCCGATGTTTTATATCTCGTCTGCCGGCAGTATACTACCGCCGGCTCCCATTACTGATATTTTTGGTAGCCGGCGCCGGCAGCGGAGGCACTCCCTAAATCTTAATAGAGCTTTAAAGAGTAAGTGAACCCCTTATTCCAGGGCTTCATAGCGTAGCCAGATAACGTTATTTTTATAACGATATCTAGTAAAATAACGTTATATTTACCGTTATTATTATTACGATATTTTTTCGTTATGTATAAACGAACAAATATCGTTATAATAATAACGGTAAATATAACGTTATTTTCTGGTATCAGGTATGCAATCGTGCACGGTGCACTAAATCTCACTCGCAGCCCACTTTTTTGCGAGATTTGTTTTTACCTACTTTTAGGAGTTTAATACATAAAGAAATAATAAAAATAATAGTTATTGTTTTGGACTAAAAATGGGACGGACTATATAACGTTATCAAAGAACATATATTTACCGTTATAAATCCTATATAACGTTATAACATTAACCGTTATTAATATCAATTTTTAATGTTATTTTTTATAGCGGGTAAATTTTCATAACGTTATCTATGCCCTTGAAGCAGTACGTTATGAAAAAATAACGTTATTTGAAGCCCTGCCTTATTCTATTACTTCTGGAAAGCGTTCCGTTACTAACCTCAGTGTATTGGCCAGGGCGTTATTCTGACACTGACGTCATGGTAGCCAATCAAATTTTATTATACATAAATCAAAACGATGGAGTTTTGCCGGGAATGTAAAAGGGTGCTGTTGTGTTTTTATATTATTTTCCTAAAATTGTGTTAACTGGGTTTTTAGTGTGTAATATTGGTAGAATATTAACCATTAGATATTCGTGTTCATGCACAAGTGTAGGAAAGTGATGTAATATCCAGAAACGTGCTATTTTGTGTTCCCTCCAAAACTCCATCAAAAGTTTCAGTAAAGCGTCTACCACTTTACTGAATCGACCGACTTGACTCCTTGACTGTATTGACTTTTACTTAGATTTTGACTAGACTTTAGACCTGACGATACATGAAAACGATGATGAAAATTATAATAGGAGGAATATGGTTTTCCCGCCATATTCCTTACCTTTTTACCTTGTCTGTGGCACAACATACACATCCTTTGTGTCAAGTTGCCAAAAAAGAAGAAAAAGAAAAGAAAATCAAAACGATCTTGGCAGTAAATAAATGGGAGTTTCGGAACGCACCTTGGTTAACAGCTGTTTTTGACATTTATGACAATTGACAGTGACATTTAGCTGTGTTGTTGTTCGTGATGTCGAGATTTATCAAATTTCCAACCTTTTGAAATTCAACTTATTATTATGATCAAGGTCTGCAAGAGTAAAAACAAGAATGGGAAAAGTGATAGTTATCAAATGAAAATCCAACGAAGCGGACGCATGTGCTACTTTTGCTTGGATATCTTAGATAACCTATCGCATATTCAAATATTCCTGCACATAATTGTATAAAATTATTATAGTTCTTTTGCAAATCTCAATATTGTACAATGTCTTCGGTAGTGGAAGATATTTGTGAACTATTGGATAGTTATAATGGTCGCGACAAGGTACGGTATGCGGAAATACCTAAAACTTGATATCTTTGTAGGATATGCTATCTTTATAAAGCTTCATTTTTGCTTAGTTAATTTTCGTGTAACTTCTATTGCTCTTTAATATAAGAAGATTACAGTTTTAATTAAATTGTGTGTTTGTAGACTACATTTTCGGACTACTTAATTTTACTTGATTAATATTATTTTATTATAAAATAATCCTTTTTAGGTTGTACGTCTTACATGCTATGCCTTTAAATTGTATGGTTGTATTAAAGAAGAAAAATCATGGCAAAGTGCAGGATCTAGATTATCAAATGCAAGGATGATGTTACGATTATTTGATGATATTCCAATGATAAGGCATACATACAGTTACGGATTAGGTAAACATGTAAGTTTCACGGTTTAATTAGAATGAACAATAAAGCAGTCATACTCCCTTGTAAAATGTAGGGGTTGATTTTGGAAATATCAAAATAGATTATAAATTAAGATCACCTTTATTAAGTAAATGTTATTTAAAACATTAAATCATTTATAAATTAAAAGTATTTCCAGTCATTTCTCAAGTGATAACACTATTGCTTTTGCAGACTCTGCAATATTTTGATCCATATCACTTCTACAACTAAATTATATCAATAAAGTGTGAAGATCTTACATTTAGTAAAGTATTCTTTTATTATAGGAAAGTTCAAAAACAGCAGCAATTTTGGGTGTGATGGCAAACATGGTGGATCAAGCATTCTTGCCAGTGGAGAAAGCTTGCTGGCTGTATGATGTTGGCATACTGAAGTTGTCACCAAACACAGCAGACAAATTAGAAATATTTAGCACAGCATTGTGGGCAGCCAGCTTGTACATATCACTCCTACAGTAAGTGTTTTAGGAACATAAACAAATATGACAAAATATTTAAATTTTCAGGTAATTATTTCACAAAATATTTGATTTATTAAATGTTTTTTAGGACATTCCGGTCACTTCGGCATCTTTGGTGGAGTAGAGATTGTCTCAGCCCCGAAATTGCAGTAGAAGTCAGAAGAAAACTGAACATAAACCTAGTTCTTCAAGCTGTTACTGCAGGAAAGTTATGTTTGGATATAACCCATGCAGTGAGCTGTTTGCCATCTGGCTGGTTGTGGGGTGGAAAAATTGGAGGAACAAAGATTTCGGCTATTGCTACCACCTCCTCAGTTATTGGTATAGCAATGTATTTTGCCAAAAAAAGGCTACAAAAATGATTATTGTACAACATAGGATTTTCTATTAATTTTATTCCTAAATTATGTTTTGACTTGATGATAAAAAGAGTGTCAGTGGTGGCTACTAAGTAGGTACCCGATTATTTTCCTCTATAAGGTAGGTACTATTGTACACTTTATCTATAGTGATACGTCAAAGAGGATTTTTTTATGTAATTGAAGTATTAACAGAGTAGCTGCTTTTGGGGCAAAATGTATGGTTCAGACAGAATTTTGTTTTATCCGTACAAAGTCGTGGGAAACATCTAATTATTGTACATATATTTTTTGTGGTTAAAATACCTTTTATTTTATTATTATTTAAAAGATCTGCAAAATTCTACACTGCGGAAGAAAGTTATCATATAAATTACTTATATTTTTAATATTATATATTGTTTAAGTAGATGAGTTTACAAAAATATGTGAAAATACTATATATTGTAAGTATATTTTTTATGAAATTGGGAGTAAATGCAGTGCACACAGTGCAGTTAGATATGTTCTGCATAACCTATATACTTTATTTAGTTAAAGTATACCTACATATTGGTCGGTTCAGTTTTTTGTAGTACAATTATAAACTACCAAGGCATCACATTCATGGCTGATATGCTGTGCATGTATAAATTTATTAATTATCGATAATGTATGTTCATTAGAATAATTTTCAAAGACGACGATTATTATTTTAAATAAACAATAACTTGCACAAGTGTTTATTTTTTAACCGACTTCAAAAAAGGAGGTTATCAATTCGACGCGTTTGTGACGTGTATGTACGCCGAGACGATGTAATATTTCCAGAACTGCCCAGTTTTCGTATACTTACTTATAAGTTAGTCTACAGCAGTGGCTCCCAACCTTTTTAGAGCTGTTAACCCTATGGCCTGTTAGAGAAACTGATTTTACTGCACATATTAATGATGCCGACAAAATGATATATAAGATCTTTAAAAAAATGTTTAAGGTAAGTACCTCCCCTACACATATTATAGCGGGGATGAATATTTTTTTCGCGTCCACCCCACCGTGTGAGGTATCGTTGGATAGGTTTTTTTGAAAATATTATGAGTATAACATATCATTTTCCGATTTAGGGATGTGAAGTATGAAGTTTTAAAGTGGAAAAAAATCTTTAGAGTCCTGCAGTGTCCCCCCTTCTACCAGCTAAACGATTGCTTCTGGAAAAATATTCACGGGAGTAGGAAATATTTCATAAAAGAAAAACTATCACGGCTAAGAAGACTTCATAAGTTATAGAGTAATTATGTCGATCAACTAAAAAAATGTAACTATTCGGAGAAGTATTAAAGGAACTTATAATTTAAATTCCTTTAAAAACGTAACTGAGATGATGTTGTTAGTAATGTATATCACGTTATAAAATATGTATTCAAAAAATATCAAAAACTAGCGGTACTACGGAACCTTATATTGCGCGTGGCCCGACACGCACTTGGCCGGTTTTGACTTTATTTTCTCTAAATTGTATATTCTTATACGTGTTACCATCGTTTTTACGAGGAAAACACAAAAACAAAGGAAGAAACTACATAGTTGATTCAAAGCGCTGTCTCAAAATCTCAGATTTATTTTTTCAAATTATCCGTTTCGGTTATGGTTTTGAATGAAATGAGTTACATATTTTCAATCTACTATTAATGGTCTACTTTGCTGTATATACATTATTTTAATCGACTATGGGTTTTTTTTGGGCATTCACCTTTGTATTGGTAAATTCGCATCTCATAGACTCACGTTACCAGAGTTGAGAGGCCTCTCTCGCATTTACAAGTGGTAGCTAACTTTACCAACATTTTCAGATATCTGTCTGCAATTATATGTGTATCATATAATAAAAATCTTAAATATATGTATAGTATAAAAGTATTAAATATATTTCCGTTGTCTGGTCCCTGTAAGTTGTAACACAAGTCCTTCAGGTACTTACCACGGGGCCAGACTGACGTGGTGTGAAGCGTCCATAGATATTATTATTATTATTAATGATAGTGTATTCTGTAGCTGTGTTTCTCCAAAATGTACAGTTTATAATTTTTTTTTGCCAATTCATCTATTTTAGGTACCACCTCTGTTACCCCTTTAGAATAGCTATTTTACCCCTGCGGGGGTAATAACCCCCAGGTTGGGAACCACTGGTCTACAGAGTGTAACAAAACTAAGTGATAATACTTTAGGGTGTGTATATGAGTTGAGAGTTCACTGTGAAAGTAGCAGCACTGAAAGACCAATTTTTTTTCACGTTTGTATGGGCAAGCGCCCCAGCGCACGGAGCTTTGTTTTTGCTCCGTGCCCCAGTTTCCCGTCACGAGTTTCCCCATACTAAAGTGAAAAAAATTTTGGTCTTTCAGCGCTGCTACTTTCATAGTGAACTCTCTACAAGGAACACATACACACCCTAAAGTATTATCACTTAGTTTTTGACCGACTTCCAAAAAGGAGGAGGTAGTACGTTCGGCTGTATGTATCTTTTTTTTTTGTGTTCCACGATTACTCAGCCATTTGTGGTCTGATTTTCAAAATTCTTTTTGTGTTGTATAGGGTTTAACTCGAATTTGGTACCATGTTCACAAAAGTGGTGATGTGATGATGGGATCCTTGAGGAATCGAGGGGACTCCTTGAAATTTGTATGGAAACATATAGTGATTTTGATTTTTTCTGAAAATTCTAGGTAAATGCTACCAAAAAGTAAGACTTTGCACCAGGTTATACCCTGGATCCGAAGGTACCGAACAGAACTTTTGAATGCTTATAGGTACAGGTTCGGGGATTTCGGCGTTCTTTAAACTACTGAAAGCATAAGCTAATACATCAATTTGATTGATCATCATCATCACAACCATAATTATACCATGGGTCATCACACTATGACCCAATTATTGGTACTTTTCGGGATATTTTGCATCGGAGCAGATGTTTTTGATGATTATTTTGCTGTTTATGGACCGATTTTCAAAATTCTCATGTTGTTGTATAGGATATAATCTTAATTTTGTATAACAATTACGAAAGTGGTGAGCTGATGATGGGATCTATGAGCAATCGAGGGAAATCCTTGAAATTTATCAAAACACTCGTAGTGGTTAAAATTTTGTTTCTAGTAAATTAAACATATCTTACGGATAAGAGACATTTCATACGAAGGTGTCTCTTGGTCCAAAGGCACTGAACAGAACTCCTGAACCCTTAAAGATAAAAATTTGGAAATTGCAGCATCGCTTAGATAACTGCAAGCATTTACCACAATTTCGCTTTCAGTAACATTATGTGAATAGTTAACATTCGTATTGGTTATTTACGCATTTAAAGCCTTATTTTGTAGATAACTAAAAAGAGTGAAATTATTATTTTTAACAAAAAAATTAAAACCGACTTCCAAGGAAAAACAATAGTAATATGAACTAAAAATTATTAAATAACTCTTACTCTTTAATAGTGCCTTTTTCAGAATTCGTCTAAATCTCAACTATTTCTGTACATACTACAGTCTTCATTACTTTGAAGTCGGTATCAGCAAAAGTTTCAGATATTCTAACATTACTGAACTCACGATTAAATTAGCTGGTACCGACTTCAAAATAATGAAGACTGTAGTAGGTATGTACAGAAATAGTTGAGATTTAGACAAATTCTGAAAAAGGCACTATTAAAGAGTAAGAGTTATTTAATCATTTTTAGTTCATATTACTAATGTTTTTCCTTGAAAGTCGGTTTTAATTTTTGTATATCAGCGTCTGAACAAATGTGCAAAATTTCAAAAGTGTATATTATGTATGTATGTATGTTTTTATGTTTGTGTTCACATATCTCCGAAACGACAAGTCTGATTTAAGTGATTCTTTTTTTTACTTACTAGGTATTGTTCAACTTAGGGAATGCTGCAAGTTTCATCAAAATCGGTTCAGTAGTTTTGGAGTAAATCTAATCGAATCGAATAAAAATAATCGGCGGCGATAAAGTGAGGGATTTTTAAGGATTTAAGAGTTGTTGATACTCAAAAAAAAGATTAAAACATATTTATTTAAATAAAAGTTTGAGTATCAATAAATCCTTTTAAAAAACCGGCCAAGTGCCTGTCGGGACTCGGGCCACGCGCAATATAGGGTTCCGTACAGTACCGCTAGTTTTTGATACTATTTGTATGGTGTTTTATAACGTGTTTTACACTACTAACAACATCATATTCTCAGTTACGTTCAAAAGAATTTGAACGAAAAGTTACTAATGCCGAATACATATTTTTTAGTTGGTCGACTATTACTCAATAACTTATTATGTCTTCTTAGCCGAGATAGTTTTCCTTTTAAATTCAGCATATTTCCTACTCCCGTGAATTTTTTCACATTTCCAGGAGCAATTGTTTAGCTGGTAGAAGGGGGGGACACTGGACTCTAACGATTTTTTCCACTTTAAAACTTCATATTTCACAATTGGATGCCTAAATCGGAAAATGATATTTGAATAGGTACTCCTAATATTTATATCCAACGACACCCCACACGGTGGGGTGGGCGCGAAAAAAAAAATCATTCCCGCTTGATGTGTGGGGAGGTACCATAAAAATATATTTTTCTAAGATTTTATAATACCATTTTGTCGGCATAATTAATATGTGCATTCATGCCGAATAACAGCTTTGTAGGTCCTATAGTCTCTGAGAAAAACCGCGGACAGACAGACGGACGGACAGAGCGAAACTATAAGGGTTCCTTGTTAACTACGGAACCCTAAAAAACCCGTCCTAGTGCGTCATCCATCAAAACATATTTTGCCCATATCAAAGAGGCAAGACCTTAGACCTAAATTTAATTTAGGTCATGTATGAACTTAATTTTTTCTATGATTTAGGTCTTGCCCGCCACTGTCTATAGAATAGGTAGATATTTATATATGACTTTGTTTACCAATTTCGTAGTATTCCATAATATTTATCTATGCAAATGAACTGGATACACAAGTTTGTGAAATTCTACGAAAGAGCAGCCTTTTAAGAATCTGCATCAAAAATCCCCAAAAACGTTAATACAAAAACGCAAGCGTTTTATGGATCACAAACACTTTGATTCGAAACAAGGAGCAGGAGGTCGCTTGTTATTTACAACCGATTAATTTTATATTTCGGTGGCATGGATAATATACGATACGAATTTCTAAGTTTATGATCTCCTTAAATATTAACTTAATAGCCAGACTAAATCTAGGTATGCTAAATGTCAGAAAATAATAACTGCTTAGAGCAAAGTTGACTTTGGAATAAATATAATTATTAAGAGTGATAATAATCACAATTATAGTGAAGTGGACCTGCGGTTCGTGTAAAAAATATAGCTGTGAAAGTGATTGTTTCCGGATTCCGAAAATATGAATATTTCACTACCCAAGGTAAAGGAACAAAACCCGGTAAGCGATATTTGATTTACAATTTAATATCTAAGTAATATGCAGCTTTCAAATTTTCTAATTTAATGTAATATGAGTAGTTAGTGTATGTTTTTTTTAAAGATGGTTTATGCATACGGGCCTACGCTTTTTATCGGTTTATCCGATTCATCATATTTTAAAGATTTACTACTACAGGTATAATCTTTTATTCGTGTCCTACGAGCACTAACAATATCTAATCTATACACCGAAATTGATAAAAAAAAATCATTTGTTTTGTGATCATTTTATGTAATATCAGTCGTTCCTTACTGAAAACTGAATGTGTGATAACTGATAGGTGACGGTGTGAATGGTGATAGAAAATAATGACTGTTGTTAATGAGATCTGTGAGTTGTTGCAGGTGCATGCTAATCGCGATAAGGTCAGTTTGAAGGCACATTAAAGGTGAACGCAGATTTGGGCCGCACCGCACGCACCGCAGTCGCCGCATTCGAATTCTTTATATGAAGTTATAGGCAAGCTCGCATACCTACCTACCCGCGCCGCAGTCTTCGCAACTTCATAATAATATGAAGAATTGCGAATGCGGCGACTGCGGTGCGTGCGGTGCGGCCAAATCTGCGTTCACCTTTAGGGAGAAAACTACTACATCGTTGGCAGTTATCCCATTATTGGCACCTTAGATTTTTGTTTCAAAATAATATTAATGACAAAAATAGGATTTTTTAGAGTATCAGCCAATAATTGGATGTTTTATGCATAATATTATAATTTATTGTGGCGGTACCCACAATTCGCCTAACATTCTTGCATCGCGCTATCGAAGTTTTCTGAGCGCGTCGGTATATATACGACAGCTGACATGTATCAAGTGGGCTTCGGCCTGACCGGGCATACTACCTCGCTCGGTCGGAAGATCTTCCTTTGGCCACCACACATTATTCCCACATTATTATAGCATTAGAGGAATCATCAATGCGTATACATATATTATGTAAATCATCTCTACATGGGCCATTGACCTATCCCCGCTATCCCGTGTTAACGATCACGAATTCACCGTAAACTTCGCGTCATGATAGACGCAGTTTATTAAATAATTGAAGACATGAGTGTATGATGTGGGTAACTAACATTTTACAACATTAAGTACTCAAGTTTTCCTTTTTAACACTTTCGGGGACGCTCTCACTTGAGACTGTATACCAAAATGACACAGTAAATGCCCATACAAATTATACGACGTATGAGTACGTAGGCGCCCCATGAAAACATATTGTTGTGTCATGATGTGTACATCATGACACAACCGTTTTATCACGTCATCGTATCAATACGTTCCGTCATTAAAAGTAAAATTAACTAGACGTGTACCTACGGACACAACGTGTCATAACGTCGAACATCTAACACTCCTCCTAACCCTCTTCTTGAAAACGTGATGAGGCAGGAGCTTGAGGTGATGGTGAGTTCACAGTGAGCGAATCGAAACGATCACTCTCAACGGATTTATCCGAACCAAATTCTCCATCATCATCTTTGTCGGAATCATCGAAAATGCTCATAGTCTTATCTTGCGCTTATTCATCTAAAACACATAAAATAATCCATTTTGTCTGTATAAAATTATTAATTTATAGTTAAATAATATTTTGTCTAGCGAAACAATAACATATAAATAAAATAAACTAAATACTTAAGATATTTTGTCGCGGAAAATATTACAATGCGCCACGAAATGTTACCCTGCCTGATGCGAGCGCACCTCCGCAGTGACGCAGCCGCACCGAATGTAGGAGCGCGGGAGGCGCGCGGGACGTATGAACACGTTGTGCGTATGCGAGTAACGTCACCGCCAACTGTCATCGGCACTTATTTGAAATAGTTTAAAACCTACTCTACGTGACAGTAGTGCTTCGGGAATTTTACATGTTGTGACACAAGATACATTCAATGGGATTTTAACTTGAACGTTAATCGGAAATGAACGTTCTGCTGTAAAATCCAAATGTTATTTGGACGTCATCGTACGTTGTGCCGTATCAAAATTTCGAACTAAGACGCATAATGTCGTTCTGTCCTCGAAAGTGTTAATTTGAAGAAACCAAGGTTACTTACCTAATTTACCCAAAATTAAAACCAAAATTTACCATCTACGTAATAAGTATATCTAACTATACTTACATAAAGAATCAACATTTTTTTTTATTCAAAACATTTTTCTAGTGCTAAAACCTCAGTTTAAATGCAAAAAAAGACAAGTTTTCAAATTGTTAGTTTAGTTTTTATTATTCGTAGGTTTCTTACCCACTTCATTCCACACTGTACTTAATTACCTACAATCTACATGAACTTACAGCAGCGAGTTATTATTTTAATACTAATAGTAACTTGTAACTCTGCTTGTAAACTGAGTTATCAATAAGGGCTAATCCAGCACGTTTTTCTGATACATAATAAACTATACTATACTTACCGTAACCTGTGTGCGGAAAATATTGTTTACCTACCACGGTCCACGTCGCGTTGGCCGTTGGGTTATCCAACGATTCCACGAACATTTCCGAAATGCGTCATTCTGCTTACACTTTACAGCTACGTCAATGGGTCCTTACAAACGTAATATCCTCTGTCTGTTACTTCCTCTTAAAAGTTTACAGTGATTCATGAGTACAAATGTGCAGGCCGTTGGTTTTAAACAGAGGCCACGCCTTAAGCATCATTGGTCATCATTTTTTTTATTCCTTAGGTAGTGTCGCTGACATGTTATGCCCTAAAGCTATGTGGTTCGTCTGGGAATCGGCCAAGTCTGATGAAAGCCAGCGCTGGGCTGGCCAGTACGCGAGCTACTCTTCGTCTGTATGACGATGCGACAGTGCTGAAGGCAGTCTATAGTTATGGACTGGGAAAGCAGGTATGTGCCCAGTGGCGTAACAATACGGTGGCAGACCCAAAATGGCCCTGTCACCTGTGGTCTGTACCTGTTTTATTATTAACGTGAAGATTTTTACGTCACAATAGGGCCCACCATTTGGGGGCCCATTTGCCATGGGCCCCCAATGGTCGCCACTGTATGTGACAACGCGCAACGCACGAAAAACCTGTGACGCGCTCGCGACTCGCGACCTTGTGTTACGTATCTGTTCAGTTTTTATTTTTATTTTACTACCGGTTATCGGAATTATATTATTATCATGACTGTCAACTGTTTCGCCGGTTCATTGAGTCTCAACTCTCAAGCGATTAAGCTTTTTATAAGCGTAGTACGAGGTCGCGGATTTTATTCTTCGATCGCGAATTCTTGGGAACCTATTGTTTACGCGGTCGAATTCGACCGCTTGGGAGTTGATAGGTTAAATAATATTAAGTACAATCTATAAACAGCGAGATTTTAAAGACCCGGTTCACATACCGTCTGGAGAAATTAATTTTTCGCTATCTCCTATAGTTTCGGATTTCGCTTACTACGCCTCTGCCCTCTCTGCCGCAAAGCCCGCAATCCTAGGATGATGCTAACCCTACTAGCACGCCATAGGATGCTGCTGCCCATAGGCCATGACCTACTGCCTATCCTGTACATAAATCCAGAGTTGCCAACATACATGGTGTAACAAATCAAAGTATTACCTAATTACTTCAGGATGTGTAAATGTCCCTTATAGTTCACTGTGGAAGAGGGCTGAAAGAATTACTTTTTTTTATTATTGTACTAGCGACCCGCCCCGGCGTCGCACGGGTATAAAATATATAGCCACTGAAAAAATTATTAAAATCGATAGTATTTGATCCTTCACGTGGTCTACTTGTTATTTGTGCCAAATAACATAAAAATTGCTCCAGTAGTTCGCGAGATAAGCCCTTTCAAATGATTTCCCCCGTTTTTTCCATATTCTCCTATTAGTCTTAGCGTGATAAAATATAGCCTATAGCCTTCCTCAATAAATGGGCTATCTAACACTGAAAGAATTTTTCAAATCGGACCAATAATTCCTGAGATTAGCGCGTTCAAGTTAGCCCTTTCAAATAATTTTCCCCGTTTTTTCCACATTTTCCTCTATTTATTTGCTCCTATTAGTCTTAGCGGGATAAAATATAGCCTATAACCTTCCTCGATAAATGGGCTATCTAACACTGAAAGAATTATCAAAATCCGTTGCGTAATTTTAAAGATTAAAGGGAACAAAGGGACATGAGGGAAAAAAAAGCGACTTTGTTTTATAATAAGTATAGATGTTCAATTCAATAGAAGTCAAATGTAACTCTTTCAGGATGGCCCATTCTGGGGCACGCTGGGAGTGTCAAACGGCTTCTTCACTCTGGCGTACCTGCAAGCCGAGAAGTTAATGTGGCTCGCCGATACGGGCTGTCTTTCCCTCGACGAGAAAAACGTCTACAGGGTGAAGGTCGCGCACAAACTGTTCTGGTCGCTGTACACGTTTGTGGGACTTATAAGGTTGGTCCCAGCAATCCAAACAACTGATTTTATCTGCATCCTAAAAAAATTGATACTGTTTAAAAATCTTTTTGTAGCAATAATGTGGTTTGAGGTAGTTAATCAGGTGTTAATTATCAAGCAATTTGATACCCGGTCGAGCGAGACAAAATGGAATATTTTTTCTACAAATTACAATTGCTTAGGTAAATTGTAGTTTCTCAAACAATATAATTAGTTTCAGTTTTTGTCTAGTGTGGTTTGTCTATGGTAGAAAACTGTAAAACTATGCGGTTACTTCTATAATTTCTTGTGTCTCAGATTTTATCACCTTTTAGGTCTTTACGAGCCCTCCACATCGCAGCTCAGAATTTAAACCAAGCTAAGCGTACGAAATGCGCGCCGCGGCGGTTCCAGTACGCCACCTTAACTACTACCAAACTGCTGCTGGATTTTATCCACGCGGTCACGTGGCTACCACGTGGGTGGTTATGGGGCGGGGCAGTACGGACGTCTCACGCCGCGGGGCTCGCCACCGCGGCCGCCGCGCTCGGGATAGTTCTACACTTTGAGGGGAAGAAGCTTCAACAGCGATAAACTTGTGGTGAAGTTGAATTATTACTCTTGTGAGAGTGATAAGAACTATAGAACCAATTTTCGAATGGACGTTATCTTAATATCTTGACAGTTGACAGCTATGATGCTAATAGCTATAGTGACTCTGTAGATCGACAAGCGGAACTCCAATAGTAATAAGTCATTGCATTCCATGATACACATCTAGTAAAATAAACTACATAGACATTATATATTTAAAAAAAATAGTAATTTAAACTTGAATACCCTGTATTCAAGTTTAGGTTTAGGTTGGTAGCCCTGGTTTAGGCAAAGATAATCATACAGGCGTATGATTATCTTTGCCTAAACCAGGCTTAACCTTCACATAGTTTGGCCGCTGGCCAATGCGATTAGACGCCTTCGAAAGACACATTACCTGAAAATTACTCAAATGCCTACAGAGAGATAAGTTAATCGTATCACTATAATAAAAGTGTCTACATAATATTACTGTTGTTACAATACTCCACGTATTATTTCCTTGACCATAACAATAGTGCGGTCTTATCGGAAGATTAAAACATCAACATAATATCTTATCCAGTAGATAGAATTAGATAAACTATACACATGTGACCTCTGTAATCGCTTTAAGTATTTTGTTTCATATTTTATTGTAATATCTATGTAATATGTATATCTTACGCACTAAGAAAAGTTTATAAAGCTGATAAGCGATTGTCTTCCTAATACAACCAAATATAATAATAGGCTACTTGACCTATTTTTTTTCTTCATTCTAATCGCTTCTTATTCATTTTATATCATTCATTTTCACCAAAAAAACTAATATTTTAATATTTTAAACTCCTCCCCGGTTGTCACGCTGTGTCACACTTTCTGTGTGTTCAGGGGGAGTCCCTGTAAATATTTCGTCACAAGATCTAAGCCCCCCCCCCCCCCCCCCCCTAAGCAATCATCGTCATCAATCCATTCTGCATTTTCCGTACCAGCGTTTTCATCTCGTAATATACATATTATAACAGCTCTCAAGCTTTTTAATGAACGGCGAACGTCACGCTGCCGTAGACCCCCTATCCCCCCTTGTCACATCTTGTTATACTCGGCAAACAACCCCCCCTTTGTATGCGAACGTATTTTATGAACGGCCCCACAGTAGAAACCCATAAAAATGTTGATTGAAAAATATGCCTTTTATATGGCGCCAAAAACACTGTCCGCCATTGTACCGCCATAATGTGACGTCATGTTTTTTGTATTTTATACTTTTTTTTTTTAAAAAAGTTTTATGTGCTAAGCGTACGAGTCTAACAGTGCCAAAAAATTAGAAAAGAATTTAGAAATCATTAATTTGTAATATTGAAGAAAACACTTTTGTAGAAAAGTTTTGGCCATTTCATTTCCCATTTCCCAACTACAATAAATGGAGATAATACATAAAACTGATGTTTTATTTGAATTATTCAAGAAAATATATTTTATATATCTTTCTAGGCTTATTCATATAATTTATGTACAAATAAACTTACATATAACGAGCGCGATAAATAAAAGATATTAAATTACAAATGGGATGACGTCACATCCAAATCGGAAGTACCGCAAAAGCGTTTTCGTCAGTACAATTCCTATTTTTATAAAATCATATTTTCAGATCGACTTTATTTATCAATCGTAAGCTTTTATTTGATGATAAGGGTGAAATACGGTTTCCTAGGCCAAGTTATACTAGAAATATGCATTTTTTCAATGAAATTAAATATATGTCAAGTAGCCTATTAAGGAAATATTTTTATATGTATAATATAGTACCTACCATAACGTTGTCATAATTAGGTAAGTACTTAATATACATTTACGTCTTGGCACAATCTAAGTAAAACGTCATTGTAATATAAAAGAATTTTTATTTTTAAACTTGAAGATCACAGAAATTAAAAAAAATCTATCTTATTTCTTATAAAATATTGTCACAACTTACAATCGCTCTAATTTGCTAATTTGGCCGAAGTAAATATAGTATAATAACTAATAAGATAACAATCACAAAATATCTAATAAAGTAACTACTTTCTTACAAAACCATAAAGCCGTGTGACGAGAAATGATAACGAAAAATATATTTGTAAATACCTACGGCCTAGGTTAGCCTTAAAACCATTTTAAAGATTAAACAATAAATGTCAAAGTAATATAAGATAAAGGGAAACCAAATTATTGTATAATTTTAGCATAAAGTTTTTTACTATACCATAATATTTTAATTATGTGATGCAGCATAAGTTATGTGACAAACAATAATCGTATGTTAATATTATTCACATAATTAAGTAAAGTATGAGTATAAAAGAGATTTTGTAAATAGCTATGCGAATATTATTTAAGATTTTAGTGTTTTAGTTAGATACCAAATCATTTTAAATAATTTGTATATTATTATTTATTACCTATACTTATCATATTTAAAATTAAAGTGTTTATAATATTGTTAAACCGAGTGAATATTTATTTTGTTTGGATACTTTGCATAATCAATACAAGCAACTTTTTATATGGCAACTTTCCTACCTAAAAGAATTTACTGCTTTCAAGTATTTTGAGTATGACGTATTGTATAATAAACATTGATTGTTTAAATAACACAATGAGTTATGTAACTATGTAAATAAATTCTTGTCTTAGTTTATAGACGTCATTAAAATTAAAGATACATTAAATCGTTAAGTAACGGTTTTTTTTCTCTACTTTTGTTTCTCAAAGTTCTATAAAATGATAAAAACTTACTACCTACCTAAAACTTTTGTTAATTTTGATAAGAACAATATACTATGAGTATAGATGAACGGTATAAGTGCTTTACAAATCTGATAATAGTATACTATATATAACATTAATTAGACTAGGATATTGATATACTAAATCTAATCAGGCTTTTTATTCGAAGCACTTAGCGCTTTTCCGCTATGAAGTGTGCCTCATGTCATTTGATACTAAACCTTATCACCATCACCGAAGGTATACATTTCGACTTGAGATATTTTTAACTATAAATCGGTGGGTGCTAAGTTAAGTTCCTCTTCAAAATAGACCTTACGGTCTGGGAACAGCATCACAGCTAGACGGGGTAAGTAGCTAGGTTTGGGAGATTGGCCCCATTTGATGATATCACTCACATTGACACCTAAAGACGAGGAAGATTGGCACGCGTTTTCGTACTCCTTATACGGCGACTGGACGCCTGCAGACGGTAAATTGCTCAGGATGCACAGACCCAAGAAGCAGAGAAGGCGATGCCTACGAAAAAAAAAACATTTGTTTTACCATGCACTGTATTTGGACTCTAATTTAATCCTTCGATCGTGGAAAAACGAGACACAATAGCCTTTCTATTGTTTTCGCGGTCGCGTGCGACCGCTTGGGGCCCGAAGGAATAATATGAGTAAAAATCTAATATCTATCTCAACTGTGTCTATACTACCTATTTTTACAGTAATTTACCGATAAGATAAAAAAATATTTTACTTTAACCTAAAAAGTAGAAAATATTTTAATCAAATTTCATAATTAATTAGATTTTATAGACTTGGTCTTATAGTAAACCAAACAACTTACCTCTGTGTCGGTACAGTGGCATGCTGCAGCGTAACAACTTGTATGAGCGAACGCTTAAGCCCCGCCCACTTGTCGAGCAGCGCGCACACGTCCCGCGCTGCCGCCGCGCGCTCTGCCGCCTCGCCGTCCGCTACTATAGCGAACTCGCGCGCGACGCGGCACAGCGCACACACCCACAATGATAATATCACTTCGTTGTCCATGCTGAAAGTTTTTTGACTACTATTATAAATCATAGATGAACACAATAATATTATGTCTATATATGGAGTGTTCGAGCGTAACGCTATTTTTAAAGATTTTAGAAAAAGTAACGTATCGCGTAGTTCAAATAACCCTTGACCCTTGTAACGCATCGTAACGTTTTACAAGACCCCACCCTCCTTCCAAACTGCGTAATGTACTACTTGAACGCTCCAAAAAAACAACAAAAAAGTTCACAGTAACTAGCACAGCTTATATCATAACATAAGCGTAATTATTATCATACAAATTACAAAATGTGGAGTTCAGGGCTCGAAAACGTCATTTTAAATAACGGTTTTGATTCGTTCGAAACGGTTCATTGCAATATCGTTTTTGGGAACAAAAACGTATTTGAGAACGTTTTGAAAACCGAAATAAAACGGTTAAATCCACACAGCGGGACATAGGGCAGTCAGTAAAGGTTTTCACCACCGATTTTGTTGAACCTCAATCGATTTTCTTTGTTGAGTATAAGGGGATAACTTAAGAAATAAAAGTGGAATACTACCTACTTGCGCTTTTGCCCTGGGGGTGAATGCAACCCCGTCTCGGGGGAGAATTTTTTTAATAAAAATTTTTTAGTAAAAAAAGCCCCAGAAATCAATAGACACACAAAAATAATTTGTTATGTGCATTTTTTTAATAATTCAATAATTAAATGAGTTATAGGTAATTAAAGATCAAAGATTTTGTGTGAGAAAAATACTTAATGTCTTAAAGTTGTTTTTCATAATCAACTAAAAAAACTATAAGTTTTTACGAAAAATAAATATGTTATTACTTATTACTTATTAGTATTACTATAGAAGTAAAAAAAAAATACTACTCTGAAATACCTTCTAATATTATTTCAAATTAGTGAGCTAGAGGTAAATACGTATTTTGTTTTTAGACAAGTAATTAAATCTAAGTATTCAAACTTAAATAACGGTAAACCGATGCATTTTATGACATGTACTTCCTGAACACTTTTTAAAGTGCTCAGAAATACCTTTCGAATGAGCAATATAGAAAGTTGATAGCATGCAAATTGTGCAAGTTATGGTAAAAATAAGATGATACCTTGGATTTTTTTTGGCAAAAACAAAAAATAAAACCTTTACTATTCCTACAATAATTCTAATTTATGGTTATCATCAATTAGTCTCTCTCTTAGTTTAAAAAAAGAAATTATCCCCTGTTATCATTTTGTTTTGAAAATTACTTTATAAACATTGAAAAGGTATTCGTAAAAAATGACTAAGGGAGTTTGAGTTCTTTTTCTGAAAAATATTTTGTTTTCTTTTTTATTTCTAAAGGATAAAAAATAACCAAGGTAGAGCCTGACTACTGTTACTGCGAGAACCATGCAACCGGGACCTTTTAATCCCCCTATTTAAAAAAAGGGGTTTTTAAAATATTTTTCAAAACGTTTTAAAAGCTCGTAAAACTATAACTTTTGAAAAATATTTTGGTTTCTTTTTTATATCTATAAGATAAAAAATAACCAAGGTAGAGCCTGACTTTTACTGCGAGAACTATGAAACCGGGACCTTTTGAATCCGTTTCTTTTATAAAGCAAGGGCTTTAAAAATATTTTTTAAAACAATCTGGCACTTGAAATAACCTTTGAAATGCTTTTTAAAAGAACCCGATAGCTTAAAAATTATCAGAGCCATTGTGATAAAACGATTTTTTTAAATTTGAAGCAGATAATTGGGATGCAAATATTGTAGCAAAACGTGTCAATACGTTTTCTAATATAATATTATAAATGCGAAGGTGTTTTTGTCTATCTCTTACCTCTTCACACCCAAACAACTCAACTGGTTTACTGAGTATGAAGATACTTTTGAGGCTCGGGAAAGAACATATTAGGATACTATGTATACTACTTTATCCCGAAAAAATGTACGGGTGTCATCTAGTCCTTAGTAAATAGCAAATACACGTCATGTATGTGTCTTTTTAAAATTGAGAAAATAAACGGAAGTTAAAAATTTAAAGTGAATTTAAGAGTAACATTGTCCTACAAATAGAACAATCCATAATCTAGGACCATCAAATTAAAGTATGAATTCCTTTCTATCCCTGTTAGCTACCATTATGAATATTTTTCGCAAATAAAAATGTTGTTCGTCTTATCAAAATGAATAGTAATAAAAAAATGTTTTCACTTAGGGAACCCTAACGGCTTTTCTGATTTTTTACACATAGGTAAACACATATTTTTGTATATGCATATTAATTAAAAGGTAAAAATCAGTAAAGCCGTTACAGTTTAAAATAGATAGCAGCCGATTCTTAGACCTACTGGTCTGAAAGTAGAAACACTTTATATGGCAAAACAACATATTTTGTCGAGAAAGCTAGTAGTTACACAATTTGTTTTTAATACAAATATTAAAAACCTTTTTTTTACCTAATTAAACACAATTAGTGAAGCCAGAAAGGTTAAATCTGCATTTTTAGGAAAAGGGGTAAAAAATTTAAAAACAAGGGGGGTAAAAAAATCCATCCCTAAAAGCGCAATTACGTAGTATGCCAATTTTAAATTAAAGGGTAAAACGTAATCGATCCCAAATTTTTATTTAAATCTATGCTGAACCTGATTTTTAGGGTTCCGTACCCAAAGGGTAAAATCGGGACCCTATTACTAAGATATAGCTGGACTTGATTTTATTGTGTATATCTGTTGCCGCTATAACAACAAATACTAAAAAACAAGATATATTTCATATTTAAGGGGGGCTCACATACAACAACCGTAATTTTTTGGCCTTTTTTGCTCGATATCAATAACGATAATAGGTAGGCTCTTGAAATTTTCATAGAGTCCTTGACTATATGAGTTCTTTGTTAATTAATAAAACTAATAAAAAATTAATAAAATTAATCCCATACAAAAAACACTAATAATTATTGACCTTATTTTGCTCTGTAACGGTACGGAACCCTCCATGAGCGAGTCCGACTCGCACATGGCCTATTATTGCCTCGCCGTGCTCGCCGCAAACGAATGCACGAAAAATAATAGTTTTTGTTATTATATTTAACTTTTCATCGAGGAAACGGGAAAAACAGTTTAAAACCGTTTTAAGGATAAAAAACGAAAAAATCATTACGTTCTCAAAAAATGTTCCGAATAGCGTTCCGTTCCTAAGGAAACCGAAATGAAACGTTCTTTAGGTATTTAAGGCGATAACGTTTTTCGAGCCCTGGTGGAGTTAATGTCAAAAAATCTTACAAATTGACAGTGGCGGCGGCTAGTGCAGTAAAAGCTGAGCGCGCGTCGTCCACCCCAAGCGGCGCGGCACGCAGCAGCGCGTACGCGGCGTAGTAGTGTTGCTGACGCAGCGCCGCCCCCGCGCCCGGCCGCCCCGCTAGCGGCCGCCACACCGCGCTCCACCCACCGCTGTCTGCAATGAACATACTTGTATTCTGGAATCTGGAGGCCTGCTACGAAACCGTTTTGAGACTTAAACAATCGAACGAGAATACCGCGTCCTGCTCTAAGAACGTCATTTCACGTTTGTTAGAGTAGGACGCGGCGCGCATACTGGTTCGATTATTTGAGTCTCAAAACGGTTTTGTGGTATGGCCCCTGATTTTATTATCCAATACGATATATCGGACTGCCACATTACACATAAATCAGAAACAGACTATAATTTGTTTAAATAATATGAAACATGTACCTATGTAAACAATTCAGTCATTATAAGTGGCAAGATACAGAATATCGGATGAGATATTAAAATGGTATAACTCCGATTCTGATAATTTATTGGATCGGAATCACGTAAGGTCATAATGTTTAACTGTCAAAATAATCTTGCTAATATATTACAAGCCGCAACTCTTGCAATCATATATCTATACTAATATTAAAAAGCGGAAGAGTTTGTTAGTTTGTTTGTTTGTTTGTTTGAACGCGCTAATCTCAGGAACTACTGGTCCGATTTGAAAAATTCTTTCAGTGTTAGATAGTCAATTTATCGAGGAAGGCTATAAGCTATATTTTATCACGCTAAGACTAATAAGAGCGAAGAAATAGAAGAAAATGTGGAAAAAACGGGGGAAATTATTTGAAAGGGCTTATTTGAACGCGCTAATCTCAGGAACTACTGGTCCGATTTGAATAATTCTTTCAGTGTTAGATAGTCCATTTATCTAAAAAGGCTATAGGCTATATTTTATCACGTTACGACTAATAGGAGCAAAGAAATAGAGGAAAATGTGGAAAAAACGGGGGAAATTATTTGAAAGGGCTTATCTCACGAACTACTGGAGCAATTTTTCTGTTATTTGGCACAGATAAGAAGTAGACCACGTAAAGGATCATAGGCTATTTTTTGCGGACTAATTTGTCTGTGAAATATCTAATTTACGCGGGCGAAGCCGCGCGGAACGTCTAGTGTTACACTGTTACATATTGTAAGTGTCACATATGACTTAAATAATCAACTACTACGAGTATAAGCGATATTATCAGTTTTGAGCTTTTGAAAAGATTTCACCATAAAATTAGTATACCAATAAACAACAAACCTGTGTCTCCAAGTATCTGACGTGCGAGTGTGTCGACGAGCGGCGCGAAAGTGTGCGACGCGCCCAGCGTACCGCACGCCACCACGACCGCGCGACGCGTGCGCGGCGTGCATGTACGCACCCATTTCTGCCATACCTGCGTACAGTGTAAACGTATAGCGAAGCGAAGATTTTCGATCACCATTAACTAGATAGGTTTACAGTAGGTAGTTTGTTTAGGGCCTGTTTTACCGCTTTCTGATAAAGTGCCGAAAAGGCTATTCACAACTTTTTTGACAGATTATCCATACTTCATCTGTCAAGTGGTGGATAGCATATTCGGAACTTATCAGGAAGTGGAGAAACAAGCCCTTAGTATTATATTATTATGGAAATTGAAATAATAATTAATAAGCTTTCTATGGATAATAAGCAATTATTAAACAATAATGTAACTAAATATGAGAAGGGCAAAAATTGTATACAGAAAGTTTTATTCATATTAATTATTATGGTCAGTAAATTAATTAAAAAAGGATTTAATTACCGGTAGTGCATCATTAGCGTCTTGCTCCATACATAACATCACAATGGCACGACACACCAACTCCTCCAGATAGTTGCCGTAATTCTCAATTCGCGGCGCTGTAAAAGTTACCATAATAATATTAGGACTTCTTCTTTAATATTTTTTTAAGCAATTATTTGAATTCATCTGTGATTAACACGATTTTATTAAGCAATTAGATAAATTAAGCAATTATTATTTAAAAAATATTTACACATTGAATACATTCTATAATATTTATACATGTCTGATTTTGGGGTAATTAACTTTATTTGTATCGAGTAAAATTCGAAAAAAATAATGATGATAATTACTGACATAGGCAAACTATTTGTTGCTTAAAAACGTACGAGATCTGCGGAATTCTATTTTGCTCGTACCAAGTCGCGGAAAACATAGGTTCAAAAGATTAGATAGGACCAGCACTTATCAAATTTTATAATAGCCTGTACCAAAAACTTTGTCTAGAATCGCCGATCAAAATGTATGAAATTGACATAAGACGAGTAGAACGTCAACGTCATATTAACGAACGCTTAATATGTCAATTCCATACATTTTGATCGGCGATTCTATAAAGCGATAAAGACAAAGTTTTGGCTAAAGAGTCACTTATAAAATTGTTAAAAAGGTCTCGGCTAAAGGGCCAGGTCTCTGGACGTAGCAATACCGACCGGTGTTATGTATCTCGCACAGCAGACGGCGCGTGTGTGCGTGCACGTGCGCGCGCAGTGCGGGCGCGGCCACACGGCTCGTCCACATTGTCACGCCCGCACACCGCTTCGCCTGAGCGGCTTCGTCTACGCCGCAAGAGGCACCGAGCTCCGATACACGTAATACTAACCTGAATGAAAAGTTATTATAAAATAAAAAATTAGCTGTCTGTAAACTCGGTTTCCGGACGGTAGTTTGACGTGACAACCGAACTGAGCCGATCATGCTTCTCTCGTTCGTGCCGCGCTCTCGCTTGCGGAACGGGACAGTGACGTCATATTTTTCGTACATGCAGCCCATTGAGATACTATACACTAGGAGAGAGCCTTATATCGGTGTATAAGCGTCAAAAGCGTGTAATGTTATGTCCTACTTACTAGGACATAACAAAGGAGTCGGTCTGCATATTTCATGTAATAAAAGTGTTAATAAAGATTTTAGTGAACATTTTATGCCAGATAATGTTGAGTTTTGTGGTTCCTCTAAATAATAAACCATAAGAATGGCCAAACAATGCCTCAAACACGTGGATTTAGCATTAAATACGTAAGTTTTGAACAACGTTTTTTGGGCTTTTCAATCGGTATTTTTGTAAGCTGAAAAGATAATTTATAAGTTTAATAATCCCTTATTCGTGCTATATAAGGTATTAGTGCTAAAAATGTCACATCAATTAATAATTTGGCTACAAAAATTGCATAGCTTTTTACGTGTGTTTACGGATTCTCATTACTTGAACTATAGTTTATCGATTTCGTGAACTAAATGACTTTCTTTTCTGGATTTTAATGTGCTTCAAAATGATCGACAAATAGAAATATTCAAGAAAATACACGCACACTACTTGTATGAAAATAAGCACAAAATGGCCACGCGATGACGGGCTAAGATTACATCTATATTATAATACTTTATCTATGATGCAGCCCGTAGTATCCAGTTATTAGACGTTGTCACGTCAAAAATAGTATAAAATTCACTGTCAACGGCTAGTTTAAGGTAATATTGCACTGACTTCACTTCATCCCAAGTTTCAACACACAGCATGGCATGGAAATGTTAGATTTGTCCTTTACTTGCACCGAGTGATCAGTCAGTTGACGACTTGGCCGAGTGATTGGTATAACTCTAAAATAAATCTTACTTTCAAATATCATTCTGATAGTTGGGTTGGCATCTAGGCTATGTAACGTACGAATTCCATTACGACGACCACTCACGATGCACTAGATAGGCTCATTACGTCAGAATATTATCGCGACAATATATACTAATATTATAATAATTTATATAAATTTGTATACGTAATTGTAAAAATATTTTTAAAAATATAAATTTATATACCTACAACCACTACAGTACTCATTCGGCAGATGGCTCCGCACTCGATCTTTTTACCTCATCACCTAATGTCTTCAGAAACACATTGTCTAGAGACTAGTTTTCAAAATAATTTGTAAATTAGTTTTAATTAAGTTTTGTTAAATGTCCTTTTTTCCCCCTCTTATATCTATATGCGAAAACAATGTAATTGTGTATCTTCTTGCTAGGTATTTATTCATATTGTCACTTAATTATCGTTTTGTTTTCCTGTAAAATAAAATAAAAATAAAAAATAAATAAATAAATGCGAAAGCGCATCTGTCTGTCTGCCCGTTACCTTTTCACGCCCAAACCGCTGAACCGCTGTTTGGTTGAAAAATTGAAGTTACATATTTATCTTATTATTGAAGATATTCTCACTTAAAGTGCGGTAGATCGTGATACGGCTGGGCGGGGTTGTGGTAGGCGGTGTAGTAGGCGTCCAATAGCTGCTCCGTCACGTGCGGCGACAGCGCGGACCACGGCAGACGACACGCCTCTTCCAATGTCTACACAACAAAATATATCTCTTTAGATATTTAAAATTTTGAAAACACCTGTTCAACGAACGTAGGGAGTTGCTATCTATGTTAATATTTTTCGACTTTAATAAGTTTACGGCCAAGCTAAAAGGAGTACACATAATATTTATTATGTAAGTATATTTGTTTTATCGCGGCGCCTACTGCCTAGGTAGTGCCTAGGTCGCTGACTTCTAAGACGATTTGCATTGAATAGTTTGGCAACGAAGGTTTTGAAAATGTTTGGGTCTGTGGTGCCTTATTTCATATATTAAAAAAAAAACTTGAAAAGTTCAGTTTGAAAAGTTAATCAGCTTTATACTACAAACTTACTTGTTCGGCCAGCTGCATGAACTTGGACGTGAATATCTGGAACAGCACTGGCAGCACTTGGCCCAGCTGTTCATACGTCACACCGGCGACCCACGTGGCAGCCGACAGCGCGGACCACGTGTGCCCCACCCACGCGCTCAGATCCGGCAGATTTAGACAGGCTACCTGTACAATTAATGCATATGAAGAAGCGAATAATGTAATAAAAAAAATATATCGCGGACTTCAGCGGGGTGATTCACAAAGCGATTCCGCGCGGAATCTTCCCGCTGGCGGAAACTATTTCACTTTCAAGCAAATGACAAGTGAATACTTTCCGATTTTGCTGTCATTTTGACAGTAGTGACATTTCTTTTGTATGAGTGAAATAGTTTCCGCCACGGAATCGAGAAGATCTCACCGCGGATGGGAGTTTGACATCCGACGGCGGGAAATTATCCGAGGATTAGAGTCGTTTTCGCGGAATGTTCCCGCCACCTCCGAGACTCGTGAAATCTTTTCACTACGAGATCCGTGTCATGGCGAATATTGTTAGATGAAATTATTTAATGATAAGAATAAAACAAAGCAATTATTAATACTTAGTTAGTCGTGTCTTGTTTAAAATATTAAATAATTGTCGTACTGTAATAATTATGTGTTAAATCTTTAGGAAGTGTTCATTGAACAATAAATATTTTTTATTTATAAATGCAGTATAATTATGTATTAATATTCAGTACTTAAAGATTTAGAAATAAGTATAATAATTTTTAATTTTTGTATTAACTATTAATCCTTCAATCGGGGATTCTTGGAAATGATATTGTATTCTATTGTTGTCGCGGTCACCGGTGTCCTTATGGGGCTTGAAGGATTAATACTTATGTATTATGTTAAACCATTATTGTGCTTTTACAATAATTTTAAATAGTTATTTAAGTATATATTACCATTATAATTCCAAGGTCATACTCACCACCCTGGAACTTCCATAGTATATTATATTGTAATAAAAACTAATATTAAATGAAAAACAAATTAAAAAAAAAAAAAACTTATATAAAATATAAAGTAAGTATTAAGTTTTTTTTGTTTTACACATAAATAAAAGGTATTCTCACACAACAAGATTTACCGATATAATATATTAAAGTACTCTGTGATTTATCGTAGCTTAACACACTAGTCTGCACTAGTCAAGCACTAGTCAACACACGACTTACAGATTTGACAGATTGTCATTGTCACTCGGCAGTCGGCACGTATACAATATTTTTTGTTTTAATTCCACTCAAGCCCCAAGCGGCCGCGGCAGTCGGCAGCCGCGCTATTTGTACTTTGTACTGCGCGGTACGCCATTCACTCAAGAAGTCAAGACTCAAGCCCCAAGCGGCCGCGGCAGTCGGCAGCCGCGCTATTTGTACTTTGTACTGCGCGGTACGCCATTCACTCAAGAAGTCAAGACTCAAGCCCCAAGCGGCCGCGGCAGTCGGCAGCCGCGCTATTTGTACTTTGTACTGCGCGGTACGCCATTCACTCAAGAAGTCAAGACTCAAGCCCCAAGCGGCCGCGGCAGTCGGCAGCCGCGCTATTTGTACTTTGTACTGCGCGGTACGCCATTCACTCAAGAAGTCAAGACTCAAGCCCCAAGCGGCAGCCGGTTACCGCGCTCTTTTATTAAATTATGTAACATATTTCGCTGACTTACAGACTACTTTTGTATAATCCTTCCATCGGGGATTCTTGGAAATGCTATTGTGACTGCGACAACCGCAGTCACCTGTGTCCTTATGGGGCTTTACGGGATAAAGAAGTTTCATTAGACGTACGATCTTTGATATATTGGCTAAATTCTGAATGAAAAATACTACAATATAGAATTATAGAATATGGGCGATTAGTATCGGCTATTGTGCGTTATTTAGTGTGTGTTGCTATAACGTGTACTTTTTCGAAGTTCTTTTACTGGATTTCACGAATGTAAGTAGTGTTTTGTATTAATTTTTTCAATGAGTAGCTTTTTAATATTCAATGAAATACTCAAAATCATTCGTTGATTAAAACGCAGCTGAAATATTTTTTTTTGTAAGGTAAGACTAATCTTAGTTTAAAAATTTTGTTCATTAAATTAAGAGGTGCAGGAAAAAAAGACAATTATTATTTTCCTGTCTGATGAATAACCAAGGCTATATATGCCGTAGCACTTATAACCAAAAAAAAAAAAACTAGTGTCAATTATTCTCTTTGGTTTCGGATTCATTCCGTCGCGGAAGTTTGTGAATCGCTGTAATACTGACAGAATATGAGATTTTTTCACGTGAAAACTTTCCGACGATCGTGAATCGGGCAGCAGAAGGGCATATAAAAAGTCAGTCAAGAAAATTTGCAAGTGTCTATGAAATTCCTTCCATAATAAGTGAAATGATCTTTAGCTATGTCCACATTGTGCACTTTCGTCTTCAATTTTCGTCACCTTCTTTCATTCAACGGTCGTATTGGCTCATTCAATAATTAAATGTGTCAACGAACGCAATGCCAACATTGTCATTAAAAAACAAAGCGAAAGTTTTGGATACGGTCAGAGGGCATGCGTCGCGGGCATGCCTAACGTTTGCTGTTGACTGCGCTATAACGCATGGCCTTGATGAACAAAAAAGGCACAGTGTGGACAAAGCTTTTTGTATTTTAACTATCCCAAAACTCCCTGCACTATTGCAATTGTTCCTATTATCTTCTTATAAAAACGACTCCTTTTTTATACGCTCTTCTGGCTTGTAGCCTTGTATTGCAGCAAAACATATTATAGCTAACAAAAAAAATCGGTTGTCTGTAAAGTCGGTTTACTGACGATAGTTGAACGTGACAACGTCATAGCCTTAACCCCTCAGTTCCGGGAAAAATCTATGCAAAAAAGTTGGCAGGTCAATGTGCAAAAAAAATGGCGCCCGGCCTACCCTCTTTGTAAAATTAATGTAATATCCTTACATACAATCCATATTTTATGTTTGTGTAAACTACATTATAATATATGTTAAATTTTCTATCTATCAAGCCATCATAATATAGTATTTAGTCTGATGTGATATTAGTTTCTTAATTATAAACTTTCGAAACTATAATTAGTGACTTGTTCAGAAGAAATAAACGAATACTTTATTCTTCATATATTAAGTCATACCTTGACACGTAGGAAATAGAGCACAATTTTGAACAGCCGAAATAATACTAATAGCTCACAGATTGTTTATTTATTTTTCATTCAGAGTGTGATCAATGTATCAAAGGTCATAACTAATCAAAATTCTTCATACAAAAGTATTCTCTAAGTCATCGAAATACGTAATATAATCGAAACAAAGAGCGCGGCCCAGGTGGGCCTTACGGTAGTTGAGAGACTTGAGAGTGTAAATGGATCGCCTCAGAGCTGTCAGCGAGGTAACGCCGCATGAACTGTCATGTTCTTCGGGCGCGCACCCCATATCGAATTATAAGATGTTATCACGTCAAAAATAAAGCTAATGTCCTCTGTTACTTGTCGTTCACGAACGGGTTTTTGTAGTCTGTATACACACAGCGCCGAAAACAAACCCATAATTGGATGTTTAATTTTAGAGCAAGTACTAAAAACTGTTGGAAACGATGTGTAGTCACCCTGTGCGCCGTACGCATGGCGGCGGGGACGCGCCACTGGCGGTCCCAGGGCAGGCGGCGCATCTGCGCCAGCACCACCGCGGCCCGGGGCGCGTGCGCCTCGGCCGAGCTCGCGTAGCACTCCACCACCCACTCCCACGCGTGACGTAAGAGAAACACGTCGATGCCTGGATATAAAATATTACATTTTCATCTTGAAAAAAATGACAGTAGAGATAAACTACGATAACATGGCGCACCCCTCCAAATTACTGTTTCAATGTGTGTAGTTACATCCTTGAATCATCATCCATCCATGATGAAAGAGTTTGTATGTAGTTGTAAGTATTCAAGCAATCAACCAGTACTCGTAATATTTCACTTAAGGTGGTTCGTTTCCCATACAAAATAACAATCGACATTAATCTTTCAGGCCCCGCGCGAGCACCGGTGATCGCGAGAACAAAAGAATACAATGGGAATTCCTAGAACCTCCGATCGAAGGATTAATTAGCTAATTTCATACTATTACTACATCAATTTATATGCACATCTATTTATTTTGCAATACCATTCCCGCGAAATATATTTAAAATACTTTATTTCACACAGAAGTCACATTTTTAGGGTTCCGTACCCAAAGGGTAAAAACGGGACCCTATTACTAAGACTTCGTTGTCTGTCCGTCTGTCTGTCTCCAGGCTGTATCTCAAGAACCGCTATAGCTAGACTTCTGAAATTTTCACAGATTGTGTATATCTGTTGCCGCTATAATAACAAATACTGAAAACAAAATAAAATTAATTTTTAAGAGGGGCTCCCATACAACAAACGTGATTATTTCGGCCTTTTTCGCTCTATATCAATAATGGCAAGAGATAGGCACTTGAATTTTTCACACATTCTTTTGTTATATGTCTACTTTAATATTTATCATTAATATTAAAATAAATTAAAAATTTAATTTAATTCCCATACAAAAAACACAATTTTTAGCCTATTTTTGCTCTGTATCGGTACGGAACCCTTCGTGCGCGAGACCGACTCGCACTTGGCCGATTTTAATTGATTTTTTTATAAAAAGTGACATAAGCCACAAATGTCACTTTTTATAAAAAAATTATTAAAAATGTGACTTCTGTGTGAAATAAAGTGTTTTTATCCTTCGATCGCCAATTCTTGGAAATCTTTTGTTATCGCGGCCCACTTGGGCCTTACGGGGATTGATAGGTTGAATATATTTCGCGGGAATGGTAATGCAAAATATGTGCATATAAATTTATGTAGTAATAGCAGGCCTGTCCCACTCGCGCCTGTAGGCATCGAACTGTAAGTACCCCTCTAGGGGGGCACTTCAGTAGGGACTCACAGGCGAGCGGTGACGCGCGCGCACGAGTTTTTAGTTGATCGTTGCATGCCTACCTGCGTACTTATTCATTCGCTGTCACAGAATTGATAAATTAATCTGATCACAATGAACAATAAAAAATAATCGGCCAAGTGCGAGTCGGACTCGCGCACGAAGGGTTTCCGTACCGTTGTAGAGCGAAAATAAGGAAAAAAATGTGTTTTTTGTATGGGATTAATTATTTATTATTTATTTTAATTTTATTATTTAATATTAAAGTACGCATACAATTGAGGATTTTGTGAAAATTTCAAGTGTCTATATGTTGCCATTATGGATTACGAGCCAAAAAGACCAAAAAAATTACGTTTGTTGTATGGGAGCCCCCCTTAAATATTAACTTTATTTTGTTTTTAGTATTTGTTGTTTTAGCGGCACCAGAAATACATAATCTGTGAAAATTTCAGAAGTCTAGCTATAGCGGTTCTTGAGTTACAGCCTCGAGACAGACAGACAGACGGACAGACAGACGGACATACATCGAAGTCTCAGTAATAGGGTCCCGTTTTTACCCTTTGGGTACGGAACCCTAAAAAGGGCAAAGAAATATTGCGCAGTGTTTAATTGTCTTAACACGGAATGTTAACCTTTAACTTTCTTTAAGCTCCCTTAGGACGATGAGAGGTAAGAACTTTTTTAAATTGTTATTATTATTATTTATTATACATTTAAATTTTGTACAATTTATTATAAAGTAAAATTACGATTACTTATGATTTAAATTAGTACCTACCTTTATTAGTAGACGTATAATTAATCCCATCAAAAACATACCTGTAAAAATGGGGCCAAGTTCCTATCGGTTAATTTTTGGCCTAAAAAAGAGTTGAAATCCAATCCAATGCCAAGTTCAGATGCACTTCATCGATCGTAATCATCTTCATCAACAACCTGATCCATAATACTTCTAAATTTGAACTTGGCAGGTTTTCGTGCTATACGTAACACTTGTTAATTTAATTAAGTACCTATATAAAATTTATATACTTAATTAAATTAACCTGCCAAATCGATTCGGGCTAACCATCGATAATGACTTAAAATTATACAAGCGTGAAAATTATACAGGATAATTCAATTATATAATTATAAAATCACGCTTGGCCGATTTCTTAAATCTCTTTATTGTTTTTTAATCTACATATTTTATACCACACGACCTGTGTGCCAAATTTCATAACGCTAGGACAATTGGAAGTGGCCTCTATAGTTCGTAGATGAGCCGACTCACGCTTGACCGATTTCTTACATTTCTTAATTTTTGTTAATCTACTCATAACACACGACCTGTGTGCCAAATTTCATAACGCTAGGGCAATTGGAAGTGGCTTCTTAATTTCGTAGATGAACCGACTCACGCTTGACCAATTTCTAAAATTTCTGAATTTTTTGATAATCTACATATAACACCCGACCTGCGTGCCAAATTTCATAACGCTAGGACAATTGGAAGTGGCCTAGAGGTTTTGATTACCGATCAGTGAGTGAGTGAGTGAGTGAGTCAGTGCCAAAATTAGCTATTTTTACAGGGAGATATCTCAGGATCTACCGAAGCTATATCTATGAAATTTGGTATACTGCTTAAATACTAGTATATAATTACGTAGGTATAATTTTATCTTTGTAGTCGCAATAGGCATTGAGCTACAGGGGGGTCAAAAGTGCGTCGAAACGGTTCGTGTAAATAGTGCACGGCAAGCGCGCGGCCTGCTGGAACTTGACCGCGCTTTGATAAAGGTATTTCATTGTCAAAAAAACATTAACAAGGTTATTAGTTATTAACTTAGTTATTACTAATAGTAAGCATCGTAGGTGTACTATTCAAAACCTCATTTGTTTACAAAAATAACTAAGTTATGTAGGTAATATAAGACCGGTTTCAATTATTAAGAATAATTAAGATTAAGAATAAGTAACGGTACTTATCGAATCTAAATACGCGTAACTAGTTACAGGCGAATTTATGATAATTAAATCTACTTAGTACTAAAACATACTACCTTAGATTATTTCGAGTTAAATAAAATGTAGTTCGAGTAATATAAAGATTATACTTAATATTATTTTTAAAAAGAGACAACCCTGATTTCTTCAGAAAAGGTACGAGTTATGCGATAGAAAGAGAGCGGAGATGTAGGTAAATATAATTGTAGGCACCTAGCACTGCGCGGTCGGAATTTGACCTTTATAGTATCCGTAGCATGAGTCGTTAATTCTTTAAACGGGTTTCGCCAGTGGGAATTCTGTTGGTACAACTAATATATATTCTGTGGTAATAGTATGAAATTAGCTAATTAATGTCGATTGTTTTTTTGTATGGGAAACGAACCACCCTAATGTCACTTATTACCAAGATCTGTTGGTCAACTAATCATAACTAGCCGGCCGCGCAAGACAACGCACTTCAAACGTTTTGAATTTTGGAGGGGCGCGCCATGTTATCGTAGTTTATTTCTACCTACGAATCGATGTGATACGGACGGGCTTTTGAAAATAAGAATAAGCTATTTTTACCATTATTTTATGTAGGTATACTTTCGACAGTTTGGGTCATTGCTAATTATTGTCTATCAAAATATCATGCCTCTTCTGCCACAAAATACGAACAAAAGATATTATAACATGATCAATCATAATATTATACGATTGAGCCTACACCGAACTGTTCCTCTGGCCTTTGGGTAAAATAATATAGCCCAGGACATTTATAACTTAATACACGCCAGGGCAATAAGAGTGTAAAAAAACCTTCAAGAAAAGAGCGAATTCCCTCTTAGAAGGCCGGCAACGCACCTGGAGTTTTTCTAATGTTGCAAGTATCCATGGGCGACGCTAGTTGCTTTCCCCGTTTACCCCGATGACCCGTTTACTCGTTTGCCCCCTTATTTTATAAAAAAAGAGTAAAATACCCACCGGGACAATCGTCCATGAGCTGCACGAGCATGTCGACGAAGGCGTCCAACATGGCGGTGTAGTGGTGCAGGTCGGCCAGCAGCTTCGGGCCGGGCGACACCCACGGCGCCCATGACGTCCGCGCCGCCGACCACGCCCGACCACCGACTATAAAAACAAAAAAAAATGGTAGTCTGTAAAGTCCGTTTACGGACGGCAGTTTGACGTGATAACCGAACTGAGCCGATCATGCCTCTCTCTCGTTCGTGCCGCGCTCTCGCTTGCGGAACGCGACAGTGAGCGTTACGGGACAATGACGTCATCTTTTTCGTGCATGCAGCCCGTAGTATCGAGTTATTAGACGTTGTCACGTCAATAAAATAAAATACGTTTATTTCAGATCATTTTAACCCATATTTTTATGGTAAACAAAGTACCTTAAAATATTATGTTACTATGAATTTGATATAGAAAAAAAATATTAATGTATGGTTGTTTGTAGATATTTACTAATATCTAGCTACAAACCATTTTCAGGTATATAGCTCTGTTCAGTGAGTGCTACGACGTATATCCGTAGTAGCGCGCGCAGCAGGGACGCTATGTGCGGCGCGTACGCTTCGGTTTCCTTTGACCCTCTAATTATTGTCCGCTTGTCACCCAGCTCCGTAAGCAACTGCTCCAACTGTACATAGATAATATAACATATTATAACAACAGCCATTTAAAAAAAATTGTGCGATTAAGTATAGTAAAATTAGTTGGGCGCCGTGTATTTAAAAACAACCGTCTATCGAGTAACATTTTACAATATAGCCCTAAAACAACCTTTTTATTATATATTTATATAATTAAAATCATAGATAAATAAGTGAAATAACAACTCTCTCATCACAACACAGTGCTATTGTAAATCTAATATATAAAATTCTCATGTCACAGTGTTTGTGCGCGAACTCCTCCAAAACGACTCAACCGATTTTAATGAAATTTTGTATGGTACATTCGTTAGGCCTGAGAATAGGTTCTTATTTACTTTTTGACAAAACAACGTTTGCCGGGTCAGCTAGTATTCATTTATATTACTGGGATTATAATATTCTTCCTCGCTATACCTGTTCGTGATGCAAATGCTCGCGATGAGCGGTGACGAGGGGCGTGAGGTGTGCGAGGTAGGCGGCGGGCAGGGCGGCGGCGGCGGCGGCGCGCACGCATCTCGACACGTGACTCAGCGTATCGCCCGCCAGACACACTTTGCCGCTGTGGACGCCCAACAGCTACACACATACAACACACTTATAATACTAAGGGGCAGTTTCACCACTTCCTATTCGGCACTTTATCAGGAAGTGGTAAAACAGGCCCTAACAGTCATTATTTAAGTCACTATGGTAGGTAGCAGCAAGGCCGCCAATTCAAATTGTTTCTTTTTTTTTTACTTTTGTATGTATGTACTAATGTACTTAGGTTCACCATCTGCCTAGGAATCAACATCTCTGATAGTACTAGCTATCAGACAAGTTGATTCCTAGGATGATGGCGGACCTAAGTAATTTGGTCGCGTTACGTCAAACCTATCCGACCGTTCACAGCTAACATTGAATTGACATTTGACATGAATCGACCAAACAAGTAACAACGTAGGTCCGTCAACTGCCTAGCAATCAATCAAGTCATTATTTAAGTTACTAATTACTATGGTCTAAACATAATTATTTAATGCCTATTAAGGTACTAAATATTGTGTTAAGCTTATTAAAATTTAAGAGTGGGAGTCATGTTTCGGTACGAATAGGCTGATTCGACCATTCGGCTAGACCAGTAATGCAAATGTGAAAGACTACACGATTCACAAGTCTAATTTCTCGAATATTGCGAATGGCTGTCCATGATATCCTGGTTTCCATTTCATAAAAAAGTTTAATTTTATTTAGGTATCAAGAAATATTTAAAAATCATTTTTATTTCGACTAACATAATATTGTAAATAATACCTCTATCAACATCTGGTACTCTTCACCTTTGTATTGGCCATATTTCGCCACAGCCTCTAACAGAGATGCTAATACGTCACGTCTCTCGTCCTCGCTCACTACAGTTGCCCAGTACGCCATGTCGAACTAAAAACACAAGCAAGTTTAATAGGCTTAATTTGGCATAAACTTGTCACTAAATATTTTTTGAATAAATAAATAACTGAAAGTAAAAAAAATACACAATTTATACAATAAATTAATGATTTTCTACCCTAGATAAATAGCTGAAGACGGCCGCTGGCTGTAGTGGTGCGTGCAGGAGCGTGAGGTACAGCGCACGCCATCGACGTGCGTGCGGGCGTTCCGGACGTACGAGTGCGCCGCACAGTGCGTGCGCGCCCGCACGGCTCCATCGATGCAGCAGGTCAGCGCATGCCTCGCCATCCGAACACACCCACCGCTGTAAGTATACAATAATTACATATTGCAATAAATCTAATAAAATTACAAAAAAACATAATTATATTTGTAATTGTAGGTTCTTGGGGGAAATTCATGTTAAACACTAATAAAACATGATCTACGAGCACTTTTTTCACATTTTCATTTTTTAGTATTATTTATCAATTTTAACGGAACCGATGACCATATAAATTCATGTGGAATACGAAATTTTGCCGATGAATATGAAATTGCAAAGATTCGCTACAGAAATATTATTTGGTTTTTTCCCCTTATTAGATTTAAAAATATATATATTAATTATAAGATTCAAAAATATATTTAAGCGCGGACTGCCGACTCGAGCCTTGCGGCGAGTAATATAATGTGAGATTTAGGTTGTTTTGAATCGTGTTTTTTGGCACAATTTGTTTTTTTTTTTTTTCTTTTTTCTCGAATTGGATAGAATTTTATCTATAGATTATTTCTGTCGTTTTCTTTTTATGAATTACAGCTCCAAGTTGCCGAAATTAACAGCAATTCTTTGCCCATTTTCTCTAAAATGTTCTCAACAGTACATTGTATTTTTTTCATACCGTTAAGACGTCAATACAATCCATAAACAGGTGATATTCTAAACCTTTTACAGCAAAAATCACAAAACTGTCGCGGGTTTGAGTTGGATTATCTATACATATAATAAAACTGTAGAAATGACGATTCTGTACATTAAAGATATTCAAAAAATAATAAGCGGAGGGTGTCACTACATCGCTATAGAAGCCAAAAATGTGGTCAGTTTTTTTGTCTGTCTGTCTGTATGTTTGTTCCACTATCACACGAAAACTACTGATCCGATTTGAATGCGGTTTTCGCAGATATATTTGTCTTTTTCCAACTTAACATCTGGTGTATAAAAATTTTTCCCCCAACCCCTCTAAAGGGACAAAAGAGGGGGTCAGATTTTGTATAAGACTTATGCTTTAACATGAAAACTACTGATCCGATTTGAATGCTGTTTTCGCAGATATATTTGTCTTCTTCCAACTTAACATCTGGTGTATAAAAATCATCCCCCCCACCCCTCTAAGGGGACCAAAGAGGGGGTCAGATTTTGTATTAAACTTTTTCTTTAATGGACTTACTTTATATAATTAACTATTTTTCCAACTTAACATCTGGTATATAACATTTTTCCCCCCACCCCTCTTAGGGGACAAAAGAGGGGGTAAGATTTTGTATGCTGGTGAAGTAGAAATACTTTAAATGGCAAAACAACGTTTGCCGGGACAGCTAGTTTAAAAACACTTTAAAAAAAATCTAGCTCCAACATTAGATTATAATTGAAATGATCTTACATGTTGTACATTAAAACTTATAGAAATACTGTATGTTAAATCAGCGAAATCGGCAAATTTCGTATACGGACTCTTAATTACATTTCCTGTGAAAAATGAATATACTGTACATAAAATAATTTGATACGTCGATAATATCGACACTTTAGAATTCATTTTTCTCATAAGTAAAGTAGGAGCTGTGTGAAAAATACAGTGTAAGCATTTTTCACACAGCTCCTAGCCTACAAAGGTAAATGACCATTGACCGCTGATGCCACATTAAATGATTTTGACTATAGGTTTAGAAAAACTAAACAAACTTTACCTCAGCAAGGAATTTGATGAAAGAAATAAGAGAGCGGTGCGCTGGCGCCTTTTCCTCATTGACGCTACAGTACATGATCCTGAGCACTCTTATAGCGATGTTCTTGTCGTTTATACGTCTAGACAAAAACATAACTTCCATGAATATATCAATCATTTCCACCAAATACATAAAATGTTAAACAAAACGCATTCAGTACCTACTAATAGCAATAAGGGCGGCCGTCACTCTCGCAGCGTGCGTTTTGGGCTGCGCCAATCGACGCACAGCGTTCGCGGCACTGCGTCTATACAACATGACGCCAAAAAATATATCATATTTTTTCAATCCATGTAATGAAACAAAGAAATAGAATTAAACAATTCCTACCTATTTTCTTTTATTTCTCGTTCTGCTTCACTCGACAATCGCCACTCGTGCTCCTAAAATATTACATAACTTTATTTAAATTCCATAATTTAATAAACTTTAATGCGATAGTCTTATCCATTTATGTTACATTTGTAAGCAATTATTTTTCCTCGTAGTTACTTTTTTATTTTTAAGAAAAAAGTTTTCACACATGCCTGTATTTTAACAAGGACGGGTCTGCAGGCTTTCGAGCAGGGTATCTTGACGTCGGGCAGCCGGCAGCGCGTGCGCAGCCGCCCCACCACCGGCCACAGCTGTGCGTCCAGCGTGCGCAAACGACTCACCTCCGACGACCAACTCCTGAGACAGAAGGACCCGTCGAGTTAGTATACGACATCTATCTAGCTTTATCTCTCAAAGGTGACTGACTGACTGACATAGTGATCTATCAACGCACAGCCCAAACCACTGGACGGATCGGGCTGAAATTTGGCATGCAGGTAGATGTTATGACGTAGGCATCCACTAAGAAAGGATTTTCATAAATTCCACCCTAAGAGGATAAAATAGGGGATGAGAGATTGTATAAAATAATTTTTAAACGCGAGCGAAGCCGCGGGCAAAAACTAGTACTATATAAAGCTGAATAATTTGTTTGTTTACTTACTTGAACGCGCTAATCTCAGAAACTACTGGTCCGATAAAAAAAAACTTTCAGTGTTACTATACCATTTATCAAGGCTATAATATGCCATAATAAATTGGAGCGAAGAAACAGAGGAAAATGTGGAAAAGTGTGTGGCTATAGGCTTAAGCTAAGATTAATTGAAGCGAAGAAACAGAGGAAAATGTGAAAAAAAAGGAAAAAATATTTAAACTTGCTTATCCCACGAACCACTGGAGCAATTTTTATGTGGCACTGATGTTGAGTAGACCACGTGAAGGGACTTAGACTAAATTTTTTTGCGTGAAAATGTACGGTTTCCGTGAAATTCCTAAATTACGCGGGCAAAGCCAGGCGGAGCATTTATTAGTACTGTAATGGTTGAGTAGTATAATTCTTTGTTGAATATTAAAAAGTTTAGAAGTGAACACTTAAATTATAGCCTATATTATTTTGTTTTATGTAGCTGACGCTGTGTGACCTATACTCATGAATGCAATGTCTTTAATATATTATGATATAGGTACGTACTCGACAGTCAAATTATATTTTTACTATCATAGAAGTTAATTCCTAGGCAGATGGGGACCTACGTAATTTGGTCGCTTTACGTCAAACCATAGAGAAAAATAATACATGCGTCAAACCCAGCCGACAGATCACAATTAATCCGACCAAATGACGTTGGTCTGTCAATAGCATAGGAATCAATTCCCCGCTTTGACTTAAGGTTTATAGATCTTTGATTTCTCGATGGTACTGCAAGAATATTAAATACACAGTACTCAATAGACATAATAATATTACTTACGCAACTAATTTATCTACGGCTGCCAAATATTTCTTGACTACATCAACAACAGATGTCTGGTCGTTGTAGTTGATGTCCGGCAAAGAAGATGACCTGCGTACTGGTTTTCTGTAATGACTTTAAAAATTTAATATTGTAAGGCATAGTATAAAACAAATTTTTTATAAGTACGTGAATATACTTTAGCGAAAGTTTGACCAACGTTTATAAGAAACTAGATGACGCCCGCAACTCTGTTGCGCCAAAACTCGTTTATCGCGCTGGAACCGTACATTTTTCCGGGACAAAAAGTAGCCTATGTCCTTTCCCGGGACTCAAAGTTTATCCATGACAAATTTCAGCAAAATCGGTTCAGCGGTTTGGGCGTGAAGAGGTAACAGACAGACAGACAGACAGACACACTTTCGAATTTATAATATTAGTATGGAAGTATGGATACCCAGATTAAATGGAACGTAACTTTAAATAACGTAAAATTAAAAAAAAGTATTAATAAATACTGAGATAAATAATTAAAAATACCCAAAAATGCGTCATGCGTTAAAACAAAACAAAATAACTCGAATATAATATTTTGTCAACTATAAACTAACCTTCGATCAGTCGCATTATGGAATTCATTGATGGCGTTTATAATTTGTTCGTAGTACGTGAGCGCGGGGGCGGGGCCGGGCGCGGGCGAGTGCGTGTCGGCCGGGGCGGCGACGTCCCGCAACGACGCACTCCATCCTGTGTCTAGATCCTGTACGGTCATGTTTACTGTTAAAACTCGCGTTTGAATTAAATACATTTCTGCTTAGTACCGTCGAAGAAATTGATTCTTAGCAGATGGGTAATTTGATCGCGTTACGTCAAACCCAGCCGACTGATCACAATAGGCTTGATGACTATTTTTTTTTCTTATTGGTAATTGAAAGACCCTTAAAAAATAGAAACATCGCTGAAAGAATGACTCTGATAGCTTAAAAATTCACCAAGGTATGACAATTCAAACATCTCATAAAATAGACCTGCCCGAAACGCTCCATACAAAGTGCTACGAAAGACTGACGTCACTCTTTCGTAGTTTGTACGGATCGGGAGAGAACTTTGTTCGATAGGTATATTAAATATTGCGTTTATGAAAGTGGTTCCATAACAAAAGTTGCTTTTAATTGCATAAGTTATCGAATGGTATACAAATATTAAGAAATTTAATTGAAAAAAAATCGACTTGATTATCCAACTTTGAAGACACATAACAAAAAAAATACAAATGCTATCGAGCTGAAATTTTGGGAACACTTATTTTTTACCGTGATTTCTTTATTTTATTAACAAAATTCGCCAATCTTTGACCTTGTCATCATTCATCATCATCATTGTCATCCGACCAAATGACGATGGTCTGTCAACTGCCTAGGAATGAATTTCCTCGGATATACAATGTAGACTAAGTTATTTGCAAAGTTTTATTTTTGATGAGATAAACGGAGCACAAAGTATTATTTAAATCAACAGCAAACATCCGGTATTACATATACAACTTATAAACACATTTAAGCAACATATAACTATTCAAGGTCCGCTGTTTTTGTCTGTCATGTGACTTTTCCAATAAGCTAAATCGAGACATGCAGGCCTTTTTAAATAGTTATTTGCTACTTGTATTAATAAGAAAAGAAATTGATTCATAGGCAGTTGACGGACCTTGGGTTGGATTATGTCAACTCAATGTAAATCACCATCTATCGGCTGGGTTTGACAAAACGCGACCAAATTACGTAGGTCTGCCTATGAATCAACTTCTTTAAAAATACCGTTTTAGTAAGATGTCGCGAGATCTCGGCGTGATGCGGCTGCGCGCGCAATTCTTCTCGCTTGTTAAGCCACTGCTCAAAGATCACCACCATCCTGCACAATATAAAGTTTGAAAACTTACAAAAAAAAAAAAACAATTGAAATTACAATTACATAAGACCAATCCCTGGATCTAACTAAAAAAACTTTAATACGATACGAAACATTTAATCATAGACAGGCAGGGGCAAGGTAATTTGGTGGGATCATGTCAAATCACGGCTAAAATTACTTGGCAATAACCCGACCAAAATTACGTAGGTCCATCATATACTGAAAAGAGAAGCTCAACTCAATATAACATGAATCAATTTGTTTGATGGTATATTGAGATGAGCTTCTCTTCAGTCTTCTCAGTATATCAAGTAATTGAACTCACCTTTCTTAGTATATAAAGTAATAGAACTCACCTTTCAGCAGCAGTATGATACGATATAAGATTTGGAGTGTCACTTTTTACTTTTGTATCCCTCTCTACATTATCACTTTGATGGTCTATAGATATTTCGGACTCCAGATCTGTGTCACCTCTCAGATCCTTAAGAGTCAACGGCGGTAAGATACAATCATCTGCTTTAGCCAAAAATTTATCCGCTTTATCAGAACGTGTCTCCTCAGTCGGTGCAGCTTCCTGTGTTTTGAGCTCTTTTATGGCATTACGATGATAAGTAACAGTATCTTGAAGTCGTTTCTTGAGTTTGTTGAAAGTGCGGGTCTTGACAATTCCACTGAAGAACCACGGTCCAGCCGGTGGAGTTCCTACGGACCTGGAAGAATTACCTGCTTTAAAAAAGTCTATAAATTCAGGAAGCAGGCAGAACTCCGATAGGCGAGCGACTGAGGGCGAATAATAGGATAGATCCCTAAATGTTAACCTAGCTTTTTTAACTAAAGATACTGTCGAAAATAACTCCTACAGTAAATAACTGCTATTAAATATTTTTAAATAAACAAAAAAAAGCTGCTTTAAAACAATTAGCTAAAACCTGATAGTGACATGCAAATCGAAGCTTTCTTACGCATCATTATGTGGCCGTTCCAAATACAAGTGGAAGAACATGGACCAGAGCGAGAGGTGCGTGGAGTCCTCCAGCGGCGCGAGCAGGACGGCTGCGGCCACGCGGTGTATCACTAACTCGTCCGAACTCAAATTACACCCGATAAACTGAAAAACAAAGTTTTATGTTTTCAATATTTCATTACTTGTAATTTGACAGTGAAAAACTAACTACATTCTTTTTTACTAGATGACGCCTACAGCTCCGTTGCACTTATATACAGTTGTTTTAGGATTTGTTAGAAGTTTCCCGATAAACTTTTTTTTTTACGGACATTATCGCAGGCAATATAATATTTACCCGCGTTCCACCTGACGATCGAACGCTAACGCTCACGACCGTGGTTTTTCCCGTTCCACTTACATGTGAGCGTCAACTTTATGATACAAACTTAAGTGCAACGGATTATGGAGCGTTTTGAGCGTTATGAGAAAAGTTTTTTGTATAAAAGTTATTCATAGTAATGTTGACCGAGAAAAATCAAACCTTTAACGCATTGTCAACGTGTATCTTCTCTCCCGCTCGGCGCTGTTGGGCGAGCGTGGGGAGGAGACGCGTCGCCACCCCCGCCCGCACCTCGAACGCCAGTGCGCCGCGCAGCGCGCCGTGCGCGAGCAGCGGCGCTACGTACGCGTGCGTCACAGCGTCATTCACTAGCTCATTCTTACCTTCCTGGGAAAAGTACCAAAACAAGTTAAGTTTATGCATACTAATATTATCCATACTTCCATACTAATATTATAAATCTTGGTATGGAAGTGTGAATCTCTTCACGACCAAACCGCTAAACCGATTTTGCCGAATTTTAGTATGAAGATATTTTAAGTCCCGGGAAAATATGACACTTTTCATCCTGGAAAATGTACGGTTCCTTCATTTAAACGAAAAATAATAATAATGCCAGGAGTAGAGACGCAAAAAAAATACGCAAAAATCCGTGAGACAAAATGTATCATGAATATTATATTCTATCAAATATATATATATATATATATATATATATATATATATATATATATATATATATATATATATATATATATATATATATATATATATATATATATATATATATATATATATATATATATATATATATATATACTTATAAAATTACATGTCCTGACTGACTTACTGACTGACTGACTCTGAGCAAAAACTGTTAAAGTTACAGCCACGAATTTTGGTGAGTAGGGTTGTTTTATTAAGTAGACACCCACTAAGCAAGGAATTTTGAAAATTTTACTCCGAAGGGGGTGAAATAGGGGTTGAAAGTTTGAATGAAAGTCCGTCATTTCTTGAGTTAGAAACATGAAACTTTATTTTTGGGTTACTGATTAAAAATGAATGGATACGTATTTAAGGGTTTTTGGAAATTCTACCCCCAAAGGGGTGAAATTGGGGTTGAAAGTTTGAATGAAAGTCCGTTATTTCTTGAGTTAGAAACATGAAATTTTAGGTTTGGGCTACTGATTAAAAATGATTGGATACGTGTTTAAGCGTTTTTGGAAAATCTACCCCCAAGGGGGTGAAATAGGGGTTGAAGGTTTAAATGAAAGTCCGTCATTTCGTAAGTTAGAAACATGAAAGTTTATTTTTGGACTACTGATTAAAAATGAATGGATAGGTATTTAAGCGTTTTTGGAAATTCTATCCCCAAGGGGGTGAAATTGGGGTTCAAAGTTTGAATCAAACTCCGTCATTTCTTGAGTCAGAAACATGAAACTTTATTTTTGTGCTACTGATTCTGACTGACTGAATGAATGGATACATTTTTAATTCATGAAGCCCCAAGCGGCCACATCCGGCCGCGATAACAATGAAAAAGCTATTGTGTCTCGTTTTGCCACGACTAATGGGTTAAGCGTTTCTGGTAATTCTACCCCCAAGGGGGTGAAATCGGGGAAGAAAGTTTCAATGAAAGTCCGTCATTTATTGAGTTAGAAACATGAAAGTTTATTGACGTTTGCGTTTGACGTTTGCTTAAATAGGGTCCCGTTTTTACCCTTTTTATAAGGAACCACAAAAAGGGGAAAATTATCCATATTTGTTATACTATGTTAACGCGGACGAAGTCGCGGGCAACAGCTAGTATATTATATATATACAAGAATTGCTCGTTTAAAGATATAAGATTATAAATATTAACTGTGTAATAGGAGTATAAAATTATTGTTACGAAAACATTTGAAAAATGTCAGATGCATGAAACGGAACTTATGTCAATAGAGATTGCCACTGTTGAATCGAAATCAAATCGATAAAAAGGGCGGCCATCTTAAATCGCCGGTGCCACTCTGAAACATCAGTACAAAATCGATAATTTCGATTGCAATTCCTTTACGAAGTGATTCGATATTTTTAAATTATCGATTATTTTTTTAGGTAACTTCCCTACTATTGTCAATTATTATGTGTCACGCATATCATCTTAAAACGCACAAGGTATAACTGAGATAGTATTAAAAAACAAAGGATAAGGTCCAAATTGGGCTAATTTTAAAAATGCCGGCCAACGCAAATAAACCCATTATTTAAATAGAACATAAACTAAGGACTATTTTTTATTATTACACCAAAGTTCTAAGTCAAGTCTCCGAGTTGTTATTCAAGGTCAAACTTTTTTATAACATAATATATGTAATAAAACTTATTTTATAAAGTAATTAAAAGCAACAAGTAATCGATCCCAACGTCCCTATCCGAGTCATTGAACAGATTAGAAGCCAAATACCTACAAATGATTTGGAAAAATTCACAGGAAGAGGGAACCTCTACGTGCTTGGGGCTTGCAGGGCACAACTCATTGCTTCCTTGGAATACACAGGCAAATGCCGTGCGTACCCTAAGCACGTAGAGTATCCCTAGTAGAGAGCCCTAGTAGAGAGCCTTAGCTCTCCGATTAGTCCCCTAAGCAGCCTCAGCTCTCCGATTAGTCCCCAAAGCAGCCTTAGCTCTCCGATTAGTCCCCTAAGCAGCCTTAGCTCTCCAAAGCAGCCTTAGCTCTCCGGTTAGTCCCCTAAGCAGCCTTAGCTCTCCAAAGCAGCCTGAGCTCTCCAAAGCAGCCTTAGCTCTCCGATTAGTCCCCTAAGCAGCTTTAGCTCTCCAAAGCAGCCTTAGCTCTCCGATTAGTCCCCTAAGCAGCCTTAGCTCTCCAAAGCAGCCTTAGCTCTCCGATTAGTCCCCTAAGCAGCCTGAGCTCTCCAAAGCACGTACAGTATCCCCCTTCCTTTGAATTTTTCCAAATCGTTTGTAGGTATTTGGCTTCTAATCTGTTCTATGACTCGGATTGGGATCGATTACCTATTGCTTTTAATTAATAAAATAAGTTTTATTACATATGTTATAAAAAAAGTTTGACCTTGAATAACAACTCGGAGACTTAACTTAGAACTTTGGTGTAATAATAAAAATTATATCGCATATTCGTAAAAAAAACCACTAAACCTAATCCTAAATCCGGCTATTTACCTCTAACACGTACATGACGTGTGCGTCCAGCGTGCGCAAGTCACGTGTGGTACGCAGCGCCACATCCAAGATGGCGCGGCTGGCGGGCGGGAGCGCGGGACACCAGAGAGCGTGCAGCCACGTCGATAGAATCGCGGCGCGATGCATCTCGTTACTCCTGAGTATTATGAACACTAATATTATAAATATGCACGTGTATCTGCCTGATGTCATATCAGGTGGAAGTCCGCGGCAGATACACGCTTAACCGATTTAAAAGAAATTCGGCATTGACATACTTTGAGTCTCGGAAAGGACATAAGATAGTTTACATCCCGAAAAAAATTGTTTTCATGCGATAAAAACAGTCAAAACAAGTGTGATAAAAAAGAATTAAGATTACCTGTATTCGTGCAGCTGATCCAACACTAACTGCTGAAGCATCCGCTGACCGCTCCGCCCGCCACGGCCCAAAGCGCGCTGCACCAAGCTTGGTCCCGAATTAAGATTACCTGTATTCGTGCAGCTGATCCAACACTAACTGCTGAAGCATCCGCTGACCGCTCCGCCCGCCACGGCCCAAAGCGCGCTGCACCAAGCTTGGTCCCGAATTAAGATTACCTGTATTCGTGCAGCTGATCCAACACTAACTGCTGAAGCATCCGCTGACCGCTCCGCCCGCCACGGCCCAAAGCGCGCTGCACCAAGCTTGGTCCCGAATTAAGATTACCTGTATTCGTGCAGCTGATCCAACACTAACTGCTGAAGCATCCGCTGACCGCTCCGCCCGCCACGGCCCAAAGCGCGCTGCACCAAGCTTGGTCCCGAATTAAGATTACCTGTATTCGTGCAGCTGATCCAACACTAACTGCTGAAGCATCCGCTGACCGCTCCGCCCGCCACGGCCCAAAGCGCGCTGCACCAAGCTTGGTCCCGAATTTAATATTATCGTAAATACCTCCGTGAACCTGGGAAAAATATCAATTAAGTAACAAAAAAAACATATTTAGAAAATAATATGCTAAGCATTGCACAATAGCTACGTCCACATTATGCAATTTCATCTTCAATTTTCGTCATCTTCTTTTTATTCAACTTTCGTTTGGCATATTCAATAATTTTATTATAGCGTATATATTAGAGCGCTACGATTTCAACGCGCGTCACGGGCATGCCTCACGTTCGCTGTTGACTGCGCTATAACGCATGCCCTTGATGAACAAAAAAAGGCCCAGTGTGGACAAAGCTATTAATTATTAATAGCTTATTAGCTATTGAGCATTATAATCACAATATTGTTTTATTATTATTATATTATGATTAAAAAAATGTTGTTGTATGAATCTTGGCTGTAATTTTGTTCAATGGTTGTGGTTTGTTAAATAATGAAATAATAATAATAAGTTATAAGGTAATGCATAGTACTGACTCAGGTGTGTGAGAGATAGACTCTGGCGACAGCGCTAAGACGCGCAGCACGCAGTCGAGACAGTGTACGGCATCCTCCACCCGCGCGCCCGCCAGCCGCCGCAGAGCCGACACGCCCACACTGCATACCTACACAATTATAAACTAAAATATTATTTTTATTACCACCAGTACTATAAAAACTAAATAAACCTCGAACTTTTGTTAAGTAAATATTCGATTACTTACTTTTAATAAAAAATAAACATCGATATTTTGTTTACCTGCTTGCATTTATTTTATTTTTATGATAAGAATAAATGTGATTACATCAAGTCAACGAGTCCACTTACCAACGGCACTAAATGACCCCATTCGCTAGAAAGGAGCGCGAATGCTGCGTCCATGAGCGAGTCGGTGTGTTGTGGTGCGGGCGGCGCGTCTAGCGGTAAACCCCAGAGCACGCGGTGCGTACGCAGCCGCCGCAGCGCTGACCACGCCCACTCCGCCTCGGCGCGTCCACGACCGTACTCACACAGCCACGATCCAACTACTAGCTGACTCTCTAGTGACATACCTCTGTGAAAAACAACTTATATTCGTAATTATATTGTGATATACAAGATATTATATAAGACTAGCTGTTGCCCGCGACTTCGTCCGCGTTAACATAGTATAATAATAAAGATGGATAGTTTTCCCCTTTTTGTGGTTCCTTATACAAAGGGTAAAAACGGGACTCTATTTAAGCAAACGTCAAACGCAAATGTCAATAAACTTTCATGTTTCTAACTCAAGAAATGATGGACTTTCATTGAAACTTTCTACCCCAATTTCACCCCCTTGGGGGTAGAATTACCAGAAACACTTAAATACGTATCCATATTTTTAATCAGTAGCACAAAAATAAAGTTTCATATTTCTAACTCAAGAAATGACGGACTTTCATTCAAACTTTCAACCCCTATTTCACCCCCTTCGGGGTAAAATTTTCAAAATTCCTTCCTTAGTGGGTGTCTACTTAATAAAACAACCCTACTCACCAAATTTCGTGGCTGTAACTTTAACAGTTTTTGCTCAGCGATGATGAATCAGTCAGTCAGTCAGTCAGTCAGTCAGGACATGTAATTTTATAAGTATAGATGCATAGGTACAGTGCCAGGCAGTCGTCGTTTAATATCAGCCACCTATTTTATACTATTACGGAAAATACAGGTAAATTACCATTTCATACTAAAATGTTTCGGCACCTTGATACGAGTATAAATACTCAACTTGTACGTGTACAATATTTCATTATCTGAATGACCAGAATAGAATTTTATTAATAAAGTAATATACTTAGTACTTACATGTGTGGTGTGCAGTCAATCTGATGTAATAGTTGTTTGATGAATGCTGGACATTTCAGATTCCAGTAATCCAGGACCCCGTGAACATCTGTAGGGGTAGGACGCCATTTCTCCGGTGACAGCCATTTTACTGACAATGGATTGATGGATTCCACTAAAAGCAAAATTATCACTTGAATTTTCGCTTAAAAGTGTTACGGCTCCAACAGAACATATTTTATTAATTAGATACTTATTTTAATAAAGAGTATGACAGAATCGAGTCATGTAAAATCTTTAATAAATTAACGTATACAAAGTAAAATTGACTGTTCTACCGTTACTTATGTCGGCCAACATGTAGAACGCAGCAGTATGCAAGTGTGTGTGAGCAGCTAGTAGATGTGGTATAAGTTCACGAGCGGCCGTTTCGCATTTGTCTTTACATGTCTCACTCTTTTGTTTAATCCCAGTCTGAAATATTCACGTTTTTAGGTAATGCATTTTTTTTTTAATATTTTAGTTATTTTTGTGATGTTAAATTTTGAACATATAAGTTGCAGCATTTTAAACGACTAAAAATTTCATTCAATAAGTATACAGAGTGTAACAAAACTCTAAGTGATAATACTTTAGGGCAGTTTAGGGTGTGTATGTGTTCCTCGTAGAGGTCACTGTGAAAGTAGCAGCGCTGAAAGACCTTTTTTCACTTTTGTATAGGAAAATGACGCTGGGGCGCTTGCCCATACGAAAGTGAAAAAAAAAATTTGGTCTCTCAGCGCTGCTACTTTCACAGTGAACTCTCTACGAGGAACACATACACACCCTAAAGTATTATCACTTAGTTTTGTTAGACCCTGTATATTTTTTATTAATCCAAAGCTAATATCATAAAATTACCTGTAGTAGAAACTCGAGTACTGTCTTGGCGAGCGCGCTGTTGCGTTGTTGTGCGGCAGCAAACGCCACTATGCGTACTCGCTCCGCGCACGACATAGCAGGCGCCTCTATACCCAACGTTTCAATACGACGCGAAGTGCTTACTGAAATAGACAAAACGTTTATTCAAAACCACTATGACAACAAAAAGGTTCTTCGGTACCTATATATTCTAGTTCGGTACAGTATAAAACACAGGCTAAGCGTGTTAGTGTCTAAACACACTATGCCGAAGTTCCGCGGCGGAAGTTCGGCATGATTACGTCAGCAATGTCAAACGCATACAATATAACGCGACGGAATTTCGGCATGGTGTGTCATCGGTAATTTAAAATACATTGCAGGCGAAATCATGCCGAACTTCCACCGCGGAACTTTGGCATGGTATGTTTAGACACTAAGTCTATATGGTATAAAACTATACAATTTTTTATCACCCACCGTGCAACGATGACATGAGCGTGATGCAATAGTCCGACGCGGTATCATCGCTGAGTAGTGTCGTGGGCAGTAAATGTCTGTCTTTGTCGAGCATCGAGAACCCCAATAGAAAACACGCTTCTAACTCTGCGGATATTCTTTCTTTGATGTCGCTTTGGTAGTTCGACCTAAAAAATTATAACAATATAAGAGAGTGCTCTGCACAAACTCGGGCACTTTACCTTGCCTAGTTTCAATGAGACCGGTCACTGCCACCGAAACCGGTGTGGGATGTATTATTATTAGAGATGTGCCGACTAGTCGGTAAAGCCGACTATCCGGCCACTTTTGTAGTCGGCGAATAGTCGGCAAAAGGGGCCGACTATCCGGCCTATTCGTTTTTTAATTTTTGCTATAATTATTGAAATTACATTATAGAAAAACCTTGATTATTTGTTATGTGTTCATATTCTTCACACTTCACACTTCGTAAGTCTTACACATTTTAAAATTAAATGAAGTGTTTCCGAAATTCCATGCTAGTAAAGATTATTTTTTAATAGTTTTTAACAACAAATCAGGTATGTATTATTAGATCAAGATTGCAAATATATGAAATAATATTTCCTCAAAACCATTAATTGTATCATTAAAAAAAGTAATGTACGCGAGTCGCGAAGTAAGCATAACACGACCTTCGCAGGCGGCGTGTGTGACTTACCCATGAATCAGCAGTAAAAAAAGTGTTACAGAAACATCCGAAACCATGATCGGCTTGGCCGACTAGTCGGCCGATTAGTCGGCTTTTTTGCAGCCGACTAATCGGCTAGTCGGCTAGTCGGCCAAAGTCATGATCGGCACATCTCTAATTATTATCTATTGAACATTTTTAACATCCCTACGTAGGTTTTTTTTTTTGTTAGCTTATTAGATTCCTATTGCAAGTACCTAGACTGTAAATGCAGCGCCGCGAGCGCTGTGAGCGTTGCGCGTGCGACGCGACATAGGAGTGCGTGCACGGCGGCGTACGCGCGGTATTGCGGCAGTGCGCGCGCGACCACGCTCAGTAGCACGCGCACGCCGCACGCCCCTTTCAGCACGCCACCAGCTGTAGCTCCGCGCCAGCACGATTCCTGGCAAGGCTCCTGGTTTAATAAAAAAATACAATTAAAATTGAAAATATATATGTTATTATCATAATTCATAACTTGTAAAAAATATAACAATTAAATGACTAATGAGCAATTTCATATTTCTGTGTTAGTCTGATAATATGTTGGACATGTTGTTTGAAAAAGACAGTGGCTGTTAATACAAATTTTAGGCAGCATAATATATAGAGTATAGACTAATTTTAGAATTGTTTTTTGTTTGTTAGTCGCACTCTATAGTTATTATATTGTTAATCGGTAAGAATTCCCCCATAGCACAGGCTGCGCCTAGGTTGGGGGCGACTAATATTTTTGAAAAAAAATAATTTAATTATTCATGACAATAAAGATTTTGATTTTTTCTGTTTTGTATTTGTATATTATGCATCCTAAATACTTGTATTAGTAATGAGGACCATGATATTAACCCATCAATCCCCAAGTGGTACCTGGCTGTCGCATAACAATTGAAAATCTATTGTGTCTGCGATTTTAACGATCAAGGTATTACAGTACCTGTTCGGACAGTAGCACGAGTGATGCAATAAGTTCTCGTATTGGAAAGGCGTTCAGTAGAGCTAGTAGATCGCCCTCCCGCAGCTTTCCCTTTCCCACTCCGCCACTAGAACCAGACGCATCCAACTCCTCCCAAGCCTCGGAACTTTCTTCGTGAACATCTGATATAAAATTGAGTTATATAAGAGCAACACAGTGTTGCCTAGGGACTCAGTGGCATGGAAAAGTTTTTATTTGCTACATTTTTCATTTAAATTATTAATTGAGAAAGAATTTAATTTGTTGTTTTGAATTAATGTTTTTAACACAAAAAAGTAGAAAAATACGAAAAATATATACCTTCCCTGCATTCTACTGCGGACTCGGGTACCGGCTGCGACAGTAGTATGTCCAGGAATGCAATAAATCGCGCCGCCGTGTTGAAATCATCTACGCGCATGCGCACCACTCGCTCCACCCACCGCACTGAGCGCGACTGTCTGTTATTTAAAATACTCCTTTTAATTTAATTTTTTATACATGCATAATAAACATAATATTATATAATACATCATCGGAAAGCGTTTACAAAAATCAAATTTTCTTTTTTGTATGTAGGTATTAAGAAAATAAAATATTTATTCTTTCATTAATTTTTACAGTCTCTTACAATAATTAACAATCTTGTTCTAAAACTTCTTTTACTTTCTGTGAATCATTGGTTGGTAAAGAGGATAACTTAATATTTTTTGGTATTAAATAAAATGTAAGCACCCAGAGCTACAATAAGTGTAATAACTAGACATCGGATTATATGCATTTGCATACTTGCATATGCAAATGCATATAATGGCACTTTTTAGGCGTTAGTGCATATTTTGGAAATTTTTCGTTGATAGTGCATATTTAGGTAGTTTTATGCCCTCGCAGTCTCCAAACTATAGCTATCATGAGTCATGACACAAAACAGATGTAGGATATGTATTAAAAACACTTAAAATATTTGTCTCCATCCCCATTAAAAGAATGAAATACACCCGATAGGTACAATATCTTTCTAGAAACAACATTTTTCTTTGTAGTTGGCAACATTAGTAAAAAAATTGAATAAAGTAGTTACCGATTCCTTAAACTTCCATGGGCATTATGATTGCAATTGGAAAATGTTGGTAGAAAATAATTATTGGTTCTGTATAAAAAATTTAAATCCTGGATTTGATGAAATTATAAAATTGACGCTTTTATTAACGGCCGGCACACGTGAAAACTCTTCAAAAAAATATAAATTTTAATAATAAGTGACTTTTGATTGTGCATATTTTGTGCATATTTCGGCCATTTTATCGCGCATACTTGCAAGCATATTTCGGCACTTTAATCGTGCATATAATCCGATGTCTAGTAATAACAAAGACAGTGACGGCGCAATATCTAAATTTTATGTGGGCAAAATATATTTTGCGAGGCCCCCTGATGGATGATGCAAGAAGACGGATTTTGTTGAAAGATTTTTTGATACTCGTAAATACTAAAAAAAACGCGCTGTCCAAGGGGCACAAGGCCCCTAGGACCGCGAGGCCATGGGCGGTCACCCACACAGCCCACGCCTTACGCCACCTCTGAACAAAGAATTACCTGAATAACAGATGCATTAAAAAAAGCAGGTCCCGCATATCTGGCTCTTTATTGAAAAGAGCAGAAGCGAGAGTGAATGCCCATTCTTGCAGAACTTTGACATACACATCACCAAATTCATCACCACATTTAAGTGATTGTAAGATGAAGGCCAAGCAATCTCGTATTTCTCTTCGACCTCTTTGTAATATTAATCCAATTTCATCCTCGATCTAAAAAAATAAAATTATTTGCAAAACTCGTTATTTAATTATAATAATTTTTGCGCAATATTTCCTCAAGACCCAAGCAGTCGCATGCAACCACGATAACAATAGATTTCCAAGAATCCGCAATCGAGGGGATATTTTTTAATACATACCTCACAATATGTCAACATAGCCTCATGCTGGTGACTACAGTATGAGTCTAAAACATCCCTTAACAAAGATTCTAGTCCCAATTTTGCAGCTGCCAATTTATTTTTTTGTAACTCAGCATAATCATAGGTTACTAGAAACGAGATTTCTCCTCCACAATTACACTTTTCTGATATATATTTTTTTCTTTTCTCTACTATCCACAGCTGTGAAATAGTTGATTGTTCTTCTCTGTAACCTTGACTAATCCTTTGCCTTTCTCTTTCAACTGCTACCAGAGACGACCTGTAAAAGTTTTAAATTATAACTTTATTTCGTAACAATAGATAACATTTGTTTATCTGGATTTTTGGTTTCCAAATGCCTTGCAAGAACAATAAGTCTACTTAATTAAGTTTCTACTACCTGACTTTCAGAAGAAAGTTTTCTGTTTTGGTATTTTTACCTTAGGTGTGTGATCAAGTCCACTAGTGGATGTTGAGGCTCAAGATAGCCACCAACCTCCACCAAACCCTCCTCTTGATCACTCAACTCTTTCACTACATACATTTCTTGTCCAGCAAATATTCTAATAGCCTCCTCCATTGCAAGACATGGTACTTTGGTTTTTACATTACACGCAATCTCTGTTGGAATGGACGCTTCAAATGTTTGTGATAATTCATAGTATATTGGTGCAGACGGTGTACACTCCTCTTTAGGTAATTGATCTTCATTTCTGATGTGATGTAATTGTGTATTAAGATCTTTGAACCGCACACCATTTTCACTCTCTGAATGACTTTCCAGTTTTAATTGAGATAATTCCTCAGAAATTTGTACTTGGTATTTGTATTTGGGATCTTGTAAGCTGGGTTCTTGTAATGGCAAAACTTCACTACCAGTAGCTTCTTTCTTTATTTGTTGCGACTTTTCTAGCTTTGATAATTGGGAATCTACATGAATTACATCTTCTGTACCTAATTCCTTAGAACCTGCATGATCTGATAGCTGCTGTTCTAATTTTAGGTCTAATAAATTAGTGTTATTTACATTAAGGTCAACAAGATTCGACTCTGGTTCCTCTGTGACATATAATTTAAAATCCTCAACTTCTTCCTTAGCTTCAGCACTTTTTATCTTTGGCTTCTTTTTCTGGAAATTTAATGACTCTAGCAGTTTTATCATGAATAGAAGAAATGAAAACTGAGAGGAATGTGTTATGGAAACAATTATAAATTACCAATGCGCAAAAACTGTTTACAATAACAAAGAAGTGTTAACTTGAGTGTTTACCTTTGGTTTCTTTTCCTTTACCATAGTTGCCATTGTTGCTTAACCTAAAATCAATTTTCCAATTTTCTGAGTTCTTTTTATAACCGTTAAATATTTTCTGCAAATTACTTTTGCTTGAGGGTTGTAAACAAACTAAAAATATTTACCTATTTCAAAATTCTCAAAAATGTTGTGTCTTCTAAAAATGTTGTGTGTTAAACCTACTCCAACGTCAACTTCAAAATCATTTGATCAATGACAGGCGTCAAAAACATATGAGCCGTTTTTACTTTTTTCTTTACGGCAATACTGCATATTATAAATGCGGGAAAACACTGGTCACTGAAATATAATATTACTAGCTGTTGCCCGCGACTTCGTACGCGTTAACATAGTATAATAACAAAGATGGATAGCTTTCCCCTTTTTGTGGTTCCTTATACAAAGGGTAAAAACGGGACCCTATTTAAGCAAACGTCAAACGCAAACGTCAAAAAACTTTCATGTTTCTAACTCAAGAAATGATGGACTTTCATTGAATCTTTCTACCCCAATTTCACCCCCTTGGTGGTAGAATTACCAGAAACGCTTAAATACGTATCCATTCATTTTTAATCAGTAGCACAAAAATAAAGTTTCATGTTTCTAACTCAAGAAATGACGGACTTTCATTCAAACTTTCAACCCGAATTTCACCCCCTTGGGGGTAGAATTTCCAAAAACGCTTAAATACCTATCCATTCATTTTTAATCAGCAGTCCAAAAATAAACATTCATGTTCCTAACTTGTGAAATGACGGACTTTCATTTAAACTTTCAACCCCTATTTCACCCCCTTGGAGGTAGAATTTCCAAAAACGCTTAAGCAAGTATTCAATCATTTTTAATCAGTAGCCCAAACCTAAAATTTTAAGTTTCTAACTTAAGAAATAACGGAATTTCATTCAAACTTTCAACCCCAATTTCACCCCTTTGGGGGTAGAATTTCCAAAAATGCTTAAATACGTATCCATTCATTTTTAATCAGTAACCCAAAAATAAAGTTTCATGTTTCTAACTCAAGAAATGACGGACTTTCATTCAAACTTTCAACCCCGATTTCCCCTTGGGGGTAGAATTTCCAAAAACGCTTAAATACCTATCCATTCATTTTTAATCAGCAGCACAAAAATAAACTTTCATGTTCCTAACTTAAGAAATGACGGACTTTCATTTAAACTTTCAACCCCTATTTCACCCCCTTGGGGATAGAATTTCCAAAAACGCTTAAGCACGTATCCAATCATTTTTAATCAGTAGCCGAAACATAAAATTTCAGGTTTCTAACTTAAGAAATAACGGAATTCCATTCAAACTTTCAACCCCAATTTCACCCCCTTGGGGGTACAATTTCCAAAAACGCTTAAATACGTATCCATTCATTTTTAATCAGTAACCCAAAAATAAAGTTTCATGTTTCTAACTCAAGAAATGACGGACTTTCATTCAAACTTTCAACCCCTATTTCACCCCCTTCGGGGTAAAATTTTCGAAATTCCTTCCTTAGTGGGTGTCTACTTAATAAAACAACCCTACTCACCAAATTTCGTGGCTGTAACTTAAACAGTTTTTGCTCAGCGATGATGAATCAGTCAGTCAGTCAGTCAGTCAGTCAGTCAGTCAGTCAGTCAGTCAGTCAGTCAGTCAGGACATGTAATTTTATAAGTATAGATGTACAAAAATATGCGGGAACATAGAATTTTCAGAAACCCTTCTTCCTTTATACATACACACTTTGTTTTCTTACACCCTGTATACGACAGCTGAAATCTATCGCGTGGGCTCAGGCCAGCTGCATACCACCTCACTTGATCAGAGGATTTTTCCTTGGTGGCCGTACCACTCATAATCCCATACCTTCCTTCTCCTAAAATCTCCTTGCTTTGAATCTTTTTGCTGCTTTTGTTCCCAAGCGGTCGCATGCGACCGCGAGAACAAAAGATTTCCTACAATCCGCGATCGAGGTAACAGCTATTGCTTGCAGACTAAAATGTTGCAAACTAGCTGTATAGGGACCTAAAAATCTGAAATTAATGAAACATTTTTCATTTACTACATTTCCATACAGTTTACATAAATTATTAAGTATAGTTAACAACCTAATGTATTGTTACAATAAAACAATATACACATGATACACATTTCATTATTTTCCAAATTAACTGCATACTGATATACATTATAATAATTTCTATGAAATAATAATCTAACTTTTTCATATTAATATTGTTTAAGTTGTAAATTATTGTACAATTCTCTGAGTTCTTAACTGCGATTGGACTAGGCGAGAATGTACATGATCGCACTCGGGCAAGGGGCTCTCGCACGAGACTCTCGTCCGAGAGCTCTCGGCGAGAGTGTACAGCGGGCATAAAAATGAATCATCTTGGAATCATAGTTCAAAGTCCAATAATTTGTTTTATGTCACAGGAAAAATTAACAGTATAACAAAACGATTTAACGTAATAGTATACAATAAAGAACTATCAACTATCTATATGTACTGTTCAGCCGTTTAGGCGTGGAGAGATAACTGACAGACAGTCACACACTTTTAAGTGTAAAATGCTGTGAAGTTGTATTACAAAACTAAGTGATAATACTTTAGGGTGTGTATTTGTTTCTTGTAGAGAGTTCACTGTGAAAGTAGCAGCGCTGAATGACCAAATTTTTTTGGAGAAAAGGTCTTTCAATGCTGCTACTTTTATAGTTACTACTTTTATGTACTTTATATTATATACTTAAACATTTTTGTATAATAATATTTTTTTTTTTTTTTTTTTATTTGTTTATTAAAATCAGGCTACGTAGGCCCATACAATATATATACCTGTCTAACATACATATCAATTATAATCTTAATAACTACACTTTATCACGAATTAACGGCGACGTGACGCGCGCTTCATTCCGGAGTCTTCCCCGGAACCTTCGGTAAACCACATCAGTCGGCCAGAATTCCTCCGCTTCAAAGGTCGACAGAAGATGCATCGGTACTCTCACCACAAAGGAACTGAAGTCGACCTTGTGGCGAGACTGCAGACGTTCGACCCTCAGGCGGAGGGATGTCTTCTTACTGATGTAGTCCACGAGGTCCTCGACCTCCATGGACCAGTGCAGGCGGGATATGTACAGGGGCGTAGCGGGGACCTCGCTCCGCAGACGCAGCTCAGGTACATAGGGCGCGGTGCCGCGATGGTTGCGGGCAGCGGGCTTCTTCTTCCTCTTCTCCACCAGTATGAAGCCCTCCTCATCACACCCCCTGCTCTTGTCCTTGCCAGGTCGAGAAGACTTGGCCTTGCAATTCTTCGTAGCCTTACAGCCTTCCGTAGTCTTGCGACTCTCCGAAGACTTACGGCTCCCATTCTCCCCATTTTTATTCGCCCGCGGGGAAGGTGCGGGGCGACCAGCAACAGTCGCGTAGTTTTGTTGAGTCGCCTGTGGACTCGGCGTCGGCGCAACCGGGAGGGGAGCGCGGGCGGGGGACGCAGCAGCGGTGTTCGTTGACCCGTCCCATAATGCTGACGGGCTAAACTAGACCGCCTGTGCGCCTCTACGGCGGGTGACGAATGCAGCGTCAGGTGACCTACATAATTAATTATTACGTAGATCACTAATGATGAATTCTGACGCCTGCAGTCTACCCTTGACTCCGGCCAACTCCTCCTTCAGGAACCTGATGTCCTTCAGCAGGCTGACGACGTCGACATGGTCCAGCGTGACGGGCGGCAGCTTGTGCAGCTCCTTTGCCACAAAAGCCGGCACCTCATCCGGATCCGTCTGCTTCAGCAGGGAGATGATGTCCTGCACGCTCCTTTCCGTTCCGTCTCTTCGTCGCGACGGCATGTTCGCGCTCTGGCCGAGCTTCTCAAACAGCAGCTGCTTGCAAGGGGCAAATCTCCTCACTGGTGAAGGAGGACTTGCAGATCTGCATGATGCTGACTTCGTCCATGGTGTCGATGGCGTGCTGGATAAACGCCAGCAACTCGTTGGCCACGAGCGCCATGGTCACGTGCAGCGGCAATGTGCCGCGCGATCCGCGAAAATATAAATTAACTAATATTTGCGGCGTGTGTAACGTGGAGCACGACCGTTCGCTAGCTCGACACATTACACAATATGACTTATTTATATGTAGTACGTTATACCTAAATTATAATATATTATAGTATATAATATTTTAGTCATAATATTAACTATACCTACTTTTATTTTTACTGTATTTTAAAACTAAAAGTTGTCAGTAAGACCGCCTATTTGTACATAGTTTTCCTATATTGTGTTTTTAAGTTGAAGTTTAGTTTTTAGTTGTACAAATAAAGAATTTTAACATTCTATTGTATTCTACTTTTACAACTCTATACACGGGACTCGTACACGCCCTAAAATAAAATCACATATGATTTAGTTTTGTGACACCTTGCATAAAACCTACTAATTCATGCCTAAACAATGATTATCGTTAAGTACAAGGAATAAGGATAGTCTTGTATATTTTGAACTTTAAGGTATTATGAATTATGCGAAACAAGACGTGAGTCTATACTATAACTAGCTGTCCCGGCTAACGTTGCTTTGCCATAATATAAAGTATTTCGCCCATATTATTTTATTGAAGTGACTAAATAAGTATGTCGCCATGGCAACGTCGATCGCTATCTCGTCGCACAAACAATGGTCGCCGTCAGTCTCAGGTTGTAATAATTTACTATTATTTATTCAACAAATGCACTTATCAATATATAAAGTACCCAGTAGCCGATTCTCAGACCTACTGAATATGCATATAAAATTTGGTTAAAATCAGTAAAGCCGTTTAGGAGCAATTCGTGGACTAACATTGTGACACGAGAATTTTATATATAATATATAAGATATTATAAATGCGAAAGTATCTCTGTCTGTCTGTCTGTCTCGCTTTCACGCCAAAACTACCGAACCGATTATAATGAAATTTTGTACACAGATATTCTAAAGCCTGAGAAAGGATATAGGCTACATTTTATCTGGAAAAAAGGGTTGTAAGGGGGTGAAAATGCGTAAATTTGGTCAAATTAAGTTAGTTCCAAAAATTCATAATAGATGGCGCCGTGCAGTCTCCTACATAGCGCTGACGCTTACTCAAACGTCTTTCTATAAGAGGTGGTATCATCTTACATTGGATTTTCGATTTTTTCAATTGCTATTTCTTCATTACGTTATTAAAAAACTCAGTACTTTATCTATGTGACGAAACCTTAAACCTATCAATGATAAATAGTTTATGGGTAAAGTTGTAATTGGGGAATGGGGGGCTAAATATACCTTAAAATTTGGCATAAATAAAGTTTAATTAAAAAAATTAAATAAGTTATGTGCACACTGTACACTGCACAGCTGTTTTTGGGTGTTTTGATATAAGGGGTACCAGGGTTTTTTTTATAAAAGCTTTTGACACTAATTTTGTTGACATCGCGCGCTATAAACTGAAGTCCACGCGGACGAAGTCGCGGGCAACAGCTAGTATAATATAATCTAACTTCTATTCCACCTGTGGGCTGTGCCGTGTCCCTCGAAAGAAGTTTTAGTGGCCTAGGCATTTTTTTTTATGGCAGAAATCACATTGATTGTATCTAATATGACATGAATATAATGTGACTTGGAATTGAATCAAGGCTTTCGATGTTTATTGTAATATTTTATAAACCTATTTTTGTATTGATTTGGAGTGCTAATTTTTCTGATCTATGATGCGTACCTTTTAATGGCAACATTGATATCTGAAGCATCGTTCATTCATTTGACATTTTCTTCATTCAGTTAATCGTTCATCATTCGCTATTAATAAATTCTACCAATCAGAGATTAAAGGAATTAAAATCGTACTATCGGATATTTAATCACTCTTTCATTCTTCTAAATTCATTTCATAAAAAACTTCGGAGAGGAAAGTTGTTTTTATAAGCCAAGAAAATCTCAAGCCGAATTTTTTAAACGATTTTAAGTACCTATTCAAACAAGCAGAAGGCACAGAAGAGGATTAAATTGACGTCTATTCAAGATCCCTCATCTAGAACAAGTATCCCTAAGTAGTCTGTGATCTAGAAACAAATTTGTTTTCCATTTCTACAAGTACAGATAAAAGGTACGACCCCATTTTAATTGCTTATGAAATAGTTATTTCTGAGGTGAAACTAGATTAAAAATTCATCAAGGTAAGTGTTGTTCTAGAACTTATTTAGCTAACTTCGTTGTAACTGTATTTTAACTTCTACCTACTTTTGTAATAAATGTTAGCTTTACAGTCTCATTGTATCTTACCCTCTAGCGCAGGCAAAAAAAACTATTTTGTGTGCTGATAAACATCGTTAAAGCTACAATGAGTATATCATCAATTCAGAAATTAGAAAATAGTCAGAAAGTAAGAAAAAAAAGTTAAGATTTATCACTGAGATTTATACTTGGTTTTCTATGTACTTTTTTTTATAGTGGAGGGTACTTATAAATTAGACCATCGTTAACCGTTTTTTAAATTTCTAGATGGCTACAGAAGTACAGTCAGCCAATACCATGCCACAGTTGCAGTCCATCCAGAAAGTGATGGCGTTTCCAACAGTTGGGGCCGCTGTGGAACAAGTGGGTGCTCTATACACAAGAGTTAAAGGTAAATACCTCTATTTCCGGTTTCTACATTTCATTCATCCAACCATTCTATATTCACCCCAGGTTTGGTAGTTCTAATAACGGTTGAGCCTGCTGTACACATTGGGCAGTAGGTAGGCAATAGGCTGATCGCGACAACAATAGAATACAATAGCATTTCCGAGAATCCCCGATCGAAGGATTAATTAAAATAATATATTTTTTAAGCTACATAGGACAATTAGTGTGTTTTTTCTGAACCTCGTTAAAATTTTCCCACAGTATCTGGGCCCCACCTAAAATTACTTGCCGACCCCTGGTGTAGAGGTCTACTTGGCCATAGGTTGAGAGTCACATTTAAGAAATGTTGGCCCAATGAGCTGGCTCTATGTTGGTCCAATGTGTACAATGGGCTTTAGGATTTGAATTTTAAATTGAGGAGAATAGAAAATCGATAAAACAATCTACCCTCGTGTAATCATTTTTTTGAAAATATGTGAAGTTTGTTGCATTTGAGCACTGTGTCACTGCATTACCTACTATTAAGGTATTTTAAATCATATTTAGTAGTTTAAGTGTAATAGGGAAATAATTTTTTGTTAATAAATAGTAAATTCTTCAAAATTAAATTTTAATACAATAAAATCTTTTAGGCGCACATTCACTACTGGAATGGGCACTTTCAACGGCTGAAGCAAGTGTAACACGTGCAGCTTTCACGGCAGTGACATATGTGGCTGTGCCACTTGCGGCTGGAGACGCTAAGGTAGCTGCGGCCATTGATGAGCTGGAGCGCAGAGTGCCACTCGTCCATGAGGAACCCAAAGTGATTGTGGAGACCACAAAACAGGCTGTACTCTCCAAGTTGTCACCACAAATAAATAAGGTAAGATTATGTTTATGTATTTACTATTTACTTTATTTTATTTATGTCTGCCTTTGGTTTTATAGCCATAACATTCAGTTTTTACAGCTATACTGTAAAAACTGATTGTTTCGAGGGTTTCCTAAAAATTCTGCACTTCACACATTCAGCAGCAATTGGGACAAACACTATGATTTTTTATGGTATCTATATGAAGTTTACACTTTATATTTTTATAATCCTTTCTTACACAATGTTAAACATTATAATAATGCTTCAAGCCCCAAGCGGTCACCGGCGACCGCAATAACAATAGAAAGGCTATTGTTTCTCGTTTTTCCACGATCTAAGGAATATAATATTATTATCTATCATAATTCGTAAGTTATGATAGATAATATATTATAATGTGTAAAAATATTATTTCTTATGATTCATAACAAGTAAAATTTTTAGTTATGATGATAATCTGCAGCTAATTACATAGATAATAGTTAGTAAAAGTGTAATTTCAGGGTCCAACACAATCATGATAATTGATAAGACTTTAAAATATTGATAAGATGCTTAATTATTTAATTATGTACTTAAATGTTCCTACTATGAAAGTTATGACAATGGAGAATTATTTAGGTGATCATAATGTACTTGCTACAGCTTGATTATACAGAATTACAGATCACAAGAATATTAATAAAACTGTTATAGACAGTCGCAACTTTCAGCTGAATGTAAGGTCTCCTAGTCAATTTGTTATATTTACTTTAGTAAATATAGCTGACTAGGTGATGTTACAATGTTAATCTATCATATCTATGTAAAATTAAATCAAAACCAGTCAGAATTTAAAGGCTACCAAAAGCAACATGTTTTAAATTAGAATAAACAAAGATATATGTAGATTCTATTTGTTTTAGTGTTGTGTACTACAGTAGTACACAACACTAAAGCAACTAGAATCTATATCATTGTTTGTTCCAATACTAACCCTTGTACCAGTAACTGGTACAAGGGTTGATTGTAATAATTGTGATTTTACTAACCCCTGTACCAGTAACTGGTACATGGGTTAGTAAAATCACAATTTTTTAAAGAGTTTTCCGAGACCAGAGTTTTTGACAACTGCCATACGCGTCATTCGTCACGTAGTCAATAATAGGTCTCGACTCTCGTTCATAGTTTCCGTTCCGCGTTGCACCATCACGTTATTAATATCGTACAAAATACAACATCCTGTTGTCTGCCCTCGGTGTGCGTTGGGAAGGTCACTGCATGCTATTCAACCTTTAGATCAAAATAGTACAATTCTTGGATGCTGTTAATAATACAACAAAAGCCTTCATAAATTGCATTGTGTGTTTTCCTTTCCATCAGGCTATTTGTTTGCTCGTTCACCCAAAAAGATAGATTTAAATATTAAAAAAAATTAATAACAATGAACTGCATCAATGAGTTTTTTATGACATGCCCATTGTCCATTGAACACCACATCCTCGACGATAAGATAGAAGCGAGGATAGTGATAACGCTGATAACGAGGCACTGAACTCCGAACCGGATTCTTTGTGTACTTGCTAATCACGTGGACTATATCGAAATTAGTTTCCATAGGAAATATCTTAGGGCGACCATTTGAGGCATTAGGGTCAGGGGAGGGGCGCCGCTGGGCGACCGTCCAGGGCGCCGAATAAAAAGGGGCGCTGACGGCACCGAAAAAATAACGCCCATGGCGCTGCTCGTGCTAAGAGCCGGGACTGATTTGAGATGGATCGTTCCGATCGCATTGATTGGTTCGAACTGAAATCCCTTAAAAAGCAAATACCTATTATAGTGACACATTTACCATTGCATTTGGTTTAGAGCTCGACAAGGCCTTAAAATTTAAATGAACGTGGGCGAGGGCGTATTACAGTCAAAAATGGCGTTTTTGTATGATGGAAGCGTTAGTTCCTTTTTTCGTCACGTTGTCGAGCTCTACTTGCCCTTTTGCTATGCGGATAAGGGCACAGAATATATATTAGCCAAACAAGGGTTTACCATAAAGGAAAAATACTTCATACAGAGTAATTATCAATTTAGATTCTGGCTTAGGGCCCCCACGCATTAGGCGGCCAGGTCGCTGCGACCACCCCGCGCACTTTGCGGCCACGTCTGCGACCACACTCGTATGAGTAGTGATTTGATGAGTAAACTTTGAACAGTGGCGGGGCAAGACCTAAATTTTATGTGGGCAAGATATATCTTGCGAGGCCCCCTGATGGATGACACTAAAGAGCGGATTTGTTGAGAGAAATTTCTCAAATCAAATCAATCAAAGTTTTATATATAAAACTTTTTTATTTATGAATATTTGAGTATCACAACTCGTAAAACCTTTAAAAAAACCTCGTGGTCCAAGGGGCGCGAGGCCCCTTAGACCGCGAGGCCGTGGGCGGTCGCCCACACCGCCCACGCCTTGCGCCGCCTCTGAGGGCTGGTTTACACGTATTAAGTAGTAAGTAGTTAACTAAATTTTATTAAATATTTAATTAAATTTAGTACTACTAAATTTTAACTTGCTACAGATCTTGCAATCTACGAGCGCGCGGCGCCCTTAGTTGTGTGAGTGACCGTATCTATACACGCGTACATGGCTCGCTCGCTACTGACTGCTCCGTCAGGTACGCACACTAACGAAAATGTCTATTCACATTTTCAACTACAAATAAAGGCTACGCGCGCTCGTAGATTGCAAGACCTATACTTGCTACTAAATTGTGTGTTTACATGCAATTAAGTAACTTAAAATTAAGTTAAAATTTAGTTAACTACTTATCTACTTAAGGGCTGGTTTACACGTATTAAGTACATAAGTAGTAACTAAATTTTAACTTAATTTGAAGTGCCTGCCCGAAATGTGTCAAGTGACAACAAGCCCCGCCTGCCAACTCAACAGAAAATAGTCAAAATTCTAATTTCCTTGTTTAGTACTTAACTAAATTTTAACTTACTACTTGCAACTAAATTGTGGGTTTACATGCTGGTTTACACGTATTATGACGTGTAAACCAGCCATGACTTTGAATATTATTTTGTGCCGCTGGCCGCTGGTCGCGTAATGCGCGCACCTACATAGTATTACATCGTAGAAGAATTAGTTGGCCGCGCGACCTGGCCGCCTAATGCGCGGGGGGTCTTAGCCCATAAGAACTATGTATGTGTTTTGAACTTTTGAATAAACCACTAGCATCAGTTTGGGTAAATGGTAGAGTAGATAGCTTTCTTAGGCTCAACTCACTATTGATTTATAATAAAACTAACTTGTTTATTGATTTATGTTAATCTACACAATTAGGGATTGCAATCCCGCAAAGCGGGATCCCGCAATCCCGCGGAATCCCACGCCAATTATTAATCTGCTGGATCCCGCACCTACAAATCGCGGATCCGCGGATTTGCCTAATTTCTCGGGGAGCCTGTATTATGCTGGAAGCTTTGATAGCAGCGCTTTGTGCCAAACCCGATAATCAAAGGCCTTCGCAATGCACAAACAGCCAATGCCTCTCCCTTCGACACAATCGCCTGAGCCCAACGATGAGTTATAAGTACGCCAAGAGATCACCAGCCGAGCGAAACCTGTACTGTTTGTCACTTAGTAATCTCTGGCCGTCCAAGTATCGAAGGAGCTGGCTATTGTTAATTGATAACCATTTTAATATAAATTGGTTATAGCGATTGGTCTGTAACTGGAAGGATTTGAGCGGTCACCTTTTTTGGGGATCGGGTACTTCCAGGAAGCCGGTACAATGCCAGAAGAACAGGAGAACCGAAAAAGACGCGTTAAGATCAGTGCCAACTCTTTTTTTAACACAATAGGTCCTCCTATTGTATTAAAAAAAGTGTGCTCCCACGTTATATTACGTCAAGCCCACTTGACTTTTGGATATCAAAGGAACGGAGAACTATTGGCACTGAGCGCTGTTGAAACCAAATATCCGACATGACGCTCGTGCATCGCGGTATGGTCGGCGGTTTCTGTCCCCCGTCATCTCGGGTCAAGTTTGACGCAAAGAACTTACACAGAAGATCGGCTTTGTCTTTTTCATGGGCCAATGATCAATTTTCGACGTATAGGGATGGTAGAGTTGGCTTGCAGAAATTCTCTTCAATAGCTTTGGCTAGAGGCTAGAGATGCAAAAAACGACCGCATCTCATCCCAGTCTGCTAACTTGTAGTGCCGGTATTTAACAGCACGTTGTCGCAATACCGTCGTAAGTGGCACAGAACTCCTAATAAGGCAATGATCCGATGAACCAAGTGGTGCGGTCAAGGATGCTTGGTAGCCATCACGATTTTAAGTCAGCAGAATGTCCAACAGGGAAGGATTCTGATCGTCTACATCTGGGATTCGCGAAGGCGTACCTACCAATTGTGTTAAGACGTTTGCAAGGGCAAAGTCGCAGACAGATCTTCTCGCATGATCAGTTTTACTGGGATTGAGCCAGTCGGCGTGGTGGGTTGGTGGGTGGTTTAAGTCGCCAAGTATTATCTCTGCGGATGGGATCTGCTGCTGCACTAAATCTGAAGCAGCTTGCAGGTGTTCAAAGAGTCAGTCCGTCTCGGGGTCACCACTATGGGACCTATAATATTATAGGCACGCATAAACGCGAGGGTGGTCGTCGCAATCAATGCGGAGCAATAATGTTGACAGATCACTGACTTCAACATTGCTGAGGCATTATTAAAAGCATTTTAATTTTAAGATCTAATAAGACTAGAGTGATTACATAATTTAATTGTTATTTTGTTACAAAACAAACATTTTTGTTGCATAATAATATGAGACATTTTCTATTAGTAAAGTAGATTTTTAATAAAACATAAACCTGTTGTTTCAATTGATTCAATTTTATAACATAAATTCAAACATGCGGGATCCTGCGGGATTGGCCAAGGTGCGGGATTGCAATCCCTATACACAATATTATTTATTCTGATGATTCATATACTCAGGTTAAAGGTGTTGCAGTAAAGGACCTTCGGATCACGTAGGTTATCGATCCTCAATACTACCTATTCAATATTGTATTTACCTTTGTTTTGCAACACGTCAGAGTTCAAAGTCTAAACATAGGTATTATGTTCGTAGATTGACGTGTAACAGTATAAACGCGGAATGAGGAATTTAACACAAAACCACTAGTTTCGGATTTCCCACAAGCTGATGTGGTGTTAATATTGTTACAACATGGTTACAACTACTTGGAAACGTTTTTATTTATAGAGTTGCCCGTTTGTCTCGCTGGAACCATATCTTTTCCAGTAATACTTAATAAAAACTAATAACTATCATACATACTAGGACATATCCTATCCTGGGACTCGTCGAAGTATCTACTACAAATTACAAGTTACAACTGCTGAACATCAAAATCGGTTCAGCGGTTGAAGCGTGAAGAGGCAACAGACAGACTTTCTCATTTATAATTTTAGTACATATATGGATATACATAATTATATTATGTATATACTTATAGATATATACCTAGATTTCTCCAACTTGATCCAATTTAGTATATATGGAAAGTTTTACTACTTATCTTGCTTTTTGATTACCGTATTATCGGTTTCAGACCAACCTAAATAAAATGATGCAATTGCACAAATACAAGTCACGAAGAGCTGGCTGCTGGCCTCAATTCATCGGGGCTATTTTATTTTAGGCTGACTCAAATGCAAGGATTTTCATAATATTGTATTTGCAGATTAGAGAGACGTTGCAAATCTTTGCACAGAGCATTTTCTTGTGAAAACGTTACTCACTGTTCTTGGAATACTAGAATCTTTAGTATTTGCCAGATATACAATATTTTGCAGGCCGATCTTGTGACGTAGTCCGTAGATATTATGTATGTACTTGCTTATAACTGATAAAAGTAACAAATTTGATAAAGTACATACTAATACATACTCTATGATAATATATGTATAACAATTTAATCCGCTCAATGAATATTCAAGGTGACTTTCGAGTGTTTATCGCGCAATAAGAATATGAATCCGGTTATGTAGGAAATTATATTTTTTTCTCTACATAAACGTTACAGAGCTATAGGCTGTATTATTTTTTATCTTTACGAGCTAAGGTTTTGTCCGGTTTACATTATTCCAAACCAGAATCCAGCACATACCTGACTCCAGTGCCCATTTACATTACTTCAATAATTATAGTCATCCAGCAGATTAGAATTTGGATCACTGCATTGCACAGTGTGATAAAAACCTCGATTTTGTTTCACCGCGTTTTTCTTTCAAAATACTATAGTTGATAGCTATATAAAAATTAGAGTAAAACTCCGAGATCGATATTCTTTGTAGTTATTTTTTTAAAGAGTGTCAAAGTTGGCGTTTTTCCGGGTCAAAAATTTGCATAAAAATTAATTAAAAAAAAAACTAATCAAGTAACATTAATTTTGTTTATACCAATTGAACAAGCACTTAATACTTTACTTTTTCTCCAAATTTGGTTAACCTACTGTGATCAAGTAGGAGATATTTATTTATTTAATAATTTTAGTTTTTTATTTTTAATTTCGCGATTAGATCGAATTAGAAAAAGTTTTAAGCATGAAACGATAGTGTGAGTAATCCTTTATCAATGTTATTAAAAATCACACTCTAATAACCTCTGTCAGAAGTTATATCCAATTCAATTTTTTTTAACCCATATAGACCCGCCGTGCCCAAACAAGGACACTTTTAAAATTACTTAAATTTTTTGTCATTCAACTTTATTCTTATTTTTATCGTAAGTGTCAATTTGCTAAAAGTGTATCTTCTTATTCTTAGAAGGTACAAATAATATAAATATAGTTACAGTGTTTTATAGTGATTTTTCTGAAGCTGTTTCTAACATCCGAAATGACGCTAAGTTAGTATTTTTTATTTTTGAGTTTTTCTTTTAGGCATATATATTTTTCTACGTGGAAGAACTCATTACAGTATAACCTATAAAAATATACATATTAGCGTGAAAAGCTTTGGTCTTCATAAGATTAGGAGTAGTTTTTTACAAGTGTCCCTATTTGGGGCCACACCGATCATTTTCGTATAATCAATGAACTGAAGGGTATTCAATAGCTATGATAAATACTATAGACTTCAGGAAGTTGCCATGATTGAAGATGACAGTGGTAAGATATATTTAGTCGTATTTTCTTCGCAACTATGTGTCTCTTTACCAGTTTTTCATAACTCAAAGGGGAAGCTGGCTATTGTGCAACTGATACTGTTGGCCAAGACAGTACAGAGAAGTGTTCTCTCGTGTCCGTCAAGGATATTATGAAAAAAAAGAAAACGACGAGATTGACTACCGTTTCAACCAACTAAATCAGAATTTGTTTTACATCGGCTAGATTATAATGTCTATGCGATTGGGGCAAGCCTTTACAGCGTTTTTCTTCTGGGAAAAGTAAATAATTAATGTATTACTGTTGAAAGAATGTGGACGTTAGCTTTCTACATTTTTATCAAAGCTATAACAAGGATATGCGTGGGGTCAAGTCAACTGATCAATCGATTTTCTCGCACTGTTATACGAAACAAAAATTGTTGGTAACTGGTAGGTACTGTTCACGCACATGTTGGATTGTTTTACCACTGCTACAGTAGCAAACGCATGGCGGCTGCATCATCAAGGTAATAAAAACATGAATTGAATCAGCTCCAATTTCGGCGGCATTTGGTCGTCACTACTTGAGACAAGCGGTAGAATTCTGCAACCAGCAATACATATCTGTGTATAACTCCCAAACCTGCAGCATGAAGGGTCACTTTCCCTGAAAACTGTCCCAATAATTGCGTTGTTCTGGTGGGCTAGCATTACGTAATGAAAAAGATCAAAGGCAATTTGAGAAATGTGTGAAAACACGGTACATTCATAAATAATGTATCGAAAATTTTCACACCGTTTGATCCCATTGGCCCCATTTGAGGACGGCAATTTTTTTATATAAAAATTAAAAAATATATATATTTTTTGTGTTTTCCTAATAATTTTATTGGTTTCTATAAATTAATAAAAAAAAATCATATTTTCCACGGCTCAGTTTCATTTGGGTCTAAATGGGTTAGTAAAAATTCGAATTTTTTGTACCTAGGGTTGTCACTAAAGGTCTCTTGTTTGATTTATCTGGTTGATACGCAAATTCGCAATCGATATCCTATACGAAAAATATCAAGATCACGTTTAGGTAGGTCTAATAATAAAAAATCTAAAAAGTGAAAAAATATAACGTAAACTAATGATTTTATATGCTCAAACAGTATCTAATCAGTAATCACCTTCTGATGTAGTCGGGGAAAATAAAATATCAACTTTAGTGACAACCCTAGGTATAAAAAATCCGAATTTTAAAAAAAAATAATTGGATATAACTTCTGACACAGAGGTTATTAGAGTGTGATTTTTAATAACATTGATAAAGGATTACCCACACTATCGTTTCATGCTTAAAACTTTTTCTAATTCGATCTAATCGCGAAATTAAAAATGAAAAACTAAAATTTTTAAATAAATAAATATCTCTCTACTTGATCACAGTAGGTTAACCAAATTTGGAGAAAAAATAAAGTATTAAGTGCTTGTTCAATTGGTATAAACAAAATTAATGTTACTTGATTAGTTTTTTTTTAAATTAATTTTTATGCAAATTTTTGACCCGGAAAAACGCCAACTTTGACACTCTTTAAAAAAATAACTACAAAGAATATCGATCTCGGAGTTTTACTCTGTTTATATAGCTATCAACTATAGTATTTTGAAAGAAAAACGCGGTGAAACAAAATGGAGGTTTTTATCGCACTGTGCATTGGAATAATGTAAACCGGATTTTATATTTTGAACATCCAATCATTCTCCAAGTACTATCAGAGAAGTTGATTCCTAGGCAGATGGCGGACCTTAGTAATTTGGTCATCCGACCGATCACAGCTAACATTGAATTGACATAAGCCGACCAAATGACGTTGGTCCGTCAATTGCCTAGGAATCAATTTCCTCGATGGTACATTATACCTAGCTGCTAACAGCTAGGTATAATGTTCTGAACGTACTGTAGTCGGTAACTATTACGCAAATGGGTGGATCCACTTTTCCTTGCCAAAACCTGTCCCTCACAATTGGAATGCTCTGGTCACAAAACTATTGGCAATAATAATAATTAACTGCTTTTATATGTATATCAAAACTACTGCCATCATAGGCCTGGAGACAGTGACATAAAATTCTTGGTCATTTGTGCCAGTATGGCGGTTTTACAGGGGTATAATTACGTAAAGGCGAAAAGGAAAATGATGGTCATAGCGCTCGCACTGGCAGCCCAAACGCGCACCGGCGTGCACAGGTATATGACACAGGGTATGCTGAACAAAATCTAACCTTAAATGGTACTGCTAACTGCAAGATGAAACCAGCCTACAAAGGTTTACCATGGCCTATATATTCTATGTTCGGAAAAAATCTTAATAGCGCGATCTAGCCAGCGACGGCAATATTTAGTGCGCCATCTATCGAGAACATCAAGAACTAAATACAAAAGTACGCGCTCTAGCGAACGCCGACAACGCAGCAAGCGACATCTATTGATAACATTGTGAACTTATTACTTAACAGTTACAAAAACATTTTCTTTTATAACTTTTTCTAGAATATTTAAAGTACTCACCTAATCAGCTTCACTTTTGTCTTTTCACATATTCAAGATTCGGGACTCCGGTTACTTGAGATTATTCCGATGTAAATAGATGCAAGATTTCGGCCACCACAAATATCTTATCCAAGTGAGTGATAGTTACGGAACACGTCCCTTGTAAGATATCCGATGTGGCCGTTAAAAGGCCGATTTTCATGTGATTTGCAAAATATATAAATACACTTAATAATAAAACTATGGGTTAGTAAAAAACAAACTACTCATTCATTTATAGATTAAATCTATGCGCCTATCCTTTTTTAAATATGATTTTAGGATATCGTCATAGAAAGTTGGATTGCGTTTTAATTCTATCATTAATGCCTTTCCTATAGAAATCATGGAAAGCTCTGTGAGTCATTGTTGATTTTGTGTGTTTTTCAAATATGTGTGGATACGTTTTAAACACGAAAATGAACGCTCTGCCGATGCGCTGCTTGCTGGGATAGTCACAATGAATTTCGCTAATCGTAACACTTCAGAAAAAACTTTATCTAATTTGTCTTTATACAAATTTTGAATAATACTAAATACACAACTATTTGCAAATTGAGGTGATCTATAAATACAGCGCAATTCATTTTTCAATTTATCAAAATTAAAATTTGCCTGATATTTACTAGTGAATTCTCTGATTTCATTTTCAGGGAAACATTCACTATATTTTCTAAAATTCTCACAAGAAAGTAGCTCAACAAACTTTAAATCTTTAATGTTTTTATAACGATTTCTTAATTCACTCACTACATTATCAATTATTTCAACAAAAATTCGCCGATAATGTATTTTTACATCATCGACATTGCGCTTTCTTTTAGGTGGTCCGGTTATGTGAACGGCGGCATCATAATAGATCTCGAACTTCTCTCTGAAACGTTCTAAAATGACTCGAACTCTTTTATCTTTCTTACACAATACGCGATGTCACTAGTTTTTTTTTTGCAAAATATCGTACAGAATATCCGTTTCTGCAAAAATATCTGCGAAAGATTTTAAAAGAAAATAAATTCAAATTCTTTCATATTAAATATTATTTTTAACAAAAAATTAAAACCGACTTCCAAGGTAAAAACAATAAGGATGTTATCCTTATAATATGAACTAAAAAGTATTAAATAATTATTCCTATCTAATAGTGCCTTTTTCCGAATTCGGCTAAAACTCAACTATTTCTGTACTCAATCTTCATCATTTTGAAGTCGGTACCAGATACAGCTAAATCTTCAGTTCTCTGACAGAATATTTGAAACTTTTGGAACTGGCACCGACTTCAAAATTATGAAGATTGAGTACAGAAATATCGAGTTTTAGCCGAATTCGGAAAAAGGCACTATTAGATAGGAATAATTATTTAATACTTTTTAGTTCATATTATAAGGATAACATCCTTATTGTTTTTACCTTGGAAGTCGGTTTTAATTTTTTGTTAAAAATAATAATTTCACTCTTTTTAGTTACCTAGTAAACCCAAAGACTTCTATTTAATTGAGTAAACCATCGCGTTCTCTCCGTAGAATACCTGTATATTATTCTACGTATCTTAAATTACAGTCACACTTACAAAATATAATATCAGCTGCAGCCTGCAGATAATTTTAAACAATACATTTAAAAAAAATCGAAGTGAATATGTGTGACGTGCTAAGTAGCCGGTCGCCGGACTAGTTTCAATAGGCTGGCACTCGCTCGAGTTGTCGCACACGCAGCGCACTGTATAGTACCCGGCCCGCGCGGCCGCGCCGCTCGCTTGACAGCCCTGGCAGATTAAAGCGAGACGGTACTATGAACGCTAAACGCAATGCAAAAGGTTGAAATTAGGTTGTTTTCCAGAATATCTCGGCGAAGTGAGGTGTTACAATCGCAGCAACTTACTTCTCAGAAGTAATGTCAAATGTGTGCCTTATATCTCCAGAGAGATAAGGTTGAATTTGGTGACATTGGTGACCCTGACGTGGTAATGATGATGATGATGATGATGATGAATGTAATTTGCATAGTAGCATATGCTTTCAGTTCTTAAAACAGCGCCTAAACTCTCAAACTTGTAGGTACCCATAAGGAATCCGGAGTTCTCTTAGTATCTTCGGAACCATAGTATACTTCGGTGCAAAATCTTGCGTTTTGGTAGCATATGCTTAGGATGCTTCTCATAAAACCAAAATCACCATATGTTTCCATATAAATTTCGAGGAATTCCCTCGATTACTCATGGATCCCATCATCAGGTCACCACTTTTGTGAACATGGTACCAAATTGGAGTGAAACCTAATACAACAAAACAAAAATTTCGAAAATCGGTTCACAAACGGCGGAGTAATCGTTGAACATACATACAAAAAAAAAAAAAACCACAGCCGAACATATAACCTCCTCGTTTTTTGGAAGTCGGTTAAAAAATGAACTGACTTGTGCCAGTGTTTCACCATCCCAGTCTTGTGTATTTTCGTTCATATTTTCAAACAATTCTAGGAGGTGGGTGGACTCATTATTAATTACATTAACCGTGCGCGAGTGATACGTCCACCTTGTTTCCGCGACACGAGGCAGCTTTTTCATATCGGCAAAGTTGTTGTAATGGGCCATTCGCTTTGTACTAGTGTGAAAAAAAGGCGCGATTGATTTTATAATACTAAAAAAGCGTTTTGTTTCAGCAACTCGTTCGAACGATTTCGATAAAACTAAATTTAATATATGTGCTGAACACCAAACGTACATACTCGTAGCTTGTGGACATTTTTGTTTCACCAAAGCCTGCACGCCATTAATTTGTGAGCCACAATCTAACTCTTCTAAAATTTCCAAAAAAAATAGAACTCAAGGCTACAGCGGTCCGATCCGCGCTGACATCAACATATTTGATAAATCGATCGACTACTTCAGAATCACGAAAATATCTCAAAACTAATACTAATTGTTCACGGCCGCTAACATCAGGAGTCTCATCTACCATGACGGCGACAAAATCGGACTGTTTAATTTCGGCTTTAACGCGATCGATCATAACAGATGCAAGGCTCGAGATCAAATATCCGCGCCCCCCCAAACCCCTCCCAATGCTTCTGAAAGTGTTGCTTTTAACAAAACAGTTTCACGTCGTTAGTGCTGAGTTTTAATTCTCCTTCTTAGGAACAAACTAAGTTATTAATTATAAAAGTGAATTCATTCGAACCTAAACATACAGATTTCGAGTGTCATTTGATTAAGTTTCGTCCCATCTTCTACCAAACCCTAGGAGTGCTGCTTATCAGAAAACAGTGTCTTTCATCAACCTTCAATCTCATCATCAAAATTGAAGTTTCCGATGATCAAACTCAATTTATTTTGTCTCTAATACTATTTACCTATTACAACACAATTTAGTTTACCTAATAACACCTAATAATTCGCGGGTAACACCGCGGGGCACAGCTAGTATGTTTCATAACTTTTAACATTAAACTTTCGAGTTACATTCCCTTTTTGCTCTATTCACTATCAGACTCCTATTTATGATCATACGATCATAAATAGGAGTCTGATAATGCCATACCTGTGGGAGGCAGCGAATGTGAATAATATTTTTTTTTTAATCCTAAGATTTCATACGTAATTCAAACGGTTTTTCAAGTATGGCGCCACTTTTTCCGTCTACTACAAGTATGGCAAATATAATAATGGTAACATTGTATCGTATAATTTCCAAAAATCCAAATGCCATACTGGTACAAATCGTCCAATTTTTATCACTTTTTTGCTCAAGTCCGATAGTCATCCCGGCCCATGGTTACAATCTGTAATATTTTTTTTTGGTACAATTGTCAAATGACGAGAATACAATGATGCCATGATGTAATAAATGATTTTACGTATTTTATAGTCGTATTTTTAAAACGTGTCAAATAAATAAGTATTTTAAGTATAGCAGCACTTTTTCCCTCTACTAGAAGTATGGGAAAAATAACAACGGTCATATTTTGTCAAATACTTTACAAAAATTTTAATGCCATACTGGTACAAATCGTTTGGCGAAAAAAAAAACCTACACCTTTGCGGTGGTATGGCGGCCATTGGGAGCTGTCGGAAAAGTATGGCAAGGTGATTTTCGTGAATGGCTACTCGACGATGATTAGCTATGCAAAAATTAGCCTGGTACAAATGGTTCAATTTTTTTATTAAAATTAACGTATTCGCGTCGGTATGGCGGGCTGTAAGCCGCACCCGACAAGTATGGCATTACGCTTTCGCCTACTTATTTTTTTTCGACTATCTGAAAATACAAGCATTTTTGTGGAACAAATAGTTGTTATTTATCCGACACGTTCGATTAACGCCCACGCGTTTGGGCTGCCAGTGCGAGCGCTATGACCATCATTTTCCTTTTTGCCTTTACGTAATTATACCCCTGTAAAACCGCCATACTGGCACAAATGACCAAGAATTTTGTGTCACTATCTCCAGGCCTATCATATTAACGTAGGGATTAATAGACATTTTCTGTTGAAAAATATAATAACTTACATGTTCCCGCCGACGAAAATTCACTTTCATACAAATTTCTGTTGTCCTTTTGACAAATCGATGTATTGAATTTAATATTATGAAAAAAGTTCCAAAGCGAAGGCTGTTTTAACATTCCGATTACGTATTTGAATGTGTAACGCTCATAAATCTTTAATTATAGGCTACTAAGTTTTTTTTTATTTGATAATTTGAATTTAACAAATTTGTCCCTACCAAAACTAAAATACGCTGGTCCGCTGTCATACGACACATAAGGTGGGGTAAGTGCGACAGACACAGCCTTTAAATAGCTGGACCAGTAGGAAACCTTTTTGGGTTTCACCTGATACTCGTCACGCCACTTTATTTTCGCTAATTGATCGGCAATTTCATCTGAGACTCTGAGTGAGGCAGCGTGTTTTATTGTCGAGCTGCGTTGTAGCATCGAAATTAGGGTAAATATATTAATAATTTCAATAAATTTTTGTGGTTATATATGGATATTATGTCTTAGTTTTCCTGGATATTGTTGAAATTTTTAGATTTCTCATATTTATCGACAAAAAATAAAATATGTGTAAATGTCTCCTGGGTAACGGTTCCCCTGTCGTTACCCAGGAGACAATTGTTACTAAGATGCTTACCTTCTAACTAAATTTGCTAACCGTTTGGTTTACTAACGTTATTTACGTCCGTTTTCAGCTACCATGCCTTTAAATAAATAAATAAAATAAAAAAAACAAATTGATAAAATCTGTATTCCAATTTTTGAACATTACACAACCACAAAAAATATAAAGAGAAAAAAAAAACAATATTTTTTGTGTTTGTGTTCAAACCATACCTTTTTGGAAGACCTTTTCTGATTCATTACGACTTTGTCTATGAATAAAGTATTTTGATCTATCAATATCTTTTATTATATTTAAGTTAAATCCAACTAATTAAACGTAACGTATTTTTCCCAAAAAAACGCTCAAAGAGTCAACGAAAATCGGTGCTGAAATCTATACTTTTAATATTATAAAGCGGAAGAGTTAGTTTGTTTGAACGCGCTAATCTCAGGAACTACTGGTCCGATTTGAAAAATTCTTTCAGTGTTAGATAGCCCATTTATCGAGGAAGGCTATAGGCTATATTTTATCACGCTAAGACTAATAGGAGCGAATAAATAGAGGAAAATGTGGAAAAATCGGGGAAAATTATATGAAATGCTTATTTAGTTTGAACGCGCTAATCTCAGGAACTACTGGTCCGATTTGAAAAATTCTTTCAGTGTTAGATAGCCCATTTATCGAGGAAGGCTATAGGCTATATTTTATCACGCTAAGACTAATAAGAGCGAATAAATAGAGAAAAATGTGGAAAAAAACGGAGGAAATTATTTAAAATTCTTATGTTATTTGGCACACATGAAGAATAGACCACGTGAAAGGACATAGGTTTCTTTTTTGCGGAAAAATGTACGGTTTCCATGACATTCCTAAATTACGCGGGCGAAGCCGCGCGGAACATCTATCATAGCATAAAAGTATATTGTCCCACACTATATACTTTTAAGTTTTATGATTTGCTCGTTAACTATTCAATCGATGTACGGCAACAACCATGGGCGCCGGCAGGGGGGTGCCAGGGGGTGCACTTGCACCCCCTGTTGTTCGTAAAAAGTAAAAAGAAAAGAAAGAAAACTAAAATCTGCACCCCTTGGAAATTATTTCTGCCGGCGCCCATGGGAACAACTATAAACTATAGTCCACGCGGAGGAAGTCGCGGGCAACAGCTAGTTACTGATATAAAATTAAATGTTTAATTAAGATGATTCCCTATAGTGATAAGTAAAAAAAGCATGGTTGAATTTTTTGAAAAAAACTTGATCGCGTGTAAGAATAGTTGATTCACCCAAATACGAAATAGCTCAGTAACTATTTAATATCTAATTCGTTTCTGGGCTTGTACCACGAAACCGTTTTGAGACTCAAACGATCGAACGAGAATGCCGCATCCTACTCTAACAAACGTGAAATGACGTTGTTAGAGCAGGACGTGGCATTCTAGTCCGTTTGTTTGAGTCTCAAAACGGTCAGTATTTCGTCCTACCATCACTGTAGTTATTGTATTTCGTATTTGCGCTTGTTCTGCTGCGGCTTTCCGCTTTGCACACAATAATTGAGGAAGTAGACGAGAGAAAGTATTACGGACACTTCTTCATTTACATCCTACGTTTTCCTATTAGATAACATGGCCAAGTAGCAAACTGCTGTATACGTGATGGAAATGTATCACAAGATCACAATTTACGCTGCTTACATCGCTGGTAGTCACTAGTCAGCAGTGGCGGCCTTACCCATTGCGAAGCCATGGGCGGCCCGCGGCAAGTATTTGCGAGGCCCTCTGTCTTCCAAAAAAACACCTTGCGAGGCCCGGGGCGCCACTGCACTGCTTGTGCCTTGTCGGTACTGGGTATAATATCTCCGCATCGCCGCGCCGATGCAATACTATTAAATCTGGGTGTTAGATTTTAGAGGAATCAGGACTGGGACATAGACTTAAGTATGAAGCGATATAGGGTAAACTTTAGAAATTGAAAAATGTTTTTATACATATACATTATATCAGTTATATAATAATTATGGTCGGTGGAATTGCTGTCTTATAAGTTATACCTATCATTTAAAGTTACAGCGTTCTTAGCCTACATATTCACGTTGTCTTTTTGGTTTCATTGCACATTGCAGCTGTATTATGAACACAAACAAGTTTTCTCGACGCTCAAACAATTTGCATGAGTGACTACATTTTTTATTATAGACCATGATGGCGGAGTAACCTTGAAGCGTGAACTTTCTCATGGCATTAAACTTTCCATTAAATATGCGTTTACGGTGCACCTGTTTAAAAAAACGTATGCCTTCGTTGTAAGTGCCAGGACTGCAGTCTGCAGCTCGCAATACTAGATGGCTGTAGAGTGTAGATGGCTACCAGTAGGCGATGATTCTAGCTTCTAGTCTATTTCTTTGAAAAACTCCGAAGTCCTAAAAATACTGGTGAGAGGAACTCACTGTAAAGTCTATTCTCTCCTATCTCTACTAACGAATGCGAGTATTATTTCACAATTCACACATTTTATACGTTGTACGATTGCTACAAGAGGGATCGCCGCATACGTCTACATATTTGATTAATTACAAACATTACAATCGCAACAGTATTTATTCTAAATTCGATTTCTTTTCGATTTGCTTAATAAGTAGGTAGATAATTGCTCACGAAATGCTAGGCTCGCTGTCGCTTGTTTTTATAAGCACAAAAAGTAAAAACATATTGTTGTTCTGACGTAGTAGATTGTTAGATAATTATATTAAATTGGAATACATTACGAAGGCTTAGTTTTTTTGTTGCGAATACGAAGTATATGCAATGCTTGCCTTTACAATACTACTTACTAGATTGCTACTACTTATTAGATGGCTTCATTAGCGTGGTGATGTTCGTTTTCTCAGTAACATAGCCTAGCGAGATGTGAACCAAAAAACATAGTTTCTGTCATTTGAAGCACCGGCATAGCACCCCGGTATACCGCCTACGCTTAGTTTGCGTATCGGGACGACCTGGTATCTCCAGACATAATAATAAGTATGTTTTGAGTAATAAGTATCTATTTCTGAAGAATTTCATGTATTGCAGGTATACGGGGCGCGTAATGTGGCCGAGCAGCGCGTCAAGTCGCTCAAGGAGCTGACATGGACCAAGGCCAACGCCCTGCTCTCGACGGCATACGGACAGAAGGCGATACACAGCGTGGACACCGGCGCCATGTACGCCATGCGCCTGCTCGACCACTACCTGCCGCCCACACCTGAAGAAATTGGCTGTAAGTTACCGATAACCGTGACGTCATAATAACCCATCAACTCCCAAGCGGCACCCGGGGTCGCATAGCTCGCATAACAATTGAAAATCTATTGTGTATATGTATGTGGTATTAATTATTGTGCTCTTTAATAAAATATGGACTCCACACTTATGCCCACTAATGGTGGCTGCAGAGAAATCACACATAAACGGCCAATACACAAATGCCTCATCTCATTATGATGTTGTAACTTGTGGCGTACCTTCACTACGTAGTGAGCATAAGAACATCGAATACCTTAAGAAAACTTAAGCAAACAGCGAAAAAATAACGCTAAACATGCAGTAATATTCTTGCATATTCTATTTTAGGAGTCGTCCTTTTGTTGTCGGTCCACTCTAACGGTAGGCGCGTTTTATGACGCCCTCAGATGCTTCGAGATAACGATATCTATTAAATTAATCGCAGTCTCGGCGATAAATGCGGACCTTGATCGAAAATATAGTCTTTTGCGAGTCTAGAACATTCTATTGCGATAATATGAGCAATGAGATAAAACCAGTATGTTTTTATTTACTGGAATGCTTTTAACCCATCAAGCCCCATAAGAGCACCGGTGATCGCGACAACAATAGAATACAATAGCATTTCCAAGAATCCGCGATCGAAGGATTAATACATATTTTTTCATGATAAACAAGGAAGTGTCTTATAATTATAGGCCTGGAGATAGTGACACAAAATTCTTGGTGATTTGTTCCAGTATGGCGGTTTTACAGGGGTATAATTACGTAAAGGCGAAAAGGAAAATGATGGTCATAGCGCTCGCACTGGCAGCCCAAACGCGTGGGCGTTAATCAAACGTGTCGGATAAATAACGAGTGTCGAACGATTTGTTCCACAAAAATGCTTGTATTTTCAGATAGTCGAAAAAAAATAAGTAGGCGAAAGCGTAATGCCATACTTGTCGGGTGCGGCTTACAGCCCGCCATACCGACGCGAATACGTTAATTTTAATAAAAAATTGAACCATTTGTACCAGGCTAATTTTTGCATAGCTAATCATCGTCCAGCAGGGCAATCGCGCTAAATTTTTTCAACTGAACCGCAAATGAAACTCGGACGTTGATCGACTTTTGGAACGATTCGGTATCGCGCTAACGTTTTGACAGCTAGTTGAGACGTTACTGAACCTCAGCCCGAGCGCAAACGCTGTCAAAACAAAAAGTTGATACAATGCAACTTCTACTCGCACGTTTCTGAAACGTTTCTTATTTTGGTGTGTTAAATTGACGAAAATCGATGGAAAAATATAACATAAGCTATAATCAAATTATAATATAAGCTTATGTTTTATTTCAAAGCTGTAAAATAACACTACGGACTAGTTTGTTATAAAGTGAATTGAATTTTGACATTACTAATTAATTCTTTACGTAAACGGTAAATGTTTTCTACTTTTGTCACAAGTCACAACTCACAAGTCACTATTCAACACACTTATATGGCGTTTGTAAAATACGTATAGTAAAACAATATTATGAATTCAACTACGTAAATTAAAAACTCCAAGTAATAATCATTTACATTCATAAGTTCTACCAACACAACTTCACCCGTGTCATATTCATCCGTATATTGTAAATAAACAATTTGTCAATTGACCAATTAACACATCGGATTTTTTTTTTCATATTTAAGCCAATCAAAACTAAATCAAAAGGGCGCTGATTGGTCCGCTGCAATGTCTGTCTAAAGGTCAAACGTTGCGCTTCGTTCGAGTTCCATCTAAGGTTGAGCTACGGTTGAAACGTTAGCACGATACTGAAATTTGTTCAGACGCAGCGGAACCAAACCGTAACTGAACCACAACCAAAGCAGATGTGAACCCAGTAGCCATTCACGAAAATCACCTTGCCATACTTTTCCGACAGCGCCCAATGGCCGCCATACCACTGCAAAGGTGTAAGTTTTTTTTTTCGCCAAACGATTTGTGCCAGTATGGCATTTAAATTTTTGGAAAGTATTTGACAAAATATGACCGTTATTATTTTTCCCATATTACTTCTAGTAGGCGGAAAAAGTGCTGCCATACTTGAAATACTTATTTATTTGACACGTTTTAAAATTACGACTATAAGATACGTAAAATCATTTTTTACATCATGGCATCATTGTAGTCTCGTCATTTGACAATTGTACCAAAAAAAATTGTTACATATTGTAACCATGGGGCGGGATGACTATCGGACTTGAGCAAAAAAGTGATAAAAATTGGACGATTTGTACCAGTATGGCATTTGGATTTTTGGAAATTATACGATACAATGTGACCATTATTATATTTGCCATACTTGTAGTAGACGGAAAAAGTGGCGCCATACTTGAAAAACCGTTTGAATTACGTATGAAATCTTAGGATTTTGAAAAAAATATTATTCACATTCGCTGCCTCCCACAGGTATGGCATTATCAGACTCCTATTTATGATCATACAGGGAACTGTTAAAAAAAGTTTCAGGGTGGTACAAATCGTTTGGCGAAAAAAAAAAACTTACACCTTTGCAGTGGTATGGCGGCCATTGGGCGCTGTCGGAAAAGTATGGCAAGGTGATTTTCGTGAATGGCTACTCGACGATGATTAGCTATGCAAAAATTAGCCTGGTACAAATGATTCAATTTTTTTAATTAAAATTAACGTATTCGCGTCAGTATGGCGGGCTGTAAGCCGCACCCGACAAGTATGGCATTACGCTTTCGCCTACTTATTTTTTTTCGACTATCTGAAAATACAAGCATTTTTGTGGAACAAATCGTTCGACACTCGTTATTTATCCGACACGTTTGATTGACGCCCACGCGTTTGGGCTGCCAGTGCGAGCGCTATGACCATCATTTTCCTTTTCGCCTTTACGTAATTATACCTACCCCTGTAAAACCGCCATACTGGAACAAATCACCAAGAATTTTGTGTCACTATCTCCAGGCCTATTAGGCCTGACTAAAATCGGTGGAATAAAATACACTTTGATTTTTTTCCTTCAAGGTCTGTCCAAAACTCAGATAACTGATTAGGCGAAAATTCTAAGTTCTAACTTATTCATATTATAGTTACGTTGTAAGAGCGACATTAAAGGTTCTCTCTTTTCAGCATCCACTGATATGGTGGCAGTAGAGAGTGATCCCGCCATGCACACCGTCCAGACCGTGGGCCGCCTCAGCTCGGTGGCCGCTCGCCGCGTGTGGGCCAACCTGGCCGCGCGGATCAACGACCTCAGACAAGCTGGTATGTGGCACATTTAAACTTGTACCATTAGAGAAGTTGATGCATGGGCAGATGGCGGACCTACGTAATTTGGTCGCGTTTTATCAAACCAGCCGATACCGAAACCGAACCGATGACCCAAATGAAGTAGGTCCGTCAACTGTCTATGAATCAATTTCTTCGATGGTACATTATAACGTTTTCTAGTAAGTTTGACTGGAAGGTCTGTTGTGCGCTGTGACATCGCACTGCACTGCATACAGAGTTCATTAAAATTTTAAATTTTCGTTTTCTTTGAAAGAGATAGATCAGGGGTTCCCAATCTTTTTCAGCCTGCGGCGCACTTACAAGTCAATATATTGTCACGGCGCCCTACTTTACCTAGCTATTACAAAAATATACATAAATTTAAACATTTTTAATGATTATAGTCAGGTAAAGCAAGTAATTATTTACTTGCTTAACCTTATTAAATAATAAACAAATATTTAAGAGCGTTTCTCAAAAAATTTGTACTAGTGGAGTTCCCAGAGCGTAAAAATCGTGCAGACCTCCGATTTTTGCAATAGTGGATGAAAATTGAAAAGAAAAAAAGGAATGTGTAGCTGATAACATAAATAATAAAGTTTACCTATTGAAAAGTTGTGCTTTTGATTTTTAAATTATTCTCTTCCACTTCAAGTAAACTCATAAACTGTAAAATTTTGAAGAAAATTTGCATATTTCTTTCTTTTAAATATATAGCAAAATAATAAAATATATTATTATTTTTTTGATTTGTATCGTTGCTTATATTCCAAAGAAAGAAAATAAGTTGAAAAAATATATAATTTCGATTTTAAATTAATATTTTTGTATGTAGATGAGCATACCTCTAAATGTGCTTGTTGTGTGCCTCGCCAGGTAAATGGTGTTCCTATTTTTCTTTGGTTTTAAATAGGAAGTTTAAAATTATTTTTTAGGCTTAACAAAGCCTTCTATTTTTTAATGTGTATAACTTTTTAGCTCTTTATTAAATTTTCTGAAAATGTAGCACAAACTTTTCACGGATATTTCGAAGAAAATCTGTATTTTATTTATTTTGGTTAGGTTTTTACAGAATAAAATTGTTTTTTTTTTCATTAATTATATTTGCTAAAACATACTTAAAAGGAAAAAAGTATAAATTAGGTTAAGAACTAATATTTTTTGTATTCAGGTAAGCATTTTCCAAACATAAGTCGCAGCATGCGTCTTTAGTATGTACGTGAGATTTGTAGCACCCAATTTTTTTTCTGGCTTTAAGTAGGAAGTTTAAATATATTTCAAAGACTAGAAAAAGTCTTTCATTTGTCGATGCAATTAATGTTTTAGCTCTCACTTAAATAAATTCTCAACAAATATAGAAAAATATTTTCGGTATATTTTACACATTTTTGGAGATATTTAAACGTTTTTAAGTACTTAAAAGTTATCATTTCTCTAAAAATTAAATACGCACAACAAGTAAGTTTAACACACTTTTCGTTACAACCCTTAAATCCACCCAAACCCTTTTATCTTGGTTACGACGAGCGTTAATCTCTAAAAACTTTGCAAAAACCTTACAGTTGTATTTAGCTTAGCAAAGCAAACTTTCTTTTTTTAAAATTGTGTATTTGGTTAATTTTTAGCGTAAACAATCGGATAAGAGTCATTAAATAACAGGAACAAGAAAAAAAAAATTTTTCTGGACCGATTTTATATGGTGAAATATTAATTTTTGATAAAACAAAATTTAATTTGTTTTTAAAATATACGTTACCACTCAAAAGTAACAAAAAAGGAAGTAACAAAAAAAGTTAAATAAACTTTTCAACTTATATACGCATACAACTAAAACTAATACTCGTTTATGATTTGACTTACGAACTCAAAATTGGGAGCTTTAATAGATCTAAAGGCGAAATAATAATAATTTAGAGCTTACCTGCGTTTCTTGGGTAACAAAGGATGGGTATTTTTTGGATCACTACGCTAATAGACAACCTTCTGTTCGCGCACGTGGAACGTAAAAGAAATATCAAAACAAAAATAAGATGGATACCGAGCTTAACAATTTTGCCACTCTACTAAAACATATTTATACCAAAATAGACTCCAAAATTAAAAAAAATATCGGTTGTCTGTAAAGTCGGTTTACTGACGATAGTTGAACAACGTCATAGCCTTAACCCCCTCAGTTCCGGGAAAAATCTATGCAAAAAAGTTGGCAGGTCAATGTGCAAAAAAATGGCGCCCGGCCTACCCTCTTTGTTAAATTAATGTAATATCCTTACATACAATCCATATTTTATGTTTGTGTGAACTACATTATAATATATGTTAAATTTTCTATCTATCAAGCCATCATAATATAGTATTTAGTCCGATGTGATATAAGTTTCACAATTATAAACTTTCGAAACTATAATTAGTGACTTGTTCAGAAGAAATAAACGAATACTTTATTCTTCATATATTAAGTCATACCTTGACACGTAGGAAATAGAGCAAAATTTTGAATAGCCGAAATAATACTAATAGCTCACAGATTGTTTATTTATTTTTCATTCAGAGTGTGGTCAATGTATCAAAGGTCATAACTAACCAAACTTCTTCATACAAAAGTATTCTCTAAGTCATCGAAATACGCAATATAATCGAAACAAAGAGCGCGGCCCAGGTGGGCCTTACGGTTGTTGAGAGACTTGAGAGTGTAAATGGAACGCCTCAGAGCTGTCAGCGAGGTAACGCCGCATGAACTGTCATGTTTTTCGGGCGCGCACCCCATATCGAATTATAAGACGTTATCACGTCAAAATATGGCCACAAAAAAGGAATTTCAAAGAGGAACTTTTCCCGCGATACAATAAAAACATTATTTATTAAATAAATTTGTTCTAATACGACCAAATATTCTTTTTAAATGATTTGTGGTCTTGCAGCCCTAAATAAATACATAAGTTGTTTCAAAAATTTCCGCAAGGCCTTACAAATACAATCAATTGTTTGGGAAGGTATGAAATTGGGACACTTCACTTTTCATACAACTAGCCTAGACCAATTTTCAAAATATTTTTATAGTGCATAATTTATTAATATAATTCTAATTTGTAGATGTTTTTTACTTAATTCATTTAACTTACTACGTATACAATTTAATAGAAATGGGTAATGGTCTATGTTATTTATAGAAAAAAATATTTTAAAATGTGGGACAAAGATTTAGATAGAAAGTACAAATTTTTTGAGAAACGCTCTTTATCATCTGCCTGCTTTGTATAATTCATAATATTGTAATTTTATTTAATACTAATATTTGTGGTTATGGATAATGATGGAGGATCGACTCACGGCGCCCCTCTTGCCTTTCCACGGCGCACCAGGGCGCCGCGGCGCACAGTTTGGGAACCCCTGAGATAGATACTAGATTTTCTCTTACGCTTTATTTATTTGTTTTAAACAAATTTTATGCTTATTCCCTACTGAAAGTGCAATCTAATACTGATCGTTATAATCGGTAATACTTTGTCGAGTCTTGTTCTGTAAAAGAGGTGGACATTTTTTGTCATGAAACACTAACCAGCTATAATTGTAGGTGTGGAGCTGGACGTCCGTCGCTACATCACCGCTCTGATGGCGGCGCTGCACCTCGCCAAGGTGACCAGCGACCAGCAGACCAAGGAGGCACCGACCACTAACCGTAAGGCCGAGGCCGCGCCCACCGTCGAGTCCCCCCAACCGCAGACCGCCGCAAACACCCCCACCACCGTCCAGAAAGTCAAATCCACCCCCGAAGCCAAGTCCAATGGAAACGAGTGATCCTACTATTTAATTTTGTCTATGCATTTTAATTGTAAGTGAATCCACAGTGCCGATATATGAAAGTATATCAACTTTGATGGATTATATTTAAGTGATACGTTTAATTATTAAATCTATACTCATTATTGCAATATTGGTGACTGAGAGTTTTTGATGTATTTAATCTTTTTATATTGTGATTATTTTTGTAATGTAATGAATCTACAAATATAATTTTTTTCCTATAATATTAATTGGTTTCATTGATACCTGCTATGTGTAGTGTGGGAGGGATTGTAAGAAAACACACAACTAAATGCAATAAATTTATTCATTAATTACAATATAATATTGTATAGATCATTATTTTAACAATACTTTAGGCCCCAGATTTGCAAGATATGAGACCCGATATGACCTATTTAAGTGGAATATTAAACAGTCGTGGTCTTAAGTACGTCGCTGCTTACGTGACTACTAGTATAGTTGAAAATGTAATGAAATCCTTAAAAGTAGAGAAAGAAAGTTTAAAGACGAATTGGAAGTACATTAGTAATGTCTGTTGGCACTTTATAAGAAATATAACAAAATATTATAATTTATTATTCGAAGTTGCACAATGGCAATAAAGTATAAAATAAGGTATTTATAAACATAGGTAGTGATATATAATATATTTTTTAAAAGCACAATTAAATTTTATTTCTGGAAATGTACGTATTTAATTAACTATTATAAGATAAATACGATTTCATTTATAATTAAATTATAATTACTAGTTGCCCTTACATTTTGGTAGATCAATTTATAACGCATTATAATTAAATAGGATTGTTGCGATAATGCCACCTTGTCACTTAAAACTAGTCGATACAATAAAATACTTAACCGTGTCCTAGCGTTGAGAATGAAATTAAAAAGCGAAACAAAACAACTATAGGTCTACCAGAATCTGATGGCAAAAAGTGAGAAAAGAAATTGACTAGCAATACCGGGGTAATTGGAATAAAACATCTTGATACCTTTTTTTCTTTATAGCGGCTGATTCTGTGTGTGAAACATCAACATCATGTCAATATAAAAATTTATCCAATGACGAAGGATATTTTTTGAAAATCTGCCATCCAAATTTGTCATCAGATCCTGGTAGACCTATAGGTACATAACTAAATTAGCTGGTATGGCTGAACTACGAGTACCGCCGCGCGCCGCAATCTCGTCTCGCGGTCTACCCGAGGCCGTGGTCCTCGAAGAAGCCCTGCGGAGTCTCCTCCTGCAACAAGTGGTATCACTGAGCCAGTCTCGCTCGTGGCCGTGTTAGGCGAGCTATCGCTAGTCGGCAATTTACAACGAACTGTGTGAGCGTTAGTTTGCTATATGTTTTTTTTTTTTCTGTTAATGTTTATGATAGTGATAATAGTGGGTAATCGGTCATAACCCAATAGGCGTCATGAATGTATACTGAATTTTAAAAAATGAGTTTTTCAAGCATATCTACTCATAATACAATCTTCCACTACAACATACTTACCTATGAATGGAAACCTTTATAATTATATTAATGAAATCTTAAAAATAACATTTAATAAAAATCTGATTTTATAAATGACGATATATTTTATTATCATACAAAGTTACATTACATAGGATAGTAAAACATTTATTAAAACTTATGATAATATGCTGTAACTATGTTAAGTATAAACATGTTCTTATAATATGACAAAATTTTAAAGGTAACAAATTGAGGAATGTTTTTAATTATTTGGAATGTTCTGTTACATTTACTCTAAACATACTTGAAATAGCACATTTTATGTTTGCACATTTATGTATGCTGTGCTAAGCCATTGATATAATTTCAAAGATTTATAGGTAAGTATAAACTTAGCCTAACCGTTAGAGTTAAGTATGAAATAACTATATTGTATGAATAAAGATATCAAAAGAGCAAAAATAGATTATTAACCTAAGACCTAAACCCTTTGAATAGTAAAATAGGCTTGTAAAATTTTATATAAAATATGAATGGCGTATTGTTTCTACTAAGAAGTGATATGCGATGTTGTAGCATACCTACTGCATTTTATCTTAGCTTAGGAGCTTATAAATTTGAGGGGTGAGTAACTTCATGGAAATACACAATATGTTCCCTTTAGGCCCCTATGGGGCAAATACTAGCAATTAAAAAGGAACTAAGTTTTACACTATTAAATTCGATTTTATATCATTTGGTCAAGGGCTAAACCTGTTAACACAGTATTATTCTTGTCGATGTATGAGAATGTATAATATGTAACCGTCTCAGACCAAATAAAAAGTATAGTTTTTTCTTTATTCTGAGTCAAACTAAGCTAGGTGTTGCAAGTTGTAAATGTGTATAAGTAGTACTAAAGTCAAAGAGGATGTAAGCTAAGTTACATATGTATAGTAGTAAAGGCCGTGCGCCTTTTTGGTTTTTAGGGTTACGTACCCTAAGGGTAAAAACGGGACCCTATTACTAAGACTTCGTTGTCTGTCCGTCCGTCTCTGTCGCCAGGCTGTATCTCAAGAACCGCTATAGCTAGACTTCTGAAATCACAGATTGTGTATATTTGTTGCCGCTATAACAACGAATACTAAAAACAAAATAATATTAATATTTAAGAGGGGGGGGGGGGGGGGGTGTACCTTACAACAAACGTGACTTTGGCCATAGACGAATTATACTACTTTGGCCTTTTTTGCTCAATATCAATTTTTTCTTTCTCTAAAACTTTCAATTTGAAAAAAAGACGAAATATTATATATTTAAAAATAAAAAATGTGCTACCAGATAGTGCATCTATACTTATTATAAAACAAAGTCGCTTTTTTTTCCCTCATGCCCCTTTGTTCCCTTTAATCTTTAAAACTACGCAACGGATTTTGATGATTCTTTCAGTGTTAGATAGCCCATTTATCGAGAAAGGTTATAGGCTATATTTTATCACGCTAAGACTAATAGGAGCGAAAAAATAGAGGAAAATGTGGAAAAAACGGGGAAAATTATTTGAAAGGGCTAACTTGAACGCGCTAATCTCAGGAACTACTGGTCCGATTTGAAAAATTCTTTCAGTGTTAGATAGCCAATTTATTGAGGAAGGCTATAGGCTATATTTTATCACGCTAAGACTAATAGGAGAATTTGAAAAAAACGGGGGAAATTATTTGAAAGGGCTTATCTCGCGAACTACTGGAGCAATTCTTATGGTATTTGGCACAGATAAGAAGTAGACAACGAGAAGGATCACTATAGACTATCGATTTTTTCAGTGGCTATGTATTTTATACCCGTGCGTCGCCGGGGCGGGTCGCTAGTTTATTATATTTCTGCTATGTATGATTCATATTGACCTAAATCTTTAAATTAGCTCATGATTCACATATTACGACAACCTGTCAAAAAACCGCTTACCCGAGGGCCCGCCTAAAGCGGCCATAGGGGTAAGGGCAACGTGGCCAGCCCAAATGTTCACACGAAATGGTATTTTATCTAATATATCAATATATTTTTTGATCAAATGAATGCTAAAAATGTTCGAAAATAGGTATTTATTAAAAACAATTCTGTAAACTGCTACTTATATCGCTTGAGCCCGGTTTCTGAGGTTTCTTGACAGGAGTTTATCTTCCAACAATCACAACATTTTTTTATAAAAAATAATCAACTCTTTAATAGCTCGCGCCATCGTAGTCTCTTCCCATGACCCCTGGATAGTTTTATTTTGATAGTTGTTTACCATCTAAAAATAGTTTTAAGTAATTATCGTATAAAACTATCATTTAGCTTAGCGGCCTATCGGCCGCTTTGCCCGGTCCGCTTTGCTCTTTGGCAACCGTTCTGTTTTAAACATAATTTTCTTTCGCATTTTTTATCATACTCCAGAATAAAAACAACATAGATAAATCTAAATAGATAAGCAACGACACCGGGAAAATAGAAGCATTAAAATTTACAAGAAAATAATTAAAACAGCAAGAATTTACCTTGCATTTTTTTAATAAAACGTGCAGTTACAATATTTTTGGCGCTACAAGCTCGCGCCTTCCCCAACCGCTACCGCATCAGCGGGGAGCTGGAGCGGGGCTGGGCGGGATGTTCACTGTGCGCCAGAGCACCAACGTTGCTCTACCTTTATAAATAACCGAAATATTAAGGGTGGCCGCTTTGCCTCCTATGGCCGCTTTGAGCTGGGCTCCCCTACTTTTATAATTAATAATAATATTTAAATAAAATAAAAAAATAAGGGGGGCTCCCATACAAAAAACACAATTTTTGGCCTATTTTTGCTCTATAACGGTATGGAACCCTTCATGCGCGAGTCCGACTCGCACTTGGCTGATTTTTTATTTGATCCGAGACAACGACTTAGTGATAAGTGGTAACTAATAAATTCTATGGAGAGACGTCTTATACTATTTAAATTATAGTCAATAAATTCATATTTTCATACCACATATTCCTTTGCCAGAACTGTGTACTTATTATGTTTCAAACACCCTGTATAATGTAGGCGTAATTAATAAAATGTATTTAAACACTTTTTAAACTTAAAATAACAAAAATACAATCTCACATAAAAACAATTACTTATTTAATACATTAAAAACATCAAATAAATGATTCTCTGTATTAAAAAAAAAAAACAAAAAAAAAAGTAATAACATAATATAAACGAATAAAAATCTTTTATCTAATACTTTTGGAACACCGATTTAATCTCATGGTTATTGCTTATTGCTGGTACATAGGAAACGCATTTCCACCTATTGTACCTATTACTGTATAGTTAACTTGCTTTATTAGATTAATAATAATATTTTTCTATTAATACTTCTTGGTTTAAGATAATATTATGCACTGTATTAGGGTACCGGTTGGAACCCAATTGCAGCAGCAGCAGCAGTAGACGATGAATCATAGCGAAGATTCTATGAATTTGTATTAGAAATGCATGTCACACAATATGCATGAGTCAATTTCATACAAACTCATATAAACCTCTAGTCGCTGCTACACATGGTCTGCTGTTGCTTCATGCTGTCCGCTTCTACCTGGTATCTAAATATTTTTGTCAGTAAGGTCATTAATAGATATTATTTAATAATCCTATCCTACATTGAGTGTAATATTTATATCGTCAATGCGGAAAAGAACTTAGGTGGGTACATAGTTCCAGGGACCAGATTATTTTGTCTACTCCATGATATGAAACAGTTAAATTATTATTATTATTATCAAAAAGTATCCTATCAAAACAATATTTTTTGTTGTTTTAAATATATATCGTAATACAAAGAATTAAGACTTAGTTTCGCTTGTAGGTGTCGCCACATCTCTGGGTCTTGTCCTCGTCCGGTCTAGAGCAGCCCCACCTCCCGCAGTGCGCCGTCTACAGCTTCGTCCTAATACACACCACCCAAACTGTATCATCCCAAATTGCCATATACGAAATATTTCCCTGAATAAGGGTGAAGGCAATCACCCATAATGGTGTATAATAATACATTTTTGTCCAAGCAATACCATAATATAATATAATATCATATCGAAATGTTTACATAAATGAGTCTGTAATATTTTTTTGAATATCTGATATAAATCCTTTAGGCTTTACTGCCTAATTTAAAAAGTTTCAAATAAATATAAAGCAGCCATAAGTTTTTCATAAACATGCTGTTAGTAAATAGCACCATCACCTTAAAGCATTTCCCAGCAGACACAAGGAGCACCGTAGCAGGAGTCATGTATTATTGTGTGTAGTATGACAAAATATTATGAAAAAGTTATTAAATGCTTCATTATGCCATATTCCAACTTACTGGAATGTGGGTATGTGAAATATGATTTAAAATTGTTAAGAAAAAGACAAAATGCATCAAAATATTTTGAATGTTACCATCATTTGATATGTCTAGCTACAGTTATGATAATGCTCATACTACGCTTACGGGTTAGGAAGGGCCATGCAAGAAAACAGAAATTTAAGTTTTAAAATTAAATGTATTTCGACATTTAAACACGTACAATGATCTTATGCACTTGAGGCAAACTACTAGGACATTGTTCTACATAATCGAGGTTGACCTTGAGCGACTGTTAATAAAAATTATACTGGATGCTATGATACCGGCCAGAAAAATTGCCAAGGCATCTAAGCACTCCTGTAAGAACCCCCAGATTTAGTAAAGGATTAAAAGTTATCTGAGTTTTAAATAGTACTTTTGTTTTATGGTACTATTAATAGTATGCAACTGCATCCAGTACAGAAGAATTTAAGTAGGTGAGTTAAGTATGAAAATCAACCATGGTCTACTGTATATTAAATACTAACTGATAGATTCAGGTAAAACAATGTCCTGAACATACTTTATATACCTATTCACTACAGACACAAATATCAAGCTACTTCACCAATACATTGCTGTCAATGAGTACAGTATAGCTAGGCACAATGACGAATGGAAAGCAATGATAGTCATTACGAAAATTTAGTCAAGTTAAGCTCTTTGTTATCCATTAATAGATATAGTTTATAATGTAAAAGACACGAAACAACTCGTTTAAGGTAAGTATTAAAATATATATTGTTACAAAGCCAAAGCTACATTATCACTTGGCAAGTAATTGTCATTCTTAGAAATAAGTTATATGCTGCGTTGTTCACTCTTTGTCTAATAAAGTGCTCGAATTAAGCAAATTAATAAAGAAAAGTACATAAAGTTAGAAAAATAAATAAATGCTGTTTATGTTGTTAATTGACTAAAATATTGTATATAATAAAAGTATATAAATAATTATAAAGTGTATAATTATACTCATGCAATTGTAGATAAATGATAATATATAAGCTCATGCAAGGAGTTATGTTCCAAAATACAGACATTTGTTGAAGTTAAAAATAATAATAATGAATATAAGTCATATTAAAGACAACATAATATTATAGTATAATATCAAGTAGTAAAGATAGTTTTAAGGTAAATGACTAGTAGATTGGACAGTACCAGTCATTGGAAAGAGCACAAAAACACAATATTTATTAATGTTGCTTTAAAAGTTTTCTGTTTTTAAAGTAAAAGAACGCCTGTTTTTTTAAGAAAAACAGTCAGTTTTTAAAGCAACATTAATAAATAATATGGTGTTTTTGTGCTTTTTCCAATGACTAGTACTGTCCAATCTACTAGTCATTTACCCTATATCACAAATTATAATTTAAAAAGTATAATTGAGTATAGAATATTTTTAAAATATTAACATTAAAAATATTCACATAATTGTATTATACTGATAATAATTTAAGCAATTAAAAGAAAAACCTCATTCAGTCTATCTACAGTGTGAGTCCTTATAAAGTGCACATATTAAAATCAGGGAAACTACACCCCATTTTATCGACGGGAATAATATTTAAAAAAATAAAAAAATATATTTGAATTTTTTATGATGTTTTTAAAATTTTGAGTTGCACCTGTTGACCCTATTTAGATAAAACGTCATAATTTTTAAACTAAGTGTGTTATCGCAGTGGAATAAATTTTGTGATGATGACTAATAATAAGCCGTACCCATAAAGTCAAAATATCCAAGAAAACTAACCTTATAAATTTATAATTAAGTGAAACTTGAAGAAAATCTGGATTTTTTTTCATCATTTTTGCAATTGATTTACAATTTCTCCTAAAATCATGTTATTAACCCTACCTTTTTTTTATTCCAGCATATTCTACGTATTATTAGCTTTCTAAAAGTAAAATTTGCAAGTTTATTACTTAGATACAACTTCTTAAATCAGCGTTTAAAAAATGCAGTTATCTGAGTTAGAGCTGGAGAATGATTTAAACAAAAGTATTTTTCAAGCATAAATCATTTATTACCTTTAACTAATTAAAAATAAATCAAATCAGTAATTATCCTAATGCATCAAATGTTCGAAATGACCACCCTGTTGTTGCATACACATTGTAGCGCGAAGCAAAATTTGCTGCGTTGCCCTTTGAATCATATCGGGATCATTTTTAATTTCATTGGCCACACGCAAAACCCTTTCTTCAAGTTCCGCTTCTGTATTAATTTGACTGCTGTACACCCTTTGTTTCATGGTCCCCCATAAAAAATAATCCATAGGTGTGAGATCGGGGGAACGCGCCGGCCACCCAACTGGTCCTCCTCGACCAATCCAGCGACGTGGATAATTGTCATTTAAATATGACCTGACGATCAGCGCATAATGGGCGGGACATCCATCCATTTGGAGCATCATTCTGCGACGGGTTAGAAGTGGCACATCTTCCAATAGCCACGGCAGTTCGTCTCTCAGAAGTACAAGAAATCTCTCTCCAGTTAACGTTCTTGGGAGTATTATAGGACCAATGAGAAAATGGTCGATCATTGCGGCCCATACATTTAAAGAAAATTTCACTTGGAACGTAGAAGCCCTTTTCAACCTAGGGTTTTCACCTTTCGGGCACCACCGATGTAAATTTCGGCAATTAACGATGCCATCTCTAGTAAATTGGGCTTCGTCTGTCCAAAGAATATTTTTAGGGAACTGTGGATTGTCTCTTGTTTTTCTTAAAACCCATGAAGACATAACGCACCTTGGACGTGAATCCACATCTTGGTGTAAATGCTGCACCCTTTGATAGTGGTATGGATGCAACCCTGCTTTTCTTAAGATGCGCCAAACTGATTTCTGGGACACGCCATGAAGTAATGCCAAACGTCTCGTACTGGTAGTCGGGTCACGAAACAAATCATCCAAAATTGCTTCTTCGATAGCAACATCGATAATAACACCTGGTTCGCGGCGATTCCGAGGCACAAAAAGTCCAGCGCTAGCCAGTCTTCTATGGACTTCTTGGAAATTACGGGCTGATGGCACGGGGCGTCGATTCGGAAATGCAGTTAGATAAGCTGCGCAAGCAGCTCTAGCACTCCCTCGGTACATTCCATAGTAATAATGGATATCGGCAATGTGTGCTGGAGGGAAATCACTTATACGTGGCATGGTGACCACAAAGCAAACGCGTGATACGTAGGATACGAAAACTGATAACGTTGGTAGGAGAAATACAAATAGCAGCGGCGAAAGGTTCGGAGCGACTGGCTGGCTAGGCTACAAAGCATAACGAACGTTCAAATTGTCCTTCAACAGGCCCCCCTCTTCCCCTTTCGTACTTCGACCCGCGTGCCTCTACAATGACTCACCAAAAAAAAGGTCTCTACCTGTGATAAACGATGCGTAGCCAAACAATGCGCATAGGCTTTTTTCAAACGGTCATAGAAACTGTTATTTTTAAGTAATAATCGTGCAATTTTTATTTTTAGAAAGCTAATAATACGTAGAATATGCTGGAATAAAAAAAAGGTAGGGTTAATAACATGATTTTAGGAGAAATTGTAAATCAATTGCAAAAATGATGAAAAAAAATCCAGATTTTCTTCAAGTTTCACTTAATTATAAATTTATAAGGTTAGTTTTCTTGGATATTTTGACTTTATGGGTACGGCTTATTATTAGTCATCATCACAAAATTTATTCCACTGCGATAACACACTTAGTTTAAAAATTATGACGTTTTATCTAAATAGGGTCAACAGGTGCAACTCAAAATTTTAAAAACATCATAAAAAATTCAAATATATTTTTTTATTTTTTTAAATATTATTCCCGTCGATAAAATGGGGTGTAGTTTCCCTGATTTTAATATGTGCACTTTATAAGGACTCACACTGTATATTTAGGGAACATACTCAACATTTGTAGTTCAAAAACTCTTTTACATTATATTATATAACATTGTTTATTTTACTAACACAAGTTACAGTATAGTTTTTTTATTCAATTCCTTTAGTTTTAATGTTATTAAACTTATCCATCCAAATGTTAAAAAGCTAAAAGACATTTATGTCTTAAGCTCGCATGGCAAATTGGAATTAATGTAAAAGTGTCCACGAGTGTTATATGAATTATGTTAAGTATACACTGTTACATGTTAGTGTTTGTTCAGTGCAACAATCCCTCGTTCAAGTCCTGCCGCCACCAGAGCATGCATACATCACACAGAAACACGAAAATATTAGCTGGGTGCATGTGAAGAGTAAGCTGTACATCCTATGTATAAGAATAGTGTACGCAACTTATGGGAAGGTAAACGAAGGTAGAGCTTGTCTAACTTAAAATGACGCGCCCCTCCCTCGTATTCACAGTACAAAAATGTTTCATTTATATCAACTTTGAAGTGGTGGGGCGCGTCATTTCAAATTAGACAAGCTCTACAGTAAAAGGCTTCGAGTGAAAGCAACCAGAAGTAAGTGAGAGAAGATAAAATAGAACATTAATATATATACAGACAAAGAAAACTTTTAAACACAATAAATGCCTATTTCTTTGTGATAAATTAAGATTTTTATCAGTGTCATCAGTGTTGTACCAATATAAATAAATAAAATAAATTTGGCTAGACAGTTTACTGTCATAGTAGCATTTCTAAAAATTATAAAAAGGGTTTTGAGCAATTTTTGCAAAATTGCTTTAGAAGGCAGTGCTCCTAATCTTTTATACATACATATTTATTACCTAACACAAAACGTAAAGGCACTACTCAGGCCACTGTCCCTATAAAGAATGGTCCGCTTTTATGAATATTAATAAATATATCTTCCACCTAAAGGTCTCCTACTCTAAACTCTAAGCAACTGGGATATGTAATATGTATAGACTAGATTTTAAATCTATAATTAATAATAATAATATATTGACTGTTAATCACACATCTAATTCCTACACTGAATCTTATAATTTGATAATACTAGAAGAATCTAAAGATTCTTATATATATTAGTTTTCATAAGCAAATAAGACAGAAATAAACTGATGCCTAAGCGTATTATTATTTGTGTTTAAATATAATTTTAGTTTTAGTTATGCATAAAATATTATATGACAAGGTTGTATAGCATTTGATATGTAAATTTTGTATGTTTTAACTTACAGTGAAGTCTTAATCCTATGAGCTAGCAGAAATTACTGTTATTTTAAAAACTAAAGCAAGAGTTTGCACACTGTAAATCACTTATTCAGAATTAAATGCCACAGCATGTCTTAAAATTAGTATTTCACTTGGTGTTCTCTAGTAAATCCTTTTTTCACAAAATTGAATTCCTTTTTATGTTAATTCTCAACAAGAGATATTAATCCATGCATTGGTTGGGTAAATAGTAAATACAATATTGTCAAGATGTTACACAAGCTCATTATCCTGACTACTGACCTCTTGCAGCAGATCCTGTGCAGCGATAGCTTTGAGCACATTCTTCTTGCTGGTCTCCTGTAGCTCGCCACCCAGCACCAGCTCGTCCAGTATGAAGTACGCCTTTTCGAAATTGAAGATTATGTCAAGCTCACACACCTGAAATTTTTATTTTCAGACATTAAATATTTGAGTTACAAAAGAACTAAAATATTGTCATTATTTATGATAAGAATATATTGTAGTTTATAGAAACTTACACTGCCAAAGTATTTATCCAGAAGTTCTACATAACGGTGAATGAGTTCAAGGGTAAGTAACTCGTTGTCCTCTTGTTCCATCGCACAACAGAAGTACAAAGATGCATACCTGCAGGAATTTACATATAAAAAGATTTGCAATTGCTAAAGTTAATTTGACATGAGGAGAGAAAAATATTAACCTCTTATAAACTACTTTGACATCCTTCCATTCTAGAAATGAGCACATCTTAGGCTTACGAGCCAAAACTGTTGTGATAAGTTCCCGAGTAATTTTCTTCTTTAGTTTGTCTGGGTGAGCTACATACCATTTTTGCAGCCTCAATTTGCCTTGTCGGCTGAACAACAACATAAATTGCATCTGAAATAATTGTTTTATGGATACATTAGGTACAACTAATTATAATATTATATATTGAGGTATAGATTGAGGTTGAGTTGAGGAAAATATATTACAACATAGTCCTAGCTTATGTATATTTTACTGATCATTCATTACCACCATACTCCACATAGGTTTCAAAGTACCTAACATTTTTTAATTGTGAAAAGGATTAAGGCTGAATTTAACTGTTTTATTGGAGTAGCCATGTACTATTATCAAGTTAAATAACTTTACTTACCATTTTTCACGTTTGACTCTTCAATAGATCTTCCTATGTGGTACTTTTGTAACGATTTTAGAAAAGTACAAGCAGAATTACATGGTCTAACTTTTGAACTGGTTATTCATTTTTTCTCTGAGAAATCAATGAGAAATAAAAATTATTACAACGAAGAACAATGAAATAAGAACATGGACTTGTCTTTTTTTTTTTTCTTCTTTTTTGGCAACTTGACACAAAGGATGTGTATGTTGTGCCACAGACAAGGTAAAGAGGTAAGGAATATGGCGGGAAAACCATATTCCTCCTATTATAATTTTCATCATCGTTTTCATGTATCGTCAGGTCTAAAGTCTAGTCAAAGTCTAAGTAAAAGTCAATACACTCAAGGAGTCAAGTCGGTCGATTCAGTAAAGTGGTAGACGCTTTACTGAAACTTTCGATGGAGTTTTGGAGGGAACACAAAATAGCACGTTTCTGGATATTACATCACTTTCCTACACTTGTGCATGAACACGAATATCTAATGGTTAATATTCTACCAATATTACACACTAAAAACCCAGTTAACACAATTTTAGGAAAATAATATAAAAACACAACAGCACCCTTTTACATTCCCGGCAAAACTCCGACTTGTCATTTGTCAATAGCCAGCTGTCATTTAATTTTTTTTTGTAAATAACAATTAACAGACAAGGATAAAAATTAAAAATCAATCCGTACTCCGTAGTCCGTATTCCGCAGCACTAGCCACTACGCCACAAGAGAACATTATTGCTTTGCGATTGGAAAATGGAACTTGAAAGTTGGAACTTGGAAGTCTTGGAATTTGGAAGGCACACATTCCAAAAAGGGGAGTGTAAAATTTACAATTATTTATACAGTTTGTTTGTGGCAAATATTTTTGGTTTAATCTAAATAAAAAGGAGGTGTGAATAATTTTTTGACACCTAAATGTCAAACTTACGGGAGTGTGTTCCGGTTTTAAACCAGTATACCAGACATCTGATTTAATTAAATTTGATTGGTTACTAACATGTAAGTCGAACTGGAAAGTATACTAGGGTCTAGGAGTAGCATATGTAGGAAATGTCAATCACAACTGTCAACAAATAATACCAAATCTCCAAAAAAATACGATTTACATTAGATTTACATAAAACATTTTGTTGAAAACCAAACTTACGATGCAGTAGTGCGATACGGGATACCTCGACATTTTCAATAAATATATCATACAATCTTGTTTTCCTTTAAAACATTAATATAATAAAATATGGTGAGTATCATACTTACATTGTTTCTGAAAAAAAGAAAACTTATTTTTAGTTCCCTATTCTAATGATATTGCCTATTTATGTTTTGCTATATTAACCTTTATAAATGCCAATCCAAACTTTTGCTTAGGGGTTAATATTATTGTCTACAACACTTATAAAAATAGTGATAAGTCAAAACATTATCTTCTATTGTATTGGTCTACCAGAATCTCATGGCAAATTTGGATGGGACATTTTCAAAAAATATCCCTTATCTATATTAAGTAATATATTATAATTATAAAGAAGAATTTGTTTGTTTGAACGCCCTAATCTCAGGAACTACTGGTCTGATTTGAAAAATTCTTTCAGTGTTAGATATAGCCTTTTTATCGAGGAAGGCTATAGGCTATATTTTATCACGCTAAGTCTAATAGGAGCGAACAAACAGAGGAAAATGTGGGAAAAAACGTGGGAAATTATTTGAAAGGCTTATCTCACGAACTACTGGACAGAGCAATTTTTCTGTTATTTGGCATAAATAAGAAATAAACCATGTGAAGGATCATAGGCTATTTTTTGTGACTAGACGTTATGTGCGGCTGAAGCCGCACAGAACGTCTAGTCATTGGATATTTTTTTACATTTGCATGTATCACACACAGAATCAGCCTCTATAAGGAAAATAAAGCATCAAATGTTTTGCTCCAATTTCCCCAATTTCTTTTTTCCCCAATTTCGTTTTGCTCCAATTTCTTTTTTCAATTTTTTGCCATCTGATTCTGGTAAACCTTTATTAAAAATAGCACACTCAGTTTAATTGAAAAACAATCTGACAGTGACTATAGCCAGTTTAAAGCTACAAGTGTTTAAATGTTTTCTAAAACATAATAATGTGTTAGCAGTGTAATATAAGGGGTATTGCAGTATGTCCTAGTCTTTAGGCATAATTATATTATTATTATGTTTTTAGGGTTCTGTACCCAAAGGGTAAAAACGGGACCATATTACTAAGACTCCGATGTCTGTCTTTCCATCTGTCTCCAGGCTGTATCTCAATAACCGCTATAGCTAGACTTGAAATTTTCACAGATTGTGTATATCTGTTGCCGCTATAACAACAAATACTGAAAATGAAATGAAATTAATATTTAAGGGGGGCTCCCATACAACAAATGTGACTTTATTTATTTTATTAATTAATTTATTATTAATTTTTATTATTTATCACTTGGAAACAAATATTACAGACTTCAATAAATGGCTCGGGCTCTGGCGTGGATGAATGTGAGGGCGAGGAGCAAGAGGACTCATCCTCACTAGACTTGCTGGAGGCCTGTGTCGCTCTGGATCAAGTTAAACTTGACACTCCTGTGCCAGTAAGTAGCACCAATGAAGCTTGATCTACTAGATTAGAGTTTTTCTAACTTCAAATGATATGGGGAGTTTCAAAAAAATAATACAACAGCCATTTTGGCATGTCCTTTATTTTAATATTTATTTTATTAAAAACTTTGACCATTATTGGTATTTATTTATAAAGTAACTGAAAGAGTGTCTATTTGTACTTTATTTTGGTTAATTAAAAACTTAATTCAAATAGAAAGAAAAAAGAAATTATGGTGACATAAATTATCAAGCCCCTCTTTTTCCAGTGTCCCCAGTAACAATTTAAAACTTCGGACTGAATTAAATTAAAATTTTTTGGAACTACTTGACATATTCAATTGTTTTTTTGTTAAATGAACCATGTTCTTTACTTTTAAGGCTCAATTAAAAGAGTAAGACTACTTTAATTACCCAAAGGGTGTTTACCTAAGACTTCGATGTCGGTCTGTCTTTAGGCTGTAACTCAAGAACGGTTATAGCTAGAGATTTGAAATTTTCAGAGATTATGTATTTCTGTTGCCGCTATAACAACAAATACTAAAAACAAAATAAAATAATTATTTAAGGGGGGCTCCCATACAATAAACGTGATTTTTTTTCAATTTTTTTGCTCGATATCAATAATGGCAACAGGTAGACACCTGAAATGTTCACAAAATACTCAATTTTATTTTTAATTTAAAAATCAATAGTAACATTTAAAAAAAGAAATAATTAAGGGGGGCTCCCATACAAAAAAACACAATTTTGTTCTATGATGTTACGGAACTTTACTTACTCTGCATTAAAATGTACGGCATAATTTTTTCCTAATTTTAATACTATTATTTCCTAATATACATTATTTCCTAAACTTAATACTATTTAAGACGAAGGAAAAATGTAGAAAATTGCTTTATTTTATTAATCTATGAATATTTAAAATTTCAGATTTTGTATTTCTGTTTATTTTTTTTAGAACAGTTTCTTTTGAACGGAAATACTCTGTATCAATTTTTTTTTACAATATTATATTAAAAATAAAGTCGCCGTACAGAATCAAATAATTTTACAGCTTAAAAAATCAAGTATACCGTGTAATTAAGATTATTATTAAAATGGACAAAAATTTTTTGACGGCATTATTTTTAATGGTACTTTTGAGTGCTAAAATAATGTTTGGAACCGAAGCCGTACTGTTTCAGATGACCCCCCGGACCCCTGAAAAACAGGGGTTTGTAACCCTCGATTTTTTTCTATTGTCGCATTATTTTTGTACGGCGTTGCGGAATAATTGATTCCAAGCTGTATCCAAACAGTATGAAACGTATGCCGTATTGAATCAAATGACCAAATTTACCATGGAAATTGGCTGAAAATAAAATAAAAATACCGACTTGTTGACGCATTATTTTTGTACGGCACTGCGGGCTTTCTTATTATTTTTCATGTGTCTATCGATGGTAACAATGCCGTACAGGATCATATGACCAAAATGTACTCACCCTACATGCACTTTTGAATTCTCACCAGCACTCAGTTGGACAACTTAAAAGTGACGGCATAGTGCTCAATCCTATTATTTTATGCTCTAATATCGTCCTATATACGTCCCCAGGTGGTTCATTTGACCCATCAATTTTCGACGTGGGCCTGTAGTCTAGTAGACGCATTATGTTACTTCGGTTTTGTTACTGCTTACAGGGTAACATATAGACGGACCGGCAAAGTAACAAAACCGAAAGCACAAAGCTAGTCATACACTGTGGATTTGCATGGTGATAACTTATCTAAGAAGTTTCAATTAAATACAATTTTTGTAAAGTTAAAGATAGCTGATAGTTTGTTTAAAATTTTTGTTTTACAAATAGGTATAGGGAGAGGTTAAAAAATTTAAATCCAGAGTAGATTAAGGAAAATTTTACGAAGATTAAATAAAAAAAGAAAAACATATTGGAACTGAATCCAGCTGAGGCAGAAGCTAGAATAGACGAGTGGAGTTACGAAAAAAATAATTACTAATTTTAATATAATATTGAATTCTAAGTCTTGTACACTATGCCTTAAAATTTTGTTGCTGTCGGTTTTGTTACTGTCCCTGAATTTATTTAAGGTATTTTTAAGATTTTGCCGTAAATTTTTATCTTATGAGATATGTCTCGTGTCTTAGCTAAAACAATTAATATTTAGCGTTTTTAATTGCATTCAGATTTTAAACAGCTCAATTTTTGAGAAAGTACTATAGAAAATGGATGTAGTTTTGGAACCTGAAATAGAAATTGGATTTTCTAATCTGGTTTAAAATGTGCGGTGTCATAATTTTTTATGTAAATAACGTAAAAGAACTGTATTATTTCAATAAATACGCCAGAGTCTCAAAATATATCATAGTTTTATTTCTATTCAACTTGATTATGGTAACAAAACGGACACAAATTTGATACTAACTCACATATTTTTGAATTTTTTACTAGTAAATAGTCTATTAGTCACGAAAAAAATATGATATTTAAAAAATTTAGTAATATACTATTATAACTAAAACCGCCTTATGTGAAAGTTATTATTTTTGGCCGATTTTTATCTGTTGTATTATTTTTTTGAAACTCCCATATACCTCACTCATATTTTTTAAAAATATTTATTTATTTCAAGAAACTTAACAACTAATACATTTAAACCTCACCAAACCAATGTTTATATGCAAATCATGCTTCACCAGTTGATATAAAATAGGAAAGTTTATACTGTAAATACAAAAGATTGGCACATCATTTTAAGTTTATACTGTAAATACAAAAGATTGGCACATCATTTTAAGTTTATACTGTAAATACAAAAGATTGGCACATCATTTTAAGTTTATACTGTAAATACAAAAGATTGGCACATCATTTTAAGTTTATACTGTAAATACAAAAGATTGGCACATCATTTTAAGTTTATACTGTAAATACAAAAGATTGGCACATCATTTTAAGTTTATACTGTAAATACAAAAGATTGGCACATCATTTTAAGTTTATACTGTAAATACAAAAGATTGGCACATCATTTTAAGTTTATACTGTAAATACAAAAGATTGGCACATCATTTTAAGTTTATACTGTAAATACAAAAGATTGGCACATCATTTTAAGTTTATACTGTAAATACAAAAGATTGGCACATCATTTTAAGTTTATACTGTAAATACAAAAGATTGGCACATCATTTTAAGTTTATACTGTAAATACAAAAGATTGGCACATCATTTTAAGTTTATACTGTAAATACAAAAGATTGGCACATCATTTTAAGTTTATACTGTAAATACAAAAGATTGGCACATCATTTTAAGTTTATACTGTAAATACAAAAGATTGGCACATCATTTTAAGTTTATACTGTAAATACAAAAGATTGGCACATCATTTTAAGTTTTTAGTCTTGCTCATAATTTTAACTTAACTTATCATCAGTAATTTAAGATCTACTTTGTGCATATAGATGAATATAAAATATTATATTTTTTGTCTGTCATCACACTTCTTACATTTTCCGGTCATAGTTACATGATAATTAATACATTTTTAGAACAAAGTTGAAGATGAGCTTTCGGAGTTTAGGCAGCAATGGCAACGGGAGCTAGAACATACTCCATCTCCACAAAGAACTGTCAAGAAACAAGTAAAGGAAACTGAGGAAACAACACAAGAAACAATTGAAGTCCTCACTGATGAAGAAAAAGTAAGAACATCAACTTAAGCATTGTGACAAGTGATAACACAATATTGCTTTGCCCTTGACAAATCCATTCTAATATAATAAGGGCCTGTTTCACCACTACCTGATAATGTGCTGGATAGGCTATCCACAACTTATTTCAGAGATTCTCCATACTCTATCTGTCAAGTTAAGTGGTGGATACAGGATAGCATATCCGGAACTTATCAGAAAGTGGTGAAACAGCTCCTAAATGTGAAAGGCCGTCTGTCGGTTTGTCTGTTACCTCTTCACGCACAAACTGCTGAACAAATTTTTCTGAAATTTGGTATGAAGATACATTTAATCCCCGGCAGCAGATAGAACATAGGATACTTTTCATCCCGGAAAAATGTACGGGTCCCACCGCGATAAAGAATTTTGGAGCTTGATAAAGTTACGTTCGTCATCTAGTATGTATATGTTACGCTAAAAGACCAAAAACGCGGATTCGCGTCGTGGCTGTTTTTAAATGCTAAGAACGCGTCATGGCTTTTCTTGGTTACCACAACGCGTTGTGGTCGAATAGCACGTCAGCCACGACACGAATTTCGCTATGTGGTATTTCTGTGATTATGTGTTGTGTGTGTTTCACTATGGCCACAACGCGTTGTGAGCCATTTTTTCGCTCACTGAGGTTTTCGGTCTTTGAGCGTAACATATATAAAAATGTATGGTTCATTTTGTCAAAGGCAAAGAAATTATTTCTACTTGGCGTGGATTTCGAGCGTCGAGGAAAACTGTATGAAGCGATACAACACTACAAGAAAGCCATACAGATAGTTCCTGATGTGGAGACAAGATTGTATGAAAATGTTGAGCCTAAACCTGAATCATCAGATGGTAAGATTGTTTGAAACTTAGTCAAATTATATTTTAAAACTAGTTTTTGACGTGATAACGTCTTATAATTCGATATGGGGTGCGCGCCCGAAGAACATGACAGTTCATGCGGCGTTACCTCGCTGACAGCTCTGAGGCGTTCCATTTACACTCTTAAGATAAAAAATCCACATATCTTAGTAAATCCTCTTGTTCGAAGAGAAATAAAGAACCATGGGTGTTAGGGAAAGTAGCGAGAGCGTGTAAAAAAAGGGATAATTTATTTAAGGAATGGTTAAAGAATACTCAGGATAGTACAAAAAGGTTAGAATATAATAAGCAAAGAAACAAAACAAATAAATTAGTGCAAAAACAGAAAAATATGTACTACAAGAATAAAATATATGATAGCAAAGGTAATATACGAGAACTTTGGAAGATTTTAAATGAAATTTCAGGCAAAATATCAACCTCTATTAATGGCCATATATTAAATTCTTTTAAACACCTATATTCTGAAAAGGAAATTGCTGACTTATTTGCAAAATCGTTCAAAGAGAGTGTTCAAAGCATAATACCTAATCGTGACAATAAACTGTTAGATCAGAGCTTATACCGAAGACCGATTAACAAATCTATGCGTTTCAAAAAAGCCGACTCATTCCAGATCAGGAAAATCATTTTTAGTAAGAAAAGTAAAAAAGCTCCGGGGTTAAACGGTATTCGAGTTATAGATCTGAAGCTAATAGCAGACAAAATATCTGGGGTAGTAGCCCACCTAATTAATACTAGCGTTAAATCTGGAATATACCCAAATGCACTTAAAGCTGGGCTAATTAGACCGATCTTTAAACACGGTGACCCCAAAGACTGTACAAAATACCGGCCTATAACCATGCTCCCAATTGTAGATAAAATAGTAGAAAAATTTATCACCAAACAAATACACGAATTTTACACAGAACACGAAATAATATCAAAAAATTGAATTTGGGTTTCAGGCTGGTAAAAGTACTAATCTGCTGCTGTCGCGTTTCACGGATGAAATTAATCAATATTTAAATGATAAAAAACATGTCCTCATTGTACTAATTGATTATAGTCGGGCATTTGATACGTTACAACATGACACACTTATTGATAAAATAGACGACACGGGAGTTCGTGGTCCCCTTCTTGACTGGAATAAGGATTACCTGAGCAATCGGACCTATCGTGTGCGTATCGGTGAAACTCTCAGTGATGAGATTTTGGTGACAGAGGGCACAGCTCAGGGATCTGTCGCTGGACCTCAACACTACACATCCTACGCGAACGACATGAGTAATGGTATAAAGCATTGTTCTGATTATCAATTCGCTGATGACACTTGCTTAGTGGCAGCTGACAGGGATCCAAAGGTAGCTGAAAAGAAACTGCAAACAGACTTTGATTATGTATGCCGCTGGTCGCATGACATGGGACTAGTACTAAATTGTGAAAAGACCAAACTGATACATGTACACTCATCTCACTCGAAAACAGTATCAGAAGTTAAAATAGTCTCACACAACCATGATTGCCTACATACACAAAATGCAATGTGCACATGTCCGACCATCCAACAAGTAGAATCTTTTATTTTTTTTTGTGGGTGTGCAATCAAGCTAGACGTGTTTAACTGTTGCTCTGATTTAAAATTCATAAAAATTGCTTTTATTCAGTATTAAATTATAAAATATGCTAATTTAGCTACCTGCACCCTCCAGTGTCATATCTCACAATAAAATCCAGCACAACAGCAATAATTTATTCAAGAAATTAAGAATACATTCTGCACTTAAAAAATATCAATTATGGAGTCAGTCAAGCAGTCTATTACGGAAATGTCTCAATTATTTAACACAAGAATGGCTGCATTTCAACAGGAGCTCCAGGAAGCACAACACAAAACTTGTCAGCAACCCTCCAGCCCAACGGCAAAGCTAACTGTGGATTTCACTATCTTTAAATCATTTGTGGTAAATGCATTAAAATCTCTTCAGGACCAAATAGATGTGCTTGCAAACCTTCATGATGATTCTGAGATGAAAACCAGGAAGAAAATTCTCTTAGTGCACGGAGTCCCCGAAGACAAAAAACTGCCACAGGTTCTATGTGATTTGTTCAACTCTCAGCTTAAAATTCCTGAAGTTGGTGACTCTGCAATCAAGTATTGCCATAGACTTGGACGTCATAAAGATGGTAAGCCCAGACCTATTCTTGTTAAATTTCATCTCCTTGCTACTCGAAATAAGGTGTGGGGGGCTAAGACACATCTGAAGAAGACGGGCATCACACTATCTGAGTTTCTCACTAAGCGAAGGCACAATGTCTTCCTAGTGGCTCGTCAGCACTTTGGCTTGACAAAGTGCTGGACTAGAGATGGCGTCATATTTGTTTCTGGAGCTAATGACACCATAAGCCGTGTAACTTGCATGGAGGACTTGGAAGCTCTTAAGCGTCCTGCGCTGGAAGAAGAATCACCAAGTGCAACCGTTGCTGCTGCTCTGCCTGCTTCGACGTCACAAACTAAGGTTCCACCTGCAACAAGAGCAAAAAAAGCTGGTAAAAAGTGATTGCTAGTAAGGTTAATCGGACTGTTCCAGATAGTTAATTACTTACCCAGGGTTTGATAAAATTTTCCCAATTACAATTTCTTTTTTTTTATGTTTTGTTGGTTGGTACATATTAAAATTGTTTCCTAATTTGCTAGGTAGTATACAAAATTATAAGATTTTGAAAATCACGTTAAATTACTTTAGGTTAGATCTATCATCGAAAATTTAATTGTCAGTTGTCACTTGTCAGTGTCTTGACATAGTGCTGTGTCATTTTTTTTTTCTTGTGTTGTTTATCTGTCAAGATTGCACTAGTAGAAATCCTTTTTTTTTTAAAAAAAAAGGATTTCTACTAGTGCAATCTTGACAGATAAACAAATCTGTCAAGATTGCACTAGTAGAAATCCTTTTTTTTTTTTGTGTTGTACCAGTAACGTTATATATTTTGTGTGTTACCTACTTAAAAATAGTTGTACATGTTAATTTAATTTAGTACTTGGTTTAAAAAATGTATTTAGATTTTGTGTTTGGTCTGATTTTTGTTTTTGTTTTCTGGTAAATAATTTGTGTTGGTTTGATTTTTTTTTATTAATTTATTTTTTTATTACGTTTTCTTGTAAGTTGTACACTTTGTAAATGTATAATAAGTTATTTTTTTGTTTGCTTTATGTTTTTTGTGCTGGATTTTGATAGTCTACTCTAATGTTTTTGTTTTTTCTCTGGCACTGCGGGGTTAAGGTGATAAATGCATTGATTTTAAACAATATTAGATTAGATATTATTATTATTTCATTTAAATAAATATTTATTTATTTGTATTCTATTATATTTATTTATATTTATATTAATAACTATTGCTATGGAACTTATACATGATGCCAGTTTTGAAGATTTTTACTCAGTTTCCTCGAGTGACAGCCATGACAGTTACTTAAGCGCTACATTTGTTCCACTTGATGAAGCTCTTGCCTCCAGCTTTGCGAATGTCCATAAAAACTTCAATGTAGTTCATATTAACGCTCAAAGCATACCGGCACATTTCTCGGATTTTCTTGCTTCCTTCACTTATCAAACTCACATTGATGCCATCCTTGTATCGGAGTCCTGGCTCATGCCTTGCCTTCCGTCCACTAGTTACTGCTTGCCTGGATATAAGTTACTCCGAAATGATCGTTTGGGTAGGGCCGGAGGCGGTGTTGCTATATACCTAAGGTCAGATCTAGCTCATTCACTCGTTAGTTCGTCTGCTCAGCCGCCTGCATCCAACTCTCCAGAATATTTGTTCGTTGAGGTTCAATTAACGATTACAAATAAAGTTCTCCTTGGCGTATGCTATTGTCCCTCATCTCAGATGGACTACTTCTCAGCATTTGAGCAACTGCTAGAATCACACACCCCGAACTACCAGCATACTATTATTATGGGCGATTTCAATACCTGCATGGTTAAGGGCGACTATAGATCTAGGAGACTCAACTCAATTTTAGAAAGCTATAACTTGAACTTGCTTCCGACGAACACCACACATATGTCCCCTGGTTGTACTCCCTTCTTACTGGACCTGATGATTGTGTCCGCCCCTAATCTTGTTCATAGGCATGGACAGTGTTCCGCTGATATTTTCTCCTATCATGATTTAATATATCTCTCTTATAGTGTGCGTCCTCCTAAAGTTAAGAGGAAGATTTTAATGCAGCGAAATTTTGCTGCACTAGACTATGAGAAATTAAGGAATGACACAAAAAACATTAACTGGTCCTTGGTCCTTCATGCTGTTCACGTTGACGATAAATTGAATGCTTTTAATTCACTTCTCACTAGCCTTTATGACAGACATGCTCCAGTAAGACCCGTAAAATTCAAACATACTCCAGCGCCGTGGCTTTCTGAGGATATCAAATTACTAATAAAGCAAAAGCATGCTGCGAAAACAAAATACAAAAACTCCAACAGTGAGGAGCACAGAGAGAAGTATGTCCAAATAAGAAATCGATGTAACAGAATGTGTAGAGACGCTCAGCGGCGTTACATTCACTCGTCCGTGGAGAATGGGGACCCTAGTCGAGTATGGAGATTTCTGAGATCCTTGGGTGTCGGCAAAAGCACGGATCATAATTCCTGTACGTTAGACCCAGACACCCTTAATTGTCACTTCGCTGCTCCTTTAACTTCACTTAGCTCACAATTAAAGTCTCAAACTATTGACAATCTCGAAAATTTACCCTCTCACGACTTTCCTTCATTTGTTCTAAATAAGTTCAATGAGGATGATGTCAGAAAATATGTTTCATCCATCTCTTCTAATGCTGTTGGCGATGACGGTATTAGTCGAAAAATGATCATCTCCATTCTCGATATTATTTTGCCCATACTCATTGATATTTTTAACCATGCTGTTGATTCCTCAGTTTATCCTAGCGCGTGGAAGGATGCTAGCGTAATTCCATTACCTAAATCTGTTAGACCTAAGCTGGTTTCAGACTACCGTCCAATTTCCATATTACCTTTTCTCTCTAAAGTGTTTGAACGGTTAGTCTGTCAGCAGCTTACTAATTACGTAATGCAAAATAATCTTTTAAGCGCTTTCCAGTCAGGTTTCCGACGTGGACACAGTACCACTACTGCGCTAATAAAAGTAACTGACGATATACGACTTGGCATGGATAACAAGTTACTTACAGTTCTAGCCTTATTTGACTTCAGCAGCGCATTTAACACTGTCGACCACGATGTATTGATTGGAATACTAAAGACGTTAAATTTATCATCATCTGTAATCAATTTGTTCCGAAGTTACCTTGTAGGACGTCGTCAGAGAGTAAAGCTGGGCAACTCTTGTTCTGACTGGACTGATATCTCTGCCGGTGTTCCCCAGGGTGGTGTTTTATACCCCCTTTTATTTGCTCTTTTTATCAATAACATCACTCAAAATATTGTGTCGTCCTTCCATCTTTACGCTGACGACCTGCAGATATATATTCAATCGACATTAAATAACCTCCATGTTACCCTGAACACCTTAAATAGGGATATTGAGATTATATCTAATTGGGCCTTGCGTCACGGTCTACATATCAATCCTACCAAGACACAGCTAATAGTTATTGGTAGTCCTGGCCTGGTATCTAGGATTGACTGGGGTAGCCTACCACCGGTGGTCGTTGATGGTACGATTATACCATTCAGTCGGACGGTTAAGAGCCTTGGGGTTTTCCTCGATGAAACCCTGTCGTGGGGACAACAAATTAAAGAACTTAGCAGGAAAGTATTTGCTACGTGGTACTCCATTTCACGACTGCGTTACGTTCTTCCCATACCGACCAAAATAAATATAGCAGAGTCTCTGTTCCTATCCACTCTCGATTATGCTGATACTTGTTCCGTCAACCTGACTGAGGATCAGCTCAACAAATTGGAGCGGCTACAAAATCTTGCCATACGATTTATCTTCGGCCTTAGAAAGTTCGATCATGTATCCGAATACCGAAGGAAACTCAAGTGGCTACCAATTCGTCGTCGTCGCGATGCTCGCATTTTGTCACTTGTATTCTCCATCATACATGATCCGTATCTGCCATCTTACTTGAAGGATAACTTTTCGTTTCGGCAAGCAGACAAAGGGTTACGTTCTGCCTCAAATCACCTTTTAGACGTGCCTTTACAACATACAAAGTACTATAACTCTTCTTTTGCTGCTACGGGAATAAGGCTGTGGAATTCATTACCTACCCATATAAGAATGGCAACTACACTGTATCGGTTCAAAATGCTGGTAAAAGAACATTTCCTATATACAGGGTGTAATAAGACCACTTCCGATAACTTTGGGGTATGATTATACTACATTTTCTGATTACGAAAATGTATTTTTTTTAATTTTATTTTTTTAATTTTTTTTTTATTTTAATTTTATTTTTTTTTATAATTAATACCTTTTAAACATGATAATAAACCACATAGAAAAATAATTTAAAATATTTTTTTAAATTTTATTATTTTTACTTCATTATGCAATAGGCAGCGCGCGGTCAACGTTATCGTGTGTACGAAGTACCTACGAACTCGAAAACGATGACCGCGCAATCAGCTGTTAGCACTTAGCTCCGGGCTCCGGCCTACGCACGCGTCGAAAGGTCGTATGCGACGAATGAAGATACACTACGACAGAACACACAGAAACCCTAATGTATGTGGTGTCTTTTCAATTTTAAACCCATGAAGGTCGCCATGACGTGGAACTTAGAACTCTCACCTCTGACCTCTTATCTAAGTTACTTGCAGTGTTAAAAGTTTAATGGTAACTCGTAGAAAACTGTAAGCAACTGTCTGTGCACAACTTGCTACAGTATGGCAAACTTAGAAGTTTGCCATACTGTTGTACTTGTAACTAGTCTAAGATTATTAGACTACATAGTTACAAAAATTTAATCGTAACTAAATAACGAAACCAATGCGGATGAACTGTCTATCCGCAATCGTCACTTATAAATCGAAATTACAGATGATACACGAAAAAACCTCATATATAAAACTGGCAATTAACTTACGTGAAAAATGTTGAGTGTGTTCTTACTTCTTTATGCATTTTGAAAATAGTCCTTAATACCAAGCAATAAGACCAGTGACCACCAACAACGTCAAAAACACTTCTCGTTTTAAACGAAATCTATCACACGGCACACCACAAAGTATTTTAACACAACTGAAATAATAATCAATTAACACTTAACACAATAACTACTACCACGTTTTGATACTTGAAGTAATTGTTAAATAATCAAACTTATCTCTAACAACAACCTATTACCTCAATGCCCAAATGACTACTAAATTAGAAAAATCTATTTTAATTTTTAAAATAATGTTTATCGGCTTTCGGTGAAGACGTCAAAGGACACCGACACCTGCCGACACGGGCGGCGGCTTGCTTTGTCCTTTGATGCGGACCCGACAAAGCGCCGCCGCTCTGCCTAGCACAACGCACGTGTCGCTAATCCATTTCAAGGACAATCTAAGTGTTGTACCCTATTAATTCAAAACGATGTAGTCGATATTTAAATTACCATTAAATAATAAAAATTATAACTATTATTTAGTAGATGTAATCTCATTTTTAAAATGAACTCTATTAAGAGGTTATAAATTCAGAAAATTTTATCGGGATACATAGTCAAATTGCATTCGATAATTTCGATACCTACATTACCGTGATAAAGTGATTGTTATACTATGGTACGCGTTATGCGTTATACGTATGCGCGTATACGCGTTTACGCATGCAATGAAAATACTTTAATAATACCTATTTAATTTTAAATAACTTTTAATTATTATTGTCGCTATTCTTAACATTGAGTAGGTATTTGTTTTTTTTAGTTTGACTGTAATCAATACTTACTCGTATGTAAAACAATTAATAACGGTTCATCGATAAAAAAATATCGATAACTCAAAATATGCAGAGGGATACATCCCTATTATTTAACAAAGTTTTTTCTTTAATTTTATTTAGTCTGCTGTAAACACGCGCCGCGCTGGTGTACTGTGAAGTTTTTGTTTAAGTTTTGTAATTTTACGGATGTTCTGGTCTTATTGCTTGTTTTGTGACATTCTTAACTATTTTTTCACGTGATACGTCCGAAGAATGTGCGATGAAATGTGAATGAACTTTTAATACTCGTAAACCTTTATAGAACGAGGGTGAACATCGTCGTCGATAGACGATAGTGCGGTTTAAACAGTGCAGTAAAAAGTGTTTTTAAAAGAATTGGAATGTCTCCTGTTTACTTTTGTTTCGTGTTGAAAAACTCTGCAATCTACATTGAGTTAGATGGAGCACAGCTCGAACTGCATTTCATAAAAGCAGACAGCTGATCACAGGTCAGTGAACATGTTATCAAGAATTGTTTTCCATAGTAACTGTGTATTGTATTTTTACAACCTGATTCGGATGAGAATTATGATTACTTTTCCTTTTTGGCCGGAAGTAAAAACTGAGTATTTTTGAGTAATAAACCTAAGAAACGGTAATTAATAAATTCTAACATTTTATTAAATCGTGAAAACAATTGTTATTTAATAATCATTACAATATTGGTGGTTTATTCACTACCTACGGGCTAGGGCCTAGGGCACACCATGATCAGCTGTTTTGTCTAGCGCAGGGCCGCGCGCGCGGGACTTGGCGCGGGCGGCGCGGGGGGGGCTGGCGCAGCCCGGGGCCGGCGGGGCTCCACTGGCGCGCGATATTATCGCGCATTTACATCAGCATTATACATTGCGTGTTGAAAATTTTGACTATTTTAAAAACTGGCGATTTAAAGAAAATTACTTGCACCAATGGATATATCTCATGCCCTATAATAACCCCACGAAGTTATCGGAAGCGGTCTTTTGACACCCTGTATTAGTGGTAATACTAATTCCAAAAATTGACTATCATGTAATAGTTAAAATTCGAAAATGATGATAAAATTGTAGTTTCAAGTTCCAACTTCTGAATTATGTCTTTATTTTATTTTTTTTCATTTATTTATTTACATATTTATTTATTTATTTATTTTAATCACCTTTTAATTTAATATTATAATGTATGTATGTATTTGTGTATGTATTATAATAAATATTAAATCCTTATCTAAGTAATATTGCACATTCATCAAAATATCAATAACATACTGTCCTTTGCCTGTGGTTGCCTGGAAGAAATTACTTATTAGTAATAAGGCCGCCATTGTGGTACACTATAAGTTTATAATTGTTATATTTGTTTTTTTTCTTCTTCTTTGTGTGCACAATAAAGAATATTATTATTATTATTAGAATCACATAAATATCTAGGGCTGATTCTGGACAACAGGTTTAACTGGGATAAACATATTGACGTGGTTTGCGACAAGTTGCGTGCAATCTTAGCAAAGTTTTACATAATTCGAAACCGTATTCCCTTTGATGTTAGGCGAACTTTATATTTGGCACTTGCAGAGAGCATAATTTCCTACGGATTAAGTAGTTACGGCCGAACGTTTAAAACACACTTGGACAATATTTATAAACTACAAAAAAGACTTCTAAAACTCATTATACCTTACCATGCAAAAACAAAAATTGAAAATGATTTTGATTTATTTCAATACTGCAATATCCTACCTGTTCACATAAACTTTAAATATCAGATACTAAAGGAACAATATTTTATGCAAGACATTCAGTATCTCAGTGACTCCCACAAGCTAACCAGGAAAGTCACAAACAAAATGCTGATACCGCCCAAATTTACAAACTTCTACGGTCAGAGAACGTCACAAGATCTAATACCCCATCTTATAAATCAGATCCCAATAAATGTTAAGGAAAAAATTACGGTCAAGAACCTAAATAAAATCATAAAGAATTACCTTTTCGAATCGTACAAAACTGTTTACCTTTCAGATCATCCTGTATAACACTATTGCGAACCGGTTGGCGAGTTGTTTATATTGATAATTGTACATGTACTGTGTAGTCAGTAGTGAGTGATGCACCGCGCGCGCGGACGCGCGCGGCGGTGTGTCGCCTTTCACTTTACCCGTTAACTGTGTAGTTAGTTAGCTTGCGTATGCGCTCGACATCCAAGTTTGTATTAAACTATTATATACTTAATTAATAATTAGGTTGTAGGATAGTCGATAGTTTAATATAAATATGGCACCAGGACAAACCCTTGTCGGGTTTAACGGTGCTACTATTCTGTTTAATTATATTTGTTTATGTATCTTATGCTTTAAAAAAAAAGTCTCTCAACAACCGTAAGGCCCACCTGGGCCGCGCTCTTTGTTTCGATTATATTACGTATTTCGATGACTTAAAGAATACTTTTGTATGAAGAAGTTTGGTTAGTTATGACCTTTGATACATTGACCACACTCTGAATGAAAAATAAATAAACAATCTGTGAGCTATTAGTATTATTTCGGCTATTCAAAATTGTGCTCTATTTCCTACGTGTCAAGGTATGACTTAATATATGAAGAATAAAGTATTCGTTTATTTCTTCTGAACAAGTCATTATGGTTTCGAAAGTTTATAATTGAGAAACTAATATCACATCGGACTAAATACTATATTATGATGGCTTGATAGATACAAAATTTAACATATATTATAATGTAGTTCACACAAACATTAAATATGGATTGTATGTAAGGATATTACATTAATTTTACAAAGAGGCCAGGCGCCATTTTTTTTGCACATTGACCTGCCAACTTTTTTGCATAGATTTTTCCCGAAACTGAGAGGTTAAGGCTATGACGTTGTCACGTTCAACTATCGTCAGTAAACCGACTTTACAGACAACCGATTTTTTGTGTAGATTACAATATTGTGAAATTTTAACAAAGTTCATTGAACACAAAAATGAGTCATCATGTGGTTAACTGGTTTTTCCTTTCGTGTGACAAAAATATGCAAATGAGGTTTTTTTTTGCCATAGGCATATTTTGTTAGAGTAGGTTATTTAGCTATGGCACAGTGTACGGAGGAGACGAAACATCGGAAATTTTCTATTTTCTTCAATTTTGAATAGGCATTAATATTATGAATGCAGGAGTAGAACACCTGCGTGTCAATTCGAAATAGTTTTGATGCTACGAGCTACCAAAGTTCAGCGTTTTTTTGCGGCCCGGAAGGGAAACATCCATATTTCTCCAAAACTTTTACGTAATAAATAAAAATTTGTATTCCACCTGAAAGCCTATTTAATAAGGTATATTTCATGTTTTTTTCCTGATTCTTCGTGTCAATATTTTACATACAATAAAATAATTTTCATATTTAGGTTTTTATTTTTTTTATCCAAAACTAAACAAAAGATGCAATCGAAAATATCGACAAATTAAAGGCATACAAGCATTCTATACGCACAAAAAAAATCACCCGTGAGATCCGTTTACAACCACTGCTAAATCAATTTATTTAATTTACAAACTTAATTGTCAACAGGGTTATCAAACGACGCAACGCTGTATTATTTGTAGTCTTTTCGTTTTCGCGTGACCATCACTTACCTTGATTTTTTAAAATAAATACTAGAAATAATATTAATTGTTTGAAGTATTACGAACTGACATCCGATTTTTTACCGACTTCCAAAAAAGAGGAGGTTTTATATTTTTTCTAAGACTTATTTTTGATAATTTTAAATATTCTCATTAAAAGCGTATATAACTTTCATACTATAAATGTTAATATATTATGTGACTATTTCTATTACATTATTGACAGCCATCCATTGAAAGACGTATGGTGGCAGCCCTAGCGTAGGATTTCACGATCAAATATCTCCAGTTGTAAACGGATCTTACAGGCGATTTTTTTTGTGCGTATAGAATGCTTGTATACCTTTAATTTGTCGATATTTTCGATTGCATCGTTTGTTTGGTTTTGGATTAAAAAAATAAAAACCTAAAAATGAAAACTATTTTATTGTAGGTAAAATATCGACACGGCGGATCAGGAAAAAAGCTTGAAATATACCTTATTTAATAGGCTTTCAGGTGAAATACAAAATTTTATTTATTACGTAAAAATTTTGGAGATATATGGATTTTTCGCTTCCGGGCCGCAAAAATCGCTAAACTTTGGTAGCTCGTACAATAAAAACTATTGCGAATTGACACGCGGGTGTTCTACTCTCGCATTCATAATACTAATGCCCATTCAAAATTGAAGTAAAAAGAAAATTTCCGATTTTTCGTCTCCTCCGTACACTGTGTATGGTTATGAAACAAGGTATTGATTGGTTGCAGCAATGACGTTTTAAAAATACATAGGTATGATTTATGAACCAGAATTTTCCTGGCGAGGCCGCGGGTAAAACCTGGTTAATATTAATTACGACATCTCGGGAAGAAACAGGAACACTACTTGTTGCGTTATAAAATATAGCCTATTTGTTAATCTATTCTAGAAAGTTTATTTCTTACATGTCAAGTTTGTTCAAATTCAGTTCAGTATTTATTACGTGAAAAAGGAACACACTGGTTAACTTTCACCTTGTGAGTGTGTTGTGTGATGGCCGATGACACCTTTCCCACCGAAATAGCTGAATATGAATATCACTTTGGCCGTATTATTACAGTAGACTGGAATACAGGAGGCCTACTACGAAACTGTTTAAAGACTCAAACAATCGAACGAGAACGCCGTGTCCTACTCAAACAAACGAAATGACGTTGTTAGAGTAGGACACGGCATTCTCATTCGATTGTTTTAGCACTGGCGTAACTATACCATCTGGGGCCCGTGGCAAATTGATGGGGCCCTATCAGTAAAAATCGTCCCGTTAATGATAAGACGGGTAGGTACAATCAATGTATAAAAATTTCTGACCACATAGCCTCTTGGGCCGAGGCCCTTTTGGGTCGGGGGCCCGTGGCATTTTGCCAGTCCTGCCACCCTATAGTTACGCCACTGTGTTTGAGTCTCAATTACGATTTCGTAAAAGGCCACCAGTTTTTTTTTACTGTTACTAAGTCGGTGATACAAAGGTACAAAATAAAAATGAATGTCCGACAGAAGAGGAAGAGATCGAGGTTGAGGCCCGGTGCCGCGACAGCGAGGACAGCGACGACGCGGTGGTGGAGGGGGAGGAGCTACTGCCGCGCCTGCAGCGGATACTCGCCAACAAGGGCGGACACTTCTGCCAGCCCGCCTTCCCCACTAATGTGAGATTTATAAATACACTAGCTGTCCCGGCAAACGTTGCTTCGCCATAATATATTTGCCATATTATTTTATTGAAGTGACTAAATAAGTATGTTACCATGGCAACGTCGATCGCTATCAAAAACATAATGGTCGCCGTCCGTCAGTCTCAGGTTGTAATAATTTACTATTATTTATTCAACAAATGCACTTATCAATATATATAGTACCCAGTAGCCGATTCTCAGATCTACTGAATATGCATATAAAATTTGGTAATTATTATTTTTAACAAAAAATTTAAACCGACTTCCAAAGTAAAAACAATAAGAATATAACTTAAAAAGTATTAAATAAGTCTTTCTCTTTAATAGTGCCTTTTCTAGAATTCGTCAAAATCCCAATTATTTCTGTACATAAAGTCTTCACTATTTTGAAGTCGGTACCAGCTAATTAAATTGTGACTTCAGTCAATGGTCAGGATCTGAAATATTTGGGACTGGTACCGACTTCAAAGTAATGAAGACTTTATGTACAGAAATAATTGGGATTTTGACGAATTCTAGAAAAGGCACTATTAAAGAGAAAGACTTATTTAATACTTTTTAGTTAATATTCTTATTGTTTTTACTTTGGAAGTCGGTTTAAATTTTTTGTTAAAAATAATAATTTCACTCTTTTTAGTTATTTATATGTATTAATATGGTTAGTACACATAAGTGTCAGTTGCAGATAGATATTATGATCTCGTCTTGATCTAAAAGATTATGAAAAGTACTTAGAATACTCGTAGAGCCATAATGTGCTGATGCATGCCATGGTGTAATGGTAGTGATGATGATGATGATGAATATAAATTGCACGGTAGCATAATATGCTTTCTGTTCTTAAAACAACGCCAAAACTTCCAAACGTGTATCTATAAGGAGTTAGGAGTTCTCTTAGCACCTTCGGAACCATTGTACACCTTGATGCAAAATCTTAATTTTTGGTAGCTTATACTTAGAATACTTCTCATAAAACCAAAATCACCATATTATGTTTCCATATAAATTTCGACGAGTTCCCTTGATTACTCATGGTCCATGGATACCATCATCAGGTCACCACTTTATGAACATGGAACCAAAAAGTTAAACACTTTACAACATAAATAACGCTCAAAAACCTCATCTCAATCTTAAAGATTATGAAAAGTACTAATAATAGGTCCATTTTGTGATGATGCATGGTGTAATGGTAGCGATGATGATGATGATGATGAATATAAATTGCACAGTAGCATATGCTTTCTGTTCTTAAAACAACGCCAAAACTTCCAAACGTGTATCTATAAGGAGTTAGGAGTTCTCTCAGTACCTTCGGAAAGATGGTATACCTTGATGCAAAATCTTACTTGTTGGTAGCAAATGCTTAGTATACTTCTAATAAAACCAAAATCACCATATGTTTCCATATAAATTTTGAGGAGTTCCCTCGATTACTCATGGATCCCATCATCAGGTCACCACTTTTATGAACATGGTACCAAATTTGAGTCAAACCCTATACAACACAAAAATAATTTTGAAAATCGGACCACAAACGGCTGAGTAATCGGTGAACATACATAAAAAAAAATACATAGAGCCGAACGTATTACCTCCTCCTTTTTGGAAGTCGGTCAAAAATCAGTAGTAGACACGAGAATTTTATATATATTAAGATATAATACATATTTTGGTTCCAAAATAGTGTTGTACTATCAGAGAAGTTGATTCATAGTAATTTGGTCGCGTTGTGTCAAACTCAGCCGACAGATCACAAATCACAATTAACATTGAAATTGACATGGTCCGACCAAACGACGTGGGTGTGTCAACTGCCTATGCATCAATTTCTTCGATAACACAATTTATTAACATCGAGTCCAAATGATGCGTTCAAACGTGCATTGGTTTGAGAGAACCAGCGCCAGAAAGTCCGAGGCCGGCCATCTTTAACACAGTGTCGGCCATTGTCAAACGGCAACATGAATTATTAGATGATGTGTGGTGTATATTTTCTTAATTAGTAAGATCCTTTCGACCGCACTTAAAGGTTTGATAATTACTGAGTGAAGGTTTTGCTATAAAGTCTATTTTTCTGTTAAAATTTTCGTATAACTACTACTTTAGCAAGCACAAAATTTCTCCGATTGCGTTTGTTTATGTGTTTTTAATTGGTAAGCTATTGTTTTCAGGAGGCGCACCTATCATGGCTGCCGTCGGAGGTGCTACACGTGGTGCTGCGCTGGTTGGTGGGGGCGGAGCTGGACGCGGCGGCGTTGGAGCGCGCGGCCGCCGTCTGCCGCGGACTGTACGTCGCCGCGCGCGAGCCGCACATATGGCGCGCTATATGCATCAAGTGAGTCTCACTACAGCTGGACAGTCGTTAAATGACGATGACGTAATCTACACTGATTATACTAATGCATTCGACCGTATTGATCACGTCATCCTTTTACGAAAGTTTCTGAATGCCAGTATCAAAGGCAACTTATGTAGATGCTTTGTATGTTACATTAAAAGTCGTACCCAGTCATTAGCCTTAAATGATTGCAAATGTTCATCAATGATTTTACCTTCTGGTGTGCCACAAGGCTTACTTATTGGCAGAATACTGTTTATCATCTTTATTAATGACATGCAGCATATAATTAATAACCTTCAAAATTAAGACAAAAGGTAAAAGGATACAAAGAAAGTGGCTACTAATAATAACATTTGTATTTTGTTTTGATGATCAAAAGGCTGATCCCAGTTCACAGTTAGTGAACTGAGAAACCGCTCGTGTTTTTTTTAAATATACATTGATTGATTGATGAGTCGTAAGTGCGGCATGAAAAGGTCAAAGAAAGAGACATTATATTTATACGTTTTCAGGACGTGGGGTATAGAATGCGGCACGCCGCGCGCGCACGGGTACTCGTCGTGGCGCGAGATGTACGTGGAGCGGCCGCGGCTGAGCTTGCACGGCTGCTACATCAGCAAGACCACGTACCTGCGCCTCGGCGAGAACAGCTTCCAGGACCACTGCTACCGACCCTGGTACCTCATCGACTACTACAGATACCTCAGGTAATTTAACTAGTACAGTCGCTTGCATAACTCATCTCTAGTTTACGCCGGTTCTTCTCGCCGGGTTAGTTCCCAAAGCGGTGGTAGGCATCTTAGTTTCTACGTTCTTTCTACGACGTTCAAAAAGTGTATTTATGATACCTCTTTTGAATAAAAAGCTATTTTATTTATTTACTAGTTGTCTCTTTCACTCGTGAACGACTATATCACTTTCGCATTACTCTATGAATGCAATGCAAATTTATTCACGCTCCTTTTTCCGCTCTGCTCTTACTATATTAAAAAACTTATTGAAGATTTTATTGGATTGATTATATTGGAACATCCATACCAATATACTAAGTATGGTTAAATGTTTTGTTTTATTGTATTCGATACTATAACCTTTAGGTTCTTCCCCGAGGGTCACGTGTTGATGTGGACGACGCCGGACGAGCCCGCCGCGTGCGTCGCGCACCTCAAGTACCGCGCCGCCAGGAACAACCTCGGCATCATGGCGGGCCACTACCGTCTCATCGGTGACAAGGTGCGGTATACGACAAAGAGAGATAAAAATCAAAATCAAAATCAAAATATTTTATTTCCAAATAGGTTAACAAAGTTAACACTTTTAGAACGTCGTGTCTACATGAGGCCTACCACCGGTTTGGGAACTAATCCGGCGAGAAGAACCGGCGTAAGAAACTCGCGCGGGTCCACCTTTTACCAAAAAGGTGGAAAATAACAAAGGTAGCTTAAGCTAATTTACACTAAGTATGTAAGTAAAGTAAGTGAAAATGTGGTACATTTATATAGAAGTGACCTATGGTCTGTCAGCTAATTTTTCCCAAGGTGTGCTATCATTGAGAAAATCAGTAACCTTATAATAAGCCTTAGCACACAAACGTTCTTTAACAACTTTTTTAAATTTATTGATTGAAAGATTTTGAACGTTTTCGGGGATTTTATTGAATAGGCGTATACATTGACCTTTGAAAGATTTTCTTACTTTGCTCAGCCTGGTTATAGGTATATCTAGCTTGTGCTTATTCCTAGTGTTCCTGCAGTGAATGTCACTTTTCGTTTTAAAATTATTTACATTTTTTCTCACGTATAACACATTATCCAAAATGTATTGAGATATTACGGTCAGAATTCTTATTTCTTTAAACTTTTCTCTGAGAGATTCAAATGATGACATTTTATAAATAGATCGAATAGCTCGCTTCTGCAGCACAAATATTGTGTTAATATCAGCAGCACTTCCCCATAATAGAATGCCATAAGACATTCTACTATGAAAATAACTATAATAAACTAATTTCGCCGTGTCTTCATCACAAATTTCTCTAATTTTTCTGACTGCATATGCTGCGGAACTGAGCTTGTCGGCCAGTTTGGCAATATGAGGACCCCACTGCAGTTTATAATCTAGTGTTACTCCTAAAAACACAGTAGTGTCAACAAGATTCATTTTCTCATCATTTAATAGTAAATTGGTTTGCACTTGCTTAACATTCGGCAAGGTAAATCTTAAGCATTTTGTTTTATTAGAATTTAAAAGTAAGTTATTAACATTAAACCAATTAACTATTTTTGAGAGAGCACAATTTACCTCGTCATAATTCGACTGTTGTCGCTTCACTTCAAAAATAAGTGAAGTGTCATCAGCAAAAAGTACTATCTCGTTATCATTATCCTTAACTAGATAAGGTAAGTCATTTATATAGATGAGAAAAAGAAACGGACCCAAAATGGATCCCTATGGGACACCTAATTCTATTTTGGTCCCAGTAGACCTTTTACTATTGACATCGACCCTTTGAGTCCTGTTCCTTAAATATGATGTCAAAAGGTTGAGTGCCGAGTCCCTTATGCCATAGTGGTGCAATTTCCTGATCAATGTAGCATGATCAACACAATCGAATGCCTTAGACAGGTCGCAAAATACACCTAAGGCATCTCGCGACTCCTCCCAGGCTTCAAATATACTACAAAGAAGACCTATACCAGCATCCGTAGTGGAACGACCCTTAGTAAAACCGTATTGATTATTATGCAATAAATTATTTGAGTTAAAGTGTACTAACAATTGTTTTAATATTATTTTCTCAAATATTTTGCTAAAAGTCGGTAGAATAGATATAGGCCTATAATTTGTTGGATCAGATTTAATTCCGGCTTTGAATAAAGATACCATCTTGCTATGCGTCATTAAATCAGGAAAAACACCATTCTTTATACAGTCATTAGAAATATTGGCCAGATACGGAGCTACGATGTCAATTATTGATTGAACAATCTTAGTAGACATACCCCAAAGATCTGTAGTATTTTTGATGGTCAATAATTTAAACGTGTTAATAATGTCTTTAGAATCAATTTCTCTAAACTTAAAATTGACATCACATTCCTTTACATACTCTCTGAGTAATTTTTCAGCCTCTGCAGGCGAAGAATTTAAATTTTTTGTTGTTGAGACCGGAATGTCAGCAAAAAACTTTTCAAAAACCGCCGCAACTTCTATGTCAGTAGTAATTTTTTTATTTTCAAAATAAAGTTCAAAATCCGAGTTACGACAGGTGACGTTTCCGGTCTCACCAGCTATAACTTTCCATGTTGCTTTTACTTTATTTTTAGAATTCTTGATTTTATTTTTTAAATAAAGAACTTTAGCAGCATTACATACTTTCTTAAAGATTTTAGAATAATTTTTAACATATAATTTAAATGTTTCATTGTTATTTACAGTTTTATCGTCATATAATTCATAGAGCCTATTTCTGCTTATTTTAATTCCTTTGGTAGCCCATTTAATAAAGTCACTTTTTTGTTAATAGTTCTAACCGTCTTAGAAGTGAATATAGAATTAAATTGGGTTCTTATTTCTTTAAATAATTTATTATAAGCTTCATCGGAGCTATAAGATTCACCCAATAATGGAATATTTGAATTTAGATTGCTTCTAAATTTCTCAATACGTTTTGTGTTCACAGGAATAAACACAAGCTCTTGTTTTTGTTTACTTTCACAATTAATGTCAAAACATGCTAACTGACCATAATGATCAGAGCTAAGCTTATTAATTATTTCTTTTTTACATGGTGTGAGATTAGTAAATATATTATCTATACAAGTAGCCGTTGTGTCACACACTCTTGTCGGCTCATCGAACAAATAAAAAAGGTTATACGATTTAAACAAAGATGTGAATCTAACTGTATTGGAGTCTAAGTCTAATAAGTTAATGTTAAAATCTCCACATATTCATCCTATCTCCAATCATACCTTTTTGTTAGATGCACATATTTTTGACAATATTTGTTCCATAGTTTGTTCAAACAAATCATATAACCCTGATGGAGGCCTGTATACGCTAATAATAATATGCTGACTTAACTCTATGCAGGCCACTTCTATTATCCGTTCAGTAGAAAGACTTACAATATCTTTACGTTCCTTATATTTCAAATTTTTTCTAATTTATATCAAAGAGCCACCTCTGATGGCGTTTTTTCTACTGAACGAACTTGCTACTCAATCTCCATGATCACCAAGATCATGAAGATTGAAAATGAGTTCATGTTCCCTAAACCAGTGTTCTGAAATACAAATAATATCAATATTAAACTCTTTTAGAAACAACTCAATTTCAAGATCTTTACCTACCATTCCTTGTAAATTCTGATGCACCAAGTTAAATACATACTTATTACTGTTATTTATTTTCCTTGTATTACTTTTGGTAGGATTTTGTAAAAGTAGACTATTTGTGCAAGAGGCATTCTCTATTGTCTTATTATCTAATTTAAATAATTTGTTGGAACATATTCCAACTCGTTAGTACTACTACACTGCTCAATAGAAGCCGTAGTTAAAATTTTATTATTTGGAATATTTTCCAAGTTGTTACTAAATGTCATACTATTATGACTAAACTGCTCAATGGAAGCAGCTGATGTCGTACAAGCCAAGTACTTGGCTGAGTTCAAATATAAAAAAGTTGATAGCGTACTTGCTATAAGTCTACAAAAATAATAGGATAGATAATATCTACCTAATGTCAACTTACATAATTTATGATTTAAAATATTGTTTATGTCAATTATATTAATTTTATTATTATGTCCATTTAATAAAATACAATTATTGTTAACAGCTGTATACAATTGGCTGTTAAGCTGATACCTAATTTTATTTTCCTGATAGCTATAGCTGTCGCCGCTTTCTCAAAAGTTACGTAATTTACGGCAAAGGTAAATTACGTAACTTTTGAGAAAGCGGCGGCAAAATTAAAGTAGTAAGGGAAAAGACCTAATGGCAGACACTTTAAGGAAACATGAAACATTTGAATGTTATAAAATATATATTTATGAATATAAAGGATTGATAACTTCTTGTCTTCAGTAACTCTTACAAAATAAAACTATTATAATTATTCTCTGACAAATCAATAAAATAAAATATTATTGGTCTTTTTGTAAACTTAGTCAAAAGAACTAATAGATGACATCACAAAAAAACGAACATCACTAATAGTAGACACCAATATGAACTAATAGTTGACATAGAACATTACATTACATTTTACATTTTTCCTATTATTAGGTCTTTATTTGCCATTTTTCAAACGATTTCATTTACTTCATCATAGTAACTACACGCATCAGAAATATTATCCACGTTGTCTCCAGATTCTATCCATTCTTCTTCCATGCTGAAACTATCTTTCCTTTTATTTTAATTTTTCATATTTTTTTCCTAGCAAATTTATTTTCAGTCTTTAGAGCGCTTACAGACGAACGGCACGTGTCGGCGGCACGCGTCGGCGGCAGTCGACGGCAGACGACGGTACGTGTCGGCGGCAGTCGGCGGCAGTTGACGGCAGCCGTCGACAGTTTATAACGCTTGCAGTTGTGACGTAACGCGTAAAGGTAAGCGTCCACAGGTCGGTATAGTACGCAACGGACGTTTCGCATCAGACGGATATTTTTTTTACAGTACGTCTCAATGTATCGGCAGCGTACGGATTACCGACTAGCTAGTATGTTTATCTTCAAATTAGTCCTAAGAAAGTTCCTAAGTCAAAATTTCTGCTTTCGACTTTTCCATCCATACCCTTTTGAGCATTCATTTACTAGGCTAAACAGTAATCCGTACACTGCCGATTGAAAGCGGCCGTACTGTGAAAAAAATATCCGTTTGATGCGAGATGTCCGTTGCATACGATACCGACCTGTGGACGCTTACCTTGCGGGGGTACGTCACAACTGGGGGCCTACCACCACCTCTACTAACCGACATCGTTTGACAGATAAGAATTTATTACTTTAACGTCAAGCTAGCGATCTTAAAAAAGTTGATATTTCACAGCGGATTTAACATTGTTTTGCATTTGTTACTGTTTTTTAGTAAAATTATATTTAAAAAGTGAGTACGGTAATGTTGTTGTAATCTTACAACAAAGTGTTCTGGAAACATGATAGTTTTAGGAAAGGTCGTGGTAGGCCCCCTGCAAGCGTCATGAACTGTCAAAGGTTGCCGTCGGCTGCCGTCGACTGCCGCCGACACGTGCCGTCGTCTGCCGTCGACTGCCGCCGACACGTGCCGCCGACTGCCGTTGACTGCCGCCGACACGTGCCGCCGACTGCCGTTGACTGCCGCCGACACGTGCCGCCGACACGTGCCGTTCGTCTGTAAGAAGCCTTAGTCTCTATGCCTCTCTTGCCTCTTCTTTTTTCTTCTTTTTTTCTCAACTCTCCTTTTTCTTCTTTTTACTGCTAAAAAACTAAAGCAATCGATTTTTAGATCAGTACAAGGTCTAATATTAGACACCATGTCCATTTTTAGGTACAGTAGTTCTAAGTTGTTAGTTTGTTAATAGAATTATATTCTCAGAGAATAGTGATGATATTTGCAGTAGAATAAACTACAAAAAAAACTTAAGTATGTGTACGATCCATATCGTACATCAAGCATTTTAAAGTTTTTAAGGAGTAAGCGTTTTGGACGCGCTCGCGTAATTATTTAATTGTTTTATTAAAATCAGTTCGCATCGATCAAGCAAGGCGATCGCGCGTGCTCGCACACCCGGGTCATTTGATCATCAAGTGTATCAATAAATCAAGTAACGGTATATTAAGACTATCGTTTTATTTATCAAGTAAAAGGAGTAGTAGTCAATCAAGGACGCTACATACTTTATGGTCCTTCGTTTATTATTATTTCGTGAAGTGATCCTAGCACCTTGCTTCGTGAATAATAAGGACTTCGCGAGTGAAAACACAGACAGTGTGACTTTTCGTGAAGTGATCAGTGGACATTGGATTGCAGTGCATTTTTTATCAAGGAAATATCAAGAGTAAAGATGGAAGATCTACTATCAATTCAGCAGCAGTTGGTTGGAGCGATTGAGCAGATCTACTCCAATTACAAGAAAGATGGGCCGGAGCGCAAGACCGGTGACTACATCAGGAGGAGACGGGAAACCCTGGATCAATACTGGCAGGAGTTTCAAAATAACCACGTCAAGCTATGTGGTTATAGCGACAAGTCTCACGATTATTTCGTGACCGATCAGTTCGAGGCAACCAAGGAGCGCTACGGACACATCCGGTCGGTCATCATGAACTATCAAGCACGGGACGGCAAGCCGAGTACACCGCTGCTGCGGCCGGCGACTCCGTTGGGCGGCGCGGCGACGTCGCAACCACCCGCGCGCACCTCGTCTCCAGCAGCAAGGCAAGACGGCGCGCACGAGGGAGATAATCAGGTAACTTTCAGGGCTCAGGGCGTCAACAGCAGGACGGACGAGTTGCTCAAGAAGCAAGCGAGCAACTTTAGAGCTCTACAGAGAAAGGTAACTAGGGTTAACTTAGATACGGAGTTAGATAAATGGGAGCTAGAAGACATACTGAAAACATTACATTCTCGTTGGTCGGTAATTGATTCCTTACATCTCGAAATAGATAGTGAGCTAGAGGGTAAAAATAAAGAATATGATGCAACATTTTATCATTATGAGCAATTGTATGAAGACATCAAGAAGTCTATCAATAGGAAAATCAGGTCCATGTGTCATAGGGAGAAGTCGACTCCGCAGATGGAGCTGCCTACTTTTAGCGGAAGTTTCCAGCAGTGGACGTCATTCAAGGACTTATTCACGGAGACTATTCATACCAACGCATCTCTATCAGGCGCACAGAAGATGCAATTTTTAAAGGGCAAGCTCCGAGGTGAAGCTGAGCGTTTAGTTCAACATCTGCAGATTAGCTCAGATAATTACATCACCTGCTGGGAGATATTAAATAATAGGTATAATAATAGGAAACTTATTTTTACGTCGCATATCAATACGTTAATGAACCTTCCAGTGTCGCAGCAAGCATCGTTAGGACATATCAAGAAAATCCACGATACGTCACTGGAATCATTAAACGCTATCAAAAATTTAGGTGTAGATATAAGTACATGGGATCCTCTACTAGTACATATTTTGAGCCAAAAACTTGACGCCGACACATACAACGAGTACGTATCATCATTAAAGCAGCCGAGGGAATTGCCTAGTCTAAAGGAATTTCTAGATTTTCTCGAAACAAAATTTACAGCGCTAGAGACTTCACGGAAAAAGCAAGAAAATCCGACGGCAAAGCCTAGTGCAAAACATACATATAATTTTAATCATAACTCTAATTCGGACAATCGTTTTAATTACAAGAAACCAACATATTTTTCGCAATCGAAAGTATCAAGTAACCGAGTCAATAAACCTGCATATCCGGTAAAAACAGCTTGTTATTTTTGTTCAAACCGCGGACATGGCTTATATTATTGCGCAAAATTTCTAGAACTACCTAATCATTTGAAGCGAAAATTAATTATTGACAAGAATTTATGCAAAAATTGTCTCTACGATCATGAAGGTAAAGGTTGTTATTCCGAATCACGTTGTCGAGAATGCAACGGCAACCATAATTCAATTTTGCACGATGCATTTTGCAACAGTTCATTCACGCCGAAAAATGCAGAGTCGAAGATTTCGAAAGCGGAGGTTGGTAACACTCATGTGTCAGTAGAGGGCAAGGACCCCGAAATTCTGTTGGCAACAGCCATGGTGCGGGTTCAGGCTCGGGATGGCACCTATCATAATATTAGGGCATTGTTAGATCAAGGATCAGAGACCACGCTCATATCAGAGAGAGTAGCTCATATTTTAGGTTTACCGCGCAAACATTGCCAGGGAACCATAACTGGTATAGGCGAAAAGGAGAGCAACTGCAAGGGAATCATTAAAATCAAGTGTAGGTCTAATCAAGAAGACTTCTCGTTCGAAACGGATGCTTATATCATGAAAACTTTAATCAAGAATCTGCCCTCCTACAGCTTCCCTAAACCAGATTGGCCCGCATTAGAAAATTTGCCTCTAGCAGATCCTTTCTTCAATGTGAGAAGACCAGTAGACCTTCTCCTTGGAGTGGATGTTTTTAGCAATTTATTGTTGGATGGAATTTACAAGGCTGGACCGACTCTACCTATGGCGCAAAAAACGCGCTTAGGTTGGATTTTGAGCGGTTACGTAAAGAGAAGCTTTAAGTGTAACATAATTGTTCATGATATCAACGACATCAGTCAATTTTGGCATTCGGAAGATATATCTGAGTCATCTTCGATGTTCCTGGCCGACCAACAGGTCGTAGATTTTTATAACAAGACTACTATTCGTCTGGCGGATGGCAAGTATCAAGTGCGCCTCCCCCTTAAGCAAGAAATAGAAGATAAATTAGGCCAATCAAAATCAAAAGCTATTGCACAGTTTAAACAGTTAGAACGTAAATTTAATAGAAATCAAAATATAGCACAAGAATATAAATTATTTATCAATGAATACAAACAATTAGGACACATGATACACTCGAATAACTCCGACTCATCAGATTACTACTTACCGCATCATTGTGTTATTCGGAATGAATCAACTACAACTAAATTACGAGTTGTTTTTAATGCTTCTTCGCCTTCTTCGACTGGTTTGAGCTTGAATGATTTAATGGAAAGAGGTCCAAATTTACAGCAAGATCTGCAGAGTCTTCTTATCAAGTGGAGACAATTCAGGTTCGGTTTTACATCTGATGTGGAGAAAATGTTTAGAGTAGTACGGTTACATCCGGATGACCAAAAATATCAGAAAATTATATGGCGAGATTCAGTTTCTGATGAATTAAGCATTTTTCAGCTGACGACAGTGACGTACGGCACCAAGGCCGCGCCGTTTCTGGCGATGATGACTCTCCGACGCTTAGCTCAAGATGAGAGAAAGAACTATCAAGACAGTTCTGCTCCAAAGGTGATTGAGTCAGCTTTTTACATGGACGATCTCGTATACGGAAGTCATTCTGTCGAATCAGCAAAGCGTTTGATACAGGATATTGTAGCGATTTTAAAGTCCGGAGGATTTAATTTACGTAAATGGAAGGCAAATAATCAAGATATAATTCCCATAAGTAATAAAAGCAGTAATGAGCAATTAAATTATGATTTTAAAAATACTGAGTCATCCAAAACATTGGGGCTTAGTTGGAATCCACAGCGAGATCAATTTACATTCACATCAAAATTAGACTTTAAGACAAAAATTCCCACAAAACGTATTTTACTTTCAAATATTTCAAAATTATTCGATCCATTAGGTTGGCTTTCTCCGATTTCGACTAAAATAAAACTATTATTTCAACAAGTGTGGCAATTGGAATTAAAATGGGATGAACCCTTACCGGAAAATATTATTAAGGAATGGAAAAATATGAAAATAGATTTAGAAAATATAAATAATTTTTACATGCCGAGATGGTTAGGTATAACAGAAAATAATGTCATCGAACTTCACGGCTTTTCCGATGCATCAACAAAATGTTACGCCTGTGTCGTTTATTGCAAGGTAAGCACACACGGCCAGACGTCGGTAACCATGATAGCAGGAAAATCAAGACTGGTACCTGTAAATAATAAACTTACGTTACCTAAACTAGAGTTATGCGGTGCTCTATTACTTATTAAACTATTATCAAAAATCAAGAGTTGCTTGGAAACATATCAAATTAATACTTACTGCTGGGTCGATTCTATGGTAGCATCAGGATGGATCAATGGTGTACCGAAACGCTGGAAGCCATTCGTGGCTAATAGAGTTAAGCAGATTATCGACGTGGTGCCGCCCAGCAGCTGGAATTACGTCAAGTCGGAAGAGAACCCGGCTGATTGCGCTAGTCGCGGTTTGTCAGCATCCCAGTTAAAAGATCATGAACTTTGGTTTACGGGGCCGACTTGGCTGAAAACTGAAAATTTATCACGTAATAGTCAAAAAACATTTTCCACAGACCAAGAAGTGAGAAAAACTAAAAAGGTAGTTGCATCTGTGACTCTAAATAAAGAAAATTGTATTATAAAATTCTTACTGCATAAATATAGCTCGCTAAGCAAGATTGCGAGAATTTTAGCATGGATATATAGATTTATAAGCAAAAAACAAGTTGCAAATAAATACTTAACGCTATGTGAAATAAAGCAAGCAAATATAAAAATTATTAAGCAGTGTCAGCAAGAATATTTTAGCGAAGAAATAGAAGCATTACAGAAAGGAAAAAGCGTAGCAGCAAAAAGCAAGATTTGCATTCTCAACCCTATTCTGGATCAGGATCAAGTTTTAAGAGTTGGAGGTCGTTTAAAACATGCAAAAATTAACTTAGACATGAAACATCCTATTATCATCCCAAAAAGTAGTCGCTTGTCTGAGTTAATAATAGATCAGTGTCATGAACTTACCTTCCACGGTGGCGCTAAGCTCACTTCGGGGTTCATTCGACAGAAGTACTGGTTGGTAGGAGGACTCAAGGCTACGAAAAAGCGCACCTATCAATGTGTTAAGTGCAGAAAGCACAGTCCCAGCCAGCACTATCAAATCATGGGAGATTTACCAACATCAAGGGTGAACCCGTCGCGGCCATTCTACAATACAGGAGTTGATTACACAGGCCACGTGTTCGTCAAGGCCAACAAGGGCCGAGGAATTCTTACAACAAAGGGCTACGTTGCTGTGTTTGTTTGTATGGTAACGAAAGCCATACATTTGGAGCTGGTTTCGGATTTGACGACGTCAGCATTTTTAGTAGCTTTGCGTCGAATGTCAGCCAGGCGAGGAGTGCCGAAAAATATGTACAGCGATCAAGGTACAACTTTCATCGGAGCAAACAAGGTTCTGCAGGAAGAATATCAGCAAATTTTATGTACATTTGAAAACACAGAATTCATCAACGAAGTGACGCGGATGGGTATCAAGTGGCATTTCAATGCCCCCTCTTGGCCGTCAGCAGGTGGACTGTGGGAAGCTTCGGTCAAAAGTCTAAAATATCACATGAAGCGGGTGATAGGCGAACAACGTCTTACCTTTGAGGAGTACTCTACATTGCTCTCTCAGCTCGAAGCCTGCATCAATCAGAGGCCTTTATGTGCTATGACCGAAGATCCTGATGACTTAAACTGTCTTACACCATCACATTTTTTAACTAGCGGTCCTCATCTCGCATTTTTCGACACCGAAACAGACTTACGTACTCGTTGGCATCATACACAGAAATTGTTCGAAGATATCTGGAAGAAGTGGCGCCAAGAATATCTTACGCAGCTGTCAGTCCGCAGCAAGTGGAGACTACCGCAGGAGATCATCAAGATCAACGACATAGTGCTTATACAAGATAGCAATTTGCCGGCCGGGAGGTGGCCACTAGGCCGCGTTCTGGAGTTACATCCCGGAAGCGACGGTTTTGTGAGGGTTGTTACGCTAAAAACAAAAAGCGGCATCATGAAACGCCCCATAGTAAAACTGTCCATATTACCTGTTAATCAAGAACACTCAGATCAAAATATCAAGAATAAGGACGATGTAAAGCAAGTATATCACGTTACTAAACCTATCAAGAGAAATAATAATTACAGCTTTTCTAAATTAGTATTCACAATTTTATTATTCGTAATGACCTTTATATCAAGCTCAGAAGGTTCATTTTATGTTTCACCGCTACAAAATCAAAGTTTATACTTCGACAAGGTGACAAAAATGGCTCTAATCAAGGACGAGTGGCGCCTAGTCGTCTACTACGACCTGAGTCCCTACTGGGAGGGCTCATTAACAGCTAGCAAGTACTTAGATTATTTACAAAACATATGTGATAGTAAACAAGACCATTCACAATGTGCAGCGATCATGTTACAACTACGTCACGGCTACGAACAATTAAGTCACTATAACAATGTTTTGATGCACAAGCAAAATTCGCGCACGCGACGAGGACTGATAAATGGAGTCGGTAATATAGCAAATTCCTTATTCGGAATTCTGGATAGTAATTTCGCTGAAAAATATGAACAAGATATTGAGCTTATCAAGAAGAATCAGGATCATCTCGCCGTACTCTGGAAAAATCAGACCTCCGTCGTTGAAGCCGAATTTAATCTGTTGAAGCGTACAGAGGATATCATGAACAAGCAGCACAAGATTATCAATCTACGTTTAAATCAGGCGGAACAACAGTTGAATGCCGCTAAGAAGGAAAGCTTGGAAAATAATGATTTTATACTTTCCGCAATAGTCGCCAGCAATTTACTTAGTCATCTAAAAGAAATGCAGAATACCCTGTTAGACACTATGACTAATATATACAACGGACAGCTCAGCTTACACCTATTGACACCAGACCAGCTTCGACAAGAATTAAATACTATATCAGGAAAAATACCCAAGGACTTATGTTTACCATTTGAGAATATAAGCTTACCTAATATTTATCATTTATTAAAAGTTAAAGCTAGAATGTCTACAAATTACTTACTGTTTGAAACTAAAATACCTCTAGTTCACCGAGATAGTTTCGAGATTCATAAAATCATTGCCGTACCACGTTTAGTAAACAATAACATCATGATTCATATAAAACCCGTATCAAGTTACCTAGCGATTAACCTTAAAAAGGACGCTCTGTTTCCTATGACCGAAAGTGACCTAAAATCGTGTCTGCAGCAGGAATCAGGCACTCTATTATGTAGAAGCAGGTCACCAGTGTACTCCCTAAAGGACGACGAGAGTCTCTGCGAAAAGGATGCAGCCTCAGGGAGATGCAGGGTCTATCAGGAGCCATGCCGATCACAGTGGCATGAGCTGCATCAAGTAAACACATACTTTTACTTCTACTGTCAAGAACAGAACGTGAAAGTACTCTGCGACGATCAAGTTTCATCGCTACAGCTGTTTCAAGCTGGCTTATTGATGACAAATCAAGGTTGTCAACTAAAGTTCAAGGACTTCACTGTGTATACTCACAAGCAGGAGGTGAGTGATCTGAACATCAAGGCAGATGTTACTGCTCCAAAGTTATCGCCGATCAACTATCTTATCAACATATCGGTACCGAACAACGGCACTATTAGCGCAGGGGACGAGGACGTTAGCGAGCATTCAAGGCAGCTGATACATCTGCAGAAGCAGATAGAGGAGATGAAGCAGACCGTGCCGCTGTACGATAGCGTCAGCAGCCACGACATTCATCACTATACAGCGACGTATATCATCGTCATAGTGGCTGCTGTTGGAGCAGGTGTCTGGGGAGCGCGTAGGTTCCGGCGCCGGCGGTCGTTGCGGGCAGCGGCGGAGCAGGTGGCGCAGCGCGCGGGGCGGGCGGCGCCGTCCACTCCGGAGGTGGCGAGGCGGCAGCCGCCCTCCTCCTCCACGGCGGTGATTGACAATCAGTGTGAGTGCAGTGAGAGTGACAAGTGCGTTAAAAAGGCTCCGCGTCATATGAGCTATATTAATCCAGGTTATAGTGATTCTTGCAAACAAGTGCAAGACTTTAAACGGGTGTCGTGTTCGAACGTACCTAAGCAAAACAGAGGCACGTCACCGACCTTTGGTTCTGTATACGTAATCGGTGACGATAGTGTTAAATTCAATTCTTTGTAATTGTAAATCATCAATTTGTACTTTACTTACTAACAAGTGTAGGTTAAGGACAAAATGGAATCACCTTGTATCATCTCATCACTACTAACTTCTCTACTTTTCGGTGTGGGAGCATGTACGATCCATATCGTACATCAAGCATTTTAAAGTTTTTAAGGAGTAAGCGTTTTGGACGCGCTCGCGTAATTATTTAATTGTTTTATTAAAATCAGTTCGCATCGATCAAGCAAGGCGATCGCGCGTGCTCGCACACCCGGGTCATTTGATCATCAAGTGTATCAATAAATCAAGTAACGGTATATCAAGACTATCGTTTTATTTATCAAGTAAAAGGAGTAGTAGTCAATCAAGGACGCTACAGTATGTATTGCAAAACTAAAAGATGAGATCCATGTCATCTATTAGGTTTTTTACATTTTCAAGAACTAATAATAGACACCCTTTATATTGTTAGGGAAAATGGATAAAAATTATAAATAAACATTAATTAGTGTATATGTTACAGTCAAAACTCTTAACCAGTCAAAAGTACTATTGACTAGCAAAATCAGTCAAAACTACTTCTGACCGTATGCTTTAGTCAATAATACTTGTAACTAAAATAACAGTTAAAAGTACTTTTGCCCAATGAAGCTGGTCAAAACTACTTTTGACTAAGTGATTAAGTCAAAAGCGGTTTTGACTGGTTGTATCAGTCAAAACTCACAAAAAGTGAGAAAAAGCAAAGAGTGGATTCGATTTTTTATTTTATTTCGATTTACTAGCCATAATGTTGAGAGGTCCCTGACTTCAGGATTGCTGAAGTGGCGGGAGCTGATTTACATACACGCTCCAGCTTTGGAAAGAAAGTAATGCTCGATATCTGCGTCTTGGTTATAAAGAGCTAAGCCGGCGTTGCCGCCTGAGTGCGGTAATGGACGGGATAATTAAGGTTGGACTGTAATCCCCTGTTTTAACCGAAGTCCATAACCAAACCACCAAATTCTTCTTTTTTCCTGGGGTCATAAATTGGTTTTCAACTGTGGCATTTCTAGGGTTTAGGGGATTGGGCCTCCGGTAAACTCACTCACTCGGCGAAACATAGTGCTGTTTCACGCCGGTTTTCTGTAAGTCCATGGTATTTCTCCAGTCGAGCCGGCCCATTCGTGCCAAAGCATATAGCTCTTCCACGGAATGATTTCGGAATAAAACGGTTGTTCATATTTTTTTCTAACGAAGCAATTTACAAAAGGCGTTAGTTCTAAGCTACTTAACGGTGTATAGGACATGTCATAATTTATACGCTTATATCTAAGCCACACAGCAATATACGGCCGAGAACATTTCAAACAGGACTCGTAAGAATGAAATGCCACACTAATATTACAAATAGTGCTTTTGACTAATGCTTTATTGCAGTTAAAACTACTTTTGACTAAGAGCGTCAGTCAAAAGTACTTTTAACCGCAAATTTTCAGTTAAAATTAGTAATAACCAATAATTTTCAGTCAAAATCACTTTTGACCAACCTGTTCAGTCAAAAGTAGTTTTGACTGATTTTGTTAGTCAATAGTACTTTTGACTGGTTAAGAGTTTTGACTGTAACATATACAACATAACCATTAATCCAATGAAATCAATAGAAATTACAAAAAATCAAATAAATGTATTCAAAACTTACGTGCAAAATTTCGCCTTCCTTAAGGGGCCGGGTACCATCGAAATTCTCATACAAACGTAATACCAAAATCATTTTCTCATACGAAAATATTTAACATGTTTGAGTTATTTTTCAGCTTAAAATAGTAATTACCTAAGTTCCTGCACAAAAATTTACGACAAAATATTTACACACTAAAAAATATAAACGATTACATTTAATGCATTTTTACGCCGAAAACACGATGGAGAGATATATTTACACAAAAAGTTGGAGAGGACTGGATGAGAGTAGCTAGAGATAGACCGAGGTGGAAGATATTGGGGGAGGCCTACGCCAAAGAGGCGACTATTACCTAAATAGATTATGTATTAGTAGATTGAAACAAATAGAAAATTGAATATTAGATTAATTAATATTGTACACATTGCATGCCAAATAACTATATTTATGTCATTATGTTGTTTGTTGTGTGTTGCATTGATTTATTAATAATATTACTATTGTAATTAAATACTGAAATTATTTGTTAAAATTAACAGCAGACATCTGAAATGTAATTTAAAACAAATGCTATACTTAGTTAAATTAAATATTAGTAAAAAAGGCTTTAATCAATGTATAATGAAATGTTTTAATGAAATGAATTTAAAATTTAAACCGAATAGTATTAAAATAACAAATTAACGATAAATATACAGTACTTATGTAAAACAAATGCTATAGTTAAATTAAAATACTTAGAAAATTATGCTTTAATTAATTTAAAATGGAAGGTTTTAATGAAATCAATTTAAAATTTAAAACAAATAGTACTTACTAATAGTAATAAATACGTATGTAATGTTAAAAGGAAAAAAATAGAATTAAGTAAATATATTTACAATAAATTAAATTAATTTGCAAAATGCTATGTAAAGAAACAAATGTTATATAATTATTTTAAGTATTTAGTAATTATGTTTTAACTAATTATTATAATGAAATGTTTTTAATTTAAACAACAATTATAAATTGTAATGTACCTATTAATTTAACCAAATAGTATTTAATAATAACAAAATATATGCATGTAATCTTATAAATTTAAAATTTGTCACAATTACTGGTAATAGAATAAAGGCTATTTTTATTTTATTTATTATTATTATATTATTTTAATATATTTTGTAGAATCTGTATTCTGTTCAGTTCAGTGACAAGATCGACGACAATACGCCCGCGCCTGTATTCCAAAATATAAGACAACCACAAAAACAACATTGTTCATGAAACAGAATAATATTATACTTCGCAACACACGCACGCGCACGGCTTGAATAACTTGATCAGAGTAAAATAATGAATGACGACGCACGCACACATACGTGCAGGGCGTCCGGGGCGCGCGGGGCGCGCGGGGCACGGGGTACCTCGCAATAGCGAGACAGCGATATATAAAACTTGTAGTGGCGCTAGTGTCGAATTTGATTTGAGCGGCCGCATAGCCCGAGCTCTTAACCTATTAGCTAAGAAATTGCCGAGCGCGTGTTGACACGGTCACATTATTTACGAAAACTGATCCCATTCTAAAATTTTGTTCCCGAAGGCGTCCCTAATATATTTTTTCACATGAACAGATAGCTTAAGAAGCTTATAAAATTTACAGTTTTGACAAATAATTAGAGTAATTCATATTTTTATGGTATTTTTGTCGTAAGTGTCATCTATTAGTTCCGTGTCTAGCATTAGTGCCTTTCCCTTATATAGTAAAGTAGTACTTACTCATAAAAAATATAAATCCGGCCCTGCTCAGCAGTTTATATCCTATGCCATTACCGCTCTGCCATTGGATTAGGAGAAGGAGATAGAAATCTACATTCTTCATAACCTCTCTTTTTCTCCATCCAAGTAAGCTATTGAATAGCCATAGTAAATGATCCAAAAATTTGTCAATATCTGCTTGTTTTAATTTAATCCTTCGATCGCGGATTCTTGGTAATCTATTATTATTCTATCGTTGTCGCGGTCACCAGTGTCCTTATGGAGCTTGATGGGTTAAACAGTTTGTAATGAACCCTTATGTCTATATTTGTTGCAGGTAGTAGTTGTAATTAAAAAGCCAGCTACAGAGAAGCTGCAAGGCGGCCACACGCGGTTCCGCGCAAGACGAAAGGAGACCGTCGAGCAACACGACACTATATACCACTTGGTTAGTCTTTTCCTTTGCCTATACAGTGATTAATTTATTAATACTAGCTAAAAGCCGAGCTTTGTGAGGGCTCGCGTCGTTTTTCTGCGTGGTAATAATCTTTAAGGCAGTTTTTTTAATATATTTTAAATTTTAATAGTAACCAAACCTTGAATGACCGATGATAACACATCTACTTACATATAAATAAAAATTACTATCTTAAAGCACAAATCAATAGGCGTGATAGTTTTTCCGTGTACCACATTAGTGCCCAGGTTGTGGGATACAATAGGGCTCGCTTCGCTCTTCCTGTGAAAAGCTTTAAATACTGTTAAAAAATGTAACAAGAAAAATAGCGCAATGTTTCGAATCTCTACTTTTACAATATGATTTTAATTTGAAGTATTATCTTGTAGGAGTTGACGGTGCGCAGCTCGCGGTCGCGTCGCAACGCGCAGCTAGTGTGGACGCACTACGCGGTGAGCACGCGCCGCGACCAGTGGACGACGTTCGACCTCGACCCCGGCAAGTTCCCGCCCTTCTCCTTCAGCCGCGTGCGCAGCTACACCGCCGAGGCGCGCGCCCCGCTCGTGTGCGGCGCGCAGTAGCGTGCGCCTGCGCTCCCGCACCGCGTGCACCGCGTGCAGCGCGTGCACGCTCGCAGGTATACTGTTTGATCTACTGGTGTCTACCATCGAGGAAATTCATTCATAGGCAGTTGACAGGCTTATGTAATTTGGTCGGCTTATGTTAATAAGTTTGTTAGTTGTCGGCTGGGTTTGCATACCGCGACCAAATTACTTAGGTCCGCCATACCTATGAATCAACTTCTCAGATAGTACGAAAGTTGCCCGCAGATAGGATGGTAATCGCTTAGCGGTGCAGTCGCATTGTGCACACATACTTATGTTTAAACATGTAAACTGCGACTACAGCTGTTCATTTAAATATAATCTTACAATCTGCTTGCGTCACTTTGTACCCACTTAAAAACTCTACACTTGTCCATATAAATGTGTTAATAAAGTATAGTGGGGTACTTATAAAATGTTTGTGAAAGAGTTTTCATTGGTTGAAACAGGTCCTTGATTTGTTTGCACTTGTTCGAGAAGTAATTTTTCGAAGTTTAGTTTGTTTAGAAATATATTCAAGTTTAAGACCAAGTTCCTCGATGGATTAACTATTAATTTGCTTGTAGTTTCCATTCCGTAGTGGGAGATTTATATTTTTAGATTAATAAAATAACAAAATATGTATTTGTGTGTTAACAAAAACCAGTGCTATAAAAATACCTATAGCTATGTTGGGGAATAAAAATGGCTTTCAGCAGCAAATTCATGATAAATAGTAGTCAATTCCTTTTTATAACAGATTTTAAATTAAAAAAATATGAAATCACCGGCCATATTATCGTGAAATCTATCCTTACCCTATGTTGTTATTGAGTGGTGTACTATATCGGACCCACGTAATTTAGTCGGGTTACCACAGATTCACGGCTAACGTTCGCTATCTGCCTAAGTGTCTAAACACACTAGGCTGAATTACGCCGGCGTAAATTCCGCCGCGTTTACGCCGCGTTTTAAATTCATACAAAATACGGCCGGAACGCGATGGATGACACACTATGCCGAAATTCCTTCGCGAGCCGAATTTCCGTCGAGCCGAGTCGAGCGTAATAATTCGGCAGCGATTCGGCGGTAATGTTCAATGGAGGCACTTCATATGGCTATTTGTATTTGCCTTTGGCTATTTGTTGCATTTGGCAAAATTATTGATGTATATACACAAACAAGCAATTTATAAAGGCAAATACGGCCTTCCACACATGGACGTCAAATACCAAACTTTTACTTGATTTTGTTTACAGTGCGACAAGGTTTTAAATGAACGTGGGCGGTGGCGCTGCTCGTAAATAGGAGAACTGTCAAAAATGATGTTTTTGTATGATGGCAGTGTATTTCCTTTTTTCGCCACGTAAAGCCTTGTCGAGCTGTACTATCCGTAGTATCTCTTATTAGTCTGTGGCTGTACTTGCCTATTTGACTCTATTGATGTGCGTCAAAAACCGACAAAGGTACGGATACGTGTATTTGGTATTGGTCATATATGTCAAATAGGCAAATAAGGCCAATACTTGTCAAACATACCGTCTACACATGGTGATTGTTTGGCGAATACATCAAATACGCAAATACAAATAACCATGTGAAGTGCCTGCATTATATATAGCAACACACTTACGCGACGGAATTATCAAAACCGAACATAGCAAATCAACCTTAAGGGTCTATACAGACGGACCGCATTTCAACTGCAATCCAACCGCAAATTGCAGTTCAAGTGCAGTTTGAATGCAGTTGATAATGGTTTGCAGTTCTATTGCAGTCGTGTCAACTGCATTCAAACTGCAGTTGAACTGCAATTTGCGGTTGGATTGCAGTTGAAATGCGGTCAGTCTGTATAGACCCTTAGTTCTAACACCGCGTTAATGTGTGCGTTAAGGGTCTATACAGACGGACCGCATTTGAACTACAATCCAACCAAGATTGCAGTTGAAATGCGGTCAGTCTGTATAGACCCTTAGTTCTAACACCGCGTTAATGTGTGCGTTAAGGGTCTATACAGACGGACCGCATTTGAACTACAATCCAACCAAGATTGCAGTTGAAATGCGGTCCGTCTGTATAGACCCTTACATCTGAGAATTTTAAATACGCGCGCGTTCCGCAACGGAAATTACGCCGCGAAATTTCGGCTCATCGCGTAATTTATAGTGTGTCGTATCAGACGTAAGCGGCTGAACGCAATTTCGGCCACGTAAATTACGCCGGCGTAATTCAGCCTAGTGTGTTTAGACCCTAAGAGTCGATTTTCCGCTATTCAAGCACTTTTACACGGCCTCACGGTGTTCGCTGATGAAGTACAAAATTAATATAAGCTTACGTTTAACGATATGAAGTTGAGATTTAGTAAAATTTTTGTGATAAGCCACGGTTGTTAAATATAATTTGTAGTATTTTATTTCGCTTTGATTGTTAATCATACGCTTACGTCATAAACGTACTTTGTTAACTCTATTGTATGTCATATTGTTACTGCTGTGAAGTTAGCTATAAGATGTAGTTAGCATAAGGTGAATGTGACTGACTTCCGTGCTGTAATAATGTCACACGTTGTATGTAGAATAACTAATGAAATCATTGTAAATAGTATTTAATATATTTTCATAATTATCTCAATGGTAGCAAGGTTTTTTTATTACAGAACGGCATTCCCGAATATTTTGTTTACCCATCAGTCGTGGCAAAACGAGACACAATAGCTTTTTCATTGTTATCGCGGCCGGATATGGCCGCTTGGGGCTTCATGAATTAATAACTGTCACATGACATTGAAAAATAAAAGGATTTGTATTTGTATGACTTCACTATCGAAGTTTCATGTCTTCCATGCCATTTTAAGCTTTAGCTTAACTAGGTGCAGCTATACCAAGACCATAATAATTAATATTATGTCTTACAATATCAGATTGGGGTCGTACGAAATAGAAAAACAAAATACATATATTTTAAATCTTTATTTATACATTTTCAAATGAACGCGCCGTCTGCCTAAAAAATAAAACGACAACTAGATGGCTAAAAATGTATATATTTTTTTTGCAATAATAAGTTTATATATTATTTTTCTTTTGTTTATATTTATGTACATATTTTTATGGAAATGAAATACTACTATGGGGAATCTCGTCCCGCGAGCGCCTCGCGATCGACCTCGAGCCCTAGGCCGTCAGATGAGGCGCTCGCTCAGCCAGATTCAGGAGTCGGGCGGGGGCGGCAGAGGCGGCGGGGGCGGGGGCGCGGGCGGCGGCGGGGGCGGCGGCGGGGGCGGCGGCGCGACCGGCAGCACAGGCTCCGTACTGCGCCGGCGCACCTTGCCGCGCTTCTTGAGCATCGTAGCCTGCGGGCAGCGCGCCACTGAGCCGGGCCGGCGTCACGGGCCCGCCGCCGGGCCCGCGCCCGACCCGCGCTTCGTTTTCTTCAGCATCGTCGCCTGCCGGTCACACACACCCGCTCACACGCAGCCGCGCGACCGCGACCGACCGCCCGGGGGACTCGCACGCTACCTCACACCTCACACCTCACACCTCGTCCTGTGCTAGTTGCTACTGTCTACCTCCGCGCCTGACCTACCCAGTGCCCTCATCGGCATCCTTTTATAAAAGGATCCTGCACCGATGTTAATATTGTAACATAAACTCTCTCGATCGTCTTTTGAGTTACCAGAATTTAAAAAAATCTTACAACATTATTGACCCACGAGAGACTGTCCCCATGAATATTTCATATTCTTGTATAAATCGGACTATAATCATACGCGACACGAAACGGCAGTGTTGTGGAACGTGAAGCGTCGCGTCGCTCCGCTTGTGCCGCCTAGTGCCGCATAGTTTTTTTTTAAGATCTTAGTTATGTATGGTAATAACACAATATTTTATAATTTCACGTTTTAAATGCATTATAACAATTTCAAAGCCCAAAGGTGAGGAGGTAGAGTGTAAATCCCGCGGCTCGGTGTATCTAATTTTTCTATTCTTATAATTAGAACATATAATTTTGTTATGTCGGCGTCCAATGAGTATCGGAGGCGGGCTTATTGCCACGTTTTCACTGAGCGAACATCTGGCAACACTGACGTAAGCGATGCCGACGCGATGCGACCGCCTGTGACCGGCTGGGAGACTTTGTGAACACACACGAGGCACAATTTCAAATAAATAAAAAGAAACATGAATTATTAAAAAAATAATTGGTGTTTATCATTCCGGAGGTCAGTTCTATCAAGCTCGTGTATATTTCACTGTACATTTGAAATTTCGAATGGGAAAACCAAAGATGTGAGTATATCTAAAAGCCGCGTGCGAGGCGCGGTGATGCACGAAGCGATCTTGAACTTTTCCTTCAAAGTAATAAGTTTTAGTGTTGCCAATACCTACTTCGATGCATGAGGTTATAACATGCAAGCGATGCCTCGTTTTTATATGAGAATTGGAATAATTATTATTATTGGGTTGGTTTTGGTACAACCACCTTAACATTGAGAGCCAAGAAAATAACGATTTATTAACTGAACAATAACGAGATTAAACAATATTATATTGTAGATCTTATTAAAATGGGCGGTTGGTAAAATATTAAATAGAAGAGGATGTGGGCTAAGCACAGGTCTCTCCTCAAAATAATCGTTGTATATATTGGAAACAAAAGAAATATGTGAATTTATCGGCCGTTTAGTTGTAAAGTCTATTATTACTCTGTGTTACAGTAAATGTAAGTTTTCGGAATAATAAAGATTACAAAATCATCAAGAAAAGTTCAAGATTGGTAGAATTTGGTCGTACAATGTTTGAGGGCGACAGTTGAGGGGCGAAGGGCGGCGGGGGCGCGGGGGCGGCGCGTCGCGGGCAGTGAAAACGCGTAGCGTGGTTATGTGCAACATCCAGGGACAACAACAACAAAGCCCAATACATCAATAAAATATCGAAGTGAGACTTCTTTAGGCGCGCTGACTTTCAAAGACGCGTCATGAAAAAGTTTCGAAATAATAATATTGCGTTATAACGCCGTCACCATTTTGGACAGAAGTTTCACTTCTGACATGGTACTGTGTACACACGCCCTTTTTTATAAATTTAAAAAATTGTGCAAAAATATTGTTTGGTGTGTTAATTTGAGGGCTTCGCTGTTATTTTGCGACAAGTAAGATATAAAGTCTGTAGTTACAACCTTTAGGGCTCTTTAAAACTTAAAAAAAATATACAATGCCGCTTTTAGTTGATTATTGTATAAGTTGATTTCATAAAAGATATCAAATAACAATATGAAGACACAACACGAGATGAAGTGAGAATTGAATCGGGGTATGAGAATTGAGCCTTGCCTCGTTTCAATTGCAAAAAAGAGCCCCAAAAGTTTCACGTACCTAAATTATGGTACTGTAAACAGCTGTAGAACAATAACTAAGTAGATCACTCTAGTTGTTGTTCCAAATTCAAACTACCACGAACAATCTAGGTATCTTTTAACCTAATTAACTAGATTGTAAAGCAGAAATTTTTGTTACAATTACCACTGTAACGAAAATATCTTTATAACAAACATCAAATTAAGTTTTGAGCAGTTTTTAAGATGTTATTAGGTCAATAATTTACCCAGTACCACATTTTTTGTAGTTTTTGTTACGACTAGTTAAAGTCCGGTCTCGAAGCACATAGAAATTCGTACATTGACCCATCACTACTTGTCTCTATCACTCGCACACGAAAATATTGCTATCGCACTCCTGTGGAAGCGAGAAACTACGGGCTTCGTGACCAGACTGGGTGTAAGATTTTAGATTAATAGTAATTACGCGTGCATTACACGTTTGATCACATACGAGAAGTGTCGTAACAGTACCCTTTTGTCAAAATGCAGTGCAAGCGACATGAAGCTTAAGGCCTAATTACACCTACCGAGTAGAGAGAGTGGCGAGAGTCGAGGCAGTGCCGTCGGCCGAGCACATAATAAATTACATAATACTAGTCGATGCCCGCCACTTCGTTGCCCTGAAATTCTTCATCGCGCGGGAACCGTTCATTTTTCTGAGATTAAAAGTATCCTGTACTTTTCCGGGACTTCAAGTATCTCCATACCGAATTTAATTAAAATCGGTTCAGTGTTTTAAGTGTGAAGACAGATAGATAGACGGACAAACATACTTTCGCATTTATAATATTAGTATGGATACATGCCGAGTGTTTGGCCGAGAGCACTGTTTCGCCACTCTACTCGGTTGGTGTAATCAGGCCCATCACATTGTGCCATAACGATGAGCTGTGTCAAAATCCTTACATTTTTGACACCTATCGCTATCGAAACTGTGCATGCATTTTGACAAGGGTGGTGATGTGAGATGGTTTACCTTGAGCGCGGACTTGAGTACGACGACCTCGCTGGGTGCGGCGACCCACGGCTCACCGTCCACCTGTACGGGGATCTCGCTCTTCAGGTTTATCTTGATGTGACCACCCTGGAATTTGGTCGTATGATATTGTATAGTTAACTGTTAAAGTTGGGAGGTGTTTCAGCTTCCTATATAACGGGTCGCAAGTCGCAAAACAAACGGGTTTGTTAGAAATAATAGGGAGACAGAATAGGGAGCTGTAAAACAACCCATAAAATTTAAATTTTTATTCTTCAGTTTGAATCACTTAGTGGATCGCATGTAGACTTAAGTTTTTTCAAACAACATTTAATATACCTACACCATGTGTATGACAAAATTGCTATACTAGCTCCTTCTGTATGGATTCGGCAAAGCTCGTAACAGCTTAATTATTCCGACTTTATTTACGAGTTACGAGTTACGACGCGTACCTGTGCTACGACTGCTACCAGTAATGTTATCAGTGCTACACTATTGGATGTGCTTGACACTTTACACTTATTTTGACGTCATACTCCTTTATAATATCGTGGTCTAATTTCAAGTCAAGTCGATCTCGTATGCTACCATCATGACCATGAAAAATAGGAATTCATTTAAAAATAATATTATATAAAAGTACCTGTGCTATCCGCATAGCTCCGCGCAGGCCGGACTGTATCTGTCCGAGGTGGACCACGCCGGTGACGCCCACGACCTCCAGCATGCCGTCCCAGTGGTTGGGCTTGTTGAACTGGTCGTCCTTCTCCGGGCCCCACGGGTTCGCGCCGGAACCCCAACTGTGGTTCAGTGGTTAGAATGCTTATTTTGCCCCATTGCCCCCATGCCAAACTTATTATAGTATTTCAGGAGTTACTCTTTCCGTCTTAAATATTCACGTTCGAATCTTTCGATAGATTTATAATTTTGAGTTAAAGATTGTAATGCGTATATGCAAATTGGAGTATAACTAAAAGTTATAAACAGTCACGTTAAGCCGAGAGTGGCGTCATTAGCGAAATATATTCTTCGCTATGATGCATCCATCAGTCGCTTACCGTTTGAGTATTATGCGCGACAGATTATTGCGTTCATCATTTACTTTCTTCTTACTACTGTAATTATTACTATCAATACACAATGTATAGGATTTGTATAACTCACCTGAGTATATTAAGTATAATAATACCCTCGACGGCGGGCAGATCGACGGGCTTGCCGTCCACTTCGAGGCGCACGGCCTTGTGCAGGTCCTTGCACATCTTGCGGCCCACCATCTTGCGCAGGCCCATCTTCACATACACACCCTTATTACGTAATCTGTGGACAACACCCCGCGATATTGATAGGTGTCCCTGATTTCTTACTCCAGGAAAATTACTCGTACTTCGAGTCAAATCCGTATGTCGTGACTTCGATACATTTTCGTGTTTTGAGTGTGAAACTTATAAGTATGGCATCGTAACTTTTATTTAAGTATATAGGACAACGAAACAGAACCCCAAACAGTAGCAAACGCAAGATAGGGTTTTATTTCGCTGCCATACAATAGTGAGAAATCTTTACACAACGATTAGATTATTTTCCATTTAGGGACAAAAGCGACAAAAAAACAATAAGGCTGGTTTTAGAGTCACGCTGACTGCGCGCGCACCGTCGGCGCCGATGGCCCGTGATGTATGAAATTGTAGGAAGCGTTTTTGAATAACGCGTAGCGGTCAGCGCTGATATTTCATACATTTCGGTGTCGGCGCCGACGGTCAGCGAGCGGCACGGGCGTATATATAGCTTTGATAAGGGGGGGGTCCCTAACGTAAAAAAGCGGCCAAGTGCGAGTTGGACTCGCCCATGAAGGGTTCCACAGCAGCAAATAGGTTTAGGAAATCAAAAGTATTTTTAGGGTTCCGTACCCAAAGGGTAAAAACGGAGCCCTATTACTAAGACTTAGATGTCTGTCCGTCTGTCTGTGTTCAGGCTGTATCTTAAGAACCGTTATAGGCTATAGCTAGACATCTAAAATTTTCACAGATTGTGTATTTCTGTTGCCGCTATAAAAACAAAACAAAATATACTGAAAACATAGGTAATAAAATTTATATTTAAGGCCTCAATAATGGCAACAGATAGGCACTTGAAATTTTCACAAAATCCTCAATTTTATGTGTACTTTAATAATAAATAATAAAATTAAAATAAAATAGATAATACAGAAACCACAATTTTTGGCCTATTTTGCTCTATAACGATACGGAACCCTTCGTGCGCGATTCCGACTCGCACTTGGCCGAATATTTATTTAAAATTTGAATATTGGAATGTTGAATACATTTATTAAAAAAAGTTACAAAGGTTAAACTCTAAAAAGTAATTTATTTACTCTTTACGTTTTATTGCTAACTAGATGTTCCGCGCGGCTTCGCTCGCGTAATTTAGGAATGTCACGGAAACCGTAACTTTTTCCGCAAAAAAAAAACCTTAGATGTCCTTTCACGTGGTCTATTCTTCATGTGTGCCAAATAACATAAAAATTGCTCCAGTAGTTTCTTAAGATAATAAGCAATTTTAAATTATTTCCTCCCTTTTTTCTACATTTTCCTCTATTTCTTTGCTTCTATTAGTCCTAGCGTGATAAAATATAGCTTATAGCCTTCTTCGATAAATGGGCCAACTAATACTGAAAGAATTTTTCAAATCGGACCAGTAGTTCCTGAGATTAGCGAGTTCAAATAAGCCTTTTCAAATAATTTCCCCCGTTTTTTCCACACTTTCCTCTATTTCTTCGCTCCTATTAGTCGTAGCGCAATAAAATATAGCCTATAGCCTTCCTCCATAAATCTGACACTGAAATAATTTTCCAAATCGGACCAGTAGTTCCTGAGATTAGCGCGTTCAAATAAGCCCTTTCAAATAATTTCCCCCCGTTTTTTCCACACTTTCCTCTATTTCTTCGCTCCTATTAGTATTAGCGTGATAAAATATAGCCTATAGCCTTCCTCGATAAACGGGTTATCTAACACTGAAAGATTTTTTTCAAAACGCATCAGTAGTTCCTGAGATTAGCGCGTTCAAACAAATTGATTGATTAATAATATTTTCTTCGGAATCAAGCTGCGCCGCCAGATCTCAGTGTAGCCAGTACAGTGAGTCTTTCATGCAACTTGCAAGTTTAGACGCACCGCCACGGGCGCGGGGAAATGTGCAGTGGTGCTACCACTCCACATTTCCCCGCGCCCCTGCGACGAACTACGAACGCATCGCGATACCTACTCTGCCTATGGACACGCTCCACAGTATAATAATAAATTATACTGTGTTAATTTATTATTATACTGTGTTGTTAATTTATTATTATTATTTAATAAATAAATTATTATACTGTGAATATAAAAAAAAACTATACTGTGAATACTACTGTGAATAGAAAAAAAAACATGTACGTCGCCGATTAAAATCGGTGCGGTATATAATATATAATATTAGTATCTAAGATTATTGTCGATTAGACAAGTAGGATGGATAGTAATGGGGGGGGTCCGGACCCCCAGGACCCCCCCCCCCCTTATATACGCCCATGGCGAGCGGTCTTACCTGCTATTAAATTTATTAGGGTTTTCTTCACGAGCATTGTGAAAATCTAAACATAGATCGGCATCTATTCCGATTCCAAAATAATTATTCATAACTAATATTTGCGAGTTGTCCTCGCTCTGTGAACCTGCGAACAAAATTATCTCGTTAATTAAATTTAAAATCTAAAAATAAAAATACAATAATTTTAATGGTCGTGAAAATGACTATTATTTTATTTTAATAACTTTTGTGCTAGTTAAATATAGCAATTCTATGCTTATAGCAATTTTTAATTTAAGCTAACATCAATGATACGTGGCCCATATTTTAAGCTGTCATAACTCATAAAGTAGACCACTGCGTAAGTTTTGGATCTAGAGTAAGCTATAATATTTTAGTAAACGAAGCATATTATCTATTTAAACACAATCACAAAAATATTATTGATATCAGGACAATACTAGTGATGGTTACTACGAATGTAATCTAACTTCTACAGGCACTGTATTCTAAAATCAAGCAAACCAAACAAACCAAAAACAGTCAAAAACAAAAACCAAACAGAACACAAAACACTCAATATCTAAACTTCACTAGGACTTGAACAGGAATATCTTGATTCTAAAAAAATATAACATCAATAAAATTCGGTCGCACGTAGAATTTCATACATTAAATCATTGCTATAGGTATGTCTCAATTACTTACGCATTGATAAATTGCTATAACGCGTCTACTAGGTACGTATTGTACAAACTGCAAAAGATAGCAATTTGTGCATAAGTGTAGATGACAAGACGTGGTGCGAAATTCTACGTTCGCGACTTGACGCTAGCGGAGTACCAAGTACCAACGACAATTAAAAACAATTTCAAATACAATACATACAGACATCAAATGAAATGGCGGTGAGGTGTTAATAAAACGTGAATCGCAAAACTTAGGTGACCTACGTATATATTTATTACATGGTATCTGCTTGGAGAGGTCCTTGGGCTCGTCCTGTTTGTCCTCGGGGTGGAAGACCACGGTCCAGCGGTCCAGGCGGATCTCCTCGGCGTCGATGACGTCACGCAGCAGCGACAGCGGGTCCTCGCAGCCCGTGTAGCCGGAGCCCCAGCGGAGGACGCGCGCTAGGTCGTTACCTGTGCGGTTGCGAATTGTAAGGTTATGAGCTCCTGGTATTTGGAGGTTCTTAATTCCTGATATCTACAGAATATAATATAGTAACACTTACACCTCATGGTTGGCCATACATCTTATAAATTTGAAACTACCTTGCCTGTCTACTACTGAACTGTTGAACTGATTTTGATGAAAATTGGTGTGGTGTATCTTTGATCTCCACGAAAAGACACGCAATAATTATTATTAGCGTGTTATGATGTAGGTAATAATATACGGTTTTCACGAGAAAAAATAAATTTAATGCATGAAGATAGTATAATATTACTAGCTGTCCCGGAAAACGTTTCTTTGCCATGGACATATAAAAAAAGGCGGACGGAGTCCCACCATACACAAAACTGTGTCTTTCAGAGTCGGCCAGCTGACTGTATGTACACGGTCCGCACGCACACATTATTACGCTAGTCCATACCATTTGACAGGCGTCAGAATGTGTGCGTGGCCGACTCTGAAGACACAGTTCTGTGTATATTAAGACTCCGTCCGCCTTTTTTTCTACGTTCATGTTCTTTGCCATATTATTATACAGGGTGTAAAAAGACCACTTCCGATAACTTTGGGGTATTTTTATACTACATTTTCTGATTACAAAAATGTATTTTTTTTTAATTTTTTTTTTTCTAAAAAAATTTTTTTTTAATATATTTTTTATAATAAATAACCTTCAGACAAAACCATAAACCATTTACAAAAAATATTTAAAATATTTTTTTTACTTTTATTTTTTTTATCCCGATACGTAATCTAAAAGACGCGAGTCATTGATATCAAATGTAGCGCGCTTAATAACATAAGGTCGTAAACGACCATACTGTACGGTCGCGGCAGTTTTTAACCTTATGCTCTTTCCAACCTATCAAGAACCATGACATTCAACTCTCTCAAGTAACTCAGAACTTTGACCTATGATCTCTTACCTAGGCTAATTTAATCCTTCGATCGCGGATTCTTGGAAATGCTATTGTATTCTAGAGTTGTCTCGATCACCGGTACTTGTATGGGCCTTAATGGGTTAAAACTTTAATTCTAACTCATGTACAAAACTGTAAGTAACTTTCTGAGCATGAGTAACAACTTATTTATCGATTAGTTAAAAAGTTATTCGTAAGGAACAAAACCGATTTTGTGTGATATGCGAATGCGGATCTCAGGAGTCAGGCTTTCTATCGAAATTACAGACGATGCATGAAAACTTCCGTACGTAAAACTATGGTAATAAACTTACGTGTAAAATGTTAAGTTCTTAAAGTGTTCTTATTTCTCTAGACTCTATGCATTTTGTAAGTATTCTTTAGCACTAAGCAATAATACCACCAACAACAACACGTTTCTTACACGAAATCTAACACAACACAAAGTTTAAACAAAAAAATAATAACACATTTTCCGTGTTATGCAGAACGATGATTGTGGATGGACAGTACCTAGATCTGCAATTATCGCTTTTTATCTACTACAGACGATACAGTATGAAAAAACTAGCAATTAATTACTTACGTGAAAAATGTTGAATTCTGATTTTTGAATGTGCTCTCTATGCATTTTGAAAATAGTCCATATCACCAATCAATAACACCACCAATAACAACACATCTCTTTTTACACGATATCTTACACGACACGTCTTATTTTTTTAACGCAAACAAATAAGAAATAATAGTTAATTAATTTACATTTTACACATTTAGTCATCACAATAATACGTTTTAAAAAGATCGTAATACGCTTATTAATTAAACATAACTCAACGGACAACCTGCAACCTCAAGATGCAAATTGGAACTAAAGTCTAATTATGCGAAAATCGTCTTTAAAAACATGTATCGACTTTCGGTATGCGGACCCGACAAAGCGCCGCCGCTCTGCCTAGCACAACGCACGTGTCGCTAATCCATTTCAAGGACAATCTAAGTGTTGTACCCTATTTAAAATTCAAAACTATTTATTTCAGTCGATATTTAAATTACCATTAAATAATAAAAATTATAACTATTATTTAGTAGATGTAGTCTCATTTTTAAAATGAACTCTATTAAGAGGTTATAAATTCAGAAAATTTTATCGGGATACATAGTCAAGTTGCATTCGATAATTTCGATACCTACATTACCGTGATAAAGTGATTGTTATACTATGGTACGCGTTATGCGTTATACGTATGCGCGTATACGCGTTTACGCATGCAATGAAAATACTTTAATAATACCTATTTAATTTTAAATAACTTTTAATTATTATTGTCGCTATTCTTAACATTGAGTAGGTATTTGTTTTTTTTAGTTTGACTGTAATCAATACTTACTCGTATGTAAAACAATTAATAACGATTTATCGATAAAAAAATATCGATAACTCAAAATATGCAGAGGGATACATCCCTATTATTTAACAAAGTTTTTTCTTTAATTTTATTTAGTCTGCTGTAAACACGCGCCGCGCTGGTGTACTGTGAAGTTTTTGTTTAAGTTTTGTAATTTTACGGATGTTCTGGTCTTATTGCTTGTTTTGTGACATTCTTAACTATTTTTTCACGTGATACGTCTGAAGAATGTGCGATGAAATGTGAATGAACTTTTAATACTCGTAAACCTTTATGGAACGAGGGTGAACATCGTCGTCGATAGACGATAGTGCGGTTTAAACAGTGCAGTAAAAAGTGTTTTTATAAGAATTGGAATGTCTCCTGTTTACTTTTGTTTCGTGTTGAAAAACTCTGCAATCTACATTGAGTTAGATGGAGCACAGCTCGAACTGCATTTCATAAAAGCAGACAGCTGATCACAGGTCAGTGAACATGTTATCAAGTATTTTTTCCATAGTAACTGTGTATTGTATTTTTACAACCTGATTCGGATGTGAATTATGATTACTTTTCCTTTTTGGCCGGAAGTAAAAACTGAGTATTTTTGAGTAATAAACCTAAGAAACGGTAATTAATAAATTCTAATATTTTATTAAATCGTGAAAACAATTGTAATTTAATAATCATTACAATATTGGTGGTTTATTCACTACCTACGGGCTAGGGCCTAGGGCACACCACGATCAGCTGTTTTGTCTAGCGCAGGGCCGCGCGCGCGGGACTTGGCGCGGGCGGCGCGGGGGGGCTGGCGCAGCCCGGGGCCGGCGGGGCTCCACTGGCGCGCGATATTATCGCCCATTTACATCAGCATTATACATTGCGTGTTGAAAATTTTGACTATTTTAAAAACTGGCGATTTAAAGAAAATTACTTGCACCAATGGATATATCTCATGCCCTATAATAACCCCACGAAGTTATCGGAAGCGGTCTTTTGACACCCTGTATAAAGTATATCGCCCGTATTATTTTATTGAATTAGTGACTAAATAAGTATGTCACCATGGCAACGTCCATCGCTATCCCGTGACCCGCGTCGCATAAACAATGGTCGCTCTTTATAGACAAATAATTTGCAATAAAATAAAATTGCGACTATAATTAAAGATCTGAGCTATCCTATCTCTCAAGTTGGAAAAAAGCACACATTAAAAAAAAATTAAAATCGGTTAAGTAGCTTAGGAATCCATCGCGGACAAACATCGTGACAGGAGATTTATATATATTAGATAGATAGATATTGTAGTTCGTACCTACAACGACACTGATCGTCAAATGTCAGTGGAGCCAAGACTGTCAGCCTCAGCCTTAGTAAATTTTATACTTACAAAATGTAATGTTTGAGACCTCTTATTATTGCTAAGACTAAAATAGCTGTAGCCAAGTCCGTGCGACATACCCGTGCCCAGCGGGACGATGGCGCAGGGCGGGTTGGAGCACTGCGAGTCCTGGCCGACGTTGTCGAGACACTGCAGCACCCAGCCGATGGTCCCGTCGCCGCCGCACACCAGGATCTTGTAGTTGGGGATGTGCCGGAATACGTATAACCTGAATATACGGAAAACCTGTAGTAAAACGGTGGCACCCTAATATTTCTCATAATTAGTATCTTGATCTACAAGTTCATTGAATAAAATAATAAAACGTAGTAATTAGTATCAAAATGTGACTCTGGAAAATAACTTCTTTATCAATACCACATAGTACAGCTTCTGTACATTTTAACCCATCAACTCCCAAGCGGCACCCGGGTGCCGCATAGCAAATTAATATCTATTGTGTCTGCGATTCCCATGATCGAGGTGTTACATATGAATTTTGAATGAAAAATAAATTATTATTTCCGAATCAAAACAAAATGTCGTTTGTCCTTTTAACCGTCTTTGCAACAAACAAGAAGACCATTCATAATGACGCAAATTAAACCTCCTAGCAAATGGAGCAACCCAAGACCAATGAATATTTTAGGAAAATATAAAGCAACCGTGTTCACTCACCCCGGTAAAGGTCCGCCGTTCTCGAGGTCGAAGACCTGGTAGGGGTTGAGGAGTTTGCGGAAGGAGGAGATGAGCTCCAGGCCCTGGCAGCCGCCCGACTTGACGTTCACGAACACCAGCAGCGGCTTCACCTCCGCCGGCACCATCGACGGCTCTATGCTCGGGAGGAGCATCACTGTACGAGTTATCAACATTTAGGATAAATTCACACTGCAATGTGACGCGACGTGAAGGTGCATTAGACTTCTGTCTCGAAATTAGCGGACAGCAGGGCGGGAGCGGCGGCGGATTCAAAATATAAATCTATACATTGTCAGGCGCCACGTTCCCGCTCCGCTGCCCGCTGGTTTCAAGACGCCTGGGTTTAAATTTAAGGGTCACACCGAAACGAGATGTGAGATAACCGCTGATATTATAAAGTTATTTGCATGGTTATATTGCAGCCTATTATTTACAGGGGCATTGGCACAAATCTACTGACACCTTAATCAAAAAAAATCGGAATGATTCTGTACTGCGTAATGCGTATGTTAGAGTGAACAAAAGGCTTGCAAGATTTGGCCTCTCGTAGTCGGATAAAAAAATTGTAGTCGGATTTGTCTAGCATTCTGATTTCCACAATGAACATTAAGCTACGAATACGGAACTTGTTTCTAATTATAGTAGTAGTAATAATAGTTTACCTAATAAAGGTTTGTCGTCGAATTTGGCCTCTCGGAGGGCGTAGAGGGCGCGCACGGCCTTGCTGGCGTCCTCGTACGTGATCACCATCGAACCGTACTCGTAATAGATAGGCCCGATTGACGTAAACTTCATATCTGCGGAAAAAATATTAGCAAGTTGTTGACAATGTATTGGAGCTTACATATCTTACTGTAACAGCAGGTAGTTCCAAATAAGTTAATAAGTTTGCAAAAAAGTTAATATATTATAAGCTGATCTAATGGCGTAGAGATCTCTAAAACCTCAGCGTAAAGTTTAATTTTTCTAAACACGTTTAAACCATATTGGTAGCTTAAGAAATAAGTCCCTATGTAATTGATACAGCCTATTATAATATGCTTTGTCTCACCGTTTCCGAGCACCTGGACCAGCATGTGCTCGTAGTTGCGCTCGCTGAGGCCGGGCGGCAGCGAGGCCACGAACAGCGCGAGCGTGGGCCCGTGCGGGTCGCGGCGCGGCTGCAGGTAGAACCGCGCCAGCTCCATGCGCCGCACGGACTCGCGCGCCAGCCGCACCACGATGCGCCACGGCCGCTCGCTCTCCTCCAGCACGCGCTCCGTTACTGCTGTTACATCACATACGTCTTACAGCTGCTTCGAGTCTTATGGGCTTTCCATTGGCCCATGCCAGATGATAAAGCTACTACGAGTGTCTTATGTGGTTCCACGTTAGTTCCAGTGATAGAGGGGTGCAGAAGGATAGATTGTATCATGATTGTCGTCACACTGCTGCTTTGAGTTATACGTTGGCTCACAATGGAATAACTTGAATAGAGGTAGAGTCTATGATTGGCCACGATCGACTTCGATTGTGCATGCTATACATAGGCTTCTTGCAATCATGGTGGCAATCATGGCTATCCATGATGCCTCAAGCAGACCTTATTGTGGCAAAAAAAAAAATCGACTAATATTACAGAAAAAGGTCAAGACGTACAAGCTAAATTATGAAATATAACTAAATAACTATTTAATTTAAAATTTTGAAGTGGAAGGTATATGGTAGGTTACTACAATTCGATAAAACGTACCACCCCTGTCGAGCAGGATCTCGGAGCAGCGGTAGTCGAGCACGGCCTGCGCGGGGTCGAGGCCGAAGCGGTCGAGCGCGGCCGCCATGAGGTCGGCGACCGTGTCGTCGCCCGAGCACGGCACCGTCACGTACGTGTCGCCGGCGCCCGCGATCCGGCCCGGGTACACGCGCACCTCGCCGCTGCCCGTCTCCGGCTCCCTGTAACACGCGGTCATGTAGGGAAGAGAAGCGTGCTGGGTTCGGGGGCTCCGCTTCGTTGCTGAGCTACGCCCACGCTTATATTCAAGTTGGATTCGATAGTTTTAGCAGCAATGTTAGAAGGAGCGGCCTTACAATGCACCATGCTATTTACCGATGTGAATTAAGCAAAAACCCTGGCGAGACTATAATTTCCTTGTATCGTTATACGTGTGTACAGTATAACTATTCTGATTTCTTGTTTCTTGGACTCGTAATAATAATATAATGAAGCCAGCTGTATTTATCCTGACTTATGCCTAAAGTGTACTATAATCACTATTTTGGTGCTTCGGTAATTTATTAAATTGTAACTCATGTTTTCTTGTAATCTCATCGATTGTAAGATAATTTTGCAATTTTTTACCTTACTAAGAAATACTAACTTAAAACGTAAAAACAACGCGGGTCGGCGGTTCTCCTTCCTGGTGACGCGGGCGAGCGGCGTGGGGTCCCGCAGCGGGGGTTCGTCGCCCGCGAGCGCGTCCGTCAGCTCGAACTGGTCGGGGTCGCGCGCCACGTGGAACGCCCGCAACGCCGCCGCCACCAGGTCCCGCTCGCCCCAGCCCCGACCCACCACCACGTTGCGGTACAGGTGGTTGGCGAACGCGCTCTCGCCGTCGTACACTTTCAGTACTTCTGTTTGAGGAAGCGACGGGTACGTGAGAACAAAATAATGTAACGTATGAAGTGATATTTCTTCGGGTACACTCAGAGAAATGAATGATAGGCAAATGGTTGGATGACTAACCTAACCTAATGGTGATTTGGTCGCGTAATGTCATGTCCAGATCGCAGCTAACATTGACGTTACCATTAGACGATATAATGCTACCATTTGCATTTCAATCAACTTATCTGATAGTACCATCGAGGAAATTTATTCCTAGGCAGTTGACGGAGATGGACCTTCGTCATGTGGTCGGCTTATGTCAATTCATAAGCCGGCCACATGACGGCATTAATAAACTAAAGTTTTAGTGAATCGTGTTAAGTTATTTGCTCTGCCTAACACTGTGGCCTGTGATCGGTCGCATGGGTTTGACTTAACGCGACCAAATTACTTACGCCATCTGCCTAGGAATCAACATCTCTGATAGTACATAAGTTTATGTTGTAAAGTGTACCTTCTTCTCTGTCATCGGGCGTCCGATCCCGGTGCTGCTTGTGTTCAGCCCTGTGCTCCTGGTCGGCCGGGGCCCCCGTGGAGCCCCCGCCGGAGCCCGACCGCCCCTCGCAGCCCGAGCTGAATTCCTCGCTCACGCTTCGCGCTGCAACACAGCACTCTGCTAACACGGGTAAATACGCCCGGCGCACTCACCACGTACTAACACGGACGTTTTGTTATACGGTCGTTTAGTGTTAGACAAAGAAGCAAAAACGCTATTCTCGTACAATTACTTTGACTAGTGTAACTTTTAGAATTTTAATACCTTTGCAGTTAAGTTCTACGTTTAGTTAAGCGTTGTAATCGTGCAGTTTTATTAACCAATTAAAGCCACTTAGTTTATTAGCTTTTAGTTTGACACATCCATTCTTATACAAATGTCTATCTATACACAACACACTGTGCCTACTGAAGCAGCGTAGTCATAGTTAGACCGCTTCGTTTACCTACTTATATAGTTTTCATTATGTAATTGATTTTTATTTGTTCTACTAGCAGACGTGTAATTTTTATATCCCTACACCTATTTTGTAAACTTCTATCGTACCTATATTTTTGATGACCTTTGGTTTCTGTTTAAATATTTAATTTAAGAATATTCTGACATAGGATAGTCATTAAATTCTATAAGATAATCATACCTTATGAGTTGGAATACTGATAGTATTCTCGGGGAGACCGCTCGGCTTCGAGAGATGATCGAAAATAGCCAAAGTTTAATGAGTCTACTTTACAAGAATGACAGAATAGTTGGTAGAGATGGTCGTCCAAAATTAAATCATGCTTAAGGCATTTTCGATACAAGTTGAAAGAAGACTAGTTTTTTTGATATCCTAAATAAATGATTCGTGATTCTACGCTCAAAAGCAGAAAATATTTTTTTTTAATTTCTATAAATTGTAAAATTTTATAAATCTGTATATTTTATTTGGTGTTTAATGAAGGCCAAGGTTACTTATAGTTCTAATGCGTCTACTAGAAAAGCACTAGAGTACATGCGATTACTTCTAAAATAACAATAATTATTGTTAGTGTGCAAGTTAAAAAACGTGAAAGGTCACAAAATACAGCCGTTTTTATTAACGTTTAAATTAACGCTTTTTACAGTAAAAATGATAATTTTAAATATAATATCAATTTTCCATTAGTTATAAAAGTTAAAGGGTAATCGTTCAGGTGAAAACTTGTTAATTCCTTAATGCTTTGTTGCTAAATGTAGGTGCATCCGCCAAATAAAAAATTACTTTTATGCAGGTTTATTAATGGCTGACGAGAGCCACTTGATTTGATTTTGATCATAATAATTAAAAATACATTATTTGGCGCTTGAACCCTTCATCAAAAAGCGTTTCTTTAAACTTTCAACTTAGTAACATATTCGATAAAAAATCTACCTATATATTATCTACTGAAATGTGTAAGCAAACCTAATCAGAAAAGTGAATGTTTTGATCATTTTGTAGAGTGTATAATGTTATGATGTAGGTACTATACAGAAACTCTGAACGCTTTCATACGCCAATATAATATTAAGTCATCTATGAAGATAGATATCACAGAATAATGTATATTTAAATTACTTTATTAACAAAACCTTTCTTATTATAGGCAATGCGAGTATTCCCAAAGCATTTCAGTAATAAACTTATAAAAAATGCAGCGGTCGGCACGTGTGAAGGCACTCGGCCACTTGGCCCGCGCCAAAGGTCGAGATCCTCACGCGATAACCTTTGCCCGCTACCTTCCGACACAACGCGCTCAACTACTTATCGTTGACAAGCTTTTTTCTTACATATATTGATATATTAATTAGGTCTTTATATTTATTTAGACTTAACATTACAATTAAATTGGCGTTACTATTGCGTTAAATCGTCAAAATTAGTGTCGTGTTTTTTAGTTTTCGGTATATTGCGCTGACATCATAGTGTGGCTGTATTTTTTAATTGTCCGCATGGTGCGGTGTTCGGTGGTGTATGTATGACGGTGTGTGGTTACCTCTGGAGTAGGGGGGCTCGGCGCCGCCGTGCGGGGTGCAGGCGGCCGGCAGCAGGCGCCGCGCCAGCGTCACGACGCGCCCCCAGCGCCGGCGCCGCGCTGCCCAAACACAGCGCTCACCACGTGCCCCGCCGCGAGCGACACCCGGGGCGGGGCACGCCTACCGCGCCCAACTGCGCCCTACCGCGCCCTACCGCGCTGACACTTACGGCAGCCGAAGTCGCGCTGCGATGGCGGCGGCCGCACGTGCACGCCGATGATGGCCTCCATGGGCACCTCCGTGCGCGGGATGGACACGGCCGACGGCGGCAGGAAGATCGGCTGCAGTGCGCCGAAGTTGCATTCCTCCGGGATGAGCGCGCGGCAGCCGGCATGACACTGGACAATCCGGTACAGTCAATACTCACGTCTCAACTCAGAATCTAAACTTAACAGCATATTTGAGTTTATGGAACTGCTAAGGTCGATGTTGATTAAAATGAGACCGCTCTAAACGATACGAGGCTTCAGCGGAGCAGCGCGACTTGACACTAATTCATACCCAAATATATATTAGCTAAGCTGTAGTTTTTATTATTCGTAGCTAAGCTGGTACTACGAGACACTATACGCCAGTTATATGGAAGTTGTTTTTTCGCTTGTGCGGGCTCATCTTAACATGACGTATTCAATGAGTTTGAATTAATCACAATATTATTAGTACAGTAACTACTACACTAGACGTGCATTGTAGAGGTATGTCACTGACCGTGCTGCCGCACCACTCGCAGCGGTATCCGGTGAGGCACTCGGCGGACCAGCAGGCGCGGCGACAGGCGGCACACTTGGAGTTGGCGGGCAGGTTGCCCTCGCGCCAGTGGTGCGTGTGCCGCGGCGCGCTGCCCGCGCTGTACGTCGCGTTCTCCTTGCAGTCCACCGCCGCGAAGTCCACGCAGTCCCCGTGTACGTAGTACTCGCATACTGTACAGTGTACACACGGACGTCTCGACATGTCACAAACATATCAACCTAGCTCATTGTGTATTATAATCAAATTATCTAAACTAGCGAACACTACCTAGCTTAACAAATTACAGTTCGCACTCACTTTTTAGCATTAAAACACCCTCGCGGTCTGCTAAATATGAGCAATTTTAAACTTGAACATTCATATGTTTTTTGGGTTAGGAAATTAAAAAAAAACCGTAAACGTATTCCGATTTGGCTAAAGTATAATATTTTTTGACTTCTCAGATGTACCATAATATTTTTAATTCATTTATTCTAATAATCTCGAATCGATCGATTCAAGATCCATCAGAATAGATTCTAAATAAAAATGATTGTCAAGCTAATTTCTTAGCACAATAATTGTTAAAGTTTGTGTGGCTCGTAGCAGCTACACGCGCTACGCGTCTACACTCTACGGTGGTACGGGTGCTACGCTCGTAGCCCGCCGCTACAAATATTCGTAGATGGCAGGCCTTTTGCAGTTTTATTTTTTTATTTTTAGTTGTTTATGGTTGTGTTTTTGTCTATGAATTGTGAAGTTGTTGTATATAATGAATGTATTGAGCGTTGTATTTATCAAAACTTTTTACACTAGCGTGTATTACGACCACTGCTTACTTGCGACGTAGTTACAAATCTTTCAACCTTCAGTTCTCGTGATCATCAGCCAAAATCATCTGTTAATGTACGGTTAAAAGAGATATCTTAAAATATTCTCAATGTAAAAAAATGTAATCATTTTATGTTAAATAAATTATGATTAAGTACTAAAATTCTTTCTATGACATACAATTTCTCCATTTTCTTTGTAGTATTCGAATTTTTCTATAAAGTCTAATATATCTATAAAAAATATAAGTTTACTGTTAATAATCCAAAAACTTGGTAATCGACGAAAAAACTAGTAACTGAATCAATTCTGCCTCAAATGAGTTTAGAAAGATTTCAGGTTTAGTACCGCACACGGCACGATCAACATTTTAGTTTTTACCTAAAAACAAATTAATAAAAACAATCCAATATACTCACTCATACAATGTAGTGCCGGGAGCTCATCGAGCCTCTTGCGGCAGACGGTGCAGAACTTGCGCTTGTGTGAGGTGGGCTCCGACCAGCAGTGCGCCACCGGGTTCTGTACACAACATTGTTATCACTATTAGTTATTAGTTACAGTCACACGGTTAAAGTAAAGACGAAAGAAACTAACTATTACGTTCACTTTCTTACGTCTAAGGGCCAATTCAGACAGCAATACGACGCGTAGATACATTTCTAAAGTATTGAATTGACGGACTTGCATGACGTCTCACGCAATTGAGATCTGTCGAATCAGTACAAATTCGCGTTGCGGTCTGAATTGACCCTAAGGGCCAGTTCAGACCGCAATGCGACGCGTGGATGCCGTAGCCCGTGAGATGTATTTCTAAAAAATTTATTTCAATGTAACTTGCATGACGTCTCACGCAATTAAAGTCTCATTTTAATTCAAATTTAGAAATGAATCTGCGCGTCGCGTTGCGGTCTGACCCAACTAGCAAAATTTGGTTCTGATTAAGTCAGATTTGCCTTTTCGTGAAGACTTATGGTGTATGAAGTAGACTTAGAACAGTCACATAGACTACTTTAAAACCGCGTTTGGGCACAAATTCAGGATCTTTGGTTTTGAATTTGTTTTGTACACATCAGGAAAAATGCTAATTACTCTTAATTTGATCTTCAAAACGCACTATATCGTGCTACATATCTTCAGTACTGCTAAACTAGAATCGTTATGACACTAATAGATTTGCACAAAACTCCGTGTGTGCGTCACGCGTATTTGTAAATTTATAACAAATTATATTATAAGCAATATATAACGCCATTAAAATAATAGTGATTTGGCCTGACTGCGACCTCATGCGCCCAGCTTTAAGTGCGAAGGTAAGTTTTTCGTTGATATATATGTGTTTATATGGTGTATTTTCAATGCTCCCTTGTTATTTTTACTTTTAATTTTAATTAAATATCTTTTTTTATATACAAACTGATACAAAACTATTATAAGATGTAAAGTCCGACATTATGCTATTGTAGGACTTATGCTCCGATTTAGAGTGTGACAGTTTGAAACCATGTTAAATTGGGGTTCCTTGCAAATGTTATCAAAAAACCATTTAAGATTAAAATAAATATTAGCTTAGGTTACTAGTCTGACTTTGTCATAAGTTCATAATTTTAATGGATTATTTGTTTCAGATAGACAGTGAAGACCTTGCGAACACTTAGGCTTAAAATTATTGTTGTTGCCATATTATAAATAAAACTATAAAAATAATATACAATAAATATTTTATTAATAAACCTTAAGTAACATTGCAGCATTACTTCTATCTACAGTAAATTTAAAAATATTCATTAACAGTATGAGAGACATACCTACTGTTCTAGAAAATGTACGGAACCACTAGATTGTTCACTGCACTTTTCTTGGTTTATAATGTTTGTACTTGTCGTTTTGTGCAAATTTTTATATTTAGCCGTAACTTTTTTTCTGAATCCACCAACCACATCACTTTAGTTGTGTCCATTTTTTTAAAATCCATAATGCGTTTATTCAAGATTTAAAAAACGCAATATACAAGACTTTATCAGGATTAATTATCATTTATGAGAGCATGGGACCAATTCAATGTTTTTAATGCTGTAACAGCCACGATACTTGCTACTTCAGTAATTCTAGCATCGCTTGTACAATAAGTAGCGTACCCAAGACTACAAGGCTTGTACGCATCCTCACAACGCATTTTTGTAGAGATGTGTTAGTCTTGGTTATAATTTTATTTATACTTATGTACTTGACATAGACCTAGAGTCTCATATCGTGCTACTTTAGGACTATGCTTAGATTAGCATTTCAAAGTGCAATAATAAGCCAACATACATCAATCAAAACTATTCTGTGGCTTTTGGCGGACTTCTTGCATTATAAGCTGCTATTCCTAAGACCATTTTGCTAGTTGGGGAATTGACCCTTAGAGGATGGTAGGAGATTTTGTAAAGATGTTGAGGGAGAAAATACCCGCTATAGATCCCGTTGATATAAAATATGCGCTGCTCGTTATAACATGAACAGATGCATACGTATTCATATATGAACTTATGACCAATGTAGACTGTAGTAAAAATGTCATTTTGTATAACTTTGTAAAAAGGTTTGTTTTGCTAAAAGTAATAATAATAATTAATGTAAAAGTACATTATTTGTTTTTGTTAGCTAATTAAAAAACACTGTTCTAATACCACGATACATTTTAACAACATTTATCGAAAGCATTGAAACGTACATAAAATAACAAGCAATAATTAAACTCGATAATTTGATAAGCGTTTAATAGCGGTTACATATTATCCTTCATACGTCGTAATGACTCGTACAAAAGTATGATGGGGCAAAAATATCGAGCAACAAGTAACTGTGGCGTGATAGAATTTAAGGTAGGGCTAGCAGGGGTTCCCAACATTTTCTTTTATATTTGTTAATAGGGACCACTATAAAAAGCATAATAAAAATAAACTGTAATGACTAATTCTATAACCTTAAAAAATCATGGAAAAAAAAAGACTTTGGTATTTTAGTAGAATATTGTGATTTCTGAGCTTGCATCTTCTAATGAGGTCGGCTATCCTAAGACTAATAATATACTTAATTGAGTGATTATGAGCAGTATAAATCATTCGCGGACCATATTTTGGCTCCACTGGTTGGGAACCAGTGAGCTATAGAGCGTTGACTCCGCTCAATTAATATTAACCCCTTCGTGTCTAGTGGCATTTTGTGCCCTCCCGGGTGTTCATTGTCATGATAAATTGTGTCATCAGTGCTCGTAGCGTGATATGACGGTTTCCTAGCCTTTGTGCGCACTAAGGGTTAAAAAATGTAGTATTTATCAGCGTAGGCTATTCGCACTGGACTAAAATCTAAATTATTGTCAGGGCGGCTAATTTCGTGATACGTTGTTTAGAATAATTAGATCTATCACAATTAAACTATAAGAACTGATTTCTAAGGAAGAAATATACGACCACCCTTATAGTTTAGTGGGAATATAGTCACTGACACACTTGTAATATGAAGATTTCTGCCACGTCTTACAGTTTCACTATAGAGTATGGACTGTAATCCTTTTTATGGTTCTACTAACTAGTTACTAACTCTTTACCTTTATATGGCTCGGCGCTACCCCGGAACATGGCGTGACGACCTGCCCCACGCATCTCTCGTGCACTATGAAGTTGCACACTGAAACAAACGAAACACGTTAACATCATTATCACACGTACAGGTGCGTCGAAAATAAGTCAAAAATAAGGTGGACCAACCACGGTGAGCGGAGATATTATAATGCACTTTGGTTATTAAAGTGTAACTTTTTTTAAATTACTGTATCAATATTTTATCCACTCCAAATCAATGGTTGTATAGGTAAAAGGGATAATGCATCATTTGATTCCAATAATTTTAATACTAAGTGCTTGGTATGAATGATTAGCTAACGTCTTGGACAAAAAGCATGCAATATTTCATATTTTAAAAAACATGATCAAAATCACTTATTAATTTTTGAGACAATGTACTGTTTTAAATTTCGATTATTAGGTTTTGCCTTCAAGTAGAAATAAAACAATATCCATCTGGTTGTAATACCTTCGTTCTTTTAAATAGAACTTTGACAAAGGATGTATGAAAAACTACGAATATGAAAAACCATTAGAAACATGGTCGTACAGTACGAGTACATATTCTACATAATAGTGCATATTCAACAGTGTAGAGTACTACGTCGAGTGCAGTACAATGTCACGGGGAAAGTTTGGAAGTGCGCCCAGCGCCGCCCGGCGCGCAGCGTACTACGCGCTCGCAACCCCATTACGGCAAAGAGGATTGGAAAAGGCTTTCATAATCAGCTGTCATCATCATCTTTGACTGGGTAAAGGGGCGTTGCAGTAGTAAAATAAGTAGACGTTATTAGAAAACTAAAAGGGACATAGAGATGTGCCGATCATGACTTTGGCCGACTAGCCGACTAGCCGATTAGTCGGCTGCAAAGAAGCCGACTAATCGGCCGACTAGTCGGCAAGCCGATCATGGTATCAGAAGTTTCCGCAACGCTTTTTACTGCTGTTTCGCGTTCAACTTAACTGCAAACGTGTATAATTCGAGTACGTTATTTTATTTTGTTTCTATGATACTTACAGTTGATGGTTTTCATTAAATATTTCATGGACATGAAATCTCGATTTAATAATATGTTAGTACATATTTAATTTGTTGTTAAAATGATATTTACAAAAATAATTTCTGTACTAGCAAGACGTAATTTCAGTAACACTTCATTTAATTATTAATTTTAAAATGTGTAACATTGATTGAGTGTGATATTGAACACTTTATAAATAATGATCAAGCTTTTTCTTTAATGTAATTTCAATAATAGCAAAAAGTAAAAAGCCGATTAGTCGGCGCTTTTAGCCGACTATTCGCCGACTAGTCGCCGACTAGAAAAGTGGCCGGATAGTCGGCGACTAGTCGGCACATCTCTAGACATTATATAAGTTTTAAGGACTGACTAAATAGGAAAAGTAGCCTTTTAGATGCAGTTATTATTTGTTTTAGTCCCTAAGCCCTACAGCTTTTAAATGTAGTCTGTGTCGGGTATTACCTAGGTTGCACGCCCTGGCGTTTTCACATAATTCTAAACCAAAGATTAGCGAAATGTTTGACAATCCCATAGACAAATACGGAGCGGTCCTCATCTCGGCAGGATCGATAGCGGCGCGCATGCCCAGCCTCCCCCCCCCCCCCCCCCCCGCGCCGCCCTCCGCCTTCGCCCTCTCGGCCCAATGAATACATGTACCCAATAATGATACATTCGTTTACATTGTACGTACTCCTAATATTCTAATGCATTGTACAGTATGCATCGGTATTAGTCGTTAAGTATCAGTAATGGTTTAAGGTAATGAATGTTTCATTTTTTATTGAATACATCTGGCATTAAACATTTAAGTGGAGTAAAAGATACAAAATGAAAGACAAATAAAAGAAAACAGAGAATCGTCCATATCAGTTTAGGAAGTATTAATGCATCCTACAATACGTAATATATCCATTTACCTGCAAATAACAAAGTCGATATTATGACTTTAAGTTATTTGCAGGCTTTGTGAATAGTAGTAACAAACTAATAATGATTATTACAGAAGCCGCTAGTAACGGGTATTGTAAACTTGGTAACAAATTATATAAAAAGCGATAAACAAAGGATATGGACGAAAAGCTCATAGACGACTCTAATAATTATTATTTGTAATAATAAAAACTTTCATATAATTTTCGTAGGAATTAGGATTCATAAAAACTGTGATTTTATAAATGCATTATATCATATTATTATGTGTGCACCAAAGGTTTAAGGGGGCGACTAACCCAAAATTTTCGATTTTATAATTCATTTTTATACTTGAAAATAAGTTTCATTTCCTAAAATTAGATTAGTATTGGAAATATAATGTAGTCATTATACAGGGTGCAATTAATCCTTCCTGCCAATTTTTTTCCAGGGCTTAGGTATCATTAGGAGAGTCCATTTAACCAAAAAAAATTGGGCGTTATTATTTTTCAATGACATATTTTATCCCATTTAAAATCGTTGCAGAACGGTCACTCGCGGCGCGGGGGAATGAGAGGGGGTGACGCAGGATGAGGCGCGCGCGCGGGGGCACGTCACGCGCGGCCGACGCTTTATGTCCATTAATTGTAGTGTTTTTTAAGATAACTTTCGGAAGCTATTTCTCAACATTTTAGTACTGAGTGACTATAAAAGAAAAAATACGTGTATTTTTATTTTTAACAAGGATTAATATATCAAAATTTGGCAGGAAGGTTTAATTGCACTCTGTATTTCCAATAATTTGATCTGAGCAAAAACACGATATCTTAAAATTTTCTCGATAGAAAAAAAAAAACACAAGGATGTTTCTAATTTTCACGAATTTTTTATTTACTGCCATAACCGTACATTAAAATAAGTTAATATTTTAACACATTGTATAAAATTCTATCATTGAGAAACCGACCTAGCCGATTTTTGAAATGTTGTATATTTATCGAGTTACCTATTGAGAAAAAAATAATTTGTTATTTGGCGATGAATCCGCGTCGCCCTTTTTCACCTGGCATATAAGACGGGCGTGAGCGTGAAGAGAGAAAGAAGGACGATGTTTGATTTTTTGGGTTAGTCGCCCTCTTAAGGCGGCTTCACGTTGAAAGTTGCGTGCCGGCTTGCTTTGTAGTTCCTCATTCCCCTTGTCACTTGTGTAATCTCCGAGTGCCGTCTTCAATAAGGAATAAGCAAGCAACTATTGTATGATTTTTTTTATTACTAGTAGAAAGCAAAATCGTTTTCTGCTGTTTGCAAAGATCTTTAAAACAACGCAAATTATTTTTATGCAGTTTTTTCAAACAGACGGAGCGATTCAAGAAGAAGGTTTATGTGTAATAAAAAGTCATAATAATCATTAGGTATAAGCTTAAAGAATACAAGATAAAATGAAAATATTTATAAACTTTGAAGTTTGAATTAATACTCGTAAATTTCTAAAAATCGGCCAAGTGCGAGTCGGACTCGCGCACGAAGGGTTCAGTACCGATACAGAGCAAAAATAGGCTATAAGTTGTGTTTTTTGTATGGAAGCCCCCCTTAAATCTTTATTTAATTTTAATATTATTATTAAATATTAAAGTACACATAATTATAACAAAAAAAATGTGTGAAAAATTCAAGTACCTACCTCTTGCCATTATTGATATAGAGCGAAAAAGGCCGAAAAAATTAAGTTTGTTGTATTGTATATTAATGCCCCCCCTTAAATATTATTTTTATTTTGTTTTCAGTATTTGTTGTTATAGCAGCAATAGATATACACAATCGGTGAAAATTTCAGAAGTCTAGCTATTGCGCTTCTTGAGATACAGCCTGGAGACAGACAGACGGACAGACAACGAAGTCTTAGTAATAGGGTCCCGTTTTTACCCTTTGGGTACGGAACCCTAATAAAAGGAAGGTAACTCATGCTATATAATGTTGATTAGTGCTGTATGATTTGTTAACAGTTTACTTCATGGTCAAGTTTTGTAACTACATATAAGTTATAACGAATAAATATATTGAGTATTAACAACATTAAAGAAAGTATCAATTGTGTTTCCTTTCCAAAAAAAAAAAGAAATTATTGTGTAAAAAATCTAATTATTTGATTCTGAATATCAATCTATTCGTGGCTATACTAATATCTTATATCTTTAATCGAGCAATTCTTGTATATAAATATATAATTGGAATCTCGGAATCGGCTCCAACGATTTTCATGAAATTTAGTATAAGTATACGGGGTTTCGGGGGTGATAAATCGATCTAGCTAGGAATCATTTTTATTTTTTAGAAAATGTCATTTTATTCGTGTTTTATCGAATACCGAGCTTTGCTCGGTCAAATAGCTAGTATGTATTATATGACAACAACACAAAATAAATATGTATCATTAGTGCTGATTTTTTCTAATTAGAAACAGAAACTAATGTGCTATGAAATCGTTTAATTTTAAATTGAATAAATAATAAAAATACAATAAAATAATTCAATTCTACAAAAATGATTTCAATGTATTCCAAATTTTAATATTTCAATTAATGCTAATGTATTTTGTTCCGTAGCGTTCCATTGTAGCGGCGGCTACGTAGGGCGCTACGCCGCGCCGTGCCGCTACGCCGTGTATCTTGTACGGCCCCCACGCCGTAACGAATGTGAGTTCGATTAACTTTAAACATTTTTACTCAGTTGTTCTAAAACAAATTTACCTTACATTACGAAATGGTTAAAAAAATGTGTTTTAAAACTTTATTCACGAATTTTTTATACACAATGTACGTGTTTTTATGAAACTAAAATTGAAGTGATGATAACTTTGTATTCATGTGTCTTAATAGCCTTTAAGATCGTATTATAAGTAGGTTTCTCTATGGATATGAAAGGAGTAAAAGACACATTGAATGTAATTGTATTCTATGATGACTCGCCGGAATTAAAAATAGAATATACTTTTTTAACTTACATAGTTGTTATTTTCATGAATGAAACAATTTCTTTAAGGCTGGTTATATCGTTGAGCGTTTCGGCAGCGCCGTTGGAGCGCGCGCGTTCGAATATGTACGGGGGTAGCGTTTCCACTGACGCGGAGCGGAGCTTATCGGTGCCGAATTGACCAAACACCATGCTCGAAATCTTCGCTGTCATTCCGCTGGAATAGCACGATCGGTCAATTCGGGCACCGCTAAGCTGCGCCCCGCTTCAGTGGAAACCCACCCTTATAGTCGAGCGCGCTGCAGCCGAAACGCCCTAAGTTGTAACATTCATCTTGTAACTAAAAGTGCTTGTGAATTGCCGTTTCATCATCAATCAATAAAGAAAATTCATAGTTCATATCTACCAATATGATATTATAATTTATGCAAAACGTATTTGTCTATCTGTTACCTCTTCATGGCCAAAGCGCTGAAATAATTTTGCTGAAATTTGCTATGGTGATACGAGTTCCGAAAAAGGACATAGAATATTTTTTATCCCGGAAGAATGTACGGTTCTTGTAGGATAAACGAATTTCGGCTGGCGTCATCTGGTATAATTATTATTATAAATCGTAACTGGTTGCGGTATATAAACTATAAAATACTGTTGATGGAATATATGTAAGAATTAAGCTATTGTTATAGGCATTCTTCAATAAAATATTTAAAATAAAAAGGGTTTGGATGTACGTTTGTATGTTTGTGTCAGCAGTAGGTACGTTATATTATCTAATATAGTAGTTCTGTATGTAAAAGTCGCGCGGGATATTACCACATAACTTCTAAGTAAGGTGAAACAAAACAACTTTTCTGTGTTTATTTGTTCCTGATATAAGAGTTCATTGTGAAAGTGGCAGCGCTGAATGAGCAATTATTTTTGTTATTTGTATGGCCACGCGCTCCAACGTTATGAGTTGCCCATACACAGGTCAAAAAACACGGGAAAAAAACAGGAATGCACGGGAGTCATACACACTCTGGAGTATTATCATTTATCACTGTGTTTTGTCACACCCTGTATGCAGTATATTGTATAATCGTTGACAAGCTTATATTATTATAGGAATTTAATATTGTATCACAAAAGTTCATTGAATTATTCAAAAAGCAACAAACCTGCTTGCAGTATGAGACTAAAGATGCATAGATAATAATATTTTTCAACCTAAAATCTGACCACCTCCTTGGGCCTAGGACGTGAAAAAATGTACTATTAGAGAAGTTGATTCATAGACCGATGGCGGACCAGTCATTTGGTCGCGTTACGTCAAACCCAGCCGACAAATCAGGACTAGCATTGAATTGACATGATCCGACCAAACAACAAAGGTCTGTCAACTGTCTATGAATCAATATCTTCGATGGTACATGCATTCATACATACCTACACTAAAAGAACACAACCCTCCTTTTGGTGCAGCCGGGTAAAAAACTACCTTCGTCGTACTTAAAATTTCACTGTATGTTTCACTAATTGCTAATTAGTATAAATTAACTTTACTTCTTGTGAATTAAAAATAAAATTTTATTTGCTGCAGTATGTGTTAAAATTTCATAACGTTACATTTAGCACATTGAAAATGTACCTCAAATGTTTGCGTTTTAAGTACGTGCCAAATTAGTATGCAAGTTTTAAAATAATGTGAGTAAATTAAGACAGGTCAACGCATAGCTAACTCTACTTGAATTTTAAATTATTGCTCAAAGTATAATGGGAACATGTTTATTAATAATTATCATTATTTGTTTACGACTAGATGACGCTCGCAACTTTGCTGCACCAAAATTCGTTTATCGCACGGGAACCGTACATTTTTCCGGGATAAAAACTATACTTAACATGTCCTTTCTTGGGACACAAAGAATGTCATACCAAATTTCAGAAACATCGCTTCAGCGGTTTGGGCGTGAAGAGGTCACAGGACAGATAGAATAAATAGACAGACAGACAGACTTTCGCATTTATAATATTAGTATGGATGTTTCAGATGTTTCATATCGTCACTACCATCATCAACTAACTATAATCCTACTGTCTTAAATATATAGTTAACAGAAGAACCAATAACAATAATATTATTACTATTAACGTTTTCAATTTTAATTTTTAAATTTAATATTTCAGTTAATGCCCTTTGCCTTATCTAATGTGTTAATGTTGCCACTGTCTCATGAAACAGGCTTGCAATTGAATTCCAGTTAGCAACTACTTTAGCTGGGTTGGTACTTCATAAATCATAATTACTATATCTGTCGTTCTTACAAATTGAAATGATACGTTTTTACTTATGCATATCGACACCTCATCGTAATAAAACGAGTTCTTTGTAGTAAAATTGAATTTAGTTAGATTTCATAAATATTAAAAAAAAAGTACTCGTTATGTAAGAGTTTAGAGCTATGATAGGGTTGATAAATTATTATTGACCTTTAGTTAAATTAGATTATGCAAGTTTAGTTACACACATTATTGGAGTCAATAAAATTCGAGAGCTTCATTAAAAATAACGTCTTTTGTTATTAATACTGAATACATCAGTGATGACATAATTCAAAAACTAAACATAACCTAAAAAACTACTCACATTTTTGTGGGCATCCTAAAATTCTTCCACCCTTGCGGAGGGCCGTACCAATAGCCGATGTAACATGTGAAACTATCCCGTCACAAGACATTATACCACACTTTCCACACTCAACATTTTACGAAAATCACTTAAAACAACTTAGTATAGCTACACTGTAGTATTTTCACACACACCGATTCATCCGGCAGAGTACCCGTGCTCCTAATCGACCATAAATATTAACGTCGTCCATTTGTTTACAGTGGCACTACTCTTTGTCAATTTATTTCTAAACGGAAGGGCACGAGACGGATCAAGGAAGCGTACGCACCGAAGACTACGTCACGATATATTTAAATAACCTCTGGGCGGGGCCGGGCGCGAGTCTGCAGCCCGCGCGGCACCACCTACCCGGTCCGATATTGCCATTTCAAAATAGTTAAAAACGCCACCAATTCGCGGATCGGCCGCCCCGTGATGCTCGAGTGCCGTGCTGCCAACGAAAATACTGCTAGCCTTTACATTGAAAAAGTTCGGGCCGGCATGGGTAGTCGCGCGGAGCACGATATATAAATAGCGCTGGTCGTGTGTTCCCTAATTTCAGTCGCGCACGTGCACTCAAAACAAAACACGGCTGGGAACTGGTCGCGCGAGGGGGGGAGGGGCATATGCGCACGCGGCGGCGGTCTCCGCCTCGCGGTGCACTCGCATGCATGCACCGCTGGAGATGTGAATCACCTCCACATCACGTCTAACGGCAATAACAGCTGGTGACCTGAACAGTCTACATTCGAGAGTAGAGCACGAACGTCATACTGGCTCACTAACTTCACGCGATTATTACTGAGTAATTAAAAATGAGACTTTATCGTAATTTGGATACAAAAATTTTTTTAAACTTCCTTCCGGGTTACTACTCTATATAGATATTTTACACAATTTTATAATTTATACCAGCTTTTCCCAAAGTGGGCGATACGCCCCTTCTGAAGGGAGTGGGACCCAGAAAAAAAGGGGGCCGTTGTGTAGAGGCTTGGGGGTGATTTATTTCATAAGGATGCATTTTAAATTGAAACAATGGGAGCGGTAAAATATTATTTGTTCTTCAAGTGGGCGGTGGACAAAATAAGTTTGTGAACCTCTGATTTATACCATGGCAGTTGTAGGCAATTAATACGAGTATGTTGTATTTTTTTATCAACACTTCATCTGAAACTAAATTCCATTCTATTTTCCAATTTTACGTCTGATGAAAGTGTTGACAGTACACTTTTCTAGGAATCTAGGCTAAGGAGATCTAAATGCCTTGTGTGCGTACATGTCGACACAGCGGCTCTTTTAAATAATAATTATTATTGTTACGAAGTCCTAAAAAGTGCATATTCCATCACCTGTTGCGTGCTATCCCAATTGCTTAGTATATTTATATCTGCCTTAGCTCTACATATTATGCGACACGTGAAGCGCATGTAAAGTTGGTTTTGGAAAAGTTATATTGATGGTATGTTGAGTATGCTGATGAGAAATTTATCAATTCAAATAAATCGTAGTTTAACTGATGTTCAGCCTACACATTTAAAACCTAGTTCATTTTTATCATAACTCATAACTGTCTGAATTGGGGCAACAAGTGTTTCTTAAATCTCGATCCAATTTACATGATGGACTTAATTCGTGAAGCACAAGTTATTTGACTAAATAGACTAAAAACTATTATAATGTTTCTGAGTTGATGACATGTAAGCAACACGTGTTTCCTAAAGCAGGGCATTTGCTATCAGTTTTGGACTATGAGCTCAGAGCATACGAGTTTGACGTTAAGTATTTAGTTCCTTCTAAACGTTAAATGAATATACTAATTGGTTGTTTTTCACATATTTATCACGAACATTGACGTAGAAAACTACTTTAGCTCTATACATAACATTTGCTTGAGTTGAGTTTATAATGTTCGTTTTATTTCCACCATTATAATAAGTGGACGTACTGGTAAACATTACGAAAGCACAAGATACCCTAGGCTCGTAATGAAAATAAAGTTCGTCCGAAAATTGTGTATATTTTTCAGAGACGGGTGGCGCGGCCTTCAGGGCCTGCGCGGGGCGGGGGGGAGGTGCGGGCGAGCGCGGGGGGGACGCGGGGGGGGCGCGGGGGGCGCGGGCGCCGCGGGAGGTCGGCATTGACGTCACCGCACGCAGCCAATGGCTGACTCGGCGCGAGTACACTACCCGGTACCCGTGCAACACCATACTTCGTCCTTTTACATGCCGTTGGCCCACTTCGAATTATATTCCACTCAACATACTCGGCGACTACAACCCAAGTATTGAAGAGACTATGGTCCCAACTAGCAAGCTGCAAGACCAAATATTTATGAGATTATAATCCAAATTAACGAGACCAAATTTTTTTTTGTAATTTGGACGTTCAATATGAGGTTTCGCGTCCGTTTCGTGGTTTATCATAAAGAAATTAAGCAAAAGTCTTGTTGGTTGTAACTGTACGATACTTAATGTGATGCTCGTCGCTATGAAATACGTATATGGAAGCAATAATAGTTAAGCGTGTTTAAGACTTTAGGATACATACTCTACCATGATATTATTATGAAAGAGCATTTCTGAATAGTATAAAAAGTGAGAAACAAATTAAGCGTGCAATGCTTGCTATATTGCTATTTAAAGATGTCAAGTGTAGGTGGCTTTTACTTGCCATAACTTTTTAAAGTCGTTACCATTGATGTCAGTAAAAATATCTAGTACAGTCTTAATTTAAGTACCATGTTCCAAATTTAAAGCCATCCCATAACACTTCCAAATGACCCATCAGTAACAAATACGTAACTATTTTTGGAGTTTGTTTGTTCTCCGTCGGGCCTTGTGCTATGTACGCACAATGCACATGTCCTCAGTTCCGGTTCAGACGGTCGTTAAAACGTCCATCGTAAACAAATTGATACTCTTCACAATAGTTATTGATACACTGTTTCTGGCTACTGCAGAGATGGTATTGAGATATTATTGATTTATTTCCCAGAAATTGGTGTACAATGTTGTTCTTGCGCCTATAGGCATCTCCTGAGCTGCCAGGATAGACAGCGGTAATCAACTACGAAAAACCTTTGATATGATCTCAAGGCGCAGCGCAGACGACAGACTATCCGTGACGCACTTTTTAGTCTGTGGGAAATAGAACCTATGCAATTATATACACGACGCGCAAAAAGGCCGCATAGGTTCTATTTCCACAGGCAAAAAGTGCGTCATGGATAGTCTGTCGTCTGCGCTGCACCCAAGGGTGTCCGAGGGATATGCTCAAGTTGTCTTGGGAGATGGAACCCGCAAAAAATTAATTCAAAGAAAAATAAGTAAGAACAGATAGACAAACAGACTCAATTTCGCCTTTATATTTATTAGTTAAAATATTAAAATGCAATTGGCAGCATTGACAATTATGTGATCGTAATTTGATTGTCCCTTTTAGAAGTATGAGCCATTATTGTTGCAATGCCATGCTTTCACTGTTCAAACTACCTACGACCAACATTTGACGTTGTAGAGACTAGACTGCAGTGGTCCCCAACCTTTTTTTCATGCAGGCCACAAACATGTTTTGGTCTTGGTGTCGCGGGCCGCAACAAAATTTTTTTATGGTTAAAAAATAACATTCTTCAAAATTAACGATTTAAAAGTGGAAAAAATTTCACGACTATCACGACGACATTAAATTATTTTGTCGGTGGGCGTGAATTTCAAAATGAGGGCCGCATGCGGCCCGCGAGCCGCGGGTTGGGGATAGCGGGACTAGAGCCACCACAAAAATGACATTATCAAAGCGAAAATTAACACAAGGAAAAGTATTCGTTTGATGATTTAAAAATTATTTACAATTCCTATTACTTACTGTACCGTATTAACTATTAAGTGATAAGCATTATCAGTAAGGCGAGGCTGTGACGTCACAGGTGCGGCACACTTCCCGCGACCCGGTTCAGGACTGTTACGTCACACTTGTCACCGGTCACGCCGACGCACCACTGTGTCACATACCACTATTTCTCAATATACCACTGTGTCATATAATGTTAAGTAATTTAAAAACTACCCCGGTTTAAAACTTTATTTAATGAAGCAGTTAAGCCCAAATTTTGTCAGCACTGAGTGGGCTGATGATGATGAATTATGACTAAAAACACTCTCGATTATATCGGCAAGGAAGAAAACTAGATCAAAATCGGCCCACCCATTAGGATGCTACAATACTACGAGCAGACACACATAAGACAGACAGACACATCAAACTTATAATACCCCTCTATTCTGTAGGGGGTTAATAGTACTACTGTGTCACATAATACTACTGTGTCTTAAGACACCACCGCCACCGTGTCCACAATATGACAGTTTGTCAATTAAAGAAAGTAAAAATGTTAATAATTAATAATTATTATTCGACGACCTCTGTGGCTCAGTGGTGAGCGCGTTGGTAGCTCAAGCCGGGGGTCGCGGGTTCGAATCCCGCCGACGGAACAAAAAAGTTTTCAATGTTCCCGTGTCTGGATGTGTATTAAATATGTGTATTATATAATAAAAATCTTAAATATATGTAAAGTATAAAAGTATTAAATATATTTCCGTTGTCTGGTACCTGTAACACAAGTCCTTTAGGTACTTACCACGGGGCCAGACTGACGTGGTGTGAAGCGTCCATAGATATTATATTATATTATTGTATCCAAAACATAAATAAAGCAGTTATAGTTGTAAATTATAATATCACTTAAGCACTTTAAACTACTAGCTGGCTGTACATACCGTACAGTGAGATGGAAAGCGGTAACAGTCATAATCTTATTAAGAACATAGTAGGCAAATTAAGAAAACTCTGCCAACACCGGCATAGCCCTGAAACTAGGAAAATCAACGAACACCAAAAAGAAATAACACTAAAATTCATTCAGAGAATTATTTTTTCAATCGTTTCTTTTAATTTTGTTTTCTTTTTTAATATAAGTTTCAATAGATGACTAAATAGAAAATATGGGACATTTATTTTTAACTAGATGACGCTCGCAAATCCGTTGTGTCAAAATTCATTTATCGCGCGGGAAACGTACATTTTTACGGAATAAAAAGTATCCTATGTCCTTTCCCGGGACTTAAAGTATCTCCATACCAAATTTCAGCAAAATCGGTTCAGTGGTTTTGGCGTGAAGAAGTAACAGACAGACAGACAGACAGACAAACGGACAGACGGACAGACATACTTTCGCATTTATAATATTAGTATGGATGAAACAAATCTTTAAATAAAAATAAAAGAAAATAAACGCTTTGTGCGAGTGCTACGCGGACCCCGCTACGAACTGCTACGGCGTAGCCGCATTGCCTTCGAACTATAATCATCTAAATAGGTATTTAATTATTTCAAACGAGAAATAATATAAATCATAAGACTCTTCAAGCAATAATTTATATGCAAATTCAATACAGTAAAGCGAATTGCCTGATGGAAAGCGTCTAGCTTCTACCATAGAGAGCGATAAGTGCCGGCAAAGTCAGAATTGCATTTCACGGTAATTTTAAAAGAATCGCTCATTTCTTGAAATATTTCATGCTGAACCATTCCGGAAATACCACTGGTGATAGTTTGTTCTCAAATTTTATTTATGAAAATGTGGTAAAGCGCCTATAATCTAATATAATTATGTTTATCTACATTCTACGCAATGTAATAAACAAGACAATAGATTTAGAATGGGGTTATAGGAACCGGTCACACCACTGGTTGGTATAAAGTAGTGTCCCAGACAAATTTAAAAAAAAAATATTTTTCAGGTAAACTTTTAGGCATAATAATGCGTGGCGCTATACCGCGGGCGGCGGAGGCCACCGCCACCGAACTAGATTAACGCCGCGGCTATTTCCGTCCTGCGTACAGGAATACTACATGTTATTTTAACTTTATTGATATAAATAGATGCATTGTGAATGTTTTCGCCCTATATTTATCGCCAATTTCATATAAGAATTCATAAATTCGCGACTTTATAGCTTTTTATAATTCCGTTGCGCGTATTTTTGACTTTTTGCCCACGTTGTGTTTCTAGGGCAACCTATATCGTTAGCAAATGATTATTTTTTCAAGTTTTATTTACTCATTGTTTTGTCAAAAAACCGTTCCTCTTATCCTAATTCTTTTGATACAAATAATTTCCTGTTGCATACTAATCAGGGCGAGCGAAGCGAGCCGGTATATCCCACAACCTGTAAAATATTTTGTGGTACTCTTTACGGAAAAACTATCACGCTTATTGATTTGAGGTTTAACTTAGTAATTTTTATTTATATGTAGATGTGTGATCATAAATCAAGGTGTGACGACGCGAGCTCTTACAAAGCTCGGCTTTTAGTTAGTATCTAATATTATGAACACCAATATTTTAGAGGAACATTGTCGAAATCAAAAACTTCCTGTTCAGTCGCGAACTAAAGTGAAAACAAAACTGTAGTCGTCAGGGGCGGTACAATGATACAATCGTAGAAAAATCATTTATTTAAAGTGAGTCAGTGTTTGTGACATAAATAATTGACGTGAATGCATCGGTGCAAGAGCTCGTTCAGGCTTTGTCACGGCGCGGCCATTGTGCGATTGTCTCCAGTCGGAACAAAGACACTTTGTACGTGTTACATTAGCTGACCTGTCACTTTTATCCATGTTTAATCGTGTGTGCAAAGTTTTTTTATTCAGACATATTTTGATCCCATAGAAATTTTATACTTCAAGGTGGGTACAAAAGAAACACATTTTACACATCTACTTCTACACAGCATAATACTATAAAATAATTATTATAATATACAATATTGTATATCTTCAGAAACTTTGCATCATAGGATGCAAAGTTTCTGAAGATATAGATTTACCATTAAGTTTATCATGTAAAGACTCTTACAAGTTTGTCTTAATTTATAGACAGAGAAAACGAACATTCACAATTTATGGTGTTTACTTGAAAAAAAATCAAAATGCAACTCTAGTAACCTCGAACTCGTCTATATTTTGTTGCAAATGCCGCAAGTGCTATCCATAAGACTTTATTATAAAAGTACTTAACAGAAAGCTATTTCACCTAAATTACGTTATGATTTTTGATAACGTATCTATTGAATCTACAAATTATTTCCTGTCCCAGTTTTCTTTTTAATTTATGCTTTGTACTCCAAAATCATCTCTGTTCCCTGATACTTGTTCTACAGGTCTCCTCTTTGGGGTAACCCCTTTTTTTTGGGTTCGGGGGGGTGCCACACCTCCGGCACGAGCCCCCAGCACAGGGGCACCATTGACGCGCATCTCTCAATGGCGTGATATCTGGGTCACGGCGTGACGTCAGAGCTGGCCTACATACAGCGGCGGGTGGGCCCCGGCCCGCGTGGAAACTTGTATGCAATTACTAAATATAGAACTATTAAGTTGTCATAACAAATATAATTCCTGGGAATCCTCGCTATTTTTATTAAGTGACCTAATTTTTTAAAATTTATTGGAGTTAATTATCTGTTGTCAGTTTTAGTTATTAATTAATAATTGCAATGGCATATTTGGATCTAGCCAAACGGAACTTTTCAAAATACCTCATTTCAGTCGTGAGGTATTTTGACTGAAAAATGTAAACGCGGCAAGGTGCTTCTAATCTTTGAGTCACATAACCGCTCACCTGTTGCATTATTGTTTTTGAACCTGAGTAAATCAATGAATAACTTTTGACCGCGACAGTACCGGTGCTTCTATTAGATTTGAGGTACACTATAGAATACTTGTCGAATTGATTTGGTAAGTGGAAACAATCTTGTTCATTTGAAGATAAATAGGAGAAGCCTGCATCAGGATTTAGGTGCAGATTAAATTTACAAACGTACGATAAGCTTATTGCTTGGCTTTGACCTCTCTAAAAACGAAAGAAGGCGATGGGCAGTCCCCCAATTCCATGTTTTACGTCAATGCGAACGTTTTCGTGTTCAGAAGGTCGGTTTAAAATTACGTGATAACCTCCCGTACTTTCGAGCTCGAGTGTTAGAATGAAAACCTTTTTAGTTTCGATGATATCAAACATAATTAAAGTATATTTATCACAGAGGAAATAAACACGAACATTACAAAACGCGAGAAACAAATGCGATTATCACAATTAGCGTAATTTCCCCGGCGTGCGGCGCGGCGAGCGATGCGGTGTGTGCGGCTAAATATAGCCCTCCTAATATCACCAATATTACTGCCCTTCATATTTACACTTAACTTGTATGCTTTTTACCTACTTAGCTGTACTAAGTAGAAGAATTATTATTTAGCAATCCTTCGATCGCAGATTCTTGGAAATCTATTAATGTTATTCTATTGTTGTCGCGGTCACCGGTGTCCTTATGGGGCTTGATGGGAAACATAAGAATTCTTTAAGTTAATAACTAATTACATTTTTTCAATTTACTTTTATCAATATGAGAAACCTCATAGAGAAATCACGTGGCATATCATTATAGCTTCACAATGTGACTTGTATCGTGTCAGAAATTTTTATTTCCGTTACAACTAACTATAAACTGTCCTTAACATGTTGTCGGTTTTATACTTGGCGTTATTAAAAATATTTTGTATGAATTTTGTAAAAACTAACTTAGCACCAACCAAACTAATATTATCACTAAACGAACCATATAAATATTTGGCAAAATTCATGAAATAGCAAATCTGTATGTTCACACTAGAACTTAGATCAATAATGTGAAAATGAATTTTAAATCATGGGAGTTGTAAAAATATTCATAATTGACATGTTAATAAGAGGTAGCTGGTAAACTTGTATAATAATATGGTAGGCTCGTAAAGTGAGTTTTAGGTATACAGTATAATATGTTTATATACCTACCCATAGGTTTAATAGGTACATAATCTGAAAGCTGAGATACTAGTAAAATCTAACAAAATATGTGAAATATTTTTTAAATATTTCATGTCAGCTAAAAGATATTTACGCATTATTTTTTCAGTCATTTACCAAAAATTACTAATACCAAAAGTAAAAAACATAATAAGCTTAGCTTTGTAACAAGTAACGACTTAAAAAAAAGAACACAACGAAATGAAAATTTCCTAGTGCGGTAACCGAGTGGCGCGGGGCGCCCGCACTTTCGGCCTGTCAGCACGAGTTGGACAGAGAGGCGAAGTGGTCGGTACTCCAAACTCCACGGCCGGCGGCCAGCTAGTTACACTATCGCAGAGTATACTTTTATAGTACACTCGGCTTTTAAACTAAAAATTTTTAACGTATCCTGTATTCCTGTCGCTGTGAAGTTTTAATGGTGGATTTACAGTTATGTAATTACCATTTACTTACAAATAGGTTAAAATAATCCCAATTTAAAGTTACCGTAAACAATAACCTGCTGTAGATGAGGAGGTACGGGTCGTGCTACGAAAGTTTGCTACGAAAAGAACTTGGGTGAACTGTAAAAACCTGGCTAATCTAATACGAAATCGAGAACAAAAAATATAATAACTAATTCAACATTTTAAAAAGTTTTAGAAATAAGCTCTTATAAATATAATAACTAAATTCTAAGTAATACAACAACTCGAAACTATAATAGAAGTAATATTATGTCAGTAAGTAATTTCCTAGGTTTATGTCTAAGAAGTCAGAATACATTATTATCGTGATAAGTATATAATGTATTTAGTGCTGCAATTATTTTTTTAAATATTTATCTAAAGTCTGGTTCGGTGATCGTACTACGATTTTGTTCCTACTAAGTTTCTTTGTAACCTACGCGATTACATTATTTTTCTGAGTTTTTATTATTAGTTTAGAATCATATTCTTCTAGATTTTTTTTATTCAATGAATTTGGGAATCAGCATTTAAATATGACTTATAATCATATAAGGAAAGTCCATGAACACTCGCAAGTCCTCTTGCATTCTTAAACCTCAAATGTTAACATCCTGTTATTCCACTCAATTGGCAAATTTCATACCACAACTTAGCTCTGTTCACGTTGGTTTTCTGTAAACCTTGCGGTGTACGACCGAGTCTGTCCAGACATGTAAGGAGTAAAACCGTCCCACTTACATCACTTATCATTCCTAATTTCCAAATCGTAATATGACCTATTGTGGGGTTGCAATAAAGATTTATTTATTTATTTTATAATATGCAAAGTTATTTGTACGTAAGAGTTTACAACTATTTCTTTTAACAGGACCCTTAAAAGAATCATAGGAACTCCCAGACAACAAACACATCTGCGAACACATTGTTAGCATGTGACGTATACCTGTCGCGCTTATCGCTTCACTTCCACTATTGTCCCACGCGGGCCTTTGTCTCACGTGTGGGCCGACACGTCGCGTCGCGTGTCCGCCCGGGAAGCGCCTTTGTGTCACACGTCAACTGTCACTGTCACAAGATAGCGGAGAAGCCTGTTCTGTATTCCACAGCGATTCCGCAGTCATTATTTTATAGCATGGTATCCTGTGGGACTCTGGGTACCCATAATATATAATATGTAAAGAATATGCATGTCTGTTGCCTATTTAAGCTTAAGCCGCTGAAACGATTTAGATAGGTATGGAAATACCTTGAGTCAAGGGAGAGGACATAGTAATTATCATTCCTGGGGCTATGGGTTTAACATTAATTATTCTTAAAAATGCATGGTTCCCGCGCGATTGCTTTGTAACGAAGTTGCGAGCAACATTTACTGTGAAAAGTTAAATAATATAATATAAACGCTTATTCTGCTGTGATTATAATATTTTCTGTGGTTTCCTGTGGTACACCAGTACATACACCATTCCCCTTTGATATGAGTGCTAACTGCGTGAGGTTACGATAACTTTTTAGAAAGGACATTAAAAAGATTATAATAAACTGTACTTAATAAATTGTTTTTTAAACAAAGACTACTTTTTTAAATCATCAACTTTGAATATTTTTCTGTTCCGAGGACTAAAGGAAAATGTGTTTTCTTGTACTACTTATTACTTCTAAAGTTTCCTTGATTTTACAGTTTTCAGTATTGACCTATCAAGCCCCATAAGAGCACCGGTGATCGCGACAACAATGGAATGACAATAGATTTCCAAGAATCCGCAATCGAAGGATTAGACAATATTATTAATCTATTAATAAACGGGGTGTAATATTGACTAGGAAGAATATAATATTGCAATATTCCCGATGTAACTGTTTACGCAATGTTACAACCGTATCGAGTCCTCTATGAGTGCGCTACAGACCTACGAGAATTCACTTGTTTTTTAGGGTTCCGTACCCAAAGGGTAAAAACGGGACCCTATTACTGAGACTTCGATGTATGTCCGTCTGTCTGTCTGTCTCCAGGCTGTAACTCAAGAACGGTAATAGCTAGAGAGTTGAAATTTTCACAGATTATGTATATCTGTTGCCGCTATAACAACAAATACTAAAAACAAAATAAAACTAATATTTAAGGGGGGCTCCCATACAACAAACGTGATTTTTTTTGGCCTTTTTGGCTCTATATCAATAATGGCAATAGGTAGGTACTTGAATTATTCTCAAGATCCTTAGTTTTATGTGTACTTTAATATTTAATAATAATATTAAAATAAAATAAAAAATTAAGGGGGGCTCCCATACAAAAACACCATTTTTGGGCTAATTTTGCTCTATAATGGTACGGAACCCTTAGTGCGCGAGTCCGACTCGCACTTGGCCGATTATTTATTCGATATCATCGCTATATTCGCTTTGTAAATATTACTGATTTTGCAATTATTTATGTCACAATCGTTATTTCTACATGACATATAAAATATTTATTGTACAAGGAAAACTATTGATTGGGTTCCATGTTTTTGCCTGTTAACTATTTTATTTGTTAGCTCGTTCGCTAATTTCAGTCACGCTCTGCAACTGTTTTAGATGGATTAATAATGTCATTTGAACTTATTCTAAACAACTTAAGAGGTTAAGGAAATACAAAAGTTTGTGAGTCTTTTACAAAAGTAAAAAGCGTTAACATAATAAATCTAAAGTAAGTAAATATTCATTATTGTTATGATATTAAATCATAATATTAGACAAGGTAAGTATACTTATATTGTAAGAGATGTTTCTCTTATCCGAGGTTCTACGCAGTTACTATACATACATAACAGTTCGAGTTTTCGAGCTACGAAGATGTCGTAGCTTTTCAATGAGCTTATTTTACGTCTCTTATCTCGTAGTACTTGCTAGCAGAGTAAAAGAAAAGTAAACAAACTCATGTAATTATGATGGTTATAAGATTTACTAAGTAAATGTCGTTATTATAACAAAGTGTAGGTATTTATTGCCATATTATTATTTTGTAAAATATGTATAGCAGTTTATAGTTTTACGTACAGTATTCCATTTGACCATATTTCCTCCCATTTCGCCTGTTTCAGGAAGGAAAGTGGTATTTTACGTATTTCCAGTTACACGTTTTCCTCAAATATTCAAATACCTGTCTCAAATCTTTGAATACAATGGGAAATTATTATTATTAACTGACTAGTGAAATATTTTGCCACTTTCTCATTGTTACGTCTTAATTCGTGCTTCATGAATATTCACTGGGATTTGTTTGCGGTGTTTCAGATCATCGTTCTTACAGAATGTAATAATTGTAATGTGAGGATGTCGGAACATTTTTTAGCAGAGGATAAAATGTACTCGTTTGTAAGATACAGTCAGAGATTGGTAAATGCATTATGGAAATCATTAAACTTTTAGTTTGGAAAACTTTTAAATCACTAACATAAAGTTGAAAGTGTTTAGGCCACGTTAATTCACAAAAATATGTCATACGAAGCAAAACAGCTTAAAACATTACTGAATCTGTCTTAGCCAGGATATCGCCGCACGCACAACGGCCATGTTTTGCCAATTACCAATATACGCATTTCGGGGGCCGACTTAAGTCGTTAAATCCAACACGGGCCGGGACTTACCAGCGGAGGCGCCAGGAGATGGGTTATCTTATTTCATATCACCACGTTTAGCCGCGAGGGGGATGCGGCGCCCCGCCCCGCGCTAGGAAAAAACCTTATACAAAACAGATCGATCGATATCGTGTGTTCACTCGCTCGCCGGCACGTTTTCAGCTGATCGAGAAAACTATATCCACACCGTCCACTGAAAACTTACAAATCGGAAACCAGGGGTGGGTCTCGGGGGCGGGGTGAATGGTCATGAGCTATGATGCGGTATGGGCCCGACGACGGGTGAAAGGGGCCCGGAGCGTGATAGGTTTAGGGCGACGAGGATTCGAGCGATGGCTCAGGAATTGGGCGGATTTTGGAGTATGTCGAAATGTAGAGGTCGCGAGTCGGACGGGTAGGGGATGATCTCGGGGGTAGGAAGGTACACCGGGGCGGGTTGCATAACGCTGGTCGTGCTAAGCGCGCGTTGGGTATCGACGCGCACGGGGCGCATGCGCGAAGCGTACCTTCGCAGCCGTATCCTTGCCCGATGAGCCCCCACAGGAGATCCGAGCAGTGGTGGCAGTAGGTGGGCTTGTGGAAAGTCTTCTTGGCGAAGGAGTGGGTGCGTTGGGGCGCGGGCGCGGCCTGCGCCATGGCGGGCGCGCGGGCCGGGCCGAGCGGGCGCGCTACTCATGCCGCGGCGCCCAGGGGCGCGCCGCGCTCTCCGAGCGGCTGTCGCGGCCCACCATCGCGGCGCGTCTGCCGCCCGCGCCCGCCCCGCCCCGCGCACGCGCGACCCCCCGCCGCCCGCGTCTCAGCGCCGCCGCCCCGCGCGACGCCCGCACACGCGCCGACCCGAGCCGTCCGCGCACTCCCCATCGATTTCTCTATCTCCTTTGACATACCAAATCAAATGAACACCTCCATGATGTGATTAGAAAACAAACGCGAAGACAGGAGCGGATATGCTCGCCGTGTTCTCTGCCCTACTTATGAAAAACTTACGACAACGCTAGATATTATGTCGGTTATAGTTGAATACTTTTGTGAGCTCTATGTGGAGTTTCATATTTTGTAATTTTCAGCCCCAGTCGAGTGCTCATGCCTCATACTATACATAATATTATATTGAGCTTTTGTTGAGAGCTTCTTGATGAGATGAAATATATCATTTAGCATTGACAATATTTTTACAATCAGGAGTGATATCTAGATGACGCTGACATACATATTTTTCGGATATCCAAATCTTAACTATTTTACTAGTTACAATATGATATTATATACAGAGTCATGTGGGTCAAGTGTACGCATTTAAACTTTGATGCTTTAAAAAACTCAAATATTGTTAGTACAATGAAACAAAACTGTGTTCACATAATGATTTCTTAAGTTTTCGCGAGTATGCTTTATTAAAGTGCTCCGCGACAAAATCCGTAAGTGTTTAAACTTGTAATATCAAAACTGTGTTCATTTGTAAGACTGTTTATTTGTTGTGTTTAAATTGGTGAATTTAAACACAACAATAGTATTTTTCAATAGCTTATATTTTAAGAAACTTTAGAAAACTAGAACCCTTCCATTTGCGCTCTTTTACCCCAGTATCGGGGTATGTGTACGCAGCACTTTGGGTAAGTGTACGCAACAACAAAATATATATATTTTAGAACATAAAGAATATTATTTTAATTTGTAACTACTCATAGTTACTTAAAGTAATCAACAAAATCGTCTTAAATCAAAATATGAGAACAATAATTTTCACTAAGAAATATTTAGTTACTTCGTCATACATGTAAATTGTAATACAAAAAAAAAGTGCCGTGTACGGAGCTGGTGTACTGTTTTTGCCACCAGACTCCACAAATGCTTCATTCAATCCAATTTTCAGTCGGTGGTTCAGAATACTGTTCGTCACATAAGCGAAAAGGCTTCTGCGCACACTTAACTAGGGTTGCCAACCGTACTATAATATATAGTATTGTACTATATTTCGAGCCTGCGTACTATATACTGTTGAACTATTATATAGTACGCAAAAATACTATATTTTCAACACTAAAATTATCTCATTCCTGCTCTCTATTCCCGCCACTTCGGCATTCACAGAAAGGGTATTTTCGGTTATGAATTTGAAATGGCGGGAAGAGAAAAACAGGAGTAGTATCTTATCAAAAAATGAGCTTTTAATTTACATTAATCTTAAAATTGAATGACATAAAGCATATGCCACTTTTATTTTAGACAAAACATTGTTAAAAAATGCAAGAAATGCAAAAAATATAGTTTTTATAAAAATAATTAATAATACTTAAATATTTCATTGAACATTTTTTAATTTTTCCATAAAATACTATATTTTTAGGAGTGTACTATATTTTTTATAGTTTATTTTGAAAAATACTAATATTTTTTTAGCCGGAGAAATGTTGGCAACCCTACACTTAACCCAAAGCATAGGAACAGGGTTATACGAATATCGTTAATTCCTGCATCATCAGAATATCCTAAACACTGGCAAATAAGAGACTTGATATTATGTTGCACTCGATAGCAAAAAGCTTATTTAGAAAAAAATACATGACTTCAAAAGGTAACGCATCAAAATTTACAAAATATCGTAAATATTTGAGCAAAAATCTTCATTTATCTGTCATTCCAAAATGGCGCGTGCGCAGCCGCTGGGACACGAGTGCTTCGCAGAGAGTCCTGTGGGTTATTGAAGAGAGGGGTTGCCGTTCCTTAGCGTCTTAAATTTTTCGAGATATTTACAATGCGCACACTTACACGCTGCGCACACTTGACCCACATGACCATATTATAATATGAATGCGCGGACACGCATTCTAAAATATTAAAAAAAAACAAAGATCCCTAAAAGCGACAGATCATCAAATTAAAATATCAGCACTCATAGATTTAGATATTAGGTATGTTGGTACAAAATACAAATAAATTTATCATCTAAACTTTAAAAGTAGAATGCAAAAGTGCAACCGACCGCAGTTATTGCACATTAGAAGTCACGTGCTATCGCGAGCAATACAATTTTATCTTTTATCAACGCTAAAATGTTGTATTACAAGGACCGGATACACAGCGCATAACTGCGGCAGTCGGCACAATCAGTCTGTATAGCCTGCTTATGTGTAGCATAAAAACAGCCTTTTTCATCTACAGCCAGTTTACAGACGTGACGTGACGCGACACGGCGCAGCACCTTTGTTCGAATATTCTTATTAGTTATTATTATTAACATAGACTGTTTAGTATTTACCACTAGAGCTATTTGCAAGTCAACTTCAAACTCCGTAGGGGCGAAAAAATATTGAAATTAATTTAAGTAAGTAGCATTATTTGATAATATTCAGCCACAATTTTTTTTTCGACATCATAAATGAGCAATATCCAATTTATGATGTCGAAAAATTATCTGCAGGCGCACAATATGTAGAACTAGCGGTCGCCCGCGGCTCCGCCCGCGTGGATGCAGGTAAGACTCGGTCAGCAAAATGATTCCCAGGTCAATTCACAGACTCCGACACTAACATCTACGCAGTCATGATTATACGCAGGCTGCACACCGCAGGTTGTCTTCCTCCCGCACGCGCACCCCTGCCTTAGTGACGCCCACTATCGAAAAATTTTAATTTCACTATAATTTCAAAACCAAACGTCCACTTTTTTTTCAAGACCAAATATTATCTACGTAGACTGTACTTAGTGATGAGATTGGTAAATTAATAAGGATTAATAGCATGAGTAAAATAAACGCGTTTAAACGTAGTCCAAAAAATTTCAAGATTTTTAAATATAAAAATGGTTATTGTGCCTCACTCGACATATACAGGTACAGTGTGTCGCGGACTTTTTTTGTAGATATGCATAAGATCTACAATAACTTAGAACATTTTATGGTTCTATCTTTTACAGTTTAGGCAGCGTACGCAAAATAAGTAACTTTTCTGGTTGATTTTTTACACCTTACGTCCGAAAAACCACAATTTCTTACGGAACCCTATTTTTTTCTAAAATAAAAAGTAGCCTATGTTACTCGTAAATAATGTAGCTTTCGAATGGTGAAAGAATTTTTAAAATCGGTCCAGTAGTTTTTGAGCCTCTTCATTACAATTAAACAAACAAACAAACAAAGTTTACCTCTTTATAATGTTAGTAGGTATAGGTATAGATTATCTTAATTTTACTTAAAAAAAGTGAAAATTACTGTAATGTTTTTGTTGTAAAGGAGTTCCGTTAATACCTTCCGATCCCGAGAAAATCATTATCAAGTCATCGTTTTTGTAAACATGGTATCAAATTCGGGTTAACAATCTATACAACAAAAAAAGAATTTTGAAAATCCGACCACAAACAACTAAGTAAACATTAACTCCTCCTTTTTTGGAAGTCGATTAAAAAAAAAGTATCTAAGATGTTGACCAGGGATGTAAGGTATCACAATGCCAAATTTCATTGAAATCGGTCTAGCGGATTCAGAGATTAGCCTGTACAAACAGACAAACAGACAAACAGACAGAGAAACAAAAATTTCAAAAACAGTTAAAATGTGTTCTACTTACTCTTCTAACATGCCCCTGACTCGTTTTTTCAAGTTTATTTTCAATGTACAAAAATTTTACCTATACGATTTTATTATAAGTATAGATAATAAACCTAGAACTCAGAAGACAAGAAGATTTTAAATATTAGTTTATCTAGTTTTTTTTTTATAATATAAGGGGACAAACGAGCAAACGGGTCACCTGATGGAAAGCAACTACCGTCGCCCATGGACATTCGCAACGTTAGTAGAGCTGCAGGTGCGTTGCGGCCTGCGGGCCTCTGATACTACTGGCTCTCCACGACACAGGGAATCCTAGTGTGGAGAGCAGTGTTTGTGTAAGATTAGCGTGTAAAATTCTTCTTGAGTGAAATAATTTGCACGTGGGATAGCCATGCTTCGGCACGAATGGGCCGGCTCGCCCGGAGAAATAGTAAATACCACGGGCTCACAGAAAACCGGCGTGAAACAGCGCTAGCGCTGTGTTTCGCCGAGTGAGTGAGAATCGGAGGCCCAATCCCCAACCCTTTTCCCTTCCCTACCCTCTCCTATTCCTTCCCTACCCTCCCCTATTCCCTTCCCTACCCTCCCCTAGCTCTTCTGATGCTGCGAGTGTCCATGGGCGACCGAAGTTGTTTTCCATCAGGTGAGTGGTGACCCGTTTGCTCGTTTGCCCCCTTATTTCATAAAAAAAAAGATTTGTTTGCTTGTTTTGTTTGTTTCATTATGATTAGTATTCAAATACGATTCTCCTTTTATATGTATAATGTAGGGTAATAAGTTCATTATTTCTATTTACAACGTCGTCTCTCGTCTCATAATCACGTCCGTAGTGACCGTAAATATCCCGTTATGTTATGGCTACTGTATATTACAACCGCTCTATGTACTCATTCCCACGGTATATAAAATATTGTTTTATTCCTAATTTTTCTCGACCGTATTAGATCGTCTGTTGTACTCACGCTGCTGCACCAATACCTATACCTACTATCGCAAGTCCCGGGAAAGGACAATAGGATAAGTAAATGTTTCTTACAAAAAATGTAGAGTTCCCACGCGATAAACACATTTGTGTGCAATTAAAATTATAAGCATCTGATTCATAATAAGAGCTCACGATTTCCGACAGTCCTACTCTCTCCAACGTCGCGTGAGCTACTTCTTCTAAATACTTTCTGCCGTGCTCATAACATTTAACTAATACTTAACTTTAATTTAATGAAGTTTTTGAATAGTTAGAATAAATAAAAGTTACATAAATAATCATTACATCTTCGAGTGCGGCTGTAATTCTAAATGCATCGCTAGCAGAGACCCCCGTTAAACCAGTTAGGTCTTCCTTTATCTCCAGAATTAGCACGCAAGTACTGTGTAGTGGAGGGTGTGGGTCTAATCGCGTGGAAACCGTCACGGCTGGCTCGCTCCGCTATTAATACCGGACCCCAGCGCCCAGCCCGTCCGACTGAACGGACCGCTTATCTAAGTGCTACCCTAATTCTGACCTACTGCCTCTTTTAAAACGTTCTAATTATTGAGGCAAGAGATTGTGTGTGAGGTATTATACTGTATACGGTACTAGCGGTGTTTCGTTGTTAGTACCAAATGAATATGAAACGCATAATGAAGCAGTTCATAAAATTAAGTTAAGTGTAGTGTTATGGATACTAAGGAAACTGAAAAATGTTATACTGCGTGGAATTTTAATGGTTGTTTTCCCGCAGAAAAATGATTCTATTTATATTAGTAGTGCAATAGATTTGTAATTCGGCCGGGTCATAGCCGCTCGTGCCTATCGGCATAAAGTGGCCATAGCGTAGACCAGCGGGGCTAGCCAACAGTGCCGTAAATAGGGCGGTGCCACCGGTGCCCAGGCACAGGGCGCAGACTCTTAGGGGGCGCAAGAATGGCCAGACCAGGGAGGCCTGTGGCCCTGGAAGCATTACCTATAATATCAAAAAAAAACCGGCCAAATGCGTGTTGGGCCACGCGCAGTATAGGGTTCCGTAGTACTAGCTAGTTTTTTTTAATTTTTGTATGGTCAATGAATGTATATTTATAACGTGTTTTAGACTACTAACAAGTAACAACATGATCTCAGTTACTTTCAAAGGAATTTGAACGAAAACTTCCTTTATACTTCACCGAATACATTTTTTTAGTTGATCGACTATTACTCAATAACTTATGAAATCTTCTTAGCCGTGATAGTTTTCCTTTAAATTCAGCAGATTTCCTACTCCCGTAAATTTTTTCACATTTCCAGAGGAAATTTAATATTTTACAAAAGGATCCATACATCGGAAAATGATCTACGAATACACGTAATATTTCTAAAAAACCTGTCCAACGACACCCCAAACGATTGGGTGGACGCGAAAAAAAAATTCATCCCCGCTTGATGTGTAGGGAAGGTACTATAAAAAAATATATTTTTAAGATTTCATGTACCATTTTGTCAGCATCACTAATATGTGCATTCATGCCAAATTACAGCTTTGCAGGTCCTATATTCTCTGAGCAAAACCGTGGACAGACAGACAGACGGACGGACAGACCGAAACTATAAGGGTTCCTTGTTGACTACGGAACCCTAAAAAACAAGGGCGCAGTTATAGAAGCTCGCACAGGGCGCAAAAAAGGCTATTTACGGCACTGCTAGCCAAGTGGCAAGCGATTATCGTAAACGCTATTACGCTGACGCTACAAAATGTTTGCGATTTGACATTAGTATTCGCTAGCGAAGCGATGACTTATGTCAAATCGCATACATTTTGTCGGCGTTTACGATAATCGCTTGCCACTTGGCTAGAGCCGTGGTACGTCATACAAAATCAGACAGTCAGACAGACAGACAGACAGACAGACAGACAGACAGACAGACATACAGACAGACAGACAGACAGACGGACAGACAACGAAATCTAAGTAATAGGGTCCCGTTTTTACCCTTTGGGTATGGAACCCTAAAGTATAATTTACACAGAGCCAGTACTGGCTGCCAATAAGACTGGCAGCCAGTATTGGCTTGGCATATGCCGCGTGTGAACAGTTTTTCAAGCCAGGCCAAACTGCTCACACGCGGCATATGCCAAGCCAATACTGGCTGCCAGTCTTATTGGCAGCCAGTTACTGGCTCTGTGTAAATTATACTTAAAAACGCTGAAGTAACTCCAGTATCGCTCGCCCATTCGTGCCAAAGTAGGTACACACCTTGATGTTGTTATTTTTATTATAGAGCCTACATTAATTATACTATAACTGTCATATTATATTGCTACAATTTAATAAATTGGCCTTGTATAATGTATTATCGACAAAGTTGCAGCTCGATCAAACGCACGCACAAAAATGTACGTTTAAAAAGTAGCAACTATAGGTATGTAGTCGTTGTGGTCGCGAAGGCAAAGTTTTGAAATTGAGCAAGACTCTGTGTCTATGTCGCAGGCGGATTGTATAATATGCCGTTTTACAGTTTTACATTACGGCTAGTCGTTTTAAAAAACAGGGCCGTTTTGTAATGCGGCGGTTTAACGATTAGCCGGATTGAATGCGGCTGAATCAAAAACCGCCGGATTGTATTCGGCGCCATACGTTATTCAAAACGGCTAGCTATAATGTAATAAAGCGAAAGATTAGTCGCCTCTTTGAACGTTTTTAGTTTCGATTCTTTACACTAGTGGCGCTACCTGTGACGTAACAACAACAATGTCGTTGGATACCGAAAGTGTGTTGCTAAATTGCGAAGTTTTGAGGAAAATAAACAAAGAAAACAGTACATTTAAGAACAATTTTCAGGTGCAAATAAATAATTTCTATTATTCAGTACTATTTATAATTTTTACTCTTGTAATTAGTGCCTCTTTTAGAATTTGCCTAAACCTGAACTATTTCTGTATACTTACAATCTTCATTATTTTGAAAATCGGTTCACAAACGGCAGAATAATCGTTGAACATACAAAATTATCTTATTTTAAAAACATAGTTTATTCTGCAAGTACAATTTAGGTAGTAATGCAATGCGGGCTGCGGCTAAACGTGGGCCGCCTTATTGAAGAACGTATCGTAATGACAATCCGGCTAATCGTTAAACCGCCGCATTACAAAACGGCCCTGTTTTTTAAAACGGCTAGCCGTAATGTAAAACGGCGTATTATACAATCCGCCTGCGACATCGATATTATATTATATTATAAATGGTTTTGGATAATGATGGAGGATCGACTCACGGCGCCCCTCTTGCCTTTCCACGGCGCACCAGGGCGCTGCAGCGGCGCACAACTTGGGAACCCCTGACCTACAGTATTGTTTCCGTTAAATATAACCGTTCTATCACGCGAGTCTCTTCAATTGTGTCTTATATGAATTAGCTTTTATATAAATATCTACCTTTAGGTACAATTAAACCTTCCGGCCAAATTTTTTTAGGGCTTAGGTATCATGAGAGTCCATTTAACCAAAAAAAAATAGGGTGTTAATTTTTCTACAATAACAGATTTTATCCCACTTAAAATCGTTGCAGAACGGTCACTTCGCAGTGGTGCGTAGAGCGGGGGTGACGCGGGGGGTGGCACGGGAGGCCCGGCCGCGGCACGCACCGGCGACGCGACGCGTAGTCTGCGCGTAGTGTCTATTACTCGTATTGTGGTGTCTTTTAGGAAAACTTTCGGAAGCTAATTTCTCAACATTTTAGTACTGAGTTTATAATAGAAAAATTACGTGTATTTTTATTTTAGCTTTGCATTATAATATATCCAAGGCTTAATTGCATCCTGTACCTATAGGTAGATCTTATCTATACTTATAAAATTACATGTCCTGACTGACTGACTGACTGACTGACTGACTGATTCATAATCGCTCTGATTCATAATCGCTGAGCAAAAACTGTTAAAGTTACAGCAACGAAATTTGGTGAGTAGGGTTGTTTTATTATGTAGACACTCACTAAGGAAAGAATTTTGAAAATTTTACTCCGAAGGGGGTGAAATAGGGGTTGAAACTTTGAATGAAAGTCCGTCATTTCTTGAGTTAGAAACATGAAACTTTATTTTTGGGCTACTGATTAAAAATGATTGGATACGTGTTTAAGCGTTTTTGGAAATTCTACCCGCAAGGGGGTGAAATAGGGGTTGAAAGTTTAAACGAAAGTCCGTCATTTCTTAAGTTAGAAACATAAAAGTTTATTTTTGGACTGCTGATTAAAAATGAATGGATGATGTTTAAGCGTTTTTGGAAATTCTACCCCCAAGGGGGTGAAATTGGGGTTGAAAGTTCGAATTAAAGTCCGTTATTTCTTGAGTTAGAAACATGAAATTTTATGTTTGGGCTACTGATTAAAAATGATTGGATACGTGTTTAAGCGTTTTTGGAAATTCTACCCGCAAGGGGGTGAAATAGGGGTTGAAAGTTTAAACGAAAGTCCGTCATTTCTTAAGTTAGAAACATAAAAGTTTATTTTTGGACTGCTGATTAAAAATGAATGGATGATGTTTAAGCGTTTTTGGAAATTCTACCCCCAAGGGGGTGAAATTGAGGTTGAAAGTTTGAATGAAAGTCCGTCATTTCTTGAGTTAGAAACATGAAACTTTATTTTTGTGCTACTGGTTAAAAATGAATGGATATGTATTTAAGCATTTCTGGTAATTCTACCCCCAAGGGGGTGAAATTGGGCTAGAAAGTTTCAATGAAAGTCCGTCATTTCTTGAGTTAGAAACATCAAAGTTTCTTGACGTTTGCATTTGACGTTTGCTTAAATAGGGTCCCGTTTTTACCCTTTGTATAAGGAATCACAAAAAGGGGAAAACTATCCATCTTTGTTATTATACTATGTTAACGCGGACGAAGTCGCGGGCAACAGCTTATATATAAAAGCGAAGTCTCATATATAAAATTCTCGTGTCACAATGTTAGTCCACGAACTCCTCCGAAACGGCTTTACTGATTTTTACCATATTTTATATGCATATTCAGTAGGTCTGAGAATCGGCTACTGGGTACTTTATATATTGATAAGTGCATTTGTTGAATAAATAATAGTAAATTATTACAACCTGAGACTGACGGCGACCATTGTTTGTGCGACGAGATAGCGATCGACGTTGCCAGCGATCGACGTTGCCATGGCGACATACTTATTTAGTCACTTCAATAAAATAATATGGGCGACATACTTTTAAATATTATGGCAAAGCAACGTTTGCCGGGACAGCTAATATTAATATAAAAGCTAACTCATAATATAAGAAACAATTGAAGAGACTCGCGTGATAGAACAGTTATATATTTAACGGAAATCATACTGTAGGTCAGGGGTTCCCAAACTGTGCGCCGCCGCGGCGCCGCGCGCCGTGCGCCGTGGAAAGGCAAGGGGGTGCCGTTGTTGATCCTCCATCATTATCCAAAACCACAAAATCTGTTATAAAATAAAATAAAATTATAATTCTACTTTTGCAAAGCAGGCAGATGATTAAGGCGAAGACAGCCGCCAATTCGACATCTTGTGCAGTTTTCTAGACGTAAGTATTAGAGGTGAAAACTCCGGAATGTTTCCGGAATTTTGGAAGTTTTCGGGTAAGTTTCAGGAAGTTTACTCGAAAACTTCCTGAATGCTTCCAAATTTGGAAGTTTTGAAAACTGTCATTTATGTAATAAAGACAGTTGTGACGTTTAGTTTTGAATCCAAATTACACTAAAATTAGCTACTTTTTGTAGTTTTGATAAAATTTTACATACTTTAGGCAAATTATAGGTATGAATATGAAAGCAGATTTGTCCAAGTTGTTTTTCAGTCGCATGATTCAGATAGTTGTTATAAATTATATATTTTTTCTTAGATAACATTATTTTTATACATATTAATATATTGCTCAGGATTGACTTTGCTTTACAATTTTAAATTTTTTATATTATTTTTCTTTGAACAAAATATGGATAAAATTTAACATACTTACTTTAGGCAAATTATAGGTTCCATACCTATAATATGAAAGCAGATTTGTCCAAGTTATTATTCAGTCACATGATTCAGATAGTTGTTATCAAACATAATATTATATTGCTCAGGATTAACTTTGCTTTACACTTTTCAATTTTTTATACATATTATTTTTCTTTGAAACCTCAAACCGTGTATAAAATAGTATTTTTTATAAAAACTAGAATAGTTTTCTAATTGTAATACAGAAATCTCAAAAATATGGAATAATTTATGAGCTAAAATTTTTTAAAGTAAGTTTACGTACCTATAGCCCGCTATTTAGGGGCGAATTAACGGCTAAAATCAATCAGCTGAATTGATCTAATCTGACTAGTAAATTTTTATTATTATTACTCGTGACGAGTCGACTGTCGAGGGTCGTTGTATAGACCAAATTTTTGGTAACACTTCGAAGGAGTGACGAGTAGGGGGTAAATCTTGTATGGAAAGAAACTTTTTTAGGTTTTTTCCTGAGGTAAATTGTTTAGATTTTAGGTAGGTACAATCATGCCTGGTAAGTTTTTATTCACAAATATTCGGCATGTCATATATTTTGATAATTTATTTTATTCGTTATTGTCATAATAATTATATTTTATACGTTTCAAAGAAAAATAACATGAAAAATCTAAAAGTGTCAAGCAAAGTCAATCCTGAGCAATATATCATGTTTGAAAATAATGTTATCCATACTAATATTATAAATGCGAAAGTGTGTCTGTCTGTCTGAATACCTCTTTACGCTCAAACCGCTGAACCGATTTTGCTGAAATTTGGCGTGGAGATACTTTAAGTCCTGGGAAAGGACATAGGATACTTTTTGTCCCAGAAAAATGTACGGTTCCCACGCGATAAAGGAGTTTTGGCGCAACTGAGTTGCGGGCATCATCTAGTTTAAGATAAATATACATTATAACAACTTATTAACTTATTATTATAATTTATAAATTATAGCAACTATCTGAATCATGCGACTGAATAATAACTTGGACAAATCTGCTTCCACATCCTATAATTCCACCTATAATTATACCTAAAGTATGTTCAGTTTAATCAAAACTATAAAAAGTACCTAATTTTAGTGTTATTTGCATTTAAAAATAAACGTCACAACTGTCTTTATAAGGCAAATGTCAGTTTCCAAAACTTCCAAATTTGGAAGTTTTCAGGAATTTTTCAGGAAGTATTACTTAGAAAAGGAAATTTTCCGGGGAATTTTTTATCTCTAGTAGGTATATATTATGTCGCAGTCATCTGGTTTAATCTGCGATTCGATCGAATGACTAGCGTATTCATTGAATGACACCATTCAATTGAATGACTAAAGGACAACTCGTCAAGACGTTGCACAAATTTTTGTCTATCTTTGCCTTATAATGCAAAGATAGACAAAATTTTTAAACGTTTAACGTCTTTTTTTTTTTTTATTTTTTAACGGGCTTTGGCCCACCACACATTCCCACCACTGTATCTCCTGTGTCGCCAGGATCGACAGCGGCATCCAACCACGAAAACCCTTTGATATGATCTCAGGGAGCCCGAGGGACATGCTAATACTGTCTTGGGACCCGCAACGAAATTAATCAGAAGAAAATAGGAGGAGTAGGAAGAATCCAATTTCCCTCCCCATAAAAGCGGGAGACAGCACAAAGTTGCAATGACCGAAAGTCAAAGAACTTAAGGGGGAGCACCACGGAAATAAGGTTAATAATTGTGACTCCTAAGCTAAAGCTAAGTTAATATTGGAGTTTATTGTGTTTGACTGTTGCCAATAATAATTGTGGCAAAAACGCTTGAAGGCACGAGACGTTTAACGTCTTGACTAAAAGTCATAATATAGCGAAGTAGTTAAATGGGATGCTATATTTTTTTCAAGTAGCCGTTGACGGGGTAGTTATAGGTAAATCCACTCTTTCATATTATTTTATTAGTTATTACAAATAAAGTACTTTAATGTAAACGTAATCGATAAAATATCAACACAGCGCTATCAGCTGTGCGAGCTGTTTGACGCCATATTTGTTTTAATGACTAGTAGCGCCGCCATAGGAAAAAAATTAAATACGTTCAATTACCTGACTGATTTCATGTCTTTTCATCTTCGTTTTCATCTTTTTCATCTTCAAAACGCTATGCTACAAATCGCTAACTAGCTGAACGTTGAGGGACGATCGTTCAATCGACGTTCGGCCGAGTCATTCAATTGAATGGTGTCATTCAATACGCTAGTCATTCAATCGAATCGCAGATTAAACCAGATGACTGCGACCTATTATATATTTCATTGATTGGCACAAAAAAAATATGTGATTTTTGATTATAAATTTGAAAAAGCTTCTTTATTTTAAATAATTAAAATATTATGTATTCCTACTGGATGAAAAAAAAGTCACATCTTTCAGGAACTTTAAACCGTTCTAACTAAAATAATATACAAGCTATACTTTGAAAAATTTGTTTATTTGATGCCTTTTTAGCCCAGTAGGGTTAGTTCAGCCTTGTATGGGAATCTGAAATTAATTATAGTCAGATTATTTTTTGCACCTGTGTATAGGGGGGGGGGTCATGAATAGCTTAAATTCAAAAACTGGACCAGCCACAACGTGTGCGTTAGCCGCCATATTGGTTTGAAGATCAAATCTTTTTTTAGACATAATATCTCCTTTATTTTATATTTTTTTACGAAAATGGTAAAAACTAAATTTGTTGTAAATTTAATTTTCTACATTTTGAGTTCTTATAATTTTCATTGTAAAATCAATATTTACGGAGATAAATACAAAAAACAAGTCAAAGTATAATTTCGCTTGTATGTCAATTAATATCGAATTTAGCGAAAATAATTGTAGAAACAAAGTTATTGGTGATAGATCATTAAATTTCCTACAAATTTGATCCTTATGAATTTTTTTAGAAATCAATATTTAAGCTCCTACACCTATGGTAAATGTACCGGGACCCAAGCGACTGGATAAAACTGAATATTTCTGATCATGAATTAGACCTTTTAACAATTACGGCACAACCTACACCTGAATAATTATTAAAAAATGGCCAAGTGCAAGTCGGACTCACTCATGAGGGTTCTGTACCATTTTGACGACCTCTGTGGCTCAGTGGTGAGCACGTCGGTAGCTCAAGCCGGGGGTCGCGGGTTCGAATCCCGCCGACGGAACAAAAAGTTTTTCAAAGTTCCTGGGTCATGGATGTGTATTAAATATGTGTATCATATAATAAAAATCTTAAATATATGTATAGTATAAAAAGTATTAAATATATTTCCGTTGTCTGGTACCCGTAACACAAGTCCTTCAGGTACTTACCACGGGGCCAGACTGACGTGGTGTGAAGCGTCCATAGATATTATTATTATATTATTATAAGGCAAAGATAGACAAAAATTTGTGCTTTTTGTATGGGAGCCCCCCCCCCCCTAAATATTTATTTTATTTTAATTTTATTATTAATTATTAAAGTACAAATATTTTATGCATATTTTAACTGTCTAAGTGCTGCTATTTTTGATAAAGAACAAATCCTGTTTGTTATATGGGAGCCCCATCAAATATTAAATATAATATGTTTTTTAGTATTTGTTGTTATAGAGGGTAACAAAATACATAATATCTGAAAATTTCAAGTCTCTACCTATCACCGTTCTTGAAGCCTGGAGACAGACAGACGGACAGACAGCGAAGTCTTAATTTTAATTGTGGTTAATGTAAAGAGCTACAAGTTTATTTCTGTTTTTTTTTTCTGTATTTGACAATAATCGCGATACAGGTCGAGCAGGTCGAAATTATACCTTGACTTGTTTTTTGCAGTTATTTCCTTAAATATTGATTTTACAATAAAAAGTATAAGGACAAAAGTTGTAGAAAATCAAATTTTCGACAAATTTGATCCTTATCATTAGCTTAAAAAAATAAAAAATAAAGGAGTTAGCTAAAAAAAGATTGGACCTTCAAACCAATATGGCGGCTAACGCACACGTCGTGTCTGGTGGAGTTTTTGAATTTAAGCTATTTGTGACCTCCTCTAAACACTGGTGCAAAAAAAATCTGACTTTAATTAATTTAAAAAAAATCTAACCCTACTGGGCTATACAAAAATCCAAAACTAGTAAGATTTAATTTTCGGTTCTGACATCTAGATTTCCCATACTATTTATTTTTTCCTCTAACAAACGAAAAACGTATCCACGCTACCGAGCGAACATTTCACATCTCTGTCTCTCTGGCATGAAAATCGACAGTGGTGCGACATTGATGCGAGACATACGAATCCTCAAGGTCATTGGCAGTTATCGGGTGTTTTCACACTGCGACGATAACGACACGACACGATACCACAGAATAGATAAGGGCCACCGCACATATTATACAATTTCAAGTTGGCCGACTATCGTACAAACTAAATTGCGTAGTGTCACAATTTAATTGGACAACTTCATCGTGTACGCTGCCAGCCGCAGACTTTTAGATTTGGTAACGGTGCCGCGGTGTTGCTACTTTGCTAGCCTAGCGACGTGCGTGTTAAAATGCGTCAAAAGCACGCTTTTATTGTAGCACTTACAAAACGAAGGCGAAAAGAAAAGAGAATATTTTGGGTGCATTCAATACTACAAAAGTGACACTACGCAATTAGGTACGCAATTTAGTTTGTACGATAGTCGGCCAACTTGAAATTGTATAATAATATGTGCGGTGGCCCTCTATTCTGTGGTATCGTGTCGTGTCGTTATCGTGCAGTGTGCAAACGCCCATCAGCGTCTTAAATATTCTTTTAGGGTTCCGTACCCAAAGGGTAAAAACGGGACCCTATTCATGAGACTTCGATGTCTGTCTGTCCGTCTGTCTGTCTCCAGGCTGTATCTCAAGAACCGCTATAGCTAGAGTTCTGAAATGTTCACAGATTGTGTATTTCCGGTGCCGCTATAACAACAAATACTAAAATCAAAATAAAGTTAATATTTAAGAGGGGTTCCCATACAACAAACGTGTTTTTTTCCCTTTTTTTGCTCGTAAACATATTTGTAATTTAATTATTAATAATAAAATTTAGATTAAATAAATATTTAAGGGGGGCTCCCATACAAAAAACACACACACACTTTTTTTTGCACACTTTCTGATTTCTCTCTGTAACGGTACGGAACCCTTCGTGAGCGAGCTTGACTCGCACTTGGCCGATTTTTTATTATTATTTACTTACATGCTTAACCTAACTATAACCATTAGAGGTGTTTATTTATGTATATTTTTGTAATAGGTATGTACTAGGTATATAGAGTAGGGCGCCATCGTGCGCCGCGCGCCGTTACAAATAACTGCGCCGCACGTTGAAAAAGATTGGGAACCCCTGCTGTTAGCTGTAAGTAATTAAAATTGCTGAAACTGTGTCTTCGTCATATTATTATCGCAGATCGCTAAGCGTTAATTTTCCTCGAACGTACACACATACTATCCCGGCGTGGCACTTTGTAACGTGTAAGGCACCAAAATATTTAAATGTTTGGTCTCTTTAACGACTTTATTTTTAAATTCAGTCCAAGATAGTACTGTGTGTAATCAAAGCGCACGGAGTGCGCGGCCAAGTTCCAGCAGGCCGCGCGCATGCCGTGCACTATTTACACGAACCGTTTCGACGCACTTTTGACCCCGCTGTAGCTCAGTGCCTATTGCGAATGCAAAGATAAAATTATACCTACGTACAATGATATATTATATAATAACTCAAAGCAGATATGTTACTACCGCGCGCGTTGTGAAGCTTCAAATACGGGCCAATTGGCCCGTCCTTTATTTAGTCTGCATCGAACCATCGAACGCACTTCACGAACGTACCGCGTCTTGTCAAGTACCAAAATAAATTGAAAATGCCGTCGTGTGTGTTTAGAAAATGTACGAACTATGGCTCCAAAGTAAACAAAACACATGGAATCTCTTACCACTTGTAAGTATGCAATAAATACCTCGATTAATTACATTTTCAATTATTTTTTCGAACAATCTGAAAAAATCGAATTTGCGCCATAGCTCAGGCGAAGAAAGAGACAGCGATATGGTTTTGACGCAAGAACGATAAGGATGGTTGCGCTGCTGCAGACATAGAGTAGTTAGTGCAGACTCGCCACATGACTGTTAGATGGTGACTTAAATGACTACAATTGCAGTTTATTTGTATTCTATTTTATACGCTATGCGATGTCTTATGCAATTACTGTACTGTACTGTTTTTTTTTAGGTTTCCTTGTGATCAAGTAAAACTACAAGATTGGATAGCAATTGTTCTCAACTCATTTACTTAAAGGTGGAGGTTTATTTCGCGGAAAATTGCTAAAAATAATAACAAACTAAAGCATAAGGATCAAATTGGGCTAATTTTAAAAGTGCCGGCCAACGCAAATAAATCCATTATTTGAATAGAACATAATCTAAGGAATAATTTTTATTATTACACCAAAGTTGTTATTGTTATTCAAGGTCAAACTTTTTTTATAACATCTAATAAAACTTATTTTATTAATTAAAAGCAATCGATCCCAACGTCCCTATCCGAGTCATAGAATAGATTAGAGGCCAAATACCTACAAATGATTTGGAAAAATTCAAAGGAAGAGGGAACCTCTACGCACCATTGCTTACTTGGAATACTAGGCAAATGCCGTGCGTACCCCAAGCACGTAGAGTATCCCCCTTCCTTTGAGTTTTTTTAGGTTGTGATCTCAATAGACCAAATAATTTGAAAACTACCTTTTTACATCCAGAGTGTGGAATAGAGGTACATAAAATATGTATTTTATGAAGTAAAAAATGATTAAAATCGATAGCCTATGATCCCTCACGTGGTGTATTTCTTATCTGTGCCAAATAACATAAAAATTGCTCCAGCAGTTCGCGAGATAAGCCCTTTCAAATAATTTCCCTCATTTTTTCCACATTCTCCTATTAGTCTTAGCAAGATAAAATATAGCCTATAGCCTTCCTCAATAAAGGGGCTATCTAACATTGGAAGAATTTTTCAAATCGGACCAGTAGTTCCTGAGATTAGCGCGTTCAAGTTAGCCCATTCAAATAATTTTTCCCGTTTTTTCCTCATTTTCCTCTATTTCTTCGCTCCTATTAGTCCTAGCGTGATAAAATATAGCCTATAGCCTTCCTCGATAAATATACTATCTAACACTGAAAGAATCATCAAAATCTGTTGCGTAGTTTTAAAGATTAAAGGGAGCAAAGGGACATGAGGAAAAAAAGCGACCTTATTTTATAATAATACTAGCTGTCCCGGCAAACGTTGCTTTGCCATAATATAAAGTATTTCGCCCATATTATTTTATTGAAGTGACTAAATAAGTATGTCGCCATGGCAACGTCGATCGCTATCTCGTCGCACAAACAATGGTCGCCGTCAGTCTCAGGTTGTAATACACTTATCTTCACAAATGCACTTATCAATAAATAAAGTACCCAGTAGCCGATTCTAAGACCTACTGAATACGCATATAAAATTTGGTAAAATCAGTAAAGCCGTTTCGGAGGAGTTCGTGGACTAACATTGTGACACGAGAATTTTATATATAAGATAAGATAAGACGTTTAGATATAGATATTTCATTATTAATTATTTTGGTGTTAAAATTTTCAATAAATGTAAAAGTAACTCTTTCATAAGTTCTTTCATTTCTTACCTACTAATACTTTTGTATCAAGTGTCCACTCTACGGCTATAATTATGTTACTCTCTACGCACAAGAAACTTTGCAGTTCGACGTTTGAAAATAGAACTGTCTCTTTTATGTACCTAAATGGCATTTCGTATCTTTTGTTTCACTTATCTGTCAAATTTGTCAATGTTTGCAATTTTGAATTTGAAAATTGTTCGAACTTATTCGGAACAGATTTAAGCCGGAAAATAGTATGAACGTAACAGATCTGTCTATGTTGAATATCTTTGCCTACGTAATTATATACTAGTACTTAAGAGGATCGACTACCGGGCCCGTCTCCATACAAAAAGCCATAACGTTTTGCTACCCCTAAATCTTAATCGATTTCAACGATTTTTCACTATGTTATTGCCTCTAGTGAAAACTATGCTTCTACGTTTTCCTTTTATCAAAATTTTTGTTACTTTGAAAGTTACGAGCTTCTGAAATCTAGCTTTTTAGGCTGAAAACATTCTCATTTTAAATGGTTTGTATTTAAAAAACAACGTAATATTTCAAACAAAGCAAAACGTACAAGCGTAGATTAGATTCTGCTGAAAAGATTGATACCAAAAAATATTAGTTTTAGCACAGTGTAGGGTATGCAAAACGTTATGCCCCGAAACGCGATTTTTGTCTAAGAAGTACCCAGAATCACAGCCGAGCTGCAACTCTCTCTATCACACATTTGCGGGTCGGGGGGAAGGGTTGCATAAAACCAGCGGTAGTGATGTGAAATACTAATTTCGATGTAGATATGTACGGGATGGGGCTATTTATCGATAAGTACCTACCTACTTGTGATTTAAACGGTAACCTATCGCCAACGGCGCGACGTCCAAGGGCCGGCGATATTTGGTAAATACTTTGGCTACCATACATCCTAATAAACATATTTACAAGTAAAATAAAAGCTAAAAAGAAAAATCTTTATATTATGATATAACATATTTTGTCCATATTTAGGGTGGGTTGCACCAGAGGCGTTGTTATAGTTAAGGTTATCGTCAAAATATATGGCGTCCATTATTGACTTTAACTAGAGATTTGACAGTTTATTTGACATTTTGTTATAGTTAAAGTTACAGTTAAAAGAAGTTGGTGCAACCCACCCTAACACTTGTATACAAAACATTAATTTTGATAGGCCAGGATTCCGCAAGTTTTTAGATTTGTCAATATTAAAGTTCACACTTACTAAGTGTCACTTCTATATGTTATAAAATTAAAAAGGGACAGGAAAAAAATGTAAATTTATCGTCGCTGCGCGTGCGATACCGCGTATGACTAACTTGTATAATCCGCGTATCTGCCTTTTGATGATCTTAAAGGAAGAAGAAAAAACTGAATATCTCCGCTATTTCGATTCCTATTATCGATTGAACAGCTAGTTAGTAGTAACGTAAATTTGTTCGCAATTGGTTTTAATTTTGTGTAAAGTCACTTACGCTTTTTGTATCAAAATAATAAGACTAAATATTGCAGGTACGCGGTTTTGAAATCAAACAATTTAGTAAAGGGATGCATTTTTTATCAGAAAAATCAAGTATTTTATGTTTTTTACGGTGTGATCTAACGAAAATATGATGTGTTTAATGTTTATTACCGAAATTAGTTAACAATATTATCTATTCTTAATTTTTAATAGATTTTGGAATTCTTGTGACAGAGATCAAAATAATAATTTTAAAATAAAAAAAAATATATTAATGGTTTATTACATAAGTACATACTGAAGCCCTACTCTTCCTTGGACATGGAGGGAAGGTCGACACCCACCCGGAGCACGACTTTTTATCGGAGGGTCGAAGGTCAAGATGAGTCCGACGCTTAAATGTAGGGACTGAAGCGGCTACTGTGCTCTGGAGAGTATAGCACTCTCCTGAGTATAGCTACCAGACTCCAGTCTGTCGAAGCTTAGCTCTGTACGGTGCTCCAATATGGGCAGATATCACTAATTTCGCTTAACAAAGCCTTAAAAACCCCAACCCGATGATCATATTTTGTCGTGGTAATAGGTTGCCGCCTGGAAATTTTAAGGTGAAGAAATAATGAAATTACATGTAATCTTCATTGATCTTCTAGGCAATGGTAATGGTGGTAAAAAGTTTAATTTAAACATTATTCTAGCATGTCTCTAGCATTCTAGCATTACATACAAACAATATTAAACAATTAAAACATACTTAGGTGGTGGTTTATCTTGGCGAAATAGTAATTTCTGGGAGCACTTACTAATTTCGTTACATATTTTCTTGCCGCAGTAGTAAATACGTGGAATTACTTCCAACTTTCGGCCTTCTACTGTTCCGCGGTATTTTTTCAATGGCAAAATGTACGTTTCTAATTGGATAATTTAAATTCTGTGAAGCCTAATATAAGCCGCTATGAGTTTTGAATCGGCTGGCACAATATCTCAATTTTGCGAGTTTTGCTGTTACGCGGTTTTTTCTAGTTGCTCTTGCGCAGATTTGCACGCGCAGATATTATAGGCAATTTAGGCTTTCCTAGTCAGTTTCTGACGCAAATAATATGTAGTAGATATAATATTTGGAACTTGTCAAAAAATTACAGATTATCTGTCAGTTTAGACAAAAATTAAGATAATAGAGGCTGTCAATATTGTCGTCCTTTTACAACAATAAAAATAGGTAGAAAATCTTTTGTGGGGGGTAGGATCAGGGGGTGGGTATTATGGTGGGTATTATGGTATGGTATTATTGTGTTCCATGTGATGTGATTTGACGACCTCCGTGGCTCAATGGTTAGAGTGTGTGGCAACTCAAGCCGGGGGTCGCGGGTTCGAATCCCGCCGACGGAACAAAAAGTTTTTCAATGTTCCTGCCTCCTGGGTCATGGATGTGTATTAAATATGTGTATTGTGTATGATATAAAAAATATATATATATATAATATGTATTAGTATAAAAAGTATTAAATATATTTCCGTTGTCTGGTACCTGTAACACAAGTCCTTCAGGTACTTAGCACGGGGCCAGACTGACGTGGTGTGAATCGTCCATAGATTATTATTATTTAATTTTTTATGTATTAGTGAAATGACATGTAATAATTTACTTATATTATTTGATGAATATTATTTATTGTGATTTTTTATGTAAATGTAATTATTAGCTATGGATGAAAAGTCTGAAATACGAGCTCGAACACGAGCGCGGCGCTGTGAATGTGTGCGTGGCGCGCTGTAAATGTGTGCGTGATGCGCGGGGGCCGAGCGCTGCACGGCGACAAAGAATGTTTTTTTTCTTTCAACGGGCTTTGGCCCACCACACATTCCCACCACTGTATCTCCTGTGTCGCCAGGATCAACAGCGGCATCCAACCACGAAAACCCTTTGATATGATCTCAGGGAGCCCGAGGGACATGCTAATACTGTCTTGGGACCCGCAACGAAATTAATCAGAAGAAAATAGGAGGAGTAGGAAGATTCCAATTTCCCTCCCCATACAAGCGGGAGACAGCACAAAGTTGCAATGACCGAAAGTCAAAGAACTTAAGGGGGAGCATCACGGAAATAAGGTTAATAATTGTGACTCCTAAGATAAAGCTAAGTTAATATTGGAGTTTATTGTGTTTGACTGTTGCCAATAATAATTGTGGCAAAAACGCTTGAAGGCACGGAAGTTCCTAGCGCTGTCCACGAGATCATCGTAGTATGCTACTCCAGATGTACAGAATAGGTTGTTTAGCATAGTAGTTCTTTCGTCCTGCCAGAGACTGCACTCCCAGAGAACATGATGCACGGTTTGTTCAAACATGTTGCCTTCGGTCGAGCACTCGCACATGGGTGATGCTACTAGTTTAAATCCGTAAAGTTTGGCCTTAAAATTTCCATGACCGGTCAGGAATTGAGAAACGCAGTGATCAATATCCATCCAATGTTTGGATAGCCGTTCACGAATATTAGGGAAAAAATTATAAAGGTGTCGCCCTTTGGTGGAACAGTCCCATCGTGACTGCCATTCGGAGATTAGGCTTTACAGAGTTTTCTAAAGGTTCAAACAGTCTTGCTATTTTAATTTTATCGCGAGCGCTTAAAAAGAACGGGTTGTCAATGTTTTTTTATGATAGTACATTGTCGCGCGACGCTGAATCTCAAGGTCAACGGGTAAAACTCCGGCTAACACAGGTAAGGCTTCGGTGCTTGTGGTCCTGTAAGCTTTGCATAAGAATATAAGAGCAAGACGTTGGCTTTGTAGCAACTTGCGACGAGCCGCGCCGATTGTTGCTCTGTCGGCCCACACGGGGGCCCCGTAGCAAATGCTGCCTAGGTAAGTAGCAGTGTAAATTAATTTTAGGGTTTTGAAGGAGAGGCCCCATGTCGACGTAGATATTTTGGTAAAGGAGTAAAAATTGCGCTTCGCTGTCTCACCGGTTTGAATTATATGTTCTAAAAATGTAAATTTATTTTCCAAGTAAAAACCAAGATAACAGAGTGACTGTTTGCGTTTAACGTTAATATTGTCAAGTTTAATGCTAGGGGAAGATATAAGGGACCCTTTTAAAAGAATTTGGTAAGTTTTATGCGCGGCGAATTTCAGGCAATTACGTTTACCCTAGCTCGATATTAAATTAAGACTATCATTGGCTTTAGATTCAATTTCGGAACGTGAATTTGCATGAACGATGAGAAAACCGTCATCGGCGTAGCCAACTAGCACGCACAGCGGTGGTAGGGGAAGACTTAATAAATCATCAAATCCGAAATTCCATAGTTTTGGCGAGATAACAGAGCCCTGAGGGCAGCCGCATGTTAAATCTTTGGCGTGTGTACAATGGCCAAGTCGAAGCTTAGTTTGACCGTTAAAAAAATAAGAACGTATTATGGCATAAATATTAGAGTAGCAACCTCGATTTTTTAGTTTTAATAATAACATCGGCCACCAAGCATGATCGAACGCGCCGGAGATATCTAATGAAATGGCGACCACGTATTTAGATTCCGAAAGATTTACTATTTTTCTAACTTCCATAGCCGCGTCAACAGTCGATTTCCCGGCGGTGAAACCGAACTGATGACTATGAAATTTAGGGCCACCGGGTAGCAGGCGAGGTACGATGAGACGTTCTAGTAATTTACCTAAGCAAGGCAGTAACGTTATCGGACGGTAAGATTTTGGGTCGTCAGGAGGTTTGTTTCCCGCTTTAGGTATTAACTTTAAACAACCGGTGCGCCAAATTTTTGGAAATATACCTTCTGCGATACATCTGTTGTAAACATGTAGAATCGATGAATTGGCCGCTAAGCACGCTTGTTTTATCATAATATTCGATATTTTATCCTCGCCCGCAGATTTTTTTATAGGCAAAAGGTTTACTATTTTACTAAACTCCTCCGAAGTTGGTAAATCTGAGGCCGGTGTATGTATGGGGTCTAGCATTCTACTCCTAATGTCGCGGTGGTGTTCATCATCCAAGGAGGGCTCGTCGTCTGGGATGAGAACGTTTAGATATGCCTTCGCCGTTTCGTCTAAGCTACAAGTGTAAGAGTTGTTAATTTTAATATTTGAGAAAAAGCTTGGCTCATTACTACTACCGGGTTTAAGCTCGTGGTATAAAGAAGACCCTCTTTATCCAGTCTATTCGCGGCATTCTTCAACATATTATTTTTCGCTAACGTAACGGCGGCGCGATAGCGTGACCTTGAAATGCGTAGGTTATTCAAACTAATTATGTAATTATAATTCGAACGATCGTGGCCAGATTTACGAAGATTATTGATTTTGCGCCTGGCCCTTCTAAATTCCCGACGAAGATTAAGAAGGTTACTGTTCCACCATTTACAGTTGTGATCTTTTTTAAGAGGTCTACGACCCAAGGCTACATCGGCACAGTAAACAAATGTGTTTGTCATAATTTCCGCGCACTCATCGACGTTTAAATCCGGCCGAGTGAAGTCTCCGGCATGAGCGGTAATGAGGGAGCGGAATAAATTCCAATCGCCGTTCTTTACGTTGTATTTATAGTCATTAGAATTGACTACGGTATCACTCGGGACCGCACGAGAAAACTCGTACACCAATAAGCGGTGATCACTACATGACGCATCAGGTAGGACACGCCAATGCCTAATCTGGACGTACGCGCTGGATAGCGTGACGTCAATCGACGATTCGCCTGTTGGGCTACTATAGGTAGGTGGTGCATCGGGGGTGTTGTGAATTTGGAGGTTAAACTCCGCAATAAAGTCTTCTACAGCGGTACGACGGTCGCGGTCAGTGTACCTAAGCTGGCCGTGCCATAAGGGCGAGGATGCATTGACGTCGGCGCCAATAATAATTTTATCACCCGCGAGAGATTGTAATACGCGGCGGAGTTGATGTAAATGTGGGCCTACGGTATCCGCGTACTGAAAGTAGCAGCTTACAACGTATAGTCTAAACTGAGGACACGATACCTCGGCTACCGCACAATGCGACGTCGAAAGGTTAGTTAAGGCCGTGACTGAAAATCTAGACTGAGGTGTGTATATACCCGCGCGAGCTAAGTTATTAATTTGTATCATTTTCGATCGAAACGACGCGAGTTGATATTGTTCTTGAACAAGTACTAAGTCTAAATTGTGATCAGAAACTAACTTTTCTAATTCTAAGGTCGCGTGCTTGTTATTATGGAGGTTTAACTGTCCTATATTTAAACTATCCATACCTAGTAGTTAAAATAAGTTGCTCCATTTTGCTTTTATATGTTGGACACTCTGGGGAGCCCGTGGGGTGGTCGGAAGGTTTTTTATAACGTTGGCAACTACCACAAACTGGCTTAAAATTTTCTTTATCTTTGTTGGGGCACGACAACGAGCTGTGTTTTTCGGCACAGTGATAGCAGCAAGGATTAGGATCGCGACAGAATTTAGCGACGTGCCCAAACTGTTGGCAGTTGCCGCAGCGGACCAGCTCAACGTCGTCCACGAAGCGACACATCGCCCAATCGATAAACAGTTTTTCTTTTGAATTGATCAGGTGTTTACGCACAGCGGGGTCTAATTCGATACCTATCCATTTCCTGTTGTTGTAATCTTTATTTAAATTACGACGTCTTACTATTTTTGTTGAACGCAAAAATTGTTCTTGAGACATATTCATTTCGCCATTAATATTTTGATTAAAAAGTGCGAGAAGGAAATTATCATCCGTCATATGTTGCGGTACATCTTTTATGAGAATACGTGGGTTACGTCCTTTAGGCGACTCGAGTCGCAGACCGGCCGATTTAAGCGCTTCCACGGATTTAAGTTTATTAACTTGCGACTCGCTAGATAGTCGCAAGATCACACCCGAATTAGCTGTTTTTTTGACGCCGTAAAATTGAAAACCGTCAGCCGGGTTGATGACTTTCATCAGAGCTTGTTTTGTCTCCGACGATGATTTTAATTCCCCCGATTTTTCTTGTGTCGGATAGGCAATAACGCAGGGAAGCGGTTTTCGGGTCTCGACTGGCGGCACTGACTTCGCAAGTCTTAGTTTAAGCGCGTCCGAGTAGGAGGTAGAAGGCGCGGCGGCAACTGTTTGTACGACGGGATTAGTTTTGGCAGCTAACAATTCGCGTTCCATATTAGCGACCTTGGTTTCCAAGGAGGAGTTCTTTATGGCGAGAAGTGAGACGATCGTAGTTATTTTTTGAGTCATACTCATAATATCGGACTTGTTGGCAAAATTATTACGGCGAGACACGGTGTCGTTTGGCTAAGTACGAGCTAGCTTCGCGGACGAGCTCGTAATAATTGCAAGCATCGTCGGATGCGCGGCTTGTGTCTAATAATGACGTAACGGGGGACAGCAGAGGCTCGTCCCTAGTGGGTTGGTGACGCTTCTCCACAGGTGACAAGGAGGAAGGAGATAATTCCGACAACAAACGTTTACCGGACGAGAATGTCGGAGAACGAGGAGTTTTATCGCTTCTATTAAACGGGTTTGTATCTTTATCTGGCGGCATATTATTTTGGTTCGACATTGTGAGTTAATATAAAATTTGAATGTACCAATTACACTTATTTAATTTAAATTAGAATGAAACAAAAGTTTAGCTTAATAATCACAGTCAGCTGATCGCAAGGCCGGCCGGCGCCGCGCGAGCGGTACCGACACACACAATATTTTACCTACCTACAATTCCCTACTGATAAAAGTGAACAAAGAAATTTACTTACCGAGTTAAATCCAATAAAGTACGAGCAAATGTGTTAAAAAACTTACAGTACACGTAGATTACACCGTTACCTAGCTAATTACACACACTCAGCACGAATTTACCGATTTAAAACCACCGAAAATAATTTTTAATCCCGGAGCGCACGTCAGACGATGTTAACCGTACGGAGGCCGCGGGGGGAGCAATGAATGGTTTTCCAAATACCTATTTTTCTACGCTCGCGGCACTACACAATAGTCTTAAGTAGTATACCCAATTTCATAGACATAGCTTCGGTAGATCCTGAAATATCTCCCTGTGAAAATAGTTAATTTTGGCACTCACTCACTCATTCACTCACTCACTCGCTCACTCACACACTCACTAACCGGTAATCAAAACCTCTAGGCCACTTCCAATTGTCCTAGCGTTATGAAATTTGCCACGCAGGTCGTGTGTTTTATGTAGATTATCAAAAAATTGAGAAATTTAAGAAATTGGTCAAGCGTGAGTCGGTTCACCTACAAACCTTAGAGGCCACTTCCGATTGTCCTAGCGTTATGAAATTTGGCACGCAGGTCGAGTGATATGTATAGATTATCAAAAAATTGAGAAATTTGAGAAATCGGTCAAGCGTGAGTCGGTTCACCTACAAATCTTAGAGGCCACTTCCGATTGTCCTAGCGTTATGAAATTTGGCACGCAGGTCGTGTGTTATATGTAGATTAACAAAAAATTGAGAAATTTGAGAAATCGGTCAAGCGTGAGTCGGTTCACCTACAAATCTTAGAGGCCACTTCCGATTGTCCTAGCGTTATGAAATTTGGCACGCAGGTCGTGTGTTATATGTAGATTAACAAAAAATTGAGAAATTTGAGAAATCGGTCAAGCGTGAGTTGGTTCATCAACGAACTTTAGATATAAATTTTTTATACGCCAGTGATACAATGAGAATACGATGAGGAGGGTGGGAGGATGAGAGGGGGGGGGGGGGGGTTAAAATATTGTCATCATGTATAAATTATAATGCATACTGTATAGCTTATTAAATAAATACTGTTCACTTAAAAAATTGGCTTGTATTGATAGTTTAACAAATACAACTAGCGCCATATAGAGAGTATTGTTTAAATCGGGTGTGGCACAAATAGAAAAAATAGGTATGATTTCTTGAAAAAAAGTATTGAAATCCCACCAAAAACATACCTGTAAAAATAGGGCCAAGTTCCTATCGGCAAATTATTGGTCTAAAAAAAGAGTTGAAATCCAATCCAATGCCAAGTTTAGATGCACTTCATCGATCGTTATCATTTTCATCAACAGCTTCTACTAACAATACTTCTAAATTTGAACTTGGCAGGTTTTCGTGCTATACGTAATTAAAAATAATTAGATAATAATATTATAATTAAATTAACCTGCCACGTTTAAATTAGAAGTATTATGGATCAGGCTGTTGATGAAAATGATAACGATCGATGAAGTGCATCTAAACTTGGCATTGGATTGGATTTCAACTCTTTTTTTTAGACCATTAATTTGCCGATAGGAACTTGGCCCTATTTTTACAGGTATGTTTTTGATGGGATAGGTATTAACGAAGAAAAAATATGAGACATGACACTTATTAATAATAATTATTATGAGATACATGAGATTACGGTCTACATTTTATTATATACAGGGTGCAATTAAACCTTCCTGCCAAATTTTGATATAATGATCCTTGTTAAAAATAAAAATACACGTATTTTTTCTTTTATAGCCACTCAGTACTAAAATGTTGAGAAATAGCTTCCGAAAGTTATCCTAAAAAACACTGCAATTAATGGACACGATGCGTCGGCCGCGCGTGATGCGCGCTCATCCCGCGTCACCCCCTCTCATTCCCCCGCGCCGCGAGTGACCATTCTGCAACGATTTTAAATGGGATAAAATATGTGATTGAAAAAAAATAACACCCAATTTTTTTTGGATAAATGGACTCTCCTAATGATACATAAGCCCTAGAAAAAATTTGGCAGGAAGGTTTAATTGTACCCTGTATTATGTGTTTTTTAAGAAATTACATAATTAATTATTATTATTCAAGAAAACCTTTATGAGTTGCTTACTTCTCGCCACTTTCCTAAATAATGGCGACAATAAGTTCTTCCGATTTCCGGTGTTACATATATGATATAAGGCGTGGTCCACATTGTTATAAGATAATAAAAGGCGTTCGGCCAAGCAATAACAAAATAATCACACGACTAAAATTATCTCTAAAGTGTATCTTAACCGTATCTAACTGTAATCATTATTTAATAGCTCTGAGATGGTTAAAAGTAAAACTGCGGCTAGTCACGAAAGTGATATCGAACGTGTGCGACTGTTTCCGAACGTTTGTGCGGAGTGCTGACTGCTGAGTTGACGTTTGGAACTTGTGAAAATACTTGTTGTCAAAATCAGTTTTCCAAAGTGTTGAAAAGTGCGAAAACATGATTGAAGAAACGAAGCAAAAAACTTTTCTCGGATTCGATTTTAGTACACAAAGGGTAATTTTAATTAATCTTATATTAAACAATTACATTATTTTTATTTTTTTTAAGTTTAATTAGTGCATACCGGTATAATTATTCTTAAAATTATTTTAATAAAAAATATTATTAGTTTTGTAATATCTTAGGAAATAATTATTATATTTACATGAAGACTAACCAAGACGGAAGCAATGAGAAATAATAAAGTTATTTTTCCAGATTTACTGTATAGTTACTGAAGCAGAACTTGGAATGGTTTCATCAAGAATACCTAATTTAATAAATATAACAACTCATTGTTAAATGTTACCCTTGTTACTATAAAATTATAGAAAATTTGATAAGAAACAAAATTTGTTAATGTTTTTTGCATAAAATTGTAAATTAATAATGATTAATTTAATGTTTTAGTTAAAAGCATTAGCAATCGGTGAGGATTTTGTGATACAGCATGAAGCAGATGTGGAATTTGATGTTGACTTACCAGAATTTAGGTAATATTTTGTAGTCATTTCTTAATATAAATTTATATTCCTACCTATTAATTAAAAGGAAATTGTGAAAGTAAAATAAATATGTTTGTGAATATTTTTTAGAACATCGGGTGGAGTGGTCCGTGGTGAGCGGGGTGAGGTGACTGCACCCCCTTTACTATGGGTTAAGGCCTTGGATATGGTACTAGACAGGCTAATAGTCGCAGGTGTCGACTTCTCTAATGTAGAGGCATTATCAGGAGCTGGACAGGTATTATGAACCCTTTACATAAAAGCTTCACTAACATTTGAATTACATTAAGTAATAAAAGTAATTGCAATTTCAGCAACATGGATCTGTCTGGTGGGCCAAAGGTGCAGAGAATAAGCTAGGCAATCTGTCACCTGATGACTTCCTCCACACACAATTAGCTACAGCATTCCTCACAAATTCTCCCGTGTGGATGGACTCAAGTACATCAGCTGAATGCCGGGCTTTAGAGGAAGCTGTTGGTGGCAAACAGGTAATAAAACTTTTTAAATCTTTATGAAGAATAAGATTGACCTTAATTAGTCACAAGAACTGTTTTATACTGTATCTTGTTTTCAGAAACTAGCTGAAATCACTGGATCAACAGCATATGAGAGGTTTACAGGACCACAAATAAAAAAGATGTTCAATACTAAGCCCCGGGTTTACCGGGCAGCTGAAAGGATATCACTAGTTTCTTCTTTTGCCTGCTCACTATTTCTTGGTAAAATAGCACCTATTGACCTCTCCGATGGCTCTGGAATGAACTTGCTAGATATCCACAAGAATACTTGGTGTGAAGCTGCTTTAAAGGTACATCTTTCAGCTTCTTATAATCCTTCAGTTCTTTAGTCCAATACAATAAGTATATATCATATTGTTGTTCTCATGTGAAGAAGAATATCACACCCAATTAATGCTATTAATAATTATATAAAAAGTATGTTTTTAATTGCTTTCAGGCCTGTGGTGATGAAACTTTAGCTAATAAATTAGGTGAACCAGTGCCTTCGTTTACATGTTTAGGAGATATTTCACCATATTATGTGCAGCGATATGGATTCAAGCCTGATTGTAAAGTTATAGCCTTCACTGGAGACAACTGCTCTGCTCTTGCAGGTAACATAAAGAATGACCATCAGACAAAATTCATAGGCAGATGGGAGGCCTAATTTACTTGATTGGGTTGCTAAGTCATTGTTAGTTGTGATCTTTGGATGTGCATTTCTTGAAATTTTCCTGATACTATTTAGGTATTCATATATTATTTTATTGATATGAGATTATTACATCGCAATATAATAAAAAAAAATGTTGACCTAACAAACACTGTGATAGCTTATCTCAAGCTATGTTGACCCAAGATATAAACATATTAAAGCATAATTTGTGGCAAATCTCAAGAGGGGCATTTGATAAGATAAGGTGTTTGTACAGATATGATAATTGATAATCTTATGAATTGAAGCTCTATGTGATTATGTGTTGTTTGTTTTATACTCGTATTGTTATCACAAAGAATTTGCATACCTTTTAGTTTCCCTTATAAAAAAAATCTAAAATAAAAATACTTTTTCGCTTATAATATTTGAACTTTCTCTTTACTAATGACATAATATTATAGCAACTCAAAATATTTTACAGGTCTAAGATTACAAGAAGGCTGGGTAGGTCTCAGCCTAGGTACTAGTGATACGCTAGTGCTAGGTCTGGGCGAGCCCAGTGCTCCGCTAGCCGCCCACGTGCTTGTGGGTCCCACCAAGTCCGTGCCGTACATGGCTTTGCTGTGCTTCGCGAACGGCTCTCTGACGCGCCAGGCCCACAGGGACCGGCTCGCTGGCGCCAGCTGGGACGCCTTCAATGAGCTGCTGCAGTCCACAGTTAGGGGCAACATGGGGTATATGGGTGAGGAGTTTGTAAATTTCACGCCTCAGCAGCTGAGTTTTGCTTTGGCTTTTCAAGGCTTTCTTATATCATAAGATCTTTGAATATAATTGTTTGATTGGTACTTAAACATAAATGAGGCACTTTCAAGTAAAGTGATTACACTTTTTGAATATATTAATCAAGCATGGCAGAGCAGTGAAAGAATTACAGTTCTAACGGCCACACGCAGAGTCATAAATAACTACTATTTTATTTTTTAACATGAACTCTACACATTTTCTGTCAAAATCTTCATTAAAGTTATCACGCCTGCCATACAAATAACAGCTCTAAGTATTTACTAATAAGGTGACATTCAGGTATCTACTACGACACCCCGGAGATTCTCCCGCGGGCGGGGGCGGGGCGGTGGGTGGTAGACGCGCGGGGGGCGGCGGTGCAGCCCGCCCCGCAGCTCGAGGCGCGCGCGCTTCTCGAGGGACAGGCGTTAGCGAGGAGGGCGCACGCTGAGGATATGAACCTCAAGTTGCGTAAGTACCTACTTTGGAGTCATCTTAAAATGTTGTACAATGTATAAGCTATACCATGTTAATGAGTATTTATACTTAAATGAGCCTTTTCAATTTGGAACAGGCAGCCCAACGCCGCGAACGGCAAGTCTGTAATATAAATGTTTATATTTTCTGTTGCAAATAAAGTTCAGTTTAGAAAGTCTAATTTTAAAATGCATTGAAATGTTTTGTTGCAATGTGAACTGACCATTATAGTACAAGTCGCGGTAATTCCGCTGCTGGTCTAGTGTAGTTTACACAGGTAGTTTAGCTCATATACGATTTCACCCAAAAATATTTTGACACTAGGTCGTGTCCTGTCGATCCTCTAGTGTCGTTACACCTAGAACTGTGAATGAATAAATATGATTGTATACAGACAAACAGTCGCGCGTGGTGGCGACGGGCGGCGCGTCCGTCAACAAGCACCTGCTGCAGATATTCGCTGACGTCTTCCACGCACCGGTCTACGTGCAGGTACTATTAGGGTTCCGTACCCAAGAGCTAATGAAAAATTTCTAAGATATTACTGTCTGAGAACAGCACTTTTTTTTACAAGGCGGTTGTTTACAAAAGGGGCGGCAAAAATCGGTTTACGTCTCGTAAACAGTCTAGGTACATACACTTATTGAAATGTGAACTAATAGTAGAGATAAACTACGATATCATGGCGCGCCCCTCCAAAATTCAAAACGTTTGATGTGCGTTGTCAAAACGTTTGAAGTGCGGTGCGGTCGGCTAGTTATGATTAGTTGACCAATAAATCTTGGTAATAAGTGACATTAAGTGAAATATTACGAGTATCGTGAGTGTCATAAGGATGTGACTACACACATTGAAACTGTAATTTTGAGGGGCGCCGCCATGTTATTGTAGTTTATCTCTACTAGGCTCAACTCACACTAGTGCAGAGTCATTTTCATCATTCATCCCTATTGTTCTGCGTATTTTCAAAGCAGAAAATTGTACTTAAATATTAGAACAGTAGAGATGAATATGCTTTGGCTAAAAACATGATGTGTCGCTTTGTCTTTGCCCCAGTGTGAGTTGAGCCATATACTTATGCCAGAGTTCTTGAATGAAAGAGGCGTTGTTATTGAAATAACTGTTATCGGTGTAGGATCAGCACGCAAACGCGGCGCTGCTCGGTGCGGCGATCCGCGCAGCAGAGGTGTGGGCTGAAACTAAAGGCGTGCAGTTAAAAGGTAACTTACAATTTATTGGAATAATTAGTACGAATTTCTCAGCTGTCTATGTATTGTAATATTTTTAATAAATAATTGATGATTTTAAAAAGACACTCGATTCCCAGGTTCCGAGCTCACCGTCACCCCGGTGGCAACTCCGTACGCCGACGCCGAGACTATATACACGCCCATGTTGGACCGATACAGGAAAATGATCGAGAACATTCCTAAACTAGAATAATGCGCTTTTACTACACAAAGTTCCATTAGGTTTATCTCATGACAAACATTCCTCATTTTACTGCGAGTACATGTGCAATATTTATAGCAATTTTTATATTTATTATACATAATATAATATATACAACATTTTGTATTTAGTTAAGTGTGTGTATTTCTAAATCGTTTTCTAAAGTTTTTAATAATAATTGTTTACTAGTTGTAATAAGTAATATTATTATTGATGTTTAAGTGACTGTTTTCTGATCAGTGTTATTTTAATTTTAAATGGAATAAAATACTCAATTTTAATTACCTAGTCTAATAAAGTAAAGGTAGCGGGCTTATTTTACCATAGGTCACAGTAATTTTATATACTTACATCACATCTAAAATAGTTTGCGTTGATATGCATCTGAAACTGTATGAGTGTATATTTATATATTTTCGTTATATCCGATGGAGCTTATTTTTACTAGGAACCAGTCAATTTGCTATAAATTATTATCAATAACTGTTATTGACGTACTATGAAGTAACTGTTTTATAAAATAAGTGCTACTTGGAGTTTTAACATTATGGCGTAATTAAGATTTTCTTAGGGGTAATTTATGAAAAAATCCAATGCTTTATTTACACATTCCTCAAGGAAGACATATTTATATACACATATTGCTTTGTTAAACTTGTTTTTTACACTTTTTAATAAAATGTTATAACTATCGAAGAATTTTTATATTTTACCTATATCCATCTAAAAAAAACTGTAAAGTGTACTAGGCACTTAAGGCTGCAGTCTTGCAAAATTCACTCGCTAGTCAAAAAAATCACCTAAATCACCTTACTCAAACAATAATAATAATCTCAAAAGACCTACAAAAAAGGGCTTATAAACAAGAATTGCAAGGGAAATTTGTGTAGGTCTTTGAGATTATTATTATTGTTGGAGTAAGGTGATTTAGGTGATATATTTTTTGTATTAATTGCTTTATTGAACTCTTGGCATCAAAATAATCTAATTATTACATACTTTCTATGCATAGTTTTTATGAAATAACCCGTTTATTAAGAGATAAAAACAGATAATTTTGATGAAATTGTGACCTCTTAATTAAGAAAATGAAAGATAATTAGAAAAAACTAATCAGCGCATTTTGAAGATGAGAATGTTGAGCTCATTGTGCGCTGAACAGATTTTTAAATTATTTATTGCCAAAAACTAAGCGCACAAACACAACTCGAAATGACATTGGGACGAAAGAGCTGTTTTTAACGCTTGATTTACCTAACATTATCCACATAGATGAACTTAAAAAAAATAACTAGCTATTACTTATATTATACGCAATAATAATATTTCGTGTTATTTTATTAGTCGTTGTTAGTTTGTCCAAAAAAAAATATGCAAAGTTGCGCAAATAATTCACAGCGAGTGAATTTTGCAAGACTGCTGCTCTTTCGAAAAAAGCGTGCAGATGAAACAACTTTTCATCGGCATTAACAGAGAAATTATATCTGAAAAAAAAATTAGTAATCTACATGATATGATACGTAATTTGGTTTTGCCATATTTTTTCTATCGGTATCACATAATAAAGAAATAAAAAACCAAATCACCTCCAAATCGTTGAATGAAACCACTTTACTCCTTCATTATTTATCAAAAGAATATATAAAAAATATCTACTGCTTTGCAAATATATATAATTAAATATAATAATTTGTTTTTTTTTTACTTTTTTGAAATATGTATTATATTAAGCCTTAAACATGTTTTTTCTCCTATTTCGCCCTATCATGGACGCGGCGAGCGTCGTAACCGCCACCGTACAAGGCGCGCTGTTATGAATGTTATTTTAATGTCATTTACGTCGATATTCGCACTGACAGACAATCGACCTGCTAATTTAGGGAGAGAGGGCCCTTAAGTGTGAGTCCAAACGACTTTTACAAGATACAGATAGACAGAATAATACAGACTAGGTTAAAAAAAAGTATAGCATAATATCCATCATGTTAATACATTTTCTATGAGAGATATTATGGTCGTATTTTTATAAAGCTTTTTATTAAGTTTTTTCCTAAACTATTTTGAGGTAGCTTTACTACTTTGAAACTATCTTAATGAGCTATTAAAAAGACATACTTGAATTTCTAAATTATATTTATTCTGTCTTAAATAAAGATAAAAGCATCGACCCTTCACAATGGTAAAATTGTATAATGTTTATCAAATAACTTATTTCTTTCTGCCACCGCGCTCCTTGATTTGCAGCTGTATAGACGATCCCGGCGCCACGTTGTAATAAGCGAGTGTGTTCGTATCCTTGAAGAATAGACCCTGAAACAAAAAACAATAACTGATTAAGCTGGGAACAAATTATCGGACGAACGTCCGCGGACGTTTTCATCGGATGCGGCTTGTTTCTATCTGATCAATACAAAATACACTAAACTGTGCACATTGTCTGACATAAGTCGCGGACGCGACCTTGAGCGTTCGGACGTCCGAACAGAATCTGGCTGGCCGGATGTTTTTGCATCCGCGGACGTCTGCCATTGACATATAGGTTAGGTCTTTGACGTCCGCGGATGAACCGTGCACATTGTTAAGCCGCATCCATCAGCCGCGACTTATGGATGCGTCCGATAATTTGTTTCTAGCTTTGTTCTGCGCTAAATTATTGTCATTCATACTTGACAAAAAAAAATAGTCAAGCAGCTTCTCGTATGTACGCAAGTAATGATAAAAGTGGGTATTTTCTGGGATGCTGTGTCTTGTAGGGGCCAAAACATTGTTAGTTTTGAACACATTACTATTTGATATTGCATTTCCTCAAGTGTATATAAAACTGAGACAAATAGTTATAATTTATGGTAGCGTCGCGTTATATCAAACCCAGCCACGATTGTCATGGAATTGACACAATTTGACGACCTCTGTGGCGCAGTGGTTGAGCGCGTGGTCAGTGCTCATGCCGGCGCGGCGGGTCGCGGGTTCGAATCCCGCCAACGGAACAAAAAGTTTTCAATGTTCCTGGGTCATGGATGTGTATTAAATATGTGTATGATATATATCTTAAATATATGTATACAGTATAATATTAAAATATATTTCCGTTATCTGGTACCTGCAATACAAGTCCTTCGGGTACTTAGCACGGGACCAGTCTGACGTGGTGTGAAGCGTCATAGATATTATATTATTATTATAACCCCTTCTAAATAACACAGGTAGGTAGGTAGGTAGGTCCGCCATCTGCCTATCGATTTTCTTCGATGGTACATACCTCGTAATGCAGCTTCTGCTTGGCGGTGGGCATGTTGGTGGAGCGCTGCAGCATGGACTTGAGCTCGCCGACCGTCGACGCCAGTGACACGTGCAGCGACAGCGCGCGCCCGTCCAGCCGCCACTCCGACCGCTCCGGCGCCATTGGCAGCATCACCTGGAGGTAATGCACAAAGTTAGAGGTTTTTTAAATGTATTTTTTGGCAACAAAGAGGCTGTATATTACAGCCAGTACATAAACGTTTTAAAAAGAAAAGAAGTATTAATAGAATACTTCTTAAATTAAGAAGTTTAGACTGCATTATACCCCATTCATTTTATGATCAAGAAGCCGGAAGCATAACCTCAACTCAAAACTAATTCAGTTGTTTACATCCATGTTTGATTTACATAATATCACAGTGTAAATAACTACAGTGGTCCAACGCCTTTGAAGTCGCGCGAAATGCCGCTTTTGTGTAGGTATTCGTCATTGCTTCAGGGTTGTCACAATAATGTGTTTTATTATAATCTGTTCTACATTTTATGTATTCGTAGTATTTGTATGTAGAGTACTAGGAATAACAAAAAATAGATATAGAAGTATTATAAGTAAGGAGTTTTATTATAAAAAATACAAATGCGTATACAAAAGCTCAGGGTTCGCATGATATACCTATATTATATCAATTGGTATATATCGGATATATATAATATCAATTGATATTTATATTTAAAAATGTAAAATAATGTTTTAAATGTAAAAAATGTTACATCAAGTCGTAGTCTAAATGCACAGGTCTTATTTTCCGAGTTTCACAAGCCTAGGTCATCAAAAACTTGCTATTTGACACGACATTAACTAATCATAGCCGTCGACGCGGCTTGTAACTTATAGTAGGTAGGTAGTAGGTAGTGCTAGCGTTTGCTAAGCCATTTCATACCAAATTTTTGTCCAGCGGTAGCTTAATATTTATCAATCAATATAATCAGCGTCAGTCGCCGCACCCGTGGTGGAATGTTAACTGAGAGTATTACAAAGTTGTAAAAAAAATAGTTGCGAAAAGTGATTTTATACCGATTGGGACTTTGATGGATGATTATTGAGGTCACGTTTAACCAAAAAATCACCGTTAGCCGTATTGCAGACGGGGGATTCAACGTCAGTCGCGATACTGAACATCTAAATTTTTTTTAAATATAAAGTCATTTTATACCGTACAAAATGTATACAGGTGAATGTTTATACTTTGTATATAATAAAGAAAACCGTCAGTCGCTAATACGACGGTGGAAAAACCGTCAGCCAGCGATATAAGTTATAGCCAATATAGCCCTACTTCGCGCTCAATGTATCCTAGGGCGTCGCGTAGACGACATTTCCACCTGCAAACATTCTGCTGACGGCGATTTTCGTTTGAATTAACCATAAAATTGTCTCACATAGCAATTTTAATTAATTAATTCGATAGTCAATATTTGTGAAGAAGAATGATATAAATTTTACTTTAAAAGCGCCATCTGTTGTTATATACTAAAACTAAAACGACACCTACCTAACCTAAACGTGTATAATCTAAATATGAACCTTTATTGGGTGCAAATTGGGATCTTTTTAATGTCAATTCAATACGATTCCCAACAACAACTTTGAGATACTCTCAATTTTTATTCCACCACTTCTGAAGCAGCTGACGATCATATATATATATATATATGATCTATATACGATCGATTCGAATATACGAATATAAGAATTGCTCGTTTAAAGATATAAGATAAATGAGTTTAATTTTACTTCCCTATCTTCAAATTATCAGACATACAAATTATTTCGAAAAATTATTTCGAATCAACTATTACGAAAAAAACATATCAGAGTATGAAATTTGTATGTAATTTTTAAATTAAAAAAAAAATCAAAAATATCGGATATAATATGTATATTATGTATTTAAATAAGTACGTACATACAACTCAAACGAAACACTGTCGGTCGCAAACCACTTATAACAATTAAATTAAAAAGCGTCAACCCCGGCTGACGTGTACCGAACGAGTGTATGGCAGTTCGGTATCGCTACCGCGCCTCTCTCACCCCGCACGCCCCGCACTTGCTCTGTCTAGACGTGTTCGTTGGAGCACTGTAGTTATTTACACTGTGACAATATATTGAGTACGTCAAAGATATAATACATACACTTGAACAACTTTCCTGGCGCACTCACGTCAAAGACGGTTACATTTGACGAGACCAAAGAAAATGAGCAGTATTTCAGCAATGTTCATAAAAAAAATATCGCACCTGAATGTGCACGGGACCGGGGTGAGCATTGAGCCAGGCCTGCTCGGGCTCCAGAGCGTCCTCGGTGCGCGCGCGCTTCGCGGCCGGCTCGTCCTCCTCCGGCGGCGGCGGCACGCCCACCACACCCGGCACTGCCACGCCGAAGCCGAACGGCGCGCCTACCGGCGTCGGGATGAGCGGTGGGCGCGGCGCCAGCGGCGGGATCACCATCAGCGGCGGGATGGGCTGCAGCAGCACCGGCTGCGGCGCGGGCGCGGGCGGCGCCGGGGGCGGGACGCGCGCGGGCGCGGGAGGGGGCGGCGCCCGCTGGCCGCCCCGCCCACCCGCCACCGGCTTCGGACCGATCTTTTCCTTCTCCTCGTCCGGTAGAAGACCTTTGACCTGTTGATTGTGATTAGTTTAAGTAAGAAAAGTTATAACGGTGAATGCCCAAAAAAAAACCCATAGTCGATTAAAATAATTTATATTCAGCAAAGTAGACCATTAACCCATCGATCGTGGCAAAACGAGACACAATAGCTGTTTCATTGTTATCGCGGGCGGATGTGGCCGCTTGGGGCTTGATGAATTAATAGTAGATTGTAAATATGTAACTCATTTTATTCAAAATCATAACCGAAACGGATAATTTGAAAAAATAAATCTGAGATTTTGAGACAGCGCTTTGAATCAACTATGTAGTTTTTTCCTTTGTTTTTGTGTTTTCCTCGTAAAAACGATGGTGACACGTATTTAAGAATATACAATTTAGAGAAAATAAAGTCAAAACTGGCCAAGTGCGTGTCGGGCCACGCGCAATATAAGATTCCACCGCTAGTTTTTGATATTTTTTGAATGGTCAATGAATGTACATATTTTAAAACGTGTTATATATTACTAACAACATCATCTCAGTTACGTTTTTAAAGGAATTTAAATTATAAGTTCCTTTAATACTTCTCCGAATAGTTACATTTTTTTAGTTGATCGACTATTACTTATGAAGTCTTCTTAGCCGTGATAGTTTTTCTTTTAAACTCAGCATATTTCCTACTCCCGTGAATATTTTTCCAGAAGCAACCGTTTAGCTGGTAGAAGGGAAGAAAACTTCATATTTCACATCTCTAAATCGGAAAATGATATGTTATATTCATAATATTTTTAAAAAAACTATCCAACGACACCTCACACGGTGGGGTGGACGCGAAAAAAAAATCATCCCCGCTAAAATATGTGTAGGGGAGGTACTTACCTTAAACATTTTTTTTAAAGATCTTATATACGATTTTGTCGGCATCATTAATATGTGCATTCATGCCGAATTACAGCTTTGTAGGTCCTATAGTCTCTGAGAAAAACCGCGGACAGACATACGGACAGACAGACGAGCGGACGGACAACCTAAACTGAGTTCCTTGTTGACTACGGAACTCTAAAAAGAGATGTCTTATATTATATATTTTATGAGTAAACTAAATCACACGTGGCTTTTCACTGTATTCTGTACCGGTTGTATCACGGGGAGTGCTCTGAGGAATTGTTCGGAATCATACCTCCTGCAACTTTTCGCACTCGTTCCACGCAAAAAATATACCATTCTCATCACTTTGATGAGTGGCAGTCTTCCACCGTACGTTTTTCGGAAGAAAGCGTATTCCCTCTTAAACGCACATGTAGCTCCACTAATGTTGCGAGCGTCCATGAGTGACGGTAATTGCTTTCTATCAGGTGACCCGTTGCTCGTTTGCCCTTTTATTTTCGAAAAGACGTAGATAGTTAACTAATAATCGTTAAAAATACATTGTAAAGATTATACATTTTTATACATTTCTATACCAAACTGACATTCTATACTTTCAGATATAAAAGTGATAAATATAAAATATTTTAACATTAAATACATGAATATAAGAATCAGTAGACAAATATAAATGTGTTTTTACTACGTACTAATCGTCACAATATCGTTTGTAGCATCATGTCGTCCTAAATATCATAGATTCCTATAAGAAAAGTCAATTGGTTACGATCGTTTATAAAGTTGTTTAATCCAAAAAGGATATTGTATTTAGGACACCGTAGATGTAGCCCCATATAAATGGTTTGAATCGATTACGGGTTTTTGGTCCATACATTTTTGGGCATTCACCTTTGTAAATACATTTGAAAGGGCTAACTTGAACGCGCTAATCTCAGGAACTACTGGTCCGATTTGAAAAAATCTTTCAGTGTTAGATAGCCCATTTATTGAGGAAGGCTAGGCTATATTTTATCACGCCAAGACTATAGGAGAATGTGGAAAAAACGGGGGAAATTATTTGAAAGGGCTTATCTCGCGAACTACTGGAGCAATTTTATGTTATTTGGCACAGATAAGTAGACCACGTGAAGGATCATAGGCTATCGATTTTAATAATTTTTTCAGTGGCTATATATTTCATACCCGCGCGACGCCGAGGCGGGTCGCTAGTATTATATAAATCAACGAGCTTTTGCCCGCGGCTTCGCTCGCGCTAAGAAGTATTATTATATACAAACTTTCATCCCCTATTATAACCCCTTGGGACTGGAATTTATCAAAATCCTTTCTTAGCGGATGCCTACGTCATAGCATCTGCCTGCATGCAAAATTTCAGCCCGATCCGTCCAGTGGTTTGGGCTGTGCGTTGATAGATCACCATGTCTGTTCAACATGTGAACTAGTTCGCGTTGTCGCACATCCTTATCCCTCATCACATTCTTAAACTACTGAACTCAACCTACTCTAAATAAAGTGATGAATAGCATAATTTGTACATATGTGTATTGTGTTTAGGAGACTTGTAAATATTTGTGTGCGTAAAAGTGAAGAAGTATATATTGTAAGAATTAGTCACAATAAATCAGATATCAACTTCTTGTTGTGTCTCATTCATCTCCCATTCCCTACCCTTATACACTCGTCCAGGGCTACTCTCTGGAAGTGTTCCGACCGACTCCCAAATCCACACCGACAACCTCTCACTGTGGCCAAGACACCTTTAGCCTAACCACAGTCACCTGAGCCTGGGTGATTGACAGTGAGAAAATCATTTCCATCCTTTTATTCCCTTCAACTACCCGCCTGCTACCTTAGGTCTCATGGTAGCAGGTTTCCTGGACTTATTAAATATATTTATATATCACAAAAACCTATGGTTAGGGCTAGGACCTTAGGGCATTAGGGTGGTAGGTGTTAGGGATCCTAGTGCTAGGGTACAGCTCTCCCCCGTAGTAACGTGAAACCTTATCCTGGTTTTTACAATGTCAGTCAGTCACCTTTGAGTTTTATATATATATATATATCGGCGTGCGCGATTAACTTGTCTATTGGCAACTTATTTTGAGATAAGTTTCATAATGTATGTTATCTGTTGGAGCGGCCAGTACGTCCGGATGGGGTTTTGAGTGACGCTGTCTAACTGACGATGGACATTTGAGAGGTGACAACCATCACCTGCCAAATATGTAGAATTAATATGAATATCGGAAGGAATGGTGTATGCTCCCAAACCCATTGGCTCCAAATCTGACGATATCTGGTTAATCACGTTCAGTGTAGATAACTAATATACGCCCACAATCTTGGAGGATGAAAGCAATGTTATTCCATGGCCATTGAATCAGTTTCTAATACCGCTCGACGATCCGATATCAGAATTGGGATGACCCAGAACGGATGGTGAAAATTTTCAGGTCAATTTTTTCTTAATGTTGGAGATAATGAAAACGATTTTTGAAAGCAAATTTCAGAGTTGGTAGATATCACAAAATGATAGAGTTGGTTTGTAAAATCAAATCTTAGTCAAAATCTATGCGAGATTAATAAGAGATCGATTGATAAAATATTTTGATATTTCCTGAATTTAACCCCGGATCTTTCGTAGAGTAGATCGCGGGCTTGCTATAATAATTATATGGATGCGTGTAGTCCTTATGGTTAACGCGAAATCGCTTTGCTGGTATAGCAACATGGGACCAATTGAAGGATTTTTTTAAAGCACGCTTTAATTATGTTGAGATTCATGCTACAACTATGCACAGATTACTTAGAGGAAATGCTGACGTTGGAAAGTGCATCTTTTCATAATAATATTAAACTAGGTTAAGCGTTTCTTTTATCTGTGGAACAGATTGTAATTGCAGTTGATCCATGAATGCAACTAACATTTATTTACTCTCTAATCTTTACGGTTGAAATTGACTTATGAGTTCAGTTGCAGAAAAAAATATTGATGGCTTTAACTTATCATAGAAGGGCTTTTGAAAATACAATCTGAGTTTTTAAAGGATGTAAAGATCACGAATGGATCAAACGAGGCGATGATATTATGATTTTGGCAAAATGGGTTACATACGTGTTAATCGAATGTTCAGATAGGAATAGTTTTGACAGCGTTACTAAAATTCATACTGAGTTTTCAGGTACCAAAACTGTACAATATAGTGTGCTAAAGATAATGGAGTTGTGAGAAAGTCACTTCACGTTTGCTATTGGTGTAACGAAATGATCACGTCTTATCAGAGTCGCCAAAACGAAACTAAGGATGACCAGATTGAACGTCGGTTTGATATTTGTACTGTTTTATGAGCTACTGTGGACTTTTCTGCATCTAAATTGGTGAGATGTTTTCAATCTGATTTAGTTTATGATATATATATATATATATATATATATATATATATATAATATCATATATTTTATTAGTTAACCTAACTTGAAATTGACAAAAAATTCCAAAAACATTGCAGTATAATCATCATGCAAGGTACCTTGTGTATCTGCTGTATCTGATCCTCGAGCGTGATGTGCGCGCGCGCGGCCCGCGTGGCGGCCTCCACGCTGGAGGTGTGGCCGTCCCACGTGACCCGCTCGTCGCGCCGCTTCTCCTCCTCGCCGATCTTCTTACCGATGGCCGTCTCCTCGTCGCCCACACCGAAGATGTCGGTACGACGCTCGGCTAGCTGAAAAGTTATAATTTAAGAGTTACGAGAAAATAGCTTTAGACACTCCAAAATAAAACTATCGAAATACTGTAAAGGCTCAAGTAGGCTCAAATACGTAAATAAGAACAGCGGTTACCTGTTTAAGTGAAGCCTCGATAGCGGCGCCGGGGGCGAGCGCCTCGTCGCGGTCGGTGCGCTCGGCGGCGGCGCGGTCGCGCTGCTCGAGCCAGCGCGGGTCGAGCAGGCCGATCCTCACGTGGTCCGCCACCTTGTTCGCTGGGATCTTCTCGCCCGTGATCGGCGACACCAGCCACTCCTCGCTGGTCGGCGCCGGCTGGGGCCGCGCCCGTTTCGGGTCGTACTTCTTGACCACCACGCGGTCGGGACGCGGCGGCAGGGGCGCCTCGTCGGCGGAGGTCTTCGGAGGCTCCGGGGGCATATCGTCCTCGGACGACGAGCTGTCCTCCTCCATGTCCTGCACCCTGTTGTCGTCGGGGCGCTGCTGCTGCTGCGTGCGGTCCTCCATCTCGGCCAGGTCGTCGTCGGAGGAGCCCTCCGAGTCGGACTCGAGCTGCATCTCGGTGTCGTCCTCGTCCTGCTGCGCGATGTCCTCGCCGCGCTCCTGGGCGAGCACCCGCGCCCCCACCTCCAGCGGCGTCGTCGGGGGCGGGAAGTCGCCCATCTCCCCCTGCGGGTAGTCGACGGTCTCTACGACTACGAAGTCGTGCCAGTCGATCGACGCGTAGGCCAGCCTCTCCTTCTCGATTCTCGCCTCGTCGGCGGCCTTGCGCTTGGCCTGGTGGGAGTGCCACGCCGCCCGGCTCCGCGCCTGCTCCAGCACGCCGCTGCGAATTTCGGAGCTCAGCTTGGTGACGAGCTCCTTCGGCGGCAGGAGAACTTTGGTGTACTGCTCCAGGAGACGCGTGAAATATTGGAAGAGGGAGTGCTGGGGGCGCAGGAAGTCGAACTGGTGGTTGCGCTCCTCCTTCTTCATCAGGTCGGTCAGGAACTGTCTGCCGTTACGCGCTACGAATTGGGCCGTCAGTTTGACTATGTCCAGCTCGAGAGCCGATATAGAGGGCGGGTCGGCGATAAATTCGAAGTCCGGGGGAGGATCCCTGGGCGGTGGGGGTTCGATGGGCGCGGCGGCTTTGAGGAGCTCCTGCTGGCGGGCGGCGGTGGCGGGGGCGAGCCCGGGTCGAGCGGGCGCCGGGGCAAGGGCGGGGGCGGAGGGGTCTGGACCTGTAGTGATTCAGAATAATATTATTTACTACAATTTACATTACATGCAACAAAAAATGATACTATTGTATGACACACATTTATTCCGGTATGTATATCAACATAATGGTTCATGATTTACCACTAGTACACCCAACTGTTATTTCTCTTAAAACCCCACATGAAAAACAGTAATGGTATAAATTCACCCACCTAAGTATGCCTGTGTAGCTTGAAAAAGTTTAAATTCAAAGTAACATGATTTTGGCTATAATTTTGCTTACACTTTAGGCAAAATAGGAATTTTGACAATTCAGGTGTTAAGTAGAACTTCCCATGGAATGGTACCGCAGACAACTAAGTTGCCTGCAGGACAAAAACGCCTTCATTCCCAAGCTCACATACTCCCACGGTCACATGTGACCGCGAGAACAAAAGATTTCCAAGAATCTGCGATCGAGGTATTATTATGTTAAACATTCAAAAACTAATGATATCCCATCAAAAAGAAAAATAAAATGGAATCCATGAACTTTTTCACACAATTTAACTTTTTGCAACAAATAGTATATAATAGAGACCTTTTTTTCACATGGGCCAAAAATTTTTTAGGGTTAAAAAATAACATTCTTCAAAATGTACGATTTAAAAGTGGAAAATGATTCAAGACTTTAACGACGACTTTACATTATTTTGCCGGTAGGTGTGAATTTCAAAATGGTTTAACATCACACGGGCCACAGATAAAGTCCAGAGGCCCACGGGTTGGGGATAGCTGTTATGGAAGTTAGTGTAATAATAATTAAATCACTTATATTATTTAAATATTCAATACATACCTTTTCCTTCTCTTATCTCTTTAACTTTGTGCTGATAGTAAGCATGGTATGGATCACCAGAGTTGAGAAAGTTAAACTTGGGATTGCCCAACTCATTCTGTCTAATCCGAGCTTCAAATTCTGGTCCATTTCTTGCAACAAAGCTTGCAGTTTTGTCAACAATATCTGTGATTCTCGGAATTAAGAAAATTATGGAAATATTCATGTTGCTACTTCATTAAACTAAGTTCAATTCCCGTAGGTTTTAATAAAAACTTTAATTATTAATAGAACATTATGTTCAAGTAAATAGTATGTTATATTATTAACATTTTTAAATATAAATAAAAAGTTTACAAACCCACCTTTTCTTGGAGGACAAAATACTAAGTATGATCCTGTGTATTGAATTATATTTGTAGCATCCGTTTATTTAATTCAATACAGCTCATATCTAATGCATTGGTAAAATCCTGAAATTAATGATAAATAATAACTTTTACCACTAGGTTCAATATTATAAATAATTGTAATTAAAACATAATATGCAAATTTATTAATACCTTCATATTGTTATTGAAATATAAGTGCTTGTTTTGCATAATTTCTAACAAAAATGGTCTCCAAAAATGAGCTTGAACTTAGCAGACAGCAGACAAAAAAAATATTTGGATAGGGATATCTGCGAGCCCACATAAGTTTTTAGAGTTAACTAAAGTGATAATTGTGTGTTGTCAAATTATCTAAACATGATGATAAATATTTTTTTTTACAGCATACGAAAAAACTTTTAAACAAAAAAAAAATTTTTTGGGAAGCTCTCACGCAATTTCCTATTGTTGAAAATTTATAAAAATTTGTAAATATGCTCAATTTTAGGTTCTTTAAAGATGATAACGATCATTTTTTTAATTTTTTATTTTGATCATTCTGGGGCACATAACTCTGTAAATAATCAGTAAAAAAAAAAAACATTTATCATGTATTTCCCTGTCAACATTCTAAACATGATATTTTTTGTTTTTTTATTTTGTCACTGAGTTGATATCCGTATTTTTGTTTTTTTATTTTTTTTTGGTGACGGATATCAAGGTTAAAAAAAACCAAATGAAAAAAAAATATTCTCATATCTTCATTTTCAAAAGATCTGAACATGATATTTTTCAGAATTTTGATTTTTTAGTTTTTTTTTTTAATTTTGTCCCAAAAATCGTTAAAAACTAAAAAAAATAATTGTTTTGTATGGAGTATGGAGTACAAACAAATACAAAACAATGATTTTTTTTGAGTTTTTGACGATTTTTGGGACAAAATTTAAAAAATCATAAAATAAAGATAATGAATGAACAAACGAAAAAATCAAAATTCTGAAAAATATCATGTTTAGATCTTTTGAAAATGAAGATATAAGAATATTATTTTTTTCATTTGGTTTTTTTTTAACCTTGGTATCCGTCGCCAAAAAAAATAAAAAAACAAAAATACGGATATCTATCAACTCAGTGACAAAATAAAAAAACAAAAAAATATCATGTTTAGAATGTTGACAGGGAAATACATCATAAATGTTTTTTTTTTACTGATTATTTACAGAGTTATGTGCCCCAGAATGATCAAAATAAAAAATCAAAAAAATAATCGTTATCATCTTTAAAGAACCTAAAATTGAGCATATTTACAATTTTTTATAAATTTTCAACAATAGGAAATTGCGTGAGGGCTTCCCAAAAATTTTTTTTTTGTTTAAAAATTTTTTCGTATGCTGTAAAAAAAATATATTTATTATCATGTTTAGATAATTTGACAACACATAATTATCACTTTAGTTAACTCTAAAAACTTACGTGGGCTCGCAGATATCCCTATCCAAATATATTTTTTGTCTGCTGTCTGCTAAGTTCAAGCTCATTCTCCAAAAATACAATACTCCAAAACAGATGGATTTGTAAAAGGTTTACACTGTACCTGATATAGTTGTGATCGGTCGAAAACATTGTTGAACATTTTAAAAAGGATACTCCTCACTTCTGGAGGTGGATAAATAATGCCTATGACCGGAGCTGGCGGTGCTGCGGGCACGTCCTCGGACGCACAGTCCGTTTGGCCTGGCGGGCCCATCACATCGATAGACGGCATAGTGCTGGTTTTTATTTATAGCATTTGAGTAAAACTATAACTATTTAGTGTTTAGCACTCAGAAATTATGTATCTACGAAGAAAAAATCAATTATTAGATGAATTTTAGTATGCCCAAGCATAAAAGCACGCAAATTGTTGTATAAATGACATTGACAAATGACAGATCACAGATGACACTGACGTTCTGTTTTTTTTCGTAATTCGTATTGTGACAAGTAACAAAGATAGGGTGAAATGCTACTAGTACTAGTCATTGGACAGAGCACAAAAACACAATATATATTTTAATGAAGGTTGCTTTTGAAACTACCTGTTTTTCTTTAAAATCAGGCGTTCTATTACTTTATGCAGTTTTTAAAGTGTTTTTGTCATTGACATTTAAAGTTGTGCTTTGTCCAATGACTGGTACTGTCCAATTACTAGTCATTTACCCATGAACAGTATTACTCGTGTGTTTCTTTAATCATTGCTCGTAGTTATTTAAGTACCTAACAATATTATTGTAAATCAACCGTAACCTTTCCATTACATTCACAATTTTATAACAAGAGAGTCATATTTTTAAAATAAACGGCTTTTGTAAAGCTACCACCAGCTGCCTCTACTCTACATCGACATACGTGATACGCTACATCATTTTCATGGATGGGTTTTTTCATTGGGGTATTGGGTATTGTTCGTAGACCATAGTAAATTGACTTATTAATTTATTCATTACTGAATTTCTAAATACAGACAAGGGATGATAATTAAACAATCCTTTGACTTTATAAATGTTTATTAATCTACCATTATTCGAGTAAGTTTAAATAGAACACGAATTACAATAGGTACTTGTAAAACAGAATATGTATAAAATATTATATTTTAATAATCTAAAATACTAATAACTACTTCATAAGATACATTTTAACTAACAACAACCACAAACCAACAAATAAAAATTTAAAGCAGCCTGTTGAGTGTGCAACAGCTATTCTTGATTGATCCCAATAATTGTATTTTGCCGATAGTTTTGTATTATTACCTAGGTATTGTACATTAATTTATAAAAAAATATACGTATGGTCATGTGGGTCAAGTGTGCGCAGCGTGTAAGTGTGCGCATTGTAAATATCTCGAAAAATATATGACGCTAAGGAACGGCAACCCCCCTCTTCAATAACCCACAGGACGCCCTGCGAAGCGCTCGTGTCCCAGCGGCTGGGCGCGCGCCATTTTGGAATGACAGATAAATGAAGATTTTTGCTCAAATATTTACGATATTTTGCAAATTTTGATGCGTAATCTTTTGAAGTCATGTATTTTTTTTTCTAAATAAGCTTTTTGCTATCGAGTGCAACATAATATCAAGTTTGTTATTTGCCAGTGTTTAGGATATTCTGATGATGCAGGAATTAATGATATTCGTATAACCCTGTTCCTATGCTTTGGGTTAAGTGTGCGCAGAAGCCTTTTCCCTTATGTGGCGAACAGTATTCTGAACCACCGACTGAAGATTGGATTGAATGAAGCCTTTGTGGAGTCTGGTGGCAAAAACAGTGCACCAGCTCCGCACACGGCACTTTTTTATTGTATTACAATTTATTTGTAGGACGAAGTAACTAAATATTTCTAAGTGAAAATTATTGTTCTCATATTTTGATTTAAGACGATTTTGTTGATTACTTTAAGTAACTATAAGCAGTTACAAATTAAAATTATAAAAGAATATTCTATAAGTTCTAAAATATATATTTTTTGTTGTTGCGTTCACTTACCCAAAGTGCTGCGTACACATACCCCGATACTGGGGTAAAAGTGCGCAAATGGAAGGGTCATTGTTTTCTAAAGTTTCTTAAAATATTATAAGCTATTGAAAAATACTATTGTTGTGTTTAAGTTGGTGACAAATAAACACTCTTACAAATAAACACAGTTTTGTTTCATTGTACTAATAATATTTAAGTTTTTTAAAGCATCAAAGTTTAAATGCGCACACTTGACCCGCATGACTCTGTAAATCTCAATATTGTACAGTCCATACTGAGTTCTTACATTTTTGTCCTTACATGACTTGTAAATTTTAATATTATGTACTTAATTCATTTATTGACATGTGGTTTACAATTTAAATTAACTAAATATAAAAGTCTAGTTAACACCGTTAATAGTGGCAAGATCATCTCGTTGCTCGTAAACTGAGCGCGGCGTTATTTTCTCCCGCTCCTCGTTTCCCGCCAAAAACATCGCTAGGTGTTCCTGTAAAAAATTAAAATATACTTATATTTATTCATTTTTTTATACCACAATATACTTCATAAAACGAAATGATAGAGTTACAAACACAAAACTGCATTGCTTGATGTGAAATGATCTCAAAATAGTGAATTTTGTATGAATGGAGATGAATAGACAGTTTTAATATAATAATATAGATTATATGGTAACGCCATCTAGCATAACTTTAAGTAACCATCGAATACTATGAAAATTATTACATATTTTCATATTGCGAAATTTCGTATTATAAATAAATAAATAAATAAATAAAGGATAACAAATTAAATTTTTTTTAATTAGGCCGAGTAAATATTAATATAGTCTCACGCGCTTCCCTTAACCTATCTCCATCCCTTTCCTTTCGTGCACTGTCGCCTATCGTCGTTGAAGCTCGGGAATTCGCCAGTGTAATTTTTGACTCATTACGAGACGGACATAGACGTTTTCGTCAAGTCCTCGCTGACCGCTATCAGAATATATGGACGTTGGAGAACTGGTACGCTGCTGATTTCCATCTGTGCCGCACCATCTAGTGTTTCGCGAGTGTTTCCTGGGGCCCCAGACGTGCTGTTCAGCGCCTGCGTTTGTGGACGCGAAGACCAAAGGTTAGTGCACGAAATCTCCTTCCTACTATCTGCCCCTACCTCCAGCATTCGTGAGACTATAAAAATACAGTCCACTAACTATCGAAGGTGGATAGCAGCTATAGGCCATTTGTTGATTCACCCGCCCCACGCGCCATCATATTTTTTTGGTTCCATTCGAGCCGGATGATTGAACCATGTTACATGGTCAATTCGGCTTTAAATTAAATATCGCCCGCCCTTATTGCACAAGCTATTAACACCTACTTAATTGTAAAAATAGTATATTTCATTCGTATTTAAATATTACTACCTACCCAAGTATATTCTCGTAACATTATAAGTACCTTCATATCATATATAATTTACCCATATAACCATATAACCGCATAAATAAATATTAAAATAACTAGTAAATAATTATATTTTGCCTTTCTTAATTGAAACTTAATTTTCATACATATCTAAGGTTGTAAATTTGGATTATAAGTTCGTACTTCGTACCTACCTATTCCTATACTCGAGCATTCTAGAAAAATCTGTTACCGCCGCGCGTTGTTGTCGCGCCGTTGGCGTTTGCTTGTAAGTTGTAACACTTGTAACGCACCATACGAATAGATAGGTACCCACTCGCGTTGCCAACCGGGTTTGCTTGTCGATTTAGATACTTACATATAAAGTATTTAATTTAGTTTTGTTTTGTACGCATAATATTCTTTTACAATGTCGGAAGAATCTAAGAGTAAAAAGGGATCATCTACAGTAATCCACGATAAAGAACTTAAATTACTCGAAGCAAAGCGTAATATTATTTTCGAACGTGTTCAAAGTATTTACGACACTTCGAAAATTATACACACGAGCGAGGACGTAAGGGAAGGCTTCCTTAGTTCCGTTACAACGCTAAGTTCATTGCGAAACGAATTTACACAACTATTAGATCACTATAATGACCGCTTATTGACGATTAATCCCGAAGCAACACCTAATTATAAATGTTTGGTTTCCTTTGAAGAGTTGTACGGTCGTATTAAATATATTAGTTCGCAGTGTTTGCCCAAGGTCAACGAAACATTGCCGCGCAAAACTATGCCTAGCTTACCGCCCATAGAATTAATGTCCTTTGATGGTGATATAAAATCGTGGCCATTGTTTTATGCCAGCTTTAGATCGACCATACACGAAAACCAATCTCTCACGGATTCCGAAAAATTATATTATTTACTTGGCAGAATCACCGGCAAGGCGCAAGCCGCCTGCGCGGGAACAACGCCGTGCGCAGAAAATTATGACTTAATGTTTCAAACGCTCATCGATAAATACGATGATAAACGCTTACTCGCTTCCTCGTATATAGACCAATTACTTGATTTCAAAAATATTGTTAGCACATCGTCTAATAATATTGATTTATTTATGGATAAATTTGTTACTGCCGTTAGAGGTTTAAAAAACTTAAAAATTCCGGATCTTACAGACTTTATTCTGTTACATATCGCATTAAGAAAGTTAGACTCTGATACTATAAATACCTTTGAAAGATTGAATGACTCATCCGCTATTCCGACGTTCGACAGCCTAGTTTCTTTTATTCAGAATCAGTCTAAAATATTGCAACGTACACTAACACACAATAATTACAATAAAAAGATAAGCGATCGCGTTCGTACTAATAATTATAGTAAGCCAGTGTCGAACAAATTGCAAACATATACCACTACAACTAATAATAATACTACGTCTAATAATTGTTTGTGTAATAATATAACACATCAACATTTATTTAAATGCCCTTCCTTTAATAATATTTCGCCCAGTGAGAGATTTAAATTAGTTAAAGAACGTAACGCCTGTGTAAACTGTTTGAGTATAAAACATAAAGTTTCTGTGTGTAACTCTAATTCAAACTGCAGAGTGTGTAAGCTTAAACACCACACTTTGCTTCATTTTAATAATTATAACTCGTTCAATTCGGAATCGAACCGCCACCATAACGATATTGCTACCGTGCCGCAAGGGAGCTCGCGTCCGAACCTTGCGCCCGTCCCCGCGCTCGCGCGGACAGTCTTATCCACTGAGCGCTCGGACGTTGCGTTGTGTGCGACTCGCACTGGCACTCCGCGTACGGTGCCCAACTACTATATGAAGCGCAGCGAATGTATTGCGCCCACGACGGTTTTACTAGCCACCGCACAAGTTTTTATTTATGACTCGCAAGGTAACTCTCATATGGTACGCTGTTTGCTTGACAGCGCGTTTCAAAGTAATTTTATAACTAAAAATTGTTGTGAACGTTTGAATATTCGCATTCACAATATACCGCAAACGACTGTCAAGGGTATCGGTGGCTCGAAGAAGGTTGTTAGAGGAAAGGTTTCTTTTAAATTTTCTTCTAAATATAATACAAATAATAAATTTGATATTTCATCTTTAATTGTAGATCAGATAACTGATTGCTTGCCTTCCGCTTTAGTTGATAAGTCCGCGTTTTCATATTTAAATAATTTACCGCTCGCGGACGACACGTTCGCAACCCCGAATTCCGTTGATGTTTTAATCGGGGCTTCGCTGTTTCCGCATTTACTGTTGCCTGGTGTTGTACACAGCAACTCGACCGCTCCGCCCGCTATAGAAACCGTACTCGGTTATATTTTAATGGGTTCTGCGCCCACATTAGGTACCGCTCACGCGTTAGCTTCATGTTGCGCTGTTGAAATTAATTCGCCCGCTTCTATCGATACTTTTATTAAAAGATTTTGGGAACTAGAAGAGCTTTCCCTTCCGCCCGTTCAAAGTCCCGATGACGTTGAATGTGAAATGCATTATCAAACTACCACTGAACGAGATCCCGTCAGTGGTAGGTATACGGTGTCTTTGCCGTTCCGCGAAGATGTGTTCTCTTTAGAAGACTCATATAATATCGCACATAAACGCTTTATTTGTTTAGAACGAAAACTCGAATCCTCGCCGCGATTGAGAGAGGCTTATAACAATGTTATATCTGAGTATATTCAAAATAATTATTTAGTTCCCGCGATACCAGATATTAGTAATTTGAATTCTCCATCATATATAATTCCGCACCACGGTGTTGTCGTTAAAATTACGTGTCGTTCTCGACGCCAGTTGTAAAACTAGCTCAGGTGTAGATCTTATAATAGTAGATCTTAATAATATCCTTCACAGTGGACCTAATTTACAAGGAGATTTATTTCAAGTAATTTTAAATTTTAGACTTTTTGCTATCGCACTTTCCACCGACTGCCGCCAGATGTTTTTACAAATCGCTGTTATGGAAAACGATTGTCGTTTCCAACGTATTCTTTACCGCTTCAATTCAAACGACCCAATAACAATATATGAGTTTAAGAGGGTCTGTTTTGGCTTAAGATCTAGTCCGTTTCACGCCTTACGTACCGTCAAACAGTTGGTAGAAGATGACGGGCATAAATACGCTGTTGCCGCTGAAATCGCGTCGTCGTCGCTTTACATGGACGATTTAGTATTTTCCGTGAGAACAGAAGAAGAGGGAGTTACCGCAGCCGCCCAGCTGATCAGTATGTTTAAGGGTGCTCAATGGGATTTGGTGAAGTGGAGTAGTAATTCCGCTTCAGTTCTCCAAAGCCTACCAGAATCGCACAAACTTCCGTCTGATTTGGAATTTGATAAAATTAATCAACATAAGGTTCTGGGACTACTCTGGTCGCATTCCTCGGATTCGTTCTTTTTCAAAATTTCTCCGCCAGACGGCAAATGCACAAAACGCATAATTTTATCTATCATTGCACGATTATGGGATATAATGGGGTTTGTCGCGCCTACTATTCTTTACGCTAAATTGCTTATTAGACAGATATGGTTATTAAAACTCGATTGGGATGACCAGCCTCCTCCCAATATTGTTAAAACTTGGAAGCAATTCTGTTTAGAATTACCATTATTAAATCGCTTTAATATTCCGCGACACTTAGGTGTCGTTGACGGCGGTGTCGCCACTCTGCTGGGGTTCTCGGACGCTAGCGAGCAAGCATATGGCGCTGTTGTATATTTACATTTACAAATAGGTAGCAGTTCTTCTGTTCAACTGGTATGCGCAAAGTCAAAGGTAGCTCCAATAAAAACTATTTCTATCGCGCGATTGGAATTGTGCGCTGCCGTATTATTGTCAAAATTACTTCGCATCGTTTACGATAATTTTAACCCGCGATACAAAATGAATGTCTTAGCCTTTACTGACTCTAAGGTTGTTTTATTTTGGGTTAAAAGTTCACCGCATCGATGGCATACCTTTGTTGCCAATAGGGTTGTAACATTAAATGATAATATTTCTTCTGATAACTTTCATCATGTTGCTGGATCTGAAAATCCAGCCGACTGCCTTTCCCGCGGCTTGACTCCCGCCCAATTGATTAGCCATCCGCTATGGCTCCGTGGGCCTCGTTGGGCTATTAATTCCTCTGAATGGCCTATTTACGAGGTACATGATTTTTCTACTTTAAACATACCTGAGCAAAAAACGCTTACTCACACGGGATTGATAGAAGTTGATGAGTCCGTTTTATATTCTCTTGCGCTCCGCATGTCCTCCTGGACAAAGCTCTTACGCACTATGATTTACATTTTCAGATTCGCAAAACTGCTACCATGTAAAACTCACCAGACCATATCAGTTACAGACTTAGAATTCTCTGAAAATAGATTGATACGCATTTTACAATCAAAATACTTCGCAGACGATTTCGATAATTTAAGCAAGGGTAAGAAATGCTCGACCGCTTTACAACGACTGTTGCCATTTTTACAAAACGGTATTATTCGCGTTGGAGGCCGTCTTTCAAACTCCGATTTAAGTTTTTCCCAAAAACATCCCGTTATATTGCCGCGTCATGATCACATTGTAGACTTAATTGTAGACTATTATCATAAAAAGTATTTACACGCCGGTCCAGAGCTTTTAATGTCCATACTCAGACAAAGATATTGGATCCTGTCCGCTAGACGTATAATACGTCATCGCGTTTTTAAATGTAACAAGTGCTTTAAACTAAAACCGCGTTCTATTTCTCCTCTTATGTCTGACCTACCTGTAGGCAGGGTGACAGAAAACATAAAGGCCTTTACACACTCGGGCTGCGATTACGCAGGGCCCATCTCATACGTACCATTAAGACGTCGTGGAGCAAAAAGCTACAAGGCTTATTTGTGTGTTTTCACCTGTCTTACGACTCGCGCGGTGCACATTGAAATAGCCACCGATTTAAGTACCGATAGCTTCTTAGCTGCCCTAAAGCGCTTTCTGGCTCGCCGCGGTCCCGTACAGTATCTGTACTCAGATAATGGAAGGAATTTTGTAGGGGCACAGTCATATCTAAAGGACCTTTATCGTTTCCTAGACAAAGAGTATAAACCACGATTCGAAGAGGAACTATTAGAGAATAGAATTATTTGGAAGACCATACCCCCTGCTTCTCCACATTTCGGTGGATGTTGGGAGAGCATGGTGAAGGTCATTAAGACCCACTTAAATAAGGTCATAGGACAACAACTGTTCACGCCCGATAGCTAGTTTGCTTTTTTTATCTATCAGGCGTTTGATTATTTAAGATATTTTTACGGGTATAATAATTATTGTAGAATTGACGGTAGAAAAATACTTTGTTTTTTGTCACTCTTTTTTAACTGCGATTTTCGCTTCAACACAATTTAAATATTGTAATAAGTCAGATTATATCTTCTAAATTCATTTTTTCGAGTTTCTTTTGGAAATTCCATATCGTTCCCTACGAGACGAAACATTGGCGACCGTGACAGGACAGTACAATCCCCAAAATTGTACATCCGGAATTTGGACTTCGCGTGAGAACAAAGGACTTGTACCAGCGAATACAAGGCTCCACATCGGCTACGTGTCATCGCACAGCATCGTCTTCGTTGTTCCTGCGACGGGAACTTCGGGCCGTGGAGTAATTCAGGAAGACGGGACACATTGGACCTCGCCGGGCAGTGACGCAGCAAAAGCATCACCTCGCAGCATTAATCCCAAGATAAGTGCCCTGCTATTTCCTCTTTACTTCCTAAACAGCATCCTTATACCAAATTATCCATATTTTCCCCAAAATCAATTCAAATAGCTTTCACCTTGTGACTACGTGTCGGTTCGTGTAAAACCTCAGAAATTACAAATTATAAGTCCTAGATACTAAAATCTTTGATTTAAATACGATAACATTCTATTATTAACAGTTTCTTAAAATTATCTTTTAAAATTATTACGATTTTCGTAAATTTTGTACATAGTAACTCTCATTACGTGTCAATACAATAGTCGGTGCAAATATATTATAAAACAAGACACATTTGATTTACTTTTAGCCTTGTATTGGTCAAATATCAAAACAAATTTGCCGACTATTCCAGGGTCGCTGTCCAGGATACGCTTGGTGTTGGTGCCGTTCTTCAGTACGAGAAATCAGCTGCTGTGTGCCGCTGGCTTCCTATCTATCACCAATTGAGGAGCGTATCAGATAAGAGATTTTTATTATTTTGTAAAATCTCATTTTTTGTTTCGACAAGTTTTAAATATCTCTTATATACAAATTTACTAGACCAAGTATATAATTAAAATGACAGATTTTGAAGACTCTTCCTTAAGGGACTTAACTTTAAAAAGAAGTTCCATTAAGGGTCAAATTACTAAATTTAAAAATTATTTAAATAATATAACAGGGCAACCTACCTTAAGTAGCATTGAATTAGCCGAACTGTCACTAAAGATTGGCCGTTTCGAAGTTCTCTCTGCTAAATATGATGAGTTGCAAACTCAGATTGAATTAATCAATTCCGAAAATTTAGAGACTGAGCTGGATGAAAGAGAGCGTATTGAACAAGATTTCATATTTTGTACTGCAATGGCTAAAAATATGATCGAACAACAAAACGAATTAAAAACTTTTGAACAAGACAAGAAACGTCGTGAATCTTTATTTCATGAAGCTCAGTGCAGTGTCGACAACACTGAATACAACATTGCCTTACCTCAAATACAAATTGCTAAGTTTGATGGATCGTATTTTCGCTGGCTCGAGTTTCGCGACACATTCACTAACCTAATTCATAATAACAAGCGCTTATCTTTGATACAAAAATTTCATTATTTACTTTCATACCTAGAAGGTGATGCGGCTCGCGTCATATCTAATATTGAGGTTTCATCATCAAATTACAATAACGCCTTTCAATTACTTTATGATCGTTACAACAATAAAAAATTGATTACAAACCATCATTTGAAATCCTTATTTAATATTGAAAAAATTACTCGTGAATCGGACACTTCATTGCGTTATCTAGTTGACCGCGTGACTAAAAACCTACGCGCCTTAGCCAGTCTAGGGCAATGTACAGAACACTGGGATACTTTGATAATTTTTTTGGTATCGTCTAAGCTCGATGCGCAAACACTTATGAAGTGGGAAGAACAGCGCAATAATTTAGGTGACATTCCAAGTTTAGAAGAATTTAATAAATTTTTAATTGATCGTGCATACATTTTAGAATCGATGCGTAATAATGTTAGGTCTGATTATAACTCCCTAAAAATAAATAGTTCAATGTCAAGCAACAATAATAAACAGCGGTTTTTTAGCCACAATGTCAGACCAAATAATAATAATATTTCTAAGTCCTTCGTTGCTGCTACAAATAAAAACAGCAGTCAACAATATAAGTACATTATTTGCGACGGCAACCATAGAATTTATGACTGTCCTATATTTAAATCCAAATCTATAAGGGATAAGTTGAATGATATATCTAAGTATAAACTATGTAATAATTGTTTGAGACAAGGTCACCCTGTAAGCGAATGTCGAAAGGGGCCTTGTAAAATTTGCCAAAAACGACATAATACATTACTGCATTCAGTTGATCAATCTAAAGTCAACGATGCTCAAGGTAATGATTCGTGTATTATTTCAAATATTTCTAGCAAGGAAAACTATAGTCAAGTTTTATTGTCAACTGCCCAAATTTATGTTTTCAATTCAGCTAACGAACCAATAATGGTCCGCACTTTATTAGATTCAGGCAGTCAAACATCCTTTATCACAAAGGCTATGCTTGAAAGGTTGTCAATTAAAACAAATCCTGTTTCTATGAAGGTCATAGGTATAGGTCATAACTCCGATAATAATATTAATGAGGGCTGTGTGGTACAAATGCGATCACTTTATAATTGTTTTACAACTAAAATAAATTGTTTAGTTCTAGACACAATTACTGGGGTTCTACCAAAGGCTCCAATAGATATAAAATTATTAAATATACCTAGTCATTTACAATTGGCTGATCCAGATTTTAATCGCCCAGCTCCTATAGATATACTTATAGGAGCCGATGTTTTTTGGGATCTCTTAATAAATGAACAAATATCATTAGGTGAAAATAAACCTAAATTACAAAATTCGGTTCTAGGGTGGCTAGTAGGTGGTTCAATAAATAATAATGTAAAATTCTCTAACAGTAATATTGTTAATAACGAAGTAGAAATAATTGATACTGATTTAAACCAGCAGCTCACAAAATTTTGGCAGTTAGAGGAAGTGCCACAGAAAACGATTTTAAGTGCGACAGAGGTAGCATGTGAAGATCATTTCAATGCCAATACAATACGATTATCGTCAGGTAGATTTAGAATTAGACTTCCTCTTCGTGATTCATCTAATTGTTTAGGAGATTCATTCGAGCTTGCTAAAAGGCGTTTTTTGAATCTAGAGAAACGTTTTAGAAGAAATCCTTCACTAAAGAAGCAATATACTGCATTTATAAAGGAATATGAAAATTTAGGCCATCTATCTGAATCACCTGTCAATAAACCAAACCCATCTTACTTTTTATGTCATCATGCAGTATTTAAAATCACCAGCGAATCAACTAAACTTCGTGTGGTTTTTGATGGCTCTGCATCCTCCTCTTCTGGCTTTTCTCTTAATGACTTACTGATGGTCGGACCAAATATGCAGGATTCTCTTTTCTTTATTTTGATTCGAGCTCGTCTGTATAAATATCTTATTTGCGGTGATATAGAGAAATTTTATCGCCAATTTGATTTACATCCTAAAGACCGAAATCTACAGCTCATTTTATGGAGAGAGGATGAGTCATTGCCTATTAAAACGCTGCAATTAAACACACTCACCTACGGTACCGCATGTGCCAGTTACCTAAGCACTAGGTGTCTATGGCAGATAGGAGAAGAGTGCGAGGACATTCTTATTAAAGATATAATACAGAGAGACTTTTATGTCGACGATTTAATAACCGGCACTAATAATGTTGATGAATTGCAATTTATTAAAGATTCTGTATCTCGAGAATTAAACAAGGCTGGTTTAAATTTGCGTAAGTACAAAACTAATTTAATTTCTATGTTTGATTCTTCTAAAATTAATATACAAGACAGTTTAACTATAAGTGAAGCAGCTAGTACGCTTGGCTTGGGTTGGAATCCTAACAGTGATACATTAAATTTTCCAATTAATAAACCTTTAATTAGATCCATAATTACAAAAAGAAGCATAATGTCTGATGCTTTCAAAATTTTTGATCCGCTTGGACTACTAAGTCCTTATATAATGTTACCTAAATTAATGTTACAGAAATTATGGCAAATTAAGTTACATTGGGATGAACCAGCCCCAAAAATATTCATGATGCGAGGGAAGAGTTCTCAGCGGACCTCTCATTATTATCAAGTTTTCAAATTCCTAAATTAATAGAAATTCATTGTTTTTGTGATGCTTCATTGGCAGGATACGGTGCTTGTTTATACATAAGAACGGTATCGTTACATAGTGAGGATGTCCAAATAAATCTTTTATGTTCTAAATCCAAGGTGGCGCCACTAAAGCCCACTTCAGTGCCTCGTTTAGAGCTTTGCGCTGCTTTGCTAGCCAGTCGACTTACTGAGAGTGTAGTAAGGTCAATAAGATTCACTGTAAATTCTATAACTCATTGGTCTGATTCTACTGTCGTGTTAGGATGGTTAAAGAGTGATGCATCAAAATTAAAAACCTTTGTAGCTAATAGAGCAGTCGAAATTCAAGATAAAACTAAGAATTCCCTCTGGCGCTATGTACCTACAAATCAAAATCCCGCGGATATGATTTCGCGAGGCTCTAGATTTAGGGAGTTACAGAATTCAAAATTGTGGTGGAATGGACCTTCATTTTTACTAAAGGATAAGAGCGAGTGGCCCACTTTAAATCCACATAATAACGTCGTAGAATTGCCTGAATTAAAATGTAGTACGACTGCAATCGTACTTGAAACTATTATTCATTTTGAACGTTTTTCTAATTTTAATAGATTACAACGAGCTTTCGCTTACGTAAAACGTTTTATATTCAATATAAATGTTCGAAATATCTCTCAGAGGCGTCTTGGACCACTAACAGCAGACGAAATATCAGTATCCTTTAAATCACTATGTTTAATTGCTCAAATGCAAAGCTTTCCTATAGAATACAAATTATTGCAAGGCAAAAAATCACTAAGCTCTAAATCAAAATTATTAAATTTATCCCCTTTTATCGATAATGACGGCTTGATACGTGTTGGAGGACGTCTAAAATCCTCTAACTACACATATGATAAAATTCATCCGATTTTATTAGATTCTTCTCACCAAATTTCTAAATTATTGTTTAAGTATGAACATATACGTAATATGCACGCCGGTCCTCAGCTATTACTAGCAACAATAAGACAAACAATTTGGCCTATAAAAGGTAGACATCTTGCCCGCACCACCGTAAATAATTGTGTTCGATGCAAACGGGTTCAAGGTCATACTATATTTCCGAAAATGGGAGAGCTACCTACTCAGCGCATTACGCCTGATTTCCCGTTCAATTCTGTAGGTATTGACATGGCCGGTCCATTTTATATAGTTAATCGAAAGGGGCGCGGCGCAAAATTGTTAAAATGTTACCTATGTTTGTTTGTTTGTCTTCGTTACAAATGTCTGCATTTGGAGGCTGTGAGTGATCTTACTAAAGAAGCTTTTATTATGACATTGGAAAGATTTGTGTCGCGACGCGGAAGGCCGGCTGAAATATTTTCGGATAATGGGCGCAATTTTGTAGGAGCGTCGAAGCAATTAAATACGTATATAGAAAATTTTAGCAACGCACTATCTGATTTTACAGCTCAAGCCAATATTAAATTCATTTTTACGCCGTCGTACGCTCCTCATTTCGGTGGTATTTGGGAGGCTGGTGTTAAGTCAGCCAAGCACCATATCAGGCGCGTCATGGGCAACTCCCATTTAACCTTCGAAGAAATTACTACATTATTCGCACAGGTTGAGGCTATATTGAATAGTCGTCCGTTGTGCCCATTATCTTCATCTCCCGATGATTTCCTTTTCCTTTCCCCAGGGCACTTCCTTATCGGGAGACCACTAAATGCGCTACCATCTGCAAGCTGCGACTCTAAGGAGCCTCAAGTCAAGCGCTACGAACGACTCGAGCAGATCCGGCAACATTTTTGGTGCAGATGGCAGAACGAGTACATATGCGAGCTGCAGACTCGAACAAAATGGAAATCCAACATGGCTGCACTTAAGGTCGGAGACTTAGTATTATTGAAGGAGGATTCCATTTCCCCACTAAGTTGGCGTACTGGACGAATACTAAAGTTATTCCCTGGGCCCGATGGGGTATCTCGCGTCGCTGATGTCAACACTATTGCCGGATGTTATCGTCGGCCTCTTGTTCGTCTCTGCCCTTTGCTAAATGAAGAAGAATCTACAAGTTGAAGAACTGCGCCTTCAACGGGGGGGAGTATGTTCACGCCCGATAGCTAGTTTGCTTTTTTTATCTATCAGGCGTTTGATTATTTAAGATATTTTTACGGGTATAATAATTATTGTAGAATTGACGGTAGAAAAATACTTTGTTTTTTGTCACTCTTTTTTAACTGCGATTTTCGCTTCAACACAATTTAAATATTGTAATAAGTCAGATTATATCTTCTAAATTCATTTTTTCGAGTTTCTTTTGGAAATTCCATATCGTTCCCTACGAGACGAAACAACAACTTTTATCTTATGAGGAGTTAAATACTCTTCTCATACAGATAGAATGTCTATTAAATTCGCGACCGCTTACCGTTTTAAGTTCCGATCCGTCGGAACCACGCGCTTTAACGCCAAACCATTTTTTATTCGCTATACCTTTAAATTCTTTACCCGCGCACGATGTAGAGGAAAGGAACGTCACGCTATTAATAGACATCTATTAATTGATAAATTAGTCCAGTCTTTCTGGAAGCGATGGAGACTAGAATATCTTCATAAGCTACAAGTGAGGCAAAGGTGGAATAAGGCCTCTCCTTCTATTGCATTAGGTACAATTGTAATAATTATAACTGATAATACACCACCTCTCGCTTGGCCGCTAGGTGTTATTGAAAAATTGCACCGCGGTAAGGATGGCGTAGTTCGCGTAGTTTCAGTTAAGACCGCTAAGGGTGTTTTCCTGCGTCCCGTGGTTCGTTTGTGTCCTCTGCCTAATCAATAATGCTAACGCTCGCTTTCTGCCTTTGTTTATTAAGCTTTATGTATATATTTTTTCAATAGCTATAGTTATTATAATAAATATTTATGTTCCACATAACATGTATCCGGTACTATTAAGTTGATATAGCTTAGATATACCGTATATGTATATAATATTTATTTTTTTTAAAGGCGAACCTTTAAGGGCGGGGGAAATGGTAACGCCATCTAGCATAACTTTAAGTAACCATCGAATACTATGAAAATTATTACATTTCATATTGCGAAATTTCGTATTATAAATAAATAAATAAATAAATAAAGGATAACAAATTAATTTTTTTTTAATTAGGCCGAGTAAATATTAATATAGTTTCACGCGCTTCCCTTAACCTATCTCCATCCCTTTCCTTTCGTGCACTGTCGCCTATCGTCGTTGAAGCTCGGGAATTCGCCAGTGTAATTTTTGACTCATTACGAGACGGACATAGACGTTTTCGTCAAGTCCTCGCTGACCGCTATCAGAATATATGGACGTTGGAGAACTGGTACGCTGCTGATTTCCATCTGTGCCGCACCATCTAGTGTTTCGCGAGTGTTTCCTGGGGCCCCAGACGTGCTGTTCAGCGCCTGCGTTTGTGGACGCGAAGACCAAAGGTTAGTGCACGAAATCTCCTTCCTACTATCTGCCCCTACCTCCAGCATTCGTGAGACTATAAAAATACAGTCCACTAACTATCGAAGGTGGATAGCAGCTATAGGCCATTTGTTGATTCACCCGCCCCACGCGCCATCATTATAGATAGATAGATGATAGAACGATAACCTCTTTTCTATCTGTCTGCAGCGCAGCTATCCAAAACTATGGAAGCAAATTCAACTATATTATAGCGTATTGATAATATAAAATCGAACTTTACCAGGTACACTTTGGAGTTGGCTTGCAGCTGCTGCAGCAGGTCCCAGATCTTGTCGCGCAGACCGCGGACTTCAGACAGCGCCGCGTCCACGGGGAGAGCCTGTTGTGATTGAAAATATAATAAAAGTTGTAATTGAAGAATACAATCGTGGCACCACAATGAGAAATGCAGGTCGCATGCCATAGTCCCCAGTACAAGGAACTAACTTTTTTCTGATAGGTACATACAAAATTACCACTTTGTGAGTGCCTTGTTTACGGTGAGTCCGACAAACTTTTCTATGCGAAAAATTTCGGCGCTGCTGCGTTTTCGAATGCTTGACTCCTGGAATTGTCGATATGACGTCACCATGGCTCTTCGTACATAGAACTTTCATTTTTTTGGAATTTGTTTAATAAAGTTAATTTAAAAGCTGTGGTCAGCTTGTCCGACAAGAATCACGCAGCGTTTGGAGTGTCCGACACCCCAAAGATGTCGCTATGATGTCATTATGGCTAGGGATGGGTAAGGCAGTAAAAACTGAGTCAGAGTAAAAACTCAAACTCAGTAAATACTGAGTATTTACTTTATTGTATGAGTATTTACTCATTGGACACAGTAAAAACGTTTTATTCAATATTTAGGTTCTAATTACACTTAAACAAATCAAGAACATTACAGAATAATAAAAAATACTTATAATTTAACAGATTCATAATTTTAAGTAAAATTAAGACACTGTAGACCAGTGCCGATACCTTCAAAAATAATAAAAAGTGAAAAAGAATAATACGAGTAGTAGGATGAAACCCATTAGAAAAGGAGGAGAATAATATAAAAAATAAGGGAAAAATAATTTACGGGCGATCTGAGTTCAGGAAGGGTGTGGGGTGGGTTTTTAAGGGTAAAAAACGATTTTAAATCTCGATTTCCGTTAAAACTAAAAGTCCTATGGAAAAAAGTTAAATGGCAAAGTTGTAGGTAATAGAAAGATCTAAAACTTTTGTAGTCACGCTTTTTCCACATAACCTTAAAATTTAGTCGTGTTCGTTTGGTTTTTCAATGCACATTGCGCATGCGCAAAGTTAGAAATTGATGTCAGCGTGAGTGTCATGTTCTAAAATACCTGTCAGATTTCTAAAATCACAATATGACACTCACACTGACACACAAAAAAGCCGCGCATGCGCAGTTGAAAAACCAAACGAACACGACTTTTATGTGAAAAATTAAAAAAAAAAAACATATTTTTGGTTTTTTTAATATCTTTCAAAAAGATTTTTTTTTCACGAAATTCGGTGAAAACTTACCTATTTTGTACCAAATACGCTGTCATTTATTTGTTAAGAAATATATTTTATTTTTTCACCTTATTTCGAAATTATATCGAAAAAATACCCTAATTTTCAATCGAAAATTCACCCGTCCAAATATCAGCTGTTTTAAAAAAAATGGTATGCTTTCTATTCGTTGAAATCTTTACTTTCCAATGGTGAAAAAATATATAGTAATGAGATTTTATATGACAGAAATGTAATTATAATTAAATAAATCTACTTTTTATTTACAACAAATTGCAGCAATCACATTTTTAAATAAAATTAATAAAAACAATTATTCAAATTTGAGTTTTTTTTCGATATTTTGCATTTTCTGAAAAGATTTACTACAGTATAATATATTTATTTTTTCTCCATTGGAAAGTAGAGATTTCAACGAATAGAAAGCATACCAATTTTTAAAAAAAAGTTAATGGAATCAGGCGTTACTTTGCGGAAATCCATAGCTTGAAATTTAGTTTGTTATTATTTTTAGCAATATTCCGCGAAATAAACTTCCACCTTTAAGTAAATGAGTGAGTGTACGCATAGGCATGCGTACAGCACCTCCCTCCTCCCACACTGCCTATGCGTACACTCGCATGCAAGAACTTGCAAACACCACCACCACACAAGCAATAATGTTGGCAAATCCGTGCAAGGCCCCTCACCACCATGCAGGTTGAAAACCTCGACGCGCGTTTCGCTCCAACACCGGAGCATCCTCAGGATGTGGATTCTACGAACAACGTCCGTCAAGTGCCGCCACCGGCCAAAACACCGCCTTTTATACCCTTTCGAGCCCCGCTACTACCCCCACTACCCTCACCAGTACCCCCGAACATATTAATAAGCGGTGACGTAGTCAAGCAAGTTTGGTCATTCAACAATGCAAATCTGTTATTTTTCTTTTCTTTTATGATCTCTAATTGTTCCAGCACGCTCAGCCGAAAGCCTTTATCGCATTTATGTAAAACTTTATAGGAATGGCCATCGGCCACGGTATGATTCCTATCTAAAAGATGTTTAGCAAAATGTGACTTATCAGGATGACCATTCCTATAAGCCGCGATATGTTCTTTATACCGAGTCTCAAAGCTGCGTCCAGTTTGACCCACATATACACTATCGCATTCAGGACAATCGATCTTATAGACACCGGACTGATATTTTTCATCAATCCGGTCTTTGTTATGACATAAATGATGTTATAAAGTATTATTTGTCCTGAATGCGACATGCATATCGTTGTTTTTCATTATTTTGGATAAGTGTGCAGATACCTCTCCCATGTAGGTCAAACTGGACTTATATCTAACTACCTCCTTATCAATAGGACCTGCGTACAAAAACTTAACCAATTCATTCTTGTTTTTATTTTTCAAAATATTATTAATAATTTTTGGACTATATCCGTTGGATATCGCAATTTGGAAAATGATATTAAGCTCATTTTGATAATTATCTTTACTAAGAGGGATCGATAATAATCTATGAATGTAACTATGAAAGGCCGCGAGTTTGTGTTGCCAAGGATGACATGACGATGCATGAATAGTAGTATTAGTATATGTCGGCTTGCGAAAGATTCCAAAACTGTGTTTATTATTAACTCTAGTAATAGATAAATCAAGGAAATTTAGGGTGTTATTATCTTCACATTCTAATTTGAATTTAATTTTAATATGTTTTTTATTTAGTTCTTTAACAAATCGTCCAGTTGTCTCTGTGTACCCGTCCAACAAAGAAAACAATTATCTACGTATTTAAAGTAATATAAAATACTGTTATTAACGACGATATTTCTTTGTTCAAAATCGTCCATAAATATTTCGGCCATCAAAGGACTTAAAGGTGAACCCATAGCTAGACCGTCGTCTTGAACAAAGAATTCGCCGTAAAATCGAAAGTAGTTTTGTTCCATGCAGGTTTTAGTAAGAGTAAGCAATTCATTACTTTCACCAGGAGGTAAACGTTTTTCTAATGCATTCCTTAAAATACCCAATGTTTCCGTACGTGGAACATTAGTGAATAAACTATCGACATCAAGTGAAACTAATTTGCAACGAGGTGGCAAAGTCACATCTTTAATTTTGTTGACTAATTGTAGACTATTTTTTATGGCATAAGGTGGCCGAAATGAGAGCTTTTCTTTTATTATGAAATTAAGTGACTTTGCCAGCTCGTATGCTGGTGCACATATGTATGAGACAACTGGACGCATGGGAATATCAGTTTTGTGAATCTTTGGCAAGCCGTACAGTGATGGTGCGCGAGGATTCATTGGGATGAGTTTTTTCTTTGATGATTCAGTTTGAAAGAAATATTGATTATTATTAATTGCTAATTTAAGCTTAACTAAAAACTTGTTTGTTGAGTCAGAAGGAACCCTTAGAAATTGTTCACCCTGAATCACGTCATTAACTCTGTCCAAATAATCGTCGCGCTCCATCACTACTACTGTGTTACCCTTATCCGCTTTCGATATTACTAAGTTATTATTATCTATTGTTTGTTTTAATGACCTCAAAGCCACTCTTTCGGGGTTAAAAGAGGAACCGGAACGAGTACCTTTGATTTCGTTGGCTAGTAGGCCCTTAACCATGTTATCTTTCTTATTAACTACGGCAGTTATTTCCGAATCCACCGCAAGCATTTCCGAAGCATTCTGATTAATATTAGGAGTAATATTATATTTAAGACCCTTTTCCAAAAGTGTCATCTCATCCTTGGCAAATTGTACGCTGGTTAAGTTTTTGACGCGAGGGTGGAAGGAAAAAGGTTCAGACCTGGATTCTGTATGTGATTGGACAATCCTGTTTTTATTTACCAAAGTCTGAAGCTTTTTCTTTTGACTTAAATATTTAGCGTGCACTTCGATTGCTGCGAAATGGCGTGCCTTTTCATCTAAGCGATCGAATTCGATATTATGTAATTTAAAAGAGAGCTCGGTATAAAGAACTTTGAGACGTAATTTTAAATTATCCCTAACGGTAAACCAATGACGTGTCTCTTCGTTAAGCCAGATAGTCTCGGCTTTTTTGATAGCAATATTGGAGGCTCGGCTGTGCGTGTTGGTTCTTACATTAATATAATTAGGAACGACATTTAGACGTTTGCATTGTTGATTGAACCAAACATTTTGGGCGGCTATACGATGTAATTTTGTTAATTACATCGTATAGCCGCCGTAATATTAATATTAATTTTTTTTTAAAAAGCTGATATTTTGACGGGTGAATTTTCGATTAAAAATAAGGGTATTTTTTCGATATAAATTCAAAATAAGGTGAAAAAATTAATAAGTAAGTTTTCACCGAATTTCGTGAATTTTTTTTTTGAAAGATATTAATAAAAAACCAAAAACATGTTTTTTTGAATTTTTCACATGAATTAGGTTATGTGAAAAAGGCGTGACTACAAAAGTTTTAGATTTTTTTTCTTACCTACAAGTTTGCCATTTGACTTTATATTTTCATTGGAATATTAGTTTTGCCGGAAATCGAGATAAATCGTTTTTCCCCCTTAAGAGGCCGGGTACACTTGGAATTTCTCATACATACGTAATTCCAAAATCATTTTCTCATACGAAAATATTTAACATGTTTGAGTTGTTTTTCAGTTTATAATTGTAATTACCTAGGTTCCTGCACAAAAATTTACTTCAAGATATTTAAACACAAATTGTTTTTTTTTTGCTTTAAAATTTTTTTAGTAAATTGACTACTAAATATGTTTAAATATTAAGTACTAAATTTACTAAAAAAAATTAAAAACAAAAAAAAAATTATGTTTAAATATTTTGAAGTAAATTTTTGTGCAGGAACCTTTTTTTTTTTTTCAAGACGGGAAATGCGCTTAAGCATGCCCGGCGGCACTGGGGAAGGACCACCGGGGTATGTGGGACTCGCTACGGCCGAGAAGATGGTAAGTTGGCCGCAGCTCTACCCACTAAAACCCGTCCGTGCATTCACCTCCGCTTTGTGCTGGGCCGCTGGACCCGTCTGAGACGAAAACTGCAGCGGCCCAGTCAGCGGCGTCTGCTTCCAGTGCAGCTCCTCCGCGCGACATTCTGCTGCCGCTTGAAGAAGAAGGAGAGAAAGAGAAAAGAGAAGAAGAAAAGAGAGAAGAGCTGCCCAAGGCACTGGGCGCTCTGTAACCGGAAAGACTCGTGCAATGGGCGGCGGGTTCCCCATTCCGTCGCCCGAGTCCTATCTACGGCGGGAGCTGGCGTTCGTGTTCGGCGCGCCTGCGCCCTCCGCGCCGTCTTCGAACCGGGTCTGCGGCCACATCCGCCTCTCTAACCCGTTCGGCGGCCTCCTTCTGTGAGATAACATCTTCACAGAAGGTAGCCACAGCGTCCCAGCCTTGTCTCGACCGGACCATAGTTGTAACTATGGCCGGGAGTGTGAGATCTAATCCGGTGGTCGCAACAAGCACCGCTCGCTGTTCTACCCAGGCTGGGCATTCCAGGAGCGTGTGCTGTGCGGTGTCGTCGTCATGATCACAGTGGTGGCACCGGGGGGTCGGCTCCCGTCTGGCCGTATGGTGCAGGTAATGACCAAAGCAGCCATTCCCGGTCAACATCTGCACCATCCGGTATGTGAGAGAACCCCTCTGGTTTGTCACCCACTGTCGTATGTGAGGCCGAATCGCCTCAACGACTCGTCGTCCGTATGTCGGAGACGCCAGCCTGTCTTCCCAGGTACGCATTGTGATTATGCGCGTTTGGCGGCGCCATCGGGCTATAAGCTCAGGTGACACCCGTTCCCCGCTCCGTTTAATCTCCGCTGTTCGGAAATAAATCTCCGCCAGCCCTTGTGCCTCGATGTCCCAAGGCGGGGTCCCCGCAAGAGCGAGTGCTGCATCACCAGCTATTGTGCGATAGCCACGGATCATTCGCAGCGCCATTACCCGCTGGACACCCTTTAAAAGCGCTTTGTTCTGGGCGCTTAGGCCTTCCGACCATACGGGAGCTCCATACAGGGCCATGGATCGTAAGACCCCCGTGTAAAGCTGCCGACAACTGGACCCTGGTCCGCCGAGGTTGGGCAGGAGGCTACCGAGGGCCGCTGCCGTTCTCTTCAATCTCGGCGCCAGCCGACGAAAGTGCTCGGCAAACGTCCATCTCGAGTCTAGGAGGAGACCCAAGTATTTTAATTCCTTCCCGATCTGGACGCTCACGTCGCCGATTCGGACTGTAGCGTTCGTGGGAAATCTCCGGCGGGGGCCAAGAAAGAGAATAGCTTCTGTCTTCTCTAACGCTACTCTCAGCCCTTGGCACTCAATTCGTGCCACTATCTGACCAACGCCCACCCTTGCCAGGCGGATAGCCTCCTCAACGGTCCTTCCTCGTGCCAGAATGAGTGTGTCATCTGCATAGCATACAAGACGCAACCCTCGGAGCAGCGCCGCACGCAAGACACGGTTGTATCCAATGTTCCACAGGTGAGGGCCCAAGGCAGACCCCTGTTGAACACCGCACCACGTCACAAACCGGATTACTCGGCCATCTCGCCCAATGCACACAATGGTCCGACGTCGCAGGTATTGGGCGACGATTCTGCGCATGTATGTGGGAAGTTCCAAGTCGCGAAGGCCCTCCTCAATCGCCTCATAAGGCAATGTATTAAAAGCGTTGGCAATGTCAAGAGATATTGCCACTACTGCGCCATCACCAGCTGTCCCCATCTCCGAAAAGTCTTTCACTTCGAGAATTGCGTCAATTGTTGAGCGCTGTGCACGGAAACCAAACTGTGCCTCTGACAGGTTTGGTCCCTCTTGCTCAAGATGTTTGACAATTCTTGACGCAATCACTCGTTCCAGTAACTTACCCGCCTCATCCAGAAGGACTATGGGCCTATAAGCCGACGGGGAATCGATGGGGCGACCTTCCTTTCGGAGAAGTACTAATTTCCCCCCTTTCCAGCATTCTGGAAACTCTCCTTGGGCCAGACAGGTGCTAAATAGTTCCCGGAGCCTCTCCTTCAAAGGACCTAAAGACTTTACCCAGATGCGCCCGGGAATTCCATCAGGCCCTGGGGCGGCCTTGCTCTTTTCTTTGAGCCTCAGGATAGCGGCACTAAGCTCGTCATCCGTAACAGGCGGGACCTCACCTAATAATTCATTATTACCGACCAAGAGTTCTGAAATAGCCACAGTCGGGAACAACGTGGACACTATTCTGGTGAGCTGCTCCGGGGGAAGCGTCTCCACGACTGGCGGTCCACGGCCGAATTTCTTCCTCACTGTCGTAGGCCTGGGGGCCCAAGCCTCTGCCTCTGCTGCCTCATCAAGCGCCTCCAGGTCCAAATTCGAGAGCGTCCACCGTGGAAACTCCGCACCTCTCACCGATTGGCGAGGGGTCAGCTGGGCGGTTTGTGGGGGGAGACAATATATCTGATATAAAGATGATCAGACAGCGTCTCAACGTCCCTCATCATCCTCCAGTCACGGACCATCTCTCCGACCGCAGGGCTGGCAAAGGTGAGGTCAACTATCGAACTCCCCTGATGCTGAACGCAGGTAGCTGCGTCCCCGCGGTTCAGATTCGAGATCCTGGTCGAAACGACCCACTCCAGCACTGCATCGCCCCGGGCGTTGGTCACGGACGATCCCCAGGCTGCGTGCTATGCGTTAAAATCGCCGGCGACAAGAACGGGCCTAGGAGCCGTTCTAAATACTGCCGCCTGCAATTCGCCAAGAAATGCCTCGTATTCGGCGAGAGGTTTATTCGGGGAGAAGTAGACACCGAAGATTGTTTACTCCCCCCAATCCACTGCTACGTATCCTTGGCCTGTTTCGCGTAATATTAGCGGGGGGCCATTGTCGTTACCATAAATGGCTACAGAGCCCAATGCGTCCCCGAACCAGGTGTTACGGGTCGGGACGTAATAAGGCTCGGTCACTATCGCTACGTCTATCTGCCATTGCGTCAGTGCTTCGAAAAGCAAGTCCTGGGCACCAGCGCAATGATTGATGTTCGCTTGAAGGATTTGTAATAGGCGTCTATCCATGATTGGTGTCCATTACTTCCTCTCGTCGGGTTAATGACCGAGCCTCCCTTGAAGCTTTAGCTCTTTTGTTGCGTCCCTTCTTCGGAGGGGCACATGCTTTGCCGCCAATTGTATGGTCTGCTTTCCTACCCGCTTCTGCGCACACTACGCAGTGGGGCTTGGCCGTGCAGTCTGAGGCCTTGTGCCCGGCTTGTCCACACCGGAAACACAACTGGCTTCTATCTACCTCCGAGGTGCACCGCTGTCCCACGTGACCTATCTCGAGGCAGCGGTAGCATTTCATGGTACGCTTCTCCAGGAGTTTGACTCGCGCCGAGCTCCATCCTACAAGCAGGCGACCCGCAGCCACCAAGGTGTTAGCGGCAGCCGCGGGACATTGCACCCACATTGTCCCAGTGCCTCCTGGACCTTCACGAACGTCACCCCCTTTGACATGTTCCGGGGAGCAACTTGTCCTGGCTATAACAGCTGCCAGTACTGCTTCCTTCGTCACCGAATCGTCAAGGCCTGAGACACGGATGTCCATGCATTTGACGGGTCGAGCGACTCTTGCAGTTCCGGCGAGGACGCCACGTAGCTTTTCAGCAAACTGATCCGCCATTTCGCTTGTCGCGGTGATGGGGAGCTCCATAATCTGGGCCCCAGTTGCTGCCCGTCTTACTCGAACGCCCTCAGTTAAACCGAGATCCGCCAAGTTATTTTCTTGACGGGCTTTGGTTATGACATCCTTGTACGAATATGTTGCACCGCGCTCAACTGCGTCGTGCTGCAGGGTTAACACCACCGCAGCAGTAGCAGGAGCCGATCCGTCTTTTGCGGTTCCTCTTTCTGGGTTTTGGCTTTTGAGAGGCTTTTGAGGCCTCTCTTGGCCCATCCTTTGTCGTATCCGGGTTCGTCGCATCCGAGTTCGTCTTGTCCGGTGTCTTTGTCTTCTTTCCCTTTCTTCTAGCCACTACGTTCCAGCCCTCTTCAGATGTAGAGGGACCGGGAATAGCAGTCGCTAATGAGGCCGGCAGTTGTTCTGCCGGTTTCTCCTTTTTCTGTTTCTTTCTACTTGCTGTCGCCGTGGGAGCCGTGGTGGCTGCCTTCTTGGAGGGCCCAGCTTGTGAAAGGGCGGGCCAATTTTCATCCAAATTTGTTTCAGCATTGCCGTTCTTGTTTTTGTCTGCTGCCAGTGGCGGTCTGAGCCGCTTTGCTGGGAGCAGACGGTCCTGCAATCCGTCGATGCGCGCATTAACCATGTTTGAGGTTCTCTCCATTATAGAACGGGAGAATTCTTCAAACATGGCCCGTATTCCCGCGACTGTCAGTTTCTCCTGGTCATCTTGTTGCGCCCGAGTAGTTCTTACCAGGGGCGGTGGCCTTGATGGTGCCTCCTGCGCCTGGCTCACCTTTTCCCGTAGCAGTGCTATCTCCTCTCGAAGGCGGATGTTCTCAGCCTCGAGTTTTAATGTGTCCTCCTTGAGATTGGCGAAGCCAAGAACTGACTCTTTTACCTTTGCCTCTCCCTCCTTGAGGGCCTTGGTAAAAGTACCCTTAAGGTTGCTACTCTTAGCACGGACCATTTTAATAATCTCCAGACCTTGTTCCCCCATCACTTTGAGTTTGGTGGCGGCTGGGAGCTTCTCAAGTGCCTCTTGCTCCGCCTGTTTTTTGCAGCTTGAGCTGCTTGTCGCTGGGCTTTGTGAGTTGCCTCTGCGACTTCTTTTTCCTCTTGCAGCCGGAGGTCCTCGTATTAGAGTTCAATATAACTCCGTCTCGCTGCAGCAATGCCCACATACTGCCCTGTCGTACGGGGACGCCCTCGCCCTCTTTTGGCGGGCTTTTTCTGTCGTGTTTTGGAGTGAATGGATCTCTCGGAGTCTCCATTATCTGATTCAGACAGCAATAATCTTCGCTTGCCCGTTACACTACTTCCAGCTCTATCGCGAGATGATGTGCGAGAGCTGCCGGCTGTTCTCATTGTGTTGACGGAACAGTCGGAATCGTCAAGTCTTTCCAAAAGCACCATCGGTGTCCGTTGCGATTGCCTTAAGTCGTCATTTAGGGATATCGAGTCCGTTTCCGGTGCGGTTATGTGCACCAGCCCCGAACTGTCACGCGTCACAGCGCCCACCTCCGAACTACTCGCCGCAGTAGCGGCCACCTCTTCACACGCATTGTCGGCACCCCCCGTACGTGGGCCAGACTCCTGGTAGTGAGCCAGGAGTGCGGGATTCTCCAACAGAGTTGGTACCCGCCCGGGGACTTATTTTTACAAGGCGTTCTTCCATCTTTGATCATTGAGGCTGATTCTGGCCTGACCAATTAGGGGTGGTTCTGCCCCAGTGCCCTTGCGACACAGCCGCCCGCTCGCCACGCAACCCACGGCCGGGCACCAGAACCCTGGTTTGGGGACCCACGGGTCCATCCGTCACACAAACACTCACTGATAGCACACACATACAAGCACACGCTGGTGTAAAGAAGGAACAAATAAAGGAAAGACAGGGAGAAAAGACGATGAAAAGACAGAATAGATAAAATATAATAAGCAAAACAAGAGTACTAATAAAAAGGAGAGAAAGATAGAGACAGACCGGCGATCAGCCACCCTGAGTACCTCACCCCGTGTAAAAGGCGGGGTGGCGTACCCAGGGGCCCAGGGATACCAACTACGAGGAACCGGTTCCACCCCCTTGTGCAGGAACCTAGATAATTACTATTTTAAACTGAAAAACAACTCAAACATGTTAAATATTTTCGTATGAGAAAATGATTTTGGAATTACGTATGTATGAGAATTTCGAGGGTACCCGGCCACTTAAGACCTCAGATCGCCTGTAAATTATTTTTCCCTTAATTTTATAATATTTTCCTCCTTTTCTAATGGGTTTCATCCTACCATATTTTTTTTTGTGTTAAAATTATTTGTCTTGGTCTAATGTAGTTTCATGTTAAAGGTTGTCAATATGTCGACCCTTCACTTCTCATAATTTCTTCATAGGACCAAAAACTTTGAAAAGTACCAATAATAGGGTCAAAACGGGACGGGATACATGGTTCTTTAATGGTTTATAGTAGTGATTGGTGATGATAATGATGAATGTAATTTGCGTAGTAGCATATGCTTTCCGTTCTTAAAACAACGTCGAAACTCCCAAACTTGTATCTATGAAGAGTCAGAAGTTCTCTCAGCACCTTCCAAACCATAGTATACCCGATGCAAAATCTTACTTGTTGGTAGCATATGCTTAGAATACTGCTCACGAAACCGAAGTCATCACATGTTTCCATGTAAATTTTGAGGAGTTCCCTCGATTTCTTATGGATCCCTTCATCAGGTCACCACTTTTATGAATACGGTATCAAATTGGGATGATAACCTTTACACCAAAAGAAAAATTTTGAAAATCGGTTCACAAACGGCGGAGTAATCGTTGAACATAAAAAACGAACATAACACCTCCTATATTTTGAAAGTCGGTTAAAGTTGTAGCCTAAGTGTTATTCTGATGTATAAGCTATATTAATGTAATGTTTCATTAAAATCCGTTCAGTAGATTTTGCGTGAAAGAGTAACAAACATCCATACATCCAAACTTTCGCCTTTATAATATTAGTAGGATATGTATACAGCTACCTATGACATTTTTTTATAACACCGACACTGTGAAAATCGTCTACCTAAATACCAAAATTAGGTACTCTATCATCAAAAGTAGGTATTCTATAGCTGAGGTACCTAATTTTTCGTTACTGAGTCCAAAAAATATTAAAAGAAAATTTTGCATTCAGTATATTATATAAGTTTATTTTAATTTATACTAGTTATACTTAAAAAGAACATAGCAATACTTAGAATATAATACAAATAAATAATAAATAAAGAAAAACCTTAAGTAATTCAATTGTGGTTAGTAAAACATAAATACTCTGAGTATTTACTCTGGTCTGAGTAAATACTCAGTAGCTTACCCATCCCTGACTATGGCTCTTCGTACATACAACTTTCATTTTTGGAATTTGTTTAATAAAGTTAATTTAAAAACTGTGGTCAACTTGTCCGACAAGAATCACGCAGCGTTTGGAGTGTCCGACACCCCAAAGATGTCGCTATTACGTCACTATGGCTCTTCGTACATACAACTTTAATTTTTTCAAATTTGTTTAATGAAAATAATTTAAAAACTGTGGTCAACTTGTCCGACAAGAATCACGCTGCATATTGGAGTTTCCACCACCCCAAAAATGTTGATGTGACGTCATTATGTCTCGCCGTACATACAACTTTAAATTTAGTAGTTTTTGATTTAAAATAAAGTAGGGTAAATGACTAGTGATTGGAACTGTCCAAAAAAAACTGGCACTGGCCAGTCATTGGAAAAATACAAAAACACAATATTTATTAAGGTTGCTTTAAAAACTGCCTGTTTTCAAAGTAATAGAACGCCTGATTTTAAAGAAAAACAGGCAGTTTTAAGCAACCTTAATAAGGGGAAGGGGAAGAGAAAGCCCTTCAATATTTAAATAATCGGCCAAGTGCGAGTCGGACTCGCGCACGAAGGGTTCCGTACCATTATAGAGCAAAATTAGGCCATAAATTGTGCTTTTGTATGGGAGCCCCCCTTAATTTTTTATTTTATATAAATATTATTATTCAATATTAAAGTAAACATATAATTAAGGATTTTGTGAAAAATTCAAGTACCTACCTGTTGTCATTATTAATATAGAGCAAAAAAGACAAAAAAGTCACATTTGTGGTATGGGAGCCCCCATTAAATATTAATAATTTTCATTTGTTTTTCTTATTTGTAGTTATAGCGATAATATATATATATAATCTATGAAAATTTCAAATCTCTAGCTCAGGGGTTCCCAAACTGTGCGCCGCGGCGCCCTGGTGCGCCGTGGAAAGGAAAGAGGGGCGCCGTGAGTCGATCCTCCATCATTATCTATAGCCACTAATATTATTTAAAAATAAAATTATAATTTATGAACTATACAAAGCAGGCAGATGATTAAATATTTGCTTATATAATATTATTAACCCGCTTAACCTAACCATAATCATTAAAGGTGTTTATTTATGTACCTTTTTGTAATAGCTTGGTAAAGTAGGGCGCCGCGCCGTGACAAAATATTGACTTGTAAGTGCGCCGCGGGCTGAAAAAGATTGGGAACCCCTGCTCTAGCTATTATCGTACTTGAGTTACAGCCTGGAGACACACAGACGGACAGACGGACATACAACGAAGTCTTAGTAATAGGGTTCCGTTTTTACACTTTGCGTACGAAACCCTAAAAAACCGGCCAAGTGCGAGTTGGACTCGCCTATGAAGGGTTCCGCAGCAGCAATAAGGTTTATTTCTATGAAGTTAAAAGGTTTATGATTTATTTTTATATTTCCGTTGATTTAATGAAAGTTAAATTAAGGTAAATACAATTTATGACGTATAAAAAAAACTACTATTATTATAATATATTATTTTTAAGATTATTATAAGTATGAATTCATGCCGAATTACGGCTTTGTAGGCCCTATAGTCTCTGAGAAAAACCGCGGACAGACAGACGGACAGACAGACGGAAAGACAGACAAACGGACAGACATACTGAAACTATAAGGATTCCTTGTTGACTACGGAACCCTAAACAAAACATTTAACGTGCACGTTATAACGTTATCGTCGACGAAAATAACGATTTATTGACCACCTAGGTATTAGGTAATTGGAGTTTTATAGCGATCTTCTTTTATAGTCTACCACCAGTGCACATGGGTGATGGAGCCTGATTAAGGGTTAAAAGCGTCTTCATATTATATCTCCATATATTTTACTTCCCAGGGAATTCTTCTTCTAAATTGTTTACCACCCAGATAGTAAATTGAGAACAAAAAAGTCCTTTAAGGGCCAACCCACACGTACCACAACCACACGACAACCACAACCACACCACAAACACACGACGTGGTCGGGCGTATATTTCGTATTGTAAATGAACTGGACCATTCACACGTACCACATTTTGCAGTCGTTGTCGACCACTTGTAAAATACCGACCACATCGCAACCACGGCCGACCACGTCGCAACCACGTCGCAGTTTCATTAATATCCCTCCTACTTGTATTCTCGTTGTATCACTGGTACATAAGAATTTTTATCTAAAGCTCGTAGATGAGCCGACTCACGCTTGACTGATTTCTTAAATTTCTTAATTTTTTGTTAATCTACATATAACACACGACCTGTGTGCCAAATTTCATAACGCTAGGACATTTGGAAGTGACCTCTGAACTTCGTAGATGAACCGACTCACGCTTGACCGATTTCTTAAATTTCTCTTTGTTAATCTACACGTAACACACTATGTATAGCTTATTAAATAAACTATTGTCTGCACACGACGCAACTACATCGCAACCACTGGCGATAACGCAACCACGTCGGCATTTTGACAGTATCACAACGCAACCACAAAATGCTGCAGCGACAACATTCACACGTAACCACTGCTCGACGACATTTTGTCGTTGCGATGTTATGTGGTTGTGGTACGTGTGGGTTGGCGCTAAAAGTTATTTGTTGAGGATAAAATAGTTTTTATTGATTCCTGAAAAATTTAATTTCAGTTACTGAAGAGGTTTTTGAAATTACCGATTCAATTATTGTAGTAGGGGAGCCCAGGGTGCTATTCATGTGGTCACTCGAGCGTCATGGATACCTAGTAGGTTTTTTTACATTAGGAAAAACGATAAAAAAATAATAAGAACGTTTTTTATTTTAGCGGTGGGTTCAGAAACTGCAGTCATTTTAAAGTTTTGAAAAGGAAAATATATTCAGAAAATTGCCTATTTAAGTCAGTTATTAATAATATATTTTTGACAACAAGGACTAAATCACTTAGTTTAGTGCAAAATAAAATATCTGTGAAGCTTAGGTAGGAAAATATGAAGCTTTATTTTTTTATGTTTCAGTGCTTTATATGGAAGCTTCTTTGGGGTATACTCAACATCCCCTATCTTAATTTGACAGATCCGATGACATTTCAATATAAAAAAAAAGATTTAACCCACCACGTGAGAAATCCGATTTCCATACCATCATAACTAGACACATGTTGGAAGCCTATACAAGCTTAATCTGACACGCTTGAGCTTGTTCCGAAATCCCTCTTCCAATCGCCGTGGTCGTATGTATGCCCAATTTTACTATCTACAATGAATTTGTTTTGCTATAATAGTAGGTGGCATACGACCACGGCTATCCTTTAAACATTTCCATATCCCTATAAACTGTTTTCTTGTTTCGTACTTTTTAGAGCGCGTTTTAGTAGTCGGGTTTTAGTTTTTTAAACTTTATTTTTATTTCAATTATTTTGGGGCTAAAATTCGCTCGATAAATTTCTTAACCTTCCCAACTCCTCAAATGATCGACGACCATATTAAGGATATTTTACAATTTATTTGGTTCTAGTGAGCAAATGAATAGTTATTTATTGTTTCGCTAGCTGTTGCCCGCGACTTCGTCCGCGTTAGCATAGCATAATAACGGAGATGGTTAATTTTCTCCTTTTTATGGTCGCTTACTCAAAGGGTAAAAACGGGACCCGATCACAAAGATGAAATATCAGCCTGTCCGTTTGTCCATATCCAAGCTGTATCTCAAGAACCACGCTCAACACTAACGATGCGACAACATTTCCAGGTACCTGCACCCTCGGCCGGAACTTGGTGGGGCGCAGCCGAGTTCCGGCCGAGGGTACAGGTATCACACGGTAATCAAAATATGATACTCAAAAAGTATGTTTAGTTTAGGGTACAATAATTTCACTTTCAATTTATAACTTTGTTCCGAAAACAGGAGAATTAAAACTTAACACCAACGACGCAACTACATGTTCAGGAAGGGGGGGGGGGGGGGGGGATCTTGGGGGGGCGCAGCCCCCCCAAGATCAGCCGAGGGTGAAGGTTTTTTTTTTTTTTGTTCTCCTTTTTTGCTATCAGCAATCAGCTTTATGGAAGCTATAATCTGATGAGGTCGCTTTTAATAGGAGTAGGTGGATGTTGTTCCCTTGAACATCATTCCAAGTTTAAAATCTGTTTCCTTTTAAGGCGAACAGTGTCTCCTGTAGTATTGAGGAGATTTTGCGCAAGTACGTTTTGGTGTTCTTTAAGTCTGCTCTTATATTTAGTGGTATGAATTTACTGTTTCCTTTATTGTATCTAGTTGCAGGTGTTCATGGATTTCTGAGTTCCGAATAAACCATGGCGCATTAGTTAGAGTTCTGAGCACATTATTTTGGAACCTTTGCAGGATTTCTATATTTGAGTTACTTGCGGAGCTCCAGAGTTCTATGCCATAAGTCCAGATTGGCTTTATAATACTTTTGTACACAAGTACGAGTTTAATATTTTTTTTTAAATTAATAAACTCGTAGTTTATTGGTCAAAGATAGCTGTGAGTTACGACCTATCAGCCACAGTAGGCCTTTAAATTTTATATTCGCTTCACTCTTTTTTGCTTTGATGTGCTTGGCCCATGTGAGTCGCTTATCCAGGTGCATACCAAGATACTTAACACAGTCGCTTTTTAGCAGCACTTCACCTCCTAAGTGCATGGCGAGAATTCTTTTCGTCTCAAGGTGAAAGTTATGTGTGTCGATTTTGTGGTACTAGATTTTATTCTCCATTTGTTCAGCCATTTATTTATTTTGTTAAGTTGAACTTGGAGTTTTTCAGAGGCCTTCTCTGGATCGCTGTCACTAGCGAGGCAAGCCGTATCGTCTGCAAATGTAGCTGTTTCCACTTCTTCAGTCTGGGGGAGATCTGCTGTGTACAGTGTGTATAGCATTGGTCCTACCACTGAGCCCTGGGGTACTGACGCTTGGATGTCATATAGTTCAGATGTTTCTTCTTCATATTTTACTTGGAACTTTCTGTTGGTCAAGTACGATCTCATAATCATGTAATAAGAGGTGGGTAGCAGTGTTTTGAGCTTGTACAGCAGTCCCTTGTGCCAGACCCTGTCGAAGGCTTGCTGGACATCCAGGAATACTGCAGAGCAGTACTGTTTCTTTTCGAGCGACTGTCTGATTTTATGAACAACTCGATGCACTTGTTCTACGGTAGAATGTCCTGATCGAAATCCGAATTGGTGGTCGGGTACCAGTTTGTCTTTTTCTAGAAGAGGTTGGAGTCTGCTGAGATATAGCTTTTCGAACACCTTTGATAGGATCGGGAGAAGACTGATAGGTCTATATGAACTTAGTTCTGTTGGAGGTTTACCTGGTTTGGGTATCATAATTATCTGTGATACTTTCCACAGATCTGGAAAATATTGGATTCTGAATATTGCGTTAATTAGCATTGTTAAATACACAATTGCTTTTTTTGGCAGCTTTTTGAGTATTTCGGCAGTAATGAGATCAAATCCTGGAGCCTTTTTGTTTTCTAAGCGTAATATTGTTTTGTAAGCTTCTTTTGGTGTTACAAGTTTTAATGGGGGGCTTAGTTGTTGGTCGCTCGCCAGGAATGCATCAATCTCACGTTCAAAATCGATGTCATCAGATTCGTTTGGCTTAAACACGTGACTTAAATGGTGGGCAAATAGTTCAGCTTTTTCTTTAGCTCCGCGGATCCATGGACCATTTGGTGGTTTAAGTGGCGGTATACTTTGTTGTGGCCTTTTAAGGTCTTTCGTAATTTTCCATAGTGAATAATTATCCTTTTTTAATGCTGAAAGAGAAGAAATTTTTTCTTTGAACATATTGTTTCTATTTTCCCGAATCATTGTTTTGAGCTCTCTGGCTGATTTTAGATAAAGGGTTTTGTGTCCTTCTTGTCGACTCAATTGCCACCGTCTACGAAGTCGTCTTTTTTCTTGTAATTTGAGGCGAATTACGTAGGGTATGTTTTGAAGAGTTTCAGTATGTTTTAGACTCGGTGTAGAGCGCCAGGCAGCTGTTTGTATCGCGTTGGTGATATAGAATGTCGCCTTCTCAATGTCATCTTCGGTTTTCAACTTGACATTGAGATCTATGATTTCTTCAAGGTGTTCAGAGAATGCGTTCCAGTCGGTTTTTTTATTGTACAATACTGGTTTAGATTTTTTATAGATAGCTGTTGTGCTAATGGTGGCTATAACAGGACTGTGGTCAGATAGGCAATCAGCCGATGTTTCCACTGCTACATATACATGAGATAATCCTTTTGTTACATAAAAGTCAAGAAGATCTGGTGTTCTATTCATATCTGTAGGCCAATAAGTAGGTTCTCCTGTTGATAGTGATGAGAGTTGAAGTTTTTCTAAGCATTTTTTTAGTTCTCGTCCACGAGTAGTAGCTAGCCTAGAGCCCCAGTGTGGATGTTTACAGTTCCAGTCTCCGCCGCAAATGAACTTATGGCCGAGAGTCATGAAGTAAGTGGTGAGTGTATCTTCTTTCAGTTTGTGTTTTGGGGGGCAGTAAATAGCACTTATATTAATGGGACCCATGTTTGTTTCCACGGTGATTGTAGTTGCCTGGAGATATTCCTCTCTAAATTTGCTATGTAAGTGGTGTTTTATGTTCTTTTTTATGATGACAGCAGTTCCTCCATTTGATGTATTTCCGGGATGGTTTGTTGTGTATACATTATATTCGTTATATTTCACCGACTTTTGGTCATTAAGGTGTGTTTCAGATATGAGCGCAATATCTATCTTGTTTATCTTGATCAACGTTTCAAGGTCGTATTGGTTTGGGACCAGACCGTTGATATTGAGGGTGATAATACGCAATGGGGTCATTATTATTTGTTTTCCACTAGTTTGGTGATTAGGGCTAGCATTGAACCCACGAGTGCTATTAGTTGGTCTATCTTTTCAGCTTGTTTACAGATTAGTTCTTCTAGATTATTATATCTACGCTTTTCTTCAGGTATATGGTGGTAACTTTCGTCAGATCTAGGTTTATCTTTGCGATGTGTTCTCTGCGACCCTTCTTGGCCGTCTGTATTCTTATTGTCTTGTTGTCGTCCTGATTTTCTTTTTGATTTGTCAATCCATGTTTGTGTGTTGTTGTTAGTTTTTTCGATAGTTCCTGTTGTGTCATTGCTCGTTTTTTTCGCCGGTGTTTTGGTTTTTAAGGCTTTGTTCATGATGTCATTATATCTGTGGGGTCCATAGTTCGTTTGTGGAAATGGTATTACGTCTTTTTGTGTTTCAGTTCTTGGTGTCATTTTGTTTTCATTTTCTATTGGAGTTCGGGTTTTATGGTGTGGTGTTTGTTTGAGTAATTTTATTTTTTTTCTCGACAGTATTTCTTTATATACTTGACAGCCTTTGTAGCTAGATGGATGAGCACCAGAGCATAGCGCACATACAGCAGGTGTATTTTTGTCCATTATACAAGATGTTGTTTTGTGTGGACCTGCACATTTCACACATCTGTATGGCCTCATGCAATTGTTTTTTGTATGTCCGTATTGTTGGCATCTATTGCATTGGACTACTGTGATATATGGTTTTCTAGGATCTTCAATTCTAACTACTTGATTGTAGATGTATTTTATGGTTTTTATTAATTTATTGTTTTCGTTTGGGTGGACATTGACGAAGAACACATTCATAGGTTCCTTAGTACCTTTTCTGCGGGCTGTAACTATCTCACCCTCTACCTTGTTTCCAGTTTCCTCTATTGCCTGAACAATTGCATCTACTGGAGTGCTGTGGTGCAGGTTTTTAATGACAAATCTTGGGCATCTTTCTTGTTTGTATGTGAAAGTGTGCCCAATTAGTCCTTTAGCGCGTATATGTTCAATCATAGTTTTGTATATTTCAATGGATTTTGTAGATATTGACAGTTGATTCTTTGACAATATTCTGTAAGAGTAATCTTCAGTTTTTACGACCTCTGCGATGAAGCCTGTTAGCATTTTGAGGTCTTCTATACCGTATAGCATAATTGGTGGTGGTTTAGATGTTTTTTGTTTCTTGCTTTTTTCAGTTATGTCCGTATCACAGTCCAAGTTTAATACGGAGAAACTATTGGAAGTGGGAATATTTTCTTCTTGGTCCGAGATGATGTCATAGGCTTTGTCCTTAACTTGTTCGCGAGATGTGTAAGTTTTAGCTAGTATACATACAGGCCAAAATCATAACCCTCCTTTTTGCTTCGCCGTAGTCGGGTAATTAACTTTATTAAACAAATTCCAAAAAATGAAAGTTGTATGTACGAAGAGCCATAGTGACGTCATAGCGACATCTTTGGAGTGTCGGACACTCCAAACGCTGCGTGATTCTTGTCGGACAAGTTGACCACAGTTTTTAAATTAACTTTATTAAACAAATTCCAAAAAATGAAAGTTGTATGTACGAAGAGCCATGGTGACGTCATATCGACAATTCCAGGAGTCAAGCATTCGAAAACGCAGCAGCGCCGAAATTTTTCGCATAGAAAAGTTTGTCGGATTCATCGTAAACAAGGCACTCACAAAGTGGTTAATTTGTATGTATCAGAAAAAAGTTAGTTCCTTGTACTGGGGACTACCAGGTTTTCACACAAATTAAATGAAATTTCCGCACTAAACTTGAATGAATAACAAACTAGTGTCATAGACTAAGGAAATATACTAGATACTAGTATTAAGTGCCCTATGATGGTATCTTAAATTTTTGAGCACTTTGATATACAAATTCCAAGTGTGGCGTGGTCAGGAACGTTTTTACAACACAGCACACGTGTCCATAACGTCTAACCCAAACATTGGAACTTACCTTAAGTAATGACTCAGCAGCCGACGACAAGTGACTTGTTACTAGCGACATTCCTTGACGAACATTTCTGTAAAACGATTAAATAAGTAAGCATTTGTAAGGTCGTGGTACGCGATTCTAATTTTTACTGCCTTGATTTTCTCGGAACAACGTGTACAGTATAGCAGCTAAGAGCCTGTCCACACGGCGCGTTGCGTCAGCGTTGCGTCGACGCAGCGCTGCCGTTTGACGTATATGCGGCTACCCGGGCGCTGCGTCATCGCAGCGCGGCGTTATTACGAAGCAGTCTTAACGTCAACACCCCCTCCCGTTTCGTCTCGGGGGCTACTGTCCGTCATGTGTGCGTTGCGACGACGCAGCGCGCCGTGTAAACACCTTGGTTATTTGTATGTAAAACAACACAACGGTAGCGCTGCGCCGACGCAACGCTGACAAAACTCGCACCGTGTCCTTCAACTATACAGAGATTAAAAAAAAAAGCTCAGCGCTACAATTTTTGTCAGCACACTCACGAGGGCAGGTCGGTGTGCGTGTAGTTGACGAGGTGGACGAGCTTGCGCGCGGTCTCGCGGGCGAGCAGCACCACCAGCTCCTCCAGCGTGTCCGGCCGCGCCTGGTTCTCCGGCTCCGGCGCGCTCAGGCTCGCGTACAGCTCCTTCGCCTTCGACCACGCGAGCACAGGGTCCGTTGCTATCTGTGAAGGAGATACAATAAGCATGGCGCAGTCGCAGACGCAAAATCTGTTTAACATGTGAAAAAATTTGTCAAATGTTATTAGTTACGGCGTGACGATGTCGGGACATACTCTCATAGTAAGTATAAGATATTTCCTTGGAAGCGTATGTTTAATATTAACTATATATTATGCTACAGATTAAACGGCATTCTACAGCGTGTTGCGCGTTCAGACGTATTATGCGCGTTTTCTGATTATAACGCGTGTTTTCCCAAACGCTACAGCGTTAGAAAGCCATGATAAAGCTTTTTTGGACAATACAAAAGTCTAGAGAGATAATTATCTCTATCATTGCCCGATCTGCTTCGGCTCTCTATCTGTGCAATCACTGACAGACGGTTAAAGTCGATCACGGACCATCCATCCAGGGCGTAGGAGGCCCCAATACTTACAAGTTCAGCAACATAGACGAGCACGTGTATCTGCTCCCTGATGGCCTTGGCCTCGGCGAGCGCCTGTCGTGTCAGTCGTCGCTGCAGCTTGCGTCTCAGCCGCTGCCCGTGCTGCACCGCCTGCGCCGCGCGCGCCCTGCCCCCCTCCCCCGCCTCGCCGTCCACCGCGTCCGCGCTCGTCACTATGATCACCACTGATCAGAACAGAATGTTTCAGCCCAGTTTGCCCCGTAGCCCACTTTCAGATTATGAGAAGCATCGAAATATTTATGAGAATTATAATTTTAATATTATTGTCTAATCGAAGGACCATCTCATTTATGATGACGATTAATAAGAATAAAATTGGGATATTTTCTGTATATACTGGCTTTATAGCTTTCAAAACAGACTCCCGTGATACGGAGGAAGGCGTCTAGTTACATTTGTGTGTATACCGCCTTCATCCATATTACGGCAGAAGGATTGATGAATTCTAATGTCACAGGTTACACGGTCAAATTTTCATCAATCTCTAACCCACTACAAATCGTCTAACCCACGGATTGATGGATTGATTGTATTTTTAATATTGAACTTTTTAAACCCATCAATATTCCGTCAGTCAGATTGATGGATCAGATTGATGAAAATTTGACCGTGTAACCTGTGACAATGCAAATGGTTCGAACCAACTGCAACTCAAGGACGTTATATTTTAAGATACAGTTTTATCGGGAATATATCCGACACTTGAGTAATATATAGTGTCCGTCTGATAGAATCTGGCGCTGATTTATCTGCCTCACTCAGGGTCCAGAGTCCACAGTGACTTATCTACAATTTGTCACCTCTGGGACAGATAACCTCGACCAGCAATCTACTGCATCCGTGATCGGAACTTTCAAATAATTTAGTTTGTCATTCTAATGATAATTAAACACATTAGGTAACTACTTTATTGAGTTGAGGAAAATATACGTGTATTGGAAGCATAAATTTTTTTCTTAATTTAAACAAGGTTTTTTTTAAACATAAATAGATAATGGTTTCTTAACGAAATAATGCGCAAGTTAGTAGTCTAAAATCAGAAAAAATAGAGTATACTTTTGATCGACCAACTATTCTGTAAATAAAACGAGAGGTTTTGGGGATTTCCACGTCTTATCTACGTATCGAAAGTACGGTAAGTCATATTATCAGCTACTGCGTTAATTCATGGTCTGCTTAGTGCTTTAACGATACTTTCATTAACTACAATAATTCGATTTCTACGTCCAGAAGTAGGTCCGGAAAGAGTATGGTAGACGATGCGGTCAGTGGTCGATTCCAATTAGACAACACCCAGACGGACGATAACGCCAATATAAATTAGTGTATCACCCGGACTTTAATTACTTGTCGTCTAGGACAAATATATTATTTATAAGTAAACAAACACTAAGGTAATTATGTTTCTTTATGTGCAAACGTAACATAATTTAAAGAAACGCATAACATTTGAGGAAAACGATTACATTATAAAACTATTTTTTGTCACGATTTAAAAAGATTATGCAAATAAGTTTGCCGTGGCCCGGTAGAATAGAGCGTAGCTCTTGACTCGGAAGTTTGATCTTATTCCATGTTAATGAACACAATATAATTTGTATCTTATTTACAAAATAATCTCATTATATTTTTCAGAATGAGATTGGTCGAATTTCGGTTTGGGGAAATTGTTAATAAAAAAATGATTTGTTTTTACATGAAGATCGAACTGGCTCGATTGATACAGGATCGATCACCTTTGACAAACGAAGTCAGGAGGACAGAGAGATGGGTAGTATCAGGTAGGTAAGATTCTCACCGTCAGCGGCGTCCTGCTGGTCCGGCGGCAGGATCCTGTCGACGTACTTGTCGGCGGTGGAGAGCGCGCGGTCCAGCACGGTGGCGGTAACGGCGGTGACGCGCGAGTCCAGCACCGCCGAGCCCAGCTGCGTCACCGAGCCCGCGCGACGGAGGACGAACTGACGGGTTTCCGAGTACATCTGTTAATACCACGGAAAGTTAAATAAAATAAGCCAACCCGCGAACAGTTGTTTCACAAAACGGTATGGTTGTTTTTTCTATAATCGATTTTAAAGGGAGCTTATCTATGTATATTGCGATAAAGTTGTATTTTCGAAGCCGTAAAATTAGACTCCAAGTTTTTATATTTGCCACTCTTTACTCGTAGATAAATCATTACTCTAATAAGCTACCCATCCAATGAAACATCCTCACAATTATTATAACATTTGTATGATTATTTTTTTGTGATGCAATCGTAAATAAATTTAGAGATACATTGAAGAGGTTTAAAAATCCACATGTTAAGTAAATAGTACTATCAAAGAAGTTGATTTATAGGCAGATCACAGATAGCGGAGCTACGTAATTTGGTCGCGTTATGTAAAACCCAGCCGACATAACCAATATTGAATTGACATAATCCGACCACATGACGTAGGCCCGTCAACTGCCTTTCGATCAATTTCTTCCATGGTACTTACAGCCTGTGGTGGTAAGTATATAGAGGGCACCCTCTTCTCGACGATGTCGAGAGACTTGCAGAGGAAGCGGTCGAGCTGGTTGATGGGCGACTCCAGCAGCTGCACGGCCGGCAGCGCCAGCTGCACCCCCGTCGCCAGGGACTTCTCCCCCAGGGTCAGGTACCAGCGGATTAGGGGATTGGATTCCTGAATTAAAGAATAATGCAATGAAGGTGTTCCTTCGAAGGTCCTAGTATACTTGCAAGCCAGTGATTGCACTGGCTATAGATTTGGAGAAAATGTACTGGAAATAAACGAACGTCTCAGCGGTCTCAGAAAAATTATAACGTGTCAGGTATAGATACACTAAACTTAATCTAATCAGTGAAAAAGTTAATTTTTACTTGATATAAACATTCTATATTATATTATACAAAACCACCACCATATTATATACAAAAATGATGAATGAGTTATTTTGGGGAGTACCTATTCTAATAATTATCACACTAATACGTTACACGTGTTCAAATTATAACTCCAGTTCGCGGGCGCCTAGACCCTCGATAATATTGAACAATATCACGTATTGCGTAATATTATTGACCGTCTAGGGTTGATATTGAACATCGCGCGCCTCCAATCTGATTATCAAATAAGCTGTTCAATAAAATTGGCGGTAAGTTTCAACAAAAAAATGAAAGTCGATGTGAACTCACTCTGATCGTGGAGTAGATCTTCTCTGTGACGACAATGCCGGACTCCACTATCGGTATGGTGGCGACTCGCTGCAGGGCCTCTAACCTCGGCAGCGCGGGCTTCTGTACTTTCGTCACTGAAAATACAATATAAAAATACTTAACAAGATGAAGACCAATGGTATATACATAGGTGTATATACCATTCGCCTCCGTGGTCTAGTGGTATAGAGCGCGGCTCTTGACCCGGATGTCGTGGGTTCGATTCCCGCGTTGGAAACATGATATTTCCAAGTTTGGTTAGGACAATGCAGGCTGATCACCTGATTGTCTGACAAGTAAGATGATCCATGCGTCGGATGGGCATGTAAAAAGTCGGTCCTGCGCCTGATCTCTCGCCGGTCGTGTCGGTCTGCCGTCCCACTGGGTTATGAGAGTAAAGGAATAGAGTGCTCTTGTGTACTGCGCACACACTTGGGCACTATAAAATTACTCCTGCGTAGCTGGCCTGGTTTCAATGAAACCGGTCATCGTCACCGAAACCGGTGTGGGAGCTATTATAGGTGTATATTACTGGAGGCCGGAGGGATATATATATTGTAACGTAGACCGTAGTATGCTGAAATACATAGCCACTTTGCGGCCAGCACAGCCAAAATCGGCAGCAGAATCATTCAAAACTCATCATAAATTAATTAGACTACTAAACAGAGGTAAAATCGTGCTCAAAAATTCCGTTACATACATTTAGCCCAAGCTAATAAAAGCGTGCTAATAATTTAAAAGAATTCCGCCAACTTCGGCGTTGCAGTGCTGCAGCGTGGTTATGTGTTTCGACCCTAATTGAATAAAAAAATGCTTGTATTTTCTATTATACTCGTAATATGAACAGCTTTAAGCGGAAAGGTAGTTTTTCGATATTCCGACCTCACACCTACTCCGAAATAGTCTGGGCTTATCCCATGATTTTTCGGCTTTTAAGATTCAATAGCTATCGCGTCTTGGAGGCCTATTCCCCTCCACGGACCTAGATACGCGCCAATTAATACATAATAATTTTAGACGCAGGTTACTTTTATTATCTTTCGTCTTATTAAAGTAGCGATGATACGCAATGGAGATATAATGTACCGAAATGTTACAATACTGGACTTTTTACACCAATCTTACATTTACAATGCAGTAAAGAAATACCACGAAGTTTTTATTTTTTGTGGAACTGGATCTAAGCAAAGTATAAGATGATGAAACTATGTAAATAAGAGACACACACACCGCTTATCACTATCATGCGCACGATCATAATAATATGGCTATTTACTAATCATATGTGTTGATCATTACTTTCACTATCTCACCATTTGTTTATAAAGTACGAGCACTTATCGAAGGTCAAGGGTGAGAAAGATAGTGGCGAAAGAAAAACAAATGACATACTTTTAAGACTATTGAGAACTTAGTAACTCTGAGATATTTCTGTAAATTATAATAATGTACACATTTATAAGTTACTGTCTATTTATGCAAAGGTTTTATATAAAATTATAATATTAAACTTAAAATAAACAAAACATTGTAAAAAGTGTATAATTTGAATGAGCGAAATTTTTGCAGGCAGGTGGGATACCGCGTTTCGTAGCCTTCTACATCGTGCTACGACGTAGCGCGTCGTAGGCGCTCGCAGACATTCGTAGCCAAAAGAGCTTAGAAATTCGCGTACTTTGCGAAAACCTACAATTATTTTGGATTTTCTAAATGAAATATTGTTAATTTTATTTGAAACATACTATACTGTTTACATATTTAATATTTCTATGTAATTCAAATTATTGTTATAATAAGTTAAAAAATATATGTAACATACTCATAAATCAAAATGTGAGTGGTTGACCAAAAAGGGACCTGAAGGATTGGAAACGGTTTTTTTTTAATTTTTTTTATTTTTTTAGTCCGTGGTCTTTTAGCTTTGTTTTGGTCTTACCAGAATATTTTTAGGTGCCGTAGTTTTTTTTTATGAATTTTTTTGTGAACCGCGCATGAGTCGTAACTTCTTTCTACACGAAAATTCAAACACGATTTACTCAAAATCAAATTATTTACCTTCTTTAATTTTTTATTTTTTTTTTATCGGTGGTATTTTTGCTTTCTTTTGGTCTAACTAGAATATTTTTAGCTTTCTTTTGGTCTAACCAGAATATTTGTAGTTTTTTTAGTGATTTTTTTTGTGAACCGCGCACGAGTCGAAACACGAAACTTCAAACGCGTTTTACTCAAAATCAAATTATTTACCTTCAGGTCCCTTTTTGGTCAACCACTCACAAATATGTCCTGCCCTATTTGTAATTTGTTGTGTATAAAATTAATAATTATACAAATCAAAAATAATTTAAAAATATAAAAAATCTATGATACCTTTGACTTTACTTTTATTCACAGCCTCTAACAACACTTCAGCCTTCTTCATAATAACACTATTGGCCCTTTGGTTTATTGTGAAAACTGCCGTGCCGTTTGTAGTTTTCGATTTCAAATTATTCACTGCCATTTTGCTTTACTTTTAAAGGTAATAATTTACTATTATATATATTATTAATATATATATATTATTAATGAGTAATATTATGTTTATTAAAAATATTTTGTAGCACAATCACCTTAATAGGTGTTCGTCAAAAGTTATAACGTTAAATGAGTGAATGCATTACAGTGTTCGTTTGTTTTTTCCAAAGGTTATCGGGGTGTTACTCTGGACGAGTCATATATTTCAAGCGGTGATATCAATTTTATAATAAGAGGCACCGGATCTTAAGAATGAATAAATAACATGATCGTCAAGGTTTCTTCATTACCGGTGTACACTCAAAAAATTTAAAAATAAACTTGATATTTAAAGAAGTTAATTTTATGGTTGCCTACTGTTATTTACTTATTGCATATTTTACTGCTATTTTCGTTAACTACTTAAAAACAGTTCACAAAGTTTCAAGTTTTGATTCGAATATTTCAAGAAGTAATTTTGTTCATTTAGGAATTATTGTTGTTTTTAAATAAATCAACTACTAGACATCAAACGAAATAATGTAGTACACTTTTTAAAAAGTTTCTTCAAACCTAAAAACTTACACAATATGAATCCTTCGATCGTGGATTCTTGGAAATCTATTGTTATTCTATTGTGTCTCGCTCACCGGTGAGCTTATGGGGCTTGATGGGTTAAAAAAGTTTTATAGATACCAAATTTTACCAGCATTCAGTTTCAGAAACCTGAGAAAGTTTACATAGGTAACGCATTTTATTTAAAAACTCCTACGAAGTAAGTAATTTTCGAACAAAAATTACTTACTTTCATGGCGAGTATATTTAAAAACTTAACTCGTTTTTACTTGCAATTTTTATCTACTTAATAATATTAACCTAACTAATAATAAACAATGTACTCACTGTTGTCAGCGGTAAGATCAGTGCACCCTGTACGTTGGCGTGAACACAACTACCGCCTCCCGCTGCTGTGTGGTCCCTATCGCGGCGCGCACACGTTAGCGACGCGCGACACATGCGGCGACACGCGACACATTCAGCGAATAGCCGCGACCATGTTTCAAACACCATTACCATAAAATCTACTTATTTTCCAAAATCCTTCTTCACAGAATTGTGTTAAATTTAAACTTGTTCTGATTAATTTTTCATGCAACAATAACGCAACTTTATTTTTTATCGATTATTCCATTTCCTATTAACATATCAAGCCCCATAAGAGCACCGGTGATCGCGACAACAATAGAATAACAATAGATTTCCATGAATCCGAGATCGAAGGATTGAAAGATGCGAAATTGTAGTTTTATACATATTTTACGTCACGTGGCGCAACCTAGATGCCAGTATGGAGATGAAATACAGACACTGTAACCAGCGCGCAGCGCAGCATTGCAATAGTTTATTACTTTCACCTAAGGCATTATATTGACTAAAAATTGATTTTTATGGACTAAATTAGAATTTTAGTCCTTGGCACAAATAATAATATTACCGAGGAGATACAAAAGGAATATGGTAAAAAGCCCATGCCCCATAGTCGACTCGAATTTGAATTAAAAAGCTATTAACATTTATTCTAGCAAGTCGCTCTACTCTAAAATGGTGTCAGTCTTAGCAGAACATTTCCGTGTATATTTGAATCGGACTTTACGCTTGCACGTTTAACACAAAAACTATAAGCGTGTACAATAAAGTCCATGTTATGTAAATAGACCTTAATCTCAAGGAAGAATACGGACCTCGATACATCTATCATGATTCACCAGGCTAATGTTATAGACAGAGTTATATTATTATACTCAATATTGTACTCTTGTACAGTACAGAAAATAAGTTAATCAGCCAATTATTATTAGCATGTTAAAACTTAGAAGTTCATAGGTTATAGTACCTATGAACTTCTACAAGACTTTCTGTAGTCAGAAAGTCTTGTTATAAGTTAAAAGCATTCAGAAAAATTGTTTACTGTTTACTACAACTATGATTTTTGGGAATCCTTAAAAACTTATAAATTAACTATCGTACAAATCCGTATAACTGTTATTTAATATGTCTTTTGAGAAACAATTATTATTATTTTTAACAAAAATTTAAAACCGACTTCCAAGGTAAAAACAATAATAACATCCTTATATGAACCAAAAAGTATTAAATAAAGTTTTCTATCAAAAGTGCCTTTTTCCGAATTCGGCTAAACCTCATCTATTTCTGTTCTCAATCTTCATCATTTTAAAGTCGGTACCAGATAGCTTAATCTTCAATTCTCTGACGAATATTTGAAACTTTTGGAACTGGCACCGACTTCAAAATTATGAAGATTGAGAACAGAAATAGATGAGGTTTAGCCGAATTTGGAAAAAGGCACTTTTAGATAGAAAAATTTATTTAATACTTTTTGGTTCATATAAGAATGTTATTATTGTTTTTACCTTGGAAGTCGGTTTAATTCATGAAGCCCCAAGCGGCCACATCCGGCCGCGATAACAATGAAAAAGCTATTGTGTCTCGTTTTGCCACGACTGATGGGTTAAATTTTTTTGTTAAAAATAATAATAATTTCACTCTTTTTAGCTACCTAGTAAAAACCCCCAAACTTTTATCTATAAGAAATCCGGAGTTCTCTTCTCCAATTTTTATTATTAATCTCTAAATTAATATTAATCTTTTTCTCTTTTATTATTAATCTTTAAATTGTTAATCTTACACCAATTTTCATTATAAATTATTTACCTTGAAACAACATTATAATTTTAAAAATCGCTCGACAAACCCAAGTTTCGATCTTAAAGACGATGAAAAGTACCAAAAATAGGGTCATCATTTGATGATGCATGGGATGGTGGTAGTGATGATGATGATGTTGATGACGATGATGATGAATGTAACTTGCATAATAGCATATGCTTTCAGTTCTTAAAACAATGCCGAAACTCCCAAATGGTGCAAAATCTTACATTTTGGTAGCATATGCTTAAGGGGCCGGGTACCCTCGAAATTCTCATACATACGTAATTCCAAAATCATTTTCTCATACGAAAATATTTAACATGTTTGAGTTGTTTTTCAGTTTAAAATAGTAATTATCTAGGTTCCTGCACAAAATATTTAAACATTAAAAAAAAAATTCAAAATATTTAAACATTAAAAAAAATTTTTTTGTTTTTAATTTTTTTTTAGTAAATTTAGTACTTAATATTTAAACACTAAAAAATAGAGTAAAACACTAAAAAATATATAAATAAATAGTCAATTTACTACAAAATATTTAAATACTAAAAAATATTTTTCAGAGTTTAAATATTTTGTAGTATATTAACTATTTATTTATATATTTTTAGTGTTTTACTCTATTTTTTAGTGTTTAAATATTTAGTAGTAAATTAACAAAAAAAAATTTTAAAGCAAAAAAAAAATTTTTTGTGTTTAAATATTTTGAAGTAAATTTTTGTGCAGGAACCTAGGTAATTACTATTTTAAACTGAAAAACAACTCAAACATGTTAAATATTTTCGTATGAGAAAATGATTTTGGAATTACGTATGTATGAGAAATTCCAAGTGTACCCGGCCTCTTAAGATGCTTCTAATAAAACCGAAATCACTATACGTTTCCGTACGTATGGTGATTTCTAATAAAACCGAAATCACCATTATACGCTTCCATATAAATTATCGATTACTCATGGATCAAGGCTCGGCTGGTGCTTTCATTCAACACACTTTGCGCCTGCAATTTTATAGCTTTCAGCGGGCCGATTCTGTATCGTACATTTGTGAGTTAATCACTGAGTTAGTAACGAAACGGAGGAGTGAGCAACCGAAAGTCTCACTTTTGTATGCAAGTGAATACAAAAAGTGGCACTTTCCGTTACTCACTCCTCGGTTTCGTTACTAACTCAGTTATTAACTCACAAATGTACGATACAGAATCGGCCCGCTGATCGTCGTTATTTTATACATCAATTAAATTGAGTCAAATAAACAATACTCGCTAGATATATTTAATTCAGTACAAAAAATATCTAAAAATTACAAATAATTTGGACATAGTATGACAATTTCGTTAAAAGAAGAGGTAACTTTGGGATTTTTTTCTATCGAGTGAAGTTCATGATAATTTTGTGTAATGGAATATGAATTCCAACATGTAAGATCCTTAACTAACACGTATATTTTTTTTTCAGGATTTAAATTACTCTATTTTTATGTCTCCTGTCCCGTTTAAATCTTGAAATTCGTCCGTTTCTTGAACTAGCTCCCCTTAAGTTTATGTCCACAGTTTGTCTATACTTTCGCATTTCTACTCGTGGTCAAGCTAGGGCTACTGGATAACAAACATAAATTATAAGGCATCCGCAAAAATAGCTATTTTAGATTAGATTATATTATAAAAGCTAATCGATATTATAATGGTTCGTTATCGCAACGTCATCTTATCACCAGATAATGCTTTGAAAAAGGAAGTATCCTTATTGATAGTTTAGTCATAATTAGTTGTTTTGTGCAATCGGTGACTTAAATTAAAGTAAACAGTGAAATCAATTACTATTATAGAGGATATTTTTAGGTAAGAGTAAAATTTTCAATCTTTTACCTCATGTTTGAAACATAATGAGCCCATATTTGCATTTGTTATTGTGTCTATCTATAGTCACTCGTCTAAACGCATAATTAAATTTTTTCTTTGTTAAATTACACTAAAAATTGTTTAAATTTGCAGTTATCTGAGTGAAGTACTTAGCTAATTTAAGCGGGACCAAATATTATGTCTAGGAAATATTTGAAGTGTGTAGAAGTTGCTTAATTTTTATTCATCAATATTCAATCATCAATGTAACGAAATGAAAGAGATCTCAAGTGTGTGTTTTTTGGGTATATGGGTATACCTCTTCATTATTTTACTTAATGGGTAATTTGTTCTATGTGACGGTAATGTTATAAATCCGAGTGTGAATTTTACTACGTATAAGCAAAATTACTTTAAAAACTTGTTTACCTGGTGACAATATTTTGTTTTTCGAATAACTCGACATTAGATAAATCCCTAGGCTTTATTTATTACATAATAATTTACACAACTTAAAACACGTAAGGTTTTATGAATGTATGATGACGTAGTTATAAATATATTTATAATTATTGTTTTGCGTTGCTATCTACACACAAGTAGGTAATTAAAGATAACAGTGTTTTTATAAGTGCTTTCTTCTGGAATGTAACGCATGAATACTTATAAAATAAGGGTTTTATATTTATTTATGGTTTATAAGGATAAACATTAAAGCTACGCTGGGTGTGGAATTTTTGTCTATTAAAAAATTGCTTTAGTGTAGACCATAGTGACCTGTGCTTTAAAGCGGGGAAGAAACGTGGTTTTACGTTTGCTTACGATATCATGTTGATCTACTTGTTGGATAGGCAATGGAAATCCGTCTTGCTCACACACTCTTCAAAAATTAGTAGCATTCAATTTTTAACATACTTTACAATAACGCTGTTTCAGTACTATACCAAGTGAACATGAAAGATGGAACTTCGGACTATTATTACAACGGTGACAATCCTCCTTGCCTTAGCTAGGAGCTCGCATGCTCAAAGTAAGTAAAACAACATGACTACATACTTAATGCTACGTATTCAACCGAAATTAGTACACACAAAACTCATATAAATTATTACTCACATAAAACTTGCTCTTTTTAAGGTGCCCCTCACCGCGAGCATTCACGTGTAATGTAACATTTTAGATTCGACTTTGAGCATTACATTAGATTAATACAGTTACCTCTGTGACTGACGAGCATTTGCGTGTAATGTAACATTATAGATTTGACTGAGCATTACATAGCAAGTTGACTTCACTGTTACGTACACGTATCATTGATGTTACAAGTTGTATCAAGATATTACACATTGTATCATTACAATGTGTAATGATACAATGTGTAACGTTACATTACACGCGAATGCTCCCGGTGAAGGAGCACCATTTATGTTAATTTAATATAAACCAAAAAATATTTGAATTCAAGTCTTTTATGACCGAATAATGTAAAAGAAACATAGTGTAGCGATATATTTTCCTTGTAATAATAATAATTGTTATTTATTGTTTAATGTTGCATATTGCAGGTGGCAGCCGATGTTCGTACATAATAAGTATACCGAGGGAACCGAAGCCAGATCTACCCGAACTTGACTTTACAGGTGTGTTGCTAACATAAACAAGCTTTTTAACAAATTAATAGCATCCATAATTCAATTATTATTAATTTATTAAAATGTATAAAACTATCTTATATCTTTAAACGAGCAATTCTTGTATATATGTATATATATAATTGGAATCTCGGAATCGGCTCCAACGATTTTCATGAAATTTACTATATAGGGGGTTTCGGGGGCGATAATCGATCTAGCTAGGAATCATTTTTAGAAAATGTCATTTTGTTCGTGATTTATCGAATACCGAGCGAAGCTCGGTCAAACAGCTAGTATATAATAATAATAATTAACGAATTACATACAAATAACATATTCGCTTATTTAGTACAATACTAAGGTAGTGCATAGCTTTTATATCGCGAGCTTTTATACCGGCTTGCACAGCAGTTCGGCGTTGCCAGACTTCGACACGATGTTCATGTGTGTGCAACTAGACGTATGTGAATTATCTAATACTAGCGACCCGCCCCGGTGTCGCACGGGTATAAAATATATAGCCACTGAAAAAATGATTAAAATCGATAGCCTATGATCCTTCACGTCGTCTACTTTTTTTCTGTGCCAAATAACATAAAAATTGCTCCAGTAGTTCGCGAGATAAGCCCTTTCAAATAATTTCCCCCGTTTTTTCCACATTCTCCTATTAGTCTTAGCGTGATAAAATATAGGCTTCCTCAATAAATGGGCTATCTAACACTGAAAGAATTTTTCAAATCGGACCAGTAGTTCCTGAGATTAGCGCGTTCAAGTTAGCCCTTAAAATAATTTTCCCCGTTTTTTCCACATTTTCCTCTATTTCTTCGCTCCTATTAGTCTTAGCGTGATAAAATATAGCCTATAGCCTTCCTCGATAAATGGGCTATCTAAAACTGAAAGAATCATCAAAATCCGTTGCGTAGTTTTAAAGATTAAAGGGAACAAAGGGGTATGAGAGGAAAAAAGCGACTTTGTTTTATAATATGTATTAGATATAAAATTCTCATGTCACAGTGCGCCAACTCCTCTTAACGATTTTAATGAAATTTTGTATAATATGTACTTTCTTTAGGCCTGAGAATAGGTTTTAACAACTTTTATATTGATAAGGGCTGGTTTACACGTATTAAGTAGATAAGTAGTTAACTAAATTTTAACTTAATTTTAAGTTACTTATTGCATGTAAACACAAAATTTAGTAGCAAGTAGCAAGTTAAAATTTAGTTAAGTACTAAACAAGGAAATTAGAATTTTGGCTATTTTCTGTTAAGTTGGCAGGCGGGGCTTGTCACTTGACACATTTCGGGCAGGCACTTCAAATTAAGTTAAAATTTAGTTACTACTTATCTACTTAATACGTGTAAACCAGCCATAGTGCAATTTGTTTACTTAATAAATAATAGTAAATTATATTGAGTTTCTTAAAACAGCGAAACGAAGGGTCAACTATTTATTGTATAAGTTGATAAGAAATGCTAATCAATAGCTTCAGCAGTCTTCGAGTGTCACACCTATTTTTTTTTTGTAATGCAAACTTTGCGAAACTTGTAGCAGTGCGGCGTAGACGTCTACGCGGCTTCACCTCCCGTCCGATATACTCGTAGCAAGCAAATATCGTGTTTATAAAGATATTTTTTGAAATCGCATTATGAGTCTGAACTTTTTTTTGGATTTTGGTACGGGGTGTACTTTGCCATAAACAAAGAAGATGGAACTTGATATGATATTTTGTTATTTTTTATAGGAGTTAGGGAGATCGCAGACGGCACACTTTTTGTGTGGCCGCGCCATGCAGACTGTATATGCGCCGCAGACTCGACCACACAAAAAGTGTGCCGTCTGCGATCTCCCTAACTCCTATAAGAAATAACAAAATATCATATCAAGTTCCATCTTCTTTGTTTATGGCAAAGTACACCCCGTACCAAAAACCAAAAAAAAGTTCAGACTCATAATGCGATTTCAAAAAATATCTTCTAATCCATTTCAGGATTAACCTGGAGTGAGAGGCCGTTCGTACCGGCACCGGAGCGAGATGACGTGTGCATGGACGAGTACTACCCGCTCACCGCCACCAGCGGCACACAGATCGTATACATGGAGGAGGAGATAGAGGGGGACGTCGCCATCGCCAAGTTAAATTATGAAGGTAAAATGACTCGACCAGTTACAAAACTTTCGGTTTATATTTTCTAGAACGTTTAGGGCCAATTTCACCAACGACTGTTAAAGTTAATGCTCGAATTAGTATCTCGTTACCTCTATTGTTTTTGATATGAATAAAAGGGAAGACAACAAGCTGCTTACACTTGGCTGCTGTTAACAGACGTTGGTGAAATTATACCTTAGCTTTTTTTGACCACTGAGAAAGAGACCGCAACGAAACGTGGTTAACTACAGATTACTCGATAGTACTATACATAACGTGATTGAACTACGAACTTACAAGTTTGTGTGCATGCGCACGGTTAAACGGTGATCATTATAGGCAATTTCCATCATGTCCCTGATCAAGAGGGAATTTTGTCGATTATATGCCAATAATCCTGATTCCTGAGCAGCATAATTCTTGTAGCAACCCAGCTTTAAATAGAATCATGTATTCCAGTAGGTTAAGTAGATTCAAAGTTTAATATTATAAACGTCAAATTTTTACAGGTTCGGCTACGCCTGAATTGGTGAGACCACTAGTAGCCGGTTCATTCGTCATGTTGGGACCAGAAATACGAAGAGAAAACGATGGCTGGTATCTTTACATAACTAATAGGTAATATTGTTTGCTCCTCCAGGCTCCATGTAACATTTGAAACGATCTCAAACGAATTTAAAGCACTCAACTACTCGTATTGGCACTTTAAAAGTTTATACCACAGAAAGTCCTTCGAACTGCTAGTTTTTTCAAACATAAATCTAGGAGATGCTAATAACATAATATGCCTGCTAACGATGGAGTAGTTTACTCTATAATATCTTATATCATCATCCTTCAACTTTGTTTCTCTACGCCTTCTTTTTCTTTTCCGTCTTCTCTTTTCCTAGTCTTTTATTGAAATTGCAGACAGGACTACGAGACGCCCGGCATGCAGGTGTACATGTTCAACGTTCGTATTGACGGCGAGGCGCTCGTGGCGCAGGTGTCGCTGCAAATCGTCAACATCGACGACAACGACCCCATCATACATGTGCTCGACCCCTGCGTTGTTCCGGTGAGTCCAATAAATACTGTATTAGAATTGTTCATTAGGTAAAAATCGTGTAACTTTGCCGCTGTTAGTGCTTGGGATTTTTTCTGGACTGTTTTAAAACTGTCTTGTACGTTAAAAGCACTTGTAGCTTCTTGCTATCTTCTTGTATCTATTGTCGATATATTATCAGTGCTTTTGAAGCAATAATTTAGGATATCACATTGTTAAAGTATATAATATAACTATTAAGTTCAATGAAACCTTTTGTGTTTATGATATAAACTAATTAATTATTAGGTCATCACGAAAACCTTTGTTAAAAAATATGCATCTAATTTTACAGGAATTAGACAACACTACACTAACTAGCTGTATTTACAACGTAACAGACGAAGACGGTCAGATTAGTACCATAGCAATGACCTTCGAGATCGAGAGCACCAGGAACGACGATGAGATATTCTTTATGCAAGGAGACTTGATACCGGGGGAGTGGAAACGCATGTACATGACTGTCGGGCTAAATCAGGCTTTAAATTTTGAAACGAATGCTCTGCATATATTCCGAGTTACCGCTCTTGTAAGTTATATTGAAACTTTTCTCCAGTAACAATAATTAAACATAACATGACATAGCCGTAGTACAACTTCCTTCTTTTCAGGATTCTTTACCGAACACCCATACAGTGACCATGATGGTTCAAGTAGAGAATGTGGAGCATCGTCCACCGCGTTGGGTAGAGATCTTCGCCGTCCAACAGTTCGACGAAAAGACATCACAGACTTTCACTATCAGGGCTATTGATGGCGATACTGGCATAGACAAACCTATTGAATACTCTTTAAGCATCGCTGAAGGTACTATTCTGGAGGAACCTATCAGAATAGGTTTAATTAGACTTGCAGCACACTTACAGTAATAACGTAGATTTATAACAAATCTTTTTTTTAGAGGACAGGCAATATTTTGATGTGGCCACAATAGAAGGAGGCAGAAGCGGTGCGATACTCCAAGTTCACCCCATAGATAGAGACGAACTAGAAAGGGAACTATTTCAGATGACTATTATAGCTTACAAATACGACAACGAAGAGCTCGCGACTCAAACAAATATTGCAATTATTATTAACGACATAAATGATCAGATACCCGAGCCCCTACATGAGGTTTACACAGTATCTATTGACGAAGAAACACCACAAACCCTAAATTTTGATCAAGAATTTGGTTTCCATGATAGAGATTTGGTGAGTGACCCATAAAATGGTATTCGGATATCGCATGAGCATTTTGATTTGTTACAGAAGTTTAAGAACAATTTAATTTTGCTTCAGGGAGCGCACGCTCAATACCAGGTACATCTGGAGAGTGTGGACCCGCCAGGAGCAGCGGCGGCTTTCTTCATTCAGCCAGAGATCGGCTACCAGCGACAGACGTTCATAATGGGTACCACAAATCATAGCATGCTAGATTTTGAAGTTCCGGAATTTCAAAATATAGAATTAAAGGTAAAAATAAATAAATTTCTTGTTACAATTAAATAGTGCAATACAAAAAAATTTGAGTATCAAGGATAATAGCGAAAATATTTTTAAGGTCATCGCTACGGACTTAAACAATACAGATTTTGTGGGAGTTGCAACAGTGTACATTAATCTAAGAAATTGGAATGACGAACTACCTATCTTTCAAAATAGTGTGCACACTGTTACATTTGATGAAACTGTTGGCAAAGATTTCTTCGTTGGAACAATGTTGGCTGAAGACAGAGACATAGACGATAGGGTCGAGTAAGTACGATTACTTTTTATCTGCATTATAAAAATCATTCATTTAGATAATATTAATATGACGAAAATCTTTATAGGCACACTCTTATGGGAAATGCTCAAGACTATTTGACCATTGACAAAAACACTGGAGATATAACCGTGTCGATTGACGAAGCTTTTGATTACCATCGACAGAACGAACTTCTGATTCAGGTAATAATTATCCAATTATTAGGAGGAGCTTTGTGAAAACTAACGTAAAATAACCAAAGTATATATTTTAATCCTCCAGATTCGAGCTGATGACACGTTAGGAGAGCCTTACAATACAGCGACATCTCAATTAGTTATACGTTTGAATGATATAAACAACACTCCACCTACTTTGCGTTTGGTGAGCATGAGTTCATACAATTGAACATAATTACATTTTGTAAATTGATAATACTTTATCAAAACGAAAAAATAGTAAAGATTGAAGAGTAAACTCTTTTAGTAACATAGAATATCATTGCTTTAGACTATCTGAATCTGATATTATGAATTTAAAATATTTCTAAAATAGCCTCGTGGAAGTCCACACGTAGAAGAAAACGTACCAGAGGGCTACCAAATTATTCAAGATAATCAAGAAATACAAGCGACTGACCCGGACACGACTGCCGAACTTCATTTTGAAATTGTCTGGGATTCTTCTTATGCAACGAAACAAGGTCGAAATACAGACCCTTTGGAATATCATGGGTAAAATAAAAATGATCAAATTAATTTTAATGTTATCGCTTCGAAACTTAAATTTTTAATATAATGCTCAAATTTTAGATGTATAGAGATACAGACAATATACCCCGACCCCTCCAATCGTGGCGCAGCTATAGGTAGATTAGTCGTAAAAGAAATAAGGCACAACGTTACTATAGATTATGAAGAGTTCGAGGTCCTTTTCCTTACCGTTAGGGTTGTGGACGTGAACACTGCTATTGGTCAAGATTATGACGAATGTAAGTACAACTATAAGTACCTGTATTGTTACAAAGACTTAAAAGATTTTTGAGACTAAAATAGTAGTAATGTTAAAGCGTAACATTTTTGGATCTGAACATAATTTACTTTCAAGATTGGAGCTATTATGTCATTCTACTTTCAGTAACATATACGATCACAATCATCGACATGAATGATAACCCGCCGATATTCAATGATGGGACCCTACAGCAGAGCTTCAGGGTGCGTGAGAACTCTGCAAGTAACACCATTATTGGCTCAGTCCAGGCGACAGACATTGATGGCCCACTGTACAATCAAATCCGTTACACTATAATGTAAGTACAGTTATAGTTATACGTACTTCTATGAGGCTTGCTTCCAATAAACTTTAGGACATAGAATATAATATATTATTTCGATTAAAGCTTACAAATTTTTTGTAAAAATTACAAGCCTGTTTTAAATTTTAGGCCTAGAGATGATACACCTGAGGGTCTAATAAAAATTGACTTCAACTCTGGACAGATCGAAGTGGATGCAAATGGAGAAATAGATGCCGATGACCCACCTCGGTACAACTTGTACTACACGGTCATTGCCAGCGATAAATGCTCGGAACCCAATCCAGAGGACTGTCCTCCAGACGAAACCTACTGGGATACTCCAGGAAATGTAAATATAATGGATTTTGACTAGTCTTCCCCAATACAATCACCCGAATTTTTTATGAGACTTGGAACATTTTTTTACAGATAACAATTGAAATAATAGACACGAACAATAAAGTTCCGTTTGAGAGAACTGACAAGTTTAACGTGACTGTGTACATATACGAAAACGCGACTACTGGAGATGAGGTTGTGGTTCTCGCTTCAAGCGACCTTGACAGAGATGGTGAGATGGGCTATTTCTTTTATCAACTTCTAAATGAATTTACCAAGTTACATAAATTCGATGTATGGAATGTAACATATTTTTCGGGGTTAAACCAATCCAACAAACGTTTTAAAGAAGAAAGCTTATAAGCCAAAATCCAAAGAATCGCAGACATAAAACATAATATCGAACACCAATTTACAAATTCGACTGTTTAGTTAATATGATGAAGACCATACAGTCAAATTGTTATTTTCAGAAATATATCACACGGTCTCGTATCAGATCAACTACGGTGTGAATCCCCGTCTGCGGGACTTCTTCTCCGTGAATCTGGAGACGGGGCTGGTGTACGTCGACTACACCACAGAGGAGGTGCTGGACAGAGACGGTGACGAACCCACACATCAGCTGTTCTTCAATCTCATTGATAATTTTTATTCGGAAGGAGGTACTTCTACACGCCAATTACTTTTACGCCAGCCTGGTTGTTGCTAATCGTTTATCGTATTCTATTTCGATATATAGCTAAGAAGAACGAGAACACGATATTAGGGTTGCTGAGGATTCCTCTTCCGCTTCCTCATAATGAGGAAGTTCCGCAATATTTTGGGTTCCTCAATCGTTACCGCATCCTCATAAATAAAAATAAAAAAATCCTCTTCCGCTATCGCTTCCTCAAAATTTAAGAGGAATTTATGAGGAATTTATGAGGAATTTCACTGCGCATGCGCGTCGCGTATCCAATTATGACAACGCACACAGCGCGAGAATTCAAGTATCATTCACTCATGACGACCTCTGTGGCTCAGTGGTGAGCGCGTTGGTAGCTCAAGCCGTGGGTCGCGGGTTCGAATCCCGCCGACGGAACAAAAAGTTTTTCAATGTTCCCGGGTCTGGATGTGTATTAAATATGTGTATTATATAATAAAAATCTTAAATATATTATGTATAGTATAAAAGTATGAAATATTTTTCCGTTGTCTGGTACCTGTAACACAAGTCCTTTAGGTACTTAGCACGGGGCCAGACTGACGTGGTGTGAAGCGTCCATAGATAAAAAAATATCTTTTTTTTGTGTGCGTGTGTTGTGTATGTTACTGTGTGCCGAGTGTGAGTTTTTTGTTTCACATTCGATTGTGAACGCGTTTGGCGTTTACTAAGATTTTGTATGGGATTACTCACTGGGCTGGGCTCACTCCCGTGAGCATGAAGCATCGCCAGGTGGCGCTGTACAAATCCCATACAAAATCTTAGTAAACGCCAAACGCGTTCACGATCGAATATGAAACAAAAAATTCACACTAGGCACACGAACTCCTCTTTAACTGCTGGACCGATTTTGATGATTCTTTATTGTGTGTGTTTCGAGAATGGTTTAGATTCATAGTTATGGTCCACTGGAAAATGCCCTTTTAATAATTTTTTGTGTATCGCTATGTACAGACAGGTCATAGGAGGCTTTTGGGTTGGGTCTGCTAGTTTTCATAATTTCCTATCATCCTATTCCTCATCCGCTTCCTCATCCGCATCCTCTTCCTCGAAAAATATCCTCTTCCTCATCCGCATCCTCTAAATTTGCGCGTGACAATTCCTCTTCCTCCTCCTCCTCAACAACCCTACACGATATTTAGTACGCGACTAGTTTTAACCTATTAGTAAGCCCGAGTGAGCCTCTAATATTTTCCCAATAAATTTTTTCTCAGACGGCAATAGAAATCTCAACACTTCGGAAGTTCTCGTCGTTCTACTGGACGTCAACGACAATGCGCCAGAGTTACCAACACCAGACGAACTTTCGTGGTCAATTTCCGAAGGCCTGCTTGCGGTAAGAATTATTATAAAACTAGATGTTCCGCGCGGCTTCGTCCGCGTAATTTAGGAATGTCACGAAAACCGTACATTTCACGTGGTCTATTCTTCATGTGTGCCAAATAACATAAAAATTGATCCAGTACGTTCCTGAGAATAGCGCGTTCCAATAAGCCCTTTCAAATAATTTCCCCCGTTTTTTCCACACTTTCCTCTATTTCTTCGCTCCTATTAGTCGTAGCATGATAAAATATAGCCTATAGCCTTTCTCGCCATATGGACTATCTCACACTGAAATATTTTTTAAATCGGACCAGTAGTTCCTGAGATTAGCGCGTTCAAATAAAACATATCAAAAAATGTCTGCCGTTTTTTCCACACTTTCCTCTATTTCTTCGCTCCTATTAGTCTTAGCGCTATAAAATATAGCCTACTGTAGCCTTCCTCGATAAATAGGCTATCTAACACTGAAAGAATTTTTCAAATCTGACTAGTAGTTCCTGAGATTAGCGCGTTCAAATAAGCCATTTCAAATAATTTCTGCCGTTTTTTCCACACTTTCCTCTATTTCTTCGCTCCTATTAGTTTTAGCGCGATAAAATGTAGCCTATAGCCTTCCTCAATAAATAGGCTATATAACACTGAAAGAATTTTTCAAATCGGACCAGTAGTTCCTGAGATTAGCGCGTTCAAATAAGCCCTTTCAAATAATTTCCCCCCGTTTTTTTCCACGCCTTCCTCTATTTCTTCGCTCCTATTAGTATTAGCGTGATAAAATATAGCCTTCCTCAATAAATGGGCTATCTAACACTGAAATAATTTTTCAAATCGGACCAGTAGTTCCTGAGATTAGCGCGTTCAAACAAACAAACAAACTCTTCCCAATTATAATATAAAGTAGGTATAGATTAAATACCGTCATAATGTATTGAATTAATATTGAAACATTCACATACACTGGTGATCTACGATTAAATAAATAAAATATTGGTATAAAGGAAAATAATACCAAAATTCTTATTAATATGATTTAGGATACAAGAATTCTTCCCGAGATCTACGCTCCGGACCGCGACGAGCCGGACACGGACAACTCGCGCGTGGGGTACGCCATACTCAACCTGACCATCACAAACCGGGACATCGAAGTGCCCGAACTGTTCAGAATGATACAGATGCAGAACGTCACGGGAGAACTAAAGACTGCGATGGACTTGAGAGGTTACTGGGGAACTTATGTCATTGGTATTTTTGTAAGTTTTAACCGATAAAAAATATTTATACTAAACCCTATACCAAAAAATATTAAAAGCTAATTTAATCCTTCGATCGGATATTCTTGGAAATGCTCGGATATTCTATTGTTGTCGCGATCACCGGTGCTCTTATGGGGCTTGAAGGATTAAATAAAAATGTTTCAACGAGGAACTATAAAGGTAATCTATGTTTTTGTCGGGAAAGTCATTTGACAGACAAAGCAGTACCTAGAAAAGTAATCGTAATTATTATACGTTTGTATTAGAAAGGGTCAAACAATTATAACAATCGAACCTTTTAAAAAATGGTAAATGCATTATTATTTTCAGGCTTATGATCATGGTATTCCTCAAATGGACTCGAATGAAATTTACGAGATAGTGATAAGACCGTACAACTTTCACCATCCTGTCTTCGTTTTTCCACAAAATGGAGCTCGGATCCGTTTATTCAGAGTAAGTAAACCATTAAAATCAATTACAAAATTATACAACTTTAGTAGGACTGAAACACGCACTTCTACGACATAATGTGCATACTGCCAACGCAGCGTTACCTACGGTCTGCGCAGCGTAGCATACGGCCTACGCAGAGTAGCATACGGCCTACGCCGCGTAGCAGACTGTCTACGCAGCGTAGCATGTGGCCTACGCAGCGTAGCATGTGGCCTACGCAGCGTAGCAAGCGGCCTTCGCAGCTTAACCTTAGACTTATCGTGGTGTTAGCTTTGGTTTTTAATTTTTATAAAATCAATATTAATTGTATCTATTAGCCATCTAAAGTGTCATAATACTGCATTAAAAACTATATCATATTTTAGGAGAGGACTGTAGCACTCGGCAGACTAGTGTTAGTGAACGGGGAATTCCTCGATCCGGTACAAGCGACTGACGAGGACGGCCTTGAAGCCGGTATTGTTACATTTTCCATCGTCGGAAATGGTAAGCAATGTCTACTTGCATAATGTATATATTATGCAAAATATATATTTTCACTAGATGTTTCTGGCGTTGCGTCAAATTCGTTTACCATGATGTAATATCAGAGATTGATTAATATACAGTTTACAAACCTACTTTATTTGGTAGATAATATTATACCCAGCCATTAAATCACGGCTAGCATTTCCTAGACAACCCGACCAAATAATATATAATATTAAGTCCCATAATCTATGAAAATTGTGTTTTATGAATTAAAACACTGATAAATTACCATAGAATAATATATTCTTTTTTGATCAAATTTAATGCTGAAAAACACTATTTTTCAGCGGAGGCCCAAGAGTATTTTACAATAGACAACAATGTGGAAAACGAAGGAAATCTCATGTTGAAAGACGTGTTTCCCGAGACCACTAGAGAATTTTATGTAAGTACTCAAGACACTTAAAAGCCTTGCTGTTTTAACAACTAATGTTGCTTTATTGCAAAATAGCTTGTAATTTATACAATATCGACATTTTGTCTCGTAGGTTACTATCCGAGCTACAGACCGCGGCACGGAACCACACTCTCTGTCTTCTGATGTGACTATTCATGTAGTGTTCGTCCCCACACAAGGGGAACCAGAGTTCACCACTAATACGGCCAGTGTCGCTTTCGTAGGTAAGTTTCGATAACGATTTTTGGAACGAAGTTCCTTATCGCGCGTTGCGAAAGGGGGCTAGAGTCTAGACGGAAAAAGTTGTAACGACACTTTTTGACCGACACTTATTTTAGTACCTGCGAAGTAGGGGCTCAGGGCGTTGATGTGGCGATGACGTCAACTGGCGGGAAATTTAAAACTTCGTTCCATCTGCATCCGGGTGTCCCTCGACACCTCTCAAGTTTTTTATAACAACATTGCGATGATTTGAAGACTCCGGTTGAACATGTTTTAGCCGGACGGGCACAAACTTCAAAACCCGCCCGAGGAAACAAGAACAAAATCTACAAATAGTTTTTAAAAAATCGGTTGTCTGTAAAGTCGGTTTACTGACGATAGTTGAACGTGACAACGTCATAGCCTTAACCCCTCAGTTCCGGGAAAAATCTATGCAAAAAAGTTGGCAGGTCAATGTGCAAAAAAATGGCGCCCGGCCTACCCTCTTTGTAAAATTAATGTAATATCCTTACATACAATCCATATTTTATGTTTGTGTGAACTACATTATAATATACAGTGTGTTTGTGTAAACACCGTTACCCTTGAAACCATCAAATGAGCCCATCAAAATGAACAACTTTTTCTATGAGAACAATGCTGGGAACTCAAAAAAAAAAAATGCCGTCTTCATACCCATACGGATGCCCGGATCGGCAATTTGTGTGGGTATGAAGACAGATTTTTTTAAATTCCCAGCATTGTTCTCATAGAAAAAGTTGTTCATTTTGACGGGCTCATTTGATGGTTTCAAGGACAACGGTGTTTACACAAACTATATTAAATTTTCTATCTATCAAGCCATCATAATATAGTATTTAGTCCGATGTGATATTAGTTTCTCAATTATAAACTTTCGAAACTATAATTAGTGACTTGTTCAGAAGAAATAAACGAATACTTTATTCTTCATATATTAAGTCATACCTTGACACGTAGGAAATAGAGCACAATTTTGAATAGCCGAAATAATACTAATAGCTCACAGATTGTTTATTTATTTTTCATTCAGAGTGTGGTCAACGTATCAAACTTCTTCATACAAAAGTATTCTCTAAGTCATCGAAATACGTAATATAATCGAAACAAAGAGCGCGGCCCAGGTGGACCGTAAGGTTGTTGAGAGACTTGAGAGTGTAAATGGAACGCCTCAGAGCTGTCAGCGAGGTAACGCCGCATGAGCTGTCATGTTTTTCGGGCGCGCACCCTATATCGAATTATAAGACGTTATCACGTCAAAAAGTTTTTTGTGATTATCTTTTGGGGCATAGTCGTTTATACTATAACTGCACTTTTTGAATTTTAGAAAAGGAGGAAGGTCTTACGGAGAGACACCAGTTGCCTCTAGCATCAGACCCCAAAAACTATTTCTGTGAGGATGACTGTCGCGATATCTACTACAGTATCATTGGTAAGAAAATCCTTTACATTACATAGATACGATTAATTGTTGTGACTATTGGTCCTGTAAGGCCCCTTTTCACATTTAGCCATGACAAATAAGCTTTACGACCACCAGATGCGAAGTTGTATATAGACTGCACAATCGAAATTGACCTCAGCAATCATAGATGAATATTGAATAGGTTCATGGTGGACCAATATTATCGCGCGAACCGTACATTTTCCCAAGACAAAAGTATCCCAATTCCTTTCCCGGGACTAAAAGTATCTCCACACCAAATTTCAGCAAAATTGGTTCAGCTGTTTGGGTGTAAAGAGTTAAAAGACAGATGGACACACTTTCGCGTTTATACTATTAGTATTTAGTATCCCAACTAGCAAATTTCTCTCAACCTACGTACATTATAAGAGTACTGCGCTTATAGATTACTTATAGTAGTTTTGACATATGCTGTTTGCACTATTAATAGTTTTGAAAAATGCATTTTATGCTCAAGCCAGTTTATTCTTACAATTACACTTATTAAGCCTTTATGAGTATGAAAATTCTAACCCTTATTAGTAAACATACTGAAGTGCAGTTACTCCTATAATAAGCTCTTGTAGTAGCCTATAAGATGACAGTTATACATGTCGAAAAAGAGTTACTAGACTTAAGAGTACTTACTCTAGTTATTTGTGCTTGTAAGCTATTATAAGACAACATGTTTTGGCCTTTATAAGTTCCATCAGCTGTATTGGTAAGAGCATTATGCGAGAGTATTATTAGTACAATTTATCTTTAATCGTCTCCACCAAAACTCTTATAAGGTTATTTAATCTTCAATTGTGCTTGCTAGATCCACTTGTCAAATCAGGAGTTCTCATCTGACAAGTGGATCTAGCAAGCACAATATCGTTCGAAGTGATGAGGGTTCTGTACAAAATTATAATATTAGTGACAATAATTGTGAAAAAACTATAAACAATACTTATATTTACTTATATACTTATATTTTATTACTTATTAGCGACCCGCCCCGGCGTCGCACGGGTATTAAATATATAGCCACTGAACAAATTATTAAAATCGATAGCCTATGATATTTTACATGGTCTACTTCTTATTTAAAGATTAAAGGGAACAAAGGGACATGAGAGAAAAAATCGACTTTGTTTTATAATAGGTATAGATATTTTATTACTTGATTTGCATATTTTAATTACAATACAGATACATGGGTTGTTTGGTAGATATTTACTGCAGAACCCTAATCAATCGCTTATTCGCAACATGGCGGGAGACAGTTTTGTAAGACACTTGAGTAAGTCCCTATAGAACTAGTTTTTCTGATAATACTTATAACACTCTTCAAAATGATAGTAGAAACAATATGGCTGATAATGCAATTGATTCTGAATAATTGAATAAATATTTATTGTAAATATTTTGAATTAGCGAGGCGCATTAAAAATTTGGGCTATACCCAAATATACTTTACAATAAATTCCCGTTCCCCTACGAACACACTTAATGTAAAGCAACTATCGACAAAACAAAGGAAACCAAAAATATTATTAATTAATAATACATGTAACCTTTGAAATGTATCTAAATTTTAATCTCGTTCCACTTGACAAGTGCAAAATATTCTCATTTAGTTTTATCACTCGCTTGCCTAAGTTTGTTATAGTCCGATTCAGTTTTATAACACACTAGTTTTTGGTTATACAAGGTCATAACAAGTGTAAATCGGATTGACCAAGTATTCTATTAGCACGGTATAAGAGCAAATAGTCTAATAAAAAGGGCCCTTTTGCGGTCTTGGAGATAGGATTTAGTGTATTATAAGTGTAAAAAATAGTAGTGGTTCTGGATCACGATTCTGGGTCCACCCCTCCCCCCGCTCGCGGCTCGCAAACTTTCTCGATCACTATTTGTCGGTTCGAGTGGCGACATCGCCTAAAAAAAAAAGAGTTTGGTGTCAAAATAGGGGTTTTCGACCATGCTCGATCGATATATGCGATCCGTTTCTGCGTATTTGCACTAGTTTCAAAGTTAGCTTTTGTGTTTAACCCTCATTATCTACTATCTCCACGTTCCATTGTTCCTTCATAATTACAATCGCTACTTATTGCATTGTTATGCTCGCCTCAGTGTCCTATTGTTCGTAATGACTACCTGGGCTTATCGCTTTCGTCACCTCACTTTCTTACAAGATTTTAAATAAGTAAATAAAACTTGATCAATTTTTCATTACATTTCTTTTATTTAATTAAAACATGTAATAATAATAACTCCCATAGTAGTATGTTTTCGTGCATTGTGAATCACTATTCATATAATGGCGCATTTTTGCTGGTCGATAGGGCCCGCATGCGGGGTGCGGGAGATTTCTGAAACGCATGCCACGACCAATGACAATGCGCCATTAGTTGTCAATTAGTTGTCATAGACTCCCCGCATGCTATATACCGTACGAGTTAACGACTAATGAAAATGCGCCCTTATATAGTTCCCCTCAGTATCTAATGAATATTGACAATGCATTCCTGCTAATAACATTTTGTTGTGTCGCAATCCTCGTAAACAATATTCCAAAGTCTTTTTTTTACAATATAATTAAAGCTAAGGTTAAAATAAAACTTTGGTCTACTTTCAATCAAATTATTTATTTCGTATTACATACCACAGTTCATAAAACAAGATTCAAACATTTTATTCAAAAACATATCATTTTTAAGTGTGTCACTGCCAAATTCAGTCTGAAACTCTGACAATGACAGACGACGTGATATCACTATCTACTTTTTGCTGTTGTGTATTATTGTATGAGTGTAATAAAGAATTTGTATAATTTGTAATTTGTATAATAAAACTTGATAAATTTTTCATTACATTTATTTTATTTCATTAAAACATGTATTGAACATACTGTACAATATTATATCATTACACAAAGTGTTGCTACTAAATAACTTTTGAAACTCTACTAAACTTTCCCCATTGAACTTATAATACAAGGACATACATTTTGTAATCTCCACGTGTTAAAATCCAACCTCCTACAGTTCCACCCCATAAAAGCCTTGTGATATCGCATAGGAGCGCGCCTGCAGGAATCAAAGTATTGACAAATGTCATTTTTATTTATGTGCATGGCTATCTAGTGGGGTCCATGTGTAACATATTATCAGGATCCAAGTTGCTAATAAATGTATGTAGGGGTTTGAACATAATTATTATATTATATAGGCAGACGATTCGCAGCATATACAATAATATTATCTTCTAAAGTCTAAACCTTCACAAATTCTTCTCAAATAATTACGGATCTCTATTGTGTTCATACTGTATTATCACAGAACCAAACTGGTATATGAATCTTGTATAATAATAATATTTCACATATCCGTATAATGTATGCTTTATGTATTTACTAACTATTACATATGAAATAATGAATGAATAAATAAAAGAAACATAACTTAGGTACAATATTTTATTTCATAATATCTACACGCTATTAGGTAAACACGCACACATACACACGTTACACATTATAACTCAAATATATCATACATGTGACTTTTCCTAGCTTCTATAGTCTACAGTTACATTATGGTTTTTATCTAGTTTTCTATAACATTATCAAACTCTGCAAATACAATAGTTAATCGTTTGAGAGAGACTAGAATCAATTGATATCACAATTCCTTCATTAAGGAAATGTATACCAGTACCGGAAAATAATGTATGAGAGACTGAAGTGAACAGATTAGATACCATTGAAGGATGGTTGTAGAGTTTTTGAAGGCACGTGTTGTCCATCTATGTATAAACAATATGAATTCATAGCATAATTTTCAAAATTGAAAAGATTCTTACTAATGATTAAATGCTGCGTTATTTACAAATCCTATGATAAATCTTTTAAGTACTTGCCCCAAGAATATTATCAAGCGTTTATTTTTTCTCATCAGTGGAAAGTCGTACCTAATATCATAAACGTTATTCACAATTATTGAGTCATCCTTAACATCCTTTTAATGGTAAACCTGTTTGGTTCTGTGATAATACAGTATGAACACAATAGAGATCCGTAATTATTTGAGAAGAATTTGTGAAGGTTTAGACTTTAGAAGATAATATTATTGTATACCTATGCTGCGAATCGTCTGCCTATATAATATAATAATTATGTTCAAACCCCTACATACATTTATTAGCAACTTGGATCCTGATAATATGTTACACATGGACCCCACTAGATAGCCATGCACATAAATAAAAATGACATTATAGGTATATTATAAGTTCAATGGGGAAAGTTTAGTAGAGTTTCAAAAGTTATTTAGTAGCAACACTTTGTGTAATGATATAATATTGTACAGTATGTTCAATACATGTTTTAATGAAATAAAATAAATGTAATGAAAAATTTATCAAGTTTTATTATACAAATTACAAATTATACAAATTCTTTATGACACTCATACAATAATACACAACAGCACAAAGTAGACAGTGACATCACGTCGTCTGTCATTGTCAGAGTTTCAGACTGAATTTGGCAGTGACACACTTAAAAATGATATGTTTTTGAATAAAATGTTTGAATCTTGTTTTATGAACTGTGGTATGTATTACGAAATAAATAATTTGATTGAAAGTAAACCAAAGTTTTATTTTAACCTTAGCTTTAATTATATTGTTAAAAAAAAGACTTTGGAATATTGTTTACGAGGATTGCGACACAACAAAATGTTATTAGCAGGAATGCATTGTCAATATTCATTAGATACTGAGGGGAACTATATAAGGGCGCATTTTCATTAGTCGTTAACTCGTACGGTATACAGCATGCGGGGAGTCTATGACAACTAATTGACAACTAATGGCGCATTGTCATTGGTCGTGGCATGCGTTTCAGAAATCTCCTGCACCCCGCATGCGGGCTCTATCGACCAGTGAAAATGCGCCATTATATGAATAGTGATTCACAATGCACGAAAACATACTACTATGGGAGTTATTATTATTACATGTTTTAATTAAATAAAAGAAATGTAATGAAAAATTGATCAAGTTTTATTTACTTATTTAAAATCTTGTAAGAAAGTGAGGTGACGTAAGCGATAAGCCCAGGTAGTCATTACGAACAATAGGACACTGAGGCGAGCATAACAATGCAATAAGTAGCGATTGTAATTATGAAGGAACAATGGAACGTGGAGATAGTAGATAATGAGGGTTAAACACAAAAGCTAACTTTGAAACTAGTGCAAATACGCAGAAACGGATCGCATATATCGATCGGGCATGGTCGAAAACCCCTATTTTGACACCAAACTCTTTTTTTTTTAGGCGATGTCGCCACTCGAACCGACAAAAAGTGATCGAGAAAGTTTGCGAGCCGCGAGCGGGGGGAGGGGTGGACCCAGAATCGTGATCCAGAACCCGCGAAAACACACTACTAAAAATTAATTGTCTTGAGATAATTATAAGAGCACTTTTTGCTAGTTGGGTATGGATTTTGACTTTACCGAGGTTTAATGTTTAGGTGGCAACGAGGATGGTTACTTCGCCCTACACAGAGTCAACAACATTCTCTATCTCGCTCGTGAGCTGAACCGCAATGAGGCGGACACTCACGTACTGCGCATCGCCGCCAGCAGCAGCGAGAGCCCCGACGTGACTCTAGCTAGCTCTACGCTCACCGTCACTGTTATAGTGAGTTGCAGTTAACCAACACTAAAAATTAATTAAGGCAAAACGTCTAAACAAAATGTCTGGTAGCAGACACGGTTCAGGTCCTATCGCTCATTAGGTCATAACAATTTCTAAACATAATTCAAAAGAGTCATTGAAGCCAAAAATTGCTATGGAACTACATTATCAATATCCTTCAATAATAATCCTTTGATCGCGGATTCTTGGAAATCTGTTGTTATTCTATTGTTGTCGCGGTCACCGGTCCTTAATTATGGGGCTTGATGGGTTAAGAGTGATGTAGACGTCCTGTAAAAAGCTGCCATAGATTTTATGCTCCATTTTCAAGCTACCAATAAATAGCACAAACAACTACAATTTATTATGAAGGATTGCTTACCTGAATACTGATGTCACCTGACTACTTCAATACGGGCTGGTGCCGGCATTGTAGTTTCTGTTCTTTGAATGAACAAGGACCTAAAGCAAAATAAAGTAGTAATAATAATATTATAGTAAATTCTTAATTAACATTATAGGTCAGAGAAGCAAATCCTCGGCCATACTTTGATCGAGCTCTCTATACAGCCGGCATTTCAACGTCGGACAATATCAACAGAGAACTTCTTATAGTACGGGTAAGTATGGCTTTAATTTTGGTTTACTTTAACAATACCTAAACATACACTCCCGTTGGAATTAAAAATTAGAAATGTATGCCATATTGTTTACGATTTATTACAACCGGCTTCAAGAAATAAGCCCACGCATGCTTAATAGAAGTTTTCGACGCCCACCATTTGCATTCTTATATATCTAGATTCTAGGGTACGTTAAATAAAGTCCACTTTTCCACAATACTGTACAGAGTTCAATCACGTTTTGCGAGAAGCAGATTTTATTTTGCGTTTGCCCAGGTTGACAGTATGCAGAATCAATATACTGATTGTTAATATGTGCTGGAGAAAGTGGCCCAACTAACAATCGGATGGGTCGACCGACTCAGACATTCCTGGCCACCGTGCGAGCGGACCCATATTATGCTCATCGTTTACTTCCTCATTAGGCTACACACTCCGAAGGCGCTAGAATCGTGTACACAATCGACATGTCGACGATGGTGGAGGACCCCAGCCTGTCGCACGTGCGGGAGACGGCGTTCGTGTTGGGAGGGGAGAGCGGCGTTCTGACGCTCAACATACAGCCGACGTCCACCATGCACGGGATGTTCCAGTTCGATGTGGTGGCTACAGACACTGGTGACTTGTTCAATATTGAAAATATTTTAACGTCTCTTTGAGATGGATGGATGGATGAAATTCGTTACTCTTCAAAAAATTAATACACTAGGGCCTCGGTAATCCGGACTCCCACTTGTTCGGTGATCGCTGTAATCCGGCCGGCCGGAGCTTTAAACGTTGCTTTAAAAATGGGCTGAAGATAACGAATTGGATAGCCATGAAGTTATGTTTCACCGTCAACTCAGAAACCGGGCTTTCGAAATGAAGTGCGAAAATTATAAACAGAAGTCGAGTATTACAGACTTTTTCAAAAAGAATTTACTAATGTTTTATTTTAACTTATTTAATTACAACCATGTACCTAAGAAATTTACATGATTGTAATTATTATGAACATGTACTATGTAGACCTACATTCATTTGTCTTTATGCTATAATTTAAAAATTGGTTAAATAAAGTGAGGTTGAACATGTGTTTTATTAACATTAAATATTGCATACTATAATCCGGACGCCTCGATAATTCGCAAAGGGTCTGATTTTAGCCTCTCCGGATTAACGAGGCCCTACTGTATAACAAAACTAGTAGATACTAATAACGATAGGAACTCAACTATCCGGCAATCAGTATTACCTACGGATTTGAGATTATCCGGTAGGCATGTTTTTTTAACATTATGTTTACGTGCTACATCGAACTGAACTCGTTTTTCTTCATTAGTACATTTATTACATTACCTACTTACCCTAATTTTCGAGTTTTTACTGCAAATTATTATGGGTAGTAACTGGATTATCCCGAAAACGAAAGTGCCTTAATCTAAAGTCTTCCTTTGGGCGGAATTAAAGTCTTAAATAAGAAAAAATATGTTTCAGCAAATCAAATTGATAGAACCGAAGTGAAAATCTATCTGATATCGTCCCAAAACCGCGTGTACTTCACCTTCTACAACCCGGTGGATCAAGTTATTGCGGAGGCGGACTTTGTAAGTTTAATGTTGTTTACCTACTTGTTATTTAAAACAATTCGCCTATGCCCTATGCTGCACCTACTATCGGCTAATATGCAAGTCGAAACTGTTTAATTTGGTTAAGCTCCGTTTAGACCAAACGAGCGAATGCTCATTCTAGTAAAGCTCTTTTGATGTAAACTAACAACGAACATTCTTTCGTTGTTCTAGTGTGTTCGCCACGTGTTCGGCTGTAAATAGGTAGAATGCTCTAAGAATCTCGCTCGATTGGTGTAAACGACGCAAGAGCGCTCGAGCAATTGCCTAGAGCGTTCTTTCGTGTTCGGACGTGCTCGCTCTTCGAGGCGGTCTCTTCAAAGGGATTCTAGTGTTCTTGATATTTTTACTTTTTGGCGGCTGGTTTTAGGTAGTTTATCAAAGGTTATTTCGTAAATATGGATTGGAGTAATGAAAAATGTTTACAAATGATAGAATTATACCATAACAAAAGATGTTTATGGGATCCAACCTTTGATGACTATAAAAATAAATTAACTACTTATCGTTGACGAATGAGCAATGAGCATTCGCTCGTTTGGTCTAAACGGAGCTATATGATTCTCATCTATAGAGCAAAAATTCTTATTCTTGATGTTCTTGTTGATTCGATTGGTGTAAACGACCTAAAGTATGTTGTAACGAATTATAGTTTACACTAAACGAATACGAAAGAATGTTCTTGTGCTGTTCTTGCTCTATGTTCTTTTGGTGTAAACCCACCTTTAGGATATGTCAATCTCAATTCTCAGCCAACACATTTACTTGACATAAAGCGACCACATTCCGTAGGTCCACCATGCTGCTTATGACTCAATTTCTCTAATGGTACTATCAGAGAATCATAGGCAGATGACGAACCTAATTTTTTCGGGTTATCAGTCAAAAGTCAAAAATCACGTTTCTCAGATAGCGCAAACGTTCGGTATCGGTTTCGATATGACGTGCAACATCGACCAAGTGGTGCAGGCGAGCGACAGCAGCGGCGTTGGCATCGACGACATGACGGAGGTCAGGGCACACTTCATCCAGGACGACTTGCCCGTCGAAACCGAAAGGATAGAAGAGTAAGTGTATTAATGATACTCTTAGTGAACGTTCACACCAAACTGACTATACGCCGCTGAATGTGAGCGAGCGTTACGCAGTTTATCGTATTTTCGTACAAATTCACTTTTTCGTTCACACCTAACTGACTATACGCCATTACGCTAGGCGTAGGCGCGGACATTCGATACCGTATATTTTCACGTTCACTTACGTTCACACGGTGGCTCACAGTGAGCCTGCTCACATTCAGCGGCGTATAGTCAGTTTGGTCTGAACACGGCCTTACCCTGACGACCCTAATAAACATTGTCAGCAATTTTGTTGCATCAAAATTCGTTTATCTCGCGAGGGGCGTATTTTCTATGTAATAAAAAATATCCTATGTCCTTTCTCGGGGCTTAAAGCAACCCCATATACTGGAAAATTAGTTCAGCGTTTCAAGCATGAAGATAAAACAGACAGACAGACAATCAGACCTACCATCGCAGAACTATTGTTATGGTAGGTATAGCTTTCCATTAGTAACGGCATTTTTCGTGTCAGAACTAGTGGCAACTGAGAAGGTACTAACATTTTTTTTACTTCAGCCTCCGCAGTGACACTCAACTCCTGCGCACCGTCCAGCGCACTCTGGAGACGCGGCTGCTGGTACTGACAGACTTCGTGACGGGCCAGAGTCCGGTGATCGGGTCTGACCCTCGCGTCCTCACTGTGTACGTGCTGGCCGGCCTCACCGTGCTGCTGGGCTTCCTCTGTCTAGTGCTGCTCCTCGCCTTGATCATCCGGACTAGAAGGTTGGTAAATTCAGGAAGATTTACTTTTTGAAGTAGGTAGGCCAGCAATACCGTTTACCGTTAACTAGACATGAAGCGCTTTTTTTTTAATTTTTAGTCATGTCGTGGATTACACAGTAGGTATATAGGTACATACACACGCAGACGCAGCACGTCATGTATTGCAACAAGCAACATCACTGATTCCTCCTCGGTCCTCCAGTGTATCCAATATCTCTGATTACAGTTAAAACTCAACTGATATAACATCTTTACACTACTCACATACGGTTTTGCTCGATAGTAAATAATTACTCGAAATCGAGCAAATACCAGTGTGGACCGCAAAACTCATTCGACTCACTCGAAGGCTAGCATCGAGCCGCTCGAGGGCCCGCATCGAGCCGGCTCGATGGAATTAAATTTAACTAATTTCCTGCGAATTGGAGTAAAACTATCGAGCAATGCTGAATGTGTGGACGAAAGCCCAAGCCGTGGGTTTTACTCTACGTGATTGCTCGATTGAGCAAAACCGTATGTGAGTAGGTACTTACACTAATAAGAGCAACTACCAGCGTAACAGCAACATTAATTTCATGAATTTACACTTTTAGATGTTCATTTTACTTTCCAGAATGAATCGGCGGTTAGAAGCTCTGTCTATGACGAAATACGGTTCCCAGGAGTCCGGGCTGAACCGCGCGGGTCTCGCGGCTCCGGGCACCAACAAGCACGCAGTAGAGGGTTCCAACCCGATATGGAATGAAACGATCAAAGCGCCTGACTTTGACGCCTTAAGGTAGTGCCTACTTGGCATGACCGCGCTAGGCGTAAATAACAGTTTTTTTGCGCCTAGCGTGGTCATGCCAAGTTACTATGATATAGTCCGCGCGGAACTAGTATATAATTATTAACAAGGGCGTCGCCAGCCGATGGCGCAGGGGGGGGGGGGGGGGTCAAGTTGACTTTACCTACTACAATTCATACTTTTCTCATTTTCTATGAATCAGAGCAGAATTGGTGAATTCATTCGAGTTTTGGCGTACGGGAATGATTGTCCAAGGCTTGAACTTCAAGCAAATCAACTCAAAGACTTAGGACTTTGGTTGCATTATATTCGGCAAGTTTTTTACAATCTCTGGGGGGGGGGGGCAGCTGCCCCTCCCTGCCCCCCCTTGGCGACGCCCTTGATTATTAATTAGCTACGGTATATATTATATAGCACATATACTGCGCGACACTTTTTCATCGGAAAGTAAAGATTCGCGTCGTTCTGCTGTTGTGTTGCTTCGCCTTTATTGTTATTTATATTACTTATTATTATGCTTACATACCTATTCTCATATTGTAGGTACTATGGTTATGTGCACTGCCTATGCACAGTAACATTGACTACTCTTAATAAAAGGCTGAAGATCTTGAATGCACATGATTCATCACCATGTTTGATATGTAAATTTTATCTTTGCTTTTCAGTGATATTTCTGATGACTCGGACCTAATAGGCATTGAAAACCTTCCTCAGTTTAGACTCGACTATGATCCTCAAGAAGACAAATCAGTACAAAACAAACCGGTAAAAAATATTAAAATTTTCATATCATTAGAATTTTAAACATATTTTCTGTTTTTAACCAACTTCCAAAAAGGAGGAGGTTATATGTTCGGCTGTGGATATTTTTTTTTTATTTGTGTATGTTCAACGATTACTCCGCCGTTTGTAAACCGATTTTCAAAATTTTTGTTTTGTTGTATTAGGTTTCACTCCAATTTGGTACTATGTTTACAAAAGTGGTGACCTGATGATGGGATCCATGAGTAATCGAGGGAACTCCTCAAAATTTATATGGAAACATATAGTGATTTTGGTTTTATGAGAAGTATCCTAAGCATATGCTACCAAAACACAAGATTTTGCACCAAGGTATATTATGGTTCCGAAGATACTAAGAGAACTCCGGATTCCTTATAGATACAAGTTTGGGGGTTTAGACGCTGTTTTAAGAACTGAAAGCATATGCTACTATGCAAATTATATTCATCATCATCATTACCACATCAGTGATCAGGGTCACCAATGTCACATGGTTGTTTATAAGTCGTCGCTTAGCTAACAATACCGCGCAAGTTAAATTTGACAAGTTTTCAGGAGAGACAAAAAACTGATTATTTTCTTTAAAATACTTCAGACATGTGTACTGAAGACATAAATAGGTATAAAATAGGTACAATTATGATGTCACATATTAAAATATGTGTATTTAATACTGTATCAGTATTAAAATTGACTTAGGCGGTATTATAGTTCAACAAAAGAAAGACTTATGCGGTATTTAAACTTCTATTTATTACATTTTTTATTAATTTTGATTAAATTAAATACATTTTTTTACATCAACGTGCTTGACTATGAACGACACAAATTACTAAGCACCCCATCACTCAATTTCTTAATTTTGTTTTGTCCTGTGGATAAAATTGGTCAAATTTTATCGAGCCTGTTTTCTCTTGATTATTATTGATTTACTGTTCGTTTAACTTCATTTTGGACGTAATTTCTTTGTGACAATATGGATAGTACTTCAAATAAAGTCTCTCTTTTTGATTTGTGGCTAGAAGTCTTAAATTTAAGTCGATCTTCGGTTAGAAGAGTATACCGAAGTTTTTTAGAGACTCTAAACTTTACCAGGCGACCAGGTTCAGGATGACATCGGGCTACATCTAAAGGATGAGTTACAGTAAGTGAGTGGACTGTACGACGAAGACTTGCAGACAGTTGTTTGACTTCACAAAAAATCGCTAACGGCCCAAAATTAGCCCCAGCAAACCGTCAAGCGCAGCTTAATTTTGCCCGTTCTTGCGTTCATTGGTCGTTGGAGTAATGGCGGGTCGTACTCTTCTCTGATGAGTATAAAATCAATCTTTATGGTAGCAATGGTCGCAGGAAAGTATACCTTAGAAAATGAGAACGATTTGCGGGGGTGTGCATTGACGAAATTGTTCCATTTGGTGGGGGTTCCGGGACAGTTTGGGGCGGTATTTCTTTTGGTGCAAAAACCAATCTTGAGTTCAAAACCGGGCCGTGCCTTGGCACTTTGAATGCCCATCGCTACATCCAGGGCGTGCTAGGATATCATGCGGTGATATACGTTAGTTGGTAAAGGTTTCATATTGATGCAGGACAATGGTCGACCGCACGTTGCTGCGATAGTTCGTCAATATCTCTCCGAGGTCGGAATTTCGGTAACGCATTATCCAGCAAGAAGCCCAGACCATAATCCTATAGAGAAGCCATGGGGTGAACTCCAAAGGAGGGTCAGGGCCAGGACTCCTGCCGCAGATACCCTTCAAAACCTCCAGGTGGCTATACAAGAAGAGTAGGGCGGTATCCCTCAGGAGTTCATCATAACTTTTATAAGGTCAATGAAAAACGGGATGGAAGCCTCAATTAGGGTAATGGGTAGCAGTACGAGCTATTGCAACTAAATTGTTAGGGCTTTTAGAAGAAAGATGTCATATTGTGCCCCCCATAAAATAGTTAACAATACCGCCTAAGTCAATGAACATTACATTGGAAAACCGCCGATCTATAATTGAAGTTTCAAATACATTTAAAATAGCAGTAATTACACTCTATTAAACTACAAAATAATAAATAATCGAGTTGGCTTTCCTTTTTGGTCCATCATAAATGTCTGTCTCTCTGATAAAACCGTAATAGACAAAAATCTATACATATAATAAATCTGTAGAAATGTCAATTCTGTACATTAAAGATATTCAAAAAATAATAAGCGGAGGGTGTCACAATATCGCTATAGAAGCCGAAAAGTTACTTAGTTTTTTTGTCTGTCTGTCTGTCTGTATCTTTGTTCCAGCATCACACGAAAACTACTGATCCGATTTGAATGCGGTTTTCGCAGATATATTTGTCTTCTTCCAACTTAACATCTGGTGTATAAAAACAATACTCCCCACCCCTCTAAAGGGACGAAAGAGGGGGTCAGATTTTGTATAAGACTTTTGCTTTAACACGAAAACTACTGATCCGATTTGAATGCGGTTTTCACAGATATATTTGTCTTCTTCCAACTTAATATCTGGTGTATAAAATTTTTCCCCCCACCCCTCTAAAGGGACGAAAGAGGGGGTCAGATTTTACTGATCCGATTTGCATACGGTTTTCGCAGATATATTTGCCTCCTTCCAACTCAACATCTGGTGTATAAAAATTACCCCCCCCACACCTCACCCCTCTAAGGGGACCAAAGAGGGGGTCAGATTTTGTATCAAACTTTTTTCTTTAATGGACTTACTTCATATTATTAACTGTTTTTCCAACTTAACATCTGGTGTATAAAATTTTTCCCCCCACCCCTCTTAGGGGACAAAAGAGGGGGTAGGATTTTGTGTCAACTGATGAAGTAGAAATACTTTAAATGGCAAAACAACGTTTGCCGGGACAGCTAGTATACAATAAATTTGCTGCGTGGTCACACATCAACACAAGATATAGTCCGTGAGCCCGGTCCGAAAATGCCTACGTCACGTGACATCAATATAAAATGCATGGCACACGGTCGGAAAATATATGCCAAGCGAGGATCAGACGACTTTCGCATCTAAAATTGGCCGGAAGTCGGAGAAATCCCCTCACTTCCGGTCAAATTTTTGGTGTCTATTTACGTCACGTGACATCAACGAGAAACATGTGGCAGCATATAGCCCTATAGTTGTAGAGTAGGGAAACATAAGTCTGTCAATTTTAAAATGGCCGGAAGTACTTGACAGACGGCGTCAAAGTTGGTCCTTGGGTACCCTAAGACCAAGCATCAATTGATCCTTCATCTTAGTTGGGTACCCTTTTTTACGTCACTTTAAATGTGACGTAAAACAACACAATTCTTTTTTAAATGTTTTGAAATAATAGTGTCTTAAAGAATAAATGAGGCTGCCAAGCCAGATCTGGCCGGATGTCCCATAAAAGTGATTTTTAAACTGCTCGTGAATTATGAGAAAATCGCATGATTTATCAAAATATTATAATCAATTTACAAGAATTATCGACTTAAAATGGGTATGGGATGGTTTGAAAGAACCGTGAATTGTATACCTAACCTGTTATAATAATTATCTAGGGTAAATAAGTGTGTTACTGTACTAATTGAGCTCGTAATATAAAGTCGGGTGGATCCAATGTTGGTGGGTCCAATCCAAATTTAAATTCGCTAACGTTGTTAAATTTTCATTAATACCACATAGTTGATTTCAATCAATCGTGTTTATCCAGCCAGTAAAATATATAAAAGTAAACTTCTAAAGTAAACTATCTTTAAAGTGTGTCACTGGTAAAGTAAGGAGGGAAGGAACCTTACAAGTGACTCAAATAAATAAGTCACTTAAATAAGTGAGTTGTACTAATTGTAGGATATGTAGTATAACGAGTAAAAAAAATATATCCACAGCCGAACATAATTATAACCTCCTCCTTTTTGGAAGTCGGTTAAAAATATGTAGGATCATCAGAGTTAGACGTAATTATGTTTAATTAAAATACAGGGATTGGGTAAAAAGTCGGTAATTATATTTTAGAGAAAAAATTAAAACTCTTTATGTTAAATTTTAAATATTTATTTATTCTTATGCTATGTTGTGTTACAAAAAAACGTATTTATTAAATCAAAATTAAAAATTAACAAACTAAATCTAAAACAAAACATCTACAAAGTAAAACTAAAACAAATAAAAAAATTAGATATCATTATCTTCATCCTCATCTTCTGATGAAGTAAAAACCTCACTGCTTTCGTTATCTGATTCTAAGACGATATCATCTATGTCTAATGGGGTTGGGTCACCGTCGAACCAGTGGGGTTCATATTTTTCGTTTACTAACTTCCATCCATAATCATTTGGGTGCAGATAAGGTGTACAATCCGGTAGTGTTGCATTTTTCCACATCGTGGTCACAAAAATCGTTCTAAAAATGTTCTGTTTAAAACTTTGAAACAGGGTGGCATTAACGGATTGCTATGCAATATACATAAAATTGGGTACAAATGTATGCCAAGCTTTACCTGCCTTGCATGCATTTACGGGATGCGACTACACGGCTAATTTTTTCAGACAGGGTAAAGTGAAAGCATTGAATTTGTTAGAAAAACATACAAAATTCCAAACAACTTTTAAAAACTTTAATTCAGCATTAATTTTGAATGAAAAAGAGCTCAGGAATTTACCTCAATGCTATATGGCGTTGAAAATTGTAATTCAGTAAATTCAGCTCCTTATGAAATATTTAATAAAACTTGCAAAAGAACGCAGTAAGTTTTTACAAAAAGTAAAAAACTTCAGCTCGAATTTAATGCCACATGCCATTAGAATCAGATAACGACAGCAGTGAGGTTTTTACTTCATCAGAAGATGAGGATTTTTTATTTGTTTTAGTTTTACTTTGTAGGTGTTTCGTTTTAGATTTAGTTTGTTAATTTTTAATTTTGATTTAATAAATAGGTTTTTTTTTTGCAACACAACATAGCATAAGAATAAATAAATATTTAAAATTTAACATAAAGAGTTTTAATTTTTTCTCTAAAATATAATTACCGACTTTTTTCCCAATCCCTTATATTGTATTTTAATTAAACATAATTACGTCTAACTCTGATGATCCTACATATTTTTAACCGACTTCCAAAAAGGAGGAGGTTATATGTTCGGCTGTGGATATATTTTTTTTACTCGTTATACTACATATCCTACAATTAGTACAACTCATTTATTTAAGTGACTTATTTATTTGAGTCACTTGTAAGATTCCTTACTTTACCAGTGACACACTATACGTAGATAGTTTACTTTAGAAGTTTACTTTTATATATTTTAATGGCTGAATAAACACGATTAATTGAAATCAACTATGTGGTATTAATGTAAATGTAACAACGTAAGCGAATTTAAATTTGGATTGGACCCACCAACATTGGATCCACCCGACTTTATGTTACGAGCTCATCAATTAGTAGTTAGTACAGTAACACACTTATTTACCCTAGATGATTATTATAACAGGTTAGGTATACAATTCACGGTTCTTCCAAACCATCCCATACCCATTTTAAGTCGATAATTCTTGTAAATTGATTATAATATTTTGATAAATCATGCGATTTTCTCATAATTCACGAGCAGTTTATAAATCACTTTTGGCTATTTCTCCAAACTACCCGCAGAGTTACATATGTAGACCTTTGTATTTTTTTTATAGTAGTATAAGGTGTGATCTAACTGGTCCACTTAGGTTCTTTAGAAAAACTTAATTGTAAATATAATTAAAATTAATTTAAAGGTCGAAAAATTGATTCCCTGGACGTGTCTTGTCCCCAGAATTCACTATAAATTCCCAAAAAAATCCCACAAATACGATGAAATTCTAATTTCAAAGTAAATAAATCGTAAGAGTATAAACAAAATATTTATAAAACAATTGTAAATAAACGTATATATCGTTATATAAATAGAAAAAACCAATCAAAGTTATGTCCTGGCTCACATAGTGATTCCCTATACGCTTCACTTGGAGGCTCGTACCTCCCTAGTTATAAGTAGCACGTGGTTGCGGGTGCACAGGGGCGGGAGGTTCGGTAGCCCTCTAAACATCATGGAAGGAGTTCACAAAATTCGTTGCTCCGTTTCCGAGTTACAAAGGAAAATATCTGATTCCCTCAACCTTGGTTCCTTACACATTTGATTCCCTATTCGCTAATTACAATGTAATTTCCAAAGTTAAGTTTGCTTAGACACGATGTATAAGACGAAAATGAGTATGGTTTTTAGTTAGCCTATTTATAATTTAATATATATGTACAGTTTTTGTATAGCTCAGGAAAAACTATCTTTTTATTGATTCCCTATATTCCATTTTGATGATTCCCTGGGTATTTTTAGTAGGGAATCAACATATTTTACATTTATTTATCTAATTGGTACTCTGTTGATTTTTATTAAAATAAATTACATTCTCTTCATATACTGATACAAATAAATGACAACAAAAAGTAAAATATTATATAAAAAAAAATTCTTAAAGTCAAAATATTTCAAATAAATTCATTTTCCATTCATTGTATTTGGTTTTAACGAACAAGTTTGGTTTGTAGTCAATTTTATATATGTTTATATTTAAATCGAACATGTTTTTTTAGCTGAAAAAGCTTTTTTCTATTAGCTTTGTTGATTCCCTAGGTTAGAAAAATTTAAATCAAAATATCTTCTAAAATTGTGAAGTGAAAAAGGGTCCAAATAGATAATTATTTTTATAATTCACTGAAGAATAATATGCGATTATTGATTTAAAAAAATATGCAGAAATAAAAATGTACCATGGAATCAACTAAATAATCCAAATCTGGAGAAATGCCCTTTTATGGGACTTCCGACCAGATCTGGCTTGGCAGCCTCATTTATTCTTTAAGACACTATTATTTCAAAACATTTAAAAAAGAATTCATCAAGATGTCACGTGACGTAAAAAAGGGTACCCAAGGACCAACTTTGACGCCGTCTGTCAAGTACTTCCGGCCATTTTAAAATTGACAGACTTATGTTTCCCTACTCTACAACTATAGGGCTATATGCTGCCACATGTTTCTCGTTGATGTCACGTGACGTAAATAGACACCAAAAATTTGACCGGAAGTGAGGGGATTTCTCCGACTTCCGGCCAATTTCAGATGCGAAAGTCGTCTGATCCTCGCTTGGCATATACTTTCCGACCGTGTGCCATGCATTTTATATTGATGTCACGTGACGTAGGCATTTTCAGACCGGGCTCACGGACTAATAGTATGGCGGACTGACGACTTACGCGGTTGTGACACAACAAACGACTTGCGCGGTGCCAGAACTACTTGAATAACGCGCTGCGATTGGGCAATTTAAACAAAATTCTAACATCATTGGATGCGCGCCGACAAAATCTATCCAATGAGGTATAAAATTCAAAATGACCAATTTTCGACTTGCGCGGTATTGTTAGCTAAGCGACGAAGTGTACATGGATACAACACCACAATAATTATTATAGCATCACGTTATCTCCCTATTATATTGGTACTTTTCATAGCGATTTTAATAAAAATATAATGTTGTTGCAAAATAAATGATTCAAGTTCTTACCACAAAACTCAAAAAACAACAAAAGTATTAAATATTACATTTCCGTTGTCTGGTACCTGTAACACAAGTCCTTCAGGTACTAAGCACGGGGCCAGACTGACGTGGTGTGAAGCGTCCATAGATATATTATATTAGATATATATATTGTATTAGTAAAAAAATACTTCGTACTTTGTAGCGCCACCTATGATTCCGTTGCCGCAAACTACTGCCTCGGGAAGGCAAGTTCGTCCGCCACCGCGGTATCTACCTTTAGTTTTTCGCCAGATGGCGACGTTTCGAGAGAGTTCGGGGAGCGCGCGGGCAAAATTTAACAATAAACAAAATAAAACCCGACAATCGACATTTAATGTCGATTGTCGGGTTGAATTTCGTGATGCGTCTATCGTTTTATTTAGGTACATATTTAGTTTTATTAATATAAATCATGTGGAACACGTAAATAAACACAGTTTCTGAAGTATAAACGCGAATGTCTTCGAATTATAATAACATAAGTACTTACGTAGAATATACGCGATGGTTTATCTACTAGGTAACTAAAAAGAGTGAAATTATTATTTTTAACAAAAAATTAAAACCGACTTCCAAGGTTTAAAAACAATAATTACATCCTTGTAATATGAACTAAAAAGTATTAAATAATTTTTCCTGTCTAATAGTTCCTTTTTCCGAATTCGGCTAAAACTCAACTATTTCTGTACTCAATCTTCATAATTTTGAAGTCGGTGCCAGTTACAAAAGTTTCAAATATTTTGGCAGACTGAAGATTCAGCTATCTGGTACCGACTTCAAAATGATGAAGATTGAGTACAGAAATAGTTGAATTTTAGCCGAATTCGGAAAAAGGAACTATTAGACAGGAAAAATTATTTAATACTTTTTAGTTCATATTATAAGGATGTAATTAAAATATGAACTAAAAAGATACCAGATACCAGATATAGCTGAATCTTCAGTCTGCCAAAATATTTGAAACTTTTGTAACTGGCACCGACTTCAAAATTATGAAGATTGAGTACAGAAATAGTTGAGTTTTAGCCGAATTCGGAAAAAGGAACTATTAGATAGGAAAAGTTATTTAATACTTTTTAGTTCAAATTATAAGGATGTAATTATTGTTTTTACCTTGGAAGTCGGTTTTAATTTTTTGTTAAAAATAATTGAAATCCTATCCTTACATAACTTAATAATATTTTATCCTATGAACAATAAAATTTTAGCCCATCTTGACATATGTATTTATAATACTATAAATTGCTAGAAATTATAAATATTGTTATATCCTAGTATTAAATATATTAAATTCGATTATTCATAATTTCGAGTGTCAGATACCTTCTTAGACAGTTTTGTTTCTGCTTACTTTTATATCATCCAGCATAATTTAACACTTATCAGTAGACTATAAGATAGACCCTTATTAATTATTATTACTATGTTTCAGGTGGAAGATCAAATTGCAGATCACAGCAATAACTTTGCATTCAATCCAACTCCATTTTCCCCGCAATTTGCCAATTCAGCATCAAGACATAAATTGTGCAATAATTAGTGTAGGTTTTTGTATATATTTTATACATGAACGTAGAAAAAAAGGCGGACGGAGTCTTGTTATATACAAAACTGTGTCTTCACTTTTCTTCGGAGTCGGCCACGCACACATTCTAACGCCTGTCAAATAGTATGGATTAGCACAAGAATGTGTCCGTGCGGACCTTGTACATACAGCCAGCTGGCCGACTCTGAACGACACAGTTTTGTGTATGGTGGGACTCCGTCCGCCTTTTTTTATACGTCCATGATTTTATATAGTATTTTAATGTCATCAAAATATTAAATAAATAAAAACTTTTGACATACCAAGTCTTATTATTTTATCAAAGTGGGATTCCAGCATCTTCTTTATTTAAAAGAACAGTTTTTATTTGTAAGTATACTTGTTTTTCATGCTTGTGGTTGTGATTAAGTAAATAAAGTTCCTGAAACATCTCCAAAACTAAACAATAAAATATAGGTTACCTCTGGAACCACAACTTTCCACCATGAAGAACAACCTACATCTCTTCTTGTCCTAAGGAAAGTTATATATTATTTAGGTCTACAGGGTAACAAAAATCTTTCTTACCCTGTAGTAGTAAGAATAGTCTTGTATCAAAGAAAGAAGTTATAATAATAATTAGATTATTTTCTCAAAGAAGGCGACTGATGTACGGTATTTGTAATAACAAAAAAAAGGAATTGAAAATAAAAAAGATTTAGAATTTAATATATTTATTTAAATTAATCATAGGAATGGTAAATATTACTTACACTATAGTTCTATACATAAATGCCGACCCACAATAACAAAAACAGTATGCCGAATCCAGAAAACAGTGCTGCAACTAGAGATAGCAGAAGTTCTTTGAACAAATCCCTAGTTAATTTTGTGCTTGTTACTTCATAAACGAAGAACCACGCTGTGAAGAATATACCGATTCCCAATAACAACAACGTGAGATGTGGAAACACGGCTGGGTTGATAGGTGAGGCGTATCGCACCATTGATTCAATTTCCAACTGAAAAAGTTAAACACGATTCAGTAACTGAATATATACGAGTTACTGTAAAATATACACATTTTAAAGACGCTTACACTCATTTTTATTGATTATTTTATCAACAGCACCGGCAAAAAATTAATTTTACTCCAAAAAATTGTTGACCGCGAAGCGCCACATCAGTCGAACAATTTTGACAGATGTCAGTTGTCACTACGTCTTCTTTTTGACGTGACAACGTCTTATAATTCGATATGGGCTGCGCGCACGAAAAAACATGACGCAATAAGCGGCGTTACCTCGCTCTGAGGCGTTCCATTTGAGTTGTTTAGCAGAAATGTACAGTCGGGGAAAATTGTGCTAAGCAGAAATGTACAGTCAGGGAAATGAGTTGTTTAGCAGAAATGTACAGTCGGGGAAATGAGTTGTTTAGCAGAAATAAATAGTCGGGGAAAATTGTGCTAAGCAGAAATGTAGAGTCGGGGAAATGAATTATTTAGCAGAAATGTACAGTCGGGGAAAATTGTGCTAAGCAGAAATGTACAGTCGGGGAAATGAGTTGTTTAGCAGAAATGTACAGTCGGGGAAAATTGTGCTAAGCAGAAATGTACAGTCGGGGAAATGAGTTGTTTAGCAGAAATGTACAGTCGGGGAAATGAGTTGTTTAGCAGAAATGTAAAGTCGGGGAAAATTGTGCTAGGCAGAAATGTACAGTCGGGGAAATGAGTTGTTTAGCAGAAATGTACAGTCGGGGAAATGAGTTGTTTAGCAGAAATGTACAGTCGGGGAAAATTGTGCTAAGCGGAACTGTACAGTCGAGGAAATGAGTTGTTTGGCAGAAATGTACAGTCGGGGAAATGAGTTGTTTAGCAAAAATGTACAGTCGGGGAAAATTGTGCTAAGCGGAAATGTACAGTCGGGGAAATGAGTTGTTTAGCAGAAATGTACAGTCAGGGAAATGAGTTGTTTAGCAGAAACGTACAGTCGGGGAAAATTGTGCTAAGCAGAAATGTACAGTCGGGGAAAATTGTGCTAAGCAGAAATGTACAGTCGGGAAAATCGTGCTAAGCAGAAATGTACAGTCGGGGAAATGAGTTGTTTAGCAGAAATGTACAGTCGGGGAAAATTGTGCTAAGCAGAAATGTATAGTCGGGGAAATTAGTTGTTTAGCAGAAATGTACAGTCGGGGAAAATTGTGCTGAGCAGAAAGGTACAGTCGGGGAAATGAGTTGCTTAGCAGAAATGTACAGTCGGGGAAATGAGTTGTTTAGCAGAAATGTACAGTCGGGGAAAATTGTGCTAAGCAGAAATGTACAGTCGGGGAAATGAGTTGTTTAGCAGAAATGTACAGACGGGGACATGAGTTGCTTAGCAGAAATGTACAGTCGGGGAAAATTGTGCTAAGCAGAAATGTACAGTCGGGGAAATGAGTTGTTTAGCAGAAATGTACCGTCGGGGAAAATTGTGCTAAGCAGAAATGTACAGTCGGGGAAATGAGTTGTTTAGCAGAAATGTACAGTCGGGGAAAATTGTGCTAAGCAGAAATGTACAGTCGGGGAAATGAGTTGTTTAGCAGAAATGTACAGTCGGGGAAAATTGTGCTAAGCAGAAATGTACAGTCGGGGAAATGAGTTGTTTAGCAGAAATGTACCGTCGGGGAAAATTGTGCTAAGCAGAAATGTACAGTCGGGGAAATGAGTTGTTTAGCAGAAATGTACAGTCGGGGAAAATTGTGCTAAGCAGAAATGTACAGTCGGGGAAATGAGTTGTTTAGCAGAAATGTATAGTCGGGGAAAATTGTGCTAAGCAGAAATGTACAGTCGAGGAAATGAGTTTTGACGTGACAACGTCTTATAATTCGATGGAGCCGGCTGCACGCACGAAAAAACATGACTCATGCGGCGTTACCTCGCTCTGAGGCGTTCCATTTAAGGCTTGAAGTGCAAGCGAGAGCGCGGAACGAGCGACAAAGAGGCACGTTGTCACGTTCAACTATCGTCAGTAAACCGACTTTACAGACAACCGTTTTTTTTTTTCAAGATTAAAATATAAAGCATAGCATCCAGCTCACAGAATACAAATTATCCAGCTACCCCGAGGCCCCCGAGGCAAGGTAGACAAATACGGAAATAGCCGAACAAAAGCAAAACCGATGATCCACGAAGCACCACAAGTAGTTACCTTTCGGTAAACTGGCTACGCTCATTGCGATATACGAGTATAAGGCCGTGTTCCACTGACGCGGAGCGGAGCTTAGCGACCATTCACCATGCTCGAAATCTTCGCTCCGCTTCGCTGTCATTCCGCTGGAATAGCATGATTGGTAAATTCGGGCACCGCTAAGCTCCGCTCCGCTCCGCTTCAGTGGAACACACCCTAATGAAGGCACTTCGATGGCTATTTGTATTTGCGTATTATATATTAATATGTACTCGCCAAACAATCACCATGTGTTGACGGTATGTTTGACAAAGTGTTGTCCAAAGAGAATATAATCACTACGTGGTATTGGCCTTGTTTGCCTATTTGACAAATATGATAATATGACCAATACCAAATACACGTATGACGTATTCGTACCTTTGTCGGTTTTTGATGCACATCAAAGGAGTCAAATAGGCAAGTAAACAAAATTTAGTAAAAGTTTGGTACCTATTTGACGTCCATGTGTGGAAGACCGTATTTGCCTTTATATTTTGCTTGTTTGTGTATACGTCAATAACTTTGCCAAATGCAACAAATAGCCAATAGCAAATACAAATAGCCATGAGTTTAGGTTAAATCTTTGTGTGAAATGTGAAGTGCCTCCAAACAGCTAGTCATGAGCATGACTCATGAGTCATGACACTCATGACTCATGAGTCATGAGTAATGCAAGACGTATTCTACAAACCGACAGTATATATATTATAAGTCAATGCTGCAAACCATGAAACCAGCTTTTTCCCAAGGCATTTCACTTTTATGGCTTCTACAGATTGCGCGAACCTGGTCTGCAGACCGCGTCCGTGAGGGACGCGGTCCGTCCGTGAGAGACAAATTTGACAGTTTTGACGGTTCGTCGTCCCGAACCTCGTCCGTCAAACCGGAATGACATTTGTAAAATTGTAATTTTAAACTCTAATATATTGCAATAGAGTTCCAAATGCCCAAAAGCTTCATTTTCGTAAAGTGTTACCAATTCTGAAAGAAATATTTTCCCCACACTATATTTGTATAACTCCCGCCGCTGGCGTGATACAAAAATCACAGATTAAGGACAAAAATGTTTTTGTGAGAAGTAGAAAGGATTTTGATGTTGTCCATTAATTTGAATTTTATTTTTGAGAATATATCGGTTGTAACATGGTTGTAATTTGTATCTATACTCGGCGCGGCGAACCTTTATCTCAATCTCAAATTACGTTTACGTCCTGCAAAACTTACTTCGTCACATGACGTAACTTTTGCAGGACGTAAACGTAAATTCAGATTGAGATAATTTCTTGTAAATGTTAAGAATTGTTAAAAATTCAAACGGAATATCATTGTAATGGCATTAAGTTACGTAAAATTTATAAATTGAATTTTTAGACGCCTCCAATATGATCTTAATTTAATGGTGACGCCACTACAATGTTATATGGTGTGATTAACTGTCAGTGTCCTAGGGACCAAGGTTCGCCGCGCCGAATATAGAGGTGGTTTTAATTATTATCGTGGAAAATATCCTTAGTTTCCAATTAAAATTTTGGTCACATTAGAGCTGGATCGAAAATATTAATTAACTATTCAAGAAGAATAATTAAAAGCATAGCTTAAACTAGAAACAAATTTCGAGAAATGTCCAAAGGAAAAAATCACAAAATCGTGTGGAGACAAGAGCGCTGAGCGGCATGCATGCGGCATTAGAGAGCAAAAAAATTATGTAAAAGAAAAACCAATTTAGCGGTAAGACCGCCTTTATTTTGTACGGATTCTTTTATCATTTTTCTTCTGTAGTTTTTGTAGAAATAAAAAAAATCTATTCTATTATAAAACTCCAATTTTTTTAAAAGTAAAGACAGGAGCCGTAAGTAATGTTAAGTTTTGTGTTAAATTTAATACAATAAATATTTTTCCTTATATATATAGGCAGATACTATTGGATCCGACCGTAAAATCCTGCATGAATCGTTTTATTCGATCAAATATATTTTAAAATAATCTTTAGAGTGTATAGAATGGATTTATGTTGGGTTGCCTTGTCAAAAGTAGCCGCAAGTACCTCTAATTAAGTTTAATGTTCATGAGATAAATGCATAAATTTGCATGTATCTTTTTTTCAATAAATGTTACATCATTTGAAAGAAAATGACGAGACAAAGTAAGGTATAAATGGTTGCCAGCTCTAAGTCGGCCGCAACCTAGGCTTGCCAGCCCGTAAACAGACCTATAGTTCTTCATCAAAATCAAAGCATCGATTTTTTAAATAATTTTGATACAAAATTAAAGTTTTATGCATTTTGTACATGAATATCCATGGTTGCCAGTTGCACGATAGCCGCAAACTGGGGTTGCCATCAGTTTTGTATATGACAAATGTTCAGGCCTACAATAATTATGCCTGGCCGGATTTGAGGACGCTGAGAACCCGCAAGATTGCTATTTTTATTTAACAGGCGTTTTTATTTTTTGTGCGTAGTGTCCTGTCATTCCTCAATGTTATTGCTTCTTAGTTCTTACTTTTCTTTTGAAATACGCAAGTTTGTATTACGGGCTTTCATTTTGCTCAATTAGAGGTACTTGCGGCTACTTTTAACAAGGCAACCCAACATTAATCCATTCTATACGTTCTAAAGATTATTTTAAAATATATTTATTTGATCGAAAAAAACGATTCATGCAGGATTTTACGGTCGGATCTTAGGATAAGATATTTGTTAAATTGGCAGCACTAAGCCCACGTGTCAAATTTGATTACCGATATCACCATGGTACAGTAGGCTTGGTTATGTGGATAGAAAGTTTGTGACTAGTATTAATCGTTTGCGTTTTGGACAATGCCTAATTCCCTCACATCTCAGCAGAATGAACATAGTAAATAATAGTAACTGTACACATTGCTCTGAAGAAAACGCAGACATCGATCACATGCTTTTTAAGTGTCCAGTCTTTGCCATACAGAGATCTATATTTGTTGACATGATCAAAGAAATAGCTGAACAGAACTCTTTAAGTGTCCCCCGCCTCAGTCAAGATCTATTAGGAAACACTATTTACTTTCACCCTATTTATAAGTATATTGTAAATACTATAGGAAAAATTTAGTACCTAATAAGAAATTTAGAGCTCTAATTTCTAGGTTATGTTTGTTTAAATTTATGTACCTAATTGTTTTTTTTTAAGTTTATATTTGAAATGTCATGCTCATGTCTCATTCGTATTTATAAATGTCATAAGTTTGTTTAATTTAAGTATTTAAATATTTTGTTACTCACTAAATACCTATGTAATGTCTTGTAAGTTGTAACGTTATATGTTTCTAATGTTATGTATTCTAATTAATTTTATAATTTATTTGTTTTTACGGCTGAAGGACTTGTATCCATGGTCACGAATAAATTAAAAAAAAAAAAAAAGTGTCAAATTTGACGGTTCGCTGCGAACCGTCAAAACTGTCAAATTCGTTTTGACGGTTCGCATTATCATATCAAAAAATCAATCAACCCAATGAAAAAATCACCCCTGCATAAAGATATAAATTAAACTAGTTTGAACCTATGATTCAGAGTAGGCATTTGATTTATAGAATATTCGAATAAATTAACAAGTTTAATATAATGGATTGATTTTTTTTAAATAGTAAGTATATTGTAATCGATGAAAATCTTGAGAGTGACCGAAAAATGGGCCGTCCATTTTAATGAATTTTTGATACTTTTTTTCCGATTCTAAGGAAACTAAAAAATATTGGGAGAAGTGAAACATAAACCTCCCTCATATATATTATCTTTCAATGTGACCAGTTTGTGAAACCACAATATTTCTTCGGTGAACAAACATGAACGATACGTTTCACATTTTAAACGTTCGCAAAGTTTTTTGGACACCTACTTTTTGTAGGCATCCAGTTATGCTCACCCCTTTCTACCTATATATATATTTATGGCTTATGAGCGCTTCACTCGGAAACCAGCAAATCATCAGTGCGAGCGAAGCGAGCCCTAGTATATCCAACAACTTGAGCACTTTTGTGGTACACTTTACGAAAAAAATATTACGCCTAATGATTTGTACTTTAACATAGTAATTAAATATGTAGATGTGTTATCATCGGTCATTCAAGGTTTGGTTACTAAATATTTAAAAAAAGTGCCTTATAGATTAACACCACATAGAAAAACGACGCAGGCCCTCACAAAGCTCAGCTTTTAGCTAATAATATTTACAGGGCTACTTATTTATAAAGGCATACTTTGTTATAATGTAAAAGAAGCCAATACTCACATACAAATAATATTCTAATTACGTTTAAGGTGGTTTAAGACTAGAGTTTGAAACTAGAATTAGTTTTCTAGCAGTCAGCTGGGCGGGAGCGGCGCGGCGCATGGCTATGACCATAGACTTATAATATATACTGTAGCATCATACGTTTATGGCTATGACTGTATAGATTTATGTATATTGTGGACAGGGCCCGAAAACCGAGCGGCACGTGGCGTACTACACAGCTTATCCATTTTTTTTATTTAAAAAATTAGTATATGGTTTTGGCTTTGGCTAGAAAGTTAAAAAGGCGCACGCATGTTTGAAATAATTAAAAAATATTAAAACGAAAACATATAATTTACAATATTATGCAATTATTAGTTTATGCCTACGTGTTGATGGGAAAAACTGTACTTTAAAGGACGCGGGAGGGGGGGGGGGGGGGGGGGAAGGGGGGTACCCCCTGATACCCCCCCCCCCCTCTTGAAGCAAGCTCTTGGTTTCTGAGATATTCATGATTGAAGTTTGAGGTTATAACTGCACTAAAAGTGTTGAAATTCAGTTTCGGATCATCAAATTAAGGGGGTTAAAAGGGGGAGTGGAGGGGGGACTTGCCTATTTCCTACAAAATTGCCTTTCAGGGGTATAAAGAGATTACTGTTGTCTGTTAAAAAAAAATAACACTCGTCGTCGCTCGCTCGCTGCCAACATGCAACTAATTCGTAAAGACACTAATTAGGTTGATTTGCCTGCCCCCGATTCTACGCGCTAGTGCGATATCTACCTTTTTTTATTATATTATATCATAGAGGGAAATTAACTAATTGGATAATTGCGATCAATAAATAAATATAGAACGTTTGAATACATTTTTTTATTGGGGTGGAGTAGGAAAGGTATTTATAAATAATAAAAATATATGTGCGATACTTTAACATTATATTTTATTTGTTACCGTTACACACTTACAGTCTGTCAAGACAGAGTCGACGCTGAAATAAATTTTCCAAACATAATCACGATCAAATGGTAGTTTTTGCGCCTTGTATTTTCATAGAGAACGTTTGTACACTTCAAATAGTAACGGCAAGCGGTAGTAGCAATTTTCGGACGCCAACCAGGCTTTTCAATTTTTTTCAACCATAATTCCAGTCTTCCTTCGTCAGACGGTAACCTGTCAATTATTTTAAGAGCATAATAATATGTATTTGATAATAAAATTCGGTTATCGGAGATTTCGATACAATTATTATAGATATCGATAAGTTTTATCGACAGAAAACTCCAGCACTATTGAATTTCATTGTTTATCAAAATCGGTAAAACAAAGGTAAATATGTGGTGAATACGTTATAATAAGATTAGTGCCACATTTTTAAGTGCCTATAATATCAATAAAAGTTTAATATCGTAGAAATTAGCTGTTAAAATCACTTACTTGTGAAATGTAACCCCACATCCCTTTTGTACTGTGTTTTACATAACATACACTCTTTCATAGTTTTACTTACTTATTTACTTATTTATTTACCACTTATTTATATATTCCTTAATCGCGTAAAACCTTTTAAAACACTTTAAAACACGAAAACAATTCAAACGATTAAGCCATAGACATTTATTTTTTTTGGTTTGATTCGTCCCATTCAGGACAGGCAAAGGGAATATAATACATACATGGTTACCAATGGTTACGTCAAATTTAATTCTCATCCCGAATAATGGGGGCGCTGATTCCGCTTCAAATAGGCATAAAAATCAAGTGGGTATCATCGATCCAGCGGGCAGCGTACTTGTATATTAGAGATCAGTGGGCGGTATGGTCGAAAGACTATAGCCCGCGCCGTGGGCGCAAAAAAAATTAAAAAATTGACTTTGATAGCTGTCAATTGTCAAAACACAAATCTCAGACTAACATAAATGGATCACTCTGTATTTACAATCATTCTTCTTTCAATATTTATAATTTAAAAATAAAATTAAAATTTATATTTTCTCTACGACTTGAAATGTCGATTTTTGCTTAAGATATTTTTCAGCCATGGCTTCGCAATACTTTGTGAATGTGTCTAAAGTAACTAAAACAAGTGAAAATGATAGTAAGCCAAGTATAGCAAAAGAAAAAGTTATGTCCTACGAGGAAAAATCTGTAGGCTCAACCAATTTTTTTCAATGTGAAGCTTGCCCTTACATGGCACTCGCCGAGGATGACATCAAGTTTCATTTATTTACCGAGCACCCAGATTTAGCTAAGAAGAATGGGCTAGCTGATAACATTCAGATATCATGTCCAGGATGTGCAAGCGTATTCGATGCAGAAAGCACCCTGAGAACACATCTGCGAAACCATCACAAAATGGGGATAAAAGACGTGAAAAAAATGGTAAAGAGCTTGGTTCAAATAGCATTAAAAAATGTTAAGTTAAAGAAAGAAATCCCATCAAATGATACTCCTCCAACTCCGCAAGACGTGGCCGAGGTAAAAATGCCACAAATAATAGAAATTGTACCTGAATTTAACAATACTATGAATGAACAACTACCAAAGGGAGTCACATACATATCTGTAGATGAGTTAAATAAAATGTCCACACCTAATTTTGAGAAAATAGACCCTAAGGATGTCATTCAGGAGGCGAGTATCAATATTGTGTATGCTAATGATTTAACAACACACTCGCAGTACATAAATGTTTCAAATGCAAATACTTCCAACCCGTGCAATGCTATCCAAGTTTCAAGTGTAACACCTGACCTCATATCATCTGTACAGCAATGTGCTGTAGCTGCAGACAAATCACCTCCACATCCCAGCAGCCATCTCCCTCACTCTTCACAGAGAGCAGAGCCCAGGTTAATGCCATATCCACCTAATTACAAGGAGAGAACTATAAGAGAGGACCCCGAAGCAGCTGGTGTTATGTGTTCCATTAACAATTGTCATATTAGACTCAAGGACCCTAATAAATTGTCATACCATAGAAAGTGTCATTTTAATGGCAAACTGAAGTGCCCCGAGTGTTCAGCGATTTATCTGACTGTTGAGCTACTACACACTCACCTTTGGAAAATACATGCAGTGGATCTGGAGTTGCACACTTGTGAAATTTGTGATTATAAAACTTTCCAGCGCTACAGACTGCGTAACATACACATGAAATGTCATGGAAATGTTAAAAACTATCCGTGTAAGTTATTCAATTATTATTATGAAACAATTTGTAAAAAGTTTAAAGCTATTCTACTATCTAATGGTATTCAATTATTATTTAATGCTTATCCAAGTATTGACTGTTTGCCATTTTTACAGGTTCTATATGTAACAAGACTTTTAAAAATACACATCAACTCTCTAAACACAAGCTAACACACAAGAAAGGTATGAAAGCCCAGTGTCACATTTGTGAAAAATGGTTTAACTCTCCAGAAAGACTCAAAATTCACCACTCAACTGTACATGAAAAATTAAAACAATTTAAATGTGGCCACTGTGATTATGCCGCTGCTAGGAAGGTGGAGTTAAAGCTGCATTTGAGATCTCATACTGGTATGAAATTATAATTAACCCACTTTTTATATAACTTAAACTTGTGCAATAATGGTTAAAAAAATCCCCAAAAGCATCTTTTAATTCATGCCTCCTAAATACAAATAAGTACAAATAGTTTATTGACCATAATAATATTTACAACAACTAAATGACCTGTAACATTTGACCATGAGGAAAGAGATTATTGTTACCATTTTCCCAGTAGTGACCGCTACACCAGGATCATCAGTAGTCACATTATTTTTATTTAGGTTGGTTTAGGTTGGTTAGGTTACTAATATATAAATTTCCAATTTTCAGGTGAAAAGCCTTACAGCTGTGACCAGTGTAGTTATCGTTCTTCCGACCACAATTCACTGCGACGCCACAAAAAGATTCATTCCAAAGAAGAATTATACAAATGCAAATATTGCCCCTTTACATCCATACAGTCCACTTCGTTCACCAAGCACATGATATCGAACCATCCTAACATGTCATCGAAAGAAATTCATAGCTGTCCATATTGCCCATTCAAATCAATAAACAAGAAAAAATTTGTCATTCATCTCACCACACATAGTGAAAAAGAGGGTATAAAAATGCTACTCGAAATGAACGGAAAATCAAGTAAGCCAAGTTGGACAATTCCCAGTGATTCGTCGGACAAGTCCGACATGCCGAACCTCGATAAAGAGCAGGACGGCGCGACGAACACCGGACCGATCAATTCCATCGTTAACTCGATACCCATCGAAGTTTACGACTGCGATAGTTTACCTGAAAGTGTCGCTCAGGAATACCCAAAAAATTACCACAAGGACTCCGCGAGTGACACGCAACCCCCCACTTTTAGCAACCAAAACGATACAGTCCCGAGCTTCAGTAGCTCCGAGTACGTCGACGATAACAACTCCGACCGCCTGCTGCCGACCCCGCCTCTACCCAGTTTACATTTTCTGAACACTTCCGCGGTTTCCATGGAACAGAATCACATACAAAGCGACAACATCAATTCTCTCGCTCCGATTCATTCACCGATAAACACGAGCATGAGCAACAACATCATGAGTAACTTCCCCATTCGACTCCCCCTGGCGCCTCCTCCCGCCCGAGGTAGCATCACCCTGAAGCCGGTCGACAAAATATGTCTCCCGATGTCGAAGGTGACCGGCCCGATTATCAAGCCGATGCAGATACTCCCGGTGCCCTCGAGCCACTCGCCGATCAACATCTCGACCGAAACGGACGGCGCTCCAAGGAAGAAGCCTAAAATATCGGTCAAGAGTAATCTCATACTGAAAGGTCCGGATCAAGTGAACATGTTTCACTCGCAGCAGCAGATGGCTTTCAAGCGTCTGGAGGACAACGAGAGGTTCGGCCTCCCGCCCGTCGTCACCTTCAACAACCTGATAATGCAGCTGCAGCCGGAGCCCGCCCTCAGCGAGTCTCCGAACACCATCATGTCGTACCCGCAGGACAACCTGAGCGACAACGCGCCGACGCCGCTCGGCAGCGACATAAGCGAGGACCCCCAGATGTTCTCGTTCAACCCTCAGATGAACGTCAACTCCATGAGCATGATAGCCCAGACGCCGGCGACCGACCCCAGCTACATCAAGTTGGAGGCGACGATCAAGCAGAACACGCAGTCGCCGAGCCTGGAGAGGATGTGCAACCCCATCCTCCTGAGCAACCAGGCGATGTCCCGGGAGTACAAAGCCTCGCCGCCCCTCGAGGACATACACAAGAACATGAGCGAAATAAAGAACGAAGTGAAGTCGGACGCGTTCTACAATATGTCCTTGAATTCGTCGGCTAGCAACCCTCCGGCTATCGACCAGTATTTAATAGACAATATAATCCCCGAGCAGTACTCGCACATCGACCTGTCCCCCGTCGTCCTGCCCGGGGCGGACCAGCAGAATGACGTGATCGAGATCGACGATAATTCCGATGAGAACAAGCTGCTGTCGAGGTTCGATATGAATTTTTCGCTGGAATCCCTGTACTTGATGCACAACGACTTTCATTTTTTAGAAAACGACGGTATCAACGGCGGCGGCTCAGACGCCGTCAACGAAATGAACAGAATGGTCACGGAGGTTCCCATCATAAATCAGAAGGAGTGTTTGGAGGTCCTCCCGATAGAGACTAGTCAGGATTGTCCGACGACGATTCAGGGCAAGAAAGATCCGATGATGAACAACACGGGAAAACAAACTACGAATAAAATCAACGTAAAAAATATAGAACTGATGAAAAATTAGTATACATTTTCAAAATGGCTATATTTGGTTGGTTGGTTATATATATATATATATATATATTTCAATTGTATAGCTCATTTGTTTCGGAGAAAAGTGGCTGTGACATATGGACGGACAGACAGACAGACAGACATGACGAATCTATAAGGGTTCCGTTTTTTGCCATTTGGCTACGGAACCCTAAAAACGAAGTACCTACCTACTTTATACAAATTTTTACGGTATATATATATATATATATATATATATATATATATATATATATATATATATATATATATATATATATATATATATATATATATATATATATATACCGTATATATATATATATATATATATATATATATATATATATATATATATATATATATATATATATACGGTATATATATATATATATATATATATATATACAAATTTTTACGGTATATATATATATATATATATACCGTAAAAATTTGTATAAAGTAGGTAGGTACTTCGTTTTTAGGGTTCCGTAGCCAAATGGCAAAAAACGGAACCCTTATAGATTCGTCATGTCTGTCTGTCTGTCTGTCCGTCCATATGTCACAGCCACTTTTCTCCGAAACAAATGAGCTATACTATTGAAACTTGGCAAGTACATGTAGTCTGTGAACCGCATTAAGATTTTTATACAAAAATGGAAAAAATATTAAAAATTTTAGGGGCCCATAGGTACAACTGAAACAAAAAATTTTCAACTACTCAAAATGTTATTTTTGGCCAAAAATTTTGTTTTTTAAAAAACTCTTAAATATTGCTCTGAATGTTTCTGGTGTTAAAAGGCACCGAAATAGAATTCCCTTTCTGTAAGAGTCACGAAAAAAATAATAATTTAAGAGATATTTAATATTAAGTAAAAACTGTTGTTCATGACAATGACAAAATTTAAGGAAAATGACGTGTTTACTTAGAATAATGACAATTTGTTGAGAATAATGATTATTTTAAAAATCTTATCCATATTAGTGCTGATTATATTATTATTATTATTATAAACGCCTCCGTGGTCCAGTGGTTAAGAGCGTGGCTCTTGACTTAGCGGTCGTGGGTTCGATTCCCGCATTGGAAACATACTGTTAATTGTTATTTCCAAGTTTGGTTAGGACATTGCAAGCTGATCACCTGATTGTCTGACACTCAGAACAGGAAAATAAGGTCTGACAAGTAAGATGATCCATGCGTCGGATCATGGATGGGCATGTAAGTCGGTCCTGCGCCTGATCTCTCGCCAGTCGTGTCGGTCGTTCGTCCCACTGGGTTATGAGAGTTAAAAGGAATAGAAAGTGCTCATGTGTACTGCGCACACACTTGGGCGCTATAAAATTACTCCTGCGTAACTGGCCTGATTTCAATGAAACCAGCCACCGTCACCGAAACCGGTGTGGGGGTTATTATTATTATTATGAGTAAAAAATAGGATATTCAATAAAACTTGTATTCTCTAAAATATAGCTAATACCAAACCTACCTTTAAAAAATATATTCTACCTTTTCGAGTCACCTGCAATAAAAAATGTACACCAGTTAAATAATAATTCTGATATTTATTATTTCTCAAATAATATTTTGTTGCCAAACGTTCCGCGCGGCTTCGCTCGCGTAAATTAGATATTTCACAGACAAATTAGTCCACAAAAAAAAGCCTATGATCCTTCACGTAGTCAATTTCTTAATTCTTATCAGTTATCTGTACCAATTAACAGAAAAATTGCTCCAGTAGCTCGTGAGATAAGCCCTTTCAAATAATTTTTCCCGTTTTTTTCCATATTTTCCTCTATATCTTAGCTCCTATTAGTCTTAGCGTGAAAAAATATAGCCTATAGCCATCCTCAATAAATGGGCTATCTAACACTGAAAGAATTTTTCAAATCGGACCAGTAGTTCCTGAGATTAGTGTGTTTAAATAAGCCCTCTTTTTCAAATAATTTCCTCCCATTTTTTCCACATTTTCCTCTATTTCTTCGCTCCTGTTATTCTTGGCGTGATAAAATATTCCTTATAGCCTTCCTTGATAAATGGGCTATCTAACACTGAAAGAATTTTTCAAATCGGACCAGTAGTTCCTGAGATTAGCGCGTTCAAATAAGCCCTTTCAAATAATTTCCCTCCGTTTTTTCCACATTTTCCTCTATTTCTTCGCTCCTATTATTCTTAGCGCGATAAAATATTGCCTATAACTTTCCTCGATAAATGGGCTATCTAACACTGAAATAATTTTTCAAATCGGACCAGTAGTAGTTCCTGAGATTAGCGCGTTCAAACAAACAAACAACCTCTCCTGATTTATAATATTGAAGTATAGATAACATTTTTACTACTTTTCTTACTATTCTACTACTACTTTTCGAAAATGTGTCAAATAACTACCTAATTGTAATATCGACAATGCATCGATTCGATATATTTGTCCCTGTTTTCTAGAAATACAGTTACAGATTTGGTCATTATTCTGAATGATCGTCATTATGCTTTTAGGGCTATTCAGGAAAATGACGGATTCACTTAAATTCGTTTATAATTAAGTATTGATATAAAGAAAACTAAGAAAATTATTAAGAACTTAGAAATGTTGCGGGCCTTTATAACTTGGTATAAAAAAAAGTAGTGAAAAACAGACAAATTTTGACACACATCGAGAAAGGTAAATGACGTCTTATTTGGAAATTTTTGTAGAACGTATTTCAAAGACTCACCTGCATAAAACGAAGACCTCTATCCACACCAAAGCACTGCGATCAAATAAAGTGAGCCAGCAGTTTTTATCGCAAAATAGGTTTCAACCCGTCACGTAGAGTATATCGGCTAGGCATTCAAAACAAACAATGCGCAGGACAATGACGCGAATTTTATGAACATTTTAAAAATAGAATTTTTAGTTATTTAATGTAAGTTGATGTGTTATTTGTTGGTATCGAATAGTTTATTAGTTCTTTATCTTCAAATTAAAATTAAGTTTTTAATCCTTTCTAGCTCTTTTTTTTTTATAAATAATAAATTGTAAGCGGCCGTATCGAAACGACACGCGAAAATTTCACAATTTGGTGCTTTTTTTATAATAACTTTTGAAATATTAACTCTACTTTAAAATAGTTTTAGCAGCATTTCCGTAAGTTTAAGTTTAAGAAATGTGCAATGTTACATCAAATTTACGAAGGCGTTTTGGACCTAACTTCAAAGACATGAATTTAGTCTCTCTCAAATATTCGCCCAGCTAACAATCTTTGTCTAAGAGTAATGTTCAAAGACACGATTCTCGACTCGAGTAAAACGATTGTTTACTATTTCAAACATTTAAGATGATATAGACGTGTTTAAGATTTATTAAAAGACTGTTACTTTTTAAATATAATTAAAAGTATAAGACAACAATAAAATAATATATTTCATTCGATCCCATAAAAAGCCCGTAATATTATACGGCTTTATGCAGAAGCCTGGCAACACTTGTGATAAATAATAATAATATTATTGTTGCCCCACCAACATCAGAGTAGACAGAATTATAGAGTATGCCGACTTGGAACTGATGTTGAAATTTTTAAAGACGTATTATGACGAAAATCGTCGCTAGGGTTGTTGACTTGTTACCTACGAATTTAAAACTATGACATATTCGCTGGTCGTGTTCCTCTTTGGCAGTCTTTGGTCGTATTGTTGTTTGTGTTTTGGCACAAGCGATTAAAATTGTCAGAATCCAATTTTGAAATCTTTATTTTAAATATTTAAAAATAAATTATATCAGCCAGCGCGAGGCACATTCCGTTCATAATCCTAGTGAAACCCGACGAATTTGGCAGATATTGAAACCTGTCCGTTTCTTTGCAGTCGAACTACTGGTAGTTATGTCTTTTGTGCCAACATCAACTGAATACCGGAAATAAAATAGGGTGTAAGTGCCAAAATTTTCGAAACGTATTTTTTACCGGAAATGTATTCTATGTGCCATCGCCAATAATCTAAAATAAGCATTATGTGACTAGCATAGTTTTTTGCTTGGTTTTTACATCTTTTAATAAAGGCGGAGGAGCGGGACGCATAGCACATTGTTATATAAAAGGGTTTAAGTCCCTGCCAGCGTGCCGCCAATGTTATGAAAATGGTGGACATAGCACCTGTTGTAGTTACCGGTTCGGGAAGAGAAAGGCGTTACGAAGCTATTTTAAATAGAATAGTATGAATAATGTTTTATTGCTTTCATTATTTTTACTTGGTATTTTAATATGTTGACTCAAAAAATTGGTAACTTTGTTGTTTTTAGTTATTTACTTATGTAATATCACGTCACTAGTCTTTGTGTGTCTAAAACTTTAAGGTGACGCAGCGTTAAAGTAAGAAACCGTGTTGGATATGTTTTAGATTGCTTGTTTTCTATGAGAGGCCGGCCCGGCCTCTCATAGAAAACAAGCAATGGAACAGCAAAAAATGGAAAGGGCGTAAGCGACAAAATGGTTTTTGTCGCATAATTTAAAAACCATAAATACATTTCATATAAGCTATGCACAAATTAAAGTGCATGCTTGAACCAATTTATGTACAAATTTTGTAACCTTAAATCACTCTCCTTTGTTGGAAAAATAGGAATCCCTTTTTTTACAGAGGTCTTTTCGATTGATTATTCTGTGCTATAAAAGTTGTCCAATCGTGTTATGCTATGGGCAATTCAAAGACAAAGACATGATGAATACTGACAATGAACTTCAATTTCTTAGCTTTAGTCATTGCTGGGAAAAATCGGCATCGCTACAGCCAAATTATCAAGGCGTCGCCTTAAATGTCCAAAGTGCCAATTTACCGAAACAAACATTAGAACTTAAATCTCTATTTAAATCATAATGCATGGCACTTAGAGCCTTATTTAAGTTAGTTAGAATTGGAGTTAGGGTTTTCTATATATTGTCAATTAAAATGTAATTTTGTTGTAGTAATTGATAAGTAAAATACTTTGTTTTTTCTACACAAAGAGATTTTATCGTAGTATAAGTATTTCTGTCAAAAAAATAAACAAAATTTATTCCGAAGATGAGCTAATATTTTGATCAACAATTCCTCCACATTTTGTTTTTGGCACTTACACCCTATTTTATTTCCGGTATTCAACTATCCCCAACTTAGAACATAATTAACAGCTAACTTTCGGAATATTTTGACATAAGCCCCATACAATATCTGTCAAACGCTTAATTAAATTGAAGTTTAATCATCATTAAATGTTCCTGAGTGCAGCCGGACAAAGAGGTTTCTAAATACCTACAACTTTTAAAAATATACAATTCAGTAAGTAAGTTTTTAAAAATGATGAGTTTTAAACACTCCGTAAGTGTTATTTCTTAATAACTAATTTCAAGATGGGACTCTAAAGTCTACACAAATAAAACAAAATGGATTATGTGACAACTTCTTTCCTGGTGTACACAGCTATGTAGTCTTTAGTTTGTCCAACTTCCTGAGATCTATACAATAACCACTCTGCGCCCAAATCACCAAAAGGCTTGGGATCTGTGTGTACATATTTATCACCACCGGGTCCAATTATTATGAGGGTTCCACCCGTAAAATATTTTAAGTATTCATTAAATGCATCTCTGTTGTTAAAATAACAGAAGAGTAAGGCCGCATTCTGACATTTTTGCAGCAAACTAATCATGTCCTTGTCTAATATAGGTTGTGTGATAAGGAGAGGTATAAAAGTGGGCGGGGCATATTTACACTGCCACCAAACTCCGTCTACTTCTACACCCGACACGGGGATTCCTGAAAAAAAATCACACCGTCTAGATATACTTTTAAGACAGTTATTAATTATTATTATACCTAAAGATTACTTAAAATTTGCTTATGTTCAAAACTTTTACATTGTAAAATCATTAATCAATTAAAAATTTTCTTTACATGAGAAAACATGTCATACTTACCTATGTGGTACATGTATGATGGACAAATGTATGAATGAATTACCTGTGACTTCTTTGATCATCCACTCCAAGAGGCCAGACCCACAGCCAATGCTTAAAATTTCATTACATTTTAAATCTCGCATACATTTGCCTATAAAGTTGAAATTCTCTTCAGTGGGGTATACCCAGAGCACCTTGTTTCTGTCTGGATGGTCGCGGTACGTATCTACGATAGCTTTCCAAGCCCTTTTATGGTATAAATCCAATATAGTAGCAACAATGTCTTCATCCATCACTCCCGAAGAACTTTAATGCAAAGATGCTTCGACACTACCGGTTGATAAAATACTCCTTTACTTCTTTCGCGAGCTAAACGTTTTGCTCGTGCAAATATAAAACAAGCAGCAAAAACTATTGGCGTTAAACTGTACCGGGAAAATTTAAAAATCAATAGTTGTTAGGGACGTATTGAGATAGACAAACATCAAGTTGGTACATTTATAGATATCGTTTAAGTAAGATTGTGGGACCTAGAGTTTATACTTCCACTAAAACTTTATAGTAGCCTTACCATGAGCGAATGAGACATCTAGCTCCGGTTTCTCGTTAAAATTTTGGTACCTAAGTCAACATTTAAATATGGACGCTTATTTAAGGAAGACAATGTGGAGACAAACCTGCGTGATGTAACTTGTATAAAGTAATTTAAGAACAGCTTGGGGTTAGGGGAAGGCAGAGTTAAAATTATTCACGCTAACTTAAATAGTGAAAGACAGCCATGTCCAAGTCAGGCCTAAAAGCACTGGTAGGAAGAATGACGAAAGCCACGACAAGAACTCAGTCACGTGGCTGTAATAACAAAAAAAACTTATTTTAAAAACATTACAACTTAGAATACGGCCCTGTTAACTTCCCGTGTATACCTAAACAGAAGTATTGGCAAGCACCCAACCGATTCTGTTCAAAGCACTTTCAAGGTGGAGGCTGACGTCCATTTCTGTGCAGTTACTTCGATATTATGTGTTATTTTTAACTCTCAGGCATCGGCGAAAAAAGGGGGTGTTATGATAAGTTTAACGTGTCTGTCTGTCTGTATGTAGGTATGTGTGTGTAATATGTATGTCCAAGTCATGACATGTGACATGGTAGCATATATTTTAATATATCTATGATCCAAACGGGTGGGCCGATTTTGATCTAGTTTTATTTTAAAGCTGACATTATCGAGTGTGTTCTTAGCATTAGTTCATCATCATCAGCCCGCATGCTGAAGCGGGCCAGCTTGATTTTTTTTTCTCAACTTAATTTTATTAAATCAAACGCTTAATTCTTTGAAAAATGATTTTTATTAAAGTATTGCGACGTACAAACGATTATACTTACTTTAAAATACATACTTAAAATTCATAACAAAATATAAGTTTCAACAGCGCTGTAAATGCATATTTGTGTTGGGTCCGATGCACACTACAATGGCACAAAGAAACGTCGACAAACTTCAACTGAGGATGTCGGTGTGCACTAGGACTTATCCAGTACAAGCTGGTAAAGTATCAAATCTTTATCATATTATGTGTTCCATTTAGGGCCAACCCACACGTACCACAACCACACGACATCGCAACGACAAAATGTCGTCGAGCAGTGGTTACGTGTGAATGGTGTCGCTGCAGCTTTTTGTAGTTGCGTTGTGGTACCGACAAAATGCCGACGTGGTTGCGTTGTCGCCAGTGGTTGCGATGTGGTTACGTACGAAAGTCAATGAAACGGAGGGGGGAAGAGCGCGGGCGGTGTGCGCGCACTGTAGTTGCATCGACGCAACGTTGTGGTTGCGATGTGGTTGCAACGTGGTTGCGATGTGGTCGGCCGTGGTTGCTTCTGACAAGTTATCTGACAAGTGGTCGACAACGACTGCAAAATGTGGTACGTGTGAATGGTCCAGTTCATTTACAATACGAAATATACGCCCGACCACGTCGTGTGGTTGTCGTGTGGTTGCGGTTGTCGTGTGGTTGTGGTACGTGTGGGTTGGCCCTTACATCTTAAAAAAGATCTACATTATGTAAGCACTCGACGTTATCGTTATTATAGACTTTTTTGACCCTGTCTGTTAAGCTACATTTTTAAACTTATCAGCCCTACTAGACAAGTGGCAAGCGATTATCGTAAACGCCGACAAAATGTATGCGATTTGACATAAGTCGCTTTGCTAGGGAATACTATGTTATATCCCATACATTTTGTTGGCGTTTACGATAATAGCTTGCCACTTGTCTAGGCCCTCAGACAGTAAATCATTTACATCTTCATTTCATAAATCATTGTATATGTCACCGTAAGATTGTAAACACCGCGAGATTGTAATATGACGAAGTGATGGATTGTAAACAAACAGTTTTCCGGTGATTTTAAATTAATTATTTCGTATTTAAAATAACTTCAATTGCCTGAATATTTGATGTATAACATTGAATAAAATTTAGATATATTTAAAGTGCAGTTTGAATTATAAATTAGGTTAGTTTTAATTACCGAACATTCAAACAGCACTTTAAATTAATATATCTAAATTTTATTTTATGTTATACATCTCATACCATTTGGCATTGAAGTTATTTTAAATACGAAATAATGAATTTAAAATCACCGGAAAACTGTTTGTTTTCAATCCATCACTTCGTCATATTACAATCTTACGGTGATATATACACAGTGTAAATCTTTTTAAGAGATGGGTAAAAGAATCGTTATAGTAACTACAAAACGGTAAATGAGTAAAATAATTTTGTAGGTAGTAACCTACGAAATAGAACCAGAATAGTAATTCTGGTTAGGCGTTAGCGCGTTACCGAACAATATTGTCCAATTTGCTTCTACGCCACTGCAAAATTCGGGTAAGACATAGGACGTTTAGTAAAATATTGCACGTTGGTATTAAATTGGCAGGTTAGGTTTTTTAGCTGCGTTTACATAATACATTCAGCGACAAATCGACATCGATAAATCGGTATTTAAAAAAGGAATAGGGCCACAACTTGTAATACCATCTTGAATGCGAGGTCAATATAAGATTAAAGATATTGTTACTTTGGCTAAGCAGACTCATTGCCAAAGTCCCGTTTTGGCGCGTGGATAACTTTGTCGTAGTAGTAACGTTGTCACTCAAGATGATCACAACATAATATACTTAAATCTTAATTCGGTCACATGCAAAATTATGCTTGGATGATGTTAGGGACGAATATGGGACCAGGCGCCAAAACAGCCTTGTAGGGTAGGATAATAATGAATGATATTATTGCGTCTCCGGCTATAATATTTATAACAGTTTTAAAGATACATAATATTTATACTAATAATACCAGGTATTGGGTAAATGCTCGAGTTATTTTCTGAACGTCACCTTACAAATATTATCTTTAAGCGTGTTCGTAAGGAGTGATGCGTACAAAAATAGTTCAGCTTAAATAATTGTGAAATGTTAAAACGTTCTTATATAAAATATTTCGTGAGATCAATGTTAGAGATCGCGTTGTTCAGTCGTTATCTTCAGTGGTGATGTAACGACAACGCACAACACACGCCACCCATAAAGATGGGGATACAGCAGACAGCCATAAGTCAAGTAGCATTCGATATTTTTTTTACTTCAGGTTTAAGTTAAAAAAAATGATTGGGATTTGACGTAACGCTTTGTAAATGAGTAGTGACATGGCGCTTACGATGCCTTATTAAATTTATGACTTGTTACAATCCATACATTTTTGTATTTTCGTTATTAAAAGCAACTAAACCCAAGTCTCACTTTTGAACCCAAAGTCTTACCGCACATGTAGTTAAATAGGTGCGTACTTACTACTTGCTATCAGACAACACAACCTTAAGGGCGTTCCCTTCGGAGATCCGTAATTGACCGTATTTAAAACCTTATAAACTCATAATCTGAAAGCTACAAAGTTATAATAAAAATTCAGCAATAATCTTCAGTATATCAACATTCCTTTCCCCGTTTTAAATTTTCTATTTTTGTTTATTATACTCATGATATCAGCTTCCAAAGTAATACCAATTTATTAAAATTCAAGCATACATTCAGCATCTCCTTAGCATTTACAAATTACTTTTATTTGAAACTCACGCCAATAGATCGACAATATCATAAACTACATATTCCCCGTTTTAAATTTTTTAGGGCAATTTTGAACTAAGATAAATAAAAATAATAGGGTTTTGGCGCGATCTCGGCAACGCGGCAAATGTATGGCCAAGGTCGTTTGCTCGGGGGACGGCCTTAAAGGAGAGTGGCATATTTTGTATGTGCTCCGTTACATCACCAGTGTTCAAGAAGTCTCGATGCTAGGTCATTGCTGTAAATCACACAATGTTTTTGGCAGACCGAGCTTTTTACAGCTACGATGAGTACACTTTTATATCAATTTAAAATTCTAAAGTTTTCGTAAACAGTCTTTTGAACATTGCCAATACGTCTATGGTAACTTTTACATTTCTATAACATATCTATCACCGAATAATATAAGACGAGACTTCATTACGAAACAAATAGAAATTTCATCTTAAAACTAATAATAAAGAAGAAATATTTAAAATGTAATCTTGATTTTAGTGTTGCTGTGATTTAATTTCATTTATAAATTTCGACAAACATATAACAGAAAATCACAATAAATTTCTTTTGAGATCAAATTAATTTTGGTCCTTCGAGCCGAATATATATTTTTTGCAATCGTACTCAAAACTAAAGGAGAACAACTTAGAGCTAGAACACACTACGCTAGTACGGCTTACCAACACGTCTTGGACGCATTCGTACATGTCTAATGTACTGACTGTAGTTTATACACAACTTATATAAATTCATACAAAAAGTTTCGAAAACAGAGGCACAGCACAATCACTCGTTGCGTATAAATCATTTTAGCTCATTTGGGTTCTCAAAAACTGTTCTTGTGGTCAGACCACGCGTTTTCTTAAACTCATTGATGTTTTTATTCTAAAACTTAAACGTTAATATAAGTAGTCAGGGAAGCGTTAAAATTATTTCATTACAATTGAAAAGTAAAAAAAATACATTTATACTAAAAAATCTACTTGATTTCAAAATATCCATCCCATTGCTTCATTATTTTTGCATTTACTTTATTGCTTTCATTTATGATAATCCTTAAGAATCTATGTAACAGAATGAAGCTTGAAGTAAATTTTATTTACTATTCTTACCTAAGTCTGACAAACTATGGATACCTAGCAATCGCTTACAATTACAGTAATAAAATACTTACCTATATATATTATTACAGCTCGTATGTAATATAGAAACTTAACCCTTAAAGACCAGACTATAGTTTCACTGCTCGTTTCGTATTGCTAGTTGTAGGATAATATTTACGTGATACATTCACCATCTCTTAGCCTAAAATATATATCGGTATAAAAATTAACATATACCTATAAAATTACCCAGTACATGGGGCGATCGCTTAGCAATCTTCAGCCTTCACTTACATACCTGAAACAAGTATTTACATTATTGATTTTTAACAGAAAGAAACATAAAGGTATAGTTAAAATTTTGCTTGTGTGTAAGTAGTAAGTACAAGTGGTTGTAAACTGATTCCTCGAGACATAAAATAATAGAAAGGTAGAAAGAATCAATTTGGAAAAAGTAATAATATTAAGAAGTAAAAGTAATGGCACCGAACCAAGAAGTCTCCATTGAAAGGGAGCCAAACTCTAGAGCAGTGGTTCTTAACCGGTGGTCCGCGGACCACTGGTGGTCCCTGGAGGCATTCCAAGTGGTCCGTGAAGCCATCCTAATAATATGTGAGAATAATGAAGACGTGAGTGGAAGAATCGAACAAGTAACATTTCGTAACATACATACAATACCTCATTTTTAACCGACTTCCAAAAAACGAGGAGGTTATATGTTCGGCTGTGGATTTTTTTTTTGTATGTTCAACGATTACTCCGCCGTTTGTGAACCGATTTTCGAAATTTTTGTTTTGTTGTATTAGGTTTCACTCCAATTTGGTACCATGTTCACAAAAGTGATGACCTGATGATGGGATCCAGGAGTAATCGAGGGAACTCCTCGAAATTTATATGGAAACATATGGTGATTTTGGTTTTATGTGAAGTGTACTAAGAATAGGTATGCTACCAAAAAGTCAAATATTGGGTCAACGTATACCATGGTTTCGAAGATGCTGGGAGAACTCCTGACTCCTGACTGACACGTTTGGGAGTTTCGGCGTTGTTTTAAGAACAGAAAGCATATGCTACCATGCAATTCAAATTCATCATCATCATCATTACCACGTCGTGTTAAGGTCACCAATGTCTCATGTCACAAAATAGATAATAGTACAAGGCATAGGTATGGATACAATAATAATAGTTATGTACATAACAACATCAATTATTATTATAGGCTGTTTATACACGGCGGTCGGCGCCGCAGAGGCAACGGCGCGGCGCCGCCGCGCGCCGCGCGGCCCGTGCGTAAACATCGTATTCAAGTTCTAACCGGAATGTCAGGGCATGCCGCGCTGCGAGCATTTTGAGTGTCATATGATTTTAAACTTTATCTTTATTAATGTAATACATAGTGTTGCTTGAGAAAGGCGCAGGCGGCCGCGAGACTTTCCAAGTTTCTCAAGCGATAGTACTATGTATTACAATAATGAAGATAAAGATTAATATCATATTATTATGACACTGAAAATATGCTCGCCGCGCCGCTGGGTGTGATTCGGCTCATCCTTCGATCGCGGATTCTTGGAAATCCATTGTTTTGGCGGCCACATGTGGCCGCTTGGGAGTTGAAGCGTTAAATTGTTAAATTACCTAGCACGCATAGAACCTTCTAGCACGTGTTCACTTAGATTTTTTTAAATGTATTGTTTAAATTTATCTACCTGATATTTGGGCCTTGGGGTATGACTCTTAACAGTCTTAACAAATTGTAATAAGATACGTAGAATAAACGCAGTAATTCGACGCGTAGGGTGGTATGGTCACTACCACCGACGACCACTTATAAACTCGCGGACTATGACGGAGGTCATCTTGGAGGGTTAATTAATAACAATACGAGATCAATAATTATTACCACTCCAAATGTTGTCTCTTGTAAGTGTTAAGTAGGTATTATGGAGGCACTTCACATGGCTATTTGTATTTGCGTATTTGATGTATTCGCCAAACAATCACCATGTGTAGACGGTATGTATGTTTGACAAGTATTGGCCTTATTTGCCTATTTGACAAATATGACCAACACCAAATACACGTATCCGTACCTTTGTCGGTTTTTGACGCACATCAAAAGAGTCAAATAGGCAAGTAAATAAAATCAAGTAAAAGTTTGGTATTTGACGTCCATCTGTGGAAGGCCGTATTTGCCTTTATTTGCTTGTCAATAATTTTGCCAAATGCAACAAATAGCCAATAGCAAATACAAATAGCCATGTGAAGTGATTCCATTAGAGTTAAGTGATTAGCACAAAACACGTGTGGACAGCAACTGATTAGTGCGAGTGATTAGTAAACAGCCAACATGCACTAAACAAAGCGAATAGACATAGTCGGCCATATCTCGGTATGCGAAAGATTTAAGCATTTATACACGCTTAGAAAACAATAGCAAACACCAACATGAAGGTGCGTCTTTGTGTGCCTGTTTATGTTTGCCACTGTTCGGTTTCGATGTCGTTTTTATGCAAGCTTTTGTTTGCCAAGCATATGGACGGGCCATATTATTATGCTTGGCAACCAATGGCAAACAGCAAACTACAATTTTCCTGTTTGTGTTCGGCACTATTTGGCAAACATGCTTCATATGGATGGGTGGTCGTATGTGTTTGCTTGTTCCTGTTTGTGTTCGGCACTGTTTGGCGCTGGTGTCGGGTATTTTATTTGAATTTTGGCAGTCGCGGGTCGCTTGCAGCAAGGATCGGAAAGCCACCTTAACATTCGCCAAGCCTGTTTGATGGAAATGTTGGGACTTTGTCAGTCTTGTTTGATATGTGTAGCGGACACAAAGCGTACTCCAGTCTCCAAGCGAATGGAGACTTCATGACTGTTTTCGAAACAGCCTATAATTAATTAATACAAAAATGACACCAACAACGAACAATGACAAACACGAACAGGCAAATACATGATAACGGGGCTTTAAGCCCCGTCCATATGCTTGGCAAACAGCAAACACCCACATGTAGTTGGGTGTTCGTATGTGTTTGTCTGTTCTTGTTTGTGTTCGCCACTGTTCGGCGTTGGTGTCAATTTTCCTTCACAACTCAATGGCTGTTGATCAATGTTTCGAATGAAGCGGAGCGGAGCGGAGCTTAGCGGTGACGAATTGACCAATCACCATGCTCGAAATCTTCGCTCCGCTTCGCTGTCATTCAATTGATTGGTGAACTCTGGCTCCGCTCCGCTTCAGTGGAAACGCAGCCTTAGAGTTTAGACCATCGAGCTGTGGCGCGGGTTGCGGCAGCGGCCTGCAGACTACACGACGCACTATGACGGCGCGGCGCCGAGCTACTAACGAATTATTATTAAATTATGTCTAAAAAATGTACCCATATGCAGTGTCGGCCAAAAGTGACGGCAAGGTGTCGACGTTGCGACAGATTTGCACGGCAAAACATCAAAGAGATGTTTTGCCGCGTGCGGCATGGTCGCTCTAATTAGTGTTGTGACCTATAAAAACTAAAATTATGTAGTTTTGTTCTAGGTAGTCAATATTACAATAACCTACATAAATAATTTTTAATGTATAACATTAAACAATAATAATGGACTACCTACTACTCAATAGTACAATAAAGTTACGATTGTAATTTGTAGACTGAGTAGGTATGTAACTTTTTTCTTATTGAAACCCAAATAAGAGAAATACGTAAGGAAATTCTACATTGGGTACTTTAGCTGTTAGCTTTAAGTTTCATTTCAAAATTTCGCAGTAAAGTAGAAAATTACTTTTCACTTATTACGACAGTCGACACCTAATTTAGCTGCCAAAATTATTTTCCTTCGACAACTCATTGGGCGAGGATCTTAGTAAAATTTAACAAGAAGAGGTTTGAATGTTAGGATGTTTTTTTATACTTAATGTTTATAGTTTATTTTTTGGGAAATTTTTAATTCAAGTAATAATTAATATTTGTGGTAATAATAATAATCGAGTCGTTTTTTGAATACATACTAATAAATACAATATGCAAAACAAATAGCGATTTGTCGATAAAAAAATATCGATACTTCAAATGCACAGGGGAACGTCCTTATTGTTTTACATGAATTTTATTATTTTTTTCAATTATGTTCAGTTGGCTGTAAACCTGCGTTTCCGAGTGACGTTTCGCCAATTTTGATCATAATTTTAATTACCGTACTTCTCAGTTTTTCTTAGTTTATTTTGACTTTTTCGTTAGTTATAAGTGATTTTCTTTTTTTTTTTCTTTTTGTAATTAGTGTTAATTGTTTCGTTTACTATTGACTATTTTTCTTTGTGTTTTGTGTATTTTTAATTTTAAAATGCCTTCGCCGTATGTGTACACCGCGCGCGAATACGGCATGATGCTTATGTGTTTGGGAGAAGCATCAGGAAATGCCGCAGAGGCTTTGAGGATTTACCGAAGGCGATATCCTCACGCCCGACATCCTTCCGACTCCCGCATTATCACACAGGCATACCAGCGTGTGTTAGAAAATAGGCCTATTGCGCCTTCTACTTCTGGCGGTGGGCGGCAGCTGGACGTGCGTGTCGAGGAGCAGGTTTTGGAGGTTTTACACCGAGACCCTCGACTAGGAACTCGCAGTGCAGCTAAAAGGCTAAGACGAAATCACGGCAGGCCAGTTGCATCGCATGCGACTATCCACAAAATTTTAAGGCGGAACAGAATGCGTGCCTACAAAGTCCATCGAGTGCAAGCGCTGCTTCCGGTGGACCGTGTCCGACGGACTGAATATTGTTCATGGCTGCTTCAGCGGGAAGAAGCATCCCCCGGGTTCATCCAAAATGTGCTATGGACGGATGAGTCCACATTTACAAGAAATGGGATGTGGAACAGGAGAAATGCTCACATTTGGTCAGTCGAAAACCCTCGGGCATGCCAAGAAACTGGCCACCAAACACGTTGGTCAGTTAACGTGTGGGGTGGCATCTACAAAAATTTGATATTGGGGCCAGTATTTTTGCCTGCAAGGATGACTGGTGCGTCATATTTCGATTTTTTAAACGGTGACTTCACCGAAGAACTGGATGAGCACATTTCCGTTAATGACCTTCGGCGAATGTGGTTCCAGCACGATGGCGCACCTCCACACGTCACGCGGCCTGTCCGTCAATGGCTGAGAGAAAATTTTAGGGATCGCGGGATTGGACGTTTGGGTCCCCAAGCCTGGCCACCACGATCCCCGGACTTAACTCCGTTGGACTTTTTTCTCTGGGGCTACGTAAAGGAGCGGGTTTACAACCGGGCGTGCGACAGTGCCGAAGAAATGAAGCGGCGAATCAGACAAGTATTTAGTGACCTTAGGGAACTTTGTAGTGCCGACAGAACATTCGGTTTTCGTTTGCACGAAGACACGAAGAGGCGTGCAGAACTGTGTCTCGAGTTGCAAGGGGCGCAGTTTGAACCGCATCTCGTAAGACCACGAGTGCAAAGAAACTGATAAGGTCAGTGACAATATCTTTCTATTCTACAATAATTATTGATATTACTAAATTTAATTTTTTAAATTATCATTTTGCTGTTTACATGTTTGTGAACATGTACAGTTTATCAAGTCTTTTTTCCATAGGTCGGTATAACTGTGTATGAATAATTAGTACAACCTGAACCTGATGTGAATTTTGATTTTCTTTTTCTTTTTTTAGCCGAAAGTAAAAACTTATTGTTGATTAAAAACCTAAGAAATGTTACCTACTTACTTAAAAAATAATTGTAATTTAATAATCATTACAATATTGGTGGTTTATTCACTACCTACGGGCTAGGGCACACTTTTGTCTTAACTCATGAATAGCGCAGGGCCGCGCGCGCGGGACTTGGCGCGGGCGGCGCGGGGGGGCTGGCGCAGCCCGGGGCCGGCGGGGCTCCACTGGCGCGCGATATTATCGCGCATTATTTACATCAGCATTATACATTGCGTGTTGAAAATTTTGACTATTTTAAAAACTGGCGATTTAAAGAAAATTACTTGCACCAATGGATATATCTCATGCCCTATAATAACCCCACGAAGTTATCGGAAGCGGTCTTTTGACACCCTGTATACTTCATAGTTTTTCTATTTCAAATAATTTTTCCGGCCCTAATGCCTTCATTTGAGCAAAAAAAAAACGGGAAGTTTTTTCATGACACTTACCTTATTCTTTCACTCACGTCTTGAATTCAGAAGTTAGTAAAGAGTATAGACTATGCAGTTTAACAAAAATCACATTTAATTAAAATCTGCAACTTTTATATTTTTACCAAATAAAATGAGTGCTAATAATAATTATAAAGTTGTCCTTGTTTTATGTATCAAAAAAACCATTAGTTTAGGACAGTTTAGGTAAACCAACCGAGTGGTCCCTGGCTATACAAACATATTTTGGCTCATGACTAAGGTTAAGAACCATCAACCACTGCTCTAGAGTCTATAGTAAGGGCCCCATTCTTAACACCTCCACCGTGGGTATCGCAGACACAATAGATTTTCAATTGTTATGCGGCAGCCGGCTGCCACTTGGGGATTGATGGGTTAAGTGTTGAATGTATGATTTAAGAACTACAAATTGATAATGTACTCACTAATTGATATCCTGCTCCATCTTTTTCCTCCAGTGCATCTTCGGATTCTGGATCACCTCATTCGTGTCCTTCTCGAGTTTCTCGTACAGGATCTTCTTGTAGATCTCCATATTCTTGATCGGCGGGGCCGGGTCGTTGCCGGGTATGTAACCTCTCTGCACACTTCGAAACTTCTCCTGGTCTATGGGGGGGAGCGGAACGGTGGCCTTGCGTATTTTGTGGACGTACTCGTTCTCCGGGCTCTTCTTATCGCTTTCGGCGTTTCGTTTCTCGACGATGACGCTCTGTCGGGCGTTGTTCGCCTCTATGATGGACAGCTTGTCGACTTCACTTTTCGTTGGAAGTTTATCTTCGTCGATGTGTTGTATGATATCCTGCGGAATCGGCGGCAGGGGGTTGAGTATCTCGAGTTTTGTCTTCTCGCTCTTCTCGTATATATCGTCGGAGAGGTCCGTGTGGGGGTTGGCGATCTCCTTGAGTGCGCTCTCGTCGCACTCGACGGCCATGGCGGGGACGTACTCGGGGTGGGTGTTGCGGATGTGACGCTCGAGGTTGTCCTTCCTCCTGAACCGACGGTTGCACACCTTACACCGGAAAGGCTTCGAATCTGTAAATATAGAAATGTATTCTTTATTATTTATAGTAGGTATTGAATTTCTTCAATTTTCAAAAACAAAAAATCCGTCCTAATACAAACTGTTTTAAATCGCTGAAGATATTTTAGTATCAGAAAAGTATGAACTTACATAATATAAAAATAGTATTTATAGACGTTCCGCGTGGCTTCGTCCGCGTAAATTAGATATTTTACAGACAAATTAGTCCACAAAAAATAGCCTTTGATCCTTCACGTGGTCTACTTCTTATCTGTGCCAAATAACAGAAAAATTGCTCCAGGTAGTTCGTGAGATAAGCGCTTCCAAATAATTTCCCCCCGTTTTTTCCACATTTTCCTCTGTTTCTTCGCTCCTAAAAGTCACAGCGTGATGTAATATAGCCTATAGCCTTCCTCGATAAATGGGCTATCTTACACTGAAAGAATTTTTCAAATCGGACCAGTAGTTCCTGAGATTAGCGCGTTCAAACAAACAAACAAACTCTTCAGAATTATAATATTATAGTATAGATTGAAAAAAAAAGGATTTAAGGTACCCCCCTTGCAATTACAAACAAATTCGGCTCGCAACAAAACTTATTAGCCGCGTACTGACCAAGCGAGTCGCCTCGCCACGGCAGCCTCGCGCGCAGTTGCTCGGTCGGTCAGTACGTGTTAGTGCGCGGCAAACGTACCGAGGCGCCTTTGAGCATCGACAAAAACCGACAACTTTTGGCTCGGCCGCGGCACGCTCGGGCGAGGCAGCGAGGCTGCTCGCTTGGTTAGTACGCGGCTACTAGTGTCGCCGCACACGGGCCACACGCGACAGCCACAAACGCCGTTTTAAGCTAGTCCGTAAAGTGAATCGTTGTAGCGTGTGGCAGCCAACGGCGTCAAAAATGTATGAAAACTACGGGAAATATACCGGCAGCGGCGTTTTGTGGTTGTGGCCGGCGGCCCGTGTGCGGGAGCCCTAAGTCCACAAAAAAACCTAGTAGCATGTAAAAAAAATTAGGATCTTTTACCAGAATGCACAGCGGCATGCCTGCGCATGTCCTTTCTGGAGTGGAAGGCCTGTGGGCAGCGCGGGCACTGGTGCGCGCGGCCCTGCGCCCGCCGCGCGCGGCTCTCGCACTCGCCACACCCGCCCACACCGCCACAAGCGCACGGTTTCTCCGCTGGAATGATACATAATAAGCTCCGTTTAGACCAAACGAGCGAATGCTCATTCTAGTAAAGCTCTTTTGATGTAAACTAACAACGAACATTCTTTCGTTGTTCTAGTGTGTTCGCCACGTGTTCGGCTGTAAATAGGTAGAATGCTCTAAGAATCTCGCTCGATTGGTGTAAACGACGCAAGAGCGCTCGAGCAATTGCCTAGAGCGTTCTTTCGTGTTCGGACGTGCTCGCTCTTCGAGGCGGTCTCTTCAAAGGGATTCTAGTGTTCTTGATATTTTTACTTTTTGGCGGCTGGTTTTAGGTAGTTTATCAAAGGTTATTTCGTAAATATGGATTGGAGTAATGAAAAATGTTTACAAATGATAGAATTATACCATAACAAAAGATGTTTATGGGATCCAACCTTTGATGACTATAAAAATAAATTAACTACTTATCGTTGACGAATGAGCAATGAGCATTCGCTCGTTTGGTCTAAACGGAGCTATATGATTCTCATCTATAGAGCAAAAATTCTTATTCTTGATGTTCTTGTTGATTCGATTGGTGTTAACGACCTAAAGTATGTTGTAACGAATTATAGTTTACACTAAATGAATACGAAAGAATGTTCTTGTGCTGTTCTTGCTCTATGTTCTTTTGGTGTAAACCCACCTATATAGTAACAATTCACTACAATTTTAAGGTATATGATACATAGTTACGTTTTAAGCATACAAACTGCTGATATCAGGTATGTCACTATTTCTGAACACTTTCCTCCCTATACCAGGGGTTCCCAAACTGTGCGCCGCGGCGCCCTGGAAAGGCAAGAGGGGCGTCGTGAGTCCATCCTCCATCGTTATTCGTTATCCATAACCACAATTCACAAATACTATAAAATAAAATTATAATATTATTATGAATTATACAAAGCAGGCAGATGATTAAATATTTGTTTATTCTTATTTACTTGCTTAACCTAACTATAATCATTTAAGGTGTTTATTTAAATGTATCTTTTTGTAATAGCTATTAGCTAGGTAGAGAAGGGCGCCGTGAGTCGTGACAAAATATTGACTTGTAAGTGCGCCGCAGGCTGAAAAAGATTGGGAACCCCTGCCCTTTACAATATTTCAATTCATTCGACATTTAAACAAAGCTCAGTATTGGCGGTTATAAACCAATATAAATTTCCAACATTAAACAACCACCAAAAAACAAAGAAAGAAATGGGCCTAAATGGACCTTATAGTACACCTAATTCTAATCTGGGCAAGAAGGTTCCAGGTACTTCTATTCACTTATTGATCAATTAGGATAACGGATCGCCCTTATCTTATTTTTTTATGGTAATAACTCAAAGGTTCAATGCTGAGTCCCTTCCTTGTTGTTTGTATTTTTGTTTGTTGTAGTGTGTTTATGTGTTACTTACGGTTATACCCATGTTTGAGCACATGTTTCTTGTAGTTGGAGCTGTCTCTAAAACGCCGACCGCAGACCGCGCAAGCATGAGGTCGCTCCTCTGTGTGTGTCAGTGTGTGCTTGCGCAGAGATGTCACATTGTTGAACGCTTTGTTGCATTGAGAACAAGCATACTTCTTCTCTTCTACATAAAAAAAAATCATATTAGTTTGGTTTAGAGGACTTATACTATGCAGTATTGGCCTCAAATATTTGTATTTAAAATCATGTCTTTATACAATACAATAAATTACATTATAATATGTTTTAACTAACAACCATGTTTGAAGAATCTGCTGAATAGAATCTGTTACGTTTTAAAGAATCTGCTGAGCAGAATCTTTTGCTTTGCAGGTTATTGTTATACTTATTTTGCTTCTTTGTAATATCATTAACTAAATAAATATACTTACTTGTATGCTTAAGCTTATGACGCTGCAACTTGGACATCTGGAAAAAGCTGTCTCCACAGACATCGCAGGCATATGTTCGTTCATTACGATGAACTCTCATATGATATTTGAAATGAGAATGTGCTGCAAAACTCTGGAAACAAAATATATATTTTTTTGGTTTATTGTTCTAAGGTTAAGTCTATTATATTGCTAAGTCTGTCTGTCCAAATAATATTTAAAACTATAAGACAAAAAACCTTCCTAATGTTAAGACTAAATTAATTAAAATTGTGCAATCCTTACCTTTTCACATTCTGGACACTGATACGGCTTTTTCTGCCCATTACAATAGGCATGATAAATCACTTGGGTGCGAGCATGAAATGTTTTTTTACATAAGGTGCATGTGTATTGCCTCATATCACCAACTGTAAAAAAAATTACATACACATTGATAGAAATATTATGTTTCAGAAAGTCTTTAGTATCTATCTATATATATTAGTACGCAAGCGAAAAACTTTGTATCCCTTTTGACGAAAAATGGGGAAACATAGGTGAATAAAATTTTGCACAGTTATAGTTTATAAGGTGAAGGACTGCATGGATACTGAAAAATGTAAGATAAAAGCATAATTTCAAAATAATAGGCTAATATTATTTTGAAATTATGCTTTTATCTTACATTTTTTTAACAAATAAAACATTACACACACACTAGGAAAGATGACAGATTTTTGAGTGACAAGCCTATACATACGAATTATACTCCTTTATTTATGGTTGAAGTCTGTTGACAACAAGTTGATAAATTGAAAATGGATTATTGGTTTTTTTTTTATTGAATCCTAGATACTATCAAAGATCTCAGTTTCTTATGTCAATGGATACTATTATGCTTAGTACTCACATACGGTTTTGCTTGATAGTTTTACTCCAAATCGAGTAATAATTACTGTGTGGACCGCAAAACTGACAGCTCGAAGGCTCGCATCGAGCCGCTCGAAGGATTGATGGAACCGGATCGAGTTGGATGGATGGAATGAAATATATCGATTTAGAGTAAAAATATCGAGCAATGCTGAGTGTGTGGATTGAAGCCCAAGCAGCGGGGTTTGTCGACGTTATTTCTCGATTGAGCAAAACCATATGTGAGTGTACTTAGCATTAGATAGGTTTAAGAGATCTTTGCTATTAGAGTTAGACAATGCTTATACGGCCAGTCTGAGATCAGTTGAGTCCCAGAGACAACAGTTGAAAAAAAATATGATAGTCAATATTTTTTTACAAAATATACTTAGTAGTCCTAATGTAGTTGAAACTAAGGTCGAATTTCGACCATTGGGCGATCTCTAGTTAGTATGGATATGTCACCGTAAGATTGTAAATACCGTTAGATTATAATCTATCTCGCAAGATTGTGAACGGTCGAAAGATTGTGAACCGCAACATACTGCTTACAATTTAACGTATTATTATTCGGTAGATTGTAATCTATCGAAGTGAAAACGTTAAATCACAATCTTAAAATTATCAAATTGTCAACTGTCCGAAGGCTGTCCCTGATTGGTCAGTAGACCGTTCTGTGTCCATAGAGTTAGGAATGAAACACAGGTGCCGGTCAAATAAAATAAATGCACTTCAAGATATTGTGACATCAAGTATTTATATATTTATTTATTATTTAGTAGGTATAAAGTCGACGAGGGAGCGGGGCTCCTATTTCTGGGTGGTTCACAAAAAAATAACCATGATTGCTAAGGTGGGAAGCTTCGCTGCGGTACGCTCCCGCCTCAGCCATCTAACCTAACCCAATCAAGTCGTATTGGGACAACATTGCTATTAATTACCTATGAATTTAAATAATATTATACTGTTCTTATACATTAGTGTGATATAAAATAAATAATATTAATTAAATTTACGTATAATTATCATTAATAAATTATTAAATTACATAAATAGCATAAATTGTAATCCTTAATGTACGACAACAAATCAGTTCAACCAATCAGCGCCCGAGGTGCGCTCCGTTTCACAATTTGACGGTTTTACTTCGATAGATTACAATCTACCGAATAATAATATGTTAAATTGTAAGCAGTATGTTGCGGTTCACAATCTTTCGACCGTTCACAATCTCGCGAGATAGATTATAATCTAACGGTATTTACAATCTTACGGTGACAGATATATTATGTAAAATAAAAATGAATAATGGTACGGTGACAGATATATTATGTAAAATAAAAATGAATAACATACCCATTTCTTCTGTAATATGTGAAATTTCTGGCTTTTTCTTCATACTAGAATCGAAATCATTTAGTCCATCAACAAATATATCGACGGGTTCGCTATCAATTGTGATTTCGTACTCTTTAACTGTCTCTGATATATCAACAGACTTTTCTTCATCCACTGGAACTTCATCCTCTTTTTCTTTAGTGCTATTCAGGCAAGCTAAGCATCCTGACTTTTCGTGTACAAGGCAATCCATACATTTCACATGACCACAGCTTTCGGTAACCAGACGATTAGTCGTCAAATTTACAGACTTTTTATTGTGGCAATTTACACAAATCTGAGGAGGATTCATGATCGTTTTGCAGGTTATAATAAGTTATTTATGGTTCTGGACATACCTTCACATATTACTCTTCTCGAATCAGTTTGTTAAGTTTACGAAATTTTATCATCATTAAATCTTGCGACTTATTTACAAACTATTAAAAATTACAAAAGCTGTGAAGAAAATCAAAGCCAAAATACAAAAGGTATGTTTCTAAAATTTAAACAGTATACTTATCATTGGCATCTGACATCTTAAAACCCAATAAAATCGCGTCAAATGGTGCGTGCTAATGTACTGCTTAGACTATAGGAACACGCCTCCAAATTATGCATTTACGAAACGTCACCACGACATTATTTTTTTTTACAAAAAAATATAATACAAAGAACACATTAAACTGCCAAGTGCCAACTGCCAACTATTGATGGTGAAAAGCATTAGCAATGCCGAATGAGGATTTATAGACGTGCAAACTGCAAACTGCAAAGGCAATATTTGTACCTTCATTCAGAATTATTTAACTGAAATATCCGGAATTCAATTTTTACCTAATAATTTATAGGGTAAATTATGAGTCATTAGAATTTTTCAGTAGAGGGACACTTTACACTTTGATCGTAAAAATAAAAGTTTGTGGTTTTTAAACGATGTAAATAATAATGGAATTAATATTGAGGGGCATTCACGCTACAATAAAATAGAGTATTTTTTATCTGGTTGCGGTGTAACCAAAATAAAACATCTTTTTGTCGTCATGGTCATCACATGCGCCTTGGTTTTGCAAATGAAAAGAAAAAATTTAGAAACATGCAAAAGTTTTTAATAATATTTTTTATGATACACATTGTGTACGTTATCATAAACGTGTTATTGTATAAAAAACAATCTATTAAGTATTTTTTGTACATTCTTAATAACCTTTTATCTCATTTAAAGGTTTTTTTTGGCCTGTCCTACTACTGGTATTGTAAAAGTGCTGAAAAACAGTTATTGGACGTTATTAGATGAAATAATACTGATCAACTTGATATTATATATTTGTAAGAAGAGAGTATTATTCAATACGAATGTTAATTTGCAGCTGACGTAGTGTGTCTTCTGAATACTTCAATGAAGTGTGACTTCTGAATACTTCAAGAACCTACTGATTATTGCCGTTAGTTGTATGGAATGAATAAGGGAACGTTACGCTATTTGGGGACCTCGTAAAATGCTACGGTGTGTTGCACAAGGGCTGATATTTAAACAACGCGTTATTAAACGCGTTTTATAGAGGAATTAGAAATTTTTAAAATCAGCTACCCTTTTTGTTTATGTTTTATTAGGAAATCCCTGGATTGTGAAGTACGCTCAAATATTTAGCAGCAGGCAAATGAGCTGCTCTGCATTGTGCTCCATATTTAAATATTGTCTGAGTATGCCGATTGGCTCAATGAGGACAATCTGAAATCTCTAAATATTTCAGTTACGTTTTACTTGAACAAATCCGTTCAGTGATTTGAGCACGAGAAGTAATTGACAGACAGACGAACAGATTTTTAATACTAATTATAAAGTTATAATATTGGTATGGATAGCATGTAAAGTACTATGTAATATTGGTAAGAATTTTAATTTTTTGAAGTCAGTTTTTGTTAAATATTTAGTTAAAATACCTTATTTTGCAATAAATAATAAAAATATACGTGAAAACAACAATTATTTATAATGTTTCCCACTTACAATACCAATTTTAACCAAATTTCAATCAAACTTTGCTTGTCTTACTACTGGTTTTGGGTGTCCCAACTACTGTTCCGTCCCATGACTGTGATTTACCTACCATTCAGTTTTACCAAAAAATCAATATAAACTGAAAAACCATCGCATTTTTATGTTTGCATATCTTAAGTTAGATAATTTATGAACACAAATATGATATCTATTTCTATTTCATGCGAAGTATTTAATGTTTTAGAGCTTTTTCTGTAAAAAAAATCCTTAGCTGTCCAATGACTGGTAGTTTACGGTATAATATTATTTTATTTTTGACTGTAAAGTTTTATTTAAAAAAATGTAACCATAGATAATTTTTAATCTGTTTGTAATTTTCAGTTGTCATTCAATATTTGATTTCGCTTCGTATCATTTGAAGCGATACCTTTAGTAGAAAATTATATAGTTTTAGATAATAATTTAAACACAATGGTAAGCTTATTTATTTACATGTGTGGTGGAAATTAATATTTCCTATTAAAAACTTATGGTTACCATTGTTTTAGTTATGAGACTTAACTTGTAACCTCAAATTTTAATTTGTTTTGCAGGATGTCTTTTTAATGATTAGGCGAAAAAAATTAACCATTTTCACGGATGCCAAAGATACTACAACTGTTTTAGAGCTGAAGAAAATGATAGAAGGCAAGTGATATGTATTTATTAGCGGAAAATCTATTTTTAGTCTTGTTGTAATGTCGGACGACTTACGCTTACATCGCATGTGTTTTCTGTTTAAAAACAAACATAGTAAGCAAAAAAAAAATAGTGTTTAAGTGTAATTATTGACTAAACTTTCAATCATATACACGGGGTTTCTCAAAAAAACCCTTAGGTATACCTATGGCCTAAATGCGTACCTTTTCAATGAATCTTTGTTTATTGTCAACAAACAAAATATTTAAGTAATTCAATATGAAGTTATGACCTTATAAGCACTTAAATAAGAACAGTTTTCATCTAGGTCATGATAAATTATGTTGCATAGTTTGCAAATATTTACATTTACTTTAATTTTTAGCTTATGCTAAAGGTGTTAAGAAAAGTTTATACTTTTCTTAACACCATTTACCAGGGAGAACAATGATCTGTTGCCTTTCAAACTATCAATATATCACTTTTTCAGGCATACTAAAGGTTGCACCACCGAATCAAATGCTTTTCAATAAAGATAGCCAACTTATGGAGGATGACAAGACCCTGGCAGATTATGGACTGACATCGGCTACAGCTAAGGCACAGTGTCCTGCACCAATTGGCCTTGCTCTAAGGTTCACTACACACTTAACTATTTATAATACTTTTAATAATTAACTAAGAGAGAGTTGTTTTTTTTTTAATCAGGAGAAACCATTGAGGAAACATTGTCAGCTTAGCTGTTTGTATTATATAAAATAAACATTTGCTTAATATTTTTTGTATAAATGTGTAATTTGGACTTTAACATGCACTTTTTATGATTATAACAAGACAATGATAAGATAGTGTATTTAGGTGACAAATTATAAATTGTCTCAACTAGTTTCAATAACTGATTATATTTGCCATTATATTATAATATTTTTTGTCTTTTGTTCTTTTAAAAATTTTATTTCCCATGAGTATAAATGTACAAAATATTTTTTAACTGAATGTTGTAATAATATAAAGAAATCCTATAAAACCTTTTAATCATGTTTTTATTACAACAGACAATAAATGCATATCTTTACATTATTGTATGTCTTTACATTTCAGGAAGGAATCTGGCGAATTTGAGGCTCTCGATCTGACACCATACTCTTCCCCACCGGATCTACCAGACGTCATGAAATCTCAGGAAACAAACGGACAGGAACAGGTAAAATTTAACTCTTAAAACTTAGCTTTCTTACTAATTCCTTTTAGAAAAACTTAAGAAAAAACACCAAAAAAGCTATAGTAAGTGTTAACATAGACCAAACTGTGACAAAATCCATAGACATACAATGTAGAGATATTAATACCAATGCAACCCTATAAATAAGATAATAATTATTATTCTTAGGTATGAAAAATTTAGAAGTTACAATTAATATTTTAATCTTCTTACTGTTTTTGTACAATCTTCTTAATGTTATTACTAAATCTCTTAACTGCTATTTTAAATGTATTTTAATTTTCAGATGGATCAACACTAAAGGCAATATACAGCGTCTAACACGGAAGATGTACACTAACAAGGTCATATGATGAAATTTGAGTTCTCACTCAGAACTAAACTCGGTCATGTCTACTATTAAGTGTAGGCACCATATTTTGTTCTACTTTTGCATATTAACATAATTTGTTAATTACATTTTTGAGATCAACAAATTTCCTTGCAGCAGGTCTGTAATGGAAACTAGAACTCAGTTCAAAGTCAGCTTCACAATACTATTTTATAAAATACTCCTGTTTGATGTACCTACCTGATCATTTTCAACATTTATTTATTCCATTAATGCAAAATGTATGTATGAAGTTGGCTTAAAATTGTACACATTTGTATGTGTATCAAAACTTACAGACCTGCACCATGGAAATGTGCTTATGATTTTATTTTTGAAGTCTTAAAAACACGGGTTAATTATATATTTTTAATACATATTATCTATCTTAGTTTTCTTCTAAACTCATATTCTACAAACCTTAACTCGTAAGTTTGACGTTCTTCATTGCGCCGCTCATTCAAGCTCTCAAATCTTTGGCAATACCGTAATCTATTGTTAAGTACGTAGAACTAAAGGGGTATCGAAAATCCTAGTATGTAGATCATGTGTAGAATGAGGGTTGTTTTGTTTGAGTAATGGAAATATACCAGGATCTTATTATAAAAAAGAATTGAGAGCAAAGTTTTTTAATACTTATATGGGTGGTAAAGTATGGGTTAAAATTTATGGTAGAATTTTAGTTATGCGAATTAAATTCTTTGATTACTGCTCCCGGCAGTGAATGTCCATGATGTTAAGCAAATAGCAGCTTAGTATCGAATTTGCTTAACAACATTGTATATTTCTCAATTTGTATTAATTTATTTTTTTAATAAAAAGTCCTAATGTAGTGAATACTGATTTTGAGTTAATGAATTTATGGCCACTAAATTCCTGCACAGCTTAGCGCTTCTATTAATTTTTATCATACTACATGTGTATCTAACGTAAAAACGTAATGTCCCATCTGTAGTATTACTAATATATTTTTTTGCAACTAATGCGAGACTGATATCATAACTCATAAGGTCACCTATACCTATTATTGTAAAGACTTCAATGATTTTACACAAGTAGAATTTAAAGTTGACCTCTTCTTTAATTGAATACAGTATATTACATTAGAAATCCCAATATTGATTCGAAATATGTAGTAGCATGTTACTTAACAATGCTCTCATATATTCCTAATGTACCATAACTGCTGAAAATGTATGTTAGTAATTTGTATTGTAAGCAGTTTTCTGTGGGACCGTTGAAAATGGATGTGGGATAGAGAATCTGTCCTCTGATTGATAAAATTGCTTTTAATATTCATCCGTCGGAATAAAATACAGTATGTGTTTGAGTAATAATCAGACTTTTGACAATCATTTTATAAAATGATAAAGTTTTTGATGTCAGTTTCTTAAATAGTAATATAATTTTTACTTATAACAATAGCTATATTTCTTTCTTGCTTAAATTTAAAATTTCAACATGTTTACAAAATATTAATAAAGCTAGGTTGCCAGTTAAGAAAACGAATTTGCGACATTTAATTTTATGAAAATTATCATATTTAATTGATGTTAGAATGGAGTATAGGTAATAGATAATTTAATAGGGGTAGGGGCTTTTTATATTTGTGGATCTTTATGATTCCAATTTTATTTTAAAAGTGATTTTTGTTTGGCAGATAAATAAGGAGTTATTTCTCTTTTAAATTTTTTGTACAGTGTTTTACCTTAAACCAAATTCAGAGCAAAATCAATATGAAATCTATGTAATATAATAATACAAAATAAAGTTTTCCATCAACTGTAGCATGTGCTAAGAAATATCTTAGAAATACAATAGTATTTACTATTTGCAAGTCAGGAGTGCAACATGCATAATATAGGTGCCTATGAAAATCGTCGTTCTGCGCTTTCGTGAATTTCATAAAGTATACCAAAGTATTTGATGTAGTGCTTGTGAAAAATGGTTTAAGGTATTATTGGTTATTTGTTTGCGAGTATGTATATTTTGATGGATAATAATATTAGATTTATAATTCCTTCATACCTATATCTGTAACAAAGCTGTATATGCTTAGAGATCTTGGGACACTGCTTTACACATAAATATACACTAAAATGGTATTTCGGTGCGTAGTTAGTTAATATACATTGAAAATAATAATTATCTCAATACATATTAAATAACTCTTCTTAAAATATTATTATTAGTGGCAGTAATGAGTGCACAATCAATAGGCATAATCAATAATAAAAAATGTTGGGCCTTAGTAATAAAAATATTAACTTTCCTTTGAAGCTAATCCATGTTACTATCTTTGTCTAATACATTGGAAAGTATTTTGATATTGTTGCATTGGAAAAGTCATTTGACGGACAATATTCAGCTTAATATTTTTATTAGTAAGGCGAAAGGTCTCAATGTTTGCGATTTTGAAGCCAAAAAGAAACATACAGTATTGTTACAAAAAGACTTTGGCTTACTTATTGTCATCTATAATTGCCTCTTAATTTTTAATGTGATCAACTGAACTACTTTTAACTACATAGAGATATTTTTTTATTTTATTTCATTCATACAACTCACTATGTAAGGCGTAAGGTAATTAAACTTAGTACTTCTGTAAAAGGTCATATTATTGGTAAACATCAACTGTGCAACAATTGTAGAACCTCTTGTATGAGTATTGAAATTTAAGAACCCAGCAGGTAATAAAGCTGTTTGATTTGTTGTGTCGGGTTTCATTTAAATCCTCTGCATTATAGTGTTAAGGCAAGGATCAACCCCAATTTGTTATTCCGTGACTCCCGGTTTACCTAGTTTAGGGTTGCCAACCTCAAATTTAAAAAACCAGGATTTGAAGTTGGAAAAGCCAGGACAATTCAGTATAAAAACAGGACACATTAAGGAGGCGACTAACCCAAAATTGTCGATTTTATAATTCATTTTCAAACTTGAAAATAAGCCCCAACTTGTTTCATTTTCTAAACATAGATACTACAATAAATTTCCAAGAATTTGATTTGAACGAAAACACGATATCTTATAATTTTCTCGATAGAAAAAAATCACAAAGATGCATCTAATTTTCACCGTGCCGTTCATGCCGTAACCGTGCATTAAACTAAGTTAATATTTTAACACATTGTATAAAATTCTATCATTGAGACACTGACCTGGCGGATTTTTAAAATGTTGTATATTTATCGAGTTATTAAGAAAAAACTAACTTGGCGATGATTCCGCGTCGTCCTTTTTCACCTGGCATATGAAAGACGGGCGTGAGTGTAAAGAGAAGGACCATGTTTGATTTTTTGCGTTAGTTTTACTGCTTTGATTTACTGCGCTACCATAGTAGAGCACAAGAGATATCATCAAGTGGCACGTTGCGCCTTTGTTTTGAATTTGAAATAGCATGGCAGCGCGGCAACGCAACTACTTGCGAACCGTGCGGCCGCTCGTAGCGTAAACATTTGAAGAGGCGCGCGAATTTTAAAATTGAAAAACTCAGGACAACCTAAGACGCTGCTTAAAAACTATTCAGGACGTCCCAGGACACTACAAAAACCAGGACATGTCCTGGGAAAACAGGACTGTTGGCAACCCTAACCTAGTTCTTATAAAGCACAATATTTAAAAGACTTTAAACCATAAACATTTTTATAAAACGTACTTAATACTTTGGCTGTAATTAATTTACAAACTCACCTCTGACAAAAATCTAATTCATCGAAATATAAGTATTAACTAGGATAATTATACATTTTATTTGAATAAATTGTTAGTAAATCTATATTAAAATATTCTGTACCGAACAATTTTGTTTCATAATATTTATTTCCAAAGATATTTAAAAAAAAACATGAAAAATAGAGAAGATCCGCCCCTAGTAACTACAGTTTTATGCTGAGCTAAAATGAATCTTATTGCGATACGTATACGCTTGGTCTTTGGCTGTAATTAATTTACAAACTCACCTCCGACAAAAATCTAATTCATCGAAATATAAGTATTAACTAGGATAATTGTACATTTTATTTGAATAAATTGTTAGTAAATCTATATTAAAATATTCTGAACCGAACAATTTTGTTTCTTAATATTTTTTCCAAAGATATTTAAAAAAAACATGAAAAATAGAGAAGATCCGCCCCTAGTAACTACAGTTTTATGCTGAGTTAAAATGAATCTTATTGCGATGCGTATACGCTTGGTCTTTGGTTGTGTGCAAGGTTATCGTTTTGGATTGAGATTAATCCCTGCCTTAAGTACTTAAAATGGACTTGAAGTTGTTAACGGAAAGGTTTATTCAATATTGTCTATATCATTAGCTTTTACGCTTGAATACTTTCGATTTAGGGTCAATTTGTACTAGAGCAGAAACTGAGCGAATTCCCAAAAACTGAACATAGAAAATTCAACATTAACTCCAGAGCGTAACGCACATATTACTTCTGCGAGACCAATCAGCGTTGATCAGGCGCATTCGTGCGATTCGCGCGCCTCGATGAAATCCTCGATGTAATGTGTGCAATATAGCTTTGGAGAAGTTGAATTTGTTATGTTCAGTTTTGGTAATTCGCTTTGATGCGCTACGACTGCGCTAGTATAAATTGACCCAGATTTGCATGAAGAATCCTATAGTTATATCTACTCAGTATTCTATTTTTAATTAATCCATACTTACTAATATTATAAATGCGAAAGTGTGTCTGTCTGTCTGTCTGTTACCTCTTCACGCCCAAACCGCTGAACCGATTTGGCTGAAATTTGGCATGGAGATACTTTGAGTCCCGGGAAAGGACATAGGACACTTTTCGTCCCAGAAAAATGCACGGTTCCCGCGCGATAAACGAGTTTTGGCGCAACGGAGTTGCGGGCGTCATCTAGTATTAAATAAAAAAAAGACGGGTTGCACTCCGGGAGTGCCGGCAGAAGTGAAAACTTGATTATTAACGTTGTGCATTTTTTTAACCCATTTTTTATGAAAATCGATTATTAAAAAATCGATTTTTTAAATTAATCGAAACCCTTACAATCGATTAAATTTTTAACCCTTTTTTTATGAAAATCGATTTTTAAAAAATCGATTTTTTTAATTAATCGAAACCCTTACAATCGATTAAAAAAAATCGACAAAAAAAAAACAATCGATTGTTCGATTAATCAATTTCGATGTTACAACACTACTCTCCAACCGTCTTACGGTTTTTCCAAGGTTTTTCGATCAGCACGAGAATCTGACGCGAGTTTCACAGTTTTTACCCATCCCACAAAAGTGCTCAACGCCGCTAAAGAAGATTTCACTTAAAAAAAAATCGATTGTTCGATTAATCAATTTCGATGTTACAACACGAGAGTAGTGTTGTACAAGTTCCAACCGTCTTACGGTTTTTCCAAGGTTTTTCGATCAGCACGAGAATCTGACGCGAGTTTCACAGTTTTTACCCATCCCACAAAAGTGCTCAACGCCGCTAAAGAAGTTTTCACTTCAAAAATTTAAAATGTAATGGAAAGTACGGTTTAGGATATTAGACCTGGATCCCTAAAGGATAAGACATAACTTACTTTCTGATGGATGAAACCATAGGTTCTTGGTAGTGCCTCGTGTACTTAGAATACCTGCGAATTTGTGTAGCTCTAAGTGTGACACCTGGTTAGGTACCAGGTAAAAAGTTGACTAAAAATGAGTCTTACTTTACTTATTTTCAGATGGCTAATATTTATATATAATTTGTAGATTATTGTTCTGAACTAGAATCATGTAGTGTAAGACACTTTTCAATGACCAAAACTATTATCAGACGTTTTGAAAATAACTTTGTTGCTATTTTTCTTTCAAAGGCGTTAATTTTTATTTTATAAATTAATATAACACCTTAGAAAACAATACGATATTGCAAGAATTTATTTTCTACTAGCTGTTGCCCGCGACTTGGCCGTGTCAGCATACTGCATAGTATAATAACAAAGATGGATAATTTTCACCTCTTTCCTTACCCAAAGGGTAAAAACGGGACCCGATAACAAAGATATTTCAGTCTGTCCGTCTGTCTGTCTGTCCATATCCAGACTGTACCTCCCCTTTGTAACATGTAGTGAATATTATTAAAGTATGGTATAATATACAATTGAGTATTTTTTGGTCATGTAAGTACCTAGTCAAGTGCCTACCTGTTAGACCCAGATCCCAGAGCGATAAGACAACTTACTATCACAATATGGATCAAACCTTAGGTTCTCAGTAGTTCCTTATGTACTTAGAATACCTTCGAATTTGTGAAGCTCTACATGGAGCTATACTCACTCTCACTCACTCACTCATAATGTGTAAAAATGTCTGTCTGTCTGTCTGTAACCTCTTCATGCACAAACCGCTTAACCAATTTTGCTGAAATTTGGTACGGATATACTTTACTTTTTAGGAAATATAATACTTTTTATCCCGGAATTTTGCGAAACGAAGTTGCGGGTGTTATCTCGTAATTAATATATATTGAAGTAAATTTATATAAAAGTAAACCTATTTGGAGCTATTTCGTTTTATAAGGCATTTTATTTTATTTTATTTTTTGTAGAAAAGATATCAGAAAAAAGAACATATTTTACTATGATTATAATAATTAACTGCAAGTATTTGTCTGTTATTTATTCATCGTAATCATCAACAAAATCATTATAGTTTTCATCGTTCATCCAATCACGACACTGCCTGTTTCAGTCATCATCCTTGTCGTCATCAGCTAAGGTAACAGTTAACACCGCGTTAAAGTAAAAAACCGTGTTGGATACGTTTTAGATTGCTCGTTTTGATCGCGGCCGGGCCAGTCTCTCATAGTAAACAAGCAATGGAACACCAAAAAATGGAAAGTGCATAGGGACAAAATGGTTTTTGTCGCGTAATTTAAAAAAAAACGGTTGTCTGTAAAGTCGGTTTACTGACGATAGTTGAACGTGACAACGTGCCTCTTTGTCGCTCGTTCCGCGCTCTCGCTTGCACTTCAAGCCTTAAATGGAACGCCTCAGAGCGAGGTAGCGCCGCATGAGTCATGTTTTTTCGTGCGTGCAGCCGGCTCCATCGAATTATAAGACGTTGTCACGTCAAAACTCATTTCCCTGACTGTACATTTCTGCTAAACAACTCATCTCCCCGACTGTACATTTCTGCTTAGCACAATTTTCCCCGACTGTACATTTCTGCTAAACAACTCATTTCCCCGACTGTACATTTCTGCTTAGCACAATTTTCCCCGACTGTACATTTCTGCTAAACAACTCATTTCCCCGACTGTACATTTCTGCTTAGCACAATTTTCCCCGACTGTACATTTCTGCTAAACAACTCATTTCCCCGACTGTACATTTCTGCTAAACAACTCATTTCCCCGACTGTACATTTCTGCTAAACAACTAATTTCCCCGACTGTACATTTCTGCTTAGCACAATTTTCCCCGACTGTACATTTCTGCTAAGCAACTCATTTCCCCGGCTGTACATTTCTGCTTAGCACAATTTTCCCCGACTGTACATTTCTGCTAAACAACTCATTTCCCCGACTGTACATTTCTGCTTAGCACAATTTTCCCCGACTGTACGGTGCTCTGTGCGGTGTACTGACGATAGTTGAACGTGACAACGTCATAGCCTTAAGGTGACGCAGCGTTAAAGTAAGAAACCGTGTTGGATATGTTTTAGATTGCTTGTTTTCTATGAGAGGCCGGCCCGGCCTCTCATAGAAAACAAGCAATGGAACAGCAAAAAATGGAAAGGGCGTAAGCGACAAAATGGTTTTTGTCGCATAATTTAAAAACCATAAATACATTTCATATAAGCTATGCACAAATTAAAGTGCATGCTTGAACCAATTTATGTACAAATTTTGGAACCTTAAATAACTCTCCTCTGTTGGAATAATAGGAATCCCTTTTTTTACAGAGGTCTTTTCGATTGATTATTCTGTGCTATAAAAGTTGTCCAATCGTGTTATGCTATGGGCAATTCAAAGACAAAGACATGATGAATACTGACAATGAACTTCAATTTCTTAGCTTTAGTCATTGCTGAGAAAAATCGGCATCGCTACAGCCAAATTATCAAGGCGTCGCCTTAAATGGAACGCCTCAGAGCGAGGTAACGCCGCATATCGCGTCATGTTTTTTCGTGCGCGCAGTCGGCCATCGAATTATACGAGTAAGACGTTCTCACGTCAAAACTATAAATACATTTCATATAAGCTATGGGCAAATTAAAGTGTATGCTTGAACCAATAAGTATATGTAAAAATTTTGGAAGCTTAAATCACTCTCCTCTGTTCTCAAAATAGGAATCCCTTTTTTTAAAGAGGTCTTTTTGATTGATTATTCTGTGTTATAAAAGTTGACCAATCGTGTTATGCTATGGGCAATTCAAAGACAAAGACATGATGAATACTGAGAATGAACTTTAATTTCTTAGCTTTAGTCATTGCTGAGAAAAATCGATATCGCCACAGCCTACAGCCAAATTATCAAGGCGTCGCCTTAAGCTAAAAACGGATAAGTGTACTTTAACCCCAGGGCTCAAAGTATAATCTGTACCAAATTTCAGCAAAATCGGTTAAGCGTTTTGGGCGTGAAGAGGTTACAGACAGACAGACAGACATTTTTACACATTATGAGTGAGTGAGTGAGAGTGAGTATAGCTCCATGTAGAGCTTCACAAATTCGAAGGTATTCTAAGTACATATGGAACTACTGAGAACCTAAGGTTTCATCCATATTGTGATAGTAAATTGTCTTATCGTTCTGGGATCTGGGTCTAACAGGTAGGCACTTGACTAGGTATATGACCAAAAAATACTCAATTGTACCCATACTTTAATAATATTCACTACATATTATTACAAAGGGGAGGTACAGTCTGGATATGGACAGACAGATAGACGGACAGACTGAAATATCTTTGTTATCGGGTCCCGTTTTTACCCTTTGGGTAAAGAAAGAGGGGAAAATTATCCATCTTTGTTATTATACTATGCAGTATGCTGACACGGACAAAGTCGCGGGCAACAGCTAGTAGAAAATAAATTATTGCAATATCGTATTGTTTTCTAAGGTGTTATATTAATTTATAAAATAAAAATTAACGCCTTTGAAAAAAAATCGCAACAATGTTATTTTCAAAACGTCTGATAATAGTTTTGGTCATTGAAAAGTGTCTTACACTACATGATACTAGTTCAGAACAATAATCTACAAATTATATATAAATATTAGCCATCAGAAAATAAGTAAAGTAAGACTCAATTTTAGTCAACTTTGTTACCTAGTACCTGACCAGGTGTCACACTTAGAGCTACACAAATTCGCAGGTATTCTAAGTACACGAGGCATTACCAAGAACCTATGGTTTCATCCATCAGAAAGTAAGTTATGTTTTATCCTTTTGGGATCCAGGTCTATATTCAGACACACCTCTTGAGATAGTCACCGGCTACACGGTCAATTTTTCATCAATCTGATCCATCAACCTGGTACGGATTGACGAAAATTTGATCGTGTACGCCACTGATTGATGGATTGATCGTATTTTTAATATGAAATTTTTATAACCGTCAATATTCCGTCAATCAGATTGATGGATCAGATTGATGAAAATTTGACCGTGTAGCCTGTGACTAATAGGACCACTGTAACGTATTAACGTATTACAATACCCGGCAATAAGTATTGCACATCGCCCTTTGGAAAGAGACAATCGGCTAATTTCGGTTTCATAGAGCGTTATCTTTGTAGCACACACCTATTTGACATTATGTCAGTCGTTGTTCAAATTCAATAGAGAGCAGTCGCGTCCAGTTCAAAATATATATCTAGAGTTGTTAACACCCCTAAATTTGCTACAGCTGTAATTTTCCAAAAGAATTTTAAATACGTAAACATAATTTGAACACCTTTTTTTATTTTATTTTACCCGAACCTAAAGCCATAACTCATAGAAAATTTGGTGTATTTTATACAAAGAATAATAAAATTGTCAAAAGAAGCAAACCATCAACCATATGGTCATGCGGGTCAAGTGTGCGCAGCGTCTAAGTGTGCGCATTGTAAATATCTCGAAAAATATATGACGCTGAGGAACGGCAACCCCCCTCTTCGATAACCCACAGTATGCCCTGCGAAACGCTCGTGTCCCAGCAGTTGCGCGCGCGCCGTTTTGGACTGACAGATAAATGAAAATTTTTGCTCAAATATTGTGTATTGTTGTATTTTTTTTCTAAATAAGCTTTTTGCTATCGAGTGCAACATAATATCAAGTTTGTTATTTGCCAGTGTTTAGGATATTCTGATGATCAGGGACTGTAATACCGGTATATTTTTTATACCGATATTGATTATCGGTACAAATATCGATAATATGGGAGCGAGCAACCGGTACTGGTATCGATATTTTTTTTCGATACATTGATATCGGTAATTTGAGTTGACTATATCGATACTGTAACGATTCTGAAATACCGGTATATTACCAGTATTTTATCTCTTGTCGACTGTGGTACGCCGCACAGTGGATCGAAAATCGAGTTTCATAGACATAGAAACTTGAATTTCCAGACGTCTCTTTTTTGGGCTGAAATAATATGTTCTCCTAGTTGTTATTACTTAATAAAATGTAAAAAGACTCAGCTACGTGTAATAATAAGGGAGTTACAATTTTTTAAAGAAATTTTTGTATGGCGCCGACAGAAAAAATGAGCATATCTCTGGAATCGCATGGTTGGCCGTTATATCCTCACACACCGTATCATTATAGAGCAAAATTAAGCCATAAATTGTGTTTTTTCTATGAGAGTCCCACTTAATTTTATATTTTATTGTAATATTATCATTAAATATTAAACTACACATATATAAGTTATTACACAATCTGTGTTCTGCGAAAATTTCAACTATCTAGCTATATTACCGTTCTTGAGTTATAGCCTGGAGACAGACAGACGGACAGACATTGAAGTCTTAGTTAGGTCCCGTTTTTACCCTTTTGGTACGGAACCCTAAAAATTAAGTACTTTTACTTACCGTTTCCATAGTTAAGCTATGTATTCTTTGTGTTTTTTAAACGCAAATGATTTTTACAAAAAATCTAATATTTGTGAAGCAAAGAGTACCTTCATGATATCATTTTCTAATAAGCACTCAAAAATTTAGAGTAGATGATTAAGAAAGCTAAGTACAGTGTTGTTGATCGTTTAAACTATTTACTAGGGTTCCGTACCCAAATTGTAAAAACGGGACCCTATTACTAAGACTTCGTTGTCTGTCCGTCTGTCTGCCTGTCTGTCTCCAGGCTGTAACTCAAGAACGGTAATATAGCTAGATAGTTGAAATTTCCGCAGGACGCAGATTATGTAATATCTATTTCCGCTACAACAACAAAATATACTGAAAAACAAAATAAAATAAATATTTAAGGGAGGCTCCCATACAACAAACGTGTTTTTTGGGCTTTTTTGCTCTTAGATATCAATAATGGCAACAGATAGGTTCTTGAATTTTTTACACAATCCTTAGTTATATGTGTACTATTATAATCCTTCGATCGCGGAAATATTTTGTTCTCGCGGCCCACTTGGGCCTTATGGGAATTGAAACGTATTTAATTATAATATTACAATAAAATATAAAATTAAGTGGGACTCTCATAGAAAAAACACAATTTATGGCCTAATTTTGCTCTATAATGGTACTGTCTGAGTATGTGTATGAGTCTGACTCACACTTGGCCAATTATGTGATCCTATGGTACTAAAATATTATGAAAGAGACCTCATTTAACCACAACATAAACTTTTGCAACAAATACAAATAGAATAAATATTTTAAATTTTGACGAATTTTAGAAAAAAAATCGCAAATGGTGCCGTAATACAAAATATGCCAAAATGTGAGTAATAATTAGTACTATAATAGTGTGTGAGGATATAACGGCCAACTATGCGATTCCATTCCAGAGATATGCTCATTTTTCTTTCTTATTATGGTACTTTGGCTATATAACCATGGCCAGTGTCGAGTATATTATTCAAAGATCTCTGAACCATTATTATGGCAGGATTTTTTTTTATAATACAATTTTCAGCATCGTTTTTCTATATTGTCAGGTCTAAGGTCTAGTCAAAGTCTAAATAAAAGTCAATACAGTCAGGAAGTCAGGTCGGTTGAATCTGTAAAGTGGTAGATGCTTTACTGAAACTTTCGATGGAGTTTTGGAGGGAACACAAAATAGCACGTTTCTAGATATTGCATTACTTTCCTACACTTTTGCACGATAACGAATATCTAATGGCTAATATCCTACCAATATTACACATTAAAAACCCACTTAACACAATCTTAGGAAAATAATACAAAAACAACATCATTCTTTCACATTCCCGGCAAAACTCCATGCTCATTTTTCCTGACGGCTCCATACAAAAATTTCTTTAAAAAAATATAACTCCCTTATTATTACACGTAGCTGAGTCTTTTTACATTTTATTAATTATGTAATGATAAATAGAACATATTTCAGCCCAAAAAAATGACATCTGGAAAGTCAAGTTCCTATGTCTATGAAACTCGATTTTAGATCCACTGTGCGCCGTACGGTAAATGGTAATCACAACAATACCCACTGAGCGGGAACGTAGCAACGATGCGCGCGCGGTGAAGTATGCGAGCTGGCAACGTCGCTCGTACGGAAAATCGGTACGAAGAATCGATAAAAGTACCGGTATTTTTTACTACTTTCTTAGAAATCGGTACAAATATCGATATTTTCGAGTGATACCGATACGTGAATCGATATTTTAAGGAAAATATCGGTAAAATTAAAATATCGGTATACAGTCCCTGCTGATGATGCAGGAAGTAACGATATTCTGCGCGCAGAAGCCTTCTCCCTTATGTGGCCATCAGTATTCTGAACCACCGACTGAAGATTGGATTGAATGAAGCCTTTGTGGAGTCTGGTGGCAAAAACAGTGCACCAGCTCCGCACACGGCACTTTTTTTTGTATTACAATTTACATGTATGAGTCACAGTATGACGAAGTAACTTAATATTTCTAAGTGAAAATTATTGTTCTCATATTTTGATTTAAGACGATTTTGTTGATTAGTTTAAGTAACTATAAGTAGTTACAAATTAAAATTATAAAAGAATATTATTTATGTTCTAAAATATATACAATTTGTTGTTGCGTACACTTACCCAAAGTGCTGCGTACACATACCCCGATACTGGGGTAAAAGTGCGCAAATGGAAGGGTTATTGTTTTCTAAAGTTTCTTAAAATATAAGCTATTGAAAAATACTATTGTTGTGTTTAAGTTGGAGACAAATAAACAGTCTTACAAATGAACACAGTTTTGTTTCATTGTACTAATAATATTTGAGTTTTTTAAAGCATCAAAGTTTAAATGCGCACACTTGACCCGCATGACTCTGTGTGTGCGTGTGTTGTGTGTGTAGGTATTTTTTTTTATTCGTCCCGGTCGGGACAGGCAAAGGGAGCGTTGCCCATACAGCCACTGTCCATAGGTATGGGTCAATGGTTTTAACAGCTCCTAATATATACCGGACTTTTTATATTCCGTGCGTAAGAGATAACGCTCTACAAAACCGAAATTAGCCGACTGTCACTTTCCAAAGGTCGATGTGCAATATTTATCGCCGGGTTTTTTTGTTTTGTTGATGAATGGGAAGATACATACTAGTGATTATGTTCTCTTTGTCAGCGGCTACACGGTCAATTTTTCATCAATCTGATCCATCAATCTGGTACGGATTGACGAACATTTGATCGCGTACGCCACTGATTGATGGATTGATCGTATTTTTAATATTGAAATGTTTATAACCGTCAATATTCCGTCAATCAGATTGATGGATCAGATTGATGAAAATTTGACCGTGTAGCCTGTGACTTTGGATACATAAAACTGAAATTCGTCAAAAGATGGAGCTGACGGAGGTGCTAGTTTTTGTGAAAATGCATCTTTCCACTCAGTTGGGTCATTAGACTGTTGGTTATTGCTTTTCAATGAACCACGGAATCTTCTAATATTTTTCCATACCACCGAGGGATGGGATAAAGGAGAAGGTCTGGCGCCAACCATTCCTCTTTTTCTCAGATAGTACTTAAGTAAACGTTGCACTTCAGTTGCTACTTTTTGGTAATTTATGTAGTTTTCTAGTGTCATCACTCATCAGTCATTGATCTCGAAAACAATAATTTATCTGCTTCTTTGCGACGTTTGCAGGCACTCTGAGTCCCACCATGGAGGAGAAAGAGTTCTATTAGCTCCTTGGCAACCCACGAAACTGCCACGAAGAAGAAGAAAAATTTAATGCTGTTTGCATGCATTTTTATCACTTGTTGATAATTACTGTAGTGTGATGGGCGCTTTGTAGACGACGGGGTTTACTGCATGAACTGGTTTGTGTGATCCACGGCGAGCAGCCGCGGACATGCCGCGCCGCTAGTGCTGCGACGCGGACGCGGTCTTTTTGCCCGCCGTGTGCGTTGGATAGGATTCGCTTTGTGCTGTCGTTCGCGGTGAAATTGACCGGCCCACTCCGCTCCGTCGTCTGCAAAGCGCCTCAGACTAAGAAGTAAGAACTCACGGAGCGGTTTTCTCCCGCGCCCAGTTTTGTACCTATGTAAAAAAATGAAAGCAAAACTCACGGGCCACGGCGCGTTTTTCGCCCGCGGCCCTCGCGGTTGTTTGCGGCTCTGCGGGGCGGCGGTCGCCCGCCGTTGCAGCGGGAGTATAGGCGCGATCGTAGTAGAAACCTTGCCTTGCGTTCATCGCCCGCAGAGTTTGCGGGCGCGGACGGCGGAATGCGACCGCAGCGGCTGCGGGCCCGCACAAATCAGCGGTCTCGTGAGTTCTGAAATAAAACCGCAGCCGCGGCGGGCGCGGGAAAAAAGTAGAAAACCGCTCCGTGAGGACCGTGAGTTCTTAAGTATAATTTACACAGAGCCAGTACTGGCCAGTCTTATTGGCAGCCAGTACTGGCTCTGTGTAAATTATACTTAAGACTGGCAGCCAGTATTGGCTTGGCATATGCCGCGTGTGAACAGTTTGGCCTGGCTTGAAAAACTGTTCACACGCGGCATATACCAAACTAATACTGGCTGCCAGTCTTATTGGCAGCCAGTACTGACTCTGTGTAAATTATACTTAAAGTATAATTTACACGGAGCCAGTACTGGCCATGGGCGTAGCCCGGATTCGATATAGGGAGGGGCCATAGGTCTTTGGGGGGGGGGTAGATTGAGAAAATCCTATCCGTATAATCCGGAACTAGTTGGCCGCACCTTAGGTAACGTATGTGAGCGGTGGGACGGAGAGGCGGGGGCGCTTGATTTTGACAGTTCTGGCTAGTTTAGACGAAACGCACAAGAGATTTCAATAGCAAGATAAGTCCGCCGATAAAAAAAGACAATCCAAGGAAATAATATTTAAAGTGCATAGGTTTTTAAAAAACGGAAAGCGGATGTCAATAATTTAGAATATAAAACTGATCAATTGTCTTTAATTTATTCTTTTCAATAATTATATTATATTATTGTTCACGATATCGCGAGATTGGTCGTCACTGTCTAATCTCATGTGCGTTGCGAGCAGCAAGCTACCCGCCCCCTCACCCCTGTCCCTACCTAAGGCGCGGCCAACTAGTTCCGCGCGGACTATAAACTTCGAATTCGTAATTTTTTACATATGAGAATCTCACAATAGAACCACAAATATAACAAATTATGAGTGAGCGAACTGGGATTGAATGCCTCCCCTCTCACCACTAAACTCTTGAGCTTTTTAGCGACCGATCGCTCTTCTAGGGGGCCCCCCTGCCCGTACCTCGCTACGCCCATGGTACTGGCTGCCAATAAGACTGGCAGCCAGTATTGGCTTGGCATATGCCGCGTGTGAACAGTTTGGCCTGGCTTGAAAAACTTTCACACGCGGCATATGCCAAGCCAATACGGGCTGCCAGTCTTATTGGCAGCCAGTACTGGCTCTGTGTAAATTATACTTCTTAGCCCACTGCACTGGTCTTGTTTTTAGTTTTTCGACTATCACGTCGATGTCGGGTTTTTTATAAAGAAAAAAGTAGGTGTCAAATTGACATTGACATATTGTTGAAAGTGGATATACCCTTCTCTCTCTACGATATTTAACCTAAAAACACGTTTTGTTTACAAAAGTAGTGATTCCATGTGTTTTATTGTGAATAAAACAATTATAATAAGTAAATAATTTGTATACAAAATGGGGAAAAGAAAAGGTAAATGTGTAAAAAAGAACACAGCGACAAAGCAAACTTCGGAACCGGAACATTTAGTAAAAGCACCACACTCTTTTGTTATTCACCGTGGAAAATGTTCCAAGGATCTAATGGACCTCACAAAAGATTTTCGAAAAATTATGGAACCTTTTACAGCGTCACAGTTAAAGGTATGCATTCAATCTAAGACAATGTTAATAGTAGGGGAGGTAGTGCTAGCGTTGGCTAAGTCATTTCATACCGACCAAATTTTTGTCCAGCGGTAGCTTAATCCTTCGATCGTGGATTCTTGGAAATCTATTGTTTACGCGGTCGAATTCGACCGTTTGGGAGTTGATAGGTTAAGTAACAGTACTTCAGGCTTATTCGTAAAATTAATATTAAGTATTAAAATGTATAATGGCACTTTGTTACCCGAAGAAATAAAAAATTAAGAATTTGGTTAATGTTTTCAAGATTGTAAAACTTCTCAAAAGCAATTAGAAATGTTTACCTTTTTAATATTTATCAATCAATATAATCAGCGTCAGTCGCCGCACCCGTGGTGGAATGTTAACTGAGAGTATTTCAAAGTTGTAAAAAAAAATAGTTGCGAAAAGTGATTTTATACCGAATGAAACTTTGATGGATGATTATTGAGGTCACGTTTAACCAAAAAATCACCGTCAGCCGTATTGCAGACGGGGGATTCAACGTCAGTCACGTTACTGAACATGTAAAAAAAATTTGAATATAAAGTCATGTTGTACCGTACAAAATTTATACAGGTGAATGTTTCTACTTTGTAAATAATAAAGAAAACCGTCAGTCGCTAATACGACGGTGGAAAAACCGTCAGCCAGCGATATAAGTTATGACCAATATAGCCCTACTTCGCGCTCAACTAGCTTCCTAGGGCGTAGCGTAAACGACATTTCTACCTGCAAACATTCAGCTGACGGCGATTTTCGTTTGAATTAATCATAAAATTATCTCACATAGCAATTTTAAGTAATTAATTCGATAGTCAATATTTGTGAAGAAGAGTTATATACATTTTACTTTAAAAGCGCCATCTGTTGTTATATACTAAAGCTAAAATAACACCTACAGAACCTAAACGCGTATAATCTAGATATGAACCTTTATTGGGTGCGAATTGACTTTTTAAACTGAGCGCGACCTCCCCTACTATAAGTTATTCCCCTGGCCCTAGACCGTCGGACAGTGTGATCTGATCCATATTTACAAATAATTATTATTTTAAGGAGAGAAAAAAAAACACTATCAAAGATTTCCTATCAGTGTCGGGATATTTGCATGTCTCCCACATGATGATGTTTACTGAAACTGAGCTTGGAGCATACATGAGGCTTGCAAGATTACCGAGAGGACCAACACTCACTTTTAGAATACACAATGTAAGTTTTACTAGTAATAATTATTAAAGTCCAAGCCATAATACATGCCTTATATTTTTATAACTCTTTTTTATTGTATCAGTCTAACTTTAAATTGACTTACCTGAGTCTAAACATTTTCTAATCAATATATTATATGTATTTTGGTTGGGGTGCCCATCTTTATGTTTTTATTTTTTACAACCACAGTACAGTTTGGCCAAAGATGTAATATCATCCTTAAAGAAGCAGTATGTCATTGAGCGTACATTCAAGAATGCACCACTAATAGTCTTGAACAGTTTCTCCGGAGAAGGGATGCACATGAAGCTAATGGCTACAATGTTCCAAAACATGTTTCCTACAATAAATATAACTACAGTAAGTACAATAATTATATTTTTTTCATGATTTTATTGTTTTTAAAATGTTATATTTATGTGGTACTAGCGAGTTTAATTTTTGTTTAAAATGTATGCCCGTAACTTACTAGCGTATGACGAGTGAAAGATGATTCGTTTTATTGAAAGTGGTAATTAACGCTTCAAATCCCAAAATAGATTTCCAAGAATCCGCAATCAAAGGATTAATAGGTTCTAAAATATTCAATAATTTTTCTATTCTAGGTGAAACTAAAAAATATTAGAAGATGTGTTCTTATGAATTATAATCCTTCAACAAAACAAATTGATTTACGTCATTATGTCATAAGAGCAACACCTGTAGGACTTAATAAGGGGACTAAAAAGGTATGATTTTTGTTAAGTTTTTGTAAACAAAATGTTTTCATAGCAATATCATTTACATAATATCATTATATTATATAAATGTATTTTCTATTTTATAGATGGTGCAAGGCAAAATACCCAATCTTAATAAATGCAAAGATATTTCAGAGTTCTTTGATAAGTAAGTAATTATATTATTTTAATATTCAATTTGAAACACCCTTCATGTTATGTTAAGCTTATATCAAATTAATACATTTTCAGAGCTGCATTGTTATCAGAGAGTGAGTTTGAAGATGATGGTACAAATCAAGTAGTATTGCCTCAAAAGCTTGCATCGAGAGGTGCTGGGCTAAATTCCAAATCAGCTATTCGCCTGGTGGAACTTGGACCTAGGATGTCTCTGCAGTTAATAAAGGTAATTAATTGACGACCTCTGTGGCTCAGTTGGTGAGCACATTGGTAGCTCAAGCCGGGGGTCGCGGGATGGAATCCCGCCAAAGAACAAAAAGTTTTCAAAGTTTTCAAAGGTGGTCATGGATGTGTATTAATGCTTAAAGTGGGCCGCGATAATAATTGAAAGGCTATTGTGTCTCATTTTGCCGCGATCGAAGGATTAAATATGTGTATCATATAATAAAAATTTAAATATATAATTTAATACATAGTATAAAAGTAAAAAAAAAAACTTCCATTGTCTGGTACCTGTAACACAAGTCCATCAGGTACTTACCACGGGGCCAGACTGACGTGATGTAAAGCGTCCATAGATATTATTATTTTATGATTGCTTAAGAATTTAGTCTTCCAATATCAGTACCGTTTCATTCATATTTAAAATTTACAATTTTTCATAGGTGGAAGATGGTCTTATGGACGGTGAGATTCTGTTCCACGAGCTCATTGAAAAAACCGACGAGGAGAAGGCATTAATAAAGAAGAAGAGAGAAGAAAAGAGGTAAACATTGTTCTAAATTAAATATTCTGGCTGTAACTTCTATTCGTAAATTAAAACTTTCATAATGCTTTTTTTTCTTTTTAACTTTATCCTGATTTACAGGCGGTTGAAAGAAAAGCGTAAAGCCCAACAAGATGAAAATGTAAAACGTAAAGAAAAACAGAAGGAAGAGCTCAAGCAAAAGGCTCTGGAAGGTATCAAGAAAAAGAAAGAAGTGACAGAAAACCAAAGGTAATTCAAATTAATCATAAAATATTTACTTAATTGTGTTCCCCAAAGATTGTTAAGACTCAAAAGTTAAAAAATCAGAGCGAGTATTCGATTTAAGTACTAAAAGTGGCGTTAAACTAAAAATTATCTTAAAAATATAACATCAAGTAACATAAATAGCAATTGTACCTGGCGTTAGTGCCAGGTAGCATGCGCACTTTAAGTTGAAAAAATAGAAGTTTCAATTAATGAAATGTTGTATCAGGTTGATGGAGCTAGCAACAGCTGAGTCACAGAGCAATGAACAAAATATGGATGAACCTGAAGAGGATGATGCGGAATATTACAGGAGGGAGGTTGGGGTGGAGCCTGAACAAGGTATGTATATCATGTAATAAAAGAAATGAAAACTATTTCCTTTAAAAAGAAATAAATCATCAAATTAATAACATACTATATTTACAATATACTGGTATTATAAATATTATTGGTGCATAAGCACTTATTGTAATGGCAAATTTTTTTTACAGATCTCTTCCAAAATAACCCTTCAAGAAAACGTAAATCCGAGGATGACGAGAAACCGAGAGGATTCAAAAAAATGCGTTTAGACAAGAAGTTGAAAAAGAAATTCCAAAAATCCCAAGACACAACAGGTAACAAAAAACGTGGAGACAATGAAAGTAAAAACAAATTCAAGCAGCAAGGAGGAAAGCAATTAAAAAAAAAAGATGGCAAACAGAAAAGAGATGGTAAACAATTTTCACAGGATGGCAAAAAGAAATTTTCTAATCCAAGATTTAAAACAAAAATGACCAAGATGAAACATGGTCGAAGATAAAATATGATAATTGAATTGAAACTTCTATGTATGTAAAATAAATGAAAGTATTTTCATAACTATATAATAATAAAGCCTTTATTTACTGATACTATTTTTACATAGAATAATAATATTTCAGATTATGATTAGACATCGGTGTCAGTTTGCCCTTTGGCAAAGACTTCGCCACGTTTGTCTGTCTATGGCCGTCCTCAGCCACAATGCTCCGGCCATTTTTTTAAAGTCATCTTCCCATCTCTTTCTTGGGCGTCCTTTCTTTCTTTTACTATCCCGAGGATACCACATTGTTATATCTTTTGACCATTTATTTCTCCTGTTTCTTATCATATGGCCTGCCCAGCTCCATTTAAGTTTCTTTACAGTGTATATGACATCAATGAGTTTTGTTTTCTTTCTAATTTCTGTTAGTTTATTTTTGTCCATTAGCTTGATGTTCAGAATACTTCTTTCCATTCTACTTTTAGTGTAGGAAACGAACCGATCCTTTGTATGGGGACCCCGGAATAATTCCTCAGTCGATGAAACTTTGCTGGGTTATAGAATAGTATGAGCCAATACTATCATATAAAAATCCAAAAAAAAAAAAAACATTAGGAAGTCAGTTATTTATACCTAAAAGTCTACGAATAATAAAAAACTAAGGAAGACTAACTCCGTCAAAAAACATGCTCCAAAATACTTGTCAAAAAAGTGTACTTTAGGTACTTTTCATACATTTGCAATATTTAGGTGACCTTGAGCGGTACAAAGGCTGACGTTACATGACAGTTCGAATGGAACCAAATTTAAAACTGTATTAGTATGGGAGTTACGTTTCCTGGTTTTATTATTCGTAGCTAAAAGTACAAATCTGTGTATATATCGAACGCCATAATTTCTCAGTCTAAATTTATTTTACCAAATGATTTATTTATACAAGTATGTGATACTTTATAAAAATCCAAAACTTTTTTCAAATTTATGTATTGCTTTTGTATGATAATTCTTTTTTCTAACCTCATTTTCCCAGCAAAATTTCTCAGTATTTTTTTTTTCGCATATGACTTAAGAATGTCATTTGGCGTCATGAGTAAGAAAATCCAAAAAAAAAAACCATGCCAATAAAAAAATATTAAAAATCTATAAAAAACTTAATATGCAAAATTTCTCAGCATTATTTCTTTTCAAAACTATGTTATGTAGTCAAATATACACACAAATACAAAATATCCAAAAGAAATACCATCCAGAACACCGAAATTTTAGAAGCGAAGCTATGTATCTATCCCGTGTTTACGCAATAATGTACCGTCTTGCTTTACTAGTTAGGTGCAGATTAGCGTCATCGTGCATATAGTACGACCTTGACCGCGTGACCCGCACGGTCTAGGGACGTCGCGGTCGGTGTGTGCATACATTTTTCTTTTCTTGGTGCGTACGTAGACAACACAAAACTAATTGAGATAGATAATATACATATAATATATTTTTATCTTCGCTAAAAATTAAAAGTTATAGGTACTAACACGTAAGTATCTACCTACATAACATAATATTATGTAGAATAATAAATAATTAATAAAACTTATTTACCTCAGTGTTAATAAGCAATTATTTTTATTATTAATTATGATTACGAATTGTACAGTTGCTTGAAAAACACCATAAATTATAAACTATCGGCTATGGCAGGGTCGGATTAAGTCTGAGCTCCTCAAGATAATAATTTATTATTATAATTAATAATTAATTATGTACATTATTTATTTATAAAAATATAAAATGAAATATTTGGTGGATTTGTTACATTAGGAAATCAAGACGTATTTTTATTTAGGACGTATTAAGGCTGTCCCCTGAGCAAACGACCTTGACCATGGCATACATTTGTCGCGTTGCCGAGATCGCACCAAAACCCTATTTTTTACTTAACTTACTTCAATATTGACCTAAAAAAAATTCTAACGGTAATTAAGTAATAAGTGAAATTGTCAATCTATTGGCGAATGTTTTAAATAAACTTAATTTGTAAATACTTGGGAGATGCTGAATGTATGTTTGAATTTTAAGTATAAATTGGTATTACTTTGAAAGCTGATATAGCAATGATGACGATGAACAAAAATAGGAAATAAATAACAGTAAAAAGAAAGGTTATAATTATGCTGAAGATTATTGCTGTATATTTATTATAATTTTGTAGCTTTCAAATTATGATTTAACCATCCTTTTCTCAAAGCAATTCAGACTCTTTTTGACCCCCTAAAACTTCGTTGTGGATAAAACAATAAGCTTGAATTTTCAGTTGCTAAGCAAGCGTTGTATAAACACGGAATACTTAAGTATTTAAAAATATTTCATTCAATTTGAACCAGTAGGTTAAAATTGAATGAAATTTACTGAAACTTTACTTTGAAATTTACTGAATTTTTTTTTGTTGAAACTGAAAATAATAAGGTTTTTACGGATGGGAAATTATTTCCCTTTGCCTGTTCATGACTAACCAAAATGGGGAATTATTTCCCTTTCCCCGATTACGAAAGAAATGTATATAACTAACTAGTATATGTAAATATACTAGTTAGTTGATCTGACTCTACTTTTGAATTTATTTTCCTCGATTAATGTGCACAAAATTGTTTAAGTTAAAACGAGCTTATGTATCAATATGCGAATAAAGCATCCAATAAACAATAAAATACCTAATCTTTAGGAGGTGTTTTTAAAAAAAACATTAATCAGACAAATAAAACTGTTTGAAACACTCCTGCGGACATAATGCGACTTTGCATTTTTTTAAAGGCATTATCTAAAACAATTGATAATAAAAATTTAAAATAAACTAAAATGATTGACAAATCTTAAAAGATGACAAAAATAAATCCTCATTTTTCATATATAGTGACGCTAAATGGAGTTGCTAATGGACAATGAGAACTATTTCCCCACTTGCAAGTATGCATTTCAAATGAATCAAAACCACATAAACACTACGTTTTTGCACTGAAAATCATAACAAAGCTACAAATAATATAATAAATAAGTATATAACAAATCAAATATCTACTTATAAGAATCTTTTTTGAAGAAACTTTGCAGATTTATGTCTCCACTATGTGAAAATTGCGCAATTTTTTCAAAACTGACATTTATTTGATTCTTACATTGACACTAGACACTTGAAAGGGCTAGGTTGCTAGTAAGATAATGTTGTACTTATCTTAGATTCTATTTGTGAAAAGAAAAAACCATATAAGGTTGCCATTTTTTTCCATTCGGAATTTTAGATAGATTGAGAAATGAGAGGGTGGGAAAATACTTCCCTGTACCCGATTAAGGGTTAAGAACTGAAACTTGTTAAACGTTCTTAATTTTGTCACTTACTCACTGTCTGACTGACTGACTGATTTCTGTCCAGTTTTCGAGATACACTTAACATCGTGACTAAATTTGTAATCCGTAGAGGAGTTTGTCTACCTAGGATCGTTAATTAACAGCAATGGTAACTGCGACAGCGAGGTTGTCAGACGGGCCCAAATGGCTAAATCTGCAGTTGGGCGCTTAGAAAAGATATGGAAGAACAAGAACATCTACCGCAGAACGAAAATAGCACTAATGCGTTCCTTAATCTTTTCAATATTTTTATATGCCTCTGAGACATGGACGCTAAAAGCACGTACTCGAGCCAAGATCGACGCTTTCGAAATGTGGTGCTGGCGCAAAATGCTCGGCATCCCCTGGACTGCACATCGAACAAACACGTTTATACTCCAACAACTCAAAATTACCACCCGCCTGTCCACTCTTTGTCTGCAGAGATCACTCGCCTTTTTTGGCCACATAGCCCGCCGGGAGCCTAGTAATCTGGAGAGTCTCATACTAGCTGGGCAATTAGAGGGGAAAAGAGGCAGAGGCAGAGTGGCTACACGATGGACAGACGCGATTGTCAAGGCTGCTGACTGCACATTCCAGGAGGCACTGCACCAAGCCAAAAACAGAGACAAGTGGAGAGCCCTATCCCAGAAAGCAAATTTTGGTGGTCACGTCCCTCAGCCATGAGGATACGACTAGGAAGAGAAATTTGTAATCCCATACAAAGGTAGATTATAACGTTACATATTTTGCAGATTATGATTAAGAATCATTGTACCCGTATCATCGATATCTCCGGTATATCATCGGTAGATATCTAGCTGTTAGTGCTTTGGGTCTTAATCACGGGAAAACCTAAACATTTCATAATAATTTCTATCCAGTTTCCTAGATACACTAACTTCGTGAATAACTTTGTGATCCCATATAAATGTATAGGATTACAAAGTTACATTTGCAGTTTATGAATCATTGTTGATTGTACCCGTACCATCGATACCTCGGGTATATCATCGGTAGATAGATATCTAGTTAATGCTTAGTGTCTTAAGAGCGGGCTGTGCAATTTTGCTGTGTTTTCTTATAAGTACTACGATCTCGGAAGACGATTGACTCAAATGAAATTGAGATTTATTTAATCATTGTATATTTATCTGATATTTAGCTAACGGAAAACACGATTCACTTATTTTGACTCGATACTCGATAGTTTTATTTTTCGAAATTATGAATCTTTTTGGGCTTTTAGCCTAGTAAACGAATGCTCGAAATGGGGGTGTGCTTGGAAAAGTCGAAAGCAGAAATTATGACTACGCCACTTTGTTTGGACTAGTTAGGAGATAAACATACTAAAAGTCCTGACCCCTCCGAGGTGCGCCGGAGGGGAGGGGGGGAAAAGAAGGACCCATTTTTTGGTTTTTAGACTAATTTACGAAAACGGTGCTTCGTACGAAATTTTATTGTACTACATAAGAAAAGCTAATAAAATTCTCTACAACTTAGTCCTTTACACTTTGTATCTATCTCCAATCGTTGCCTAGCTATGAGCTTCTAAAATTGGTCGATTTTCAAATACACTTATTACACACATCAATACGACCTAAGGATATTTGTATTTTCTGAAATATCAGGAATTTTTGAAGACAGTAAATAGATAAATAATAGCTTATTTTATGGTCTTTAATAAAACATAAAAAACTTTTCTGGATTTTTTGTCTTTATGAAAAATCATTGATTTTTCAATGGCCATAGAACTTTCGTATGTAACCAACAAATCATTATTTCGTTTTATAAAACTGAAAATTTCATTCTAATGAGAAAAAATCTTCAACATTTTTATTGCCAATGGTCAAATTAATAATAATGAATCCTAATCTATGGTTAGTGCAGACTATTTTCACCTAAAAATACATTTTTTGAGTCTTTCTGCGGTATGAGGCTCAAAATTCTTTGTAATTGCAAGTAATCATTTTTCCTGCTATCTAAGTACCTAAAAAAATCTTTTAAATGCCTGTTCTAGTCAGAATAGACCGAATTTATGCCAGAACAGCCTGTAGACCAGTTCAAAACCAGAATAATTTGGTTAAATCAGCTAAAAATTAAGCCGATGCGATCAGTAAAAAGGCTCCAGGAGAGCAACCAGTCTCTAGAAACCGACCAAACCGTGCTGAAGGGTTCCCACTTAGACGGTCCTTATGATATCAAAACATTTTGTTTTCCAGCATCCCGATCTGGAAAATGCGGAAGGTTGATTTTTCATGAGTTTGGGAGATTGACCATGGTATCACAAGAAATTGTCTCTGATGCTGGTGCTGGTAGAAATACTGGCTTGAATTTCATCTGGATTTACTACAATCACGTGTTCAAATAATTCTGTGGTGTGCTACTATCGTCAGCCGGGTCTAGAGAGTCATAAATCGTGTCATAAGGTGTTACCATAGCCAATCTCCCAAACTCATGAAAAAGCAACCTTCCGCATTTTCCAGATCGGGATGCTGAAAAGTGTACTGCTACTGTTTTGATATCATATGGACCATCTTAGTGGGAACCCTTCAGCACGGTTTGGTCGGTTTCTAGAGACTCGTTGCTCTCCTGGAGCCTTTTTACTGATCGCATCGGCTTAATTTTTGACTGATTTAACCACATTTTTCTGGTTTTGAACTGGTCTACAGGATGTTCTGGCATAAATTCGGTCTATTGTGACTAGAACAGGCATTTAAAAGATTTTTTAGTAACTTAGATAGCAGGAAAAATGATTACTTGCAATTACAAAGAATTTTGAGCCTCATACCGCAGAAAGACTCAAAAAATGTATTTTTAGGTAAAAATAGTCTGCACTAACCATAGATTAGGATTCATTATTATTAACTTGACCATTGGCAATAAAAATGTTGATAATTTTTTTCTCATTAGAATGAAATTTTCAGTTTTATAAAACGAAGTAATGATTCGTTGGTTACATACGAAAGTTCTATGGCCATTGAAAAATCAATGATTTTTCATAAAGACAAAAAATCCAGAAAAGTTTTTTATGTTTTATTAAAGACCATAAAATAAGCTATTATTTATCGATTTACTGTCTTCAAAAATTCCTGATATTTCAGAAAATACAAATATCCTTAGGTCGTATTGATGTGTGTAATAAGTGTATTTGAAAATCGACCAATTTTAGAAGCTCATAGCTAGGCAACGATTTGAGATAGATACAAAGTGTAAAGGACAAAGTTGTAGAAAATTTTATTAGCTTTTCTTATGTAGTACAATAAAATTTCGTACGAAGCACCGTTTTCGTAAATTAGTCTAAAAACCAAAAAATGGGCCCTTCTTTTCCCCCCCTCCCCTCCGGCGCACCTCGGAGGGGTCGGGACTTTTAGTATGTTTATCTCCTAACTAGTCCAAACAAAGTGGCGTAGTTATAATTTCTGCTTTCGACATTTCCAACCAGAATCATTCGTTTGCTAGACTATTTTTAACAAATATAACTTGCACTACTACAATCACACACTTTATAAAATAATGGATAAAGGCAATATTAGTATTGTATTTCATTTTTAAATAATCATCATAAACAGTTTTGGGACATACGACCTTTACTTTCGTGCTATAATTCGGGAACCGTTGTTACGCGATATTGTTCACTATTAGCCGTAGCGCAAAGCACAATTCTCGGGGGCACGATTTATTTATTTATATACAAATAAACTTACATATAACGAGCGCGATAAATAAAAGATATTAAATTACTAGTGTGATGACGTCACATCCAAATCGGAAGTACCGCAAAAACGTTTTCGTCAGTACAAATTAAAATATGTAAAATCATATTTTCAAATCGACTTTATTTATCAATCATAAGCTTTTATTTGATGATAAGGGTGAAATACGGTTTCCTAGGCCAAGTTCTACTAGAAATATGCATTTGTGCAATGAAATTAAATATAGGTCAAGTAGCCTATTACGATATGCAACGGATATAGTCCCGAAATTATTTAAATATAGATATAGTACCAAAATTATAAAAAAATATATTAATAAATAATAATATTTTGAAAAATAATACCAAGAAAGAACTGTTTAAGTTTGTGCACGCAGGTCTTATTGACAAGAAGGTAGTTAGATATAAGTCCAGTTTGACCTACATGGGAGAGGTATCTGCACGCTTATCCAAAATAATGAAAAACAACGATATGCATGTCGCATTCAGGACAAACAATACTTTAAAACATAATTTGTATCACAATAAAGACCGGATTGATAAAAAATATCAGTCTGGTGTCTATAAGATGATGATGATGATGTTATATGCTTTAAGTAATTAAAATTTTCGTAGATTTCCCTTTTTTAACATATTTTATGATTAGTATTAATTTATTAATTATTGTTAACAAAAATTTATTAATATATTGCCTAAAATTTTAAATATTATTACTGATATGGCCCATTTGATCTTGTTTTGAAATTGTGTTTGTATTTTCTAATTTTATTTTATTTATACTGCTCTTAGTTAAGATTTAAATGTATTCTCGTAGTTTTAAGTTATTTATTATTATGAAATTTCTAGCTTGTTATTACTGTTATAATTAACTGGCATGTAATTTTAAGTTTATTTAATTCATAATTACATTTTATCGATTTAATTGTGTTTTGTTAAGAAATCAATACTGTATCTGTAGAGCTATAATCGTGAATGCTGTGTCGCCTGTTAAGGTGCATGCATCGGTACAGATTACTATTATTGTGTTTAACAAGGTTTTAATGTATTTACTGTTTGGTGTCCTTAATTTAAGTAAATAAATAAATATAGGATCGATTATCCTAAAATATGCGATAGTGTATACGTTGGTCAAACTGAACGCAGCTTAGAGACTCGGTTTAAAGAAAATATTAACGCGGCTTATAGAAATGGTCATCCTGACAATACTTAGTCACATTTTGATAAATCATAAACATCTTTTAGATAATAATCATACAGTGCCCAACATTATGTCAAGTATTTTGCCGCGACTTAAGGCATTCCCCCTACGAAAATTTCGTAATTTACCGTTTTTAGAGCCTTATTATTAACTCATACTTTGGAAGCTACAAAATTATAATAATAATAATAATATCTATGGACGCTTCACACCACGTCAGTCTGGCCCCGTGGTAAGTACCTGAAGGACTTGTGTTACGGGTACCAGACAACGGAAATATATTTAATACTTTTTATACTATACATATATTTAAGATTTTTATTATATGATACACATATTTAATACACATCCATGACCCAGGAACTTTGAAAAACTTTTTGTTCCGTCGGCGGGATTCGAACCCGCGACCCCCGGCTTGAGCTACCGACGTGCTCACCACTGAGCCACAGAGGTCGTCAAAAATACAGCAATAATTTCCTATTTTTGGTTTTTATACTCATGATATCAGCTTTCAAAGTAATACCAATTTATTTAAATTCAAGCATACATTCAGTATCTCTCTAGTATTTACATAATATTACGATTATTTGAAACACACGTCAATAGATAGACAATTTCATTAGGTACATATTTGACGTTTGAATTTTTTTAGGTCAATTTGGAACTAAGACATGTAAAAAAATAGGTTTTTGGTGCGATCCCGGCACCGCGGCAAAAGTATGGTCAAGGTCGTTTGCTCAGGGGATGGCCTTAAGTGTAAAATTAAGGTTTTTAGATTTAGGGCTGTAAGGTTAGAAACTTGGTTCTACATGAGATTACTACCTTTTGACACCACGAACTATAATATTATGTACTCGTCTTGGCAAAATTTTTACATGAAAATGTTTTTGGCAAGGTCTAGTTTTTTTCTTTTTCAAATATTATGATTTGATAATATTTTCGTTTAAGTATGCTTTTCTGCAAGAGACGTGTACGAGTAACTCTTCTTTTTCAAGTATAAGCTCTATTAATACGTCGTTTCATTTTATGCTGCACTTTTTTATGTTTTCCACTCCTTTTTAGGGTTCCGTACCCAAAGGGTAAAAACTGCCCGTCTGTCTGTCTCCAGGCTCTATAACAGCAAATACTAATTTAAGCAAAATATTTAAGGGGGCTTCAAAGATTCAATAATGGCAAAATCCTAAATTATATTTGTACTTTAAAATAAAGTTATAATAAAATTAAAATAAAATAAATATGTAAGGAATCTCATACAAAAAACACATTACACATTATTTGCCTACTTTCGCTCTATAACGGTACAGGACCCTTCGTGCGCAAGTCCGACTCGCACTTGGCCGATTTATTTTTCTTTACTGTCACTTTCTAAGCCATTGAGGCTTTTGTTGCACATAATACAACGTTCCATAACGAGCAACAACCAGACGGTAACGTGTGTTAGTGTCAAACAAGCAACCGCAGCGAAAAAAAAACCTAAATCTATTACAACAACAATTTACTTTATTAGCCACGAATGAATAGCGCGCGGGGTGGCGGGCGGCGCGGCGCGGCGCGGCGGGCGGCCTGTACCTCCCGCCGCGCCCCGCGCATACACCTCGCTCCGATTGCTATATTCAAATCTGTCTATGTAAAATGTTTTTAGTTTTTAATACGCTTGATGATTTTTTTGGATATTTTTCTAGTTGAAAAGAAAGTTGACAGTGTACTTAAATCAATAAATAAAACAGATAGAGAAATTTTGCCCTGCTAGTAAAAAGGCAATTTTTAAAAATAGTATAAATACATGGTTTATGTTTTGGATTTTCATTTTGTGGCTAAAAAACTTCAATATAATGTCATTCCCGTAAAAAAGTTCGACAGAGCAATTTTGGCGTCCAAGCCACGCCAAAAAAACATATTTTATTAAATTTTGGTGTTTCTGCTGGGACAATTTTTTGGATATTTCATACATTGTTTCTATACGTTCCATGAATATGTCCAGTGAAAAAAAATTCGACGGAGCATTTTTGCTACAAAAGATAATAATTAATTACGAATTAAGGTAAAAATACCTAACTTCTATTATTATTATTTTTTGGATATTTATACAAAACTTTTAATTCATTGATACTTTACCATGCTATAAAGTTTTTTCTGACTGAGGAATTACTCCGAGGTTCACTTGGTTCGTTTCCTACACTATTTGGCAAACTTTGAGTGTTTTGTGTTCTTTCTTTGTAAGAGCCCAAGTTTGTGCGCCATAAGTCAGGCATGGCAGTACATATGAATCATAAACTCTTTTTTTGTCTTTCATAGGTATGTGTGGATTTTTAAGTACTTCCTTAAGGGACCAATATCTCTTCCAAGCATTGTTTATTCTGACATCTATTTCTTTATGCATTTGGTTTTCTGGAGAAATAATTTGACCCAGGTATGTATATTGATCGACATACTCTATTTGGTTACAATCCAGCAAGATAGGTATTTTGTCGTGATTTGTCATTAGTTTAGTCTTTTCTGTATTCATAGTCAGGCCTACAATAATTTTGCTTTCTCTTTCTAATTGGATTAACATTTCTTTGAGGTGTTGTTGATTATCTGTAATCAATATCAGATCATCAGCGAATCTTAGGTGATTTAGTTTTTCTCCATTTACGTTTATACCAAAACCATCCCAGTCCATTTTTCTAAATATATGTTCGAGCATTGCCGAGAATAACTTTGGAGAAAGGGGGTCTCCTTGGCGTACACCTTTCATTATCTTGAAGGGTTGTCCTTTCCTTTCTGTTTGGATCTTTACTGTTGACTCTCTATAAATGTTTTGTAGTATCCTTTTGTATTTGGGGTGTATTCCTTGTGATTTTAAGGCTTCCCACATGTGGTTCTGTTTTATAGAATCAAATGCTTTATTGTAGTCTACAAAAGCCATGTAGTATTTTTTCCCATATTCGTTGCTCCTTTCTATAATCTGCTTTTCCACATGGATGTGATCCATAGTAGAAAAGTCTTTCCGGAACCCTGCTTGTTCTTTAGGTTGGTTGTTATCTAGGACTGTACTAAGTCGGTTTAAAAGCACTTTTGAAAACACTTTGTATAAATTTGACATCAAACTAATGGGCCTGTAGTTATTAATCTCTGCCTTGTCCTTGCCCCTTTCTTGTGAAGCAGTGTAATAGTTGATGTCGTCCATTGTCTTGGTATGATTTCGGTATCTAAAATTTCGTTAAATATTTTTGTGATAGTTTTTAGAGTGTATTCAGGACATCCTTTTAGGATTTTATTTGATATTTTATCTTCTCCAGGAGCTTTGCTGTTTTTCTGGGATAATATTGCCCATCTTACTTCTGATTCTAAAATTGGTGGTATTATGTCTTCATTTTCATCCTTTGGTAGGTGTTGTTTATTGTTGCAAGGTGTGTCTTTATACAATTTACTGTAGAACTCGGTTGCAGTTTCGGTAATTTGTTGTCTTCTTGACTCTTTTTTTCCTGATACATTATTTTTTACGCATGGGATCCAACAGTTACTTTCTCTTAACTCTTTTAAAGCTTTTTTAATTCCACCTGATTTTTCTATATGTTCTTTCCTGTGCTTTCTAATTTTTTCTTTTATTTCTTAAGTTGTGATATTTCATGTCTATTATCTTTTTTGTTTTTTAAGAGAGTTCTTCTGATATCAATTAAAGATCTTGCTTCCTTGCCAATTTTATCTTTTTTAATTCGGGTGCTTTTTAAATTTTCACGTTGAAGTGTTCTTTCTAGAATGTCATATTTTCCTTGTATTGATTTCATATTTTCAATTTCAAGTGTATTTTCTTTCAATGATATTAGTATTTTTTCTGGGATTGTTGATGCAGTTAAATTTTGTTTTAGAGTTTTGGTGATATGTTTTCTACTTTTTCTTGTTATAGTACTATATAATTTTCCCCTTACCATTCGGTGGTTCGTGTTAAAGTTCAAATTGTTTATTGTGGTTACATCTTTGAAAAGATTGGGTTTGTTAGAGAGTATGAAGTCTATTTCGTTTTTTACTTGCCCATTAGGAGATAACCAAGTCCATTTCTTATTACAGTTTTTCTTATAAAAAGTGTTAAGAATTTTTAGGTTATATGCTTGGGCTAAGTCTATAAGTCGTTTTCCATTGTTATTTCTTTTGCCTGTGCTATATCGGCCTATAATCCTATCTTCATTTGGTAGCCTTTGTCCTATCTGGCCGTTAAAATCGCCCATGAGTATGATTGTTTTATGTGCTTTTTCAAGAGTTTTTGCTAGGTCTTCATAGAATTGATCTTTTATGTCTTCTGGAGCTATCTCTGTTGGTGCGTATATTTGAATTATTGAAACAGTTTCGTACTCTGGTAGGGTGATATTTAATTGAGCGATTCGTTCTGATATCCCAATAAATTCTTTAATATATTTGCTGTGGCATTTTTTTACAAGAAAGCCAACTCCATGCAGACCAGGCGTACTTCCGAAGTGGTACAAAATGTATTCATCATATTGTTCTATTTTTTCACCCATTCTTCTAACTTCGCTTAAGCCAATGATGTCCCAGTTAATATATTTTAAGGCAAGTTCTAGTTCTAGTCTTGATTCATCTGTTCTTAAGGTTCTTGTGTTCAGGGTTGATATATAATAACTGTTTCTGTTTTTCTGTTTTATATTTTTTTGTTGAAGTTTGTTTTTCTTTTCCTTATGCAATAAGTCTAGGGGGGTTTGGTCTACAGCCCCTCGGGGACAGGGTTGGGGCAGTTTAGAGGTTTTTTATTTGTTTTTCTTTTGTCTAAAGGTTCCTAATCTTTCAATATATTTGTTTCCATCGTTGAAGTTGATCTGGACCTCAGATATGCGAACGAGTCTATTTTGTGTAATTTTGTCGGAGCTATTAAGTTTTTCTTTTCTACTGGTATGTGGTTGGTTGCGTTGATTGGGGATATGGATTCCTCTATTTTCCTTTTTTCTTTGCCCTTAGACTTTACTATGATTTTGTTGTTTCTGATGTAAGCGTCATGTCCTTTTGCTCTTTCTTGTTGAAGCTGTATATTCAGCTCCTTTCGTTTTTGTAATGTCTCTTTAGAAAAGTCTTCTGTAATGTATAATTTTCCGGCATGTTTTTCTTAATTCTGAGCACCTCGCTTTTTTTGTTGTATGTTGTGAATGAGATTAATATGGGTCTTGTTTTCCCGTCGTACTGTTTCCCCAATCTTTGTATTTTATTAATATCATATTTTTCTATATTAATACTTATTTTTTGTAGTAACTATGATACATTTTGGTATAGTTGAGTGTATGTATTCTCTGTTTCTCCAAATCCGTGTAATAATATGTTGTTTTTTCTAGTGATGTCTTCGAGTGTTAAGTATTTATTTTCTTGTTAAGTATTTCGATTTAAGGACTTTGTTTTCTTCTTCTAATGGCTTGATCTTGTTATCTATCGTAATCATATTTTTTTTCTGTATTTTCTGTCATTAATGTAGCTTGTTTTTCCAGCTCTTCCTTCATCATGGTGTATAATTGGGATAAATTTATTTCCTTTGACATTGTTTTCATATCTATAAAGTAGCTTAATTTATGATATATTATTATGTATTATGTGATTTTTATTAAGTTTATCTGGACTTAGTTTAGTTTAAATTCAGTAAATTAAAAAGGCAGGTATAAGAAAATCAATTATAATTTCCGATTTTAACAATCTCATGTTTCTTCTTTTTTTAAAATAATCGAAAAACACTTACAATAGGGTATCAAATGTTTAATCAAAAATATTGATTTTTTTAACATTTGTAAAATGTATATCTTAACAATATTATTATCAGTATGCGAATTTTTCAGGCACTTAATAATTAGAGTTAATGGCAGGTACATTTTATTTCTAAGAAATAACTAATTCAAATCACTTTTGCTTTATACTGCTCAAATAATTAATACGGTCAAGTCATAGCCATTTAGCCCCATCGACCGCAGAAGCTTTTTGTAGAACCATTTTTGACAGTTACATTTCTATAGCATTCATTAATCAGCCACAAGTATGTATGGTAAGAACAATTAAACGTATGTATAACAAAACATGATTCGTAATCAGATAACAGTAAATGTTAATGTTGTTCCACAATAAGTGTCTAAACCATGGTCTAAACTGTAAACACACATGCCGAAGTTCCGCGGCGGAAGTTCGGCATGATTACGTCAGCAATGTCAAACGCATACAATATAACGCAACGGAATTTCGGCATGGTGTGTCATCGGTATATGGTGTACATCGTCAATCATGGCGGAATCATGTCGAACTTTCGTCGCGGAACTTCGGCATGGTGTGTTTAGACACTAAAGGTGGTGGCTTATACAAGGAAAATGATATCATCGGCCATCATGACCTGGTTGTCTTGGGTCATGCGGTTGAGGGCGGCGTGTATTTCGCCGGCGTCGAACGGCTCGTGCGAGTACAACTGGTTGATGTGCGACGTGACGCGGTCCAGCGTCAGGTTGTTCGCGCGCTCGTCGCGATATAACTGCTGCAGGGCCGACTTAAACTGGGACAACCTGCATACACGATTGTGTGTTAATACACTAACACAAAGCTATTACACGAAACAAGCTAATGCGCAGTCTGACGATCAGTGCAAATTAATAGTGCCAGTGAAATTTTCAAGATATTTGCATTAAGTGTTCATTATTGCAATTTTACGTGATTAGTGATTACTTTAAGAGGGCGACTAACCCAAAAAATCAAATATCGTCCTTCTCTCTTCACACTCACGCCCGTCTTTCATATGCCAGGTGAAAAAGGACGACGCAGATTCATCGCCAAATTAGTTTTTTCTCAATAACTCGATAAATATACAACATTTTAATAATCCGCTAGGTCGGATTCTCAATGATAGAATTTTATACAATGTGTTAAAATATTAACTTAGTTCAATACACGGTTATGGCAATACACGAAAAATTCGTGAAAATTAGATGCATCTTTGTGATTTTTTTCTATCGAGAAAACTTTTAGATATCGTGTTTTTGCTCAGATTGAATTCTTGGAAATATAATGTAGTTTTTAATTTTAGAGAATGAAACAATTCAGGGCGTTTTTTCATGTATAAAAATGAATTATAAAATTGAAAATTTAGGGTTAGTCGCCCACTTAAGACAAATTTAAGTCAAATGTAAAAAGGCAAAATTTGCAAATAAAATGTGTGGCTTACCGTTGCGGCTGTATGGACTTGGACGTAGTGGACGTGGCCTCCGGTGGGGGTTGGGACGCTCGCGCGGCGCGAAGTACGGGCTCTGCCTCATCGTCGGATGAAAAGTCGTACGGGTCCTGTGCTTGACTCGCGTCTCGCTGTAACAAACATTGTGATTTTATTTTGTTAATACGCTATCACGACAATAACTTAAAATAAAGATAGTCATTAGGCCATATAAAAGCTATTAGTAGAACAAAACATTAATGCTCACTTTAGACGACTACATTTTACCTATATCTAAACTAGCTGTCCCGGCAAACGTTGTTTTGCCGTGCCATATAAAGTATTTCGCCCATATTATTTTATTGACTAAATAAGTATCGCACCATGGCAATGTCTATCGCTGTCCCGTCGCACAAACAATGGTCGCCGTCAGTCTCGAGTTGTAATAATTTACTATTATTTATTCAACAAATGCACTTATCAATATTACGTATAAAAAGTAGCCAGTAGACGATTCTCAGACCTACTCAATATGCATATAAAATTTGGTAAAAATCAGTACCTAAAGCCGTTTCGGAGGAGAACGGTAACTAACATTGTGACACGAGAATTTTATATCTACACTAATATTATAAAGAGGAAAACTTTGTTTGTATAATTGTAATGAATAGGCTCAAAAACTACTAGACAGATTTTAAAAATTCTTTCACCATTCGAAAGCTACATTATCCACAAGTAACATAAGCTAAATTTTATTTTGGAAAAATAGGGTTTCGTAAGATAATCGGGTTTTTCGGACACAAGGTGTAAAAAATTAATTAATTTCAAATATTTTTGAATATTTGAAATTAATGCCTAAAACGGCCCATTCACTGTCCTGCATTGCAGCCCTGTTGCAGTCCGCCGTGCAGGCCTGCAACACCATTCACTATAGGATCACCGGATAGTAAATGAAATGTGTTGCAGGCCTGCACGGCGGACTGCAACAGGACCGCAATGCAGGATAGTGAATGGACCCTTTTAGAGAGCCAGGTCGGACGACCATGGCGCCATACTTATATTTTAGTTACTTCAATAAAATAATATAGGCAAAGCAATGTTTGCCGGGACAGCTAGTATAAGATATAGAAAAACAGAATCTCACCGTCCTGCGCGTGCGCTTGGCTCGTGGCTGCTCCTCCTCTTTGTCTGAACCGTCTTCTTCACCCGAGGAGGCTCGACGTTTGCGGCGTTTTTCTTTTATAAGCACCTGTAAGAATGAAATTATTTTTACTACAAGGTAAAATTTTACAACATAAATAATATTAACTCTCGTTTTAAATATCGTTAAGCTCTTCATCTACTACACTATAAGCATACAAAAGTCACAATCAAGCTTGGATATTATAATACAATATTGCTAAGTATGATAATTATGTAAGTACTTTGAAAATTATGGATTACAAGATTCACTACAGTCGAAGAAGTCCGACACAAAAAACTTGTTGTGGCGTCGCATTGTCAAAAAACTACAATGCTTTCTAGGCTGTTTACACACGCGCCGCAGCGGCAGCGGCACGGTATCACCGTGTCTAAAGCTGGGAACAAATTATCGGACGAACGTCCGCGGACGGTTTCATCGGATGCGGCTTGTTTCTATCTGATCAATACAAAATACACTAAACTGTGCACATTGTCTGACATAAGTCGCGGACGCGACTTTGACCGTTCGGACGTCCGAACAGAATCTGGCTGGCCGGATGTTTTTGCATCCGCGGACGTCTGCCATTGACATATACGTTAGGTCTTTGGCGTCCGCGGATGAACCGTGCTCATTGTTAAGCCGCATCCATCAGCCGCGACTTATGGATGCGTCCGTTAATTTGTTTCTAGCTTAAGGGCCCATAGAAATACATGGATGAGTAATGGGGCGGCACCGGCGGGTGTAAACAGCCTTACAGGTTGTTTTATGGTTTTTGCGTTACGACGCCGCCCTAGAGCTTCTGGTGTGTACTTACTTTCTTGAAGTAAGCGAAGTGCACGAGCTCTATAGCCGCTAGCGCGTCGTCGCGCGTCACTTGGAAGCTCAAGCGGCACTTGGCGTGCGCCGTCGACAGCCGGATCAGTGTCTCCAGAGTACGCGCCGTCACGGGTTGAGTCTGACAATATGATGAATATTAAGAGTCCGTATACGAAATTTTGCCGATTTCGCTCATTTAACAGACGTGATTTAACAGTTAAAATACAGTATTTCTATAAGTTTTAATGCACAACATGTAAGATCATTTCAATTATAATCTAATGTTGCAGCTAGATTTTTTTTTAAGTATCTTTAAATAATCCAACTCAAACCCGCGACAGTTTTGTGATTTTTGCTGTAAAAGGTTTAGAATATCACCTTTTTATGGAATGTATTGACGTCTTAACGGTATGAAAAAAATACAATGTACTGTTGAGAAAGTCGTCTATACAATGTTGGAATTACTTTTTACCACTTTAATATAAAAAACCCTTTAAAAAACAGAATACCTATAACTGCCCGCTAACTTGGCGATCGTCCTTTTTCACCTGGCATATGAAAGACGGGCGTGAGTGTGAAGAGAGCAGTAGAAAAGATAGTACGGGCTCTTAATAATTTGATACTGATATTATAAACGCAAAAGTATGTCTATTTGTCTGTTTATCTGTAACTGTCCAATAATAATTGGACAGTTACAGATAAACAGACTCGCGCTGCTTAAGCATGGACAGTGTTCATGCTTAAACAGCTGAGTTGATTTTTATGAAAATTATAATTATTATATTCCGCATTAAAATCTAGTCATTTAATCGAATCGCAAATTAACCAGATGACTGTGACATATATGTATAATAATAATAATGTTGATATAATACATTTGTAATCCAATTACATAAAAAAAACCAACAAAAATATTGCTCACTTTAGCAACATCACTGTCCATAGTATCTTGGTTCCTCAGCCTTGTGTATTCATCGGCAATGGTGTCCGAGGCCTCCTGAGTCAACTTGGGTTTCATGAATTTGGCAATATTGATGAATTTCCTCATGAAACTTGTACTTAGTATCTGATCTTTCTTACTGCGTGTGTTCCCGTGAAGTAGAGGATCATACTTCTCGTATATTGATTCATTTGTGTCCTAAAATGAAAAGAAATTTTATGTTGCTGCCTACACGAGACTAAAGTTTATAATAAGAAAAATGTTGCATCTCTATTCTCCTCTAATACAACATATTTTGAGTCATTGACCTGTTCCTCATTATCTGGATTTTCTGTAGACAGCATTTCAACCGTGGAACCCATGGGTAGCACTTCGCCATCTTGTTCTTTAGGATTTCTAAAACGATAAATAGAAAAGATATAATTTATTCTCGGTTTTGCAATGTCTGCACGTTGACAGAAAATGGACAAATACAGGTGATCAAGAATGTATAGAGCGCATATTCGTCTTTTATTGTCCTCGAACGACATAGTATGTACACACTGAATTTTTATCGGCCAATATAATTTTTTTTTTAATTTTATGGTTCAAGCTGAAGCTTGAACCATAAAATTAACTTTTTGTTTTAAATTACCTGTATCTGTGCATCCTTAGCACATGTTCAGAGATCATGTTGTCATGGTCGGCGTCCGCGATGTCCAGCATCACGAACAGCAGGTCGAAACGAGACAACAGAGAGTCTTGTAGGCCGATATTCTCCATCGGCGTCTTGTACTGGTCATACTGAAACAGGAATTATTATATTCAATCATTTCAGATTAGTATTTGATGTTTGATTATTAAAAAATTATCATGTCTTTATTTTATTTTTCTGCCCAATCTTTAGTCTTTTCTGTATTATACTGGCTTCTCACGGCGCCTAATATCACGATCCACGCACCGTGTGAAGGCAGTGGCTCGAGATGGCGCGGGCTGGCTCGGGCTCGTGAAGACTCGAGCGCGCTCGGGGTGGCGCGTCGTGAGAACGGGTAGCGCGAGGTCGGCTGTTGGCGCGCTCGCTCGTACAAATCGGCTCGGCGCGCCGCGTCTCGTGATGTTACGCGGCCGTGAGAAGCCAACATTAGGTCTAAACTCTACCTTCTAAGACCTCTAAAGGCCTTACCACACTAGCGATTTGCGAGCGGCGCAGCGCCATTACATCTGGCCTCTAGGGGGCCGTTCATAAAATACGTTCGCATACAAGGGGGAGGGAGGGGTTTTGCCGAGTGTGACAAGATTTGACAAGGGGGGACAGGGGGTCTACGGCGGCGTGCTGCGTGACGTTCGCTATTCACCATTTTGTATTGAGTATTCATTCTCTCGACGCAGACGCTTTTAACTCTCTTCTCAATTTAATGCTTTTCATTAAAGTGAATTTTCTAATATCAAAATTTGTGTATTATCATTTATCAATCAAAATTTATCATGTTTAGGGGGGGAGGGGCCTTACTTTTTGTGACGAAATATTTATAGTGGGGGCCACAGAAAGTGTGACACAGCGTGACAACCGGGGGGAGGGGTCAAAAAAAAGTTAATTTTAGTGTGACGTATTTTATGAACGGTCCCTAGCGAGCACCGCGATTCACAAATCAACAGAGAAACGCCTATGATTTAGTGACCGCCGCGTCCTTAGTTTATTACTGAAAACACGATTTCGCCGCGACTACGCTCATAATATTTCTAGACAATGTGACTTGAACATTACATAATATCACATTACATATATCAGGTGACCCGTTTGCTCGTTTGCCCCCTTATTTAATAAAATAGTAATAATAATAATATAAGCCTTGATTTCAGAATTACAGCAATGTTTATAAATACTATGTCAATCTAAGGCTGCGTCCCCATCAGACACGGCACGGCGCCGTCACCGTGTTACGGCACGACGCCGCCACTGTGACACGGTACGGCGCCGCACCGTAACACGGTGCCGCAAACGGTGCACCGCGCGCCCCTATTCTGGGTGAAACTTCCGAACAAAAATTGTGTCCAAACTTAAACAAGGCACTTATTTGGAACATATAAAATCGGCCAAGTGCGAGTTAAGCTCGCGCACGAAGGGTTCCGTACCATTATTATAGAGAAAAATAACCAAAAAAATATGTTTTTTGTATGGGACCCCCTTAATTATTAATTTTATTTTAATTTTACCATCAAATTTTAAAGTATAAATACAATTGAGTATTTTGTGAATATTTCAAGTGCCTATCTGTTGTAATTATTGGTATAGAGCAAAAAATAGCATCAGCAGCAGCATCAGCATCAATCAGTTTCTGTTTCTTTTTCAATTTTCGTCTTAGTAACAACAAGAGGATAATCCATCGCGATCCATGTCCAGACAAACGCTTTCGTTCGAGCGCAAATATCGACTGAATAGGGACATGGGTCAGCGCACCGTACGCGGCACCGTGACACGGTGCGGCACCGTACCGTATCACGGTGGCGGCGTCGTGCCGTAACACGGTGACGGCGCCGCGCCGTGTCTGATGGGGACGCGGCCTTAGTTTATCAATTTCTGATTGCAATTTGGCAAAGGCCTCCTCTAGCCTCTTCCATTCTCGTCTGTCTCTGGCCACTCTACTCCAACTACAAGACTCTTGTCCACTTGGAGGAGAGTGGACATTACATACCCTTCCATAAACGGGATTGGCGGCGGCGAGTACGGAACAGCGGGCGTTGAGTGCGGCGTGCACGCCCGCCTTGGCGATGGTGACGCGGCCCTGCTCCATCACCTCGTGTATGGCGGTGCGGTCGATGTCGGACATCTTGTCGAACTCGTCGATACACACCACGCCGCGGTCAGCTAACACCATGGCGCCGGCCTCCAGCCTGGAAATTATAACTTACTTTAGCCCCTTACTTATATGAAGATCAATTCTGTTCTATATGTACTGATATATATAGATAAAGCATAGGTACTGATGTTTTAGTATGTACAGTGTTTTGCCCTTGTCTCTTAGAACAGTAGTTTGACAGGCAATATAAACTTATTGACCAGTTTGTTTGGTCATCTTATTCCCTTTTTTCACGCTTAACCTCTGAATTTAGATGCTGTAGATAAAACGTAGTGATTATATTCTCTTTAGATGTAGACTGGAGAGTTTTGAAACATTTTTAAGGCGTTAAAACGCCGTTGCCGCCCGAAATACGAATTAGCCGCGTAGTGACCAAGCGAGCCGCCTCGCGAGGCAGCCTCGGACATTTGCCGCGGTACGCATGCCGCGCGAGGCGGCGTCGATCTGTATTTTTCTAATCCGAAGCTGCCTCGCGCGGCAAGGCCGAGCCATCGTAAGGCCGAGCCAGCATCGACATTCGACGCTCAGTTTAACTTGAAGTCGAATAGAGACCGCGCGTGCGTATAGTTTGCCCGAGACCACCATGAGACTGCATATTCGGAAAGCTGTCTCCACCACTGCCTTTTTAATAATTCAGCTATTGGAAGGTTCATTTCCTGGCTTATTTTTCTCCATGCATCTTCCATTAGTGTGTGTAATCAGGACATTGCGCATCCCAAAGTCGTCTATATTCACTATACAGTGTGTAAAAAAACTAATTGATAATACTTTAGGGTGTATACGTGTTCCTTGTAGAGAGTTCACTGTGAAAGTCGCAGCGCTGAAAGACCAAATTTTTTCACATTTGTATGGGCAAGCGCCCCAGGCGTCACGAGTTTCCCCACACAAAAGTGAAAAAAAATTTTAGACTTTCAGCGCTGCTACTTACTTTCACAGTGAACTCTCTACAAGGAACACGTACACACCCTAAAGTATTATCACTTAGTTTTGTTACACCCTGTATAGTTGTATTAGTTTAAGACACTGTTCTTTATCCATGAGCATGACGCGTAAGTCCTAACACGCACCGAATAAGCGAGACAATACACTCCCGTCTTGAGTGAGCGCGGCAAACGTACCGAGGCGCCTTTGAGCATCGACAAAAACCGACAACGCTCGGCTCGGGCCGCGGCACATTCGGGCGCGGCAACGCATGCGTTTGCCTCGGGCGAGCCACGTCCTGACCGACCGAGCAACTGCCGCGCGAGGCGGCTCGCTTGGTCAGTACGCGGCTATTAACGCGCGAAGAGTTGCGATAGCAACTAGCAACTTGCATTTTTCCAAATATTTAATAATAATATTATCACACTTTTTTTTACACAACATTCAATCCAATAAAACACAAAGACACACCAATAAATAAATTAACACTTCACTTTCAAATGATATAGGTACTACCTTCTGTCTCCAGTCTCTGGGTCAGTAGTGACAGCTGCAGTGAGACCAACGCCGGAGGAGCCTCGACCCGTGGTGGTGATAGCTCGCGGCGCCGTCATCAGCACATACCGCAACAGCTGAGATTTCGCCACCGAGGGGTCGCCAATCAGAAGTATGTTTATGTCACTGTCAAAGATATAATGTTAAATGACTACAAAAGGTTGCTTGACCACTATTGACTGTGTCTTTCTAGTATTTTTTGTTCCCTATAATACATTGAAAAACAATACAACCTGAAATTTTTTATGTCGCGTTCAGGCGTGCGCGTTTTCTACTGTAGCCATTGGAAAAACAAGCGAGCTGAACCCGCGCACGCAGATAACGCGCACGTCAGAACGTGCCCTAAGGCTGCATTTCCACCAGAGATGTGTTGCGAGGAATGTGTTTTTGAGAACCAATAGAATCGCGGCATTGACGTGAGCTTGTTGTGACCTCGCTCAGCGCAGCGCGCATCTCTGGTGGGAACCCAGCCTAAGAAGGGATCCTTATTGTATATTTCTTCATAACTGGACAGCCACGCATTTACAAATCAACTGGTGTCCATGGAATACAGTAGTTGTTGTCCATTACTTTTGCTTGTTTGCTCTCTTATCTATACATATTATAAAACAAAGTCGCTTTTTTTCCCTCATGTACCATTGTTCCCCTTAATCTTTTAAACTACGCAACGGACTTTGATGATTATTTCAGTGTTAGAAAGCACATTTATCGAGAAAGGCTATAGGCTATATTTTATCACGCTAAGGCTAAGAGGAGCGAAGAAATAGAGGAAAATGTGGAAAAAAACGGGGAAAATTATTTGAAAGGGCTACTTAAACGCGCTAATCTCAGGAACTACTGGTCCGATTTGAAAAATTCTTTTAGTGTTAGATAGCCCATTCAGGGCTCGAAAAACGTTATATTTTTCGAAACGTTATCGCCTTAAATACCTAAAGAACGTTTCATTTCGTTTTCGTTCGGAACGGAACGCTATTCGGAACATTTTTGAGAACGTAATTATTTTTTCGTTTTTGATCCTTAAAACGGTTTTAAACGGTTTTTCCCGTTTCCTCGATGAAAAGTTAAATATATAACAAAAACTATTATTTTTCGGGCATTCGTTTGCGGCGAGCACGGCGAGGCAATAATAGACCAAATGCGAGTCGGACTCGCTCATGGAGGGTTCCGTACCGTTACAGAGCAAAGTAAGGTCAATAATTGTGTTTTTTGTATGGGATTAATTTTATTAATTTTTTATTAGTTTTATTAATTAATAAAGAACTCATATAGTCAAGGACTCCATGAAAATTTCAAGAGCCTACCTATTATCGTTATTGATATCGAGCAAAAAAGGCCAAAAAATTACGGTTGTTGTATGGGAGCCCCCCTTAAAATATATGAAATATATTTTGTTTTTTTCAGTCAAGTCCAGCTATATTAGCGGTCGCACAGACGGACAGTTCCTTCGAAGTCTCAGTAATAGGGTCCCGATTTTACGGAACCCTAAAAATCAGGTACAGCATAGATTTAAATAAAAATTTGGGATCGATTACGTTTTACCCTTTAATTTAAAATTATCATACTACGTAATTGCGCTTTTAGGGATGGATTTTTTTACCCCCCTTGTTTTTAATTTTTTTTATCCCTTTTCCTAAAAATGCAGATTTAACCATTCTGGCTTAAATAATTGTGTTTAATTAGGTAAAAAAAATGTTTTTAATATTTGTATTTATGATTTTTTATAATTTAACTACTAGCTTTCTCGACAAAATATGTTGTTTTGCCATATAAAGTGTTTCTACTTCATCACGAATAAACTTTATTAATATAAATAAAAAACTTATTTTTATAAAAAAAGCTCAGGGAAATTTATAATTGGGAAATTTATAATATTTATAATCGAAATAGAGTGAAAAACATTTTAAAAAACTCCCATACACAAAACACAATTTTTGGCCTATTTTTGCTCTGTACCTAATGGTACGGAACCTTCCTTCGTGCACGAGTTCTGCTTGCACTTTGCCAATTTTTTGTATATAAATTACTTGCCTAAAAACAAAATGCGTATTCACCTATAGCTCACTAATTTGAAATAATATTAGAAGGTATTTCAGAGTAGTAATTTGTTTTTGAAGTGAAAACTTCTTTAGCGGCGTTGAGCACTTTTGTGGGATGGGTAAAAACTGTGAAACTCGCGTCAGATTCTCGTGCTGATCGAAAAACCGTAAGACGGTTGGAGAGTAGTGTTGTAACATCGAAATCGATTAATCGAACAATCGATTGTTTTTTTTCGATTGTCGATATTTTTTAATCGATTGTAAGTAAGGGTTTCGATTAATTAAAAAAATCAATTTTTTTAAAAATTGATTTTCATAAAAAATGTGTTAAATATTTAATCGATTGTAAGGGTTTCGATTAATTAAAAAAATCGATTTCGTAAAAAATGGGTTAAAAAAATTCTAAGGGTTTCGATTAATTAAAAAAATCGATTTTTTTTAAATCGATTTTCATAAAAAATGGGTTAAAAATTTAATCGATTGTAAGGGTTTCGATTAATTAAAAAAATTGATTTTTAAAAAATCGATTTTCATAAAAAACGGGCTAAAAAAATATGCACAATGTTAATAATAATCAAGTTTTCACTTCTGCCAGCACTCCCGGAGTGCAACCCGTCTTTTTTTTTATTGACTTCTTTGGTAATACTAATAAGTAATAACATATTATTTTTCGTAAAAACTTATAGTTTTTTTAGTTAATTATGAAAAACAACTTTAAGACAATAAGTATTTTTCTCACGCAAAATCTTTGATCTTTAATTACCTATAACTCATTTAATTATTGAATTATCAAAAAAATTATACATAACAAATTATTTTTGTGTGTCTATTGATTTCTGGGGCTTTTTCATTTAAAAAATTCACCCCCCGAGACGGGGTTGCATTCACCCCCAGGGCAAAAGCGCATGTAGGTAGTATACCATTTTTATTTCTTAAGTTATCCCCTTATACTCACCAAAGAAAATCGATTGAGGTTCAACAAAATCGGTGGAGAAAACCTTTACTGACTGCCCTATGTCCCGCTGTGTGGATTTAACCGTTTTATTTCGGTTTTCAAAACGTTTTCAAATACGTTTTTGTTCCCAAAAACGTTATTGCAATGAACCATTCCGAACGAATCAAAACCGTTATTTAAAATAACGTTTTCGAGGCCTGAGCCCATTTATTGAGGAACGCTATAGGCTATATTTTATCACGCTAAGACTAATAGGAGAATGTGGAAAAAACGGGGGAAATTATTTGAAAGGGCTTTTTCGGGAACTACTGGAGCAATTTTTATGTTATTTCTCACAGATAAGAAGTATACCATGTGAAGGATCATAAGCTATTGATTTTAATCATTTTTCAGTGGCTATATATATTTTTATACCCGTGCGACGTCGGGGCGGATCGCTAGTCTAATCATAAAAAATAACTTACCCTCTAAGTCTTGTGCCATTGGGCAATATCTTCTCCATACCCCCCAGTAACAGACATAATATTGCCTTCTTGATGTAATCATGGCCATGTATAGACGGAGCTAGAGATTTGCTGAGCACATCAAATATATCAGTATTAGATCTATTCGCTAACCGCTTACACAGTTTAATATCCTCCCTAGTGATGTTGAGATTCATGTCTTTGTTTATCTGGGTAACATTGTTTGCTATGAGTATTGTCCTGTAACATAGTAAATTTAGATGTGTTTTCAGTAATTAAAATATTTAATTATTACGTTTATACTTCACACAGCTTGCTTACCTAAAAGTTCCAGCAGTAAAACTTCCTTGTTTAGACGGCAGACATCTGTAGTTGCCAACAACCTGTACTCTGTCACCTGGCTTACACTTGTCCACTAGATCATCGTCACAGATGATGTCTACACTTCTCGGCAACTGGCCAGCTGGAGCCTTCTCTGGCATCTCTTGTACGGTCAAAGTCTGGTGATCCTTATACCTTGATAAGCCATACTCTGTCTCAAGAGGGTTTCCTTCATCATCCTAGAAATCAGATTAGTGAATGATTTTAAAAAATCCTGTTGATCTCAAGATATATTTGTATCTATATTTATAGTTTTTATTTGTATTTATATTATTTTATTATTAGTTAAGCAAACGGTTCGCCAATTGTATACAAACAAGTTGTTTGTATACAATTGGCGATCGAAGGATTAAGAAAACTAAAGCAGAGCTTTGTTCTTATGTATTATTATTATTATTTATTACCTTAGTTGGATACACTGCAGATGTAGGAAAAGCTTCAAACGATGTTAAGTCAGTGTATTTACGCTCCATGACCTTCTTGGTGGCTGGGCAGTAGTGAACACTTCTAACAACCTTAGGTCTTACAAGAGACACCCTCGTAACAATTCCCTCTACACATATGAGGTTACCTAAGTACCTGTAAGATAATTATATTACATTTTAACAGATTATACATTGTGAAAAATTTTAATAGTTTGTATATTAGTTGTGATGTTAAACTATTATATCCGATCAACTCCCAATTGAATACAATTGAATGTCTATTGTGTCTGCGATTCCCTTAATTGAGGTAATATTATGTTTATTTTTACGAGACTCATATTTTTTTAAAGCATGACATGAGGAGGTACGATAATGAAGATAAGATTTCGAATTTAATAATAATTATTACCTAGAGGTCAAGCTTCTTGGCGTCACATGTTTTGAACCAAAACTGCCAGAAAAGGCTACAAAAAATTCCTCTTGCTCCTTGGCGTATGTGGGATCAATAGACGATACATATTCTTTCAATGCTTTTTGAAACGCGATCTGCTCCTCAAAAGCATTTTCTAATAAATGTTTAGCCCGATTCGGGCTTTTTCTGCGAAGATCATTTATGTTTACGACTAAGCGCTTACTGTTCTCACTTATCATTTGTTTCACCCTTTCCGAGTAAACACCTTGTTCTTCCTGCGTTAGAAAAATTAATCATTAAATAAATTTGAACTAAAATAAAAAGATTTATACTAAAACAAAGCGGTTTTGGGTTAGGCAGTAACAACTAACAAAGTACCTACCTCATCGTCCAAAAACTCTAAATATTCCCGTTGTAGATCCCGTAAACGTTGGTCAAAGTCTCCTTCATCCATTGTTGTGGCACAACTTTTTGTAATAAAACCTTAAAACCTATTTCCAAAGAAAACGGATAAACAAAATATTACTGATTACAAATTACAATACAGGATTTGGCGCGAAATTTACACTTATTATGACTTTTGACAAACGTCAAATGATGAAATGGCAGTTTTTTTTTAATACAAATATATTGTACCTCTCACAGATTAAGGATATATATATAAATCTAGATGGATAGCGATGACGTCACGAATTGTTAGAAAGTGATAGCTCAATACAAATCAGCTAATGTATGAAAGAGACGCATGTCTTTTTTTTGTCCCTTTCTGTATGGCCACTTTTTTTGTTTGGCAACTATCAACTACAAAGAATAAGGATTGGGTAGAACTAGTCAGCGTGTCACTGAAAGGGACAGGAAGAATTTTTTTTTTTTTTAATTTATTCGTGACCATGGATACAAGTCCTTCAGCCGTAAAAACAAATAAATTATAAAATTAATTAGAATACATAACATTAGAAACATATAACGTTACAACTTACAAGACATTACATAGGTATTTAGTGAGTAACAAAATATTTAAATACTTAAATTAAACAAACTTATGACATTTATAAATACGAATGAGACATGAGTCATGACATTTCAAATATAAACTAAAAAAAAAACAATTAGGTACATAAATTTAACAAACGTAACCTAGAAATTAGAGCTCTAAATTTCTTATTAGGTACTAAATTTTTCCTATAGTATTTACAATATACTTATAAATAGGGTGAAAGTAAATAGTGTTTCTTAATAGATCTTGACTGAGGCGGGGGACACTTAAAGAGTTCTGTTCAGCTATTTCTTTGATCATGTCAACAAATATAGATCTCTGTATGGCAAAGACTGGACACTTAAAAAGCATGTGATCGATGTCTGCGTTTTCTTCAGAGCAATGTGTACAGTTACTATTATTTACTATGTTCATTCTGCTGAGATGTGAGGGAATTAGGCAATGTCCAAAGCGCAAACGATTAATACTAGTCACAAACTTTCTATCCACATAACCAAGCCTACTGTACCATGGTGATATCGGTAAGTCTCTTTGTATTTCCGAATACCATTTTCCTTTAGTTTCTGTTATTTTCTTCCAATATTCTATCCATAAACTTTTTACTGAGCTTTTAATTTGTGGGTAGAAATCCGTGAATGGGACTTTAAAAGTTCCTGATATGTCCACATCATGTTCCCTACGAGTCACTTGGTCAACAATTTCATTGCCTAATATGCCACTGTGGGAACCCACACTAATTCTATATTCTTTTCAATCAATTTTCTAAAAAAATATCTTATTCTAAATATAATATAATTTTGTTTATAACACAAACTTTGGTTACAAATAGAATTTAGTACACTTTTTGAATCACTAATAATTAAAATATTTACATTATTTACATTAGTATAAACATATGTCAAAGCAGCTAATATTGCCCAAGCCTCTGCTGTGAAAATACTGCAACTTTGTGGCATTTTAAAACATTTGCTCAGTTTAATTTGTGGGTCATAGTATGCAGCTTTAACTTCATCACTTTTGGAACCATCTGTATATATTGTGTAAAAATCTCTTTTATCCTGTAAAAATTGTACAAAGTCAAATTTATTTGTAACGGAGTTTAAATGACACTTAATAGTAAAATAGTTAATTGTAACCTCATAAGGATACTGATAAATTGGCCACTTATTACTCGTATACATATTTTTAGCACATTTTTTTGTTAAAAACATAATTGTTGGTATTTCAGGTAAAGAAACAGAAATGAGATCATTACATGTAATAATTGGTGAAGCTGACCCTACAATTTCTACAGGATGCAACAATTGGTTCACTATAAAATTGTTATCACAGGATAACTGTTTAAGACAAAATCTCTCAGCCAATTGTAAACGGTGCAGAGACAATGGAGGTATACAATTTTCTATTTCCATAGACACAATAGGGGTAGTGCGCATGGCACCACTTATTATTCTTAAACCCATATTCTGTATAACATCTAATTTCCTTAGTAATGTTATATTTGCATTCATATAAGCTAATGAACTATAATCAAAATGACTTCTGACTATGCTTTTGTACAACATGTTAAGAGTTTTTGGGTCTGAACCCCAAAATGTTCCTGCCAAACTTCTCATTACATTTATGCTTCTCATAGCATTCTGGCATACATAGTTTATATGTTTATCAAATTTAAGTTTATTATCAATAATAACTCCTAAAAATCTGTGTTGATTCACAATGGGAATTCTGTCATTATTATAAGTTATATTTACAGACTGTGCAGGTACATCTTTACTAAATATTAACACCGAACTTTTTTCTGAACTAATTTCTAATTTTAAAATATCCTTGTAATAATTTTGTAATTGAGCTAATGCCCTATTTATAAGAATGATAGCTGTATTTAAGTTTTTATTTACACAGTAAAAAAGCAAGTCATCAGCAAATTGCAAAACATTTACTCCAAGTATATTTACAAATTTAAGTATTTGAGATGTATAAAAGTTATATAGAGATGGTGATGTCGTAGCACCTTGCATTGTGCCTTTATTGGCCTTTTGTGGCCCATGCAATTTATTATTGAATTTGACATAGACTTTTCTGTCATATAAAAATTTGTATATCCATTTTAAAGTTTTTACCGGAAATCCTAGTTCTTGTAAAACTTTTATTAACACTTCAATGTTAACACTATCAAAAGCAGCTTTTACATCTAAAAATACACACACAGCACTACAGTGACTTAGTTTTGCCTTTTTTAAATCCTCTATAAATGATACAAAGCTTCCAGAACAACTTTTTCCTTTCCTAAATCCGAATTGAATATTCGGTAAAAAGTTTTGTGATTCAGCAAAGTAATCTAATCTTAGTTTTAACATGTTTTCAAAGAGCTTACCTAAACATGATGATAGGGAAATGGGCCTGTAGGAAGTTGGATTACCAGCAGGTTTATTTGGTTTTAAAATAGGAATGACACATTGAGTTTTCCATGACTCTGGTATTACTAAACTATCCCATAATCTATTATAAATATTTAAAAGTATTTCTATGGCATTAGGGTGTAGTTTCTTAATTAAAATATATGGTATACTATCCAAGCCTGGTGTTGTGTCTTTTCTACTTTTTAAAGATATGTACAATTCGCTTAGTGTAAATGGCTTATTAAGAAATGAATTACTTTCATCTTCAACAGCTTGATCAAAAATAGTTTTTAAATTACTTTCATTTATCTGAGACTGATCTGTGATTTTATTCAAAAAGGATGGTACCCAATTATCATTTAAATACCTATTATGGGAGGTACCTATTCTCCTAAATCTTTTAATATATTCTAGATACTGGTGTCATTCTATTAAAACTACTACACAAGTCATGCCATGATTTAACCCTTTCCTCCCTTAATATTCTTTTCTTTTGAGCATCTAACTTTTTATAAGTAATAAAATTGTCAATACTGGGTGAAGATCGATAATTTATTAAAGCTTCTTTGGACTTTCGAACTGCATCTTCACATTTTTGGTCCCACCAAGGAGCTGGTTTTCTCAATGGCTTTGAAATTGGCTTTATATTTTGTTTTGGTACTGTTACTGATCTTAGATTACTTAAAATACTGACAAAACTATTGTATAACTGAAGTGGTTCTAAATTATTATTATCTACATTTAATTCTGAAAAATATGTCTTTGATAACTTAAAATATTTATTCCAATCTGTTTTACTGTAAATATATTTTTCTTCCACAGGACGAACTTCATATATTGAGGGCTGTACATTAATAGTTACCTGAGTTGGATAGTGGTAGCTGCCCATTGGATCACTGTGGACAAGCCATTCGCAAAGAGGAGCTAAAGAAGGACTAACAAGAGTTAAATCAATTGCAGATGGATTTCTATTTGGTGCCTGAACTGTTGTGACACTGCCATCGTTCAATATACACATGTCAAATTCATCTATGATGTTAAACAAACTGTTACCTCTGTTATTGTTTGATGGGCATCCGAATAAAATGTGGTGTGCGTTAAAGTCTCCCATGATGAGACATGGCTTAGGAGTTTCAAGTAATACTTTTTTTAATTTATTTGTATCAAACCTGTTATTAGGTGGGCAGTACACACATAAAATGTGTATTGTTCCTATTGTAGTTTCTAATGATATACAAATATTTTGAATACTTTCGTAAAAAGTTGTATTTACAATTTTATATTTGAGGTTTTGTTTAATGAGTATACCTACTCCATTATGTGAATTTAATGAATCTTTACGTATGAAATTATAAGGTGTAAAATCTGGAATTATACTTGAACTCCTAAGCCATGTCTCATTTAACAGACATATGTCTATATTGTGATCAAAAAGAAATGTTTTTAATAAGGCTCTTTTATTCTGCAAGCTTTGTATATTAAATTGTGCTATATTTAAATATGTATCCATTATGTGATTAAATTAGATAATAGTATATCTTTAATTCTTTTATTCGTGACTGGAGTATTGTTATTACCGAGGATTACAAGAGACTTAACTAAGGCATTCATTATAATGTCATTATTCAAAATTTGTTCTACATCGAAATTTGTTTTAGTGTTACCAACAGTATTTACATTAATAGGTTTAGAAATAGCTGGAAAAGATTTAGGGTCAGTGAGCAACGGAACACTACTCACCACAGTGGCATAGCTACGGTTAACATTCTGATATTTGGACTTCTTTTCCTGCATTTTCTTCTGTTTCACTGGACAGTCTCGTGAGATGGCCAAATGATTTCCGCTACAGTTGAGGCATACAATTTCTTCTACATCACATTCTTTGTATGAGTGCCGTCCAGCACATGAGGAGCACATTTGCTCTCCTCGGCAAACTTTGGCAGAGTGGTTGAACTTGAGGCATTTGAAGCATTGCAATAATGGTGGTATGTATAAATGTACTGGATACCTGAACATTTGTATGTAGGCGTTTTGAGGTAAAATTGTACCAGCGAAGGTAACTGCTATTGTACCCAATGGAGTAAGTTTCCCTTCAACTTTCTTAAAAAATCTTTTAATTGAAATCACTTCTGTGTCGCATGCAATGTTTTTGTATATAACTTCATTGGACAGATCCTTAGGCACATATTTTATAACACCAGTAATTTCCGACTGGTGGGCCGGTACAAAGGCTTTCAGTTTATTTTTTGTTAAAAAATAATCCATTTTTAAGAAGTTATTCGCAGGAGCGGGCTTCTTAAAGGTGACACCAACTTTATGAGCGTTAACTCTATGAACTCCTATGATGCCCTTAACATTTTCCGTGAATAATTTGGTCAAAGCAATGGGATTTTTGTTTCCCAATTTTTCATTGTTTATCGATTCTACATACACAACGCAATCGCTACTATAGTTCTCCGGGAATTGCCTTTTATAATTTGTTTTTGTAAACATTCTATAATCCACTGTACAGCTATCGATATTATCCAATTTTCTTTTCTTAGAAGTATCTGCGGGGGCCGGACCCCCGTCGCTATCTACACTCATCTTATTTTTAAATTATTTAACACTATTGAAAAAGTACTATTTACAACTATATTACAGTAATATTACTGGAAAATTAATTTTTATAAAGCAGAGAAAATTTTGAACACCCGCTCTTTTCGACTTCCCGCCAAAAGTCGGACAGGAAGAAAAGTAGTTAGTGTTACCAGTAACGAGGAATATGAAAAAATTACCCACGGATCTCATATTATAAACTAGCTACTTACCGCAACTACAGCTGCGTATATTAAGGCCTTAATAGGCCTTAGTATACGCAGTATATTAAGGCCTATTAAGGCCTTAATATTAGGCCATTACTGAATGCATCCGTTAGACGTCAACAGTATGTAATCATACTGTTGACGTCTCACGGTTGCATTCAGTAATCATCATCTATCCAAAACTAAAAGCTGTTGATGTTTTACTTTTTAATAACTTACGTTAGGTAATTACTCCCTCACTTATTAGTAATAATTGTAAAATGTGATACACTGTGAATAGTTTAATCGTATGAATAATCCTTTTTTAATATTATTATTCGACATTTTTTAATTAATACTAGCAGTGGCCCGCGGTGTTACCCGCGGTTTATTAGGAAAAAATATGAGGGCCAGTTTTTGAGTATAATATGATTTATTGCGTTAAAGACTAGCAATCAATTAGAATTTTACGTGGACACACCCGCGGTTAACATCTGGCCAATAAATAAAAACACAATTCAATCATTAACATATTTATTTAACATACATTTGATATGCGTATCAAATAAAGGGTAACTACTAACTAGCTAACGGCCGCACTCAGAGACGAGTATCAATAATTACTTAACTATGATTAAATAAAAATATTGAGTTAAGCCATGGGGCTTATCTTTACATTATCTTATTTATCTGTCAAACTCTTCATTAAATTGAAGTTTAATACCTAATCATTAAATTTCTCTGAGTACGGCAGTAAGTATTTAAAAAAGTATTTTTAACAGGCTTTGGCCCACCACATATTATTCCCACCACCACGAAAATCCTTTGATATGAGCCCAAAAGACATGCTAAAGCTGTCTTGGGACCCGCAACGAAATTAATCAGAAGAAGATAGATCATAGGCGGAGTAGGAAATATTCCCATTTTCCCTCCCCATACAAAGCAGGAGGTCTCACACGATGGGTTACCTGATGCTTCGCTCTTAGAATCTAGGAGCTGTAATAAAAAAATATTAATTTAATTCCTGTACACAGACAAAAAGGACCTAATGAATTATAAATAAATTACCTTGACAGGCACAGAAAAAGAAATGTTTTCTTTCCAACATTTAATACATCTTCTTTATTAAAAAGTTTACTGTATATTCTTGAACTACATAATTTAAGGATTTCAGGGTCATTAGGAAATCTGGAAAAAAATTGGATACATGATAATTGTATTGGAATAGTACTTTAAAAATATAAAACCGACTTCAAAATAATTGTACTTAATTAATTGAGAATTGAAATATCTCAAAACTACTAGACCGATTTTGATGAAACTTGCAATATTCCTTAAGTTGTACAATACCAAACTTGAAACTGTACAACAAAAAAAGAGTTAGTGAAATCGGACTTGTAGTTCCGGAGATATGCAAACACAAACATAAAAACATACATACATACACACATAAATTCATACACTTTTGAAATTTGTTTCATTTGTTCAGACACTGATCTAGACTAACATATTATACAAAAACTGGGCAGTTCTTGAAATATGACATACATACCTTACCATACACTTCGAATTGATAACCTCCTTTTTTGAAGTCGGTTAAGAAACAACAAAATGTTGAAAAAACATATTTACTTAAATTTCCCCATTAGCAGGGTAATTAATGTAAGCAACATCTGGCAACACTGGCATTTGAGGTTATAAAAACAAAATACATAAAATACAATATATTTGATGCTAATTTTAGTAAAATATATGTTTAATGTGAACAATATTAATAATTAAAGAAAGTTAATTTATAAAAACTGTGATGCTAATAAAATAATACGAAATTTTTGAAAACTTACGTGTGAAAAGATATTCCCTCAATTTTCCTTAAAGTAGGTATTGCTTTTACAGCCCATAACACTACATCCCAACATTATTTTAAAATAGTGCACATACACATCTTATAATAAAAACACAAACCACTACTTCTACGTTACAATAATTAGTTAAATCAAATAAAATTTGTAAATCCCAGCTGTTTGTTTACGAAACGTCAAACTTTGGTTTGCTCCTACAGGAGTATCACATTGGAAAAAATGGCCACGCGGTGAGGGACAGAAAATAATTATTTTATCTCTTTTCTCCACAAGCAATACGTAATTAACTATCTCTTTCTTTGTGTGAGTGAAAAGGAAATATCCAGCTGTCTATACTTTTACTCTGTCTACGATCAACTATGTCTTTCAGGGGGGGGACAGAATCGTGTAATTTTTTTTTTCTTCTTTTTTGGCAACTTGACACAATTCATTCCCATTTATATCACAGCTTATTATCTATACCTGTCCCATTTCCTACTTCTGTAAATATATTGCTAAGTTATAATAATAAACATGTATATATTTGTCTAAGTAATTACTTATCTTTAAATAGCATTAATATTTATTTTTTGAGTTTATTATAATATTATACGCTTTTATTATAAATATTACTTTGTTTTTTTAATGTATGTTAAATTTTAAACTATAATAATTAACTTTTCCAAATTCCGTTCCTGTTTTTCCTTCCGCTAGTTCCTTACCTTTTTACTCGTCTGTGGCACAACATACGCAAAATTGTGTCAAGTTGCCAAGAAAAAAAAAGAAAAAAAAAAAAAAACCTGACACAAAGGATGTGTATGTTGTGCCACAGACAAGGTAAAAAGGTAAGGAATATGACGGGAAAACCATATTCCTCCTATTATAATTTTCATCATCGTTTTCATGTATCGTCAGGTCTAAAGTCTAGTCAAAGTCTAAGTAAAAGTCAATACAGTCACAGGAGTCAAGTCGGTCGATTCAGTAAAGTGGTAGACGCTTTACTGAAACTTTCGATGGAGTTTTGGAGGGAACACAAAATAGCACGTTTCTGGATATTACATCACTTTCCTACACTTGTGAATGAACACGAATATCTAATGGTTAATATTCTACCAATATTACACATTAAAAACCCAGCTAACACAATTTTAGGAAAATAAAACAAAAACACAACAGCATTCTTTCACATGCCCGCCAAAACTCCATCGTGTAATTGGTGTTCCCAATTTCCACACTCACACATAGACAATTGCACAGAATTTCCTTCTTTTTTTATTCTGTTTTCCGGAGCTTTGATCATAACATTGTGATTTGCCAGTGGCAATGAAACTTAGAAAATGGACTGATTTGGTTACTTTCAGCAGGGGGGGGGACAGAACCATGTAATTGGTGCCCCACAAGATCATAGACAAGGATCCAAATTTTCTTCTTTTCCTTCCTTGATCTGATTTGAATAAATAACTCCCAATTTTGTGGGAGAGCTCAACTGAGTGAATCGTTTATATATCCATATATTAGCGAAATAATAATATAAATAGTCAGATTTTGTTTTGTTCGTATTAAAATATTATAGTTTAAAAAAAAAAGTGTGTCAGCTCCGACCAAGAAGCTTACACCCTAATGGAGGTTTCATAGTGAACAATAGATTGAAGATGAAAAATATGTCCTTGGATGACGTCATTGTTATGTGCTATCCCTTTTCTTTAGGGTAACCAAAGTTTTGAATATTCTAGGACAAACAAGTAGCCTTAGTAAACAAGTAGTGTCTGTATGTCTGTTTGTTCCGGCTAATCTCTGAAACGGCTGGAGCTATTTTGCCGGGACTTTTTTTGGTAGATAGCTGATGTAGTAAGGTGTAACTTAGGCTACATTTTAACCGACTTCCAAAAAGGAGGAGGTTATATTTTACTTTTTTCATATTTGTTTGCGGACTATCCATCTTTGTCATTATACTAATCCGCGTCAACAACGCGGACGAAGTCGCGGGCAACAGCTAGTCAATATATAAAAAAAACTAAATAATATGCAAATGTTTTATTAAAAATAGATTAAAAACCACACATTTACAATCATAGGATACTATAACTATACACAACAGCAAGCTTATGAGCAAGAAGCCCTAACAGTAATTATACATGTGAAAATAAAATTGTTTTATGCAGTTTTTGGCGTTTAGTCCTGAAATCGCCTAATTTCTTTTGTATGTCATTTTTTAAATAAGATGACAATCTTATTTTTAAGAAACTATTTGCTATATATTTTATAACCTCAGTTTCATGTAAATCCAGACATACGTCTGTGACAGGGTGCTTAGGAACAAAAATTTCTTGTACTTGGGGTTGGAATTTTTGTAGTGTAGCCATTACCAATTTGCCTGTAATGTTAACGACTGACAACAGTGACATAGATACAGTTTTTTTAAATAATGTATTAACATATTTCACGATCATAAATGCAGCATCCGAAGCAAAACATAATTTACCCCGGTTGACAAATGTTGTGAATGCTGAATACTGATTTATATTCAGGGCATAGTCATGATCACTTTTTTTATTTTCAGTTGTGAGCACAGCATGACAAAACTCGCAATTTTTTTTTTAATCTTTTGAATTATAAAGCCCGTTATATAATAAAGCACATTATCTTCATAGGCGCTGCATAGATAATTTTCTAAAGAATTTATCATTTCGGAAAAAATGTCTCTTTCATCACTACTGTGTTCCTGAGTTTGACTTTCAATTAATGATCTGGTTTTGCTTCGAAATTCCATGACATGGTTGGTATTAAATGTATCATCTATACAATTTGCTCTTATACTGGGTCGTACCGAGTTGCGATACAATAATTTTATTGAAATATATCGGAACTCTAGCGGGCTCGGATTGTCTTGAGTCCTCCCTCTAGCACGTATGCACGAAAAAAAAATTTCTAGATTGTCTTGTGAACATTTGAAAGTTAGTAAGTATTTTAGCGGGTTCTCTTCTAATGTTGTCAGATCATTAAACAATAATTTGAAAGAAATCATGTTCACAAGGAACCCCAAACAGAACGTTTTGCGGGTATGCTTCATTAATGGCTGGTCTCCTATTTTAAGATTATTTAAATAAATCTCAGCTTCGTCAAAAAACGTTTGCCAGACATCGCGGTTGTGTATTGTTAATGGCGACTTTAAATAAGTGCCATAGGGAGATCGGCTATTCATGCTATCAAATAATCGATCTAAAATACGGATAAATTCGACAGTCGCAGAACTGTCTTGGAATTTAGGATTCCCACTATTGCAAAGGAACTCAATTGCATCAGCAACGGATGAGCTTAGTACTTGGCAAGCTAAACGGACATTCATTTTTTTGTTTTGGTAAGCGACATGAGCTCCTGTTAATTTATTAGAGAGCTTAAAACCCTCTTCTTGTTGCATCATATGCAATTTCTGTACATATTGAAAAGAAATTTTTCCGTTTGGTGATTCTAAGCCTTTTTCTGCAAAAACGTTTCGAGCCAGTTTAATCATGTGGGCCGGATCTAAAAGGCAATAAACGTTAGTTACTCCATTGGGATGAAGAAAGTAGGATTTAATGTTACCTTCCTCAAATGAGCAACCAAGACACTCGTATGGCTTTATATTGCATTTGGCGCCATCACACGTTAGTGACCTTACAGTAATTCCTGCTTCGCTCAGTAAGATTATTGCAGTATTTATCAATTGTCCCAGCAATTCGGCGTTCAAAGAACTTGGAGTAAAAAAGTAACCAATAGGGCATTTAAAATAATTTGAATATGATACTATTTGAAAAACTAAGGCTTCCGATGCAAGCTGTTCAGGATCATCAACGACAGTGTCACCAAGGTCAACATAGCCAAATGTTTTTCCTAATTTATTACAGTAACAAATATCTTTTTTTTAAGGCCATCGAATCAAAAATCATGGCCACATTTTTTAAATAGGGCTTATTTGGTAGTTCTGATTTTAAATATTCTATTACTTCTGACAGAAAACCAACAGAACAATTAAAACTTGAAATCGCCCGCCATAATGTTGATTCATGTGGCAAAGAAATTATGCTTCTCAGGTAATTATAAGCCTTCGGACAGTAAAAATGCAAAGTTAAGGAAAATGATTTCACTTCATCACTATAATATGTGACCTGTCTTTTTTTACTAGTATGGAATTTTTTACATATATTTGCATAATTACCTTGCAATATATTTTCAATTTCTGATTGTGAAGTATAATTTTTGACAACTTTTATTAATTCTTTCATATTTTCAATTTCCTTTGCCTGTCTATTAACTTTCTGTTGAAGAACCTTATTTTTTTTAGCACTACTTCACTACGTGTTTTTATGTTAGCTTGACTGCTGAAATCTATTAGTACAGGTTGATCCTTGAGAACCTGTAAACAAAAAACTATAATATTATACACTGTAGGAATTGTACTAGAAAGTTAATTTTTATATTGATTTTATAACAATAAACAATAACTAAGTATAAGAAATAGATAGAGACGCACTTGATTATTTTATTAGTTTTTATAATTACAAAAGTTTTGTTGATTACAGAACCCTAAAACGGAACCCTAACCAGCTAATTTTTTGTATATTGGTAGGTTAATAGTTATATAATTTAAGAGTAACCTTGTCCTACAAATAGAACAATCCATAAGTATTTTAGGACCATCAAGCCAAAGTATGAAATCCTTTCTATCTCTGTTAGCTACCACTTTCGAGATTTTTCGAAAATAAAAAACATGTTGTTCGTCTTATCAAAATGTAGCTACTCACAAAAAATTACCTCGTTAGTAATCACAAAAAAATTTGTTCTAGGGCTCCCGTACTATAAGGGTGAAGTGAAGCAACGTTGATAGAATGTATGCTTATTTTACTTTAGTAAATTCCTCCAAAATAATACTACAAATATTTGAAGCCGAGAAAAAATCACTAACCAATAAACATAAAAACCAAATCAATACAAGAATTGGTGCATTCTGCATTCTGGGAAAAAATGTTGTGCCTATAAGCTATACTAGATATTAGCTTTCTGATAAAATATGATAACTTACAGTTTTCATGGCTTGAGAACATATAACAGCTGGCGGATTGGAGCAAACAGGTAAAATGATAGCTTCTTGCACTTCCACAATTTGTTTCTTTTTAGGTGGTTCATTTTCATCGAGCTGAAAGAGGTAGCAATGTGAGATGAAAATGTAAACGATAATCCAAGTCTCAAAGTCAACCATAAAATTTTAATGCTTACTTACATATTTTTCAAGTATCGGCATTGCTGACGCTTTAGCGCACGGAGTTTCTTGTGAGCTTGAAGGAATATTAAGACATTCCTGAAAAAAATAAGTGATATTAAGAAGAGGAAGATACAACTTTAAATGATTAGTTACCTGAAGTAATCTCATTTCTTTATTCATACTAATGTACTATCTTCATCGTCTGTGTGTCTTTCTGTCTGTTGCATGCATGCTTTACAACTGAACCGATTTTTATGAAATTTGGCATAAACATAGATAAGATGTTGAGAAAGGACATAGGTTACTTTTTACTGTGTCTAAATACATAGTTCCCATGGGAAACGGTAAAACCTAATTTTGCCACAAGGAAGCCGCAAGATACCTCTAGTATTTAGTAAGGTAATTCACTATTAGAACTTACCAATGTTTCGCAACACCCACATATCTTTGGTATAGCAGATTTCAATAAACGGCCAGGTCTATTGACATCATAGTCTTCAGATCGAAAGTGTAGGCTACAAATTCTGGCAGTATTATAATAATTTGATTTTAATGGTATTTTAGATAACCAAGCTTGCCTCAGGTGAGGGTCACTAGGGAACCTGTAACGTAAAATAGGTGCCATAAATGTAAAATGCTAAGTAAAGTATTTAAAAAAAAAACATTAAAATACAAGGACAATCCAATCCAAACTCCAAATAGTCATCCTAGCCTAATATAGAAAACTTTTGTCCATAACACCTTTTTCGGGTAATAAATCATATTTTGCAGTTATATGTACGAACTACGAGGACAATCCAATCCAAAGTATAGCTAATGGTCACCCTAGCGAAATGTAAAAAATATTTCATTTAATTAACTTACCCGTGAAATTTCACACCACAATTTGGATACCATACACTTTTACAACCTCGAACTACACAACTCATTGTATTTTGTATAAAAATATTATGCTTTATTTATCTTGTAAAAAATCGAATAGAGACGCTGTCAACAACCGGCAGCCATAATGTTTTGTATACGTTCTGACATTTGCTTGTGTTGCCATTAAAAAATACTAACATTATAAAATGGGAGTAATGTGAATAAAAAAAATCATAAGTTTATTTTTCTTTTTGCTTTTGATGTTATGCAACCAAAAACCACCCTTGAATTATTATTTATTTAATTGTAAGGTTTTTTTAATCGTGTATATGGGACGTATTTTAGGCTTAAAAACTAAAATTGATTTTGTTAATAGGGAAAATATAAAACGCTTTGGCAACTCTGTGTTTTACAAGCGAGCGAGTGAGAACTATCAAAAGAAAAGAACAGGACATAACAAAAAGGTCAACAGAGTTCAAATATTTGACCTTCACTTTTTTGTTCTGCATGAAACCTCCATTAGGGTGTAAGCTTCTTGGCTCCGACGCACGACTGGAGTTTACTCCTTAAGTACGAGTATAGCAATATATATTATATAGTAGTATAGCTATAAATACATCGACACTGATAGAAACAAACAAGCCCAATAACATATAGTATATAGGTATAGTCGCCTATACAGCATACCATATGTACGTCTTAATCATAAAGTTAATATACCTATCGGAATATAATATTATATAATAATATAAAATATATACCTATATATAATAATATAATTATATAATGATATAATTATATAATAATATAATATAATATTCCGATAGGTATATTACCTTTATGGTCTTAATACACTCACAGCCAAATTAGAAAGTTGCGCACTAAAGGTGCGCACCAAAAACGTGACACGATTTTTCGTTACTTGTTAGTAGGTTTTACCCCTCGGATTTTTCTCATACCGGGCGACTTATATATGAAAATCGATTCATAAGGAGTAAACTCCAATAATTTCCACCATTAACAATTGTTTAGCAGTTGGGACTTGGGAATAATGCATTTTGCCATTTTGTCTCCGCCATCCGTAGTGATTATATTCTCTATGCTCCGTATAAAAGAATGAGGCATTTTCTTATCTTTTTAATTTGATTGTCAAACAGTTTCCATTTTAGTAACTAGATGGCGTATGGGTAGACAACTATCGGTAATACCAGGGAATACCATCAATAATTGCTACAAAACTGGGCAAAAGAATGTAAAACTTGATACATTTCAATTTGAAAAAGGCGCAATAATATGAGTAGAGTAGGATAATAGAGTTATTATAACGATGTTTTAGTTAAAACTCACGGAAGAAATAGCCCTATTTACCGATATTCACACCAAATGTCACAGGAAATATACATTTTGGTTTTGACAACCTGCACTTGTGCGAGATAACGGATATTTAATGGCTAATATTTTACCAATAATGAACATCAAAAACCCAAATAACACAATTTGGGAAAAAATAATAAAAACCACACCAACAATAAAAAGTAGAAGAACTTTTGAAAGTGACATTCCCGCCAAAACTCTCTTTCAGAGAAAAGCGCGGGAACTTCCAAAAGGCGGACGCGGTATTTTTTTGGAAAATTTTAAAATTCTTTTTATATCTATAATGAGTTAATTAAATAGTGTAGTTTTAGTTTTAATTTTCTTTCTTGTTGTATATATTAATTTTATTTGGTAAGTTTTTATTTATATATCGTAGTTCATAAGAATATTATGGAGAAGCCCGACCCGGGGGGACCTGGTCCCCCCGTTGGTCTTTATGTTACTGTATCGAATGATTCGAGCATGGACACTGACACCTCATGCTCAGTAAATACTAGAAAACGTCCAGCGATTCCTAGGAGGCGTTGCAAAAAGTGCCAGAAAAAAATTAAAAAAGACCCTAATAAGGCCAAGCCTGATATCAATTGCATGTGTCTTAGCGATACCGAAAACCATAATGTTCTTAAACAAGACGTTATACTTGAAACTCAACCAAATGTGAACACAACTGAAAAATCCCAGGGCTTAGTTTCACGGGTCGGTAGGATGCTGTATAAAGATACAGACTCCTCTCCGTATATTGTCCATATACAAAAGGTACCAAAGTCACCTAATGAAAACATAAACTTTCACCCCATAGTGTTTGGCCATTACTTGAAAACAAATAACATTAAAAATATTGTAGATGGTAGTATTAAGAAAATAGCCAGAAACCGATTATCTGTAGCCTTTTCTTCATATAATGAAGCCAATAGTTTTATAAGTAACCCTAAATTTAACTCAGAACAATTTAAATCTTTTATTCCAACCTTTCAGGTAAGTAGAATAGGATTAGTTAGAGGTATACCTGCTGATTGGTCCGATGATGATGTTATTAATAATATTACTTTACCAATTGGATGTGGTGAAATATTAAAAATCAGAAGGTTAAAGAAAAAAACAATAGTGAATGGAATCGCTCAATTTAATAACACCGAATCTGTCGTAATAACATTTGACGGACAGACATTACCAAAGAGAGTCTTCATGTGCTATAATGCACTTCCTGTAGACTTATATATATTCCCTACAATACAGTGCTTCAATTGCTGTAGATACGGACATGTCAAAAACCAATGTCGGTCAACACCTAGATGTTTTAGGTGTGGCCAAGGGCATGCTGGTGATAGTTGCTCAGTTGAAGAGGAGTCTATTTATTGTTGTATTTGCCACGGTTCGCACATTGCAACTGATAAAAAATGCCCAGAATTCCAACGCCAAAAATCAATTAAGGAGTCAATGGCTCATAATTGTCTATCCTACTCAGAAGCTTCGAAGTTACATCCTCCCATTTCAAAATTATATTCTGACGTATTAATGTCATCTACTTCTTCATCATCATCACATGTAAATACACAAAAATCATTTTTTAACAACAATAATAATAAACAGAATTTGAATTTAATGCAACGGTCATATAAAAAAACTGTTTTCAAACAACCAAAACTGCCACAGAAACAACAAAATGGGTATGACAAACACATAATAGTTTAATAAAAGATTATAATCCTCCAGTAGGAGATAATGGATCTGCATATCCAGCTCCCGGTATTAACATGGATTCAATACATGAAACAATTTTAGCATTAAACAAACTGATTACATCATTATCATCTTTATCACCGTCCAACGCTGCCATATTCACCACTGAATCACAAATTAATACCACTTTCAACAATGGACAACATAGTCCAGTGGAACTGCCGCAGTGTGGTTAGTAAAAAACACGAAATTATTTTTTTAATTAATAAATACAAACCTATCGTCTTTTCCTTACAAGAGACATGGCTCAAGCCGGAATCACTTTTTAGGATTTCTGGCTACACTTGTCTCAGGGAAGACAGATCAGATGGGTATGGTGGTACAGCCATGCTCATCAAACACCATCAATCATTTCATCACATGATTTTTCAATCATTGCTGCATCTGCAAATAACACATGTTTTGTTTCACTGTATATACCTCATCCTTCATACTGCATTTTCTCTGAAATAAAAAGTATTATTAGTCAATTACCACAACCAGTGGTAATACTAGGAGACTTCAATGCCCAGCACGAGTCATGGGGGAGTCACAAAGACAATCAATGGGGTTACGAAGTTTTAGACTTAATAGATTATAATAAACTGTGTATTCTTAATTCTGGCCAACCGACTCGTCGCACTGCTCCTCATGAAGGTTGTAGTGTACCAGATTTGTCAATATGTTCACCTAATCTATCATCTGTTTTTCATTGGTACGTGTTGGAGTCAAGTCATGGCAGTGATCATTTTCCTATAATTCTATCATTTCCAGGTAAAGATAAAAGTAAATCAAATCAGTCTGCATCAATAAAATATCATATTAACAGTAATTCTAACTGGGATAAATTTCAAACTTTACTCAGAAATCAGTTATCTTTTCTTCCCGAAATATCATCAGAAAATGAATCACTATGTGCTGAGGCTTTGACTTCAGCATTTATTAAAGCTGCTGATGAATCATTTACAAAAAAAAATACTTCACACCATCATACACCATCTCCACCTTGGTGGGATCAAGAATGCACAGTTGCCATTAAGAATAGGAAAGAGATTGAAAAACAATATAATTTAAATCCAAACATAGCCAACTACCAGCTGTATCTTGATTGTCTTAAAGATACTAAGAAATTATTTAGGAAAAAGAAGATACTAAGTTGGAGAAATTATTGTTTATCATTAAATCCAGGTATTGATCCTACTATAGTATGGAAAAACATAAGACGGTATAGATCTGCATTCACTACTCCTTCTCACCCTATATCTGATTCTTTAGCTTCTGAGTTTCTAGACAGTTTAGCTCCTCCTACTATTTCTAACGAACCACCTCCTCCTTTACAAAATGTTAATTCTGAAGAACTAGATTCACTCTTTACAATAGAAGAGTTAAAAGGGGTAGTACAAAACTTGAAAGATTCTTCTCCCGGATTGGATGGCATTCCATATTCCTTCTTTCAACATGCTGATGAAGAAATTTTACAGTACTACCTCAAGTTAATTAACCAAATTTTATTATCTGGTAATTTACCTGCTGCATGGAAAAAACAAAAAGTTATCCCAGTTCCAAAACCCAACAAACCCCCATCTTTGGCTACATCATATCGCCCCATTGTGCTCTCCTCTGTTTTATTAAAGATTGCAGAACATTTAGCTAAAAACAGACTAGAATGGTTTATAGAAAAACTCCTTTCCCTCCTTTCGAATACACAATTTGAATTTCCGTAAAGGTACAGGTACCATAGATAATATTGCCATATTAACCACAGATATACGCACAGCATTCACAGAAAATAAATCTGTCGTTGCGTCTTTTTTGGATATAAATTCTGCATATGATAATATTATCATAAGTATCTTAAAAGAAAAGCTAATACAATTTGGTTTGCCTTTAATTTTAGTTAATTTCATTATTAATATTTTAATAGAAAGAATAATAGTCTTAAACAACTCTTTGGAAACTAGAACTGTTCGGAAAGGTATTCCACAGGGGTCAGTTTTAAGTCCATTACTTTACGATATTTACACATCCGACTTAGAAAATTGTCTAGATTTAAGTATAATAAAATTACTTCAATATGCAGATGACAAGGCTATTTAAGTAATCAATAGTTCTATAAATATTGCTTGTAGAGATCTTATTAATGCTTTGAAACAGTTAAAATCTTGGATGGACAAGCATGGTTTAGACTTATCGATCAACAAAAGTTCCGTCGTCTTATTTACCCGAATGCGTATGCCTCCCCCGATAACTATTATTTATGATGGTGCGCCGATTCCTGTTAAAGACAAAGTAAAATTTTTAGGGCTATATTTGGATGGAAAATTAAATGGCAACGCACACATCGATTACATCTGTGCCAAATGTGAGCGGCTTCTAAATATGTTAAGGTGTTTATCTGGTGTTTGGTGGGGATCACACCCATTTACTATGAAATTAATTTACAATGCAATAATTAGAAGTGTCCTAGATTATGGCACTTTTCTTTTAGAGCCGTGTAGCGTAACTGGTTTACAAAAAATGGACAAAATACAAGCGAAAGCCTTGCGTATAATCGGCGGAGCTATGAGATCATCTCCCATAAACGCACTTCAGTTAGAATGTTGCGAACCTCCTCTTCAACTCCGTCGACAATATCTGACGGATAAATATTTTGTTCGTTGTTACCAATTTAAAAATCACCTCTTAATTCCCAAACTTAGAACCTTATTTCATTTGTGTCATAGTAATAATAAATACTGGCATCATAAACCTCATCCCCTACTTCTCACTAGCTATCGTAAATTCTTAGTCATTGACGCCCCCACTTTTCGTTCTCAAACTTTTCCACTATTTGATTCAGCATATGAAGCACTAACACTTGTGCCAGATATTAGAGGCATTAAAAAACTGATACATATTTCGCTAACAATATATTTAAGTACATCACGAATAACAATTGGCAGGGCTACCACCACATATATACAGATGCATCGAAGAATACTACAGATAGTTGTGTTGGAGTTGGCGTCTACCATTTACAGTATAATATTGTACAAAAAGTAAAGTTTCCGCCTGAAACATCTGTTTTTACAGGAGAGTGTTACGGCCTTTTAAGGCTATTGAGTATATTTTACTTGGCAGGCTTAAAGAGACACTAATATTTACAGATTCTTTAAGCGCTCTACAATCCCTGATTAAATTTCCTTTTAAATCAAAAAATTGTTATCCAATTATTGTCCAAGTTAGAAACCTTCTATATCAATGTAAACTTCAAGGCTTTTCAATAACATTTATAGGGATACCGAGCCATTGCGGCATTGTTGGCAATGAAATTGCTGACAAATTGGCAAAAGAGGCTGTTTTTAGTGGTGATTTGTTCCCTTTTAATAATTATGCGCATGATTTGGCTTCTCTAGCACGGGGTTCCCTATTGAAATCTTGGAATAAGTTATGGGCCTTGAGCAGTCAAACAAAAGCTATACAGTATCGTAAAATTCAACCAGAGATCCCTACTAAGCCCTGGTTTTCTAATATTTTCCTTTCTAAAAATATAACAACGTCAATTATTCGGATGAGACTTGGTCATATGTGCATTCCAACGCATCTTAGGAGAATCGGCGTCAGAGATGATGATTTGTGCGACTGTGGAGATGTAGGTGACTTGAACCACACTATCCTTTTTTAGAGGACCGGTTGGTCTCTCTAAGAGTTCACTAGAGGTCGGAGGAGTAAAGAGTAAAACTCGATTTACTGTGGTGAACTGAAGTGCTTTATTGAACAATCTGTGCTGTTTATATACAAAATTTTACATAATTATTATTATTCTAAATCTGTACAAAAGTTAAAAGATTAATTTCTATTGGCTAATACAAATTAGAAAAGGACGTACAGAAAGGGATACAAAATATTTACAAAGCAAGAAAGAGAAAAAAATTGAATAAGAAATATTTACAAGATTGAGAAATTATCGGTTCGGAAGATTCGGCTGTACCGCGGTTCGTGGCGCTGGTATCGCACGCGTATAAATATGGGCTCCCGCGGTCCGCGAGTTCAGTGAGCCCGCGCTCGGCATACCGACGTCGTCTCCCGGTCGCTTGCTGCCGCGCCGTCGCGAGTAGTTGTGCCGCCATTTTGTGAAGCTCTGCAAACGCCATGAAGATCGTAGCTATGCTGCGAATGTCCCTCGCTCGACGTAGCCTCGATGCGTAGTGTTGTGTTGTGAAGAACTCTTATTAGAAAAAGTCCTTTTCAGGGCTACTTCATGTCCGGTGCAAATGCACTTAATATACACGGACGGTTTCTCTCGTCATTTCGAACGTACGTTCTTGGCAGAACGATTTTCTTCTATGTTTCAATCTTCCACGACGAACGTGTAGGTACTTTGTAGGTACTGCTACACTTTCATGTTCCCTCCATGATCATTCCCAATTGTATCATAACTTGTCTTTAATCCCTATTCCATTTCCTACTTCTGTAAATATACTTCTTAGTTCTAATGATAAATGTGTATATAGTTGTATATCTAATTACTTAACATTAAATAATATTAATATTTAGAATAAGTATGTTTATTTTATTTAGTTTATAGAATTTAATTTACCGCACTGATTTAATTAACTTTCTTCCAAATTCCGTTATCTTTTATTCCTTCCGCCGTTCCTTACCTTTTTACCTTGTCTGTGGCACAACATACGCATCTCTGTGTCAAGTTGCCAAAAAAAGAAGAAAAAGAAAGAAAGAACTCTCTTTCAGTTGTCACAAGAAGCTTACACCCTAATGGAGGTTTCATGCAGAACAAAAAAGTGAAGGTCAAATATTTGAACTCTGTTGACCTTTTTGTTATGTCCTGTTCTTTTCTTTTGATAGTTCTCACTCGCTCGCTTGTAAAACACAGAGTTGCCAAAGCGTTTTATATTTTCCCTATTAACAAAATCAATTTTAGTTTTTAAGCCTAAAATACGTCCCATATACACGATTAAAAAAACCTTACAATTAAATAAATAATAATTCAAGGGTGGTTTTTGGTTGCATAACATCAAAAGCAAAAAGAAAAATAAACTTATGATTTTTTTTATTCACATTACTCCCATTTTATAATGTTAGTATTTTTTAATGGCAACACAAGCAAATGTCAGAACGTATACAAAACATTATGGCTGCCGGTTGTTGACAGCGTCTCTATTCGATTTTTTACAAGATAAATAAAGCATAATATTTTTATACAAAATACAATGAGTTGTGTAGTTCGAGGTTGTAAAAGTGTATGGTATCCAAATTGTGGTGTGAAATTTCACGGGTAAGTTAATTAAATGAAATATTTTTTACATTTCGCTAGGGTGACCATTAGCTATACTTTGGATTGGATTGTCCTCGTAGTTCGTACATATAACTGCAAAATATGATTTATTACCCGAAAAAGGTGTTATGGACAAAAGTTTTCTATATTAGGCTAGGATGACTATTTGGAGTTTGGATTGGATTGTCCTTGTATTTTAATGTTTTTTTTTTAAATACTTTACTTAGCATTTTACATTTATGGCACCTATTTTACGTTACAGGTTCCCTAGTGACCCTCACCTGAGGCAAGCTTGGTTATCTAAAATACCATTAAAATCAAATTATTATAATACTGCCAGAATTTGTAGCCTACACTTTCGATCTGAAGACTATGATGTCAATAGACCTGGCCGTTTATTGAAATCTGCTATACCAAAGATATGTGGGTGTTGCGAAACATTGGTAAGTTCTAATAGTGAATTACCTTACTAAATACTAGAGGTATCTTGCGGCTTCCTTGTGGCAAAATTAGGTTTTACCGTTTCCCATGGGAACTATGTATTTAGACACAGTAAAAAGTAACCTATGTCCTTTCTCAACATCTTATCTATGTTTATGCCAAATTTCATAAAAATCGGTTCAGTTGTAAAGCATGCATGCAACAGACAGAAAGACACACAGACGATGAAGATAGTACATTAGTATGAATAAAGAAATGAGATTACTTCAGGTAACTAATCATTTAAAGTTGTATCTTCCTCTTCTTAATATCACTTATTTTTTTCAGGAATGTCTTAATATTCCTTCAAGCTCACAAGAAACTCCGTGCGCTAAAGCGTCAGCAATGCCGATACTTGAAAAATATGTAAGTAAGCATTAAAATTTTATGGTTGACTTTGAGACTTGGATTATCGTTTACATTTTCATCTCACATTGCTACCTCTTTCAGCTCGATGAAAATGAACCACCTAAAAAGAAACAAATTGTGGAAGTGCAAGAAGCTATCATTTTACCTGTTTGCTCCAATCCGCCAGCTGTTATATGTTCTCAAGCCATGAAAACTGTAAGTTATCATATTTTATCAGAAAGCTAATATCTAGTATAGCTTATAGGCACAACATTTTTTCCCAGAATGCAGAATGCACCAATTCTTGTATTGATTTGGTTTTTATGTTTATTGGTTAGTGATTTTTTCTCGGCTTCAAATATTTGTAGTATTATTTTGGAGGAATTTACTAAAGTAAAATAAGCATACATTCTATCAACGTTGCTTCACTTCACCCTTATAGTACGGGAGCCCTAGAACAAATTTTTTTGTGATTACTAACGAGGTAATTTTTTGTGAGTAGCTACATTTTGATAAGACGAACAACATGTTTTTTATTTTCGAAAAATCTCGAAAGTGGTAGCTAACAGAGATAGAAAGGATTTCATACTTTGGCTTGATGGTCCTAAAATACTTATGGATTGTTCTATTTGTAGGACAAGGTTACTCTTAAATTATATAACTATTAACCTACCAATATACAAAAAATTAGCTGGTTAGGGTTCCGTTTTAGGGTTCTGTAATCAACAAAACTTTTGTAATTATAAAAACTAATAAAATAATCAAGTGCGTCTCTATCTATTTCTTATACTTAGTTATTGTTTATTGTTATAAAATCAATATAAAAATTAACTTTCTAGTACAATTCCTACAGTGTATAATATTATAGTTTTTTGTTTACAGGTTCTCAAGGATCAACCTGTACTAATAGATTTCAGCAGTCAAGCTAACATAAAAACACGTAGTGAAGTAGTGCTAAAAAAAATAAGGTTCTTCAACAGAAAGTTAATAGACAGGCAAAGGAAATTGAAAATATGAAAGAATTAATAAAAGTTGTCAAAAATTATACTTCACAATCAGAAATTGAAAATATATTGCAAGGTAATTATGCAAATATATGTAAAAAATTCCATACTAGTAAAAAAAGACAGGTCACATATTATAGTGATGAAGTGAAATCATTTTCCTTAACTTTGCATTTTTACTGTCCGAAGGCTTATAATTACCTGAGAAGCATAATTTCTTTGCCACATGAATCAACATTATGGCGGGCGATTTCAAGTTTTAATTGTTCTGTTGGTTTTCTGTCAGAAGTAATAGAATATTTAAAATCAGAACTACCAAATAAGCCCTATTTAAAAAATGTGGCCATGATTTTTGATTCGATGGCCTTAAAAAAAAGATATTTGTTACTGTAATAAATTAGGAAAAACATTTGGCTATGTTGACCTTGGTGACACTGTCGTTGATGATCCTGAACAGCTTGCATCGGAAGCCTTAGTTTTTCAAATAGTATCATATTCAAATTATTTTAAATGCCCTATTGGTTACTTTTTTACTCCAAGTTCTTTGAACGCCGAATTGCTGGGACAATTGATAAATACTGCAATAATCTTACTGAGCGAAGCAGGAATTACTGTAAGGTCACTAACGTGTGATGGCGCCAAATGCAATATAAAGCCATACGAGTGTCTTGGTTGCTCATTTGAGGAAGGTAACATTAAATCCTACTTTCTTCATCCCAATGGAGTAACTAACGTTTATTGCCTTTTAGATCCGGCCCACATGATTAAACTGGCTCGAAACGTTTTTGCAGAAAAAGGCTTAGAATCACCAAACGGAAAAATTTCTTTTCAATATGTACAGAAATTGCATATGATGCAACAAGAAGAGGGTTTTAAGCTCTCTAATAAATTAACAGGAGCTCATGTCGCTTACCAAAACAAAAAAATGAATGTCCGTTTAGCTTGCCAAGTACTAAGCTCATCCGTTGCTGATGCAATTGAGTTCCTTTGCAATAGTGGGAATCCTAAATTCCAAGACAGTTCTGCGACTGTCGAATTTATCCGTATTTTAGATCGATTATTTGATAGCATGAATAGCCGATCTCCCTATGGCACTTATTTAAAGTCGCCATTAACAATACACAACCGCGATGTCTGGCAAACGTTTTTTGACGAAGCTGAGATTTATTTAAATAATCTTAAAATAGGAGACCAGCCATTAATGAAGCATACCCGCAAAACGTTCTGTTTGGGGTTCCTTGTGAACATGATTTCTTTCAAATTATTGTTTAATGATCTGACAACATTAGAAGAGAACCCGCTAAAATACTTACTAACTTTCAAATGTTCACAAGACAATCTAGAAATTTTTTTTTCGTGCATACGTGCTAGAGGGAGGACTCAAGACAATCCGAGCCCGCTAGAGTTCCGATATATTTCAATAAAATTATTGTATCGCAACTCGGTACGACCCAGTATAAGAGCAAATTGTATAGATGATACATTTAATACCAACCATGTCATGGAATTTCGAAGCAAAACCAGATCATTAATTGAAAGTCAAACTCAGGAACACAGTAGTGATGAAAGAGACATTTTTTCCGAAATGATAAATTCTTTAGAAAATTATCTATGCAGCGCCTATGAAGATAATGTGCTTTATTATATAACGGGCTTTATAATTCAAAAGATTAAAAAAAAAATTGCGAGTTTTGTCATGCTGTGCTCACAACTGAAAATAAAAAAAGTGATCATGACTATGCCCTGAATATAAATCAGTATTCAGCATTCACAACATTTGTCAACCGGGGTAAATTATGTTTTGCTTCGGATGCTGCATTTATGATCGTGAAATATGTTAATACATTATTTAAAAAAACTGTATCTATGTCACTGTTGTCAGTCGTTAACATTACAGGCAAATTGGTAATGGCTACACTACAAAAATTCCAACCCCAAGTACAAGAAATTTTTGTTCCTAAGCACCCTGTCACAGACGTATGTCTGGATTTACATGAAACTGAGGTTATAAAATATATAGCAAATAGTTTCTTAAAAATAAGATTGTCATCTTATTTAAAAAATGACATACAAAAGAAATTAGGCGATTTCAGGACTAAACGCCAAAAACTGCATAAAACAATTTTATTTTCACATGTATAATTACTGTTAGGGCTTCTTGCTCATAAGCTTCTTGCTGTTGTGTATAGTTATAGTATCCTATGATTGTAAATGTGTGGTTTTTAATCTATTTTTAATAAAACATTTGCATATTATTTAGTTTTTTTTTATATATTGACTAGCTGTTGCCCGCGACTTCGTCCGCGTTGTTGACGCGGATTAGTATAATGACAAAGATGGATAGTCCGCAAACAAATATGAAAAAAGTAAAATATAACCTCCTCCTTTTTGGAAGTCGGTTAAAATGTAGCCTAAGTTACACCTTACTACATCAGCTATCTACCAAAAAAAGTCCCGGCAAAATAGCTCCAGCCGTTTCAGAGATTAGCCGGAACAAACAGACATACAGACACTACTTGTTTACTAAGGCTACTTGTTTGTCCTAGAATATTCAAAACTTTGGTTACCCTAAAGAAAAGGGATAGCACATAACAATGACGTCATCCAAGGACATATTTTTCAACTTCAATCTATTGTTCACTATGAAACCTCCATTAGGGTGTAAGCTTCTTGCTGTAGGGATATTCAATATTGCTATACTGTGACAATATCTTTGGTAGGTTCCCATGGTATTAATTACCTATACCTATTTAATCTGTGGAGTGTGACTTTTGTTGATGGGCAACGCTCCCTTTGCCTGTCCGACCATGGAGGTACACTATATCCTTAATCTGTGGTCCCGACCATTGAGATATTATACGAGAGAGCCTTATATCGGTGTATAAAGCATGTCAAAAGCGTGTAATGTTATGTCCTACTTACTCGGATATAACAAAGGAGTCGGTCTGCGTATTTCATGTAATAAAAGTGTTAATAAAGGTTTTTAGTGCGCATTTTATGTAAGATATTGTTGAGTTTTGTGGTTCCGCTAAATAATAAACCATAAGAATGGCCAAAGAATGCCTCAAACACGTGGATTTAACATTAAATACGTAAGTTTTGAACAACGTTTTTTAGGCTTTTCAATTGGTATTTTTGCAAGCTAAAAAGATAATTTATAAGTTTAATAATCTCTTATTCGTGCTATGTAAGGCATTAGTGCTAAAAATGTCACATCAATTAATAATTTGTCTACAAAAATTGCATAGCTTTTTACGTTTGTTTACGGATTCTCATTACTTGAACTATAGTTTATCGATATCATGAACTAAATGACTTTCTTTTCTGTATTATAATGTGCTTCTAAATGATCGACAAATAGAAATATTCAAGAAAAAAAACGCACACTACTTGTATGAAAATAAGCACAAAATGGCCACGCGATGACGGGCTATGGTTATCTTTATATATATATATATATATATATATATATATATATATATATATATATATATATATATATATATATATATATATATATATATATATATATATATATATATATATATATATATATATATATATATATATATATATATATATATATATATATATATATATATATATATATATATATATATATATATATATATATATATATATATATATATATATATATATATATATATATATATATATATATATATATATATTTAATCTGTGGTCCCGACCGGACGAATTAAAAAAAAAATGTTTATTTCCATTATTTGTCAGGAGAACGGCGGGAAACTCGAACGCGGGCGGTCGTGTTTTTCATAAGTCTCAAATTTTACTTGTTTAATAGTGTTCAGTGCGGGAGTATTGTATATATTTGTAAATATTTAGCTTTAGTAATCTATCTTGTATATTTTATTTCTTCTCGGTAAGTGTATTTATTTCTGTTTATACAATGAATCGACCTCCGGATCCGGGAGGCGGGAATTTTTGTGGCAATTCCACAACCTGGTTATTTTGTTACATTGGATTACGATGAGTGCAGTATGGACACAGAAGAGTTAACTCAAAGATCGTACAAACGATCTCGTAATGATATTACCGAAGACCTGTGTAAGCAATGTAACAAAGATACCAGAGATAGCGCGGGAAACCGTATAAGTTGTAAGTGTAGACTTGACAAGGAAAATCCATTTTAAATAGTTAATGGAATCAGGCGTTACTTTGCGGAAATCCATAGCTTAAAATTTAGTTTGTTATTATTTTTAGCAATATTCCGCGAAATAAACTTCCACCTTTAAGTAAATGAGTGAGTGTACGCATAGGCATGCGTACAGCACCTCCCTCCTCCCACACTGCCTATGTGTACACTCGCATGCAAGAACTTGCAAACACCACCACCACACAAGCAATAATGTTGGCAAATCCGTGCAAGGCCCCTCACCACCATGCAGGTTGAAAACCTCGACGCGCGTTTCGCTCCAACACCGGAGCATCCTCAGGATGTGGACTCTACGAACAACGTCCGTCAAGTGCCGCCACCGGCCAAAACACCGCCTTTTATACCCTATCGAGCCCCGCTACTACCCCCACTACCCTCACCAGTACCCCCGAACATATTAATAAGCGGTGACGTAGTCAAGCAAGTTTGGTCATTCAACAATGCAAATCTGTTATTTTTCTTTTCTTTTATGATCTCTAATTGTTCCAACACGCTCAGCCGAAAGCCTTTATCGCATTTATGTAAAACTTTATAGGAATGGCCATCGGGCACGGTATGATTACTATCTAAAAGATGTTTAGCAAAATGTGACTTATCAGGATGACCATTCCTATAAGCCGCGATATGTTCTTTATACCGAGTCTCAAAGCTGCGTCCAGTTTGACCCACATATACACTATCGCATTCAGGACAATCGATCTTATAGACACCGGACTGATATTTTTCATCAATCCGGTCTTTGTTATGACATAAATGATGTTTTAAAGTATTATTTGTCCTGAATGCGACATGCATATCGTTGTTTTTCATTATTTTGGATAAGCGAGCAGATACCTCTCCCATGTAGGTCAAACTGGACTTATATCTAACTACCTCCTTATCAATAGGACCTGCGTACAAAAACTTAACCAGTTCTTTCTTGTTTTTATTTTTCAAAATATTATTAATAATTTTTGGACTATATCCGTTGGATATCGCAATTTGGAAAATGATATTAAGCTCATTTTGATAATTATCTTTACTAAGAGGGATCGATAATAATCTATGAATGTAACTATGAAAGGCCGCGAGTTTGTCTCAGCTGGCAAAGTCACTTAATTTCATAACAAAAGAAAAGCTCTCATTTCGGCCACCTTATGCCATAAAAAATAGTCTACAATTAGTCAACAAAATTAAAGATGTGACTTTGCCACCTCGTTGCAAATTAGTTTCACTTGATGTCGATAGTTTATTCACTAATGTTCCACGTAAGGAAACATTGGGTATTTTAAGGAATGCATTAGAAAAACGTGTACCTCCTGGTGAAAGTAATGAATTGCTTACTCTTACTAAAACCTGCATGGAACAAAACTACTTTCGATTTAACGGCGAATTCTTTGTTCAACACGACGGTCTAGCTATGGGTTCACCTTTAAGTCCTTTGATGGCCGAAATATTTATGGACGATTTTGAACAAAGAAATATCGTCGTTAATAAAAGTATTTTATATTACTTTAGATACGTAGATGATTGTTTTCTTTGTTGGACGGGTACACAGAGACAACTGGACGTATTTGTTAAAGAACTAAATAAAAAACATATTAAAATTAAATTCAAATTAGAATGTGAAGATAATAACACCCTAAATTTTCTCGATATATCTATTACTAGAGTTAATAATAAACACAGCTTTAAAATCTTTCGCAAGCCGACATATACTAATACTACTATTCATGCATCGTCATGTCATCCTTGGCAACACAAACTCGCGGCCTTTCATAGTTACATTCATAGATTATTATCGATCCCTCTTAGTAAAGATAATTATCAAAATGAGCTTAATATCATTTTCCAAATTGCGATATCCAACGGATATAGTCCAAAAATTATTAATAATATTTTGAAAAATAAAAACAAGAAAGAACTGGTTAAGTTTTTGTACGCAGGTCCTATTGATAAGGAGGTAGTTAGATATAAGTCCAGTTTGACCTACATGGGAGAGGTATCTGCTCGCTTATCCAAAATAATGAAAAACAACGATATGCATGTCGCATTCAGGACAAATAATACTTTAAAACATCATTTATGTCATAACAAAGACCGGATTGATGAAAAATATCAGTCCGGTGTCTATAAGATCGATTGTCCTGAATGCGATAGTGTATATGTGGGTCAAACTGGACGCAGCTTTGAGACTCGGTATAAAGAACATATCGCGGCTTATAGGAATGGTCATCCTGATAAGTCACATTTTGCTAAACATCTTTTAGATAGTAATCATACCGTGCCCGATGGCCATTCCTATAAAGTTTTACATAAATGCGATAAAGGCTTTCGGCTGAGCGTGTTGGAACAATTAGAGATCATAAAAGAAAAGAAAAATAACAGATTTGCATTGTTGAATGACCAAACTTGCTTGACTACGTCACCGCTTATTAATATGTTCGGGGGTACTGGTGAGGGTAGTGGGGGTAGTAGCGGGGCTCGATAGGGTATAAAAGGCGGTGTTTTGGCCGGTGGCGGCACTTGACGGACGTTGTTCGTAGAGTCCACATCCTGAGGATGCTCCGGTGTTGGAGCGAAACGCGCGTCGAGGTTTTCAACCTGCATGGTGGTGAGGGGCCTTGCACGGATTTGCCAACATTATTGCTTGTGTGGTGGTGGTGTTTGCAAGTTCTTGCATGTGAGTGTACACATAGGCAGTGTGGGAGGAGGGAGGTGCTGTACGCATGCCTATGCGTACACTCACTCATTTACTTAAAGGTGGAAGTTTATTTCGCGGAATATTGCTAAAATAATAACAAACTAAATTTTAAGGAAAATCCAGTTAGTATGCAAGAATCCTCAGCCTCAGCACCTCAAACAGAAAGAAAGCATATTGGTAGAAGTTTATATAATGAAAACGATGTTTCCCCATATTTAGTTCATGTACAAAGAATTACGAAAAATTCCACTGATGGTACCCAATTACATCCCATCACTTTTGGCGACTTCTTAATTAAAAATAAAATCTATAATATTATTAATGGTTCTCTAAAAAAATTGGTCGAAACAGAATTTCTGTTTCATTTCAAAATTACAAATATGCTAATACATTTATTAATAATTCAATACTTACTGACAATAACTATGAAGCTTTTATACCATCTTTTAATGGAGTAAGAATAGGTATTGTGAGGGGTGTACCAGCTGAATGGTCACCTGAAGAAGTAATAAATAACATTTCTACACCTGCCGGTAGTGGTAAAGTTGTAAAGGTCAGACGCTTAAATTATAAAACAATGGTGGAGGGTTCTCCTGTATGGAAACCGACTCAGTCAGTTGTTGTTTACTTTGATGGTAGGGTTCTGCCAAAAAGAGTTTTATCTGTTACAATTCATTACCAGTTGAGCTTTACATCTTTCCCACTATACAATGCTTTAAATGTTGTCGGTATGGCCATACCAAAGCTCAGTGTAGGTCAAAATCAAGGTGTATCAAGTGTGGACAGGAACATGATATGGATTCTTGTATTGTTAATGAGCATGAATATTTCTGTTGCTTATGTTCTGGTCATCACATGGCTAATGACAAAATATGCCCTGAATTTAATAGGCAAAAATGTATAAAAATACACATGGCTGAACATTGTGTCTCTTATGCAGAGGCTAATAAAGAAATTCCTCCATCATACAAATCATATTCCGATATAATATTATCCACCCCTAAATTAATTTTACCTAATAACAATAATAATTGTTCATTTACTAATAGATCTTACAAAAAAACTGTAATTGCTAAGCCTCGTGCTCCATATAGACCAACAAAAAAATATGATAAAATTGCCCATAACAATGTGATAAAAGAGTTTTCTTTTGATAATTTAGAAAAAAACACAACACCAGTACATAAATACAATAAAGATAATAATAATTATAAGAATGAACTTACTTCACTTACAGATGTAATATCATTATTACAAACCCACTCGCAGAACAATAATATACCGTCCATCGTTGCCCCTTTAATACAATGCATAATTAATATTCTACAATATGGACCAGATCATTCAGTGGAACGCTCGAAGTGTAGTTAATAAAAAAAGTGACATAGCTTATTTATTAAGAAATTATAATCCTTTTTTATTTTCTTTCTCAGAAACTTGGCTTAGGCCAAGTAATACTTTTAGATTTAAGAATTATAATACAATTAGAGAAGATAGGTTAGACGGCTATGGTGGTGTAGCTTTTCTCCTTGAGAAAAACTACCCTTTTAGCCTTATTGATATCCCTGTACATAGTTCAGAACTATCTATTATAGCAATAAGTGTAAATAATATATGTTTTGTATCTGTATATATTTCCCATGCCTCTATTAATATTTTAAATGAATTTAATAACATTTTAAGCTCTTTACCAAGACCTATAATTATAACAGGTGACTTTAATTGTCATCACCAGTCATGGGGAAGCTCCACTACTAATAGTTATGGTAACAAGCTGCTAAGTGTTTTGGACCTGAATAATCTATGTGTCATAAATTCTGGTGAGCCCACAAGGCGCACTAGTCCAACAGAAGGCAAAAGCGTTGTTGACTTGACTATTTGCTCCCCACAGTTTGTAACACAATTAACATCTTCAGTTCTATCCTCTACTTTCAGAAGTGATCACTTTCCCATATTAACTTCCTCTCCTTTTAATAATTCTCAGACTCCTATTCAAAATGTTAGATTATTTCCCAGGTATAACCTCAATAATGTCACCGATAATTGTTGGAAGAAATTCAGTAGTAAAGTCGATATAAAATTGTCACAGATATCTCCAAGTGAAGATGACTTTATTGATGCTCTTGTTTTTACAGATGTTTTGATAGAAAGTGCTAATGAAGTTTTTCCAATTAAAAATGAATCATCTTCCATTCCCAGTCCACCATGGTGGGACAAAGAGTGTACGGAAGCTGTAAAAAGGAGAAAAAAGGCTGAAAGAATATATAGTACAAATATGTCTCTTGAAAATTATTGGACATTAAAAAACATTATAAATAGCACCAAATTACTTTTCAAAAAGAAAAAATCAGAAAGTTGGCAAAAATTTTGCTCGTCTCTGTCCCCGAATTCACCTCCATCTGTTGTTTGGCAAAATATTAGGAGGTTCAAATCTGCATACAATACTTCTCATTCTGTTTCTCTTCCCAGCTTTATTGCAAATGATTTTCTTGACAAGCTTGCTCCTCCTACAGTTAATCTTCGTATCCTATCAGCTAATAACAATAGTACAATAGATGAAAATGAAGAGTCTTCAGAATTAAATTCCCCCTTTACCATGACTGAATTGAAAAATGTACTCTCGTATGTATCGGATTCCTCTCCTGGGCCTGATATTGGTATTTATTATTCATTTATTTCTCATCTAAACGAAAACAGTTTAGCAGTTTATCTTAAAATCATCAACTCCATTTTTGAATCTGGCAATATTCCATCTGAGTGGAAATGTCAACTAGTTCTACCCATTTTGAAACCAAACAAAGATCCTTCCCTCCCATCTTCATATCGTCCAATAGCCCTCTCTTCTGTTCTCCTAAAAATAATTGAACATTTAGTCAAAAACCGCCTGGAGTGGTGTGGTTCATTGAAAGTAACAGCTTGCTTTCTTCATCCCAATACGGTTTTCGGCGTAATAAAAGTACATATGACAACTTAAGTACTTTTACCACCGACATAAGATTAGCTTTCAGTGGAAATAAATTTGTTCTTTCAGCCTTTTTAGATCTTTCTAATGCTTATGATAGTGTCATTATATCAATATTGAAACGGAAACTAATACGTCTAAAAATTCCTAAAAAAATTATTGCATTTATTATAAACCTGTTAACTGATAGGTCTATTATTTTCTTTAATAATGGTCGTAAATATATCAGAATTGTAACCAAAGGTTTACCACAAGGCTTAGTTTTGAGCCCTCTGTTATATGACTTATATACTTATGATTTAGAATTGGCCATCGCAGAGTTGTTGGATGTTGATGCTTCGCAGTATGCGGATGATCTGACCTTATATGTTGTAGGGAGTAATGTTGATGAAGCTTCCGCTAAGTTAACAAAAGCCTTGTATTTTCTTAAGCGTTGGTTGGACAACCACGGCCTAGATGTATCCCCAACTAAAAGCTCCATAGTTCTTTTTAGTCGAATGCGCGTAACTCCTCAAGTTAGAATATTTTTTGATAACATGATCATTCCACAAAAAAACCATCATAAATTTTTAGGTGTCATCCTGGATGAAAAGCTTTCCGGAATTCCTCATTGTGATTATGTTGTAAATAGATGCGAAAAAAATGTAAATATCATCAGATGTCTAGCAGGCGTATGGTGGGGTGCCCATCCTTTTTATCTAAAATTAGTTTATAATGCTTTGATTCGCAGTATATTAGAATATGGCTCTTTCCTTTTGGAGCCTGGGCGTGTATCAGGATTTAAATCTTTAGACAAAATTCAAAGTAAATGCCTCAGAATTATATGTGGAGCAATGAAATCTAGCCCAATCAACGCTTTACAGGTTGAATGTTATGATCCACCTTTACATTTACGTCGTCAATATTTATCCGACAAATATCTATTTCGATGCCTTCAACTTTATGATCATCCTATTATTGGGAAGCTTCAGCAGCTTTCTTATCATGTTTCTGAAAATTCTTACTGGTTACATAAACAAAACCCGTGTGTAATTGTAAGTTATTTTAAATTTAAATCACTTGCTGCGCCTATTCATTCTTCTTCTAAATTACCGATTTTTTCTTCTTCATATGGGGCTCTTGTCTCCGCCCCAAATATTTTGACCATTAATATAGAAAAGAACTCTTTGCGGGCTAATGAAAAATTTAATGATATAATTAATACACGATTTAAAGATCATGATTATATCTTCACAGATGCTTCTAAAAGTAATGTTAATGGCCATGTTGGTATAGGTGTATTCCATTCCCAGTACAATATTGTCCAAAAAATCAAACTCCCTCCTGAATGTACTGTATTCTCTGGAGAATGCTTAGGGATCTTAAAAGCTTTAGAGTATATTTTATTAGCCAAACTTAAAAAATCTATAATCTTTACAGACTCTCTAAGTTCTATTCAAGCTCTTAACAAGAATCCATTTAAAATTAAACAACAACATCCTGTTATATTTGATATAAGACAGTTATTAACAGATTTTACCAAGAAAGGAACTTGAGTTTCATTTGCTTGGATCCCTAGTCATTGTGGAATAGAAGGAAACGTTAGAGCGGATTCTCTTGCTAATGAGGCATTAACGTGTGGCGATTTAAATCCATACAAAATCTACTACCCCGATTTATTAACTTTACCCAAAATTCATTTAGAGACGTCATGGAAATCGTCATTTGATCAAAGTCATAAACAAAAAGGAGCACATTTCTATAGTATTCAATCCGAAATAGTATCAAAACCATGGTTTTATAGTATGAATTTCAATAGAAAATGCAGTAGTATCATATCCCGATTAAGACTTGGTCACACGTGTTCACCAGACCATCTTGCTAGACTTAATATAATTAACAGCCCCTCTTGTACCTGTGGTGCTGAGGTTGGGGATGTCAACCATATATTCTTCACTTGTCCTCTTTACAACCGTTCCCATTTCCTTGATTCATTGTTAAAGAATAGTATTCCTTTTCCTACTTCAATAATTTGTTTATTACATTCTAGAAAATATATTATTTATAAGATATTAATAGTTGATTTTATATTACTTAATAATATTGAGATTTGATATTCTATTCTATATTAATTTTAAGTATTCTTTGTAAATTTATATTTTTCCTGATCCTGTCCTGAAGTCCTTTTTCCAAATTCCTCGTTTTTCGTCATAATTTAATTTTTTAACATTGTTTTTCCCGTTCGTCATTGGCAATGTACTAAGTGCATGTCATAAAAAAAAAAAATTATTTGTCAGTGATGTCACTTGTCAGATAACACCAAATTTTGGGGGAAATTAGATTTTACAAAAACAACAAAAAATCGGTACTAAAAGCACATTAAAAGCCAAAAAATAAATTTAAATGTTTAGTCCCTTCATTGAATAAATACGAATCAAGTTTTTGTCGTTTATTCCACAGATTAAGAGTATATATAGGTTTATTCACATTATCCGCTATAATTTTAAGGTTAGGGTAGCCCTTTCTGAGAAGATAATTAAATTACTAATAAGGCAATTTAATATTACATCTGTGTGGAATAACCGATGTAAAAAATTTAGGCTACCAGTCGTAAGCCGCACGATGTCTGAAGCAAACTCGTCTCCAAGTGCAAGAAATAAGGAGGAAAAGCCAAAACTAAAAATTTTAGCTTTTCATGGCTATAGGCAGAATGGGACTCTATTTAGAGGCAAAATTGGATCCTTTAGGAAAGCTGTGTCTAAATATGCTCAGCTAGTGTTTATATCAGCACCACATAGAGTAGCTACAGATGATGGGACCGGGGATGAAGGTAAAAAAACATTTTAATATATTTTAAATACAATTGATTTTATTCTACTTGTTTAATCTAATCAGCAAAAAATATGTGTCGTCATTTCAGATGCTAGGTCTTGGTGGTTTAATGCTGAAGACAACTCATTCAGTGGAAAATGTTTGGGTGGGCCTGCAATAGGGTTTGAAGACACTCTAAACTTAATCAAGGAAGTTGTGGAGGAGTATGGTCCATTTGATGGGTTCATGGGCTTCTCACAAGGAGCCTGCCTTGTTGGAATACTTGCAGCTATGCAGCAAAAAGGATGTATGTATTATTAGCAAAAGGGATGTACGGTATGTATTAAATTTTGTCTGTGTTTTTATTGAATATGAAATTCAAGCAAATTCTATAACTGTTTCAGATTTACCATACACATTTAAATTTGCAATATTTGCATCTGGGTTCAGATCTGGTAGTTTAGTACACAAGGGATTCTATGATGAAGACATTAATTTGCCTTCACTGCATGTGTATGGGGAAAGCGACTCCATAATACCTAAAGGTATGGTCTAGGAAGATCACTTATATAATATCATAGGGAAACAATATTTTTTCAATATTATTTATTACTTTTTTAAACTTTATCTATTTAGTAATATGAATAATATTCTTTTCCAGAAATGAGTGAATCCCTAATAAACCTGTTCACTAATGCGACAGTGGCAGAGCATTCGGGAGGGCATTATGTTGCATGTTCTGGTTCAATAAAGGAAGCTTATTTAGATTTTCTACATGAAAGATATCAAGATTTGATAGAGACCCAGCAGACATATGAAAGTAAAGACATATAGGTTCATAGTTACAAATTGAAAAGAGAGTAATGGAAGAAACAAAACACAGCTGATTTATATCCATCACTAATAAAGTAGAATTTAACATTTTTGTATATTCTTAAACATAGACTTCTAAGTCCTACCGCATCCTACAGCCTCTTTCATTGTGTATATTGTGTAGTACTGTTAGATTTCTCTCTTTTACAAAATAACATTTCTGAATGCCGAAATGTTTTATCAGTTTAATATTTCGTGAAAAAAAAAAGATGACAATTGACACATTCTAAGAAGAAGAAGGATCAACATAAATATAACCTAAAATAATAATTCATAAACGTTTACAATGTGCTGGTTTTGCATGTTTTTATAATTAAATTCTAATAAATATTATTATTGTATTTAATAATAATAGTTATTGTTTTTAAAAATAGATGATATATATAATATATAAATATAAGAAAAGAATATTAAAATGTGGCGTCGATATTTGATGTGGTTTGCTCATGAGCACATCGACTTTAGATTTCACGTAAGATCTACTAACTTAAAATTGTTTGTTACAATTTATTCACGATTTAATCCGATATATAATTCTAGGAAATACAAAGTATTATAAAACTGTTCGACATACCCATAAAGTTTGTGGAGAAACCGTGCACAAGCAAACCATATTGGATTGTTGAGGTACCCTCTGAGGAGCATGTTAAGCTTATCGCTTCCAGGTCAGTTTTACTCAAAAACTGCATCGAATTATGGTCCAGGGCGAAAACAGGAGCAAGATTACATTGTAATTTGAAACAGGCATTAATGAATAAAAGTGGAAAATGGATTGTTTGTGAAAGATCAGACGAAGATACCAGTGAATTGGATATTTGTCCTGGCGAGCTGATCAGCTCTTGCTGTAGCAGTCACATATCTTATAAAGTGCATGTAGAAACATTTTGTAACCATTTTTCTATGAAAGAAAAAGTTGATAAGATTGAGGTAATTATCATACAAATATTATTGATGGAAATATCAATTTTTAATGTGCCCGTGAGAATAAGCAATGCCTTGTCAATAAACAGACATAAATCATAATATAGATATCAATTGTTTATTTTTCACAGAAATTTAGCTACCTACCATTAAATGGTTCTGTAAATCTGAAGAAACCAGACATTACCCTAGCATATATTGAATTTTATGGAATAGATTGCAACAATGTGCCTGAAGAACCATATGATCTCTTTTTTGGTAAATTGGTAAGTTTAGAATTCATTACATGGAAAAGTTTTGTTACATTATTTTTGTTAAAATGAAAAATTCTTGAACTATTATTGTGTGTGTCTAGATCTAATAAAATTTTCAGGTAGCAGATGGCCAAAGAGACCTTATACAAGCACATTCATTGAAAAAACGTAAATTCATTGGAAACACAAGTATGGACGCACAACTGTCTCTGATTATGGCCAACCAAGCACAAGTGAGCAATGGTCACATAATACTTGATCCTTTTGTTGGATCCGGGTCTCTGTTCATTGCAGCCGCTCATTTTGGTGGTAAATATTTTTTTTTGAATGTTTACTTGAGGAAGAGAAAAATAATATGTGTATGATTACAATACAGTTCAAACTTTCTCTTCAAATCTTTCCTTTTATTTAGTTAAACTGATATTGAATTTTGTTTTAGCTTATGTATGGGGCTCCGATATAGATTACATGATGCTTCATGCAAGAACTAGGCCTACTCGTTGTGGACAAAAGGTATTAATGTATGTATAGCATATTAAGGGTTCCTGAAATATAATTCTTGGATATATTTACATAAAGTAGAACTTATTTTGTTTTCATTTTGCATTTGGGTAATTTTTAGTAATGAATGTTATTTCTTCTAATATTTTGGTATTAGGTACGGACCAAGGAAGAGAATATAAGGAGTAACATGAAACACTATGGCAGTGAGTCTAGATATCTGGATGTCATTGTTAGTGATTTTTCTCTTCCAATGTGGAGAAGTGACCTTAAATTCGATGCTATCATTACAGACCGTAAGTTTCTCATAATAAAAATTAATTAATACAAAAAGGGTTTTAAAAATAGACTACTTTTAAATCCCATTCCTATTTCAGCACCCTATGGAGTCCGAGAACCGACAGAGAAGATAGGCATAGAGCGAGACAACTATACTCTGTCTGAGGAACATCTAGAGCACCATGTGCCATCTAAAGTAGAGTATGGTCTTCCCCAGTTGTACAGTGACTTGCTAAATTTTGCGGCGAGACATTTAGAGTTACACAGAAGACTGATTTGCTGGTATCCCATTGTAAGGTAATTTTTTTATTGGAACTGAGTTTGAAACTAAATTATTATTTTTCCTGTATGTAATTTAGAATAAGAGTGAGCTGTTATCAGTTAACTAGAAGTAAAGCCTTGTAATGTAGCATGTCTTTACATAATAATTTCCAATTTCTAAGTACTGTGTATAAGAGTGGGTTGCACGAACTAACTTTGACTTTAACCGGAAAAATTGACAGATGTCGTATGAGCTTATAGGGTGTTTGGACGCCATATTTAACTTTAACTTTAACCACGCCTGTGGTGCAACGCAGCCTAAGGAATCAGCAATTTACAATAATTATTATTTTGCAGATCAGACTATAGCGATGAGGAGCTTCCCTTACATCCATGCCTTGAACTGGTTGCAAATTCTGAGCAAGTGTTGTCCAAGCTGACAGCCCGACGTTTGCTAACTTATGAGAAAATAAAAGCCTATACAAGTGATGTTCATATTGACAAGAGTATGATGATGCCAAATTTTCGGTATGTATTGGATCTGTTGACTTAAATTAACAGGGCAATCTAACAACTAATAATAATCTACCAATAGCGTATCCCAGTCCGCGCCCACCCATTCCCATTCCCCACTGTCTCCTAAGTCCTAGCTCCAAAGAAAATCGTAAAATATACCAAAATACTGTAGTGGTTTCTATTTTTAGGGAGAAATATTTTGCAATGGGTGAAATATCGCGACGAGAGAAAAAAGAAAGGAGAGCTGAAGAAATTGCACAGACTCTTTGTATAAAAAGTCAGAAAAATCTATTGAAAAGTGAATAAATTATTAAAATCACTTAGGTATATATCAAGTCTTTCATTACCTTTTTTACCTCGGTTTTGTTTGTTTTCAACTTGAAGAGCTGACAGTAATAAATGATAATTATTATCAGCTTTTCAAGTTACAATGATGCAATGATCAATTATTATTGTATAGGACATAGGTAATTAATCATTCTTAGAGTAGTGCTGATTTAAGGGGAATACTAACATTTTACAATTCAATATAATTAGCCAGATAGACCATTTAGCAATGTTTTACCATTAACTAAAAAAATTATTTACCTACCACTGAGAATGACTGTTGAGTGACGAATATTGACTACTATTTACTACTAAAAGTATTTAATTGATGAACGAAATAAATTGTAAGTACTGCATTACATAAATTACTTTAATAGTTTATTACAACACTTTAACATAAATAACCAAATGTAATGATACTGTAAACAATATTATTGTGGTAACATTTCTTCGGGTTCAAATCTGCTGAGGTTCAGGCACTCACATGTCCTCCCTCGCGGATTTCATCTCGCTCACACATGTCCCTCTCAAGATCTCCCCTCTCAGTTTTTATCTCTTTCATATGTGTCATATTTTGTCTCTATCTTTGTGTATTATATTGTCTCACTCTAACTAATCAAATTTTGTATATATAGCCGTAAGATTTGTAAATAAATCACTCACTTCTGAACCTACAGTCGAGAATCATTTATCTCCTGTACCAAACTCTTACATTATAATTATTTATCCTAGTTCCATGTATTGAATTCCTTTACTACTCTAACTGCGCTGCACTCAGAGTGTAACGTTGATCAGAGATAAACTACGATAACATGGCGCGCCCCTCCAAAATTCAAAACGTTTGAAGTGCGTTGTCTTACGCGGTTGGCTAGTTATGATTAGTTGACTGACCAACAAATCTTGGTAATAACTAATAAGTGACATTAAGTGAAATATTACGAGTACTGGTTGATTGGTTAATTGGCACAACTACAAACAAACTCTTTCATAAGGATGTGACTACACACATTGTAACAGTAATTTGGAGGGGCGCGCCATATTATCGTAGTTTATCTCACACACCCTAATACATATAACTTAAACTCTTTCACAGAAAACAATTAAATCTAATAAACATTTGTATTTGGTACAAAGATACATATAATCCATAATATACCACAAACTTTTTTTTTAAATTAGTACAAAATGTCTACTGTTAGTATAAATTAGGGAATGTTACTCGTTAATAGCGAGAGCGACCATCATCTCGTGTAGCACGGCGGAGTCACATTTCTCACGCTGCGTGCGACTGATCTGCGCCTGAGTCCATTGAGATAACTTCCACAGCTCCTTGCGTTTGCCGCCGGTTTTGTGCCCGTTCAGAAGATTGTTGGTGGTCTGTAATAAATAATAATACAGAAAAAGTAATTAAGCATATTTTTTAAGTTCTAGATTACCCAGAGAACTTCATATCACCTTACTCCTAATATTAACCTTCCCTGGATTTCCACAATTTTTTCAAAACTAAAATTTGCCAAAACGGTTAAGCCGTTCTCGAGTTTTACTTGATAACGGCTCAGCCAGATTAAAAAAAATTAAATTGTATAAATTGATTTGCATAAATTGGTAATGCACTGCAATCAGTAACACATCTTTGAAAATACATGATATTTTAGTATTTATCACTTTTACAATTATTCAGACAATGTTTTCTACAGTGTTAAATCTGTAGATAAGACCTGTCCTATGGTGTACTTACTAAAAACAATCCAAGTAAAGCTCTCATGTTGTCTGGATTCAATTTTAAAGCTTGACAATAGTATGTTTTAGCTATTTCCATGTTTTCCAGACCACCCTGTAATACAATTAAAACTAATGTAATATCTGAGGCCACGGATCACGTTGTAAGCTACATTAGCATACACTAAGAGGAATAATATTTTATAGCAGTAGAATATTCATTACCATTGTATATCTAATGTCAGCTAAACGCTGATGAAAGAGGTGATTGTGTGGTTGATGGAGAATCAACTCTTCCGTGCAGAAGGCTGCCTTTGAATAATCCTGTGTTTGAAGATACAATTCTGAGAGCTCTTGCCAAGCTTCCACGTCAGACATAAACCTTAAAAAATATTATAATATATCTAAGTTTTTTTTTTAATATTTTATATCTAAGAAAATTTTGTTCACAATTTTGTTTACTAATCAAATTTTTTGGATGTTGGTCACATAGAAACTGAACCCTTATTTTTAAAACTGTACTTATTATACTTACTTTTTCAAGTAATCCACCAATTCTTTTATGGTTTCAGCAATAAGGCCCTGTGCTTTAAATATAGCAATACGACGTTTCCGAGCCATTGAGTTAGTTTCATCTGCTTTTATAATATTATCATATATTTCTAATGCTTCGTCATACCTGAAATAACAAAGTTTAGTTTTTTATACTAAGCACAGACCAAATTTGTTTCTGGTAATACCAGGGTAATACATACAAAACTCCACTGCAACTACTTAATACCCCTTTACTAATAAAAATAAACACTTGTAGCTTACACAATGTTTTATTATTGTCTATGAAACAACATTCTAACACACATTTCAACAAAACACGGTGGAAAGTATGCGTTTCTATCAATAAAAGGTTTAAGCAATAATAAATATTACTTACTCCTCAGCTGCTTCAAATAACATTCCTTGGTATCTCATAACACGCATGCTGCCAGGAAACTCTTTAGCCAGCATTGTAATCCACTCATTAGCCAATTGGTATGCATGATAATCCAGAGCTGCATTTATAAGTTGCTCGAGGATAATGTACTCTAAAAACAAGATATATTGAGTGATACTTGAGTGAAAATAGAACAAAAATGAAGAAAAATTGTAGTTTTTGCAATTTACTATAACTATATTATTAACACCTCCATTGTGGGTATCGCAGACACAAAAGATTTTCAATTGTTATGCGGCAGCCGGCTGCCGCTTGGGGATTAATGGGTTAAAATATGCTCCATTTTAAATTATTATCACCAACAATAATAGATTGTTTATAATAATTATGGCTTATAATATTGGCTTTAATGTTTATACGTGTGGCTTTCATAGTGTCTGTGGCATCATTGTGAATAGGGTTGCCAGGTCGCTAAACCGAAAAGCCGGACAAAGCAGTCAGCTTGGTCGGACATTAGCATAAAAAAGAGTTGCTTTTGAGTACTTACAATCTAAACATTTTATATACAAATTAACGTGTGTACACCCTACGAATAATAAAAATTAAGGAAAAGTAACTCCATCAAAAAACATGCTCCACAATACTTGTCAAAAAAGTGTACCTTAGGTACACATTTCAATACATTTGCAATATTTAGGTGGCCTTGAGCAGTATAAGGCCGCGTTTCCACTGAAGCAGAGCGGAGCTTAGCGGTGCCGAATTGACCAATCACCATGCTCTAAATGTCATTCCGCTGGAATAGCACGATTGGTCAATTCGGGCACCGCTAAGCTCCGCTCCGCTTCAGTGGAAACACACCCTTAAGGCTGACGTTACATGACAGTTCGAAAGGAACCAAATTTAAAATGGTAATAGTATGGGAGTTATGTTTCCTTAGTTTTTATTCTTTGTAGTGTACACAGTACAAATTTTCTGTTTTATTAAAACAGTTCAATCCTTTGATCGTGGATTCTTGCAAATATATTGTTTACATGGTCGAATTCGACCGCTTGGGAGTAGATAGGTTAATATCTAATCGCTATACAATTTTACATCTCATTAGGTGTAAAACCTTCTAAAATTTTTGTTTTGAGGTTCTACAAAGGTGAAGTGGCTTTTCCAACTTATCAGACAAAGACAGCAACCTGGATAACGAAAAGTTAATATTCTAATTGTAACATAAAAGTATGGAGGAAATTTCCGTAAATTTCATTACACTTACTTTCTGTACCCAAATTATTAATTTTGCTTAATACCAAATCACTCATATTTTGTATATCTGCACTTTTTCTCTGATTGCTTTCACGCTGCTTGCGCAGAAACTCCAACGCATCTGTAATTTGAAGACAATTGAATATACATATATTAATAATTACTTTCCTCTTAGTTACATCAGGGAGAACCAAATTCCATACACGATTATTGTAACGTATACTGAAACATTGTACTTAGAAGATAATAATATGATAGGCAACTTTACAGTTACAACGATTGTTAAATCGATAGTTGATATATAAACTATTAGATTATATAGGTAACACAGGTTTTTAGAAGAGTAGTTATAAGATTAGAAGCCAAAGTTATTACTTAGTAATAATAATATGCATACCATCTACAGTAAAGTTATCTGTAGTCTTCATGATGATGTATGTAATGTGTATGTACGTATCGCACAAATATTAGCCAGAATGTATGTATGAACGTTTAGTTTATGATTGAGAACTGAAATAAATATTTTTTGTTTTTTGGTACATAGCTATAGGTACTAAATTAATTACAATTTTTTATGATTTTTGAGTTTTGACTTTGACACGTCTTGACCACACAAATCACAATTAAGAGTGGGTTGCATGAACTAACTTTGACTTTAACTGTAACTTTAACTTTTACCCCAATGCAAAATGTCAAATCTTTGGATAAAGTTAAAAATGGACGCCATCAAGACGCCATATTTAACCATAACCGAGCTCGACAAGGTTATAAATGCAGGTGGCGAAAAAAGGAACTAACGCTGTCATCATACAAAAACGCCATTTTTGACAGTTCTCCCTTACCAGCAGCGCCCCCGCCCACCTTCATTTACAACCTTGTTGGACCAGCTGTCATCTGTCAATTTCTCCGGTCAAAGTTAAGGTTAAACTTTAAAGTTAAGGTTAAAGTTAAAGGACGCCATATTTAACTTTAACCTTAACTTTAACCACGCCTCTGGTGCAACGCAGCCTTAGACTGGGTTGCACGATCTAACTTTGCCTTTATCTTTAACCGGAAAAATTGACAGCTGATGTCGTATGAACATATGGGGTGTTTGGACGCCATATTTAACTTTAACTTTAACCACGCCTCTGGTGCAACGCAGCCTTTTTTTTTTTTTCTTCTTCTTTTTTGGCAACTTGACACAAAGGATGTGTATGTTGTGCCACAGACAAGGTAAAAAGGTAAGGAATATGGCGGGAAAACCATATTCCTCCTATTATAATTTTCATCATCGTTTTCATATTGTATCGTCAGGTCTAAAGTCTAGTCAAAGTCTAAGTAAAAGTCAATACAGTCACAGGAGTCAGGTCGGTCGATTCAGTAAAGTGGTAGACGCTTTACTGAGCATTTCGATGGAGTTTTGGAGGGAACACAAAATAGCACGTTTCTGGATATTACATCACTTTCCTACACTTGTGCATGAACACGAATATCTAATGGTTAATATTCTACCAATATTACACATTAAAAACCCAGCTAACACAATTTTAGGAAAATAATACAAAAACACAACAGCACTCTTTCACATGCCCGCCAAAACTCCAACGCAGCCTTTTTTTTTTTTTTTTTTTCTTCTTTTTTGGCAACTTGACACAAAGGATGTGTATGTTGTGCCACAGACAAGGTAAAAAGGTAAGGAATATGGCGGGAAAACCATATTCCTCCTATTATAATTTTCATCATCGTTTTCATGTATCGTCAAGTCTAAAGTCTAGTTAAAGTCTAAGTAAAAGTCAATACAGTCACAGGAGTCAAGTCGGTCGATTCAGTAAAGTGGTAGACGCTTTACTGAAACTTTCGATGGAGTTTTGGAGGGAACACAAAATAGCACGTTTCTGGATATTACATCACTTTCCTACACTTGTGAATGAACACGAATATCTAATGGTTAATATTCTACCAATATTACACATTAAAAACCCAGCTAACACAATTTTAGGAAAATAATACAAAAACACAACAGCACTCTTTCACATGCCCGCCAAAACTCCAACGCAGCCTTTTTTTTTTTTTTTTTTTTCTTCTTTTTTGGCAACTTGACACAAAGGATGTGTATGTTGTGCCACAGACAAGGTAAAAAGGTAAGGAATATGGCGGGAAAACCATATTCCTCCTATTATAATTTTCATCATCGTTTTCATGTATCGTCAGGTCTAAAGTCTAGTCAAAGTCTAAGTAAAAGTCAATACAGTCACAGGAGTCAAGTCGGTCGATTCAGTAAAGTGGTAGACGCTTTACTGAAACTTTCGATGGAGTTTTGGAGGGAACACAAAATAGCACGTTTCTGGATATTACATCACTTTCCTACACTTGTGCATGAACACAAATATCTAATGGTTAATATTCTACCAATATTACACATTAAAAACCCAGCTAACACAATTTTAGGAAAATAATACAAAACACAACAGCACTCTTTCACATGCCCGCCAAAACTCCTCCACCATTCCAACGCAGCCTTAGAGTGGGTTGCACGAACTAACTTTCTTCTTCTTCTTTAAAAATGGCCTTCCTTGAGGAATAGCCAATGTCAGTAAATTGGTGACGTAAAAAGAATACTATTGTCGATGATGAAAACTTTGCACTATAGGTAGTGGGGTTTGTGAAAGTACAAGGTAAAAAAAAAAAACATTAAAAAACCAGATACTCGTGATTCGTGAATCAGTTTCCTTATTATAATAAATCTGAAACAATACAAAACATGCAAAAATTAGTTTATTAGTATAACACACACAATTCTACAATTTAATATTATTATTGTTAATAAAATTACATAGAATATCTACAAAAGGAGTATGAACTAAGGATAAAAGGGAACGGAAATCAGAAGGACGAGGGATATTAGGGGGTAGTGAATCGTATAGTGAAGACAGACGGTTTGGACAGCTAAAGAAAATATGTTCAGTAGAGCCTTTGTCAAGTCCGCACTCACATAGCGACGAATCTCTAACCCTAATTTTGTTGAGGAAGACAGGAGTACAGGAGTGGCCTAAACGTAATCGGCAAACTGTGGAGGTTACAGACTTTTTAGCCTTCCTGTATTTAAAAAACCAAGGCTTTACTGGTACCTCACTTTGCAATGAAAAATAAAATGTACCCTTAATCCTTCCTGATGCAGTCCAATATGCATTCCAATCAGTCAGCAAATGTTCTTTACCTAATGGGATAAGATCGTTACAGTAAATTTTGGAGTGGCCAGGACCACCCGTGTGAATAGCCTGTTTTGCATAAAAGTCAGCGCTTTCATTGCCAACTATACCGCTGTGCCCGGGGATCCAAACCATCTCAACCCGTATATTTTGCGAGTGGCATTTAAAAAAGAATATGTCTAATTTTAACTATAAAAGGGTATTTAAATTTAGACCGAAAAGGGTTGGCCAAAATAGCCTGAAGGCAACTTTGTGAGTCAGAAAAGATGTCAGAATTATTAAGGCGGTGAGATTCTATAAATGATAGAGCTTCAAGAATTGCCACAGCTTCCCCAGAAAACACAGAAGATGTAGCAGGCAGTTTGAAATTAAGGATAACATTGACTTTTGGTATCCACACTGCTGAACCCACACAACCTTGATTGTCAAGTTTAGACGCATCAGTGTAGATGTGATACCAGTTTTTATATACCGAATTAATAATATCTTTAAATAGACTATTGGCAGATGGAGAGTTTTTAGGGATACCAGAGCTAAGTGAAATACAAGGAGGATTAACAAGGGATTTATAAGGAACTTCATAAATAGGGAGCAATTTATTTTGGTACACGGGACAGGGTAAACTAGTGAATTTTTGGTAACTTTTAAGTAAACAGGAGGGTCTTTATGAGTCCAGTAAGATGAAGAGTGGAACAATTGAGATAGGGTATGTAACTTAGAAATGAGAGGGTGATGGGCGAATTGAAGGGCCTTGAAGAGGTATCTTTCCGATAGATATTGACGTCGCAAGCTTAGGGGAGGATCTGCACACTCAACCTGTAGGGCATTATTTGCAGTTGATTTCATCGCCCCAACTATCAGACGGAGGCACTTAGATTGGATTTTGTCCAATTCTTTCAGAGCAGACTTGTTACAGGGCTCTAGAATTATAGATCCGTAATCTAAGTGACTTCTAATTAACGCGTTATAAATTAATTTCTGAGTGTAAGGGTGAGAGCCCCACCATACACCAGAGAGACATCTGATGATAATAATGTTTTTTTCACATTTTTTGATGATATGGTTTACATGATAAGCCCCTGTCATTTTGGAATCTAAGTAAACCCCAAGGAATTTGGTGTTATTAGAAACTGGAAAAACCATACCATCAAAAGATATGCAAACGTCAGGGATAGACCTACGCCTGGAAAAAACGACAACGTTGCTCTTTTCCACGGAAATGCTAAGACCATGATCAGTCAGCCACTCTCAAAGGTAAAGAAGGGCAGAATTAAGACCTCTGAAACAATTTTGGAAGAAGCATAAATGGTTATGTCGTCCGCATATTGGGAGATTTTGCAAAAGGACAAGACGGGTAAATGTAAATTATAAGAGTAAAGGGTATATAGGGAGGGACTAAGGACCCAACCTTGGGGGAGACCTTTCCAAACCAATCTAGAGATGGGAGCAGAATTTTCATGGGAAATAACTATGGACCGACCGGAGAGGGAATTACAAACGTAGTTAGCTATCTTTACAGGAATACTCAGCTCTAACATGGTCTGCCTGAGCACCGTAAGTAGGACGTTATCATATGCGGACGACACATCCAAAAATACCCCCACCAGAGTCTCTTCATTCGAGAAAGCAATTCGGATGTCTGAAACTAAAGTACAAAAGCCTTTACGAAACCCGAATTGATTTTCAGAAAAAATACCTTTACTCTCCAAGAACCAATCAAGTCTGTTTTTAATTAAATGCTCCAATATATTTGAGAGGGTGGAAGAGAGAGCTATGGGACGATAACTAGTTGGATTATTTACAGACTTGCCCGGCTTCAAAATAGGGAGAATAATTTGGCATTTCCATTCATCTGGCGGGCATTCTGATTCAAAGGTGGAGTTAAGAAAGTCGAGGATTAATTTTTGTGTACTAAGACTGCTATTAACAACAAAAGAGTATGGGATACCGTCAGCTCCCGGAGCAGAATCTTTAAGAGAATTGATAACTAATTTAACCTCTTCAAAGGAAAATGGGGCATCAAATTCAGTGGAAGGGGATGAAGAAGGGGACATGAATTTTTGGGACTCTTCATATGTCGGAACCCAAGGAGGGGCAAGTTTTTGGGAAAATTCATGTAACCAAGGAGAAGGATCATTAGATAGAGGATTAGAGATGGGGGAAAAGGATCCACGGAACTTTTTTAAATTGCTCCAAACTAAAGACGGGAGGGACTGGGGAGACAGGCTCTGACAAAAATTATGCCAACCCAGACGCTTCTTGTGAGACAGCAGCCGTTTTGTTTCCGCTGCTACTCTTTTGTAGTCATTATAGTTTTCCAAGGTCATGTTGGATGAAAAATTTCTCTCTGCCTCTTTGCGTTTTTTACATGCAGAGGTACACTCTTGATCCCACCATGGAGGAGAGGAGATACGGTCAAAATGAGAACTACGTGTAGGAATAGCAGCCTGCGCGCTTTCAAGAAGCGCCTGCGTTAGCCGGGGATACAGGACATGTACATTATTGCTGTTAACAGGAGGAAAAGAGGCAGTAAGGTCTTCAGTACGGATTTTAAATAAAGGCCAATCAGCCTCGGAAGTTTTAAATTTAAGTCTAGGAGGATTCCTGACTATATTGGGAATGGAGGAAAGGTGCCAAGTAATGATGATGGGAAAGTGGTCACTGCCACAGGAATTTGACTTAACTGACCATGAGACCTGGGAAGATAAGGAAGGGGAACATATAGATAAATCTACTGCCGTTCTAGGGTTCTGGGATGGGAGAACTCGACGGGTAGGAGCTCCATTATTTAAGATAACTAAGTTAAGGTCATCAAGGTGACTAATTAGTAAATCTGCAAGGGAGTCACGATTATGAGAGCCCCAGGCATGATGTTGCAAATTGAAGTCTCCTAAGAGGAAGAGAGGAGGGGGAATGAGGTTGATCATGGAAAAAAGATGGGAAAGGACTGAGGGGGTGGGGTCAGGAAGGTATACAGACAGGAAGGAAATATTGTGAATTCGAACGGCAGTAATAATAATAATAATAATAATAATAATCATTTATTGCAGGCAAGAAACCCATTAAAAAATACATAAAAATTAAAAATCAAATTAAAACTCAAAGTTAAACAATACATAATATTAAATACACTGTGAATAAATTTAAATAATAATATATAAAATAAGATGTTACAAAAATACGTTTAAAAATAATACTAAAAATCATTTCTGGTTTTTGTCGCGATGCACTGATAACCAGTAGGCAGGAAACGAATTCTCCGGACACCCGGTACACACACTGAGGATTTCGTTACTAGAGGAACGCACGCGAGCCCAGAATTCCGCAACTCGTGCCCTAACAACGGCGAAGTAATCGGGAACTCTGGCGTCGGCAAACATGCCCGAAGCACTACAGTATCTAGGGAGTCTCATAAGAATGCGGTATGCGTTATTATACTGCACTCTGATGCTACTCCTTACAGATTTAGAGCAGTTGGCCCAAAGCTGACACGTATAAAAGCATTGACAGTATGCCCTAAACAGTGTCAGCCTTGTCTCAACGCTGCAACGTGCAAACCGGCGCGCGAGCATGTTACACCGAACGGCCATTGCCCGTCTCTCACGAACAATGTCTTCATTGTCAGACAGATTCTCGGTCAGAATGTGTCCCAGGTACCGGAAACGCTCGACTCGCTGCACTACTTCTCCATCTAAATAAACCGGCGGGACCCTGTTATGTTAAAATTACTATGTGGAGGGAGAGGGATAGAATTAAACATCACAGACATAGAAACTAAAATAGCTGAACCAGCTCTTCCATCATTTCTGTCAACTCGGAGACAGGAGAAGCCAGGAACTCTGAATTGAGAACCTGGCCTCAACCAAGACTCCTGAATGGCAAAAATAATAAAGGGTTAAATTTATTTACAAAGTATTAAATATCATTGGATTTATTTCTAATGCTACGACAGTTCCATTGTACTAGAGTCCTCTGACCCATTATGTTTAGTGTTTATCTTTGTAATGTTTATAAGCTTAGTCAAGTTTTCACGGAGAGTATCAGACATGCCCATTCCAGTATCACTGAAGCGGGATAATAAATTTAATAATAGGGAAGAAAGGAGTTCTGGGAAATCATCGTTCTTGGATAGGGAGTTGTTTGGGAAAGCACATCCATTGGGAGACTCAGAAATGGGATTTTGAACAATAGCTTGATGAGCAAGACGGTCATAACCGGGTTGAGGAGTAGGAATAGTACGGCGAGGTGTATAAACTGTCTTTCTATAAGAAACAGTAGCAGAAGAAGGAGTGGAATGGCGGACTTGTGAGGGATTAGCTGAACGGGTAGACACAACATCTGTGTAAGCTCTTCGCACACTAGGGAACCTGGCTGAAGCCTCTGTATAGGAAATGTTGTGTTCCGACATAGCAGTCTTAATTTCTTTCTGTCATATGTACTCGGGACAGTTGAGATTGTTGGCAGAGTGAGCACCAGAGCAAAACAGACATGACACCACCTGGGTATTACAAGAGTCACCCTCATGGGGTTGTGTACACTTGTAACACCTAGGGTCAGACCTACAAAATGACTTTACATGGCCGAATCTGCAGCAACGATTGCATTGTATTACCGGGAGCTTATATAATTCGACTGGTAATGAAGTGAAATATAAATATGTATGGGGAGGAAGTTTCTGCCCACTAAAAGTTACCACAACAGTTTGTGTTGGAATCCATGATATACTACCGTTGGAATCTGTGGATTTGCGACACATACGACGAGCCTTGATAACGTCGCCATAGCCTGTAGGTACAGAACAGTTTAGTGCAAATTCCTCCATTGAGATATCAATAGCAACACCTCTAACTATTCCCATACGAGACACATTATACGACGGAATGGAAGCAGAAAAGCCTGCATCAGTAAGGATTGAAGAATCCAAGAAATTGTTAGCGTCATCTACATTTATAAACTCAACAGAGACCCTATTTCTACCTATGCGCTTAACCCCACCAAGGGCAACTGTAGTAATATTTTTCTGAAATAAATAGCGGCCGAACTCCATTGGACGGATCTGACTACTTGAGTCTGTCTTGGAAACATGCACAACAAAAGGAGAGGAGTCATTATGGGAGTACTTACGTTTATTTAAAAATTCTGGTTTTGCGAATGTATACTGGTCGTTATGGGTATTACCAGTTGAGGAAATGGGGGGATTGTATCTTGGTCTCTTGTTGGGAACATTTTCTGTGTCCACATCTGGGACAGTACTAAGACCATTCGGTGGCGTGACACAAACATAACCTCCACCGGGGTCCGGCAGATCGGTATCCATTTTACTATGTTAAAAGAACACTTACACACACAAAATAATACAACCAACACAAAAACACCACAAGAAGTACAATAATAACAGGAAATCACAAAAAAAAATCCAAGGATATGGCGAGAAAACTTTACAAATAGTCCAAACACTTGTAACAAGCACGCAGCCTAAGAGCAAAGTCCGAACTAACTTTAACTTTAACCTTAACTTTGACAACAGTGCAAAATGTCAAATCTCTGGTTATAGTTAAATATGGCGTCCAAACAACCCATATGCTCATACGACATCTGTCAATTTTTCCGGTTAAAGTTAAGGTTAAAGTTAAAGCTAAAAGGACGCCATATTTAACTTTAACCACGCCTCTGGTGCAACGCAGCCTTACAGTTTTTACTTTTTGACAAATAAACCAAGGAAAAAAGCGCGGGAACTTGATTAAGGCGGTCGCGGTATTTTTTCTTAAAATTTTAAAATTATTTTTTATATGTAAATAGTTAATTATATAGTTTATTTTTAGTCATATTTTCTCTCATTAGTAGTGTAGTTAAGTTTTATTTAGGTAAGTCTTCTTTTATTTTGTAGTTTATAAGAATACCATGGAGGAGCCCGACCCGGGGGGACCTGGTCCCCCCGTTGGTCATTATGTGACCATTTCTAATGAATCGAGTATGGATACAGATGCTTCATACTCAACAAACCCACGTAAACGTCCAGCTTTATCTAATAAGCGCTGTAGGAAATGCATGAAAAAAAATTAAAAATGACCCAAGAAAAGCTAAAAAAGATGTTAATTGCATGTGTTCTAGCGATTCTGAAAACAACATAGCTTGTAAAGACAATAATATAATAGCTGAGACACAGACAATTGACAATACCGCGAAAAACCAAGGCTTAGTTGATTCTAGGGTAAGTAGGTTAATATATAAAGACACTGATTCGACTCCATATGTAGTTCACATACAGAAAGTAACAAAATCTCCTAATGAAAATGTAAATTTTCATCGTATTGTTTTTGGGCATTATCTAAAGAAAAATAACATACAAAATATAATTAATGGTAGCATAAAAAAGATATCAAGAAATAAACTATCTATTTCCTTTTCTGTTTATTCGGATGCAAACAACTTTATAAATAGTCAACAATTAAGTGCAGATCAATATAAAGCTTTTATACCTTCCTTCCAAGTCAGCAGAATAGGCCTAGTCAGAGGGATTCCTGCTGATTGGTCCGACGAGGACATAATTAATAATATAACAGTTCCCGTTGGTTGTGGGGAGGGGGAGAAAAATAAGGAGATTAAAGAAAAAAACTGTTATCAATGGAACAACTCAATTTAATAAAACTGAGTCGGTTGTTATAACTTTTGATGGACAAGTATTGCCCAAGAGGGTATTTATGTGTTACAATGCCCTGCCTGTAGATCTGTATATATTCCCTACCATACAATGTTATAACTGCTGCAGATATGGTCATGTAAAAAGTCAATGTCGATCCAGTCCTAGGTGTTATAGGTGTGGTCAGGGTCATGTTGGAGAAAGCTGCTCAGTGGAGGAGGAATCTGTTTATTGCTGTATTTGTCATGGTTCACATATTGCTACAGACAGAAAGTGTCCGGAATATCAGCGGCAAAAATCTATAAAAGAGTCAATGGCACATAATTGCTTGTCATATTCTGAAGCCTCCAAACTCCATCCAACTGTGTCTAAATTGTTATATTCAGATGTACTTTTATCTTCCAATACTTTGTCAGCCCCTGTAAATATTCTAAAATCAAACTCTGTAAATAACAACATTAAAAATAATAGTAGTTTAAGTCAAAAGTCATACAAAAAAAAACAGTTTTTAAATCTGAACTAAACTAAACTCCTCGTAGACAGGAGTATGGGTATGATAGACAAGCTCATAAAAGTTTAGTAAAGGACTATAATCCTCCATCAGGAAGTAATGGATCAGCCTATCCTACACCTAATTTTGATATTAACTCTATCCAAGACACTATTATAGCCTTAAACAAATTAATTACATCCCTATCTACTTTTTCACCGTCCAACGTAGCTTTACTGAATACAGAATTAAATAGTAATAATACATCCAATAATGGACCATATAATGCAATGGAATTGCCGAAGCGCAGTTAGTAAAAAACATGAAATCTTATATCTAATTAATAAATATAAACCTTCTATTCTTGCCTTACAAGAGACATGGCTAAAACCGGAATCTCTGTTCAAGATTTCCGGGTATACCTGTCTTAGGGAAGATAGATCAGATGGGCATGGTGGTACAGCCTTGCTCATCAAACATCATCATTTATTTCGTTAATGGAATCAGGCGTTACTTTGCGGAAATCCATAGCTTAAAATTTAGTTTCTTATTATTTTTTTAGCAATATTCCGCGAAATAAACTTCCACCTTTAAGTAAAGGAGTGAGTGCACGCATAGGCATGCGTACAGCACCTCCCTCCTCCCACACTGCCTATGCGTACACTCGCATGCAAGAACTTACAAAAACCACCACCACACAAGCAATAATGTTGGCAAATCCGTGCAAGGCCCCTCACCACCATGCAGGTTGAAAACCTCGACGCGCGTTTCGCTCCAACACCGGAGCATCCTCAGGATGTGGACTCTACGAACAACGTCCGTCAAGTGCCGCCACCGGCCAAAACACCGCCTTTTATACCCTATCGAGCCCCGCTACTATCCCCACTACCCCCACTACCTTCACCAGTACCCCCGAACATATTAATAAGCGGTGATGTAGTCAAGCAAGTTTGGTCATTCAACAATGCAAATCTGTTGTTTTTCTTTTCTTTTATGATCTCCAATTGTTCCAACACGCTCAGCCGAAAGCCTTTATCGCATTTATGTAAAACTTTATAGGAATGGCCATCGGGCACGGTATGATTACTATCTAAAAGATGTTTAGCAAAATGTGACTTATCAGGATGACCATTCCTATAAGCCGCGATATGTTCTTTATACCGAGTCTCAAAGCTGCGTCCAGTTTGACCCACATATAAACTATCGCATTCAGGACAATCGATCTTATAGACACCGGACTGATATTTTTCATCAATCCGGTCTTTATTATGACACAAATGATGTTTTAAAGTATTATTTGTCCTGAATGCGACATGCATATCGTTGTTTTTCATTATTTTGGATAAGCGTACAGATACCTCTCCCATGTAGGTCAAACTGGACTTATATCTAACTATCTCCTTATCAATAGGACCTGCGTACAAAAACTTAACCAGTTCTTTCTTGTTTTTATTTTTCAAAACATTATTAATAATTTTTGGACTATATCCGTTGGATATCGCAATTTGGAAAATGATATTAAGCTCATTTTGATAATTATCTTTACTAAGAGGGACCGACAATAATCTATGAATGTAACTATGAAAGGCCGCGAGTTTGTGTTGCCAAGGATGACATGACGAAGCATGAATAGTAGTATTAGTATATGTCGGCTTGCGAAAGATTCCAAAACTGTGTTTATTATTAACTCTAGAGATAGATAAATCGAGAAAATTTAGGGTGTTATTATCTTCACATTCTAATTTGAATTTAATTTTAATATGTTTTTTATTTAGTTCTTTAACAAATACGTCCAGTTGCCTCTGTGTACCCGACAAAGAAAACAACTACAACTGCCGTAGTTAATAAGAAAGATAACATGGTTAAGGGCCTACTAGCCAACGAAACCAAAGGTACTCCTTCCGGTTCTTCTTTTAACCCCGAAAGAGTGGCTTTGAGGTCATTAAAACAAACAATAGATAATAATAATTTAGTAATATCGAAAGCGGATAAGGGTAACACAGTAGTAGTGATGGAGCGCGACGATTATTTGGACAGAGTTAATGACGTGATTCAGGGTGAACAATTTCTAAGGGTTCCTTCTGACCCAACAAAAAAGAAAGTTCATAATTCATAATTTTTCGTAGAGCAAAAATTCTTTCAACCATCTTTTTTACCTTTTATTTATTTTGATTTTCATTGAGCCAACAGCTAAGCCTATGAGAAGACCAATTTTTTGTTGCTTTGACAGAGCTGGAGCCATTAAGAAGACGTCTGGCCAAAATCGCCGCGTCGTCACAACTGATTTAGTTACTAAATTAGGACAAGACGTGGAATAAGAAGCTTCTAATTAGTCTTCTTTTTAGATTTCTAATTAAAACTTCTAAATTTAGTCAAATGGAATAAGCGCTTAAGGATGGTACTCCTATTATCCCTACGAATAATAAAGTTTTATTATTCGTAGCTATAATCACAAAATATATCAATAATAATAATTATTATATACGGTATGTTGTTTTTAGGGTTCCGTACCCAAAGGGTAAAAACGGGACCCTATTACTTACTAAGACTTCGACGTCTGTCTGTCCGTCTGTCTGTCTGTCCGTCTGTCTGTCTGTCCGTCTGTCTGTCTCCAGGCTGTATTTCAAGAACCGCTATAGCTAGATTTCTGAAATTTTCAAAGATTGTGCATATCTGTTGCCCCTATAACAACAAATACTAAAAACAAAATAAATTTAATATCTAAGGGGGGTTCCCATACAACAAAGTACCTACGTAAATATTTTTTTTGCTATTTTTTGCTCGATATCAATAATCGCAATAGGTAGGCACTTGAAATGTTGACAAAATACTCAGTTGTATTTATACTTTAATAATTAATAATAAAATTTAAATAAAATAAATAATTAAGAGGGGCTCCCATAAAAAAAAAACACATTTTTTATCTAATTTTGCTCTATAATGGTACGGAACCTTTGAGTATCACTCGCACTTGGCCGATTTTATTTCCTTTAACGCGTCAAGCTTGTGTTTGTGTAATTCTCCCCCGATAGTTTGATGAAGTCGTCATAATAATAATAACAATGTGCAGTCTATCCGCTAACTAGCGGATCTTCGGACCGATTTTGATCTAGTTTTTTTTGTTTGAAGGCTGACATGATCGAGAGTGTTCTTAGCTATAGTTCATCATCATCAGCCTGCTCAGTGCTAGGAAATCACGGTTTATCTGGTTCATGAAAGGCCGTTAGCAACTTGCAGTCGTTTGATGAGTTTTATATTTTGCATTCTGGTTCGTGACATTTATGAATAACATACACATTAATGGAAAGTTGACCTGGTGCTGCAGCATCACCTGGTAATCAAGAGGATACCCAACCAACTTAGAGCAGAGGTTTCGTGTTTGGGCTCATTTTAATTGCGACAATCAGTAAGACGTAGATAATCAGTAAATATTTACATGCTGCTGCTGCAGCATCACCTGGATTCTATAGGAGCCGAGCTCCGTATGAACCCAAAGTGGAGGTTTCATGTTTGGGCTCATATTGAGGGCTCATCCAAGAGGACATTCATAGACGGTATTCTTTGCATATTATTCTGCACTATAACCAACAAAAGTTTAAAAAGCATGAAATAAAATTAAATTAAGAAATAAAAAAAAACCCCGCCAAAAAACTTATAAAAGTAATAAAATAATATTTTACTGACTTTAAGTTTAAATAATTCCTAAGTGTAAAGTAATATTTTAGTTCATAATTGTTGTCAAGGTGTGTCGGGGGACCGCTAATGTACATGTTTAATTTCACATAACATTATAGTTTAAGGGTCAGTTCACAGCGAACCGAATCGAGACAGTCAGTGACTTGGCGATACAAAAGCAAAAGTAGCTGTTGTCGTAGTTTATTTGGCGGTCCCCCGACACACCGTGACAACAATCATGGACTAAAATATTACTTTACACTTAGGAATTATTTAAACTTAAAGTCAGTAATTATTATTTTATTACTTTTTTAAGTTTTTTGGCGGGGTTTTTTTTAATTTCTTAATTTAATTTTTATAAATCGTTATGGAGAAATAAGGCCGAAAATCGTAAATCGGTTTTCGTCTAGAGAAAAGATTTTAATCCATATTTTGTTCCTAGAAAATGCAATCGTAACTTTCGTGGAGTTTGTCGCAACTTTCGTGGGGACCAAAATTTCAAATTAGATTATCTCAGTAGTTTATGGACCGATTTACATGTCATAAAGATCGTATTTATTATTTTTACAGCGCCTTAAAGGTATTTGCATTTGTTTAAACTTAACTCTAAAATAAAAAATCCCCACGAAAGTTACGCGGAGAATCGATTTTGAAGAATTACTCTTATATTGTAGTAGGTGTGAAGTTTTGCCTCTGATTACATATTATTTTCTTAAAGCTTTACAAGATTATAAGCGTATACTATTGAATAATCAAAAGGAAAAGTCAGAAAAATATAAACCAACATTATGCCTAGGCAATGTTTATTTTTAAATAGTATTATAGAGGATTAAATTTCAATTTTTTATAATTCCAGCATCCCCAAAGATGAACAAAGAAGAAAAAACTAATGAATATGATTATGACCCAGACACACCAGGCCGTCTTTTAGAACATGCAGTGACATTTTATTTACCACAATCATGTGATTGTATTCCAACTGCAAGTGAGGTAAATGTGTACAGGGCAGTTCCATCTAAAAGTCTACCATAAACTAAGAAAATAAATACCTGATTTGGGTATTAAAAATACTTAATTATAGTCACAAATAGTTTCTAAGCATTACTTTTCTAGCAAAGCTGCCATTTATGAGATGATGTCGTGAGCTCGGCTGAGTGTGGTTTTGTGTGATGAAGTTCTGACTTAGTTTTCACGTTATGTATTTTAAATTATTGTCATATTTTGTTACACACTGATTGTTCAAACAATTAAATACCGATATAGCGTTTGAGATTCGAGAAAATTCATTTTTACAAAGATATAATAGGCTTGTAAGATCACAGTGTCGAGTTGTAGTGTCGGTCACATAAAAAACATTACTTTTGTCTTTAACTACAGTAAAATTACTTTTACGTCAATAAAATTTGAAACTTTCCTACGTGACGGCGTTACTCAAATGATACTGGCACTAAAAATTTGTCATCTTTTTCTAAAACACCTAAACTCTAAAAAATATTTTTGTAGTGTCAGTCACATTATAAAGTCGAGCACGCCCAAAAGTAGCGTTTTGTTTGTTATTTTTCCTGATAGATGGCGAAAATAGGTATAGAAAGCAGAGAGAGAAGCAGAAAGCTAAATTATTATTTTAAGAACCTGCCAGATCACCTCAAAGTCAAATAAAATCCAAAATATAGCGATGTCTGGAAATGGGAAGCAATTGTCACAAAAATCTGGCAGTAGAATATGAGATTCTTACAGATATCGCAAGAAAATAAGATAAAATTATTGATCTTTTAACTTTATTGAACGTAAGGTAGACCTGCAGAACTGGAAACCTTCTAAAGTAATAGAGGTAAGAACGACCAGAAACTCCATAGTGTCTGGTCGTTCTTACCTCTATAGGGCTCATATAAAGGAAATTTTTTAGCTTAAAAAAATGACGAAAGTCTGCCTATCGCTGGCTCTTGGGTTATTATGTTAATAGTTTTTCAGAAGATTTCGTGTTGAGTTATTTTTTGACAAATTATTAGTGATTTCGTTTTAGTGATGTTTAAGTTCAAAAAAAGCATTTTAATGAATTAACTAATTACTGATTTGCTTGTATATAATTTTAGAGTTCGTTTTGTACGTGCTGAGATACATAAATTTTAAGGTTTCATGTAAAACTACCGACTTTTACCTGCACAAATTGAGTGTAGTGTCGGTCACGTTTTGGGCTGTAGTGTCGGTCACAATTTCTTTTGCCAATAAATATTTTTTTATATAACTTACAGGTTATAGGTAACCATTTTATAATAGTTTGTTTCATGCACTTCCGATAAAAATATAAAGTTGAGTTATTTAGCACACAGAGAGGAAGATTATTGGTGTTTACAAACACTCTCGGAAATGACTTCCTTTTGCATGTAGTGTCGGTCACGTTTATGTTTGACTAAATAAATGCTATTTGAAAACAACAGTGTATACCATTTTTTTACATAAGTTAACTTGTTTAATCTGCTACAAAGCCATCTTAAAATTGATACTAACAACATGATAGTAACCATAATATATGACAAAATAAAACGCAAGTCGTATCAAATGTAGAGTCAGTCACATATGGAATTGCCCTACATATTTAATGTGTTTATGCATTTTATGGGTTTTATAAAATAATCATTATACCTAATATATTTTTTGTCATTTCAGTTAAGAAGTATAGCCCCTACTGAAAGTACAGTACAAACAATTATTAATATTAAACCAAAATCTCACAGACAGTGAACATACATAAATTCAATATGAAGAAAAAGAGAATATTGTAAGTTGTTTCATTAAATCTGGTTAAACTTTGTAGCTTTTAAAATTTAACTATTTTAAAATTCTTATTTTTGTTGCGTGTAATTGTTTACTGCTCTATCGTCTCCGAGAATTGAGTCCACACTCAAGTGTGGACTCAATTCTCAATTCTCAAATTCAAATTCCCACTATATGGATCTTCACAACAATAAAGAGGGTATGATTTTTGTTTATAAATAGGAAATTATTTTGTTTTGTGTTTTAATATATAACATTTATTATTGAAATATAAAAAAATATAACAACTCGATAGGTTGTAGTTAATAAGAAAAGACTTGAGGAAATGTTATGTTTGTTATATTATAATAATGTATGTATTACCGTTTTTGTATCCAACAGGTGGATGCTCAATATGGACCACCGATAAAACGACCCCGCCTGAAAAATTTTAATGTACAATTTAAAATGAAGCCTAAAGTATTAAACTTTCAGGAGGTTTGGCAGTGAGAAGCAACTATAAATACGAGATTCCTACAGTTATCCTGAGGAAATTAGATAAAAAATAATTAACCTTTTACTTTATAGAAGGTTAGATAGACCTCCTAAAGTAACCACGATCAAAACTCCACCGTTGTTGATCGTTATTACCTCTTTAAAAATTAAGAGTCATATCCACAAAATCTTAGAGCTTATAAAAAATTACGAAAGTCTGTCGCTGGCTCTTGAGTTAATACTATTCATGTATTTTGACGTGATAACGTCTTATAATTCGATATGGGGTGCGCGCCCGAAAAACATGACAGTTCATGCGGCGTTACCTCGCTGACAGCTCTGAGGCGTTCCATTTACACTCTCAAGTCTCTCAGCAACCGTAAGGCCCAAATGGGCCGCGCTCTTTGTTTCGATTATATTACGTATTTCGATTACTTAGAGAATATTTTTGTATGAAGAAGTTTGGTTAGTTATTACCTTTGATACATTGACCACATTCTGAATGAAAAATAAATAAACAATCTGTGAGCTATTAGTATTATTTCGGCTATTCAAAATTGTGCTCTATTTCCTACGTGTCAAGGTATGACTTAATATATGAAGAATAAAGTATTCGTTTATTTCTTCTGAACAAGTCACTAATTATAATTTCGAAAGTTTATAATTGAGAAACTAATATCACATCGGACTAAATACTATATTATGATGACCTGATAGATAGAAAATTTAACATATATATTATAATGTAGTTCACACAAACATAAAATATGGATTGTATGTAAGGATATTACATTAATTTTACGAAGAGGGTAGGCCGGGCGCCATTTTTTTTGCACATTGACCTGCCAACTTTTTTGCATAGATTTTTCCCGGAACTGAGGGGTTAAGGCTATGACGTTGTCACGTTCAACTATCGTCAGTAAACCGACTTTACAGACAATTTAATTGCAAATTGACCTTGTGAATGTATATTATATATATATGACGGCGCTGCCGAAATAGTTGTACTTCAAATATGATTTTTTGGTACTTAGATTAATATTGTAATTGGTAATTTCCAAACGAAATAGAGTTATCGCTCTGACGTAACGCTAAACACTGAATAGGCGGCCAATTATAATGGTACTGGCCGAATATGGCAAAACTATGGTTTATTGTCTATGGATAAAAAAAAGAAGGAGAAGAAGAAAAGGGTTCTAAATTAGGTTCCGTGTTGGAGGCGCTCGCATTCAAGTGTTTGGCGGACGCCATAGTTTCAATTGGAAATTATTACGACTAATTGTCGTTGTTTCATAATCTTTAATAGTGGAAGCTCAATAAGAATTACAATAGAGGGATTATAAGATGTATTTCGTACTATTCTCCCTCGCCCGTCTCCCACGCCACTGTCTTGAACTAGCACTTTACAATGAAGACCTATCCTGACAAAAGCCAAGTCCCTTTATCAGAAGTGGGATCGAAGGGCTAATTCATTCTGAATTCTGAGGAGAATTTGCACCAATTGCATTGAGAACAAAACCGTAAGCGAGCGATCGTTGAGGATGGAGGTTTACATGTGCGAGCGCAAGACGCGAGGTACAATAACGACAAAAACTGGTGAGGCCTTTCCATTTTTATTTGACAACGGTTTGACTTGCCCATTTATTAAAAGTAGTAATGGGAATTAATGCTATTTTCTAATAACTTCATTAACATGCTAATTTTGATGTCACAGCATGCTAAGTATTATTGCTTTGCTATTTGATAAAAACGCGGCATTGTGAATTATCGGTTCGCATTGCACCGCTCGCGTCGAGTATTATTTTGAATCTAGTGAAAAATAACAAGTTAGCACCGCGGTGTGAAACAGCGTGGACGTGATTTTTATCGTGATCACTGATCGCAGACTATTGCTACTTACGATAATATTAGCAATCGTATTTTTTTTTAGCAAGTACGATTAATTATTGCTAATGGGCAGTTCACAATAATTAATTATTATTGCTATTTTTACCAACACTAATTAAAAGTATAGTGTATACTATATTATGCAATCTCAGTTTTATTCCATGTATATTCGTAATGCCGTATGTAATCGGGCGATGCGGTAGCGGTGATTGACCCGTGTAAAAAAAACAAAAGTCTCATGTTTTCTATTCACATTGTGATTGACGGTGAAGTGACAGACGTTTCTAGTGTACGGACAATTTCGTTTTTTTTTGCATACTTGGTTAGAACTTTTAAGCAGTAGAATGGCTTTTAAGTTTTAACTCATGGAAGGTTGGACATTGTCTTGTTAAATGTTTTTGTATGGTTAAAAGTTGTTGTATGGTTAAAAGATGAACAAATTAATATTATCAATAATGAATTTTATAGCATTGCCAGCGCGTACATAAGGAAGGGCGCCATACGCGGGGGTTCTCTTATATACGTACAAAATGTTATCAAATGTAAAGAACGCAAAGACATTGTAACCCTCTCATCTGAATGCACAGCAGAAATATCCTGCGTGGAGCTTGAGGAATATATTATCATATGTGTGTACCGACCCCCACAGAGTGATTTTGATTCTTTCGACGTAATAATAGAAAATGTATTAAACCGTTTAGTTACAAAAAAATATGTCATATTATGTGGTGACTTTAACGTTAACATTATGGAAAAATCTTCCAGATGTGATAGATTCTTGAATTTGTTTGAAACATTGGACCTTAAGTATTTATTTTTAGAGCCCACTAGGATCACTTCACATTCGGCAACTTGCCTAGATAATATTTTTTGTAACTGCCATTGCACAAAAATGTGTTTATTTAATGATTTGACATCTGATCATTTAGGGCAAATGGCTGTATTTCCAACTAAAACCATTTCTTATACTGAAAAAATAACTTGCAGACCAATCACTTCGAGTAAAATTAGTATGTTTAAGAAAAATATAGCAAATAAAATTACAAATATAGATTTAAACCAACAAGACCCACACATATTATATGAAAAACTACACAATATTATTAAATCAGAACATGACATTATATTTAAAAACAAAACATTTAATGTTAATAAAAAATTAAAATTTTGTGATTGGGCGACACCTGGTATATATATCAGTAGGAACAAACTATATAATTTATATGACCTTAAAAAATATAACTTTCATCCATTGTTTATTCAGTATGTGAGAAATTATTCTAAAATGTTTAAGAAAATATGCCTCGCTGCTAAAGCTTTATACTTAAGTAACAAAATAAATAACTCTCACAATAAAATTCGTAGTACTTGGGACATAATTAATAATGAAATAGGACGTTTTAAAAGATGTGACAATAAAATTAAATATAGACGGTCTGACAATTTCTGACAATTTAGAATTAGATCAATTCTTTAATAAATTCTTTGTAAATATCACTGAAAAGACAACTCGTTCCCTTCCCTCATGTCCGTTAAAAGCGAGCATGCTACTTAAAACAAATGTAAAGGGAAGCAAGGTACTGTTCAGTTTTAGACACATACACCCGCAAGATATCATAAAGACTTTTAACTCTCTTAGCCTTAAAAAATCAGTAGACTTGTGGGGTATATCAGTAAAATCACTTAAAAATATTATTTCCGAATTATCACCATACCTAGCTGCTATTTTTAATCGTTGTGTTGATGCTGGCGTATTCCCTTGTCATATGAAACAGTCTAGAATTATTCCTTTGTTTTTAAACATTTTTAAAGGGCTCAAAAAGTGACCCGAGTAATTTTAGACCTATCTCTATTTTACCAGCTATCAGCAAAATATTTGAGAAGGAAATCCTCAATCAACTTCAGAGTTACTTTTATATTAACAATTTATTGCATAGTCACCAATATGGATTTACCAAGGGTGTTTCAACTACAGATGCGGGTGTTACTTTAATAAAATACATTTTTAAAGCTTGGGAAGACCATCATGATGTCATTGGTGTTTTTTGTGATCTATCGAAGGCGTTCGATTGCGTGGATCATAGTATACTGATTCAAAAGCTTAAGCACTATGGCATTGAAGGCACCGCACTTGACCTTATGACAGATTACCTGACAGACAGAGTTCAGTTCGTTGATGTAAATGGTCATAAATCCACGGGATTACCAATAAAAATAGGAGTACCACAGGGTTCTATTATGGGACCTTTTCTTTTTTTAATATATGTAAATGATTTGCCTTTTTTCATACGATCCTTTTGCGAAATTATCTTATTCGCAGATGATACATCCCTCCTGTTTAAATTGAAACGAAAAAATCCAGATTTCAATGGTGCTAATAAATACTAGCTCTTATATTAGAATGGTTCTCTTCCAACAATCTTTTACTCAATCCTAATAAAACAAAGTGTGTCATTTTCAGAATGCCTAACGTGAAAGCAAACACTGAAATTAACCTAAAAATTGGTGATGTCAATCTGGATTTCGTTGATTCTACAATATTTTTAGGCCTCACTCTTGACTCTAAGCTTCAATGGGGAGCTCACATTTCAAATGTAGCAAAAAAGCTAAGTTCAGCAGTCTTTGCGATTAGAAAAGTAAGACAACTGACTAATGAAGAAACAGCTCGTACCGTTTACTACAGCTATTTCCACAGTATCTTATCTTATGGATTACTACTGTGGGGAAGTGCTGCAGATATTCAAACAATATTTTTATTGCAAAAACGGGCTGTTCGCGCTATATACAGACTAGGTATAATGAAACGCAGTTTTCAGCGGTGACAAAGTATAATAAAAAAAACCGGAAAGAGCTTTTACAACAGACTAAATCATGACACAGACTATATTAAATACAGACTATACAACATTCAATCACTAGGCTATAATATTATAATTTTGATACCTACATTAAACAACACCCCCACTTATCAAAATAATCTAACAACATTATAACTTTACATCTTGTATACCCAATATCTCCATAAAATAATAATGCTTTACGTTACCTAAGCCTTTAGTAAATAAGTCCGCTGGCATTTCAGCTGTTTCCAAATACTTTAATTCTACAATACCAGCACTAATACAATCTTTAGAAAAATGGTACCGTATGTCTATATGTTTACTTCTTTTATTAAAATTATTATTACTTAAACACAACTTAATTGCACCTTGGTTATCATTATACAAACAAATTGTATATGACTCATTTACAATTTCTTTATATAAATTTATTAAATATACAGCTTCTCGACATGCTTCAGCAACACCCATATATTCTGCCTCAGTACTAGATAATGCAACAGTTTTTTGCTTTTTAGCCTCCCATGAAATGACACTCCCTGCTAACATAAAACATAGACCCGTGTATGACCTTCTGTCTACAATATTATTTCCCCAATCTGAATCTACAAATCCTATTAATTTGGAATTACCTTTATTAGTGTATTTAAGTCCATAATGCTTAGTTTTTTTAAGATATTTCAAAATTCGTTTAGCATAAGCCCAAGTTTCACTATTATAGCAATTGTTAAACTGGCTTAAAAAACTGACTGAGAAAGCTATGTCTGGTCTAGTTAGTACTGCCAAATACATGAGTCCTCCAATCAACTGCTGATATGGTAAGTCCTGACTACTTTTATTATGTAAATTAACGTTCAATTTAGACTCTAAAGGCGTATCTGCTATTTTACAATCTGCCATATTAAATCTGTTCAGTAATTGGTTAACATAATTCTTTTGACTCAGTGTAACTGTGTTATTAATTTTATCAATATTAACATTCATTCCTAAACAATTCCTAACCTGCCCTAAGTCCTTTATTTTAAACTTAGAAGCCAATACCTTTTTCAAATTATTACATTCAGTATCATCATTTGAAAATATGAAGAAATCATCGACATACAAGCTAACTATTGTCCTTTTATCATTATAACTTTTAGTATATAAACATGGTTCTAGCTTGGAACATTTATAACCAATATTAGTAAGACATTCATCAACCTTCTTATACCATGCTCTTGAGGATTGTCGTAGCCCATAAATGGCTTTGTTCAATTTAAGCACTTTATTCTCAGAATTCAACAAACATTCTGGTGGATGCATATAAATAGTCTCCTCAAGCTCACCGTTTAAGAATGCCGTAGTAACATCAAGATGTGTAACATCTAAATTAAGTTTAACTGATAATGCAAACAACAATCTTAAAGTTGAATGCCTAACAACAGGCGAAAAAGTATCTGAATAGTCCACATTTTTCTTCTGCATATAACCTTTGGCTACTAAACGTGCACGGTAGCGCACTTTGTTGTCATTGTCCAACTTCTTGCGTAGCACCCACTTACACTTAACTACAGTCTTACCGTCTTTCGGCATGTCTACTATTTCCCACGCATTGGTGTTCTCGAAACACTGAAGTTCTTCTTTCACTGCTAATAACCACTGATTTTTTTCTGCACCCTGTAATGCTTCTTCTATAGTTAGTCCACTAGCGTCATCAAATACTTCCTCTGGAATACATATGTTTGACATCCCATACCGTTCTGGCCTTTTTCTAATTCTGCCACTTCGCATTCGTAGCTCTGGTGAACTATGCGCATCTTCATAGTCACTAGGTGTGTATGTTTCATCTGAGTCACATAATGTTTCTTCAACCAGTGTATTATCATTTTCAACTAGTGTATCATCTGAACTCTTGTCATTCTCATTACTGTCCCCCACTGAACATGAGTTTTCTTCACCTTCTGTGATTGGTATACTGACTACTGGACTCTTTTCATCTTCCATAACAACAACATCTCTGCTCGTCGTTATACGTCTTGTTCTTGGGTTATATATTCGATAGCCTTTGATGTCATCAGGATAGCCAACAAGAATGTGCATTTCTGACTTCCTGTCCCATTTCTGGCGCTTTTCTTTTGGCAAATGCACCATGACATTACTTCCAAATATGCGTAAATGACTTACATCGGGCTTACAACCAGTCCAGATTTCAAAAGGAGTTTTGTGATTTAAGGTAGGAAGTGCTGTTCTATTTTGCAAGTACACTGCCGTGTTCGTGGCCTCGGCCCAAAACTCTTTTCCTAAGTTGGCGTCAAATAATAAACATCTTCCTTTTTCTATAATTGTACGGTTGTTCCGCTCAGATAACCCATTTTGTTCGGGGGTATACGGGTTGGTTTTCTGGTGAATTATTCCTTCTTTTTTCAAATATACATCAAATGCCTTATTACAATATTCGCATCCGTTATCACTTCTTAAAATCTTTATCTTTTTATTTGTCTGTTTCTCAGCCTTTGCCTTAAATTCTGTAAAACAACTTAGTGCTTCACTTTTGTATTTTATAAAATATATAAATATCATACGACTAAAGTCATCTATAAAAAGTATAAAGTACCTTGAACCACCGAGCGACTCCTGCTCCATAGGTCCACATATGTCGGTGTGAATAATCTGAAGTATTTCATCACTTCTAGAACCTTCATTTGAAAACGGTAAACGGCTCTGTTTGCCCTCGCAACATACCTTGCATGAAAACTTATTAAGTTCAACTTTTTCTTCAATATATAAAATACCTTTAACAGCATCTGTCATTTTGTTTAGATAGTTACTGTTGAGATGACCCATCCTACGGTGCCATGTACTCCCTGATACGGTCATATTAACCACTATACTGTCAGGTACTCTTAATTTGTATACACCATTGGTCAACACCGCTGTAGCCACCAATTCATTATTGCGATTATATACTTCACAGCCATCTGACGTAAACTGAACATTATTACCGGATTTTACTAACTGGCTCACTGACAATAAGTTGGTTGTCAATCCTGGAACACATAATACATCCTTAACTGGAACATTGAATTCACATTGATCCGTTTTCGTTATAATGTTCACGTCGCCGGAGCATAATACATGCAGTTTATCGCCACTAGCAACATAAATGTCTTTCTTTTCGTGTTGCTTTCTATTCACAATCCACTCCTCGTTAGCAACCAAATGCATACTCGCGCCTGAGTCAATGTACCAATCGTGTTTATAAAACTTCTCACTTAAAAATACAGTACTGAACGCATTTGTTTGTTTGCGATGCGATTCTTTCGTATTTTTATTATCTTTGTCGGCGTTTGGGCACTGATTTTTGTAGTGTCCCGTTTGTTTACATCGGTAGCACTTGATGTGAAGTTTGTTGACATTGACGTTTTGCTTTTGACACACTGGCGCTTTGTCCATAGACAGTCTAATATTTTTCTTATGTTGCCACTTCTGCCCGCTGCTCGCAAAGGCGCCACTAGCTTCATTCAAATGATTAATTGAACTTACATCCGTTTCCATGTCCATGAGCTTCGTTCTAATGGCGTCCGTTGTGATTTTGATGCCCGAATGCTCGATCGCCATGATCATCGGCATGAACTTTTCAGTTAATCCAGCTAGCATAAGACACCCGATCCATTCGTCACTGATCTTAAATCCTGTCCCGCTCAACTTTTGTCCGGTTTCAACTATTTGCGTTACATATGACTGCATAGAAACACAATTTTCTAGGCGGATTGAGATCAAATTCCGTAATAATGATATTCGACGAGTAAACCCAGAATCATCAAATAACGCCTTCAATTTGTTCCATAGCTCCAACGTAGTATTAACATCTTTTATATGTACGTACAACGCACTATCAATGGTCATTATCAGTTTTGCCTTAGTCTTCGTGTCATCTGCAGTTTCTAATACCTTCCCGGGTATTTTCCTTATGCAATGTAGCATATCCTCTAGGATTAGAAAATTCTCTGCGGCAAATAGCCATTCAGTATAATTTTCACGCCCCTTTAGCTTGGGCACGTTTACAAGATAATTCGATGCCATTCTTGCAAACTATCACTGTATTCACTGAATAACACGCTATTCACAATTTCACACTACTTTTACTGTACTGGAATTCACTGATAATATTAAAATGCTGAGTCCATAACCTATAATGAAACGCAGTTTTCAGCGGTGACAAAGTATAATAAAAAAAACCGGAAAGAGCTTTTACAACAGACTAAATCATGACACAGACTATATTAAATACAGACTATACAACATTCAATCACTAGGCTATAATATTATAATTTTGATACCTACATTAAACAACACTAGGATCAAGGTGCTCCCTAAAGGAAACGTTTAAAGAGATAAATATCCTGACCGTACCATCTCAATATATTTTTGACAATGTTATATATATTCGAAAGAACATCCAATATTATGATAAAAAATCCGATACGCATTCTTTTAATATACGGAACAAAAATAAACTAGCAGTTAATTATTCACGTCTTCATAAGGTTCAAAACTCATTTGTGGGACTCGGTATACGTTTCTATAACAGACTACCTGATGACATTTTAGCCTTGCCCTTCAACAAATTTAAGGAATGTATCAAAAAGAAATTGATTTGTAAGGGCTACTACAGAATAAATGACTATTTTGATGACATTCATCCATGGGAATAAGTGTGACAATATTAATAATAATATGTAATTAACTATGTCTTTTTTTCTATAAGTATAAAAATAACTTATCATAATAATAATTATTGTATGGACATGATTTTATATTACTTGAATTGACTTATTGAATTGTCATAATTTTAATAATTTAAAATATTTAAAAATTATATTGACATTTTGTTTTCCATAAAATGTACATGAAACTATTTCTTTTTGAATTATATGCATATTTTTATTTTTAAAAAAATGGAATTTGTTAGTAATTTATGTACTTAAGTCAAATAATTGTGATAATTACTATGTATTAATGTATCTAAGAATGAGATGTTTATTTTATAATATTTAAGAATCTTGACGTTCATAAGTGTTACCGTGTGACCTATATGAATAAATTATTTTGATTTGATTTGTCATTCTGAAGGCTGCTAAGAGGTTTTTCGATGAATTTATGATATGGAACAGTAAGAAAGAAATAAGACCAATGTAATTTTTTTAAAGTTGGTAGAATACAGCTGTACCTACTTACGAGCGATTTTCGCATGGTTCCTAGAGTTGGTAAGGTAGTACAGTAGGTAAGGTAGTTATGCCAACTTAATTTATTTTGACTTTATTTGTCAAAAGCGTCATATTTTAATTGTTACCGTGCACGCCCTTAAGTACCTAGTAAACGTCAAGGCTTTTGTCAAGTATGAAAGGTTCAGAAAACGACGAGTAAATCAATTAAAGATATTCTCTAATTAAGGCCATCCCCCGAACAGGCGACCTTGACCATGCATTTGACACGTTGCCGGGATCGCGCAAGGATTCAATTTTCTTTACATATCTTGGTTCAAGATTTATCTAAAAGGAAAGGATTGAAGCGTGGAATGCGTGGTTCATGAAATTGTCTATCTATTGTCGTGCGTTTCGGGTAAACGTGGTTTGTGAGTGCTGGGTTATTAATGCTGAGGGTATGCTTCGGTTTTGATGGATTGGTGTTACTTTGGAGGCTGGTATCATGGTTGTAATGAACAAAAATAGGAAATTGAAGACGGGGAAAGGAATATCGATATACTTAAGATTGTTGCTGTATTTTTATTACAGCTTTCAAATTATGAGTTTGTGGGCTTTTAAGATATTATGGTAAATTACGGCGTCTCCGTAGGGGAGCGCCTTAATGTAAATGCGTGCGGTTTGTACGACCTAATGCGTGCGACTTCTATTGATGACAGCGAGTTGATCTAAGGCTATATTTCGGTCAAGTAAGTGAACTACGTTTACCAGTGCTTGTGGTTAGAATGTTTCGACTACTATGCTTGTATCTGTGTGGATTCAGAGGGAATTTAAACATTCCTCAAGCGTACATTGTTATTTTTACTCTAAGGTGTAATTTCACCAAAGAAATTAAGAGGAACTGACCCAAGGAATCAAGCATCGTTCTTCTCTCTTCACACTCGCACCCGTCTTTCGTGTAGTCGTCGCCAGGTAAGGGAGGACGACATATAATTATCGCCAAGTTAGTTTTGCATGAATGAAATACGAACTATAATGATTATGAAGGGGGTATTTTGAGCAAATTTAGGTTTTATCAATGCCTTTTTGGATATTGAAAAAGCGCTGTCCCTTCGAGACTTCAGAACTTCGAGGATCCAAGCAAAAGTGTGTCTCAAACAAGGTTTTATATTGTAAAAAAAGAAACTATCGAGCAATTTGGTCAGTGATCGTGTTTTCGTCTTGAGCATTTAATCTTTAATCTTCATGAAATGAAGTTACTTGTGTAAAAAAAAAAAAAACAATTTTCTAGACCTTACAAATTTTGGGATCTGGGTTTGGGTATATGGTCAGGTTAGGGTCAGGTGCATTCTTAAACGCGCTTAGTGCGCACTAAACCGGGTTTTAACGTATAAACGCGTTTTATAAGAATGAATTGCATTTCACCAACATAAACTAAACGAGTTCACAGCTAATCCGAGCTTTGTCTTTTGAACGCTCAGTGTTCGAGATTTAACTTCATGAAATCCATTCAAGTCCTGTCACGGCGAATTAAAAAAAAATGTAACAATTGGTTGCTTTGCGTATCGTTTCTTGCTATTTTGTTGATAAGGTATTACGTTATATGGTTCAGAAATTAGGAAAACGTGTAAAATTGTCGCGAAACCTCATGTAAAATCTGATTTATTAATCGAGATTAAGAAGATGATTCTGAAATGCATTTGAAACAAACTGGGCCGAGACGGCGGTCATTAATAAACATGGAATCCGTCAGGAAGATTTTACTGATAATGAAACGCTACCAGTCTCGTGCACACACGTTAAGGCGACGCCTTGATGGTTTGGCTGTGGCGATGTTGATTTTTCTCGGCGGCGCGGTGGCTGGGGCTGGGAAGTTGAAGTTCATTGTCAGTGTTCGTCGTGTCTTTGTCTTTGGATTGCCCATGGCGTGGCACGGTTGGTCAACTTTTGTAGCGAAGAGTGGTCGGTCGGAGGGACCTCTGTAAGGAAGGGGATTCTAATTTTGCCGGAAGGGGAGAGTGATTTGGGGTTCCGGGGTTTGTGCATGGATTGGTTCGGGCATGCTCTGTGATTTGCCCATGGCTTGTATGAGCTGGCTTGTATGAGGCTGGATTGCGCGGCGGAAGCCATTTTGTCGCTTGTGCCTTTTCCATTTCTTGTTTTCTGTGAGGGGCCGGGCCGGCCTCTCGTGGAGGGCAGGCGGTCGGAATCATGTCCAACATGTTTTTTTTTTTTTTGCTTTAGCGCGGTGTCACCTTAACCGCATCTTTAGACTTTAGCTTGATATCAGATAATAACATTCACGAGGGCACTTACCAGGTCGTGGTGAATAAGTAAGTGAGATTCATACTAAGCTCTTGTTGTTAAAGGTGTGTTTGCAGGTGAACCTACTACGCCCCATCCACATTTTGTTATTTGTCATACTGGTTGAAGTGGCTTCGCGCCCGGACCAGTTGAGTTTTGATTTACTGGTTGAAGTGGCTTCGCGCCCGGACCAGTTGAGTTTTGGTTTACTGGTTGAAGTGGCTTCGCGCCCGGGCCAGTCGAGTCTCGGTATACTGGTTGAAGTGGCTCCGCGCCCGGGCCAGCTGTGTTCTGGTTACTCCTGGTTGTAGTGGCTTCGCGCCCGGGCCAGTGGAGTTTTGGTTACTCCTGGTTGTAGTGGCTTCGCGCCCGGGCCAGCTGAGTTTTGGTTACTCCTGGTTGTAGTGGCTTCGCGCCCGGGCCAGCTGAGTTTTGGTTACTCCTGGTTGTAGTGGCTTCGCGCCCGGGCCAGCTGAGTTTTGGTTTCTCCTGGTTGTAGTGGCTTCGCGCCCGGGCCAGATGAGTCTTAGTTTCTCCTGGTTGTAGTGGCTTCGCGCCCGGGCCAGCGAGTTTTGGTTATTCTGGTTGTAGTGGCTTCGCGCCCGGGCCAGCTAAGTTTTGGTTACGCCTGGTTGAGGGGGCTTCGCGCCCGGGCCAGCTGAGTTTTGATTACGCCTGGTTGAGGGGGCTTCGCGCCCGGGCCAACTAAGTTTTGGTTACGCCTGGTTGAGGGGGCTTCGCGCCCGGGCCAGCTAAGTTTTGGTTACGCCTGGTTGAAGGGGCTTCGCGCCCGGGCCAGCTGAGTTTTGTTTGATTCATTGGTTACTAGATGAAAGGGCCAGAGCGCTGCGCCCGGTCTACACGACAGGTATGTCTTGGTAATAAGTGGTTGGATGAAAGGGCCTAGTATGCCCGGTTCGCAGAATGGGATAAAGGGGCCTAGTATGCCCGGTCTACAACGTATGAGCTAAGAGACATAATGAGTCATGACGCAAGACAAAAGGGCCTAGTGTGTCCAGTCAGCATTTGCCTCAAGAAAGGCTAAAGCTCTCATCTATTTCGCATAATATGTCAGGAATAATGCCCGAGCGGGTATTAGCAATTGCCATGTCTGTTTTGCTGGTACTGAAGAGTAAAAACCTTAAGTCACACAACGCACGAGGACGCGCGACTGTCAGGGTTGGCCGTGACGGCGCTGCCGAAATAGTTGTACTTCAAATATGATTTTTTGGTACTTAGATTAATATTGTAATTGGTAATTTCCAAACGAAATAGAGTTATCGCTCTGACGTAACGCTAAACACTGAATAGGCGGCCAATTATAATGGTACTGGCCGAATATGGCAAAACTATGGTTTATTGTCTATGGATAAAAAAAAGAAGGAGAAGAAGAAAAGGGTTCTAAATTAGGTTCCGTGTTGGAGGCGCTCGCATTCAAGTGTTTGGCGGACGCCATAGTTTCAATTGGAAATTATTACGACTAATTGTCGTTGTTTCATAATCTTTAATAGTGGAGGCTCAATAAGAATTACAATAGAGGGATTATAAGGTGTATTTCGTACTACTCTCCCTCGCCCGTCTCCCACGCCACTGTCTTGAACTAGCACTTTACAATGAAGACCTATCCTGACAAAAGCCAAGTCCCTTTATATATTATAAATTAGTGATGTTTATATTTTAATTTTCAATGTAAATAAATAGAATATTAAATGCATGTGCGTTTTTATTTATTAATAGCTGTACCCGCGACGACGTCGTTCAGTCATATTTAAAAGTCTGACCCCCTCTATTGCCCATTAACTGAACGACATGTATTTATTATAAGTTTAAAGAGGATAATAAAGTGTTAAGCGAGCTCAGATTTATAATAATATTATAATAACGCTAAACTCGAATAACAATAAACATACAGATTACAGACAGAAAAAAATCTAACCACACATAAATAGTTTATGCCTTATAATATATCGACGTAGATTGTAGACTAGTACCACCCCCTGCTAAATTTTTTAAAATCATATTTTCATTATACAGAATTTTAATTTCTACAGTATTATTATATAGGTCGTGAATTGAGGACCACAGTTTTTTAAATATAAATAAAACAGTGTTCTCATACGGCAACGCACTTGCAACTTGCACTTGTCCATGGGCAACTGTTGCTTTCCATCAGGTTACCCGTTTGCTCGTTTGCCCCCTAATTTTTTTGAAATAAAATGATGTTTTGAAAATAATCTATACGTCATTATTTTCTTCTTACTTGGGAATATCCTAAGTATAGATCAATCATGGTCACCTCAAAGAGTGAGACAAAATACATAAGTGACGTCACCCAAGGTCAAATTTTTAGTCTTCAAAGATTTGTTTGGAGTGCAATTTCCAGTGTTTTTTAAGTTTCTTGGGTTATACTATTGGAGGTAACCATAGATAAAGTATTATAGTATAGATGTAATCTTAGCCCGTCATCGCGTGGCCATTTTGTGCTTATTTTCATACAAGTAGTGTGCGCGTATTTTCTTGAATATTTCTATTTTTCGATCATTTTGAAGCACATTATAATCCAGAAAAGAAAGTCATTAGTTCATGATATCGATAAACTGTAGTTCAAGTAATGAGAATCCGTAAACACACGTAAAAAGCTATGCAATTTTTGTAGCCAAATTATTAATTGATGTGACATTTTTAGCACTAATGCTTTATATAGCACGAATAAGGGATTATTAAACTTACAAATTATCTTTTTAGCTTACAAAAATACCGATTGAAAAGCCCAAAAAACGTTGTTCAAAACTTACGTATTGAAAGTTAAATCCACGTGTTTGAGGTATTGTTTGGCCATTCTTATGGTTTATTATTTAGCGGAACCACAAAACTCAACAATATCTGGCATAAAATGTTCACTAAAAACCTTTATTAACACTTTTATTACGTGAAATATGCAGACCGACTCCTTTGTTATGTCCTAGTAAGTAGGACATAACATTACACGCTTTTGACGCTTATACACCGATATAAGGCTCTCTCCTAGTATATAGTATCTCAATGGAGGTAACCTTATATTTTGACAGTTGATAATGTTACTCTTTCTAACTAACGATGCAGTAAGTTGAGTGAAAGAGAAAGCGCATATTGGTGTATAAACGTCAAAAGTTTGTAATGTTGTGTCCTACCTAATAGGACATAACAAAGGCGTCGGTCTGCAATATTTCATGTTTAAAAAGTGCTAATAAAAGTGTTTAGTGAACGTTAAATGCAATATCTTGTTGGGTTTTGTGGTTCCGCTATATAATAAACCATAAAAACGGCCAAGGAATGCCTCAAACACGTGGATTTAACACAACATACGTAAGTTTTCAACAACGTTTTTTGGGCTTATCAATCGGTATTTTTATAAGCTAAAAAGAAAATTTATAAGTTTAATAATCCCATAATCATGCTATTTATGGCATTAGTGATAAAAATGTCACATCAAGTAATAATTTGGCTTCAAATATTGCATAGCTTTTTACGTGTAGGTACTTTAGGGATGCACTTTACTTGAAGTATAGTTTATCGATAAAAATATTGTCATGGACTAAATGATTTTGTTTTCAGGATTTGAAAATGCTTCAAAATAGACGACACGAACAGAAATATTTAGACGCAAGTTTCATGCAAGTTTTTAATTCTTACTCCCTCATGAAGGCATCACAATATTGGGATTATCATTTCAAACGTAAGTTTGAAACAACGATTTTATTGAAATAAAAAAGTTCTAACGGAGAGCAAAATAATTGCATGATCAACAGCTCTCACACCTCCCCCCTGTAAGTACTCAGTTCGTTACTTAGATCTATTTTTTGAAATTTTATGCTGGCATTACTCTTTTTTAATAAGTAAAATGTAAAAATTTTATAAGGCTAAAGTCATAATCATTTAATAAAATAAATTTAATACCTCGAACATCGAATTCCAGACACAATAGATATTCAGTTGTTATGCGGCACCTGGGTTCCGCTTGGGGCTTGATGGGTTAAGCATGGAAAAGTTACATAAAGCATATTGCCCCGTATATATAATATGTATAATATGTATATTTTATAGTATTAAGTACCTACATTTAATGACACTAAACCAACTATTTTTTTAGGTTATTGGAATGCTCCTAAAGAACAGTTCAATATGGTGGTGACTGATAGACCTATAATGAAGATAATATTATTTTTAAGTTTAGATTATAACCGAGTATTCTGGTGGTGAGATGGAGTGAGGAGGGATGGTTTAAGTGAGGAAAATCCCCTCCTTATCACTACCACCTTCAGCCACCTTCAGGAGACCCCCCCGTTAAGGAGATGTTGTCAACTGTTTTCAGTGTTTGAATATTTTTCATTTAAGAGGCCGGGTGCCATCGAAATTCTCATACATACGTAATACCATAATCATTTTCTCATACGAAAATATTAAACATGTTTGAGTTATTTTTCAGCTTAAAATAGTAATTACCTAGGTTCCTGCACAAAAATTTACTACAAAATATTGAAACTCTAAAAATATTTTTTACTATTTAAATATTTTGTAGTAAATTTACTAAGTATTTATATATATATATAAAATACTTATATATATATAAATATATATAAGTATTTATATATATATATATATATATATATATATATATATATATATATATATATATATATATATATATATATATATATATATATATATATATATATATAAATACTTAGTAAATTTACTACAAAATATTTAAATAGTAAAAAATATTTTTAGAGTTTCAATATTTTGTAGTAAATTTTTGTGCAGGAACCTAGGTAATTACTATTTTAAGCTGAAAAATAACTCAAACATGTTTAATATTTTCGTATGAGAAAATGATTATGGTATTACGTATGTATGAGAATTTCGATGGCACCCGGCCTCTTAAATGAAAAATATTCAAACACTGAAAACAGTTGACAACATCTCCTTAACGGGGGGGTCTCCTGAAGGTGGCTGAAGGTGGTAGTGATAAGGAGGGGATTTTCCTCACTTAAACCATCCCTCCTCACTCCATCTCACCACCAGAATACTCGGTTATAATCTAAACTTAAAAATAATATTATCTTCATTATAGGTCTATCAGTCACCACCATATTGAACTGTTCTTTAGGAGCATTCCAATAACCTAAAAAAATAGTTGGTTTAGTGTCATTAAATGTAGGTACTTAATACTATAAAATATACATATTATACATATTATATATACGGGGCAATATGCTTTATGTAACTTTTCCATGCTTAACCCATCAAGCCCCAAGCGGAACCCAGGTGCCGCATAACAACTGAATATCTATTGTGTCTGGAATTCGATGTTCGAGGTATTAAATTTATTTTATTAAATGATTATGACTTTAGCCTTATAAAATTTTTACATTTTACTTATTAAAAAAGAGTAATGCCAGCATAAAATTTCAAAAAATAGATCTAAGTAACGAACTGAGTACTTACAGGGGGGAGGTGTGAGAGCTGTTGATCATGCAATTATTTTGCTCTCCGTTAGAACTTTTTTATTTCAATAAAATCGTTGTTTCAAACTTACGTTTGAAATGATAATCCCAATATTGTGATGCCTTCATGAGGGAGTAAGAATTAAAAACTTGCATGAAACTTGCGTCTAAATATTTCTGTTCGTGTCGTCTATTTTGAAGCATTTTCAAATCCTGAAAACAAAATCATTTAGTCCATGACAATATTTTTATCGATAAACTATACTTCAAGTAAAGTGCATCCCTAAAGTACCTACACGTAAAAAGCTATGCAATATTTGAAGCCAAATTATTACTTGATGTGACATTTTTATCACTAATGCCATAAATAGCATGATTATGGGATTATTAAACTTATAAATTTTCTTTTTAGCTTATAAAAATACCGATTGATAAGCCCAAAAAAAGTTGTTGAAAACTTACGTATGTTGTGTTAAATCCACGTGTTTGAGGCATTCCTTGGCCGTTTTTATGGTTTATTATATAGCGGAACCACAAAACCCAACAAGATATTGCATTTAACGTTCACTAAACACTTTTATTAGCACTTTTTAAACATGAAATATTGCAGACCGACGCCTTTGTTATGTCCTATTAGGTAGGACACAACATTACAAACTTTTGACGTTTATACACCAATGTGCGCTTTCTCTTTCACTCAACTTACTGCATCGTTAGTTAGAAAGAGTAACATTATCAACTGTCAAAATATAAGGTTACCTCCATTGAGATACTATATACTAGGAGAGAGCCTTATATCGGTGTATAAGCGTCAAAAGCGTGTAATGTTATGTCCTACTTACTAGGACATAACAAAGGAGTCGGTCTGCATATTTCACGTAATAAAAGTGTTAATAAAGGTTTTTAGTGAACATTTTATGCCAGATATTGTTGAGTTTTGTGGTTCCGCTAAATAATAAACCATAAGAATGGCCAAACTAAACTAAAAAAAAAATAGTAAAATAGTAATTACCTAGGTTCCTGCACAAAAATTTACTACAAAATATTGAAACTCTAAAAATATTTTTTACTATTTAAATATTTTGTAGTAAATTTACTAAGTATATATATATATATATATATATATATATATATATATATATATATATATATATATATATATATATATATATATATATATATATATATATATACATCTTACTGGTCATACATGGCGCTATTTGCCAATGATGCTGCGTCCGACCGACTTATTGCGTCCGGTACACGGACGCAAGATAAACCAGCCCTGATTTTTGGCCTAAGGGTGTATTTTTATCATATATTAGGGCAAAAAATTGGCATGGACGCAATTTTATCACCACAGCGCTTTTTAGCGTATTTCGTAGTTCCGCCATCGTCCGTGTCAATTTTGGAGGGCGTGGATGTGCAGCATATATTTTGCAACGTATATTGCGCGTTTAATTCACCGATCTTATTGCGTCCCATTGAATATAGGATTTGTAAAGTTTTTATCATTTTTTCGTGACAATAATCTTGCGTCCCCTAATTATCCTTAAAACGGGCAAGTGACGCGGTGCTTGAGGGGCCCGTTTGGGTTACTTGGGAAGAGGCGCGGCGCGGCGGGGTGCAGGGGGAGGCGTGCACCGCGCTCGCGTGCCATGTTATGTTTGTAAAGTAAACTGACGTTTGTGCCGGACGCCGGTTGAGACGCGAGCTGGTAGTGAAGTGATTACCTACTTATATCATGTATCTAAGAAAAAATGTATATCAAAGAAAATTGTTCAGTACCTGCTACCTGTTACTGTTCACCTTTTTTTAAAATGTGATTGATTTGTTGATTGAATTAAGTTTTTTATGTTTATGAAAGATTTTGTATTAAAAAAAAAGATAATAAACCTTTAAATGTTTTATATAACGATATGCCTTTTGTTCCGTATGTTTAATGAAGTAATACCTACATAAATATGATTACCATTAGATTAATCGTATCATAAAAATTCATTTCCTTTTTAGGGTTCCGTAGTCAACAAGGAACCCTTATAGTTTCGGTCTGTCCGTCCGACTGTCTGCCCGTCTGTCCGTCCGTCCGTCTGTCTGTCCGCGGTTTTGCTCGGAGACTGTAGGACCTACAAAGCTGTAATTTGGCATGAATGCACATATTAATGATGCCGCCAAAATGGTATATGAAAATTTATTTTTTTATGGTACCTTCCCTACACATCAAGCGGGGATGAAATTTTTTTTCGCGTACACCCCATCGTGTGGGATGTCGTTGGATAGGTTTTTTAAAAATATTATGAGTATTCATAGATCATTTTTCGATTTAGGGATCCGTTTGTGAAGTATTAAGTTTTAAAGTGGAAAAAATCCTTAGAGTCCAGTGTTCTGGAAATGTGAAAAAATGCACGGGAGTAGGAAATATGCTGAATTTAAAAGGAAAACTATCACGGCTAAGAAGACTTCATAAGTTTTATAGCCGATCAAGTAAAAAAAATGTATTCGGCGAAGTATAAAGGAACTTTTCGTTCAAATTCTTTTGAACGTAAGTGAGATGATGTTGTTAGTAGTATAAAACATGTTATAAATGTACATTTATTGACCATACAAAAATTATCAAAAACTAGCGGTACTACGCAACCCTATATTGCGCGACACGCACTTGGCCGGTTTTCTAAGACAAACTAACGGAATTACTCTTACTACTTTAATGTTTACACTAATTACTACAAGTCGTGTCGTTTCAACTGCCTATTTTTACCACCTGCTTGAGTTGTTGAACTTACCTGTTCACATCATCTGTGACTTTGAGCTTATTACCCGGAAGAACCGGCGTAAGAAACTCGCAGCACGTGTCCCACTTTTTACCAAAAAAGTGAGAGAAAAATTGTTCTTTTTAAAATATAGTTTACAATTCTGTAACTTAATATTATATACAATATCAACATACATAATTGTAAGTCATATAATAATGTAGAAGTAGCCTTGCAAGAAGCCATCCTACTCCCAAGATGTGCCATCGTTTATGAAATCATTGACCTTAATAAATTAATAATAGGCTTTGGCACACAAACGCTCTTTGACTACTTTTTTAAATTTATTAATGGAAAGATTTTGAACGTTTTTTGGGATTTTATTGTAAAGGCGTATACATTGACCTTTAAAAGATTTACTGACTTTACTAAGTCTGATCACAGGTATATCTAGCTTGTGCTTATTCCTAGTATTTCTACAGTGGATGTCACTTTTAACTTTAAATTTACTTATATTTTTTCTAACATATATTACATTATCCAAAATGTATTGAGAAGCAACAGTTAGAATACCAATTTCTTTAAATTTATCTCTCAGAGATTCTAAAGCAGACATTTTATAAATAGAACGTATGGCTCGCTTCTGCAGCACAAATATTGTATTAATGTCGGCAGCGTTTCCCCATAAAAGGATTCTATATGACATCCTACTATGAAAATAACTAAAATAAACTAATCGTGCCGTGTCTTCGTCAGAAATTTCTCTAATTTTTCTGACTGCATATGCTGCAGAACTGAGCCTACCTGCAAGATTAGCAATGTGAGGACCCCACTGTAATTTTCTATCAAGTGTAATACCTAGGAAGACAGTGCTATCTACCAAATTCATCTTCTCATCATTTAATAGTATATTGGTTTGGACTTGCCTAACATTGGGCAAAGTAAACTTTATACATTTAGTTTTACTAGAATTTAAAAGTAAGTTATTAACATTGAACCAATGATTGTGTTGTGTTGTGTGGCTTATGGCATGGAGAGTAAGTTTCCCAGTGGAGACTACTCTTTAGGAATCTGGTCGCCTATGGCAGCTCCAGTTCGTGTTTTAGGCGTCTAAATGACTCTGGGACAGTTAGCTGAACAGCCAGTTGGTTTGGATGTTTTAGGAGTCGGTTTTTGTAGTTATTGACAACGGATTCGATTTCCTCCTTTACTGTTTTAAGGTTTAGGTAGTTATGAACCTCTTAATTTTTAGTGAACCAGGGTGCATTTGTTATTTGTTTAAGCATTGAGTCTTCAGCTCATTGTATGATTTTTATATTTTAGTCACAACTCACAGGCTGATCCCCTAGACTCCGTACATCCATATAGGTTTTAAGATGGCTTTGTAGACAATAATTTTGTTATCAAGTGACAACTTGCTATTTCTCCCAAGCATCCAATATAGATCTCGGAATCTTGTATTTAATTCGATTCTTTTGGCTTGTATGTGGTTTCTCCAGGTCAATCGACGGTCAATGTGCATACCGAGATACTTGACGGTATCGCTATGTGGTAGTTGTTGGTCACATAACGTGACTGGTGGAAAATTATCTCTTCTAAGAGTAAATGTGATGTGCACTGATTTTTGAGTGCTTGCTTTAATTCTCCATTTATTTAACCAATTTTCTACCTTGATGAGACATTTTTGTAATGTATTAGAATTTAGATGCTTCGTCTCTATGCAGTCTCCATCCCTAACTTGGAAGAGCCGTGCGGTCAGGTAAGACTTAAGTAACAGGTAGTATCTATGTGGTAGTTTGATCTTTATTTAATACAGTAGCCCCTCGTGCCACACTTTATCAAAGGCCTACTGTATGTCTAGGAAGGCTGTTGAGCAATATTCCTTTCTCTCCAAGGATGTTCTGATAACTTTGCATACTCTGGATTTGCTCTATAGTAGCATGTTCCCGTCTGAATCCAAATTGGTGGTCAGGTATGACAGAGGTCTCATTCATTATTCATAAGTCATGCAAGTAGGATATTTTCAAATATTTTTGACATTATAGGCAAAAGACTTATTGGTCTATAAGAGGTCCGTTAGTTCGGTTGTTTGCCAGGTTTTGGTATCATTAGAATCTGTGATACTTTCCATATGCTAGGGAAATAATTGGTTCTCAGGACACCGTTAAAGAACATAGTTATATACACTATGGCTTTCAGTGGGAGCTCACTAAGCACTTTTTTGTCGATTAGGTCGAAACCCGATTTGTTGTTTTCGACATTTTTTATGTATTAGGAGATGTAGGTTTGATTGGTAGATCTAATTGGAGGTCTTGTTGGAGAACATCTCTTATTTCACTGTCATCAGTTTGTTGTTGACACAGGTTTTAAAAACGATTTTTTATAGGTTAATATAATTATATCTTAAAGTTTAGTAAAAAAGAGACCTTATTGTCGGTGCTGCAGTCGAGAGTCGATTGCGGCTTTCTGTCGGCACGGTATTTACTATTTACTGCTAGTAATTTGCACCAAGCTGATAAATCGGTAATATTGATTAGAATCTGGGGGCACGGCAGTACCCCCGCCAACTAGAGCGCTAAGCAAACACTGCCGTACCATTATTCACAGGAACCATTTCGCCGCATTTTAGGCCTGTACGGGTCTGTACACCTTACACGCTGATAATGATGATTGATGATGGAAACAGCTTTAAAATGATAACTGTTTATTGATACACATTACAAAGGTATAGTGATTTAAGAAATGATATTATAAGAGTAATGATATAAGATAATGATAGCGTATTATAGCCGACACATTTTACATACACAAAGATAATGATGAGTATAGCAAAAATTAAAACATTACGAAATCGTTAAATATTGAGATATTTACTAAACTGATATATTGATTATTGCTGACCTAGGAATGTGCGATGCTTGCATCGTACAAGGCCCCTATTTGAGAACCTCTAGAGGTAATTAAGTTCCGAAATTAAGCTAAAGCAAAGTTTCTCATTTATGACACTCACTCACTCGCTTACTCAATATCATCAAAATAGACCTAGTACTTCCCATAAACTCAGAGAGAAGAAATTTGTAACTTCCTACAATAACATACTTTTTCTGGGTGTCGAAGTTGGAATGCGATTTTCTCAATATCAACTTTTACGGCTTTCAAGTCTAAAAATTAAAAAAAAAACATTTTCCAGACCTTCACGCATGTTATTTACATGGTTCGATAGCCTATTAAAATATGTAGATTATGGGGATACTAATAAGTAATAACTCAATACCGACAATAAAGTCCCTTCACGCTGATAACTAGGGTTGCCACCTTTTATTTTTGCATTTAAAGTACACTGGTTACTCTAAGTAAGAAAAATAAAGTACACAGTATAAAAATAAAGTACTATTTATTTTTCTTTAGTATTAAGTATATTTAAAGATAATATATATGGTGACATCGATTCAACATTAATCGATAAATTTCGTTTAACGAAAACTACTTACAACTTCAACAGAAATCTAAAGTATTTTCGCGTACTTTATTATTAATATAAAGTAAAGAGTACCTACAATTACCTTGAATAACGTACAATACTTTATTATAAAGTACGGGTGGCAACCCTACTGATAACGTCACATAATCCATACTAATATAATAAATGCGAAAGTATGTCTGTCTGTCTGTCCGTCTGTCTGTCTGTCTGTCTGTCTATCTGTTACCTCTTCACGCTCGAACCGCTGAACCAATTTTGCTGAAATTTGGCATGGAAATACTTTGAGTCCCGAGAAAGGACATAGGATAGTTTTTATCCCGAAAAATGCACGGTTCCCGCGTGATAAACGAATTTTGGCGCAACGGAGTTGCGGGCTTCATCTAGTAATTAATATGTTTGTAAACAGACGTTTGTGCCGGACGCCGGTTGAGACGCGAGCTAGTATGCATAGGAGGGCGCGGATGTGCAGCGTATAATTTGCAACGTATATTTCGAAGTTCGAACCACCGATCGATTTTAATTCACCGATCTAATTGCGTCCCATTGAATATAGTAATTTGTAAAGTTTTTATCATTTCTTCGTGACAATAATCTTGCGTCCCCTAATCATCCTTAAAACGAGCAAGTGATGCGGTGCCTAAGGGGCCCGTTTGGGATACTTGGGAAGAGGCGCGGCGCGGCGGGGTGCAGGGGGAGGCGTGCACCGCGCTCGCGTGCCTATTTTAACTTTCTCAAAACACACCAATGATTAAGATACCTATAATATTGTGTTATGCTAATAATTCAGTTTGTTATATTGATGATTAAGGCTCTTAATTCTAGCCACCAGCGACACTCTAGTTTTAATTTAATCACCGAAAAAGAGTTTCTCAATGTTATTGGAATACTACATGTGCAATATAGTTGCAGATGGAGTATAGGTAACATAGCACAAGAAGTGTTAGATATATTATATATTTTTTTAAATAATGTACTTTTTCAGGAGTTATCTAAAACTAGATTGGCGGTATTAGATTTAAAAGTACCATTCTGATTTATTTTATATTATAATATAAAAAGGTATTTTTTCATAAAGTACACAGTATAAAAATAAATTATAATTTATTTTTATAAATTATATAAATTATAATATAAAACAAATTCCATTGTGGTATTAAATTGAAGACTGATTGATGTTCTTATAGGTCTACCAGAATCTCGATGGCAATTTTTGACAGCAGATTTTTAAAAAATATTCTTTATTATTGTATTTATTTTAATATTTGCATGTTTAACACACAGAATCAGCCCCTATTTAGAAAAAAAAGATCAAAATATTATAATATTCCAATTACCCCGGTATAGCTAGAGTAAATTTAATTTCTCACTTTTTGCCATCAGATTCTGGTAGACCTATAATTAAATTTTTTTTATTACTATGGGCAGAGGAGCCATAGCCCATTTATGTTTATTATACAACTAAAATTTCAGTTAATACATGCATGTCCTTATTATACTGTCGATATTTGGCGATTAGTACACTTATTCAATTGTTAATGTTGTTTAAATTTTTAAACTTTTCATTGTTATTTCTCCACAAAAGTATTCCTAAAAAATTTTATGATTAAAAGATTGAAACGAAGTCTACTTAAATAGTTTAAAGTGGTTCGTTCCCCATACAAAAAAAAACAATCGACATTAATTAGCTAATTTCATACTATTACTACATAAATTTATATGCACATCTATTTATTTTGCAATACCATTCCCGCGAAATATATTTAAAATACTTTATTTCACACAGAAGTCACATTTTTATTGTTTTCTTTAATAAAATAACATGTGACATAAGCCACAAATGTCACTTTTTATAAAAAAAACAACATTGCTGATATTAGCAACTTTGATAAAATTGTTTGGTACCTGCTACCTTTTACAGCTGTTCACCTGTTTTTAAAATTGATATTTTGTTGATTGAAATAAGTTTTTTTATGTTTATGAAAGATTTTGTATTTTTTTTTATAAAAAGATAATAAATCTATAAATGTTTTATATTACGATATGCCTTTTATTCCGTATGTTTATGAAGTAATACCTACATCAGTAAGTGATGACTATCATTAGATTAATCGTATCATAAAACTTCATTACCTTTTTTAGACAAACTAACGGAATTACCCATACTACTTTAATGTTTACACTAACATCCCTACAATCCGTGTCGTTTAAACTGCCTATTTTTACCACCTGCTTGGGTTGTTGAACTTACCTGTTCACATCATCTGTGACTTTGAGTTTATTTCCTTCTGCTGTCTGATACCCTGCACCTACCTATTTAGACCTACTTACCTACCTGTCTTTGAAATTACATGTTCACACAAGCCTGTATCACGTGAGCGTACCTGTTTGAACTAATGTCCCAATCCATCCCTGTGCTTACTTGTTTGAACTAATGAACTAACCTGTTCATACCAGCCTGTGCATCTCAGCTTACCTGTTTAGTGTTTAATGTTTATACAAACTTACCTATCTGTCTCTGAACTTACCTATTCACATTAGCCTATACCTCTGAGCTTACCTGTTCACAACAGCCTGTTCATCTGAGCTTACCTATTTATACAAACTTATAATAATAATAATATCTTTATTTAGATCAAAGCTGTTGTAAGTACATAAAGAAGCCTCTGACCCCTGCACTAGTGGATATTGTATTGCAGAGGCCAACGTCCTCGCCCATGATATTATTTTATTACTAGTTTACATATAGGTACACATCCAAATTTATTTATTTATTTAGGCACATCAACAATATAAACACATACATTTTAACCAACATTAAATAAATAAGAGCTAGTGTTTACATCACTTATAGATATGCACAACATTTTAGATAAATTCAAATAAACAATCAAAATTAAGTTAATAACAATAATTTAGTACATAAAATTAAAAATTAAAAAGGACATGCAATTATTTTAAAAGTAATCTAATTTTTATAATGTCATTAGGAAAATGTAAAAATGGTTAAAAATTTCAATAAAGTATAATTGTAAAAAAGTAAAATTGATGTAAAATATTGAATAAGTTATCAATAATATTAATAAAATAAAAACCATTCCAAAAATAAAATAAAAGCTAAAATATTGATTAAAATTATTGTAAAATAAATTGAAATAAATGTCAAAGTTATCATAAAACGAATTAGGTACATTGATTAAAGTTCATTATTATTTTGGAGGCCTAGTACTCCGGGAAAATTAAACATTCGACCTCGGTATAATTCGCATAGAGCTGAAAATTGGTAGAGACGTTAAATACACCATTACAAATAAAACTTCAAAAGTCCCCGGCGATTCTCCTTGTGCAAAAAATTTTATTCAAGGTCAAAGGTATGAAAATTAGGTTTTTCCTGTTTTTTTTCCAAACTGTAAATTTTATCACAAAAATAGGTAGGGCAAGAGTGCAGATAATAGAATTCTGTACAAAAAATATTCAGACACTTTTTTCATACGACTTACCATTCCTTATACATGGCGGGCTTAAAGTTTGGGAAAATCATATATATGCTTATATTATAAAGCTAAAAAATTTGTGGAACTACTGCTTTGAATTGAAGAATTCGTTTTTTGTTGGATAGTCTTATTTATCGAGGAAGACTTGAGCTATATAACATCACGTTGCCACCAATAGGAGCAAAGAAACAGAGGAAAATGGGGAAGAACGGGGAAAATTATTTGAAGGAGCTCATCTCACAAACGGCTGAAGCAATTTTTATGTTATTTGGCACAGATATAGAATAGGCCACGTGGAGGGATATAGGCTATTTTGTTTTTCAGGAAAATTTATGGTTTGCGTGAAATTTATAATTAAGGCGGCCGGGCGGAGCCACGCTTAACATCTAGTACTACATACTAGGGTTATTTGAAAGAATTGAAATGTTCTCGGCCTGACATACTTGTGATTGACTTGCAAGCGTACTGTTGCTCTTCGCGACTCGAAAAGTTTAGATTTGGTAACGGTAATAAGTCACACAGAAGTATGTTTGGCTGTGAACAGCCCTCGTTTGCTGTAGTACAAGAAGTTCCGCTCCGCCCTGTTAATTATGTATTTCACGGAAACCGTACATTTCCCCGAGAAAAAAAATAGCCTATGTCCTTCCTCGTGGTCTACTTTATATCTGTGCCAAATAACATAAAAAATGCTTCAGCCGTTTGTGAGTTAAGCTCTTTCAAATAATTTTCCCCGTTTTCCCCCATTTTCCTCTGTTTCTTTGCTCTTATTGGTGCCAACGTGATGATATATAGCTCAAGTCTTCCTAGATAAATAAGACTATCCAACAAAAAACGAATTTTTCAATTCAAAGCAGTAGCTCCACAAATTCTTTAGCTTTATAATATAAGTATTAGATACGATTTTCCCAAACTTTAAGCCCACCATATATAAGGAATGTTAAGTCTGTGTCTGGTGAACGAGCGTTGTAGAGACTCAATGCGTTGCGAATGAACATTGTACAAGGGGTTCCATATTATGCTTCCGAATTCAAGGATACTACGAACAAAATTCTTAAATAACACAATTTTAGTCTAAGGGCTTTTAAATTCTTTTGAACTGCGCTTAACAAATCCAAGAGTTTTAGCAGCTTTGTTAATAATGTAGTCAAAATGAGGAATAAAACTCAGTTTGGTGTCAAGTATTATGCCCAAGTCCCTTACAGTTGGAGAAAAAGCGATATCAATCCCATTTATGTTGTAGCGTGTAGGAACAACCTTTCTTTTTTTACTGAACACGATGTGCTGACATTTAGAGGCATTCAATTTCATTAGATTATTGCGGCATCTAGATCGGACTGCAATAATCGAGAATCGGAAGCACTATTTACGAGTATCTGTAAAGATATTTTCATATCGTCAGCAAACAACGAGCTATGGCAATGATGGATACTATGTACAATGTCATTTATGAACAGCAGAAACAAAATTGGACCCAAGTGAGAACCCTGCGGTACACCTGACGTCGCCAAATATTTTACTGATTCATGCCCACTGACCATTACACATTGTTCTCTATGGTTTAGGTACGATTTGAACCACATGAGCATGCTTCCGTCAATACCATATTGGTCTCTTAATTTATTAATCAAAATATTGTGGTCGACAAGGTCAAATGCACTTGCGAAGTCAGTGTAGACCGCGTCCACCTGCTTGCCATTATCTACATCTTCGAATACAAGTGTTAAGAATTTAAGTTGGTTTGTAATTACTGATTTTTTGCTTTGAAAACCATGTTGTTGCCTACAAATGAGTGTTTTAGTATGTTCAACTAAAATTGGACATACAATTGACTCAAATACCTTTGCAAAGTATTTGAGTCAATTGTATATCCAAATACTTTGCAAAGGTGAAAAGGATAGATATAGGACGATAGTTCTTCACATTACTGTTATCACCTTTTTTAAACACGGGTACTATACGAGCTCTTTTCCACTGAGTTGGAAAAGTACCAGATTTTATTAATTTATGAATAATTTATAATTATGAATATAATTTATGAATAATATAATAATTTATGAACAATACATATGTCTGCAAAACATAGCTAATAAGTAATAATATTTGTTTCTGTAGCCCTAGAGTCAGGTCAGGTAGAGTCTCTTATATAGGTGGAAGCCGCTTGGTTGATAAGCTGGATACAATAATACAAACCAGTATTCGGAACCAATCTGAATTCAATAATAGATGGAAGTAATTTAGTTATTATAATCATTATGATATATTCAGAGCATTATACGGAACTGATTTAAACGCACATTTGAACGGAGGCGGGAATATGCATGCAGTGTTTAGAAAATATACTCAGATATACAGTGTGCTAGAAAGGTTTGAGAGTGAACGGACGCATCAAGTTAGCTGAAAATATCTAAATCGAATATCAACATATAACGTTTAAATGAAATTTCGCGTCGACTCCGGATATCATATCAATAAAAACATCATACATATGCATTGAAAACTTAAAAAATCTTACCACATCCAGTGGACGCCGACGGGTGGGACTTAGTAAAGACGCAAGAAGTCTATCGCGATTTAAATATATATATATATATATATATATATATATATATATATATATATATATATATATATATATATATATATATATATATATATATATATATATATATATATATATATATATATATATATATATATATATATATATATATATATATATATATATATATATATATATATATATATATATATATATATATATTGGAAAAAAGGTTGGGGACCACTGATCTACATCAACAGCCTGATCCATAATACTTCTACATTTAAACTTGGCAGGTTAATTAAATTCTATAAATATTATCTAATTATATAATTAATCAAGTGTTACGTAGGTATAGCACAAAAACCTGCCAAGTTCAAATTTAGAAGTATTATGGATCAGGCTGTTGATGTAGATCAGTGGTCCCCAACCTTTTTTCCACACGGGCCACAAACATGCCATCAAGATCAAAATCTTGGTGTCGCGGGCCGCAACAAAAAAAATATTAAGGTTAAAAAATAATGTTCTTCAAAATTAACGGTTTAAAAGTGGAAAGAAATTCACGACTGTAAAGAGGACTTTACATTATTTTACCGGTGGGCGTGAATTTCAAAATTATTTAACATCACGCGGGCCACAAATGAAGTCCCGGCGGGCCGCATGCGGCCCGCGGGCCGCGGGTTGGGGATAGCGGATGTAGATGATTATAATCGGTGAAGTGCATCTGAACTTGGCATTGGATTAGATTTCAACTCTTTTTTTAGGCCAAAAATTAGCCTATTGGAACTAGGCCCTATTTTAACAGGTATGTTTTTGGTGGGATTTCAATACTTTTTTTCAATAAAATATCATACCTATGTTTTCTTTTTGTGCCACGCCCGATATAAACAATAGTTTCAATAGATGTCGCTAGTGGTATTTGTTAAACTATTTTAGAGGACCGGTTGGTCTCTCTAAGAGTTCACTAGAGGTCGGAGGAGTAAAGAGTAAAACTCGATTTACTGTGGTGAACTGAAGTGATTTATTTACAAAAATGCGCTGCTTATATACAAAAAAAATAGTTAATTATTATTATTACAAACTGTACAGAAACTGAAAAGATTAATTTTGATTGGCTATTGCAAAACAGAAAGAGACATAATGAGTGAGATAAAAATATTTACAAACAAGAAAGAGAAAAAAATCGAATAGGAAATATTTACAAGATTAAGAAATTATCCGCGTGGGAGATTCGGCCGTACCGCGGTTCGTGGCGCTGGTATCGCGCGAGTATAAATATAGGCTCGTGGCCCGCGGCCAATTCAGTCCGCGCGCGAATTTCATACAGACGTCGTCTCTCTGCCGCTCGACGCCGCGCCGCCGCGAGTAGTTGTGCCGCCATTTTGTGAAGATGTTATGCAGCTCTGCAAACGCCATGAAGACTGTAGCTACGCTGCGAAGATTCCTCTCTCGATGTAGGCACGATGTGAAGACGCGTAGTGAAGTGTTGCGAAGAATTCTTATTAGAAAAAGTCCTTATCAGGGCTACTTCATGTTTGGTGCACATGCACTTAATATTGCACGGACGGTTTCTCTCGTTATTCCGAACGTACGTTCTTGGCAGAACGATTTTCTTCTATGTTTCAATCTTCCATGACGAACGTATACAAAGACGGCGGGCGCTCCTTTCGGAGCGTGTTGTTTTCATTGTTTCAATCGACGAACGAACGTCTTATTTTTTTATTTTTTTGTTAATATGCATATAATACACGACCTGTGTGCCAAATTACATAACGCTAGGATATTTAGAAGTAGCCTCTAAAGTGCGTAGATGAACCGACTCACGCTTGACCGATTTCTAAAATTTCTTAATTTTTTGTTATCTACATATAACACACGACCTGTGTGCCAAATTTCATAACACTAGAACAATTGGAAGTGGCCTCTAAAGTTTGTAGATGAGCCGACTCACGCTTGACCGATTTCTAAAATTTCTTAATTTTTTGTTAATCTACATAATATTATAACACACGACCTGTGTGCCAAATTTCATAACGCTAGGACATTTGGAAGTAGCCTCTAAAGTTCGTAGATGTGCCGACTCACGCTTGACCGATTTCTACAATTTCTTAATTTTTTGTTAATCTACACATAGGTAACACACAACCTGTATGCCAAATTTCATAGGACAATTGGAAGTGGCCTAGAGGTTTTGATTACCGGTCAGTGAGTGAGTGAGTGAGTGAGTGAGTGCCAAAATTAGCTATTTTTACAGGGGCATATTTCAGGATCTAGCAAAGCTATATCTATGAAATTTGGTATGCTGCGTAAGTACTAGTATATAATTACGTAGGTATAATTTTATCTTTGCACTTGCAATAGACACTGAGCTACAGGGGGGTCAAAAGTGCGTCGAAACAGTTCGTGTAAATAGTGCACGGCATGCGCGCAGCCTGCTGGAACTAGGCCTGCGCACTTCCGTGCGCTTTGATAATTGTCCTGTTTTTATCTATATATATATGTTAGTCGCACTAAAACTCGAAAACGGCTGAACGGATTGGGCTGATTTTAGTCTTAAAATATTCGTAGAAGTCCAGGGAAGGTTTTAAAGTGACACGAAGTTCACCGGGACAGCTAGCTCTAATAATAATTTTACTCATTAGTTAAACATCAAACTTCTATAATTATTCATTAAATTATATGAATAAACTTTAAGAATTAAGAATCCTGAATGCATTTCTATAATATATTATAGCAAGGTTGATAAATTTCGTTATACTTTTTTTCAGGTTGCCAAAATCTGAATATTTTAGAAAAAAATGGTTGGAAGCCATCGGAACAGAAAATATAAGGTCAAATGTTAAATATATATTTATTTGCTCCTTACATTTTCCTGAAAGTGCGTTTAACACCACATTGGATGTTATTAGACTGCGAGATGGTGCAATACCTAATGGTAATCAGTCTCACAGAAAGGTACTTTTTAAATTGAGATATTAGTGTTATTATCCACTCATATTATAATAGCTCATCTGTCAAGCGCCCAAAATGGGCGCCTTACCCTGACACCAAATAAGTGTCAGGTGTTCTATCCGACACTTATCAGGAAGTGGTGAAACCTAGGCCCTTAAAATAATAAAATAATTGATAGTACGCTTTTGTACCGACATAGATAATATTATGTTTAATAAAAACTGAAATTAGCTCATCTGTCAAGCGCCCAAAATGGGCGCCTTACCCTAAAACTATTCAAAAGTTCTTCTTCTACTTTGCAGACCACCGATTTAGTATTTTGTTTCAAACATAAAACTATGTGTATTTGCGACTAATAGCTTATTAAAAATTCTAATTATATAAAAATTATATATAGCTTTCATGGTAATTTCTTTAAATAATTTGATCAGTTTAATGAGAGTAATTATTGGAAATTGAAAAATTTTCGAAAAACGAACTGTCAAACCTGACAGTTCGTGACAGATGAAAGGATAACATCTTAGTAATTAATTATCGATATCCTCGACAAATATCAACTGAGTGTCCCATCACTAAAGTCCGCCATGTTTGGTTCCTGGCAATATGGCGCCGGCCACACTTTTTTGTAGTTATGTCACTTCCATCTGTTTGACCATCATTGAATATGACACTCACACTGACACACAAAAAAGCCGCGCATGTGCTGGTGTCTCAAGTTAGCGGGGGAAAGTCAATTTTTTGCAACTTTTTTTGCTAATTCGATTGTTCGTCGTTTGTTCTTGATTGTTCGAACAAAAATAATGTTTGTTCGTTTTTCGTTTTTTTTATTTTAGTTTTCGAAAATTTTACCTAAACCTAGCGCTGACAATAGTCGTGTTCGTTACGTTTTTAAACTGCGCATGCGCGGCTTTTTTGTGTGTCAGTGTGAGTGTCATATTCTAAAATACCTTGTCATGTTCTAAAATACCTGTCAGATTTCTCTCTGATCTGACAGAAATTGATGGGTATTTCAGAACATGACAAGGTATTTTAGAATATGACACTCACACTGACACACATAAAAGCCGCGCATGCGCAGTTTAAAAACGTAACGAACACGACTAATTATAGTATCTAGACTTTTTTTTCTTTTTTTCAATCAATCTAAGCTAATAATCGTTTGTTCGATCAAAAAAAAATGTTTGTTCGATTAATTAAAAGAAATTTAAAGAAAAACGAACAAACATTATTTTTGTCCAAACAATCACGAACAAACGACGAACAATCAAATTAGCGAAAAAAAGTTGCAAAAAATTGACTTTCCCCCGCCAAAAAATTAATTATCATTTATCAGCGTAAATAAGATCGAACAAACATTTTTTTTGATCGAACAAACGATTACTAGCTTAGATTGATTGAAAAAAAGAAAAAAAAAGTCTAGATATTATAATTGTCGGCACTAGGTTTAGGTCAAATTTTCGAAAATTAAATTTAAAAAAACGAAAAACGAACAAACATTATTTTTGTTCGAACAATCAAGAAAAAACGACGAACAATCGAATTAGCAAAAAAAAGTTGCAAAAAATTGACTTTCCCCGCCAACTTATGGGAACCCGCATGTGCAGTTGAAAAACCAAACGAACACGACTCTTATGTCAATGTTCAAAAATCTTTATTGATGTACTCTGTGGAAATGTGCTCATAGACGGAATATTGATGGTTATAAAAAGTTCATATTAAAAATACGATCAATCCATCAATCCGAGTCGTACACGATCAAATTTTCGTCAATCCGTACCAGATTGATGGATCAGATTGATGAAAAATTGACCGTGTAGCCGGTGACATAGACTAAAGAATGTGATTGGTGCCTGGTGGCGCCATCTTATGTTTGACTGGTGTTTTGCAACTCTGTGTGTTGAGTATTTTTGTGAACCTGTGAATTTGTGATCAAAATTGTGATCCATCTGTGATCAGACATCTACGATATCGCAATATGTCGGACTATTTAGAAATATTTTTAGATTAACTGGTCCTTAGGCATACATAATACTGGCTAATTATAAACGTGTCCATGCTATGGACTATACATGACAAACATTCTATCCAGGTAAGCCCCGTTACAGTGATTACTTAGGTATCGTCACAAATGTATTCAGTTATTTCTCGCAATTGACTTTTTATGTATAAATAGTCTTTATCTTTTACTTTTGTTTTCCTCTACATGTTTTTATTACAATGGATGTTATTTGATCAGCGATCTTTGTCATTGCTGTCTTGGTTATTTTACATTAACGTAGTTTTATTTTGTTCGACAGATCGATAAGAAGTCGTAATATAGAGAAGATATGTGTTGTGGGACATTTGCCTTACGTGTCTATATTAGATATGCGTGTGACGGGCATTGCACCGAGTGGTGTTCAGTTTTGAGTGCGTTTTGGCCAATATAACAATACAAGTTTCGCCAGGGTCATCCTGCGCGAGGTGTTTTTGTTTCCTACGAGTCGACCTGTAAGAGGTAAAGATGGATCAGAGAGTGCAATGTCCAGTGTGTACACTGTACCTACACAGTGGTATGTCCTTGGAGTCACACCTGGATACACATCCTAAAGACCAGGTGATAAAAGCTTTGTGCTCCTTATCCGCTAGAAGTTCAACATTTGGAAGTCGTACTTCAACACCGACTCAATCGGAAAGGTCATACAGAAGTCGGTCTCGTACACCAGCAAATGAAGAAAGTGTAAGATGGATGACAACACATAAAAATAACGAAAATGAAAGGTACTGGAGGAGGACTCCAAGTCGGACAAAATCTACACCCTTCTCATATAATACCTCAAGAGTTGGCACTCCAGAACTCAGGATGGGAAATTTATCTTTTGACAACCACAATTTTGCTAATAACAATGGTTCTGATCCATATACAATAAAGATAGATAAAACACAACAGACACATACCTCAATAAACACTCGGCAGGATTCCGAGTTTGAGCAACAATTTCCATACTATTCAGAACAAAATGATGAACCTGAAATCAAATATTCAAGAAGCTCAGAGTATACTGGAATTGACAATTCAAACAATATATTTACCTACAACATGCCTACAATTACACCCAATTTAAAATTACAAGCTACCATGGTACCATCCACATCTAAAAAATCTAACAATATGGTGAAAATATTACCAAAACCAAGTAATATCCTGGTTAAAACAAATGTTGCAGGGGTACAGTATATTCCACCTGGTGTTAAACCTTTACATGTTGTATTACCGACATCAACATCATTTGTTCAGAAGACTCTGCCAAATCATATGATAATGACGGGTAATTTAGCAAGCACCCCCATACTGAACCCCAAGTCTGTAGCACAGCCATTAGCTAACCAGTTTGAACAGCTGACTACAAATTCAGTGACTCCTGGAACTACAGTTGTTACACAAAACTCACAGATTATTTACCGAGAAATGGTGCATAACCTGGATGGTAAACCTTTCATATCCAGTATGCCAGCTGTGCTCGGAACCCACGAAAATGTTACAAATGTTGCTCAAAGTAATTCAATATACCAGAATGTGATGGTGGTTGATCAGTTTGGCAATACATCTTGCATGTATACTACACCTCAGCCCCTGCTGTCTAAACCTTGTCCTACGACTATTTTCAACAGTAATCTCACTAGTATACCCCATTCCGTCAAACAATTGCCTCAAATGCTCAATAATGCAAATGAAACTCTTATTATTGACGTAAATCCTTTAGTACCTTCGACATCAAATAGCAGCAGTAATAATGCTGGTCCCAGCTCTTCTCATGAAGGAAGAAATAAAAATGCTTCACTAAAAAAGGTAGAAGAAAAGGCTGACAGTAAAATAGATTCATCAGTTAATTGTAAGGGCCTGAAAATTCTTAGTAATGTCAAGGTAGAAGTTCCAGTCCAACACCATAAAAATATGTTGAACACAGTTCTAGATCTTACAGGGCCAAATGAGTCGGAATATACACAAAGACCTTTGACTCCAGAGAAAATTTTACCAGACTTAGATGACAATCTCAATGTGACTGATGGAGGTGCTCCAGCTTCAAGTGGTGAATGCTTATCTTCTCATACATTTTCTGTCATCAAAAATGTGGGAAACCCGCCATCTTATAGGGAATCGTCTAAAACAAACATAAGTCACAAACTAGAAACAGAATTTTCTGATAGTTGCCCAGTTCCTGATTTAATATGCAATGAAAAACCTTCAATATCTCCTTGTAGTGAACTTTCAGAGCATGGTGAAAGTACAACAGATCCCGCACCTATTACTCCAAAACAAGAAATAAATAATGAAACGAAAAGTAATACCGAAGGAAAGAAATCTCCTACAAAGCTAGTAAGAAACATGCCCTTACCTCTTAATAATATTTATGTCAAAAAGCACAAGAAAATATTGCAAATAAAAAACTCAAAGACATGCCCTCCATCAACGAGTACAAGTTCAGAATTTGAACCTAAAGCATCATCTTCAAAGTCCCTATCATCAGAAAATTTCTTGAGTGATATTAGTAAGAATGAGGAGTGTTTTAAAAAAAGTTTTTTACAGACTATATCTATTGAGAAAATTGAAAACCAACAGGAGGCAGATGATCAAAATGAGTTTGATGCAGATACTGAGGAACGCTCCATGGACATAGAGCCTGTAGCTTCCTCCAGAGACCCAGAGTATCCTAATCCTACAGAAATAGTTAAAGTAAAAGAAGAAGTCTCCAGTAATGACTTCAGCAATGAGGGAGCTCGGTCATGTGCAGAAATTGCACCAATGGAGACATTGAGGCCAATTAATGTTATAACTTATGGAAACATGGTCCCTGAAAATTTTGATGAGGACTCCAACCACAGGGAACTTCTCGAATTGGAAGCGGCATCTAAAAACAAGCAGTTTGTAAACATGATGAATGATAATTACTTTGGGGATAACATTTACGCGGACTACTTTACCCCAGATCGTGTAGAAAGTTTTGATGCTGAAAAGGAGTCGCACTATAACAAAGAAAATACAAAAGATCCCATGTACATGTGGGGAGAACCTTCTCAGAAGGAAAGCGAGTTTGTGCTGCCCAATTTCATACATGAAAGCTACAGAATAGCAGAAAGTAGCGAGGCTGATTATTCTGAATTGACTACAGTCGACGTTCAACTGGATAATGATGCCGATAGATGTGACATAGAAAATAAAGCTGACGTTCTCAGTGAGAGTAGAAGCGAAGGGGAACCAATTCTCAATATCTGCACCGATGAAAGAATGCCACCTCGAGGGGAGCTCAGTGGACAGGAGAGTAATGGTGACTTGGAGTCTACTTGGGGCGGGGTAAGTCATTATATTATTTTGTGTCTTATATTCAACCAACTTTTGAATAGAAACATACTTTTACAACAAATTATTTTAAACCTAAAAACTCATTTTCCTTGTATAAAATGTATAATTAATGATATAATTTGAAATTGGTGTTTGTGTGTCAAGGTTAACTCAAACTAATTGTGTAAGTGTGTTAATGTTGCTATCAAACATTGGAGAACTGATACAAACTTTGCTTTTAGGGCTTATATTTAATATTAATAAAAAACATTTATAAAAATTAATTAATATGCAAAAAAATAATCAAAGCAAACTTTACCCTATAATGCATATATCTTGCTATGAAAAAGAAAAATTTTGCATTTCGTAATAATATTTTTATAAATAATTTTTAAAATTCACATTGGGCATCTTGTTTATGATCAAACCTTTATTTAACCATAACTATTATGTAATAATGTGTAGAATTTTACTTGCTATAAAATTATGTTAATGGAACTATTAAGTTACTATTATATGAATTTTTAAGATGTATGCTGAAGTACCTCCTGCCGAGCCCTACGACTTGATGGCGCGCGAGAGCTGGGTCTCCGATGGGTCAGATGTGGACACCAACGAAAAATTAGATGCTCTGTAAGTTGACATAATAACGTAAATGAATTCCGTTTCCCTTGTTCGCGGCATCACGAGTGAATGAATGGCTGGACTGATTTTTATAAAATTTGCCCCACATAGAGTAGACAAAGGGAAAAAGGCATAGTACCTGCGGGCTTTTATTTCAACCATAGGAGGTGGTGAAAACAGCAATAAATATATTATATCATTAAATTATAACAAAAAGTACTGTCTTTCTCAAAAGGCAGTAAAGATTCATGATTCTTTTGAACAGTAAAAAAAATTATTTAAATTAAATGTTTCAGGGACGACTTCCCGAAGACAAAAAGTTACAGTTGTTCGCAATGCGGCGTGAAGTTCCCGTCCCTGAAGGAGCTACGGGGACACAAGTCACTGGCGCACGCGCTGCCCACCTGCTCCACCGCCAAGACCAGCTACAGCCGCCTCGTCACCTCGCGAACTATTAAGAAGGAAGTCAAACAAGACGAAGGCTCTTTGTCTAGTGAGTATAATTGTTTAGATTAGAATTTAGATGATTGTCCCTGAGAATATTAATAATCATAATCATAGTTAAGTATTTGGTATAAAATCTTTTTTGATCTTTTTTGTACTATGTAACAATGTGGTATATAAGTATGATTAAGCACATGGGAAAAAATTACAGGTAATCTCATGGTATTGGAGTCGAAACGCGCGATCACGACGACAATTCTGCAAGCGTACGACGTGTTGGGCGAGGCCAAGCCCAAGATAGAGGGTCTCATCAAACAAGAGAAGAAGAGAAAGCGTAGGGACTACGTGTGCCCTACGTGTAAGGAAGACCAAGGGACGGATGCTGCGTTCCACGCACATCTCAAGATACATCCTCTGGAGTGCCTCACCTGTGGAAAGTGCTTCTTCAGACGAGCGAACCTGGCGCTGCACATCAAAACACATCTGGGAATAAAGAATTATAAGTGAGTTGGGAATGTACGTCGACTGAGTGTTGTTTCAATGTTTCAAACGGAATTTTATGAAACAAACACTTTTAAATCGGAATGTGTGAGAATTTCATCAGGCAGACATTCATTTTTTGGATCAAGGCTGTCACAGACAGAGCAGGTAATGTAAATATGTATATTATAGCACGATACATCTTGATACATCTTTCTATAGAAATCGTCAGGAGTCCACACACAACAGCTATAATGTATATTTTTACATTATAGCTATTGTGTACGATTTCTATAGAAATATGTATCGTGCTATAATATACATCTTTACATTACCTGCTCTGTCTGTGACAGCCTTCAGGCAGACAATACTCACACACAAATCCCATAAAACATTAGCAAAACTAAACAAAGCCACAAGAGTATAGCTGGCATTAAAATTTCTACAGTTTTTCCTCTCTGTTATTAATGCGTAACTCAAAAGCCGTCTTTTATGAACCCAAAGTCACAGATTGCCCATTTCGAGGCTGAAAAACATATGTTGCCCTACTTAACCTATAACTATTTAAGATGCATAATTATGGCATGTTTTTCAGATGCGACATCTGCGAGAAGCGGTTTATCACGCGGCAGAAGCTGAACGAGCACCACAACATCCACACCGGCCGAGCGCCCTTCAAGTGCACCATGTGCGACGACACCTTCCGCCGGTACTCCAACATGGTGCAGCACAGGTTAGACTTCGATATACACTAATCCCCTTTATAATCAGGTGCAACAAGTGTAGAAACATTGTATGTCATAGCTGATCGCACATTTGTCAGCACCGTACGCGTACGCGTCGAACGCACCGCATAGTACACGAAATGCGGCGCGTACGGTGCGAGGTTTCACGTAATTTCATACGACGAAATCTAAAATACAGCGCGTGGGTGCTGATAAATGAGCGATCACCTTTATGGTGTTATGTTCTTTTCTAATATGTTAGAAAAGTAGCTTGAGAAACAAGGGTTATCACTTATCACAGGATAAATGTTGCTATATATAATATTATTTTTTCTCACAACCTAGAATTGATTTTTTGTTTGTGATACATGCGATCGAAACAAAAGCTACTATTTACGTGAGATGAATGCTCGTATATGATGTTTCAGGGACCGCCACCACCTGAAGAAGAAGGCTCGCGTGCGGGACTTCGTGTGCGCGTGCGGGCTGGTGTTCCACTCGGCGGCGAAGCTGCTGTGGCACCGCGAGACGCACGACGACCGGCCCAAGGCGTGCCCGTACTGCTCCGACAAGTTCGTGCACGCCGCCTCCCTCACGCGCCACGTGCGCCGCTCCCACAACGCGCTCTACGTCAGCGAGCGCCTGCGCGGCAAGGTCGACAACGTGCCGTGCCCCGTCTGCAAACAGGTTACATATTATGTTATAGTATGCTATGTAAAACTGGAGTGCGCTGTGCGAGTCACGGCCGTCGGAAGGGCGAAGGGCCATTGGACAGGAAAGTTTGAAATTAAAAATACTGATTTTTTTTGTTCATTTACTGACTGAGGTCGTTTTTATGTAATTAGGAAATTAGGGTCTCGTAAGTCGTGCCTCGTGCTTAATTAGTGATAGTAATTAATATAAAATCATTAACTCCAGGTGTACCTCCGGACTAATCTCCGAGCGCACATGCAGACGCACAGCGGCAAGCGGAACTTCCACTGCGTGATATGCAACAAGTACTTCACGACCAAGTGGAACCTGAAGCTGCACCGCTGGACGCACATGAGCCGCTCGGCCAAGCCGTACAAGTGCACGCTGTGCAAGGGCGCTTTCATCCGCCAGTCGGAGTACGTCTCGCACATGAACGCGCACAAGTCCGTCCGCCCGTACACCTGCAACTACTGCGGCTGCCAGTTCATCCGCAAGACCAACTGCCAGCGCCACGTCCGCGAGCACGAGACGGCCAAGAAGTACGCGTGCAAGGTGCCCGAGTGCGGCAAGTCCTTCCACCGCAGCTACTACCTGTCCGAGCACATGAAGGTGCACAGCAACTCGCGCCCCTTCTCCTGCAACATCTGCGGCAAGACCTCCAGCAACAAGTCCAACCACAACAAGCACGTCAAGATCCACCACGCCCGGGAGCCTATCGCCACGGAGGCGTAAGCCCGCCCCACCCAGGTACATACATCCGTATTTGACCGAATGTATTGAGTCTCATTCGGTTAGCCGTGTAGGGGCTTAAAAGCGCATCTTTTAAGCCCCTACACGGCTAACCGAATGGTATCGTGATAGAAATTATTTGAATGATGTATTCAAATAATTTCTATCATTGAATCCGAGTGATGTAATATGAGGTTAAACATTGCTATGTGATGTTGCATTCGATAGCCTTGAATTTGAATTTTAGAGATGGTCGGACATGTAAATATAATTAGTGATCGCATAATTCTTAAACACTAGATAGACTTTTCAGATTACAATGTAAAATATTATTAAACTCGACATATCTTAACCTGTGTACAAACATTTTATAGTACCATGTTGTAACACTAGTTTGTTGTCGCCCCTGTAAATATATAGATAAATTTGTTTGTGTACATACATGACCAAATGTGTAATTGTAAATTGGAGCAAAGCATTTTTGTAGAGTGAACAACTGCTACGCAATTAGTTAAAGGATCTATTTTGAGTGGTACGTAGGAGAGGTGTGAATGTAAATAGTCGGTTTACGTTTTATTAGAATAATTAACTAGATAGATATTAGATATGTCTGCATCGGTCCCGCAGATGCAAGTATTTTATATTCGTCTCCTGCTTTGGTCAAAATTTTATTATTATTATGACATTATTTAAACACGAGTATATTATTTCGAGACCAAGTTGTACACATGTACAATTAAAAACCTAGCAGTTTAATTTTGTTGTGTATTTGACCTAATTGTTATTTTCTTGATTATAACGGGACGATGAAAACACTCAACATGGTGGGTACGTGTAACTAACTAATTGTTCAAGCAATATTTGTGTAACTTACTAATGCAAGTTCTTATAGGTAAGACAATTCACTTGGGCATTAAGTTTTCTATTCATATTATAGTTTTTTATATCATAACATGCTTACGTTCAGACAATCTGAACTTACTTCTTGCACTCGTGGGAGCCTGATGGTCTATACATACTTCTTTTCTTATGTGCTGGACACAGGAGGAGCTTAGTCCATTTCGAATGATACTGTATACCATAAAATATCACTTATAAGCATCGAGCTCTGGTCATCCTTTGAATGCAATTTGCATTAACTTTGTATTAACTACTATTAGAATAATATTTTATTTATTTGTAACGTGATAGTTAATTTTCACTTAATTATAATTAGTTCAATTTATTTGTATGTTAATGTAACTGTATCGTTTAAGTCTGAGTGGGTTGCGTTGAAAGCACGGATAGCTTTAACAAAGAAACGAACCTCTAGCAAGGAATTACTGTCATTTGTAAATAAATTGACTCAACCTTTGTTCTATGACCCTTTATATTCTTGACCACTATTGACTATGCAATATAAATTCAAACATAAGTACAATACCCGGCAATAAATATTGCACATCGACCTTTGGAAAGAGACAATCGGCTAATTTCGGTTTCATAGAGCGTTATCTTTGTAGCACACACCTATTTGACATTATGTCAGTCGTTGACCGTTGTTCAAATTCAATAGAGTGCAGTCGCGTCCAGTTCAAAATATATATCTAGAGTTGTTAACACCCCTAAATTTGCTACAGCTGTAATTTTCCAAAAGAATTAAATACGTAAACATAATCTGAACACGCCATTTTTGTTTTATTTTACCCGAACCTAAAGCCATAACTTATAGAAAATTTGGTGTATTTTATACAAAGAATAATAAAATTGACAAAAGAAGCAAACCATAATAATCATGTTTTTTTTTAACAGCTCCTAATATATACCGGACTTTTTGTATTTCGTGCGTTAGAGATAACGCTCTACAAAACCGAAATTAGCCGACTGTCACTTTCGAAAGGTCGATGTGCAATATTTATCGCCGGGTACTGTACAATAATTTCTGTCATTGTTATATTTTAATGACAAAAGATAAATGAGTGTCTACTAACAAAATTTTACGTCCATGCGATAACTAATGCCGGCGACACCTGTGTCAGCCGTTTCATGTCCACGTCAATCGGCATGTCCAAAATCCAAATGCAACTAATAGGATATATCGCTACAATGTTTTCAGTACCACCAGCAGCACCAGCCCAGACAGTAAAGCTCTGGTTTCCTTCAAAAGCGGCGCCGTCGTGCAGCGGCCGCAATACAGCGGTGAATGACGTCACTAGGACGTTGTCCATGTAAGCAATAAGGCGCGGTTTCCTAGAGAACGGTAATTGATACCGTTCTCTAGGAAACCCCGCCATACCGCCCACATAGATTACGTTCTAGTGACGACATCACGGCCGCCACACGACGGCGCCGCTCTTGGAGGAAACCAGAGCTTTAACAAAAAGTTTTGTTCAACGTTTCTGTCAATATTCTGATGTGATGTGTGTAACATGTCAGATTATAACTGTGGGCTAGTAGTGCCCCTTGCTCTGACCTTCGCGTAATATTCCCTATCGCCAAATATCCTCGGAGAATTGTCCTTTTAAATTGTTTTTATTTTTTAAATTCAGTTTGGATTCTACTGTTTTGTTTATAATTATTGTTTTATATTATGATCACTACTGTTGTAAATGTTTAAACGCTTTTGACAGTATAATATTGTTTCACAAATTGTTGGAACACAAGTAACATACTATTTTAACCCTTTTTCGGTTTTTATATTAAACATTTTATTATTAAGTAGGTATATTCGTAAAGATATTTAGAATAATCAATTTTGTTGCCATAGATGCAATTCGTACAATTTCTTTGTTTTATCGTTGATTAACTATCAAAAATGTAAACTTGAACTTGGAGTGGTTTTGTACTGGTCGGACGGACAGAGGCAATGTTTGGGGTTTTTTTGTTTATATTTTTGGTTTTTAATTATTTATCGGATTAATTGTATAATTATTATTAAAAACATGACTGCAATATCGCTAACGTTATATAATTTTGTTTATAGTGTTTTTTTTTAACATTTTGACCATCACGCCGAAAAAAGTTACTCTTACCTACTCTGTGATTTTTTATATAAAAATTATTTTAACACGGCCCTACAGTACCTACATGGAATATTAATGTCGGTTAACTCGGAATAATGAAATCCTAATTTTTATTTATACGTAAAATATTTTAAATGATGAGCAGAAGACAAAGTTTACTATTGAAATTATACAAGGTGTGGTAAAATCGACTACAGATATTTTGGGCATACGATCCTATTGCATAAGTTTAGACGCTCAGGCTGAAATAATTGTCACATTCGAAAAATAAAATTTTACCTTATATCGGTAAGTTTGCGTCGAGCAGAAAATAATATATACTTACGCTCTATAGAGATATTTTTTTCTATTTTCTATCTGGCAATTTTTTTGGCCCAAGTGTTAATTACATAATATTTAAAGTAAGTAGATCATATTCCTAAAATGTCCGCAGACAATAATTTTACTTCACCTCATATGAAGAGAAGTTGTATAAATTCCTAGACGCGTGCCGAATTCGGTGTAAGCCTTTGTTCGAAATATACATGACTAAGGGCCGGCACACAAAAACACGATACGACGTCGTGTCGTGGTACGACCCTTATGTATAGTGGGGTAGATTTTATAACATGCATATAAAATTGAAAAGTCTTCCATGTAGAATCGTTTGTTTTTTATTTTTTGTGTTTGTCACAAATTAAATTTCTTACACACGACTCACGAGTGTTTTAGAATGTTAATAAATATAATATATTGTAATGCTTTTTTTAAATTTCGAGCATCGGTTTTAAGGTTTTTTTTTCTCTTACAAAATGACAAATTTTTATATACATATTATATTTTATGGAAGGTTTTGCGCAAACGGGCAACTGGCGATCAGTATCGGTCGCTGCTACATATTATTTAACCGACTTCCAAAAAGGAGGAGGTTATAATAATAATTATTAATAAAGATTTTTGATTATTCGTAGCTGCTACACAATTGACCCTAATATTTTGCCGGCATCCGGTTTGCGCCACGCCAGAGGCTTTTTGACTTTTTTTTTAAATTTACCACAACTAACAGTCATCCAAAAGTTTGACTAACGAAGTCACTGCCACTGTCCAGTGTGTTTGAAGTTGTTCGATCAGACGCAGGCATCGTACGCATAAATCACATTTAGGTTTTCAGCAGATGAATCACACCAGCTGTGTTCATACGGTTTTTGTATATTTATTTTGTATTTTAAACGTTAAACAATGATCTCGTACTTTAAACACATCGAGGCCTGCTAGCCGATTTGGGTTAAAGTTAGCCCTGGGCTTGATATCGTGTCATCTCTGTCTTTCCTCGTATTCATAGAGGTGTAGTAACTTTGACCCTTTTCCGTGCCAGTGGACCTAAACATTTTTGTTTTTGTAAACCCTCGTACGCGGTGACACCCCGCGTCTCTGGGGGCTTAGCCAACACGTTTTCTTTATCTCTCCTTTAAATAAAATCGACAATAAGTCGAATATCGAGTATATTATCGTAAGCTTATGTCAATTCCACGCGTTTTATCGGCGATTCTACAAAGAAGAGATATTGAGAACGTGTTGGCGTCCGTCCTCGCACCGCGTCGTACATCCCGCCGGGTGTCGCCGGGTACTTAGTATTAGAGAAATGGTTATTTATTTTATAATAGTGTTGTAAATATTCGGCTAGGTCTAGTGTGGGACGTACACCAGTCAGTTCGGGGTCTATGAACTGAACATTGTAAGTGTCTGCAATAAATTTTACTAAGGATATATTTGACATTTTCTTATTTTGACCCCCACTTCCCAAAATATTAATATAACAATAATAAGTAATAACTCCCACACCGGTTTCAGTGGCGGTGGCCGGCTTCATTGAAACCAGCCACCAGGCCTGTTACGCACGAGTAATTTTATAGTGCCCAAGTGTGTGCGCAGTACACAAGAGCACACTCTATTCCTTTTACTCTCAGAACCCAGTGGGACGGACGACCGACACGACTGGCGAGAGATCAGGCGCAGGACCGACTTTTTAAATGCCCATCCGACCAACATCCGACGCATGGATCATCTTACTTGTCAGACAATCAGGTGATCAGCCTGCATTGTCCTAAGACCTAACCAAACTTGGAAATCACATGTTTCCAACGCGGGAATCGAACCCGCGACCTCCGAGTCAAGAGCCACGCTCTAAACCACTGGACCACGGTCCCAAAATATTATAAAGTCATCAAAGTAACAATTTACGTACAAGGTAATTGTACTTGTAGCTTACCCAAACCTAAACTGCAACTTGCAAGCTAACACCTGCTAGTTAGCTACATATTATTTATATAAATAAAAATAGATTCCATTAATGATATTGCAAAATAAGCAGCGGCTATCTATAGGTAAATATCGACTACTTTTTACTTGTTTGTATAACAGGTGTTACAAAATTCTTTTAATTTAGATTATTATCATAATGCTTGGATTAATGGAGATTTATTAATTCATGAAGCCCCAAGCGGCCACATCCGGCCGCGATAACAATGAAAAAGCTATTGTGTCTCGTTTTGCCACGACTGATGGGTTAATCGAGTTTTAAAGATAAATCGATACATTGCCCACTTAATTAGGTACTTATGCCCGGTTTTTGACTAGAGTTTACCTGTGTATTTACTAGTGATTAGTTATATTTTGGCTAAACCTCAGAAATCGACCATAATGAATAATATGAATGGAATTAACAATTTATACGCTCAGCTATTGATATTTGTGTGGCGTACATTTGTTATGTTTAAGTAAGTATAAATAATAATATGAAGCGTGGCAATATTAGCGGCGACTATTTTCGTAGCGGTAGGTAGCGTAATATCTACCCTTCTTGCGTCAATGTTTAAACTGCTGAGCATTATCTGATGGAAAATTATTTTCTGGTACGTATACAATATCTCAGAGGTTAAGGCGATAACATTTTTATATTATGATATATGACACGCGCGCACGACATTCGATAATAGATAAGTCGATGTGGGGTATCAAAATTGTAAACTCAAACTAGTAGTATTAATTAGTAACTATTCGGTGGCCGTTATTATATTGACTACTCGATAGTAAATGTACCTACTAACGCCTCCGTGGTCTAGTATAGTGGTTAGACTCTAACGCGGTCGTCACACTTTACTGGCCAAGGGCCACACATGACCACACACATGACAGTGTGAGTGCCAGCACCGGGCCACAGTGTATCTAAAGGTTCCAATAGGCTCCAAGAGCGGTTCCATACTAATGCTTTTTGTTACATCTACCGAGTAGAGTGGCGAGACAGTACTCTCGGCAAATTTTATTGGTCGAAAAACACTGCCTCGCCACTCTACTGACTACTCGATAGGTGTAATCCAGGCCCTGAGTGAGTGTTGCCACAGCTATATTAACTTTATGGTTGTTCCACACCATAAAACAGCTGGATTAGCTTATTATTGTGACATTTATTAAGTAAAAATTAAGTACTAAACGAGAACCGGCCAAAATTGGCCGGTTACGTTAGTTATATGTGGCGTAATTTGAACCATTGTTACTTGTACCAACTAATATGTATTCGGTGCTTGTACCAATAAATACAAGTAACAATGGTTAAAATTACGCCACATTTAACGATAAACGTAACCGGCCAAAAAAAACTTTTGTGCCATTGTGTACAGAGTAGTATAGTTGACCATTCAAGTAATTTACTTTGTCGCGGGCCGCAATTTGACGACCACGGGGTTAGAGCGTGGCTCTCGAATTCAGAGGGCGTGGGCGCGTGGCTGTTCGATTCCCGCGTTGGAAACATGTTACTTATGTATTTCCAAGTTTGGTTTGGATAATGCAGGCTGATCACCTGATTGTCTGACAAGTAAGATGATGCATTCGTCGGATGGGCATGTAAAAAGTCGGTCCTGCGCATGATCTCTCGCCAGTCGTGTCGGTCTTCCGTCCCACTGGGTTATGAGAGTAAAAGGAATAGAGAGTACTCTTGCGTACTGTGCACACACTTGAGCACTATAAAATTACTCCTGCGTAACTGGCCCTGTTCCAATAAAACCGGCCACCGTCACCGAAACCGTTGTGGGAGTTATTATTACCTACTAACAACATTTTAGGTGTTGTTTTTTCAAGGTGATGTTCAAATTGATATATTGGAAAATTGATGTGTCTGCTAAGCTGCGTAGTTCTGGACATATCGGGTTCTGGCCGCTCTTAAATGGCGCGCGTTCTCCTGGCTCATGAGAACTGTTGCGATCACCTTCATCAGATTGTTAGCGATAATGATGTTTCAAACCTTGTTATCCCAGAGGTGTGTTTACATTCAAAGCGAAAATTGGCTCATTATCGTGAGACTTGAGAGTCAGACATGCTCATTAATTTTGCCTAAATCAGTTTTCAATCTGAGCGAGGTTACTAGGTTCGAAGGACAATTTTTCTCTTGCTCTACAAATATAAATTAAAGCACGCACGACTAGTACTTTTAGAAAAAATATTCTTAAGAAAACTGTTAAAATACCTACCTACTACCTATGTTATCAAAGTCCACAACCATGAGCATTCTCTGGTGTAAGTTTTTGCATCTAAATTCTAAGTAGTATAAGTTCTTTGAGTAAAATTAAGGCCCACAAAAAGGACTAACCTAACCACTTATACCATAGATGTTTAATTGCACTCTGTATACTAAATAGTTACTAAGTAACTTATACTGTATACGGTGAAGAAAAACGTCGTGACTAAACCCGCAAATACTCAGTTGGTCCTAGACGTATTGACCAGTTCTTTTCTCTGGACTGGGCCGACTATGTTAAGAAAATGCCGGAGGTATGTACCATTCGTAAGTACATTTTAAATGACCTGTGCCATCCTTTAGAATATTCGAAACATTCGCTCGGAGAATACTGCACATAAGTCATCCATCCAAGCATCTACTGAAGTTTTCCTCCCCTTCTACCCTTGCGCACGTGGAAGGGTGTGTCATTCGGGGACGACCTGTGACCGTCAACGAGAGTTTGTTATTGAGATCGTGGGCGAGGCTGACGTATGCCGCTGCACGATCGATGCTATCTATTATTACTTGATTATAACTCGCGCGATAGCCCGCGATACCCCCATGACGCTGTGCTTTATTGTTTTGCGCGGGAATATTGATAAACAGATGCGCTATTAGGCCAATAGGACTAATAAAATATAGTTTTTATTAGTTACACCCATACACCGTATTAAGAAAGGCTTAAAATTAAAAAAAAAAGTTCAGACAAAAAGTATTAAAATATTATATTATTATCTAAGTAGTTATTTAATGTGATAAGATGAGTTTTGTCTGTAAAGTGACGATATATAGTTATTGTACGTACCTATATCTACCGAGCACGAGCTCACACGAGTGAACAAAGTATCACGCCAGATTTCATCATTTCACGGTTCCAGCGAAGCCTGCTTCAGCTAATTAGATAAAAAAATTATTTAAAAAAACGAAAGAATTGCTCAAAAGGTTATCAGACATCGCGCAGATCCGCCAAACACTTGATAAATGTGATCTTTCAAAAATCGGCCAAGTGCGAGTCGGACTCGCGCACGAAGGGTTCCGTACCGGTATAGAGTGAAAGTAGACAAAAAATTGTGTTTTTTGTATGGGAGCCCCCCTTACATATTTTAATTTTATTATTAATTATTAAAGTACAAATATAATTAAGGATTTTGTGAAAATTTCAAGTACCTAACTGTTACCATTATTGATAACGAGCAAAAAAGGCCAAAAAAATCACGTTTCTTGTATGGGAGCCCCCCTTAAATATTAACTTTATTTTATTTTTAGTATTTGTTATTATAGCGGCAACAGATATGTAACACAATCTGTGAAAATTTCAGTAGTCTAGCTATAGCGGTTCTTGAGTAACAGCCTGGAGACAGACAGACGGACAGACATCGAAGTCTCATGAATAGGGTCCCGTTTTCACCCTTTGGGTACGGAACCCTAAAAACGTTCGGACGTCGGGTCAGTAACCTTCTTGTCGATTAAACATAACAATAGGCATATCATTATAGATTTATAAATAAATGTAATCTGCGATCGAGCTGCGCTTGAGCGCGGAGTGTGGACAGACCTGCGATAATATTAAGTTATATAATAGCTCAATTGGCGCTGGGTAAAGAATTTTGCACACCCACTTGCGAAGATCTGGGTTAAAGTTAATCTCCTCTGTCATCTTGTTGCTTAAATTCAGATCTATGGAAATTACTTTCAGGAAAATCGTCATGTCAAAGTTATTCTTTGATTTGTTTTATTACATAGTTCAATGAATGTTAATTTACTACCACGATTCTTTACTATGACATGAGTCCCTCTGTTTCAGATGATTGCTTCAAAATAAAAATATTCCATGCCAGATGATTATTGTAGGAGCTGGGTGCGGTTTATTAGCACAATGAACATTTGTCAATTTCCCCAAGCTACAACGCACAATATGCACAATTATATGTGTCTATGGCAGCGAATGTTTAATTTTTTGTAGATTTTCCCGCATATCTGATAAAAATATTGCGCACTTTATCAGGGCCACGTGATTGACACAAAAAACCAGCATTTATTATGCAATCAACGTAAACATTGCTCAACATTTAAATTAAAATTTGTACGGTCTACTATAAACTTTTTATTTTTTAAATATTCTATGAAGAAAATGAAATGTGGATTCTCTGACTGGCGTCTTTAATTACACACCAAGATATTGATTAATAAACATAGGTGAGAAGAAGCCACCTGACATTATTGTAGTGCAGGTAAACTTTATTTCACCTCAAGCGAGAAGGCTACGGAAGGCGTATAGGCCTGGAGATAGTAACACAAAATTCTTGGTCATTTGTCAGTATGGCGGTTTTACAGGGGTATAATTACGTAAAGGCAAAAAGGAAAATGATGGTCATAGCGCTCGCACTGGCAGCCTTAACGCGTGGGCGTTAATCGAACGCGTCGGATAAATAACGAGTGTCGAACGATTTGTTCCACAAAAATGCTTGTATTTTCAGATAGTCGAAAAAAAATAAGTAGGCGAAAGCGTAGTGCCATACTTGTCGGGTGCGTATATGTAATACGTTAATTTTAATAAAAAAATTGAACCATTTGTACCAGGCTAATTTTTGCATAGCTAATCAGTAATAATCAGTAGCCATTAACGAAAATCACCTTGCCATACTTTTCCGACAGCGCCCAATGGCCGCCATACCACTGCAAAAGTGTAAGATTTTTTTTTCGCCGAACGATTTGTACCACCCTGAAACTTTTTTTAACAGTTCCCTGTATGATCATAAATAGGAGCCTGATAATGCCATACCTGTGGGAGGCAGTGAATATGAACAATATTATTTCAAAATCCTAAGATTTTATTTGTAATTTCAAACGGTTTTTCAAGTATGGCGCCACTTTTTCCCTCTACTACAAGTATGGCAAATATATTAATGGTCACATTGTATCGTATAATTTCCAAAAATCCAAATGCCATACTGGTACAAATCGTCCAATTTTTAACACTTTTTTGCTCAAGTCCGATAGTCATCCCGCCCCATGGTTGCAATCTGTAACAATTTTTTTTGGTACAATTGCCAAATGACGAGACTACAATGATGCCATGATGTAAAAAATTATTTTACGTATCTTATAGTCGTATTTTTAAAACGTGTCAAATAAATAAGTATTTCAAGTATGGCAGCACTTTTTCCCCCTACTAGAAGTATGGGAAAAATAATAACGGTCATATTTTGTCTTTCCAAAAATTTTAATGCCATACTGGCACAAATCTATTGGCGAAAAAAAATAATCTTACACCTTTGCAGTGGTATGGCGGCCATTGGGCGCTGTCGGAAAAGTATGGCAAGGCGATTTTCGTTAATGGCTACTCGACGATGATCAGCTATGCAAAAATTAGCCTGGTACAAATGGTTCAATTTTTTTATTAAAATTAACGTATTCGCGTCGGTATGGCGGGCTGTAAGCTGCACCCGACAAGTATGGCATTACGCTTTCGCTTACTATTTTTTTTTCGACTATCTGAAAATACAAGCATTTTTGTGGAACAAATCGTTCGACACTCGTTATTTATCCGACACGTTCGATTAACGCCCACGCGTTTGGGCTGCCAGTGCGAGCGCTATGACCATCATTTTCCTTTTTGCCTTTACGTAATTATACCCCTGTAAAACCGCCATACTGGCACAAATGACCAAGAATTTTGTGTCACTATCTCCAGGCCTAGTAGTGCGCCGTAGGCTCGTAGCCCGTAGCGCGTAGCGCGTAGCGTTGACTGATGACCATTGCAATTTTCAGTTTTCACACTCAAAAGTTAAGCTATAACCCAACTTTTGAATTCCTTACTGCACTTGAGCTGTTTTTCCACATTCATTACAATCGGATCACTAATTTAGTTGACAGGGTGGAACATACGTCATACGTACAAGGTACATATTGCCTACATTAAGCTGGATAATCTATCAATGATGTACGCAACTTTTGTAACAGTGTAGTAATTTAAATAGCACTCTTAGTCAGAGTGGCATGGGGTGATAAGGTTTGGGCAGAACCTACGTGTCACCAATTTGTGGCAGTTATCGCCGGCATTAATTATTTTTATCGGTGCCTTGTGACTGACGAGTGATTTGTATAATGTATATTATCCTCGAGCTATGCTATGACTGTTCATTTTCTGTATGTTTGTATATAAACATTGCTAATTGCTTATTATAAAAAAACTAATTACTTTTGTCGATTTTGCGATTAATAAGAAAGCAACGGACACGTGGCACGAAACTCCCACACAACGATAGTACAATCGATGTACGATCGATAGTACGATCAATGATCATCTTTCTTGTCTGACAAGCAGAGGTTCATTTAGATCTCGATTGTGAAAATCAAACTTTAAAATATTTAAACCTTAATATATTTTCATAATATGAAATCAAGTTTTCAAATACAATATAAAATATACAGCCACATACAAACCTAAAATATAAAACTATCTATTTATAAAAAGAAAAAGTTCCGAAACCTTTAGATACTCCTGAACACGACCTTCGGCATATAAAACTAAGTGGTAATATTTTAGGGTGTGTATGAGTCCCGTGTATAAAGTTCACTGTAAAGGTAGCAGCGCTGAAAGAGCATTTTTTTTATCATTTTTGTATGGGAAAACTCGTGACGCTGGGGCGCTTGTATGGACAATTTTTTTTGTGATTTGTATGGACAAATCACAAAAAAATTGGTGTTTCAGCGCTGCTACTTTCACAGTGAACTCTCTACAAGTATTATCACTTAGTTCTGTTACAGCCTGTGTATATCTATCTATGTGTTATCGTATTCTCTAGAATTTTTTTTACTTAATTAATAATTAAGTAAATAATGAAACTTTGAAGTATGGAGCGCATTAATTAAGTTGTATAATGTATTATCTATAGTAAATGCGAGCAGCGCGTGCTCGTATTAAGTTGATAAGTATTTTTATTGTACCTATCGGCAGAGGCGCGCGGCGCGAATATTTATTTACCTATCGATCCAATAACTACAAAATTTCCACCACCCAAGTAATATTCCCGCCAAATTCGAGTTGTGTTTTTTGCATAACTGTTGTTCAGTATAGGAAAAACAAGGTTTTTTAGGGTTCCGTACGCAAAGGGTAAAAACGGGACCCTATTACTAACACTTTGTTGTCTGTCCATCTGTCTGTCTATCTGTCTGTCGCCAGGCTGTATCTCAAAAACCGCTATAGCTAGACTTCTGAAACTTTCACAGATTGTGTTACATATCTATTGCCGCTATAACAAAAAATAGTAAAAATAAAATAAAGTTATTATTTAAGGGGGACTTCCATACAAGAAACGTGATTTTTTTGGCCTTTTTTGCTCGTAATCAATAATGACAACAGCTAGGCACTGGAAACTTTCACAAAATCCTTAATTATATTTGTAATTCAATAATTGTTCATAAAATTAAAATAAAATGAATATTTAAGGGTGGCTCCCATACAAAAAACACAATTTTTTGCCTATTTTCGCTTTATAAAGGTACGGAACCCTTCATGCGCGAGTTTGACTCGCACTTGGCCGATTTTTTAAAAATATAAACATGAAAACTTGTTTTTACAGGATAAAATATATTTTATTGATTCTTAATGTATGAGAAATCTAAACATTTTTGTTAAATAATATTTTATTATTGGAGATCATCAGGAATCAATCAGCAGGAATTATAGCTAGTTATATGGCGCACTTGCCGGGTTGGCGCACTTTGCCACACTCACTATACTATACTCAATTTTTTTTAAATTTTATAATAATCAGCACCACCACAGAATTTTGTGCTTTATCAGATCTAGTCTAGATCTCTCAAAGCTCGTAATGGGGGATTCTATCGCCACGGGTGGGACACTTGTACCTTAATTTCAGTATGTGTGACTAATTTATGTGAATTGTATCAATGATATCAAATTGGTTTATATAAAGAATAACAAAATAATTTATATACTTTTATAATTATATTGGAGGCGGGGATAACACCGTGTAAAATAAAATCAAAATGACAGTAAATGTTTGCCACGGGTGGGACAGAAAATGGACATACTTGTTACACATAAACCATATTCAACATAACTCTGCTTTCTTATTAAACTTTTTAATGCAAACTACAATATTTGTTTGAAACAATAAACTGAACGTAACATTTCAATAAAAAACAATGCCCTATTATTAAAACATATTTTACAAAAATTAAATAAAGAGTGTCACGGGTGGGACTACAATGTCACCGGTGGGACACGTACGACTTATTAGGCAAAATACGCGCCTTATAAGCCGAATATTTTTTAGGGTTCCGTGCCCAAAGGGTAAAAAACCAAAGGGACCCTATTACTAAGACTTCGATGTCTGTCTGTCCCTCTGTCTGTCCGTTTGTCTGTCTGCCCGTCTGTCTGTCACCAAGCTGTACCTCAAGAACGGCTATAGCTAGACTTCTGAAATTTTCACAGATTGTGTATATCTGTTGCCGCTATAACAACAAATACTAAAAACAAAATAAATTAAATATTTATTCCATACAACAAACATTTTTTTGCAATTTTTTGCTCAATATCAATAATGGCAATAGGTAGGCACTCGGAATGTTGACAAAATACTTAGTCGTACTTATACTTTGATAATTAATAATAAAATTGAAACAATTTTTCGCATATTTACGTAAAGTTCGATCTAAGTCTATGTTTGCGAGTATACAAAAAATTTAAAAAATCAAAATATGCTAATAAGTATTATGTTACCGTGATATTCGAAGTATTTTGTATCGAAATATAATAATTTATAGCATAAAAACAACTTGAAAAAAATTCGTTCCATTTCAAGGTTTACTTTCTCATAGAATCCCCCTAATGTAAGCTGCAATCAAGAAGCTTATTATTTCATTATTAAACTTATGAATATTTTTAAGGTAAAACTACTATTTAAGTTTAATTTTCCTACCTTATAATCAGCGTTTATCTTTCTACCTACATGATTCCATACTCCCTGCGATTGCATCATTTTTTTTACTTAACAACTGAACACGTGGAGAACGCGCGCTATTAAAAAAGTCATTCGCTTTTTCAAAGTTCAATAGGAGTGGAATGGCATTGTAAAGGTACATTCGCGTTGGTAGATAAAATTACTAATTACAAACGGACACCCAATATATTTATGTTTAATACTAGGGATATAGGTACTTAATTTAATACTAGGGTCTAGGACGCACTCTCGGCAAATTTTGTGAGTCGTGACTCGCGACAATTTTCCCTAGAACCTAGATTACATAAAGATTTAATACAAATACACTTATTATTTACCGCACTAACATTATTATGAATTTTCATTGAATATTAAATTTATTAAATTATTATATAAAAAACACTTGATTATAAAATAATATAATGCTTCGAGTTCTACGAGATATTTTGTACAACGGTATTTTTTTTAACATACTCTCATTTATTTGATTTGAGAGCTACGAGTATTTTTGTTTGAAATGACTGCAATTTACACGATGAGATGAAGATGATGATTTAATTATTTAATACGATGAGAGCTCGGCTTTAAACAAATGCAATAAATAATATAATGTAGAAGTGTATCAATGTTTTTCTATTGATATTGTATATTATGTGTTTTTGATAAGCATCGCGCGATCATTGTTCGGCCAAATGTCATTAGGTACATAAACATTTGTTATTTATTGGTATTTATAATTTTATGTCTGTTCTGACCCGCCGACGCGTGTACCACATGTGGACGCTACAATGTAGCTACTTTACTTTGCTCTAGGTATACAAACGTACAAATTGGGATAGCAGGAGTCGGAAGATAAGCATAAGTCTATTGTTCGTTTTTTGTTTTAATTAGCGATTGTCGCCACTTACACACTTGCCCTGGCTCCCTTGCTTGAGTTGCTACAGTTACTGTGGCTCCCGGAAAAATAAAAGAGATCACCTTTGTATGCCTGTTACATAAAAATTAATAAGTATATTAGATATTATTTTTAACAAAAAAATTAAAACCGACTTCCAAGGTAAAAACAATAGTAATATATGAACTATTGATATTCATGATATTGATATGAATTCTGAAAAGGCACTATTAAAAGTTATTTAATACTTTTTAGTTCACATTACCATTGTTTTTACCTTGGAAGTCGGTTTTAATTTTTTTGTTAAAAATAATAATATATTTACTTGTCATGTGACAGTCATACAAAGGTGAACTCTTTTATTTTTCGGGGAGCCGCAGTAATAGTAGCAAGGGAGCCAGGGCAAGTGTGTAAGTGGCGACAATCGCTAATTAAAGCAAAAACGAACAATGGACTTATGCTTATCTTCCGACTCCTGCTATCCCAATTTGTACGTTTGTATACCTGGAGCAAAGTATGGTGGCTACATAAAATAATAATTTCACTCTTTTTAGTTATCTACAAAATAAGGCTTTATGCGTAAATAACCAATACGAATGTTAACTATTTAGTATTCACATTATGTTACTGTAAGCGAAATTGTGGTAAATACTTGCAGTTATCTAAGCCATTCTAAGCGATGCTGCAATTTCCAAACTTATGTTTAAAGATTCAGGAGTTCTGTTCAGTGCCTTTGACCAAGAGACACCTTCACTATGCAACTTCTCTTATTCGTAACATATGTTTAACTTACTAGAAACAAAATTTTAACCACTATGAGGGTTTTGATAAATTTCAAGGATTTCCTTCGATTGCTCTTAGATCCCATCATCAGCTCAAAATTAAGATTATATCCTATATACAACAACACGAGAATTTTGAAAATCGGTCCACAAACAGCGAAATCATCATCAAAAACATCTGCTTCGATGCAAAATATCACAAAAAGTACCAATAATGGGGTCATAGTATGATGACCCATGGTATAATTATGGTTGTGATGATGATGATTAATTAAATTGATGTATTAGCTTATGCTTTCAGTTGTTAAAACAACACCGAAATATCTGAACCTGTACCTGTAAGCATTCAACAGTTCTGTTCGGTACCTTCGGATCCAGGGTATAACCTGGGGCGAAGTCTTACTTTTTGGTAGCATTTACCTCGAATGCTTCAGAAAAAATCAAAATCACTATATGTTTCCATACAAATTTCAAGAAGTCCCCTCGATTCCTCAAGGATCCCATCATCAGATCACCACTTTTGTGAACATGGTACCAAATTCGAGTTAAACCCTATACAACACAAAAAGAATTTTGAAAATCAGACTACAAACGGCTGAATAAACGTTGAACATACAAAAAAAAGATACATACAGCCGAACGTATTACCTCCTCCTTTTTGGAGGTCGGTCAAAAATGAAATACTACTGGAAAGGGTAGAAAGTACCGAATTTGTATTTTCTATGAGTGTAGGCCACTTTATTTCCGCCGCCCCATGTTCGTAGGTACATGGGTACTTCACAATATAATATAACATATACAGCACTCGTATATTATCAATAACAAATAATTATAACTAAGTATTAAGCCATCATCACAAAACTTTTCGTTGCATACACGTAACAAACACTTATCAACACATATTTTATTACAAAAGTATTGACTGGTTTTACCGAAATTAATGAGAAGGGAAAAACCACGATTGGGGATGGGTATCCCATAATCCTATGTGGTTTTCCCATTTTTGTGTAAAATATAATGAAATAGTTTCATGTCGCTTGATAAAACTAAATTATTAAACTATCGCAATTAGACATATTTTAACAACAGGCGAGTGTCAACTGTAGCGTGCGTTGAAATCTTTTTTTTGTGAAAGTCCAACGAAAAGTCGTTACTTAACTTTAGTCAGATTTGGTCGAGTTTTTGGATTCGATCTTAAGTTATGTTGACCTCACCTCAACGTTCTGACTATAATTAATTCCAGTTAAAGTTTAACGCGATTATTATATTTACGTTAGTACACGGTAGTAATAACGCTTGTCTTCCCTTTGTGGCTCATTACCTAACCTTCAGAAGTAAGAGAACCTGCAGATACTATACGGGTTAAACACCGTAACAACCATAAATGCCAGAATTGTAAACTTTAGATGTATTGAAATAAATAATAATAAATAAATGTTACGTCAAGAAATGTTAGTATTTTGCATAAAATATGTGTAGCTCACAATTTAATTCGTGAAAAAATTTAAAACGAAAGAGTTAATAAGCACTATGCAGACACGTTTGTCTATTTTTTCTTTGTAACTGTGGTGTTGTTAGAGTCAGATCGACTCTTGGATCTGCCGCTCGGATGTCACCTCGCCGGTCGGCCACAAGTGGGTCAATGTTGGCCGAGGACCTTGTTCATACACATACACTTATCTATTTGGGTTAGGTAACTCACTTGTTAGTTGTTTCCAAGCGAATTTAATAATTATAAAGGAAGTATATTTCAAACCTATACAGTATTGAAATACCAACTGAAAATACACCTGTATTTTCAGTTGGATTATAAATTATAATAATAACATTTTATAACAGAACGTCATATTTAAATAATTATGACTTATTAGCTAACACACCTTATTAATTTCATATCTAGTAGCTCTCACTTACGTGGTTTTGCTAACAATAGCTGCTTCATAAAACTAAGGAAAAATAAGAATAAGAATCATATAAGAATACATTTATTTTGTCAACACACAACACACACAAAACGGAAGAAAGAATAATAATAATAATAATAAAAGGACAGCTACATTTGTATATACATATTATGTGATGTCAAAATTGGCCCCAGCTCTCCATAGAATTTAAATAACGTATTGACATCTTTGCCCAGCTTCTAGCAAGCAGGCTTGCTTGGTATAGCAGCTGGGCAAAGGCTTGCAGCGGGCTCGCTGCACTGGTATTCTGTAGCGCTAGCACGGCGACCAGCGGAAATGCGAAAATATAGACAAACTGTGGAAATAAACCTAAGGTGCCGTTCCGATCTTTACCGCGGCTAATCGCGACCGACAAAAATTCAATTAAAATGCCACTTTATGATAGACTATAGTATATGTTATGACATACATTATATATTATGATGTAGGATATTATTTGAATTTTTAGGACTATAGTCTGTCATAAAGTGGCATTTTAATTGAATTTTTCGTAACTAAAAAAGATCGGAACGACACCTTAATTTTATCTCCACAGTTTATGACTATAGTCTGTCATAAAGTGGCATTTTAATTGAATTTTTCGGAATGAAAAAAGATCGGAACGGCACCTTAGGTTTATTTCAGGCCAAAGAGTGACTTCACCACGTAACAGACAGGGAAAACAAAGAAGTATAGAGGTGATTTTATTTATGTGTGTGCGCACTGCGCAGAAATAAGAGCATTTTCTCTTACCGGGAATTATTACACTCATAATAACTCCCTGGGACGGTTAATAATATAATTCATAAAGGTTCATCTGAATTATCCAAACCAAAGTTAGAAATATTTTTTTGCTGTTCCAACGCGAGAATCGAACCCCGGATCGCCGTATTGAGAACCAAACTCTAAACAAGTGGACCATTCAGGAGTTAAAACAGATAATGAAGTTCATACAAATCGCCAGACGTAGGTATGGCAAAAAATTGTGCGTAGTAAAATCTCTATCTGAATAGCCTTATTGTTTTTTTAATTAGGTGTAGTTGTAAATTAGCCATGCAATTATATTGTTGTATCAAAGATAAAGGACAAAAATTATCGAAAACTGTCAGTATGTTATTAGTTACAGTTACATGTATCTTTTATGTACTTGATAAAATCAGGATTATGGATTTTATGTTTTTCGTATATTATGTTAGTCTATATCAGCATCTGAGCAAATGTGCCTAGTTTCAAAAGTGAATGGATTATGTATGTATGTTTGTGTTCGCGTATCTCTAGAACTGCAAGTCCGATTTAGGTAATTATTTTTTGTTGTACTAGGTATTGTTCAACTTGGGGAATAGTACAAGTAATAATAATAATAATAATAATAATAATAATAATAATAATAATAATAATAATAATAATAATAATAATAATAATAATAATAATAATAGTGCAGTAGTTTTCGAGATACGGAATTTTAATTCTCAATTACGCATAATTTTGAAGTCGGTTATATCTTTTTAAAATACTATTTAATAACACGAAATATATTTGAGTGTTACATAAGTCTGTTGATAAATTGAGGCAGGTCATCGGAATCGCATCCGAGCCATAATATTTTTATCGATGTAGTTTTAATAGGTAGGTACAGAAGTACAGATGTACATATTATATCATGTAGGATTTAAAATCTTAACTGCGTCAATAATAATTCAAAAATTTAAATTAGTCTTTAATATCCAGCATGCAGTGATCCTGCCAGTACTATAAGATTTAGGACAAGTTTATACTATAAGGTTCTTTATATAATATAATATTTGGAACATTTAATTTTGATTATGCTAGATATAAACAGAGGTAAAGTAAAATAAAATAAGATGTTAAATCTAAGCTCAGCATTCAGCAATTTATGTTAAACATAATTTAAAATCTTATAATTTTCATTTCATATTTAATCAAGAATATTAAGGACGTTTGAGCATGGTACGCTGCGGGGTGGCCTTTTTGATTCAGATCTTATGTTTTTCATTTTTTTTATTCTAATTATTATCATTGTTAAATTATTTTTTATTTATGTAGATTTTTGTTATTGTAAATCTAATAGGTAAGTACTAAAGATTTATTTTTTAAGTTCAATGAAAGTCGCTAATTTTTAATATTTTCTATACAAATTATTATCAGGCGTTGTAAATAGTTACCTAATATTTTCCTATTTGTTATTAAAATATCATTCAAGAATATTTAACTTATTTTTACCAATTTGGAGATAGTACCCCCGCGGCACGGGGTTCGAGACCGGTAGGCTACAATGTGATAATTTTACTACAATGAATCGTGTGACATTGAGTGGTGCGGCGATCATCGACCCCGCGCGGCGCGGTTTGGGCGGTTTGGGCGGGTTATCGCCCACGCGCGCGATAACCCCGCCCTATATAACGGCGCACCGCTCAATGGGACCTCAGTAGTCAATCACCACCCTTCTGATAAACACATCGCGAGTACGACTACGACTGCTACAATATTTGTAAACTCCTGCGAATCGTTCGATTTACAAACGACCTACTGATTTTTAATTAAACCGGCGTCGACACGAGGATGCGTCTCCTGCACGTCCTGTTCGCGGCGCTGCTGCTGCTGGTGGTGGTGGGGCAGGCCCAGGGTCGACCGCCGCGGAAGAGGGTGCAGAAGCGGTCGTGGTGCCTCATGAAAGTCTGCAGCTACCCCTCCGTCAAAGATTTGATAATGAAGCAGTGAGCTTTCGGTGAGGGGAGTGAAGAGTTTTTTGGAATGCTGTTCGTCACCGACGAACTGGACGAGGAGAGAAGAGAAAAGGTGAAGAAGAATTCGAAAGAGAAGTTTTACTGTCGGTTCCCGCGCCGCGCCCGGCCCGACGTCTACTCGACCTACATTAGGTCATCGCCTAGCAGCAATGCCTGTACTTAATCGTATATATTATGTATTTAAATTTTAAAGATAATGTAGCACAATTCTAGTTAAATTAGACTTTAGAAAAAATGAGTATTGAATAATTTAGTTGTTATTAAGTATACTTATAGATGTGTTTTAGTTTTAGCTGATTAAAAATACATTTTAATTTCACTAACAACTAACTTTTGATATTTTAATTAATTAAACAATAACATTTAATAAATTATTTTTATAAAATATTGCATTTTATTCTTGTGATCCAATTTAACCCATTCAGAAAATATAAGTAGTAGTGATAAGAAGTTTAAACGAGTGTTACAGTTTTTAGAAACATCGACACATTTATTTTATACATTTTTATCCGTGTACAATATTAAAATAAAATTATAATAAAATAAAAAAGCAACAAATTATCTTTGACTAACTTAAATACCTATTAAGCATAGAGACTTTCTGTAGGTACTTATTGTGTTATATTTAAAAATAATATATATCAATAAATGAAGATTATGAAGGTTTAGTAAAATAAAAATGTAAAAAGATATAGTCTACAATACAAAATATGTGTAATGAAGTAAAATATACTAGTTTAATACTAATAAGTAATAAGTAATAATGCAGGGTTTGGCGAATGAAGCCTGGCACTATAGCTGGCCTCTACGCGGCCGTCTACGAGCTACGAGTACGCTGCGCTACAAACATGCTACGTTTAAACTTTTATGCCTTATCGCCTTATCTCAGTTTCTTTTTAGGGTTCCGTTCCCAGAGGGTAAAAACAGGACCCTATTACTAAGACGTCGTCCTGTGTAGTCTCCAGGTAGTATCTCAAGAACCGTTATAGCTAGACTTTTTGAAATTTTCACAGATATATATGTATTTCTGTTGCCGTTTTAACAACAAATATCTAAAAACAAAATAAAGTTAATATTTAAGGGCCCTACAACAAACGTGTTTATTTGGCTTTTTTGCTTGTAATTACTTATTAATAATGGCAACAGACCAACAGGCAGTTAAAAATTCACAAAATTCTCAATATTAATTGTACTTTAATAATAATTAATTATAAAATTAAAATAAATATTTGAAAGACGATGAGACGAAGAAATTACATATATTTGAGATTTTATATTGCTCTTTAACAGTGCCCTTTGTGCACGAGTCTCACTCGCACTTGGCCGATTTTGTTACATTTCTGCGCAAATATAAAAAATTGGCATCAAGATGTAGGTACTTCAAAAATACTCAAAGGATTCGTGCAAAATATTTATGTTACAATTTTGTAATGATCGTAGTCACAGTGGCTTAGATAAAATTGAAGCTGCTATGTCGCTCTTATCAATTTTTATTGCAACAGTGGCGCAGTTGGTTTTTCCAGGCACTTACTGTAAGTATTTTATTGTTGTCATTAAAAAACAAATTATTGTACTTGCATCTAAATACATAACATGGTTTATCATATTATGTTAGAAATTCTCGAGGACGACGCGACGGTCTGCATTTTTGCAATTACAGTAGAGACAATAATTTTGCCAAAAATGTGATTGTCTCTCCTATATTTTTAAAATTTTTGTAAGTTTATAGCAATCCTTTGTAAGTTTTTAATTTAATCGTATTTTTTTTTACATTCGCCTATACTTACGGCTTTAAGATTTGCAATACGATTAAATAATAAATAAAATTTGTTCAATCTTTACTGCTGATATACGCGAGTGATAAAGTTGTTTAACTTCTGCTTCTAAGGTTTAGGTCAGCGAAGATGAAATGGAGTATTGTATATTTATGTAACTCGATAATCTTATATCTTTAAACGAGCAATTCTTGTATATATATATATATATATATATATATATATACATATATATTGGAATAATATTTAGATAAAAGATAGTAAAAATAAAATAAAATAAAAAATGCAGAATATATGATTTTCAACCAACGAAAACGATGTTGACAGGGCTTAATTAATACAAGGAGGCTGATAGCCGCATTATTCTGCATGCCAAAGACATGGTGATGAATGGAGCAATAAACATATTAATAATACTAGACGTTCCGCGCGGCTTCGTCCGCGTAAGTCTGAAATTTCCCGGAAACCGTCTATTTTTCACAAATAAATAACCCATGTCTCACGTAGTCTACTATATATTAGTGTCAAATAACATAAAAATTGCTCCAGTAGTCTGTGAGATATTATATTATTATATATAGATATTAACCCTTCCAAATAATTTTCCCCGTTTATATATATATATATATATATATATATATATATATATATATATATATATATATATATATATATATATATATATATATATATATATATATATATATATATATATATATATACGATAGGGGGTTTCGGGGGTATAAATCGATCTAGCTAGGAATCATTTTCATAAAATGTCATTTTATGTATGTTTTTTTAATTTTTTGAATACCGAGCGAAGCTCGGTCATATAGCTAGTAAACCTTATATTATGATCTATCATCTATAGATATTATACTTACACAAAAAGATATATTTGTCTGTATATCCGCGCCGAATTAGCCGTACATCATAAAATTCAAGGAATTTTTTAGGACTTATGTGTGCTAATTTATTTTGCTCATAAATATTATACGGGAGTTTTTAATAAAAAAAAAGTAAGGCTGCGTTTCGACAAGTTGCTTTGCGAGAATAGCTCACTAGTATAGAGCCCTAGAACAATTTTTTTTGTGATTAATAACAAGCAAATTTTTTTTGAGTAGCTATATTTTGATAAGACAAACAACGTTTTTTTTTTTTTATCTGTGCCTGTTTCTCTGTCTGTGTCTTTCTGTTACCACTTCTAAGTGTTGTGTACAACTTGTAACAATTCCTATATGCTGATATTGAAAAATGTATCCTTACTTTGAAATATGTTTTATCATCTCGAGGATATCTATATCCACACACACCGGAAGGATTGCAGTTACAGATTGTACTTCGTAGAACATGTAACACTGAAATCTACATAATAGCACATAACGCATTACTAAATAGTTTCTACCTCAGGTATAGGCAGTACGCAAACGGTACGCGATTAAATCAATAACACTATGGACGTAGAAAGCTAGACCACGAATTTGTATGTAATTATATTATATATTATTATTTACCGTATAATATTTTTAAACATAATCGCAGAACCTACACGCGATTAAATGCAAGTTGACGTTAGCTAAAACTGCAACTTATCGAATCGTATGATCTGCGCTTGACATTGCCGAGCGATTAGCGACCTTATTTCTTTGTAATAAAAGAAATGTGAGAGGTCAGTGTTTTGTTTACATTTGCGAAATGTTTTCTCTGTGATTTCGATAAGGCGATGTGGGTGGGAAACGCGAGAGGAAAATATCACATCGTCATGAAAGAACGACTGAGTGCGCGTGCACTCGCGCTTCTTATGCATAAACAATACCACTTGCACTGGTCGATAGATAAATAGATTATTATATTATGTAAGTATATTGTATTTATGATAGATAATATCTATCTTTTGTATCCAAAGTTCCGATACTTCGATAGATTTGCTCAACTTACGCTCGGCATCTAATGATAATAAAAATAATGATCGGTGTTTTTTCTAGATTATCTATTGGTTTTGCTTAACAAAACCACTAATTATATTAAATAACCTTTGATAGTTATTTGGCCAGAGTCCTATGTTGTTATATAAAACAGCGGATTCCAAAATCGAGAAAGCTTTTATGATCGCCAGCCTCCCAAAGTATGGGTAAAACATAATTTCAATAATAGCGTAAAAATTAAAAAAAAAATTGAAAGCGGCGCAAGTGTTTATATTCAATTGTAGAGACCATATTATTATCTAATTAGAACAATTTCTGACTTGACTGGCGAACCTGTACAAGATATCTAGTAATCTAGATGTGCGGATCGTGAAGGTTTCTGTCTCGTGCCTAGATACAAAGTTTATTGGAACAATTACAGATTATGAGTGCGAGTGCTCTCGGCCAGTGCATCTTCAGTGCATGATGACGTGGAAGTTTGTAGTCACAATACTGGCCTCACAACCGACGAGCCGTGACACGAGGCGGCAGCTTCCTCGAAAGCAGTTAAGCCAGAGAGTCTTAATTCTGGTAATATAACTTGCTTAACAAGTATTATAGATCAGAAATATTGTTGGGTTCTAAGAGTGGTAAAAATAAAGTACACGCTATAACGCATGCCCTTGACGAACAGAAAAAGGCACAGTGTGGACAAAGCTATTGGGAACTGTCGGAAAAGTATGGCAAGGTGATTTTCGTGAATGGCTACTCGACGATGATTAGACTAAGATTTAAAGAGATAATTAGACGAAGATTTAAATTAATGTATTCGCGTCGGTATGGCGGGCTGTAAGTCACACCCGAGAAGTATGGCATTACGCTACCGCCTACTTCTTTTTTTTCGACTATCTGAAAATACAAGCATTTTTGTGGAACAAATCGTTCGACACTCGTTATTTATCCGACGCGTTCGATTAACGCCCACGCGTTTGGGCTGCCAGTGCGAGCGCTACGACCATCATTTTCCTTTTTGCCTTTACGTAATTATAGACCCCTGAAGAACCGCCATACTGGTACAAATGACCAATAATTTTGTGTCACCATCTCCCGGTCTAACAGCGCACAAAAGACGTAGGTAGCTATAATCTTTGGGAACTTATGTAGGGCATGGTAGAGCAAGATGAGGCGTATAAGGCCTAGAGCATATTATCGAAGATTACTAAATTGTTAAATAGCTCTCGTTGACAAGACCACACCGAGCTTGAGAGTTTACAGTAGAACAAAATATATAAGTATGTCAACGATTTTTTACCAAATTAAAAAAATACTTTGTCTCGTGGTAGGTACATTTATAAAATTAAAATACTTTTTTTAGGCGCTACATAATCTAAAATTGTAAATGTTATTTATTATTCTATATCTATCTAAATAAGCTCCAAAACTACGATCAACAAAACTTGGTTGACTATACGAAACCCTAAAACGCAGGGCCCCCCTAAGGGCTTCTGGCGCCTGTGTGTAAAAAAAGGATTTTGGCGCCCCTTTAGGCAAATTTTTTAGGTCCTTGGTTTTGGCGCCCCTAAAGATGGCGATTTGGCGCCCCTAGAGGATGGCGCCCGTGTGCATTGCACACATTGCACATATGGTAGCGGGGGCCCTGCTAAAACGGAACCCTAACCAGCTGATTTTTTGTATATTGATAGGTTAATAGTTATATAATTTAAGAGTAACATTGTCCTACAAATAGAACAATCCATATTTTAGGACTAATAGCCTAAAACTTTCTATTTCTGTTAGCTACCACTTTTGAGAATTTTCGCAGAGGAAATTGTTTTTAGTCTTATCAAAACGAAGCTATCTCACGAAAAATTAGCTTGATAAAAATAAAAAATAAAAAATGTTCTAGGAAACCTCTATTAGAACCTTATAAAAGCGTGTTAAAAAGTCGTGCGGTCTAGCCACTCGACGTGCGTATCACCCGTACCGTCGAACAATCGACTAGAACAATGACGATGACGCACGCTCTAACTCTACTGGAAAATATTTTCCGCGATATTGTTATTAAATCGTGATTGACCTTTTTATTTCTAAAGCGTATGCGATAGGATGTTTTCTGGAAATAACACAGATCGTATCTGTTATTTGAGGTTTAGGTTCGATTTTTATTGCGAAAGATTTTTTTATGTGGATAAGACGTAAAGTTTAAAGAAAATAATCAGGATGTGGCTAAAGCTAATATAAGATTGTCCAATATGAAGAATGTTTAATTGAATAAATGTATCATTAACCACTGAACAAACATTTTAAAATAGATTTATGTGCCCTTCTCCGAAAGTGCGATATTATAATATTACAATAAAATATTCTTGCTAAAATAAAAAGCTCGTTACGTCCACAATTTATTATTACTATAAGAATAAACAATAAAAAATACAAGCGAAAATTACCGAGTATATTTAGCGTTGAGTTTAAGTAAGTGATCGTATTTCTTCATGTGTCCGGTGGCCAGCTCCGCATCCACGTCCGTCAAGAAGTAAGCCTCGAAGTTGGGGAGAGGACGAAGTATAGTGTACAGGCGCTCAGCGTATTTCCTGCAAACATACTTCTTATTGTATACGGCAGTGGTTAAGACATCGGCTGAAAAGTACTACAGCTATGTAGAGTTTATGAGTTCCATTATCCATACCTCAAAAGGTAGAGCGAGACATGGGCGCAGGTAGAAATAATTTCCAAGGGGTGCAGATTTTAGTTTTCTTTCTTTTCTTTTTACTTTTTACGAACAGTGACTGTCTATTTACGTCAACACTCAACAGAATACATTTAAGCCGAAACATTACGAATTATCTTTGTACGGCATGGTAATAGGGTTACCAAATGCTTTTTATTTCAATAATTCCTGTTGATCCCGAGATTCCCAATGGGTGTGCACCACCTGGCACCCCCTACCGGCGCCCATGGAGCGAGACCGACCGGTAACTCTAAGTAAGGGTTAATGTATGTAAATTATTGGAGCGTACTGGTTTTCTGGGCCTAGTTACCGTAACATAACAAACAAGTCAGTAACAATAATTTTATATGCACCTGGTTTCTAGGTTTTTGTCGTGCAGCAGCACGGCCAACGCCTGCAGGACGTGGCGGCGGGCGGCGGCGGCGGAGGGCGGGCGACTCCGCAGCAGCCGCCGCCCGCCCGCAGCCATGGCGCAGCACACGATCAGCAGCCGCGACGCCGCGCACCGCACCAGCGGGCTCTTGTGCCTGGTATAATATAAGAGAAGTAACTAAACAATTCAAGAGTATCATTTTTTCTACTTTTGTATGGGAAAATTTATGACGCTCGGCCGCTTGCCCGTACAAATCACAAAAAAAAATTGCTTTTTCAGCACTGCTCTTTCACAGAAATAGCGTTCTGTGAAAGGGGACTCATATACATCATTAAGTATTATTACTTAGTTTTGTTACATCCGGTATAGTGTTTACGTACGTTCGAGGTTTATACTTTATACTTTAAGGTGAGAGCGCTACGCTGTAGAGGAGCGTAGGGAAGTTTTGAAGAAGAATAGTAGTAGGCCTGGAGATGGTGACACAAAATTCTTGGTCATTTGTACCAGGCTGGTGGTTCCACAGGGGTATAATTACGTAAAGGCAAAAAGGAAAATGATGGTCATAGCGCTCGCACTGGCAGCCCAAACGCGTGGGCGTTAATCGAACGTGTCGGATAAATCATAAATAACGAGTGTCAAACGATTTGTTCCACAAAAAATCTTGTATTTTCAGATAGTCGAAAAAAAATAAGTAGGCGGTAGCGTAATGCCATACTTCTCGGATGTGGCTTACAGCCCGCCATACCGACGCGAATACATTAATTTTAATCTACGAATAATAAAAAACTAAGGAAGAGTAACTCCGTCAAAAAACATGCTCCAAAATACTTGTCAAAAAAGTGTACCTAAGGTTCACTTTTCATACATTTGCAATATTTAGGTGACCTTGAGCGGTACAAAGGCTGACGTTATATGACAGTTCGAATGGAACCAAATTTAAAACTCTATTAGTATGGGAGTTACGTTTCCTGGTTTTATTATTCGTAGATTTTAATAAAAAATTGAACCATTTGTACCAGGCTATTTTTTGCATAGCTAGTCATCGTCGAGTAGCCATTCACGAAAATCACCTTGCCATACTTTTCCGACAGGTCCCAATGGCCGCCATACCACTGCAAAGGTGTAATTATTTTTTTTCGCCAACATTTAAATAGACTGTAACTTGCAGTCAAACTGCGTAAGCAGTTTTGCAGGTAGTGTATAACTGTTATGTATATTATAAGATTAAATGAAATAAATAAAAATAAAAAATGACCAAGAATTTTGTGTCACCATCTCCAGGCCTATAGGCTGTGACGTGTAGCGTTGCTCCGTTGCAGTGTAATTACGTCTAGTGCAATATCACCGTGAAAAGTAGACTTCTGTTTCTTGAGGCACGCTGCAGTCTGCAGACCGTGAGTCGAGGCAGAAACAGCCAGTAACCTAACAATCTCCACGACGCAGTTTGCGCGGTCGAGCGGTACAACGTCGCTTACGCGCGCCGCGTACTGCGTACCGCATGGATCGAAAGCTACATTTAGAGATTATATTTCTCATATATTCATCTTCTGTGATGAAACTGTGCAGTTTTATCTGACTCACTCGACCCCGGCGACGCAGACGGCGGCGACGCAGCGCGTGTAGTGCAGGCCACACACGAGCTCGTCCAGCGCCAGGTTGGCGGCGCGCCGCACCGCGCGGTTGTAGCTGTTCGTCTTCGCCAGCAGCATGCCCACCGCTTCGTTGAACTCCTTGTTAGCACGATTCACGTCATTATGATTAATAAGTTACGTTAAGGGCCTTATCACACTGGTGATTAGCGAGCGATTTGAAAGCGACGCGACTGCGCAGCGTCGTCGCGGCGACGCGTGGACGCCATTTTGTACACTCGTCTAGGGTACTGTCGCGGCGTGCACGTCGCGCAATCGCGGCGTGCGCTGTTATAGCTTTAGTATGTATGTAACATCCCTTAGTCAGCCCCTTTCCTACCTATCCAGCATTTCCTTTGTGTAGCAGCTTCGGTTGCATTCCCAGTCCCACACTCTCCATCCAGTATCCAACCGCGCTAGACGTGTGCATCAAAAATTGTTTTTTTTAAAAAGCCAAAATCCTTGTGCGTTGTAACATTGGTGGCAGCGAAAGGGGATTTTAAAAGTCCCTGGAAAACGTCTTCCGAAAACTCTTCTAAATCATCAGTATCCTAAATCTTCTATATCCAGTGAAAAGTGTTTCGTGAAAGTGCTAATTCCAATCAACCACAAGTCGAACTCTTACATAAAAAATAATTATTCCTATTCTTGCACACTTTAAGTCTAGTTAAATATTCGAACTTTAATCGGACTTAAATACGTCGTGCATTTCGCCGAAGTAAACTGACCCGCCGAGCCCGAGGACTGCATCGAGATAAGCCGAGCTCCAGTTTAAACATGATAAGGTGCATCGCCGCAGCCAGATTCCTGTGAGTGATTTACTATTCTATTTCTGGTCATTGCAATTTAATATTAAGAAATATTTTTGTTTTGTTTTAAAGAAATTACAGCTAACTTCTATTAAATATAATTTAAGATGTCGGAATCTAGAGCCCCTAGCCCTAAATTTGAAAGACCTGAAATAAATGTGAATGACATGGATGACGAATCAGGTCCGTCCTCCCAACCCGGACCGGTCACTAGGTCCCAGAAAAAAATTAAAAACACTGCTACACCTAAGGTAGAGTTAGATTTATCAACATTATTAAAATTTATAAAGCCTTACGACGGTGCTAGGGAATCACTAAATTCTTTTCTAGTAAATTGTAGCAATGCCCACGATCTCGCTACAGATAATCAAAAAGATATTATATTTAAATACATTTTATGCCAATTACAAGGGAGAGCACAAACTGCATGTTCTATTAAGGAATTCGTAAATTGGGCGCAACTTAAAGAATTCTTGAAGACGCAATTTAGTGAGCGCAAACACTACGCCCACTTACTAACCGATCTGCAAGAATGTAGACAGCAAACTAACGAACCCGTGAGCCAATATGCCCTAAGGGTAGAAACGTGTTTGTCACAACTATTAACAGAAATTTCAATTGCCCATGGAAATAAAAGTAGGGAAATGATAGGTCGTACAGCTGCGATGCAGGAACTAGCACTCCATCACTTCCAGATGGGTCTCACGCCAAGAATTTCAAACATCGTCCGGTGCAAAGCACCACGTACTCTTAACGAAGCAGTGAATTTTGCTATATCCGAGGAAAAACTCCAACAATTTATTTATAAAAATTCTCAATCGCAACCGCGACCGGAAATACCGCCAATGATTAAGCCAAACCCCGGCTGGTTGGTTGCTAATTTCGTTAGCAACCAACCAGCCTTTAGATTCAATCGTAATAATATGCAGTCGCGATCACCACAACCTAATCAAACAAGCAGTGGGTCGGAGGTCATATGCAGATACTGCAAGGCACCCGGGCACACCCTAGAAGAATGTAGGAAGCGTCAATTTAATAATGAAAGATTTAGGCTCAATCAAAATCCGAGATCGCAACGGGTTAATTTCATATCTGAACCTACCAAAATTGATTCCGTCGAAGACACTAACCCTACTGAAGGCTACGACACTGTCGATATCGGACCAAAAAACGCATAAGCGTCTCGTCCTGTTGCCGTGCGGGACCTAAAAAACTTCAAACCGGCACAAAATTATCCCTCTGTTTCCTCTAGAGTCACGCAACAGGGTAACCAGCCCCAAACTGAAGACTCCTTAATTAATAAAAATAATAAATTATCCTCTGTTTCCTCTAGAGTCACGCGACAGGGTAACCAGCCCCAAACTGAAGACTCCTTAATTTATAAAAGTATTAAATCATCCACTGTATCCTCTAGAGACACGCGACAGGGTAACCAGCCCCAAACTGAAGTCTCCTTGATTACTGATAATTCACTGAATCAAAAAAATAAAATATTGTCAACATTTGAAATCACTAATGAGTAATGACCCAAGCATTATGCTCTTACCTTATGTACTAGTCGAAACTTCTATATCCAAGCTTCCTATATCCTTGCTTGTAGACTCAGGTTCATCCGTAAGCCTAATTAAACATTCCTGCCTACAGATTCATCCATCCCTTAAAAAAGAATTTATACAACTCAAAGGCATTGACTCCTCTGAAAATCCTATCCTTACTAATGGACATTTTGAACTTAAGCTAAAAATCCAAAAATCCTCCGTATCACACATATTTCACGTTGTTGATAAAATCCATTTACCTTATGATGGTATTATCGGGTCAGATATGCTCAATGCTCTTAACTGTAACATAGACTACAACAAGGACCTACTTTATATCGGAGAATCATCACTAAAATTAAATTTCAATGAACCGGCATATCTAATTCCACCCAGGACCGAACAAATTATTGAGTGTTCAGTATCAAATCCTGAAATAAAGGAAGGTTTTATTTTAGACCAAAAAAATTCTGACTCCTTATTAATTGCAAACTGTGTTGTTAGTGTAAAGCAAAATAACAGAATAAATTTGTCCGTCGTCAATCTTTCAGAAAAAAAAGTTACTCTAAATTCAAACCTTAATTTAAAAATAATACCGATAGAATCCAATAATTTAAACTGTTATCATACTGCCTCTGTAAATCATTTAAGTAGCTCACCTCCTAATTTTACAAAACGCACTGAAAAAGTTCTACAACAATTACGTATTACACACCTTAATGAAGAAGGCTAATGCATTAATGGAGCTTTGTTCCGATTATTCAGACATATTTCACTTACCCGATGAAAAGCTTACTTATACAAATGCTCTTAAACATGAAATTAAAACTACTACCGACATCCCGATCCACACGAAAACTTACCGGTTTCCTGAGGTGCATAAAGCAGAAGTCCGTAACCAAATCAACAAGATGTTGGATCAAAATATAATTGAACCATCCAATTCACCATGGTCTTCCCCGATTTGGGTGGTACCAAAGAAACTAGATGCGTCAAACGTTCAAAAATGGAGAGTCGTAATAGATTACAGGAAGCTAAACGACGTGAATATTGGTGACACATATCCTATCCCTCAAATTACTGAAATCCTGGACCAACTGGGTCAAAGTACTTACTTTTCCACGTTAGATTTAGCATCAGGTTTCCATCAGATCCCTTTAAATGAAGAAGACAAACCCAAAACTGCATTCACTGTACTAGAAGGTCACTATCAATTTCTAAGGATGCCGTTTGGACTGAAAAATGCACCGGCAACCTTTCAAAGACTAATGAATAACGCACTTTCCGGATTGCAAGGCTTACGTTGCTTTATTTATTTAGACGATATTATCTGTTATTCTCACGACTTGTTATCACATATTAAAAATTTAGAACTCATTTTCTAAAGAATAAGAAAATTTTACCTGAAGTTGCAACCCAACAAGTGCGAATTCCTGCGTCGTGAAGTTTTATATTTAGGCCACATTATCACAGAAGATGGCGTTAAGCCAAACCCGAATAATATCAAATCTGTTGTCGAATTTCCTATCCCGCAAAGTCCTAAAGACGTCAAATCCTTCCTCGGTTTAGTATCCTATTACCGAAGATTTATCCCAGATTTTTCGAAACTAGCTAAACCTCTAACCAACCTTTTAAAGATGGATCAGCCCTTTATTTGAGAAAACCAACAGCAACTAGCCCTAGAAGCACTTAAAAATAAACTTACCTCCGCACCCGTCCTATGTTATCCTGACAATACCAAACCCTTTATACTAACAACAGACGCTTCAAACTATGCTCTCGGAGCTGTCCTTTCCCAAGGCCCCTTAGGTCAAGAGCGCCCCATAGCCTATGCCTCTCGAACCCTTAACAGGAGCGAGAGTAATTATAGTACGACAGAGAAGGAGTTGCTAGCCATCCTATTTGGTTGTAAACAGTTTAGACCGTATCTGTATGGACAAAAATTCCAGATAGTCACTGACCACAGGCCTTTAAAATGGCTTTTCAATCATAAAGATCCGTCCAGCAAATTACAGGGATGGCGTCTCAAGCTCGAAGAATACGACTATGAAATAGTGTATAGGAAGGGAAAGCTCAATTCAGCAGCGGACGCCCTATCAAGATATCCAGTTAATCCCATATATCCTGAAAATCCTACACCAACTGAAAATAACAATCCTATACAGAGCCATATTCTGACGTTTTCGATGATAATGAATGGACCAAAATAACGTTTAGCCCAATAGACGAAAAAGACTTAAGACTTCTCACCACTGAATCCTCCTACTCCGGTTGAATCCGATCCTCTAAATCAGCAATTTCAAAATCCTGTAACTGACAATCTTAACCCTGACTTGAATTTGACATTTGATCCACAACTGTCAACCAGTAGACAAACTACTGTACAACCCGAAATCGATAGCCCTGTAGTTAGTCACGCTCCCTTGGTGCCAACTGATCAGTCGGAACAGCCTTCTGCACCTCAAGAACGGTCAACAACACCGGATGAAACCTATAATAATTTCCTTATATCACCTTCTAGATCTTTTAATACCCGAATTTTAGAACATAACAGCAGCATCCTGAAAAGCAATTATAAAATCATAATTATACCAACTTCAATAGACATGGGCGAAAATATACCTTACGTCCAAGAAATTATCAACAATTGTCCTGCATCTATACGCAACGACTTCGAAAAACTCGAAAGGACATTATTTGAATATTTGTCACTCGAATACAATAATAAAATATATATTTTTCTGTTTACAAAAGTACACCATTTCGATTCTTGCACTTACCCGGATATATTCAAATCGCTTAAAACTATAAGAGATCAAATAATGATAAATCACCCAACCGTAAACGATATTAGTATAACAGACTTCCGAAACCCTTTTGATAGGATATCGTTTGTAAAAATCTATAATATACTTGGTCACATTTTCGACGGAACAAATATTTCCATCCACATTTACCATAATAGCTTGATTTATCCTGTTCCATCTGAAATCCAAAAAAATCTTAAAGAAAATCACGATATTCCTATCGCTGGACATTTAGGGCAGAGCAGAATGCTTAGTCGCATAAAAGAAAAGTATTTCTGGACAAACATGCGTAGCGATATCGAAAATTATGTAAAAAATTGTTCATCATGCCAAAGAAATAAGGCCTTAAGAAAAATTAATCGCGCACCCATGGTTATTACGTCTACTTCAACATCTCCTTTCGAAAGGTTGGCAATAGATATTGTAGGACCTCTTCCCGAATGCGGCCCTGCAAAATTGAAATACATTTTAACAATGCAAGACGACCTTACAAAATTTAGCTTAGCATATCCGATGCGGAGCATCACCGCTGAAGAAACCAGTGAGTGTCTCGTACACTGCATTTCATTATTCGGAATTCCCAAGCGCATACTCACAGATCAGGGCACAAATTTCACTGCAGAGTTATTTAGTAAGACATGTGAACTGTTCAAAATGAAACATCTTTTCTCATCTCCTTATAATCCCCAAACTCAAGGTGCTTTGGAGAGATCGCACTCCACTTTAAAAGAATATCTTAAATCATATATTAACGAAAATCAGGACAATTGGGCTCGCTACGTATATACAGCTGTATTATCATGATATTATAAGTTTAAACACTTACGGATTTTGTCGCGGAGCACTTTTATTAATCCCGACGTTTCGGCTACTTTACAGCGGCCGTGGTCACGGGCGGACTGAGGTGACAGGTGTCCAATTTCTTGAAGTTATCCAACTACCCGACGACTCATCAATATTTGTTTGCGTTCCGATCTACGCAGAACGAACTCACAGTGTCTTGAAGCCGAGGTATCATAGATTTGTGCTTTAGTTTGTTTATCACTGGATCCCAACTAGATGGCAGCACCCAACCATCTTCGCGGTTGAAATTAGGGTGTTTTTTAATTTCTATGGCCTCGCGTATCATTCGTGGGCGGTATCGTGCTTCTTTTGCCTGGCAAAAGAAGCACGATACCGCCCACGAATGATACGCGAGGCCATAGAAATTAAAAAACACCCTAATTTCAACCGCGAAGATGGTTGGGTGCTGCCATCTAGTTGGGATCCAGTGATAAACAAACTAAAGCACAAATCTATGATACCTCGGCTTCAAGACACTGTGACTTCGTTCTGCGTAGATCGGAACGCAAACAAATATTGATGAGTCGTCGGGTAGTTGGATAACTTCAAGAAATTGGACACCTGTCACCTCAGTCCGCCCGTGACCACGGCCGCTGTAAAGTAGCCGAAACGTCGGGATTAATAAAAGTGCTCCGCGACAAAATCCGTAAGTGTTTAAACTTATAATATCATGAGTGATACTCGCGAAAACTTAAGAAATCATTATGTATTATCATGTAATACCGCTGTACATTCCACTACGCATTACTCACCTTATGAATTATTATTCGGACACAAAGCCCACATCCCGACATCAGTTTACGACGATACATCATCCACGACCTACCCGGAATACGTTAAAATGTTGCAACACCGTTTAAAATATTCCCACGAAAATGCTTTAGAACATATTAGAAAGTCTAAACAAACATCAAAAGATTACTATGACTCGCATACTCGCCCAGTAGAATACAAAGTCGGAGGTTTCGTATATCTCAAAAATCATTTAAGACTAAGAAAAGCCCTATCTCCTGTTTGGAAAGGGCCGTACAAGGTAGTTAAAATACATGGCAATCACACATTGTCGCTACTAATTAACAGACATCATGTTAAACACCATTATGACGAAGTAAAACTTGCAGAGATCCAAGGAGATACTCCAACTTGAAAACCTGAAAAAGAAAAGGGTTATACTATTTACATATTTAATTTACACTTTATACAAAATTATACAATATAATATATATTACTTACCTATTATACATTATACATACTTACCTTAGTCGATAAGGAAATACCTAACGGAAGCAATCATCTTCCCTTACAGCATACTGGCTCACGCTCTTCAGGAGTTTACCCGTCGAATCGACACGAGTCCGGGCATATATTTCGATCCAATTGGCGAACTCAAGATCAATGTTGGCCGCTTAGATCTTATCACACCTTATGATATCTATACTTATAAAATTACATGTCCTGACTGACTGACTGACTGACTGACTGACTGACTGACTGACTGATTCATCATCGCTGAGCAAAAACTGTTAAAGTTACAGCCACGAAATTTAGTGAGTAGGGTTGTTTTATTAAGTAGACACCCACTAAGGAAGGAATTTCGAAAATTTTACCCCGAAGGGGGTGAAATAGGGGTTGAAAGTTTGAATGAAAGACCGTCATTTCTTGAATTAGAAACATGAAACTTTATTTTTGGGTTACTGATTAAAAATGAATGGATACGTATTTAAGCGTTTTTGGAAATTCTACCCCCAAGGGGGTGAAATTGGGGTTGAAAGATTGAATGAAAGTCCGTTATTTCTTAAGTTAGAAACTTGAAATTTTATGTTTGGGGTACTGATTAAAAATGATTGGATACGTGTTTAAGCGTTTTTGGAAATTCTATCCCCAAGAGGGTGAAATAGGGGTTGAAAGTTTAAATGAAAGTCCGTCATTTCTTAAGTTAGGAGCATGAAAGTTTATTTTTGGACTGCTGATTAAAAATGAATGGATAGGTATTTAAGCGTTTTTGGAAATTCTACCCCCAAGGGGGTGAAATTGGGGTTGAAAGTTTGAATGAAAGTCCGTCATTTCTGGAGTTAGAAACATGAAAGTTTTTTGACGTTTGCGTTTGACGTTTGCTTAAATAGGGTCCCGTTTTTACCCTTTGTATAAGGAACCACAAAAAGGGGAAAACTATCCATCTGTGTTATTTTACTATGTTAACGCGGACGAAGTCGCGGCAAACAGCTAGTATCATATATGGAACCGAACATTAAGACCATTAACTCAATCTTAGGTACAGTACGGTTTTTATGTAATCAAGTTCAAATTGAAACAATAAAAGACCTGGAATGCCATAATATTCTGGAGCCACTGAGTGTAAGATACAATGATGTTGTTTCGGAATATTCTTCCATTTCACATCATATTAGTAATAAGAGATTTAAACGTGCTTGGATAGGTGCCGTAGGATCTTTGTCTAAAACAGTATTTGGTACTTTAAACGAAGATGACGCTATCAGATACGATAACGCCATACGAGATGTACAGGATAACGAAAAAAGACTAAGTTTATTGATAAAAGAAAACATATTGGTTACAACTTCAGTTTTGTCAAAATTTAACGATACACTTTTTAAAATAAAGCTCAATGAAATTAGTCTTACTGAGGCTGTCGACGACCTCTCACTAAAGATGAAAAATATTTCAAAAAATCTATGGAACTAAACTTTAAAACTAGCATTGATCCTATATTAACAAATCTGGAAGCGTCACTACTAACACTGTCTTTCCAAATGGAAGATATAACAAATGCCATTCTTTTTGGTAGCCGAAACATTTTACATCCAGCTATTTTGCCCCCAAAACAGTAGTATAAAGAGCTCGTCGACAACTATAGGCACCTACCAGCTGACGTTACATTACCTTTAAGTTTAGAATTAAGAAACATTTATAAACTATTAAATGTGTCTAGTATAAGTTGTTTTAGCCTAAACACTAAGATAGTATTTGTAATAAGATTACCTTTGGTGTCCCCTAAACTGTATGATCTATATCATAATATAGCATTACCAACGCCGCATGATGATGTTAAAACAGACACTTTTAGTCTTATTAGACCCAGTAGTAAATTTATCGCAATGACCAGAGATAAATCAGAATATTGTAAACTCGATTCACTCACGGACTGTCTGGCAATCGACGTCAACGACTACATCTGCAATGTGATGACCGTCTCCCCAACAATAATAATAATACCAGATTTAGCTACTTCCGACACAGTTGATTCAAAAAGAAATGTTGATGAAAATTCCATAGTCACACCTAGCAATTCGAAAACTCCTTCACGTGAAATACCCTCACCAAGCGTTAGAATCAATATTTAAATTTCTTATTTTTTTTTTGTTCTAAACTTCAGGATCATAGGCCCCTGAAGTTTATTCTACCCCGGGGAGGTGTTATAGCTTTAGTATGTATGTAACATCCCTTAGTCAGCCCCTTTCCTACCTATCCAGCATTTCCTTTGTGTAGCAGCTTCGGTTGCATTCCCAGTCCCACACTCTCCATCCAGTATCAAACCGCGCTAGACGTGTGCATCAAAAATCAAAAATTGTTTTTTTTTAAAGCCAAAATCTTTGTGCGTTGTAACAGCGCGCTGCGCAGTCGCGTCGCTTTCAAATCGCTCACTAATCGCTAGTGTGATAAGACCCTAAATCGTACATGTGTGAGTACGTTGAAAGTGCACACTGTTAAATGATTGTACCTATATGTTTCATAATTGCATTAAGTTGTACTATATTAAGTTACTTGTGAATTGAAAACATATAAGCAAAACTATAAACTGCACTCACATCGTAGGTGGACTTCGATTGCTTCAAATAACAAACAAGTGTAAATTAAAACGCTGAAAAAACATATAGGACTTAAAATTTGAGTCGTTTGGGGCCAGAGTACGATAATCACTTACGCGACAATACATACTAGTATTTTTTTTACCGAAATCGTAATGTCATTCACGTACCGGTTTCTTAGTGAAATTTGTGTGTTTGAGAAGATGAGCGGTCGCCTCGCACGCCGTCCGCGCCACCTGGGTCCGCGGCGACTCTATCAGACTCACTATCTGTAAATATCGTTTAACTGTAATTTCAGTTTTTACCAGACTGGAGTTTCCTAAACAAGCACCTCCTATTAGCTCTACTATTTTTCCATGAAAAAGGGAGTTAAACTTCACAAGGGATATGTTGGCCTAATACGAGTATTTACTACTTTTATTTCAGCAAATTCATCGATAATCCATTATTTTTATTGATTATTAATATTGATAGAACTCATACTTGTCTCAGCAGATCTGCCGTTCGTATCTCAGACATGATTGGCCAAAACGATTCCAATGATTTTGGAAGATACGCTAATGTTTCTGCTACTTCTTGCCTGGAAACATCAATTTGTTAACGATCAAACGGACTAACGAATGTAAAGTTCGACTTAATATCATTTTTATCGCCAAAGTATGTTAATTTATATTTGAAACTCCGTTTTACCAAGTACTTGACTGCAGTCGTCGCATTATATTAGTACATAGAGCGTCGCAGCCTTTCTCAGCGACCTCACAAACTTTTGGTTCTCCAACAGGGCACCCACTTGGAGACTTGCTCCTCTTCTTTATTTCTGGCCTATTTGTATTTGAAATATTAACTACTGAAAAATCTACTAATAGAATATCCATAATAACGTTGTAAATGCGAAAGCGTGTCTGCCTGTCTGTTAACTCCTAACGCTTAAACCACTGAACATATTTTGATGAAATTTGTTATGGAAATACCCAGGCAAAGACATAGGATACTTTTTATCCTGAAATATTGTACGGTGCGCACGCGACAAAATAATTTTGACGCAACGGAGTTGCGGGCGTCAAGGTTTGTTATAAAAGTATAATAGACTTGCAATGTAGAGCAAAAAGGATTTTGCTAATAGGCTCAATGTGAATATTGTAGTTATTAAATTAAAAACATTATAAACTCTTAACTGTGTGTGTCCATAGTCTATACGTACTCCTTCTACCTCGTCTCGGTTAAACCGCTGAACCAATTTTGATGAAAGTTGATAAAGCGATAACCGGTTCTCCCTGTAGAGAAAATATAGTTTTTACACGCCATCAAGTTGTGGGCAAGCTTTCAGCGCAAGTAAGTTGTGGGCACTGTGGGCATCAACTAGTAGGTGAAGTGAAACAGATACTTACTTAGTTTTTGTATTGCTCACTTTAAGATCTTGTATTTTATCTCTTATATTTATTTCTTCACATCTCATTTCTTGATTCCGTTGCTCGGTTTTCGAAAAAAGTGTTTCAATTTTGTTATATTGATTAGAAAACACATTAAACGTTATCGGTGGTAGCTGCACTTGAACGGAATTATTATTTGCATCTGTAACATTTTATTCGAGCTTTTAGACTTTGTTAATCTCTTTGAAGATCTATTAATTAATATGACAATGAATACTAACCATTGTTCGTATAAACGATTGGGCTTTCTCCTGACGCAGGATTTCTGTACCCGTACTCCAATCTCTCAGATATCACTTGCTGTTCTTTTATCGTGCTAGAATATTTCTGAGACTGAGGCTCGTGATTGTGTACATAGAACAAAGGATTAGCCATTGGATTAGACGAATTCGTGTATATCGGCGGTAATTTCAAATTATGTCCATCGTTTTCATCTGTACTACCATTATTAAAAAGCGCCTGAATTCTAAACTTGCTTCGAGCTGCTCTATGAGGATCTTTAAAGGATTGAATATTATTTGAGTTAAAAATTTGCGATTGATTTAATACACTGTTATTGGTATTAGTCTCTTCGGTGACGGTTGTCAGTACCGAAACATCGCAAATCACAGAGTCAGGATATACACTTGTTTGTGCTCTTGGCACACTTGCTACAGTTTGGTATAGTCTAGTGACATCGTTCTCGACCGATTCTATTGTGCCACTGTCGATGTCACTCGAATAATCTTGTTTCATAATATCAATTTCGTTTTGCATTAAGGAATCTTCCTCGATGTCTGAATTAACACTCTAAGATTTCTCGTCACTGCTTTCGTCAGGATTATAATTATTGTAATATTCACTCGAGACATCTTTTGACTCATAACTTTTTGAATTTATAAAATTTTCATCGCCATCCATGTTGTCGTTGCTTTTACTCTCGCAATCTATTTCAGAATCTCTCAGAACCGAGCTGCTGTCATCAAAACTGTTTATGTAAAGCATTTTGAGTTTTGTTTCATCGCTCTCGCTTACGAGTACTCGCTTTTCATTATTACTCACTTGATCATTTTCTTTTATGTTCTGTGTATTATTTACGTCTATTCTTTTAGTAATAATTGCATCAAAAGATGTTTGTGTCTCCAAATGTTGAAGTTCAACAGTATTTTGTATTGAAACTTCGTTCCTTAGTCGGAAAAGGGACTTACTGGTCTGTGTAAACGTATTCTCTACAAAAACAGCTTCGCTATGGTTCCTGCGATTACGTTTCGTTTTTCGTTCGTCGTCACTTTCAGCGAAATCTTTACTGCTAAGATTCAATATACTTTCGTCACTATGTAAAGAATATATTTTCTCATTTTCGTTATCAACATGATCTATAACATAAGTTTCTTTTCCCGAGGACTGGTTCTTATCTGAGCTGCTATCTGTGAAATCTTGTGAATAAGCGTTAGATGTAGTGACGCTTTTTTGTGAATATGTGTATTTTATTTGTTCAACTATATCTTCAATCTCATTTTCCTAAAAAAAGCGTGTGTATAAAGTCATAACGCCTATTTTTCCAACACGTCTACTTAAGGCTGGTATCCGTTAGAAATGATGCTTACCATTTTAATAAGTTCTGTAATTTAGAACAAAAATAATAATTAATTTTATTGTAAAATGTTTTCCTTTGATTTTCCTCTGCGAGGATTTCCTCCACTCTTCCTAGTTCCTACTTCCTAAAAATATGATCGAGTGTCAAGTGGTGTCAAGTTTGACTTAGCTTGGCTTGACAGTGATTATCTTTTTAATAATTTATAAAACCAGTTGGAAAGGAAACCATTTTGTAGCCTACATAGCCCCTGTAGGTTACATTTGGTTACTTTACGGGCCAACCCACACGTACTAACACACGACATCGCAACGACAAAAAACGATGTAGTTACGTACGAAAGTCAATGAAAGGGAGAGCGCGGGCGGTGTGCGCGCACTGTCGTTGCATCGACGCAACGTTGTGGTTGCGATGTGGTTGGACGTGGTTGTGATGTGGTCGGTATCTGACAAGTGGTCGACAACGACTGCAAAATGTGGTACGTGTGAATGGTCTAGACTCTAGATCATTTACAATACGAAATATACACCGATCACGTGATGTGGTTGTCGTGTGGTTGTGGTACGTGTGGGACGTGGATTGGCCCTACATGACCTCAGGACATGACCACGTGATGACCACGTGCAGTTAATTCTAAATTTATATTTATTCACATTCGTAATATCATTTTACCAAGTGTCTACACTGTTCCATGCACAAGGCGTAGCACCCTTGCAGGTGCCCAAAATTTATTTAGAGCGCAGCTAAGAAATAAAATTAGGTACAATGGCAAATAAAAAGCAAAAATATTCAATTCGAAAATCTTTATTTATTAATTTCCTAAATTACATTTTATAAAAAAATACATCACCAAGGTTTACCGTTCAAGGAAATCAAAATATAAACATGTTAAACTTTAGGTCGAGTATACTTGCAAGATTTTTCTGCCTTGAACTTAGCCAATGGTCAAACAACACCTTCTCTCTGATAGTAATTGGAAATAATGCTATTTTCTATTTATTTCATTAACATGTTAATTTTCATGTCACAATATCATGCTACGAGCTATTGATTTGCTATGTGCTAAAATCGCGGCATTGTGAACTCTCGGTTCGCATCATTTTTAACCGACTTCCAAAAAGGAGGAGGTTATATTATGTTCATTGCTAATGCTATTTTTACCAACACTACTTTTTGATCGCTGGTGTCATACTCGTAGAGAGGAAAAACACGTTTCTATGATGTCATTTTGAATTTCAAAGACGATGCACACGATTAACAGCTTCTCTCCATGCAAGACCACGTGCAACGAACGAGTCTATAGCTGATAGCATGTACAATGCATATAGATTAAAATATTATGTCTCACTACATCTTCGTAATCGGTTGTCCATCATGGACCATTGCATCGTGGAAAGGCCCCATTTGAAAATCTAAATAATTTTTATTGTGTGAGTCCAATAAAGAAAAAACCTCTTACACTCGACTAACAAGTTTACACTAATATTTGACGAATTTTATAATAAACTATAACTGTGAAATCAAACAATAACCAGTAACACGTAGATATAATATATTAACATCAAATTCAGCATAATAATATCATTTACCATAACACATTTCGACAGCAATGTTATATTTTTACATACCTTAAAATAAATAAGCCTAAAAACGCTGTACTTGTATTAAAATATCCATTAATAATATATAATTATAATATAATACTTGATTAATAACATTATATAATATAAACTCAACGCGGAGCCTAGCTTACCATCAGTCACCCAAAGCTTTTATAATATAAGGGCAAATAAATAACACGGCAATTGATATCTTTTTTAGGCGACTTTCTATTAAGTCACAAAAAACTAACTTTGCAGTGATTAAATATCTTAGCAACTATTAAACTATACAAGCAACAAAAGGCTAGGATCAAAAAAAATTAAAAAAGGGCTGCTACTGCAAGGTATCAAACATATCAAGCGGGATCAGTGTAAAACTGGTTAAGGTATTATAAAACCTAAATATGTGACGACTATTTTTTCCGAGGGGATATCAAACATTCTTCACTGGCAACTATTGGCTTTCATTATAAAAATACACATTTGGCAGCGATTATTAGGTAGCTTTAAAACTGAAAATGGGTATTATAATAATGTATTTGGATATTAGAATATTGTTTGCAGATTCGTAAATTCTTGAAAAAGGCGGCAAATGCGCTCGTGTGTCTGAGCAGTGCGAGGGCTGCGGAGCATTCATTATTAATGAAAAGACTTAACAGAAGGCCTACTTAACCACGGATATGGAAGTGGGGGGACGGGGGGCCCCGAAAGGGCCAAAACAAAAAAAAAAACAATCCAGAAAGTCCAAAAGTAGGTTAGGTTAGGTTAGAATTTAGACCACAACAAAGAGGAAGCCGAGCGAGCGCAGCGAGCGTACTGCGGCAGCAGCCGGCGATAGTCACAAAATAAAAGGGGGGCACAGCCCCCCGCCAAAACAAAAACAAACACAATCCAGAAAGCCCAAAAGTTGGTTAGGTTAGAACTGTGACTGTGCTGCGGCAGCAGCCGGCGACTGTCACAAAAGACGTTGTAGGTTGGGTTAAAGGCGTTGAAAAGTAAGTTACTCGTACCATGTCCTGTCAGCTACATACATTCTACTTTTAATAACAGATGGCACTACTTACCACATTTCTAATAAAATTTCAACTTATTAGTATTTCGAATTTTAACGCTCCCGCGTTAAAATTCGAAAAATAGAAAAACTGATTTAGATGACTAAACGTCAATTGATTGTGACAAATTCAGAACTGGAGGATTCTATTTTGAATAAAAGATATTACTAGTGCTCTAAAACTAGGAATAATACTAATAAGTTGAAATTTTATTAGAAATGTGGTAAGTAGTGCCATCTGTTATTAAAAGTAGAATGTATGTAGCTGACAGGACATGGTACGAGTAACTTACTTTTCAACGCCTTTAACCCAACCTACAACGTCTTTTGTGACAGTCTATTGATTTATTGCAACAAGATTTGATGAAATTCAATCCAACCCCTGAAGTTAAAGACCTAGTCACGTAGTACTCTTTACTCAGCTAGATGGCGCACATTCTTCAAAATAAAATCACAGATAAAATACGTCAGGATCTTGTCTTGTTCTTGTATTCTGTGGACTGTGTGTTCTAGTGATTCCCGTCATTTGCGACTTTTGCGGAGTTTTGCGTTATTTCTAATTTGTAATTCCTTCTAACGAACTGTTTACGCTCACGGATCCTGTGAATCTTGCTCTTTCGTGACCATTGCTACTCTTACTGGATTTGGAAAACCTATGAATGACTGCTTTGAAATTGTATAAACGGACACCGGATTCTGCCTGATTTGGATTGTTAATACACATCTTCGGTTAATTGAGTTGGTATTGTAAGTATCGTACTTATACAATAGGTACAATATAAACCAAATTAATTATTTCCGTGTTGGCTGATTGTTGTGGTAATATGACTGGCAGGGCAGTGCAGTGTTTTTTCATGACGTTATAAACCCACCCTCAAAAGATTTTTAAAAAAGAAATTCTACTCTGAAGAATTTGTGTGGATAAATAACAAGGAATCTCCTCATAAATATTAGGTACCCAGCTTTATGATAGTTTGGCCTACCTTACCTACTGTGTGCCTACTGATAAAAGTCAATATTTTATGTTATTTGCAGGTAATAATGGCACCAATTAAATGTTCTTATAATGGCTGTACAAACACATCAATAGATCATTCGATATTCAGGTTCCCTGTCAATGATCAGCATCGATTGAAAATATGGTTGGAAAATGCTGGTAAGTAAATACCTATGTATGCCAAGTTAGAACTTGGTAGGTTCAATACATTTTAATATTTGCAGTTGGTAGAAATGTCAGAATAAAAAGAACAAGGGTACAATGGTATGGTGGTACCTATACAATCGCTAATTGTGTATACAGCAGTTTTCATTTACTTAGCATTTACAAACTTTTATCAAAATCAGAAAGACTAGTTAGTGAATGAAGACAGAAGTATGAACATAATTATATTTTTATTATTTTTCAGGGAATATGACCTTAGACAGCTTAACAAATGAAGAACTAAGGAACAGATTCCTTTGCAAAACTCACTTTGATGTCAGCTGGATTATATCAGGAGGACAGGACACAACTGCATAAAGATGCTTTGCCGCACCCATATTCTAGAAACCAGATTGACTCAACTGTTTTGGGTTCTCCTGAACTAAAGGTAAAAACACCGACAAAAGTATATGGAAAAAGAAGTTATGGTGTCAGCACAAAGATTTCTCCGAAGACAACTGAAAAGGATTTAGATTTCCCAACACCTACAAAATCAAAAAGGAAGCGTTTGTTATTTGGGCCACTCCCTGAGCAACTAAATAAACTTAAAAATACTGTCTCGGTGTGTACAAAACTGTTGAAAAGGAAAAATACACAATTAATTAAATTAAAGAAAAAGATCCAAAATAACAATCTCATTGATTTAGAAAAGTTTCCTTTCGAAAGTGACACTTCCAAAGTTGTAACAAAAGTACAGCTTAAAAAATATTCAAAGAAATGGACAGAAGAAGAAAAAAACTTTTGCTTGAGTTTGTATTATAAATCACCGGCAGTGTATAAGTTTTTAAGAAAATCTGGAGTGGTTCTTGCATCTCCAACGACTATAAGATGCCGGCTAGCCAAGGCAAGTTGTATGCCAGGTATAAGAAATGAATCATTCAATAATTTGAAAACTAAATTTTCTGAATCTTTGGATAAGGAGAAAGCATGCGTGATTTGTTTTGATGAAATGTCTATAATGTCGTGTCTTGAATACACAAAGAAATACGACATTATTGAAGGATTTGAAGATTATGGGGGTGGCAAACGATGCAATAAGATAGCAAAATATGCTCTTGTATTCATAGCCAGAGGCTTGTATAACAATTGGAAGGTACCGCTGTGCTATTTCTTGTCTGGATCAACTGTAAAGACAGACACATTGTATCATTTAATTAGAGCTGTTTTACGGAAAGTGTTTGAATGTGGCTTACTCCCTTAAATCTATCACTTGTGACCAAGGAACAGCAAACGTAAGTGCTCTAAAAAAGTTAGGTCCAAGTGTTGACACTCCATATTTTTTATTGGATGGCAAAAAGATATATGCAATATTCGATGTGCCCCACTTAATAAAAAATTTAAGGAATAATCTTCTAAAAGATGATTACTCATTGGATGGTGACATAATTAATTTTCAGGACATTGTCAAAGCATATGAGATTGATCGAATGAACAAAAGCAGGAGTTTGAAAAAAAATACTCCTATTCACCTGAATCCTAATCAATTTCAAAATCCATTTTCGACGTGGGCCTGTAGTCTATAATGTTCAGCTAACAAACTTAAACATATTATATACAAAGTTTCGTGTTCATACTACTAGCCGTTAAGGAGTTCCCTCAAGAAGAGAATGTCCTGCCTACAGCATCTGGTTACTTCTATCATATCATTACTGTTATTATATTATTAGTTTATTACATTGTCACCTAAGTTACCATACCTAGCTCAGTCAACGAAACTGAACAACTTTCACGAAAATTTTTTTCCAGGAAACAAAAAAAATAATACTTCCCCATACAAAATGACCACTTCGATCAGAAAATTTGTATCGGGAAGCCAACATTTTTTTTCTATTCCTGAAAAAAATTCTCCGTGAAAGTTGTTCAGTTTCGTTGACTGAGCAACTCCTTACAGTTTATCGGAAACCTGTCCCTTACACCCGATATAAATACAAACACTGCAAGTTAAATACAAGCTTTTAAAATCTGTCTGTTGAACCGATTTTGATGAAATTTAGATAGTCACTTGGGACTGACAAACTGCTTTTAACTGCGAGAAAAAATCTCATTCCCACGCGAAATTGCAAGTGAAAACGCGGTGCGCACAAACAAATGTATACTGCTGTACCGATTTTGATGAAATTTAGTACGGTCAGAGTACTATAATACTGGCGTATACGGTTTTAGCTTGACATCCAGGAACCGATATGGACTATTCTATTTCTTACCCCAGGAAAAAAAAAAAAACGATAAACGCGGGTGAAACTGTGGGGCAGACAGTTTGTAAGTGGTCCTGTGGCAGGTAAGTGTAAAATGCATAGTCAAATGTAATTCCCGCTTGGGTAGGTAATGCAAACCAAGTAGTTGCATTGAATCCATCCCCCACAATCCGCCTTGAGTTATTGACAAGTATGTCAACGCCACCTATTACAGCTTAGTGGCTACTATGGACCGAGTACGGTGATAAAAATGCCATCTATTGCGATAAAAACATAACTTTAGCAATATTCAATACTATGCGTGGAGTTAGTTCCTCTTGTTAGTGCTGGCGCTGTTTTAGTTAGAGTTACAAGGGTTCCAAATGAAGTATGGTGATTGTCTCTCTGTTACGCCAGTATTATAGTACTCTGTGCTCGTACTCAAAGTAAGTAGGTTCATTTAATCCTGAGATTCCCAAGGGATGCTAGTGCGCCACCTGGCACCCCCCTGCCGGCGCCCATGATTACGAATTAAATTAATCGATTTTCGATCAATCGATTTGATTGACTTAGATTAGTTTTCCGTTCGATACATAATTTTTTCACTCCCTTTTGTTACACTTAAGATAGTCAAGAAAAAATTAAATAGACCTAGAATAGTTTTTTTGCATGTCATAATTTGGTTTATTTAGATCCCTAAAAATGTAGACAAAAGAATTTTTTATGAGATCTTGTTTGTATTTATATCAGATCTTGGTCAAGTTTATAGACAACCCCATTTATGAAAGCCTATTTTAACTTTTTTATCCGCCAATAATTTGTCGCCTTAGAAGAAATTCAACTGCCACAAAAGAAAATCACTGCCAGATAAAAAGACAATGGGCAAAAATGTATGGAACCTGGGACCACCCACCAATGGCATTGAAATATGTGTCATCGGATAGGTCTCTTGAATTGGAACAACAATTGCTAAGACACATTACTCCAAATGGACAGTTGTTACAGCAAGGTGGTCATAGTGATTGTTGTTCCTATTGAGGGGACCTGTCCAGTGATATATACCTTTTTGCCATTGGAGGGTGGTCCCAATCTGCCCAGTGTCCTTTAAATAAAACCTCAAAACTCATTAAAAAGCCGCCGTTTTCTAGTTAAAATGCTACCTCAAATTAGTCGTCAAAGTAGTTTATTTACTATCCATTTTAAGACCAGGAATGGTATCAATTTGTCGCCGCGATAAATACATGCCTAATATAAGCAACACTTAATAATAATTTAACTAATATTATCTAATTCAAAATAACTATACATAATATTTACCACTGCAGCCTGCATTGTTCGCTTTCTTAATCGGACAAATACAACGTTTTTAGATCGAAGAACATGTAAACAATGCACCTACATCAATATTCAATACAATAGATAATAATTTTAGTTTTTCCTAGCCATTATTTGTTTCAAATTGTCATAAAGCCGACATTCGAATACATTATACAACACAATTTTAGCTTAAAGGTGAGATCACACTACGCGACACTACAACGCGCGACTTCACGTTCAGTAGAACTGATGTTTCACAAATGTCAGTTCTATGGAACGTGAAGTGTCGCTTTAGTGCGATTTACCCTTTAGTATTTAAATAACAGGAACTAACATAGACTTATGACACTTAGGCCGTGTTCCACTGACGCGGAGCGGAGAGGAGCTTAGCGGTGCCCGAATTGACCAATCGTGCTATTCCAGCGGAATGACAGCGACGCGGAGTGAAGATTTCGAGCATGGTGATTGGTCAATTCGGCACCGCTAAGCTCATCTCCGCTCCGCTCCGCGTCAGTGGAAACGCGGCCTTAAAATCTCAGGATCCAGAGTCAGAGATAAGACGATAAAAAAATTGGCCACTAGAGGATAAGGCCTGACGAGTCAACAGTAGAAAGATATGGAAATTGATGAATAAAAGAAGAGTTAAAGATTTTTTTTACAAAAACTGGGTTTCAAATTCAAGGTACTTATTAATGGAATACAAACACTATACCATACTTTCTCCGAAAGTCCTACAGTCGTTTCGATACTTAGGTCTTAGGTTAACAAAAACATCTACATTATAAAAATATTCACATTTCGTCAGCGAAGACTAGCTATCTCCACTATCTGTAAATGCCTGTGATATGTACTGTCAAAACACACATTGTTGGAGTATTAAGGCTCCTCCCCACGTTGGGCCACGATGGATAACCCTGTTTGCGAAGCTATCTATAGCATGCACATTGCACAATAAAAAGCAAAATATATTTCCCACGTTCGTAATTGTTTGTATTGTTCCATCATGGCCCAACGTGGCGAGATCGCATAGTCACAGTGATCACTATTACATTACTACACCATATTATAAATTGTAATCTAGCTTTCTTTCGTCTAATACCTAAAAAATAAGGGTCAGTCCAACACGAGATGAGACGCGATTCAGAGTAGCGATTCAAAATTGAAATTTACTACACAGGAAAGAACACGTTTCATTACAAGAACAGCGCCGCGCTCATGGGCGTAGCCAGGATTCTATTTTTAACATTAATATCTCACAATAGTATTGAAGATGAGGTAAAAATTAAAAACAAAATATGAGCGAGCGAACTGGGATTGAATGCCACCCCTCTCACCCCGCAACTCGCAAGTCGCAACTCTCTCCGCTACGCCCATGGCCGCGGTGCGCATTCGGACGCAGCTTGGAGATCGGATATCAATTCTTTGTGTTATCAATAAAGTTAAATTATAAATCGCTGTCGAACTGATCCCTAAGATTTAGTAGGGGAGGTCGCGCTCAGTTTAAAAAGTCATTTCATACCGAGCGAAAATAGTTATAATAATAGTATTCCACTAATACATAACAGCTTTGATCGTCAGCCACTTCATAATGGGTGGAATAAAAATTGAGAGCATCTCAAAATTGTTGTTGGGAATCGCATTGAATTAACATTAAAAAGATCCCAATTCGCACCCAATAAAGGTTAATATCTAGACTATACACGTTTAGGTTCGGTAGGTGTTATTTTAGTTTTAGTATATAACAACAGATGGCGCTTTTAAAGTAAAATGTATATAATTCTTCTTCACAAATATTGACTATCGAATTAATTACTTAAAATTGCTATGTGAGATAATTTTATGGTTTATTCAAACGAAAATCGCCGTCAGCTGAATGTTTGCAGGTGGAAATGTCGTCTACGCGACGCCTTAGGATACATTAAGCGCGAAGTAGGGCTATATTGGTCATAACTTATATCGCTGGCTGACGGTTTTTCCACCATCGTATTAGCGACTGACGGTTTTCTTTATTATTTACAAAGTAGAAACATTCACCTGTATAAATTTTGTACGGTATAAAATGACTTTATATTCAAATTCTTTTTACATGTCCAGTAACGCGACTGACGTTGAATCCCCCGTCTGCAATACGGCTGACGGTGATTTTTTGGTTAAACATGACCTCAATAATCATCCATCAAAGTTTCATTCGTTATAAAATCACTTTTCGCAACTATTTTTTTTACAACTTTGAAATACTCTCAGTTAACATTCCACCACGGGTGCGGCGACTGACGCTGATTATATTGATTGATAAATATTAAGCTACCGCTGGACAAAAATTTGGTCGGTATGAAATGACTTAGCAAACGCTAGCACTACCTGCCCTACTAATTCGTTGAAATACCAATCTTATGAAATGGGCTGTAGCCTGTACCTACCGTTTACACTATGTTTGTACAGTCAAATAAATAAAGGGTATCACACAAATTGGGCTAATTTTAAAAGTGCCGGCCAACACAAATAAACCTATTATTTTGTTAGAATATAATATACGGAATCATTTTTATCACTACACCAAAGCTCTAAATCAAGTCTCCGAGTTTTTATTCAAGGTCATACTTTTTTTATAACATGTAAAAAGTAAAATAAAACTTATTTTATCAGATCGAGCGAAGCGAGCCCTAGTATAATATCCCACAATGTTAACATTTTGTAATACACTTTACGGAAAAAAACTATCACGCCTATTGATTTGTGCTTTAACTTAGTAATTTTTATTTATATGTAGATCTAGATGTGTTTATATCAGTCAAGGTGTGACGCCGCGAGCCCTCACAAAGCTCGGCTTTTAGCTAGTTTATTAAAAGCAAAAAGTAATCGATCACAACATCCCTATCCGAGTCATAGCACAGATTGGAGGTCAAATAGTCACAAATGATTTGGAGGAACTCGTAAGAAGTCGGTAAGTCTACGTGCTTGGGGGTGCGCATGGCATCTGCATAGTAGATATTTCATTCCTGCGGACCCTTCCGCAGATAGATTCGAATATATTTTTGTACGATAATAGTCACAATAGTGTCATATTTAAGAAAAATATACACATAATCGAAGCATACTTAGTTTTTTTTTTAATTTCTTTATGTACCGTCGAAGAAATTGATTCATAAGCAGTTGACGGACCTACGTCATTCGGCCAGACTATGACTCAATTTAATGTTAGTTCTGCGGGGCTAAAATTCAGAAACTGAATCATCAAAATAGTCAAACTGACGAATAATAATAATCTCAATAAGCTATTTCATTTGATATCCATATTGCAGAAGTGCATTAAAAATAACTATTCCCGTATCTTGGATGAGCCGCCATATTGGATGTAGAATGACATTACATTCGTTTTCGAGTTACTTTCAATGAGCCCTTTCATTTGATACCCATATTGCAATAACTATTCCCGTATCTTGGATGAGCCGCTATATTGGATGTAGAATGACATTACATTCGTTTTCGAGTTACTTTGAATGAGCCCTTTCATTTGATACCCATATTGCAAAAGTGCATTAAAAATAACTATTCCCCTATCTTGGATAAGCCGCCATGTTGGATGTAGAATAAAATTACATTCGTTTTCGAGTTACCTACTCTCAAAAAACCTTTTCAATTAATATCCATATTGTAGGACTGCATAGAAAATAATTATTTCGCCACCTTGGATGGTCGGCCATATTGGGTTTAGACTCTTTAGAGTGATGTCACATACCATATCGTCCATTGACCATTGTCATCCAAACTAAACGCGTATGCATAATTTCAGCTCAATCGGTTAAATATTATATATATATCTCGACGATCCGATATATATATATATATCGGATCGTCGAGCGGTATAAGAAACTGATTCAATGACCATGGAATAACATTGCATTCATCCTCCAAGATTGTGGGCGTATATTAGTTATCTACACTGAACGTGATTAACCAGATATCGTCAGATTTGGAGCCGATGGGTTTGGGAGCATACACCTTCCTTCCGACATTCATAATCATTCTAGATATTTGGCAGGTGATGGTTGTCACCTCTCAAATGTCCATCGTCAGTTAGACAGCGTCACTCAAAACCCCATCCGGACGTACTGGCCGCTCCAACAGATAACATACATTATAAAACTTATCTCAAAATAAGTTGCCAATAGACAAGTTAATCGCGCACGCCGATATATATTTACTAGATATATCTACTTACTTCAAAACTGAGTTCCAAAATTACACCGCAACATACATACTTACATACATACAGAGCAAGTTAAATAAAAGCTTTTAATAATAAAAATTAACAACTTTGACATTCAAAAGTAAAGGTGCCGGTTGGCAGCGGGCGACATGAAGCGGTAGCAGACGACGTGTTATTGCGACGCTGATTATAGTGTCTATTGTATTTCTAAGAAAGTGTCGCTAGCTGCGCAGGGTATTTCATAGTAATACATAGAAACCAGTAGTGTCGCGACGACACGTCGTCTGCTGCCGCTTCATGTAGCCGGCTTCCAACTAATTGTACCTTAACTCTGAGACTTGATTAAGAATTTTGGTGTAGTACTAAAAATATTCCTTATAGTTAGTATAATCTAATCAAATAATGGGTTTATATGCGTTGGCCGGAACTTTTAAAATTAGCCCAAAGTTATCTTCTCTAGAAAAATATTATTGTGTGGTAAGTTATTATTATCCCAACGTAAACAATATCTATTTACAACATAAAGTTTATAAAAATACGAATCGAATAATATTATGTTCGGGCCAAAAGGGGTAAAAAGTATAAATACTAAAAATTTATAAATATGAGTTCGACAAAATATCTACTAAATGAGTTCGCCGTTCTATCTACGTAGTACACACTTAAAGTCTATGATTAATAGAGTAAAATACTATAACATGTAAAAACTTCAATACGGCCGATATATAAAATCTACCTAACAACTCTAAAGGGCACATAGAGATTTTAGAAGGCTTCCTCGACATAATATACAGTGGAAAGATATCAGTCACACACGAGTAAATATCGTTTTTCTAATATAAACCCTATCACCGTACATTAAGAGTAAAATAAATAACACATCAAAACCGACAACGAACATATATTTCGTTATTAATATACATTTAACATACACGAAAATTGAACGCCCGATACATTCTAAAGCCCTTCGACAGATTTCGCGTCAGCTACATCTTAAAGGTGGGACCGCACTTATAGGCGACACTACAGGCAGGCGGCAGCGGAGCTACGCGACATATTAAGACGTCAGTACTATGCAACGTGAAGTGTCGCGTCGCTCCGCTGCAGTGTAGTGTCGCCTAGTGTGGTTTCACCTTAAAGGTCCGCGAAAGTAAATTCGCGTAAGTCGGGGAACACATAACCGCGTTGCGGCGCGGCGCCGCAAATTCCGGCGTTATCACGTCACATTTGTTGAAAATGTTTCAGTTTTTTTCTGGGATTCCTAGTGTAATTAATATCAATAAAAAGTATTTGTTTTATTTTACCTATACCTTATATATACCTTATATCAAGCCCAGCATTTCCAAAACAATAAGGGCCGGGACACAAAAACACGGCACGACGTCGTACGGCGCCGTGTCGTGGGAATCCACGACGCACGTCGTAAAAAACCACGACACGGCGCCGTACGGCGTCGTACATGCTGGGCTTGACTATAAGGTAAAATAAAACAAATACTTTTTATTGATATTATGTTTGTTGACCTCGGCTTCGCCTCGGCCAACAATTACATGTGATCTGAGACATTTCTTATTTTCCTGCCCTAGGTGCGTAATGTACTATTTCGTCTATCTTTAATGTTTTGTATTTTCGTGAAAAGTACTCGCCATCGAGATATCTACTGTGTCGTATATTTAAAACCGAGTAATGTCTGCTTAATAACAAAGAAGTAATAAGTTTCTTTCGATGATCTATGCCAGAGACACGTCCATTCATAATAAAAAATCACAAGGAACTTTGTGTTGTTACCCTACCAAAACGCTGTTTTTCGCGACGCCGCGCTGCTAAAATCGGCGGTGGCACCGCTGCCGATGCCGGCGCGATGCCGCAACGCGGTTATGTGTTTCGGCCCCAAGACTTGTTCGTCTTATTCACTTCAAGAAATTATGTCAAACATTTACGCAAAGGAAATGTTTCACTGAAAAGTCATTTCTAGCTACATATACCCTGGTGTAATTTTCATCTCTGGTTTTATTGAGTTTTAATATTCTTCAAGTAAGGTGAATTTTAATTTACAACGTCTCTGTAGCCTAATTCGGATTATAAGAAGTCGAATAAAATTTAATTAGCAATAGCCTGATGGCTATAGAAATATGGACCCCCTTACTAATAAAAATATTTACGCAGCGTACTATGCAAGGTCTGCTGTTTATGTCAGTGTCGTGACTTTTATGCCATGCCATGTGCATATGCCAGACAAAGACAAGCAGAACAAGCAATGTAAAAGGGCCCATTCACGGCAGTCCGCCGTGCAGGACTGCAAATGAACATAGCTCACTGATTGGTCCACACTCGGTGTTTCCGGTCGTGTGGACCAATCAGTGAGCTATGTTCATTTGCAGTCCTGCACGGCGGACTGCCATGAATGGGGCCTTTAAAGCTGACACCGCACTAGGCGACACTTAACGTTCCATAGAACTGACGTTTTACAAACGTGAATCTGACATTTTACAAACGTCAGTTCTTTGGAACGCGAATTGTCGCATCGCGTCTTGTCGCTTTAGTACGGGCTCGCCTTTATTCGCTGTGTTAAATATAATATTTATTCGTAACGAAGAGAATTTTTAATTTTCATTCTAAACTTTTTATTTTGCTACTATTCTGTGGTCTCTAGTGTGTGGTCTATATTATTTATTTATTATTTATTTCAGGTAATTATAATTTTGTTATTTGTAGATAAGGCAATATTAGATATATTTATGTAGAAGTATTAAATATTTTGACAACCATTAGATTATAATTTAAACATTTTTATCTATTACAAATGTTGAACTAATGAGAAGATTATGATGTTTATAAACGATACAAGGATAGGCAATAAAAATATTATGTATTATTTAACGTTATAACTTATATAAATAATAAATAAAATCTTTGTGTGACTTAGAGCGCTTACAGACGAACGGCACGTGTCGGCGGCACGCGTCGGCGGCAGTCGACAGCAGACGACGGCACGTGTCGGCGGCAGTCGGCTACAGTTGACGGCAGCCGTCGACAGTTTATAACGCTTGCAGTTGTGATGTAACGCGTAAAGGTAAGCGTCCACAGGTCGGTAAAGTACGCAACGGACGTTTCGCAACAGACGGATAGTTCAAACAAAGTTTACTAACTTTGAACTAATTTCTGCTTTCGACTTTTCCATCCATACCTAACGTGACCATTTATTTTTTTTGTCAGAGCGGGACATCTATAACGGATTCCCCCCCCCCAATAAATTTTATTTTCATATTATTATTAATTATGAAAGTATATAGGTAAATACAATTGATTGAGTATTTTGTGAAATAAATAGGTATGTCTCTCAGAATACACAACAAACTGTTTGTTCTGTATTCTGAGGAATGTCTAGTGCCTAAAAAGTCTAGTGTCTGTATAAGAAAATTTGGCAGAATAACCACATTTGTTGAATGGGAGTGCGTTACTTCCTGGCATTACACAGGTATTTCAAACATAATTAAAGTACTTTTAAATTATTGTCGTTTGGTCTATTTGCAAAAGCGGGACAATTTCGGCCTCGCGGGGGACAGCGGGACAGACTGCCTGAAAGCGGGACTGTCCCGCCCAAAGCGGGACGTATGGTCACGTTATCCATACCCCCCTTTTGAGCATTCATTTACTAGGCTAAACAGTAATCCGTACACTGCCGATTCAGCGGACGTACTGTGAAAAAAATATCTGTTTGATGCGAGATGTCCCTTGCGTTCGATACCGACCTGTGGACGCTTACCTTGCGGGGGTACGTCACAACTGGGGGCCTACCACCACCTCTACTAACCGACATCGTTTGACAGATAAGAATTTATTACTTTAACGTCAAGCTAGCGATCTTAAAAAAGTTGATATTTCACAGCGGATTTAACATTGTTTTGCATTTTTTACTGTTTTTTAGTAAAATTATATTTAAAAAGTGAGTACGGTAATGTTGTTATAATCTTACAACAAAGTGTTCTGGAAACATGATAGTTTTAGGAAAGGTCGTGGTAGGCCCCCTGCAAGCGTCATAAACTGTCAAAGGCTGCCGGCGGCTGCCGTCGACTGCCGCCGACACGTGCCGTCGTCTGCCGTCGACTGCCGCCGACACGTGCCGTCGACTGCCGTCGACTGCCGCCGACACGTGCCGTCGACTGCCGTCGACTGCCGCCGACACGTGCCGCCAACACGTGCCGTTCGTCTGTAAGAAGCCTTATTCGTTAATTAAGATCGATCCTACTGTAGGATTAAGTAAAGTGATATGGATTTAAAACGTAATTTGGCCTATTAAAATTTAAAATCCTTATAAGTATATATATTTTTATGTATAATTAAACAAAACCCCATTATCATTTGATGCATATCTCGACTTTATAATGACATGAATGAGGGTATAAAGAAGAAAGAACTAAAGGCGAGACCGCACTTATGCGGCACGAGTCACGACGCGAAGCATTATGCTTAGCACAAACCTACGCGACCACGCGACTGCGAAGCGGGAGTGCCAATAAAAATCGCAGTCGCGTGCTGTCGCCCTTTCTCTTTCTGTCGCTTAGAACTGCCATTTGCTAGACCGAGACAGAAAGCATAATGCTATCGCATTATGCTTTCTGTCTCGGTCTTTTCCGCCGCGTGCTATCGCACGCGGCGGAATCCTCGAGGCTATCGCATTATGCTTTCTGTCTCGGTCTAGCAAATGGCAGTTCTAAGCGACAGAAAGAGACAAGGCGACGGAAAAAGGCGATTCCGTGCTGCCAGATGAGGTCCAACCCTTAAGCAACACATCAGTTCCGTAGAACTGACGTTTAGAAAACGTCAGGTTCGCGTATGCAAAACGTCAATTCTATGGAACTGAAGTGTCCCGTCGTATCGCAAGTGCGGTTTCGCCTTAAGTGGACGACTAACCCAAAATTTTCGATTTTATAATTCATTTTTATACTTGAAAAAACGCCCCGAATTGTTTCATTTTTTTAAATTAGATACTACATTATATTTCCAAGAATTCAATCTGAGCAAAAACACGATATCTTACAATTTTCTCGATAGAAAAAAATCACAAATATGCATCTAATTTTCACGAATTTTTCATTTATTGCCATAACCGTGCATTGAACTAAGTTAATATTTTAACACATTGTATAAAATTCTATCATTGAGAATCCGACCTAGCGGATTTTTAAAATGTTGTTTATTATTTATCGAGTTATTGAGAAAAAACTAATTTGGCGATGAATCCGCGTCGTCCTTTTTCACCTGGCATATGAAAGACATGTGAGGAGTGAGATAAGAGAAGTGAGGGTGAAGAGAGAAGGACGATGTTTGATTTTTTGGGTTAGTCGCCCTCTTAAGACCGTGCGAAGTTTTCGTACAACTTGATACAATATGAATTGAGTTACGCACACGTTTTGTCAGTTTTAAATGTCAATTAATATTCGATATCTTAAATCCGCTAACACACACACTTAAGTTGATATACTAAATTATTATGCACTCTCCTGACTATTTCTAGACCGCGTAAAGATTGATATTACAAAAGTCTACGGTTTTGGTCTGAGTTTAACCTACTTCATAAGAGATAATATATGAGTATTAACTATTGATATCTATATAATATCTTCACAACGTCATAAAATCGCTTAAAAGATGAGTTACAACCAACTTTTAAAGTGACAAAAAAAGAAGTCGAGTTTTTGATTCCGTCATTTCCGTGTTACAGGGAAAAACGATAGAAAATTATGTGTTTACAGTACGGCCAATAAAATGTGCTTTTAATCTCTTATATTATATTCTGGGGTTTTGAATATTATATTACTTATATGAAAAAATGGAAATATTTAAGTGACGTATCGTTTAAAACAACCTTCAAGCAGAATGCACATTTTCGTCGGCCGCACTGTACATACAAAATTGCATTTGGGCAGCTTATTGTAGATCAAAACGCTGGTTACCCAGTCTCTAGTAAGTGTACCTTGTATATTATATTACTCTGATTGATAATCTCAGTCAGTCAAAATAATATTTTCAACTCTCTTCCTTTTGCCCCTACAGACAACAATTTTCTGTTACAGACCAACGAGGCTTTTTTAGCGCGGGGCCAAAATCGGATCTAAAGCCGCCATCTAATAGAATGTTACTCGAAAGACACTCGTTTCACACACCCTCACGTTACTCGAGTAACATTCGTATATGTGTGCAACACGCATGTATTTTGTGTGACAACTTCGCCTCCACCATGTCAATGTCAACTGTCAAAGGAGCCTCGTAGGTCTATAATCGACAATAGCAGAAACATTTTGTATGCGGCCGAAATATTATTAAGTATAATGAACACATAATAATTTTGCCACCACTGTGTCACTATCAAAGGAGCCTTGTAGGAGTGTAATATCAGCTGTTGTTAAGCCAACTGAGATACAGTTCGACAAGGCTTTAAATGAACGTGGCGAGAAACGGAACTAACGCTTCTATCATACAAAAACGTCATTTTTGACATGTGTTTGACAGTTCTCCTTTATCAGCAGCGCCCCGTCCACATTCATTTAAAGCCTAGGAGCACTATATAAACGGGAGTCGCTTATCTGTGGTCCGCCTAGTCGGTGAGGTAGAGCCGCGCCAGGCGGGCCCGCGACCCTCAGCGCGGCGCCAGGTGCTCCGCGTGCAGGCGCACGATCTCGCTCACTATGGGGCCCTCGATCTCTACACCTGGAACGAGGTCATTATCTTGGATCATCGTTACTATTGGTAATGGCTTGAAATCCTACTAATATTATATGGCCGTGTTGTGTGACCAAACCGACTGTGAGCCGCCGAATGTGAGCGAACGTTACGCAGGTTATTGTATTTCCATACATATTCACTTTTTCGTTCACACCTAACCGACAATACGCTATTACGCTAGGCGTAGGCGCGGACATTCGACACCGTATATTTTCACGTTCACACTGGGACTCACAGTGAGCCTGCTCACATTCGGCGAATCACAGTCGGTTTGGTGTGAACACGGCCTAAAGGCGAAAGTTTGTGAGTATGTATGGATGTTTGTTACTCTTTCACGCAAATCTGAATGGATTTTAATGAAACTTTACAATAATATAGCTTATACATCGGAATAGCACATAGGCTACAATTTTAACCGACTTTCAAAATGAAGTAGGTGTTATGTTCGTTTTTTATGTTCAACGATTACTCCGCCGTTTGCGAACCGATTTTCAAAAATTTTATTTAGAGTATCATCCAAATTTGGTATCATGTTCACAAATTAAGTGGTGACCTAATGAAGGAATCCATGAGTAATCGAGGGAACTCCTCAAAATTTATATGGAAACATGTGGTGACTTCGATTCGTGAGAAGTATTCTAAGCATATTATGCTACCAACAAGTAAGATTTTGCACCAAGGTATACCTGGTATACCGTGCAAGTTCTGAAAGTGCTGAAAGAACTCCTGAGTCTTTATAGATAGAAGTTTGGCAGTTTCGGCGTTGTTTTAAGAACGGGAATCATATGCTACTATTACATTCATCATCATCATCACTACTACTACTAAAAGTTCAGGGAAGGTTTATATTAGGGGGGAAGTGATACGAAGTTCACCGGGTCATCTAGTCTTACCTATATATAAAATTCTCCGAAATGGCGTTATTTATTTTTAGCAAATTTTATATGCATATTCAGTAGGTCTGAGAATCGGCTACTGGGCACTTTTTATATTGATAAGTGTATTTGTTGAATAAATAATAGTAAATTATTCCAACTCGAGATTGACGGCGACCATCGTTTGTGCGAGGGGATAGCGATGGACGTTACCATGGTGCCATACTTATTTAGTTACTTCAATAAAATAATATAGGCGAAACACTTTCTATATCAAAACAATGTTGCCGGGACAGCTAGTAATAATATAAAATAATGTGTAGAACTAAAAATCGGCCAAGTGCGAGTCGGACTCGCGCACGAAGGGTTCCGTACCGGTATAGAGTGAAAGTAGACAAAAAATTGTGTTTTTTGTATGGGAGCCCCCCTTAAATGTTTACTTTATAATTTTATTATTAATTATTATTGTACAAATATAATTAAGGATTTTCTGAAAATTTCAAGTGCCTAACTGTTACCATTATTGATAACGAGCAAAAAAGGCCAAAAAATGACGTTTCTTGTAAGGGAGCCCCCCTTAAATATTAACTTTATTTTATTTTTAGTATTTGTTGTTATAGAGGCAACAGATATACACAATCTGTGAAAATTTCAGAAGCCTAGCTATAGCGGTTCTTAAGTTACAGCCTGGAGACAGACAGACGGACAGACAGGGAGACAGACAATATCGAAGTCTCATGAATAGGGTCCCGTTTTTACCCTTACTTGTTTAAGCAGGCACATGGTCGTTTGCGTGATGATGCGCGACAGTGTATATTATCGTTGCTACTTACCCGAATGTAACTCTTCTTTGGTCAGCAGTATCTCTTGATTCGCATCCGGTGTTATTAAGATTACCCTCTGGTTCCGAGTTTGTAACAGATTGGCGACCACCATCTGAAATGCAGAAAAGTTTTATACAATAACACAGATCACTGATCAACATAGATCAAGCAGAGACTAATAATTGATCTATAATAGCCGAACAGCGCTTTCAAACTCAAACTCAATTTTTTTTATGCAGAATATTTTTTTTCAAATATTCTCTGAACGTCGGGACTACACTGGTGCCTACCACCGGGAACTACTTTACTGACTTAATATAATATAACCCTTATATGCGAACCTAGCGGAAGCCCTAAATTCGGTCGCCGTTAACGTAGAATTTTGTACCCTGCCGCTATTTTTTTAACCGACTTCCAAAAACGAGGAGGTTATATGTTCGGCTGTGGATATATTTTTTTTTATTTTTATTTGTGTATGTTCAACGATTACTCCGCCGTTTGTGAACCGATTTTCAAAATTTTTGTTTTGTTGTATTAGGTTTCACTCCAATTTGGTACCATGTTCACAAAAGTGGTGACCTGATGATGGGATCCATGAGTAATCGAGGGAACTCCTCAAAATTCAAATGGAAACATATGGTTTTTTTGGTTTCATATGAAGTATTCTAGGCATATGTTACCAAAAAGTAAGATTTTGCACCAGGATATACCATGGTTCGAAGGTGGTGAACAGAACTCCTTACTCCTTATAGATACATATTTGGGGGTTTCGGCGTTGTTTTAGGAACTGACAGCATATACTACTTAGCTAAATTACATTAATCATCATCATCATCATCATCATCATCATCACCACCATTCCACCATACACCTTCACATTATGACCCTATTATAATTGGAAGGGATTTTTTTATAGTATTTTTGGATCAAAACGGATCACGGATGTCTTTAAACATTATTCTGTAGAAAGTTAAGCTATTTTGATTGAACAGTATTTTATTATTTCGACCTGATGCTAAGATCCATGAGTGATCGAGGGAATTCCTCAAAATTTATATGGAAACATATGGTGATTTCGATTTTATGAGAAGTATCCTAAGCATATGCTACCAAAAAGCAAAATTTTGCACTAAGATATACCTTGGTTCCAAAGGTGCTATGAGAACTCCGGGTTCCTTATAGATACAAGTTTGGGGGTTTCGGCTTTGGTTTAAGAACTCAAAGCATATGCTACTATGCAAGTTACATTCATCATCATCATCACCACTACCACCAGTCACCACACCATGAATCAATAAATCATAACTCTTAATTTGTCGAACGATTTCAAAAATTATATTGTTTCAAAGTAAATGATTCAAACTTGGTGATCGTTACCAAGTTAGCAATTTGATCATGAGATCTATGAATTATGAGGTATGTCCGTATGTAGGAAACTCCTTAAAATTTATTGGGACAAAATAAATAGTTATACTAACGTAGTTCTAAGTAGTTTAATTCATGAAGCCCCAAGCGGCCACATCCGGCCGCGATAACAATGAAAAAGCTATTGTGTCTCGTTTTGCCACGACTGATGGGTTAAGCATAATATTATATGAACATTATAGTGAGCTAATGACTGTCCAGGAGTGTTGTGATAGAAAGAAAGTCACTGAACAGAACTTTAGAGCCTTTAGAGATAGGCGCATGAACATTAATTTTATCGTTGCTTGATTAACGCCAAGCTTATATTATTAATTATACAGTGATACGAGTATATTCTTGGAGTTGCTTATGAAATTCTCTATTCCGAGAGGGCGCTAGGTATATTAACTTTATGGTTCTCATATCATACATGTGTATCCTGGCTCCAAAGTCACTTAGTAGAACACATTAGTATTTACAGAAAACCTTATAAATTACTAAAAAGAGTGAAATTATTATTTTTAACAAAAAATTAAAACCGACTTCCAGAGTAAAAAACAATAATAATTATTATATAATGAACAAAAAAGTATGAAATAATTCTTACTCTTAATAGTGCCTTATGCAGAATACTCCTAAACCTCTACTATTTCTGTACACAATCTTCATTATTTTGAAGTCGATACCAGCTAAGAATGGTGAGTTCTTAGACAAAATATTTTTAATTTTAAAGACTGGTACCGACTTCAAAATAATGAAGATTGTGTACAGAAATAGTAGAGGTTTAGGAGTATTCTGCATAAGGCACTATTAAGAGTAAGAATTATTTCATACTTTTTTGTTCATTATAATAATAATTATTGTTTTTACCCTGGAAGTCGGTTTTAATTTTTTGTTAATTTTGTATCGTTTTATACTTACAAAAGTACGAGATTGAAACATTCTAGCAATGTCTAAGCCCTAAGGGTAAATTAAGAGCTGGCGCGCACTACGACTTTATGTCGCGCGATTATTTTACTGACCTGTAAAAATTCAAATAAAACGCCATTTTATGACATAAGCTATAGATTTCATTTTGCTCTACGCCATTGACAAGCAGCGGCGGCTTGGGTCGCTAGACAATTGTCGGTAGAAAATGAAACCCATAGCCTATTTCATAAAGTAGCATTTTATTTGAATTTTGATCGGTCGGTAAAATAATCGCGCGACAAAAAGTTGTAGTGCGCGCCAGCTCTAAGACCGCAACTTTGCGACAGCAAGCGATTTGACACATTTGAAAGACGTCTCACGCAATTGAAATCTATCAATTCAGTACAAATTTAGAAATGCATCTACGCGTCGCGTTGCGTTCTGAATTGACCCTTATGCGCGAGTATATCACGAGTATATAGCGACGACAGTGTGCTCGGCGGACACAGTTTATACTCGCAAATCATATCTCTTACCTTATGTTTATATTTCTCCAAGGCGGCTCTGCCTTTGGACACTAGGAGGCTCTCGTCAGTCTCCAGTTTGAAGGACACAACGAAGGCCTCGGGCACCCACAAGTTGACGAGCGGCGCCAGCATCTTGGGTACCAGGTGCAGGTGGATCACCGGCGGACCGCTCGCTGACTGCATCTTGTGGGTAGGCTGGGAAGTTACCGTAATTTAATAATAATTCAATAATTACTTAATTATAATTGGAACGAAGTTCCTTATCGCCAGAGGCGGCGCAAGGCGTGGGCGGTGCGGGCGACCGCCCACGGCCTCGCGGTCTAATGTCGGCACTACATATAGGCGAACGCGTTGGCCGACGGGTTGGCCAACGCGTTGGCCCAATGTGTAGAACGGGCGACTCGCGCGTTGGCGGTAGGTATTTAGACGTTGGCCGACGCGTTTTGTCGGCACTACTTATGGGCGAACGCGTTGGCGAACGCGTTGGCGAACGCGTTGGCCAACGCGTCGGCCAACGCGTTCGCCTATATGTAGTGCCGACTTAAGGGGCCTCGCGCCCCTTGGACCACGAGGTTTTTTTTAAAGGATTTACAAGTTTTGATACACACAATTAGGTATTCATAAAAAAAAAAAACGGTTGTCTGTAAAGTCGGTTTACTGACGATAGTTGAACGTGACAACGTGCCTCTTTGTCGCTCGTTCCGCGCTCTCGCTTGCACTTCAAGCCTTAAATGGAACGCCTCAGAGCGAGGTAACGCCGCATGAGTCATGTTTTTTCGTGCGTGCAGTCGGCTCCATCGAATTATAAAACGTTGTCACGTCAAAACTTATTTCCCCGACTGTACATTTCTGCTTAGCACAATTTTCCCCGACTGTACATTTCTGCTAAACAACTCATTTCCCCGACTGTACATTTCTGCTTAGCACAATTTTTCCCGACTGTACATTTCTGCTAAACAACTCATTTCCCCGACTGTACATTTCTGCTTAGCACAATTTTCCCCGACTGTACATTTCTGCTAAACAACTCATTTCCCCGACTGTACATTTCTGCTTAGCACAATTTTCCCCGACTGTACATTTCTGCTAAACAACTCATTTCCCCGACTGTACATTTCTGCTTAGCACAATTTTCCCCGACTGTACATTTCTGCTTAACAATTCATTTCCCCGACTGTACATTTCTGCTAAACAACTCATTGCCCGACTGTACATTTCTGCCTAGCACAATTTTCCCCGACTGTACATTTCTGCTAAACAACTCATTTCCCCGACTGTACATTTCTGCTTAGCACAATTTTCCCCGACTGTACATTTCTGCTAAACAACTCATTTCCCCGACTGTACATTTCTGCTAAACAACTCATTTCCCCGACTATACATTTCTGCTTAGCACAATTGTCCCCGACTGTACATTTCTGCTAAATAACTCATTTCCCCGACTGTACATTTCTGCTAAACAACTCATTTCCCCGATTGTACATTTCTGCTTAGCACAATTTTCCCCGACTGTACATTTCTGCTAAACAACTAATTTGTAATGACATGTAATTATTAATTGTATTTTAATTAATTGAATTGAAATGAATTATACTATTTATGACATGAATTATTGATTTGACATTTAAAAATTTTTATTGTGTTTTAACCATTTTTATTGTATTTAACCACTTTGTTTGATTTTTTTTTGTGCCTTAATCTTATTTTTATTGTCATGATTATATCTTAAAATTATAATTATTAATATTTAATTGATTGTATTTTTTTTAAGGAATGGAAATGAACTTTACCAATTTGAATATTAAATTGATAGACATGTCATTTAATTAATTGTATTATAATCACATTTTTTTTTTGTTTTTAATTTTTTATTTACTTTGACTATTAATAATAATTGATTGTTTTAATATATTATATTTTTAATGTTCTGATGATTCATGGAGGATTCGTATTTATTAGAGCTCTATGATATTTTTTTTGAGGATTGTATTATGATTAATTTCAGATTCTGTTAATATCATGAGTTTGTTATTGTTATTATAGTAATTAAGAATGATTTTTTTAGACTTAAAAAACAAATTTCCACGCCTTGGAGGCAGAAATTGTGAACTATAAATAATTATAATAAGATCATTGTAACCAATTTCTTGGAAATAAAGACTTACTTACTTACTTACTTACAAATGGAACGCCTCAGAGCGAGGTAATGCCGCATATTGCGTCATGTTTTATCGTGCGCGCAGCCCATATCGAATTATAAGACGTTGTCACGTCAAAAAAGTTTTATCAGTAAATAAAAGTTTGAGTATCAAAAAATTATTTCTCCAAAAATCCGTATTCTTGCGTCATCTATTCGGGGGCCCCGCAAAATATATTTCAGGGGGCCTCGCATGATATATCTAGCCCACATAAAATTTAGGTCTTGCCCCGCCACTGCTTATCGCGCGTTGTGAAAGGGTGCTAGACGGAAAAAGTTGCAACGACACTTTTTAGTACCTGCGAATTAGGGACAGAGGGCGTTGATGTGGCGATGACGTCAACCGGCGGGAAATTTAAAATTCTTTATAACTTCGTTCCATGCGGGTGTCAAGGTTTTTTTATTTTCAAATCACATACAATATGCAGGTGCTTATAAATAAGGCAAGTTTAAGAGCGGACTGTCAAATTTTGCTGTGTTTTTAACCGACTTCCAAAAAGGAGGTTATATTATTATGGGAACTAATTTTTTGAGCAGTTATTTAAATATTTGAGATGTTATTATGATCAGTTGAAAAAAATATTGAGCAGTTATTTAATTTTATAGCGGTTGATTAATTATTGTGACTGTAAAACATGGACAGAAATAAAAAAAAAACAATTGAGCGGTAAAAATGATGGAATGAGCGGTTCAATAAATGAATGAGCGGTAAAAATGATGGAATGAGCTATTCGATAACGACTTAACAGAAGGCCTACTTAACCACGGATACCGAAGAGGGGGGACCGCCAAAACAAATACAATCCAGAAAGTCCAAGAGTACGTTAGGTTAGGTTAGAACTTATACCACAACCCAGAGGGAGCCGAGCGAGCGCAGCGAGCGTGCTGCGGCAGCAGCCGGCGACCGTCTTATACTTTCGCTTTATAACGGTACGGAACCCTTCATGGGTGAGTTCGACTCGCACTTGGCCGATTTTATTATATTTTACCACCTCATTGTTTAAAGAAATGCTTAGAATGAGATTTCTTACTGACAAATTCCGATTTGTTACTGCCCACACGTAACCGCTCATTCATTAATTTTTACCGCTCATTTAATTATTTAACTATTCAATAATGTTTTCAATTATCCATTTCATTATTTTTTACTACTCATTTTTGTTTACTTTACTGCTTAGTTTTAACCGCTAAACTAGTAATTATTGAACATGCCATTTATAATTTTTAACTTACCAAAACTGCAATTTACAACTGCCCCTTTAAATCAGTGCCTATTATTATGTTCGGCTGTAGATTTTTTTTGTATGTTTAACGATTACTCCGCCGTTTGTGAACCGATTTTCAAAAATTTTGTTTTGTTATATTAGGTTTCACTCCAATTTAGTACCATGTTCACAAAAATGGTGATCTGATGATGGGATCCATGAGTAATCGAGGGAACTCCTCAAAATTTATATGAAAACATAATATGGTGATTTTGGTTTTATGAGAAGCATCCTAAGCATATGCTACCAAAACGCAAGATTTTGCACCAAGGTATACTATGGTTCCGAAGATACTAAGAGAACTCCAGATTCCTTATAGATATAAGTTTGGGGGTTTAGGCGCTGTTTTAAGCACTGAAAGCATATGCTACTATGCAAATTATATTTATCATCATCATCATCATTATCACATCTGCATCAGGGTCACCAATGTCACATGGTTGTTTAGTGTATATGGATACAATATGCCCCCACAACACCACAATTCAACACCACAATTATATCATCATGTTATGTCATTATATTGGTACTTTTCATAGCGATTTTAATAATAAAAATACAATGTTTTTCAAAATAAATGATTCAAATTCTACCTAAGCGACTTAATATGTACTTACCACAAAATTGAACATAACAAAGAAAGAAAAAAAGATTTTTTGCATTACCTCTCTCTAAACATAATGAAGCACGCCGGAACGTCGAGTGACCGTCACGAGCGGGTAACTTTTGAAGTACCCACATACGTCTTTAAAAAAAACGCGATTGCCTAGCAGATAAGCAAAGGTACTACTTTTGGTTAATTATATATCTTCGAATGAAGCGACTCATATAATAATGATCGAACTTCACTTGGTAAGTTCGTTTGATCATTTATTCTTAAGAAAAACTAGTTTTTTTTAACTAACTTCAGTTAATTTAACACCTAATATTCTTTTTACTATTCAATCGCATATTAGGCCAGTCATTAAAGCCGAAACCCGAAAGAAATTAGTAACTTGATAAAATTTTAGGGGGTTGTTAAAGAAGGTAAAATAACTTACCGTGTGATTTTGCAGCGTTCTGGGGTGTACGGAAAGGGTTGAAAAGGGGTGAAAAAGGTTTTTTGTTAATAACATTGCGTAAAAAATTAGTAACACGCTGCAAGTTTGGAATTAGGCTGTTCTTACCGTTTTGTAACGTGTATTAAATTTGCAGCGTTTTGTAATACACGGAACATTGTTTATTATTAAAAAACAATAAAATTTGTTAATAACAGGGGTACAAAAATTAGTAACACGCTGCTAATTTGGAATTAGGTTGTTCTTGCCGTTTTCTAACGTGTATTAAATTTGCAGCGTTTTGCAACATACGGAACATTGTTTATTAAAAAACAATGAAATTTGTTATTAACAAGGGTAAAAAATGTAGTAACACGCTGCAAATTTATAATTAAGTTGTTTTTACCGTTTTCTAACGTATATCAAATTTACAGCAATTTAGTAATAAACAATGTTCCGTATGTCGCAAAACGCTGCAAAATTAATACACTTTACAAAACGGTAAGAACAACTTAATTCTAAATTTACACCGAGTTACTAATTTTTTTTACCCCTGTTATTAACAAATTTTATAGTTTTTTAATAATAAACAATGTTCCGTATGTTGCAAGACGCTGCAAATTTAATACACGTTAGAAAACTGTAAGAAAAACCTAATTCCAAATTTGCAGCGTGTTACTAATTTTTTTACCCGTGTTATTAACAAATTTTATTGTTTTTTAATAATAAACAATGTTCCGTATGTTGCAAAACGCTTCAAATTTAATACACGTTACAAAACGGTAAGAACAACCTAATTCCAAATTTGCAGCGTGTTACTAATTTTTTACGCAATGTTATTAACAAAAAACCTTTTTCACCCCTTTTCAACCCTTTCCGTACACCCCAGAACGCTGCAAAATCACACGGTAAGTTATTTTACCTTCTTTAACAACCCCCTAAAATTTTATCAAGTTACTAATTTCTTTTGGGTTTTGGCTTTAATGACTGGCCTATATAGAGGTATCGTTTTACCTAATCTCGATATGTAGCAAATTAAGTTCAAAGGGTACACAGTGCTCACTAAGCGTTACCTAATTAGATCAGCGACTTCCAAGAAGAAGCACAAAATATGCAACTAGGTGGATTGATATCCGTATAAATTATAGCATTAGTATTTAGAAACCCCCTAATAGGATGTTGAAAGAAAGTAGAAATCACAAAATATGTGATTTAATGAAATAAAACGAATTTGTTCGGTTAAGTATTTCCCTTCAATAATTAGACACTCACTTACTAGTGGAGTTTCCAGAGCGTGAAAATCGTGCAAACCTCCGATTTTTGCAATAGTGGATGAAAATTGAAAATAAAAAAAGGAATGTGTAGCTGATAACATAAATAATAAAGTTTACCTATTGAAAAGTTGTGCTTTTGATTTTTAAATTATTCTCTTCCACTTCAAGTAAACTCATAAACTGTAAAATTTTGAAGAAAATTTGCATATTTGTTCTTTTAAATATATAGTAAAATAATGAAATATATTATTATTTTTTTATTTGTATCGTTGCTTATATTCCAAAGAAAGAAAATAAGGTGAAAAAATATATAATTTAGATTTAAAATTAATATTTTTGTATGTAGATGAGTATACCTCCAAATGTGCTTGTCGTGTGCCTCGCCAGGTAAATGGCGTTCCTATTTTTCTTTGGTTTTAAATAGGAAGTTTAAAATTATTTTTTAGGCTTAACAAAGCCTTCTATTTCTTAATGTGTATAACTTTTTAGCTCTTACTTTATTAAATTTTCTGAAAATGTAGCACAAACTTTTCACGGATATTTCGAAGAAAATCTGTATTTTATTTCTTTTGGTTAGGTTTTTACAGAATAAAATTGATTTTTTTTTCATTAATTATATTTGCTAAAACATACTTAAGGGAAAAAAATACAAATTAGGTTAAGAACTGATATTTTTTGTATTCAGGTAAGCATTTTCCAAACATAGGTCGCAGCATGCGTCTTTAGTATGTACGTGAGATTTGTAGCACCCATTTTTTTTTCTGACTTTAAGTAGGAAGTTTAAATATATTTCAAAGACTAGAAAAAGTCTTTCATTTGTCGATGCATTTAATGTTTTAGCTCTCACTTAAATAAATTCTCAACAAATATAGAAAAATATTTTCGGTCTATTTTACACATTTTTGGAGATATATATTAAAACGTTTTTAAGTACCTAAAAGTTATCATTTCTCTAAAAATTAAATACGCAAACAAGTAAGTTTAACACACTTTTCGTTACAACCCTTAAATCCACCCAAACCCTTTTATCTTGGTTACGACGAGCGTTAATCTCTAAAAACTTTGCAAAAACCTTATAGTTGTATTTAGCTTAGCAAAGTAAACCTTCTTTTTTAAAAATTGTGTATTTGGTTAATTTTCAACGTAAACAATCGGATAAGAGTCATTAAATAACAGGAACAAGAAAAAAATATTTTTTCTGGACCGGTTTTATATGGTGAAATATTAATTTTTAATTATGTAACTAAAAAATTAAAAGCACAAAAAAATTTTTGGTAAACTTTGCAAGTTATAGTGTAAAAAAGAAAAATGAAAAAAAGAAAAAAATTACACCTCAAAAACAAAAACCCATTCACTATTACAATTTTCGGGGGTTAAAACTTCTGGCGACTGCACTATACGTATTTTAAATAAATAAGTTTGGTCTTGTTCAGGAAAGGTAAAGGTAATATAAGCCAGAAAGACGGCAAAGGACTTACAACTCTATCCTTAGGTATGTAGAAGTCAGACACGGCTGCGGCGAGGAAGAGCACCGCTCGCGGGCCGAGGTTGGCCAGGCACTCGCAGGCGGCGCGCAGCAGCCAGAAGTAGTCTGACACCGTGGTGAAGGAGACGTGCAGCAGCGCGCCCGCCGCGTGCGCAGCCTGGTACCGCGCCAGGATCGGCGCCAGCACGTACACGCTGTCCTGCTTCACTGGAAACGATACAATACTCTATAGTCTATACTCTACATCAGCGGTCGGGAACCTTTTGGCAGGCAAGGGCCACAAGGTGGCAAAACAAACTTTTTCATATTAACCCTAGAAGCCCAATATACCTATTCATAAATCATAATGAGGGCTTTTATAGGCCACAATTAAAAACGCTTATTTGTTAGTTTGAAGTGCATTTTTAATAGGCGCGATTTTTAAATGCATTGATTTTGATACTTTCTTGCCGACCACTGCTCTACACCATTAAGGCCTCTCTCAGTTGGCTCAAGATGAACTAAAAACGGCACTCCTCGCCAATTTGCTACGTGAACTTGGCTTGACACGCTACCGCGTGTCTAATACTGTCTAGCAATAATTACCATCGTATCTAGAGGGGCATATTCTTCTTAGATAACGCGTTGATAATCCAGATGTGATGATTTTAATCCAGAGTTACCAAAACTATTACTATGTCACGTTAATATACATTTAGAAGTTTTTTCGCCGAAAGGATTACGTGTACAATAACCATTCATTCTCAAAAAGTTACACTTGGGTACTCCATAACTAATTACAAAATATTAACATTGTGTACAGACGTTATAGTTATATCAGACAGTCCAAGCAAGGAGTTATAACATTAGTAAGCAGTAACCTACCTGTAATCGTAGTATTAGGTCCCTGTTCCTGCAGATCCAGCATGTCCAGCAGCTTGGAGCCGTTGAAGTGTCTCGTGAAGGGCTCCTGCGACTTCTGTCGGTGCATGAAGATCACCGCGTAGCCGTTCTCTAGGAAGTATTCCGTGGCGGTGGCGCCCCTGTTGCCCGCGCTGAAGTTGTCGATCAGCCGCACTGTGTTGTGCTCCAGGGGTACTGTTGTACCACCGGACTGAAAAAAAACTTGGTTATTACACTGGACTTATATCAGGCAAGCTGATCTGTAGTGGCCAAGAAAATAAAGAAATGTTAGGTCAGGGCCCTGATTCACAATGTTCGATTCGAGTTGAATTCGGAAACTTCACCGCATGACATCCAACTGACGCTCGCGGCTCGCCGCATATTGACCAATGACAGTTAGCTATCTGTGAAGTGTGAGCAAATCATATTCTGCCAGCTAGGGACCAACTAGCCGCCAAATAGCAGAATACCTTTTCTGATAGCGTTTCCCGCACTTTAAGGTCATAATACTCATATAATATATATCATACCGTCACAAGAGCAATTTTGTTGCCATATTTGTTGTGCCTTTCGCAGAATTCCTTAAGTAGAGATCTGTTGTCTTCGAAGTCTGTAGGCGGCAAATGTGTAGCGAAGAACTCCTCCCAGGAACCACTCGTCATTTTGACGTGCACACGTCTAAAACATACAAGTATAGTATGAAAATTAAGACGAACCCCAAACTTATATCGTGAGATTAATAGGGTGCGTGGCCTTGAGACTAGAATGCGCTCGTCTCTTGACTTGAAGGTCGTCGTGAAGTATAGGAGATTAAAAACTCTATCCGAAATCCGAATGTACGAATACACTCAGAATTCAGATATGAATCTATCGGTAAAATTAGATATTTGAAGTGAAAACTTCTTTAGCGGCGTTGAGCACTTTTGTGGGATGGGTAAAAACTGTGAAACTCGCGTCAGATTCTCATGCTGATCGAAAAACCAAGGAAAAAACGTAGGACGGTTGGAGAGTAGTGTTGTAACAATCGATTAATCGAACAATCGATTGTTTTTTTTCGATTGTCGATATTTTTTAATCGATTGTAAGGGTTTCGATTAAGTAATTAAAAAAATCGATTTTCATAAAAAATGGGTTAAAAATTTAATCGATTGTAAGGGTTTCGATTAATTAATTAAAACGATCGTTTTTTTAATTATTTTTATTATTATTATTAATATTTTTATTTTTTAATCGATTTTCATAAAAATGGGTTAAAAAAATAATGCACAACGTTAATAATCAAGTTTTCACTTCTGCCGGCACTCCCGGAGTGCAACCCGTCTTTTTTTTTTTTGAAGAAAATTCGTCAAATCAAGTAAGAAATTTTATACCTTATAGGTATAAAATTTCTTACTTAACTTACAAAAACTTACAAAAACGAAACATATTTACGATATTTACGCGGCCTCAAACTTATGTTTGAGGCCGCGTAAATATCGTAAATATGTTTCGTTTTTGTTTGGCCTTTTTCAAAATTTCACTCAAATCAGTGACGAGACTTATGATCAATTAAAAATCGGTCAAGTGCGAGCTTGTCTCGCGCACGAAGGGCTCCGTGCCATTAAATAGCAAAAATAGGCAAAAACATAGGTTTTTTGTATGGGATTAATCATTAACTTTATTAAAAATTATTTTTTATCAATGATAGAGGTCTAAATTGGGTCTAAATACAATTGAGTGTTTTGTGAACATTTCAAGTCCCTACCTGCTGCCATCATCGAACAAAAAAGGCCATAAAAAGGCGTTTGTTGTGTGGGAGCCCCATACAACAAACGCGATTTTTTGGCCTTTTTTGTTTTTAATTTTGTTGTTAGTGTTTGTTGTTATAGCGGCAACAGAAATACATAATTTCTAAAAGTTTCAGAAGTCTAGCTAAAGAAATTCTTGAGATACTGCCTGGAGACAGACAGGCGGACGGACAGTCATCAAAGTCTTAGTAATAGGCTCCCGTTTGTACCCTTCGAGTACGGAACCCTATAAATCACACCCACCCATTGGAACTAAATCGTGAGCAACAGCGATGGACTTATTTACTAACGAATTTATAAGAGTTCTTTATTACTCAACAAAATTAGAACTATCAACATTCAACATGTAAGAATATATTTAGCTACGGAAGTCTAAAACGCTAGAACTCTCAAGGCTTTCTTTTACAAGGCAACATAATTATTTATTCTTAGAACTCTATATTATGGGTATCGACTTCCTGCTAAATGCTTGCAGACGTCATTTTCTACAAAGTGAGGTCCCTTCATTAAAATTTGATTTAAACTTAGATTTTTAATGTCTACATTTAATTTTATGCATCTGTATAAGGTAGATAAGACACGACGAAGATCAAAAGTCAAGATATCTGGGTCGCAGTAAACCGACGATAATGACCTTCGTTACGTCGCGGCGATGGCGGTAATGGGGCAGGTGAGGCGTTTCCTTCGGCTTATCGATCGAGCTGGGGTCAATCACTGTTAATTAACTGTACTTTTAATATCATTAGGACAGTAATGAGGTCAGCCATGTTTCCCGAGGGAAATGATTAAGGTTTCCCTCCGTCTTAGTGATCAGGATAGGCTTTTCTGCTAGCCTCTCCCCGGCTTCTTCTAGTGCCTCTCCAATCACTGAAGGCACATGGTAAGAATGATATTTTAATTTATACTGATTTAGATGACATTTTGAATAATGATCTAAATTCTAAGCTTTTTGTTTGGGTGGGCTTTCCCCCAACAGTCTGCAGTCACTATACATTCCCACCACTGCTACTCCTGTAGGCCAGGATCGACAGCGGCAACCACGAAAATCCTTTGATCTCAGGATCTTTTAAGTTTAAGGCGCGCCGCAGACGTCACACTTTTTGTGTGATCGAGCCATGCAGACTGTATGTAAGCCGCAGACTCGATCACACAAAAAGTGTGACGTCTGCGGCGCGCCTTAGTGTATCGGCAGTATTTGCACATTACAATTCCGGAAGGAAAGTGACAAAAGTGTACGATTATTGACCTTACTTATTGGATTAACAGCTTACGATTTTTGGCTAATTGAATTACTTAATATGTTTTTGAGGGTATTCGGAGGTTGTTTGCCGGAAATTGGGTCATCATGAAAACTTGATAAGCACTTAAGCAGTAAGCTACGTCACCAGTGGCACGTAGCATGGATTATGGAATTTTAAAGAAAATTTGTCGTATCGTACGAATCTCAGACCAAATAAAGTTTATAGATTCTGGACAAGAGTCCAGACTATAAAATATATAGAGTTTTGTGTACGAGTCCTACAATTTGAAATAGTTATACAAGAAAATATTAAAGATATTTATGGGTTAACAGTTAACTTATAAAGAACTATGGTATTGTATAGGCGTAGTTTATTTCCATCATCCAGAATTTGTTCTTTACTAGCAACAATTTACAATATCGATGGTTTAGTAATTTGCAGATTGTGTTTTATAAAAATGGAAATAGACTTAACGTAGTAAGAACTAAAAATGCAATATGATTAAGAGGCCGGGTACCCTTGGAATTTCTCATACAAACGTAATTCCAAAATCATTTTCTCATACGAAAATATTTAACATATTTGAGTTATTTTTCAGTTTAAGATAGTAATTACCTAGGTTCCTACACAAAAATTTACTTCATAATATTTAAACAAAAAATTTTTTTTTTGTTTTAAATTTTTTTTTAGTAAATTTACTACTAAATATTTAAACACTAAAAAATAGAGTAAAACACTAAAAATATATAAATAAATACTAAATTTACTACAAAATATTAAAACTCTAAAAAATATTTTTTAGTATTTAAATATTTTGTAGTAAATTTACTATTTATTTATATATTGTTTAGTGTTTTACTCTATTTTTTAGTGTTTAAATATTTATTTTTAATTTACTAAAAAAAAATTTAAAACAAAAAAAAAATTTTTTGTTTAAATATTTTGAAGTAAATTTTTGTGTAGGAACCTAGGTAGGGTACCCGGGCCCTTAAGTTTTTATCCAAAAGACTTAACCCTTAGCCACCTGCCATACGTCTCACAGACCCCGCTGACATTATTTTTGTTAATATTTTTGCGCCGCAGTGTTATATCGACTTGTTGGCTTTTGTACCTTTCCCTGCGCCCCTAGCTATCGCCCAACGGCTTGGCAAAGTTAGGAGTGCACGCATTTATCTTATAAAGACTTGCGGGGGTCTGAGAGACCCCTGTCAGGTGGTTACGTAAGTTTTTTTATTGTAATTTTTTTATTGTTTTGGAAATAATGGCTCTAAATTAAGTTCTTATTGAGCGTTGGTTGGACCAAGGCCTGACAGGTGATGAAAACATACTGAACGACGAATGCAGCGATGTGGAGCCGGTCAAAATTAATCATATTGTATTGGAAGATAGTTCATAGTGGAGTGTCTGGTTCCAAATGCGAAGAGCCAATTACTGTAGTGCAAAGAAGCTCTTCATCACAAAGTGATATTCCTTCGGAAAGTGACCAAGAGTTTTCATTTGAGTATGATGTACCATTAGCGGAAATTCGATCTAGATCTAGGAAAAATGATTATTTTGGCAAAAATCACTTTAGTTGGTCATCTGCCCTGCCTGAAATTGCGCTCTAGTGAACCTATCTGTGCAGATACATCGTCAAAAAGTTGAAAGCAGTTACATGTTTATGAAGAAACTGGCTGAACAGTTTACGAGATCGCTAAGGGCACGTTGTGAAAGCAATGTAAAACTGTAACGTAATATGAAGAATCCTTCAGATAAACTTGATCCTCCAGCAGATATTCCATGCTGCAGCACTGATGAGAGTGATTGGCAGTTCGTAAAAACTGTTCCACTTACGAATATTTAAAAAACATAAAACACAATACATGTGTTTTGAATGCAAAGCTCCTGTTTGCCTCGAATGCTCAGACAAGATCTGTCTTCACGGCCTTAAAAAGCTCTAAGTTTGGAGCCTGCAATTTTGTTGAGTTAGTAACTATAATGAGTATTAGTATTTTTTTTTAAAGTTCCTTGTTAATTTAATTATATAAAAAAAACTTAAGAATAATTTCTTATCAATTTAATATTTTTTTTTAGAAATTATTTTCAGAAAGTGTTAGTGGGTAAGTCAAAAACACGAGATTGTACCAAATATGCTGTATTATTTGAAAAATATTGTTGAAATGCATGTTTTTATTTTTCAAATAAAGAGATTAATAGTGCCTAAATACAAGTTTTCAAATTAATGTTTGTCTCCCCCCTTTTATTTATAGTTATTGTATGTTTTTTAGCCGGGGTCTCACAGACGTATGGCAGGTGGTTGTGTGACAATTATATGTGGTAGGTGGTTAAGGGTTATTAATATTGCCTTTTTAGCATCTTTTAATAATTTTGGTATCTGTGAAACTGTTTGTTATCTCTTAAAGTTTTAAAGTTAGCTATCCTATAGCTATCATACCGATTGCCCATTTTTTTAATTCTCCCTGTATTTACTTTTGCAATTCAAGGAGTTTTACAGCTCGTTATACTTTTCTACAATAGCTATAAAGAACCAACCATCTCTCATCATCTCTCCTTGTATGAATCTCCATCATCCGTCAATCCCCTAACTCTCTTGCATGGTGGATAACGATTCTCGTATATCCGTTCCTCAAATTTATACTTAATAGTTAGGTGTGACTCAGGTACAATTTATTCCGGCGCGGAATGGAATGGAGGCGACTTTTTGCAACGAAACTGTACACAACACATTGAACTTTATGTCAACAGTATAACACATTATTTTTAACAAAAAATTAAAACCGACTTCCAAAGTAAAAAACAATAATAATTATTATATAATGAACAAAAAAGTATGAAATAATTCTTACTCTTAAAAGTGCCTTATGCAGAATACTCCTATACCTCTACTATTTCTGTACACAATCTTCATTATTTTGAAGTCGATACCAGCTAAGAATTGTGAGTTCTTAGACAAAATATTTTTAATTTTAAAGATTGCAACTGGTACCGACTTCAAAATTATGAAGATTGTGTACATAAATATTTAGTAGAGGTTTAGGAGTATTCTGCATAAGGCACTATTAAGAGTAAGAATTATTTCATACTTTTTTGTTCATTATATAATAATTATTGTTTTTAACCGACTTCCAAAAAACGAGGAGGTTATACGTTCGGCTGTGGATTTTTTTTTGAAGTGAAAACTTCTTTAGCGGCGTTGAGCACTTGTGGGATGGGTAAAAACTGTGAAACTCGCGATAGATTTTCGTGTTGATCGAAAAACCATACAAAACGCGTAAGACGGTTGGAGAGTAGTGTTTTGTGTCGAACTCGAACTCGAACTCAATTTGAAACTTGATCGAAACTTGATCGAAACCTTGATCGAAACTTGATCGAAACTTGATCGAAACTTGATCGAAACTTTATCGAAACTCGCACTCCCGGAGTGCAACCAGTTTTTTTTTAATGTATGTTCAACGATTACTCCGCCGTTTGTGAACCGATTTTCAAAATTTTTGTTTTGTTGTATTAGGTTTCACTCCAATTTGGTCCCATGAGTTAACTCCTCCTCGAGGGAACTCCTCAAAATTCAAATGGAAACATATGGTTTTTTTGGTTTCATATGAAGTATTCCAGGCATATGTTACCAAAAAGTAAGATTTTGCACCAGGATATACCATGGTTCGAAGGTGGTGAACAGAATTCCTTACTCCTTATAGATACATATTTAGGGGTTTCGGCGTTGTTTTAAGAAATGAAAGCATATACTACTAAGCTTATTACATTAATCATCATCATCATCACCACCATTCCACCATACACCTTCACATTATGACCCTATTATAATTGGTAGGTATTTTTCATAGTATTTTTAGATCAAAACGGATCACGGATGTCTTTAAACATTGCTCTGTAAAAAGTTAAGCTATTTTGAAAATTATTTTATTATTTTGACCTGATGATAAGATCCATGAGTGATCGAGGGAACTCCTCAAAATTTATATGAAAACATATTATGGTGATTTCGATTTTATGAGAAGTATCCTAAGCATATGCTACCAAAAAGCAAAATTTTGCACTAAGATATGCCTTGGTTCCGAAGGTGCTAAGAGAACTCCGGATTCCTTATAGATGCAGATTTGAGGGTTTCGGCTTTGGTTTAAGAACTCAAAGCATATGCTACTATGCAAGTTACATTCATCATCATCATCACCACTACCACCAGTCACCACACCACGAATCATTAAATCATAACTCTTAATTTGTCGAACGATTTCTAAAATTATATTGTTATATCAAAGTAAATGATCCAAACTTGGTGATCAGGTTACCAAGTTAGCAATTTGATCATGAGATCTATGAATTATGAGGTATGTCCGTATGTAGGAAACTCCTTATTATTGGGACAAATTGCTAACTTGGTAACCTGTTCACCAAGTTTGAATCATTTACTTTGATATAACAATATAATTTTTGAAATCGTTCTACAAATTAAGCGTTATGATTTAATGATTCATGGTGTGGTGACTGGTGGTGGTGGTGATGATGATGATGCATGTAACTTGCATAGTAGCATATGCTTTGAGTTCTTAAACCAAAGCCGAAACCCTCAAACTTGCATCTATAAGGAATCCGGAGTTCTCTTAGCACTTTCGGAACCAAGGTATATCTTAGTGCAAAATTTTACTTTTTGGTAGCATATGCTTAGGATACTTCTCATAAAATCGAAATCACCATATGTTTCCATATAAATTTTGAGGAGTCCCCTCGATCACTCATGGATCTTATTATCAGGTCGAAATAATGAAATAATTTTTAAAATAGCTTAATTTTTACAGAACAATGTTTAAAGACATCCGTGATCCGTTTTGATCTAAAATACTATGAAAAATACCTACTTACCAATTATAATAGGGTCATAATGTGAAGGTGTATGGTGGAATGGTGGTGATGATGATGATGATGATTAATGTAATAAGCTTAGTAGTATATGCTTTCAGTTCTTAAAATAACGCCGAAACCCCCAAACATGTATCTATAATCAGTAAGGAGTTCTGTTCACCACCTTCGAACCATGGTACAGTAGAACTCCAATTATCCGAATTAATGGGGACCGGGGCCCATTCGGATAATCAAATATTCGGATAAACGGATTTTTTAAAAAAAATTGCGATTGGAGAGAATAAAAGCTACGTTTTGATATTGCACTATTTTTTTATTGAATTAAATGAAAGAAACATGAAATTTTCACATGTTTTAAATATAAATAAAATGTACTTATGTACAAGTTTAGAAATAAAAATCATTGTTTTTTAAACATCTCCGTTAATGTAAGCTGTTTTGCGGTCTTCAACCGTTTTCGGGCAGCCAGGTCACGCATTCGCTTGACGGTGAGCAGTTGCAAGTGGTCACACTCGGGCTGACGCTCCATCCACTTCAAAGCAGTCTCGAGGCCGGCAAATGCTTCACTAGCTGATGGTCCAGCGTCTACTTCAACATCAGCAGAAAGTTCTTCTTCCACTTCCACTTCAACATCTTCTCTCACACTTACAACAATTTCATCGTCATTGAGAATTTGAAAACCAGGGTCAGACGTGTCACAAGCCATCCACTCTCCTACATCTTCAGCACTTACTTCTGTACAACCAGGAATTTTTACAATCATTTTTCTTATTTCCTCTAGTGACAACGTATCTTCATCATCATCATCCTCTCCATATTCTTGTTTCTCATTTTCTTCAGATTCTTTTTTTTTTTGTTCTTCTCAGACGGTAGGCCTTTCAGTTTATTCCACGCACGTCTTAGCGTCACTGCCGTAACCAAACTCCAAGCTTCCGCTACCATGTAACAGCAGTCCTTTAAATTTATTTTGCTATGATTTGCCAAAACCAATTCTTCATCTTCAGCACCTTCGATCAGCAGTTTTCTCAGCAGTTGCCTTCTGTAATGGCGCTTCATTGTTTCAATAACAGACTGGTCCATGGGTTGCAGCAAACTTGTAACATTGGGAGGCAAAAACGTCGTTTTAAACTGCCCATTCTCTCTTTCCAACAGTTCTGCTGTAGGATGAGTGGGTGCGTTATCAACAATTAAAAGCACCTTACTGCCTTCTTTTCCCATCGATTTTTGGTGCTTTTTCACTTCAGGAATAAACACTTCATCATACCATTCGGTAAACAAAGCTGCAGTCATCCAGGCCTTGGGTTGACTTTTGTAGAAGAGTGGAAGATTTTTAACGTTTTTAAATGCTCTTGGATTTCTTGATTTTCCTATCAAAAGAAGTGGCAGTTTATGATTTCCAGTGGAGTTGGCACAGTTAAGCACTGTAACACGTTCTTTACTGACCTTATGTCCAGGGGCACTAGATTCCCTTTTAGAAGCCAAAGTGGTTTTTGGTAATGCTTTCCAAACAAGGCCAGTTTCATCGGCATTATAAACAAACTCCGGATCATAGGATTCTGATGCAGTTTTAAATTTTTCAATAAAATTTTCAGCAGCTGCAGAGTCTGCTGAAAGCTTCTCACCAGCCAAATCTAACTCGCGTACACCATGCCTGAATTTAAAATTCCTTAGCCAGCCGTTACTAGCCTTAAAAGATGAATAACCAAGCTTTTCTGCTAAGATTTTGGCTTTTTCAAAAAGGATTGGACCTGAAATCGGATTTCCCATAGAACGTTGCTGCAAAAACCATTTAAACACGGCATCTTCCAAATTTTTGTTGGTTGCTGTCTTCATTGTTTTCCTGGAGGAACTTCCATCTTCATTTTCAAGCACCGAAACAAAGTTTAAAAGTGTTGACTTACTGTTTTTAATGTCAGAAATTGTTGCTTGTCCAACACCATAAATCTCAGACAACTTCTTACCCGTTACACCTTTATCGAGTTGCTCTATAATTTTCAGTTTGTCCGCTAACGATAGCACAACACGTTTTCTTTTCGAAGCCATGGTTTAAAAACAGTACAGCATTGTACACGCACAAACAAAAGTACATAAGCCGTAGCGAAAGAGTAGCGTCCTCGAGCAAGGTCAATAGCACACTGGCTAATCAAAACAAACAATGACAGGTGCGCCGTGACTGCAATGCGCCGGAACTTGTCTTAACTTGCCGTTGTGCCTACACTGACTTCGCGGGGGGAAGTCAGTGTAGGCACAACGGCAACTTAAGACAAGTCAAGTCAAGACTTGACGCGCAAACACTGGCTTCGCGGGGGGAAGAATAATAGCGCGTGATTCGGATAATCGGCGATCCGGATAGTCGGAGTTCGGATAATTGGAGTTCTACTGTATATCCTGGTGCAAAATCTTACTTTTTGGTAACATATGCCTGGAATACTTCATATGAAACCAAAAAAACCATATGTTTCCATTTGAATTTTGAGGAGTTCCCTCGATTACTCATGGATCCCATCATGAGGTCACCATTTTTGTGAACATGGGACCAAATTGGAGTGAAACCTAATACAACAAAACAAACATTTTGAAAATCGGTTCACAAACGGCGGAGTAATCGTTGAACATACATAAAAAAAATATCCACAGCCGAACGTATAACCTCCTCGTTTTTTGGAAGTCGGTTAACAAATTAAATACAAGCCAAGAAATTGGACGCGCGTCTTCCGTGGAATTCTCCGGTGCCAATTTCCTCGCATGTGGCGAAGACACTTCCATTCCGTTCCATTCCGCGGCGTTGTAAATTGAGCCTTAAGTGTAATATAATGATGATGCAACTATTATTACGCCTTCTATTCTTGGTACTATAACAGTGCAGTTCTACGATTCCTAACGATATTAGAAAAGACTGACGGGCTTAAAGAAATCTTTTAAAAAGATTACAACACGGAACACTGGACTTACTGCACCTTACATTTTTACTTTAAAAAACAATAAATATAAATTTTACAAAATAATGAGCCATTATCGGACCTTCATCGTCCATTAAATGCAAAGAATGAGTAATGTAAAATTTGTCCATTACATTACTATTAAAAGTATTGTAAGTAGTCAAGATTATACACCATGATGAAGGAAGAGCTGGAAAAACAAGCTGCATTAATGAAAGAAAATACAGAAAAAATTATGATTACGATAGATAACAAGATCAGACCATTAGAAGAAGAAAACAAAGTCCTTAAATCGGAAATCGAAATACTTAACAAGAAAATAAACACACTCGAAGACATCACTAGAAAAAACAACATATTATTACACGGATTTGGAGAAAGAGAGAACACTTACACTCAACTATACCAAAATGTATCACAGTTACTACAAAAAATAAGTGTCAATATAGAAAAATATGATATTAATAAAATACAAAGATTGGGGAAACAGTACGACGGGAAAACAAGACCCATATTAATCTCATTCACAACATACAACAAAAAAAGCGAGGTGCTCAGAAATAAGAAAAACATGCCGGAAAATTTATACATTACAGAAGACTTTTCTAAAGAGACATTACAAAAACGAAAGGAGCTTAATATACAGCTTCAACAAGAAAGAGCAAAAGGATATGACGCTTACATCAGAAACAACAAAATCAAAGGAAAAGAGAGGAATCCATATCCCCAATCAACGCAACCAACCACATACCAGTAGAAAAGAAAAACTTAATAGCTCCGACAAAATTACACAAAATAGACTCGTTCGCATATCTGAGGTCCAGATCCAGATCAACTCCAACGATAGAAACTTCAACGATAGAAACAAATATATTGAAAGATTAGGAACCTTTAGACATCGGTATCGCAAAACACAAAAGAAAAACCAATAAAAAACCTCTAAACTGCCCCAACCCGGTTGGTCCCCGAGGGGCTGTAGACCAAACCCCCCTAGACTTATTGCATACGGAAAAGAAAAACAAACTTCAACAAAAAAATATAAAACAAAAAAAACAGAAACAGTTATCATATATCAACCTTGAACACAAGAACCTTAAGAACAGATGAATCAAGACTAGAACTAGAACTTGCCTTAAAATGGATATCATTGGCTTAAGCGAAGTTAGAAGAATGGGTGAAAAAATAGAACAATATGATGAATACATTTTGTACCACTTCGGAAGTACGCCTGGTCTGCATGGAGTTGGCTTTCTTTTTAAAAAAATGCCACAGCAAATATATTAAAGAATTTATTGGGATATCAGAACGAATCGCTCAATTAAATATCACCCTACCAGAGTACGAAACTGTTTCAATAATTCAAATAAACGCACCAACAGAGATAGCTCCAGAAGACATAAAAGATCAATTCTATGAAGACCTAGCAAAAACTCTTGAAAAAGCACATAAAACAATCATACTCATGGGCGATTTTAACGGCCAGATAGGAGGCTACTAAATGAAAGGCTACCAAATGAAGATATGATTATAGGCCGATATAGCACAGGCAAAGGAAATAACAATGGAAAACGACTTATAGACTTAGCCCAAGCATATAACCTAAAAATTATTAACACTTTTTATTAGAGATGAAACGGATAGTAGTTTGGCCGGATACCAGATACCGGATATTCGGCCAACCACCTGGCCGGATAGCCGGCCGCCGAATATCCGGCGGTACTTAGCCGTTTGGTGCAAAGCACACATACTTTCAGCACCTTATAGCAGTGTGTACAGCGAAATTTTTTTCTGAAGCTGGCCTTATTTATGAAGAGAAGCGAAACCGCTACCTCTCAATGCAGAGAAGTTGTTTTTTATTCACCATACATTGATACGGCGCACTTAGGGAGATCGCACACGTCACACTTTTTGTGTGATCGAGTCTGCGGCTTACATACAATCTGATGGCGCGCGCCATGCAGATTGTATGTAAGCCGCAGACTCGATCACACAAAAAGTGTGACGTGTGTGATCTCCCTTAAGAAATAATAAGTAGTTTTAGTTTAAAGTAGAAAATGAATTAATTAGTACTCATACTGCACTAAGGGCAAATTATTCAAATTCAAATTCATACCGTATTACAATTATCAAACTTAATTTCTACTTTGGGTCCTACACTAGGCGCAGCCTGTCTTGCAGCCCCAATATTTACTTATAGTTACATACATGAATTAATAAATTAGCAAATGGAAGAGTTTGGAAAATGTAAGTTTAGGGAGATCGCACACGTCACACTTTTTGTGTGATCGAGTCTGCGGCTTACATACAATCTGCATGGCGCGCGCCATCAGATTGTATGTAAGCCGCAGACTCGATCACACAAAAAGTGTGACGTGTGCGATCTCTCTAAGACAAACTAAATAAAGTAAATAATTACTTACTAATTAAAAATATTTTTTTTATCCAGATCTTTTTTTTATTCGGCCGGATGCCTATCCGGCTGAATAGCAGCTATCCGGTATTCGGCCGGATAGTATTAAGACCGCCGGATAGGCCGGATACCGGATAGTTGCCGGATATCCGTTTCATCTCTACTTTTTATAAGAAAAACTGTAATAAGAAATGGACTTGGTTATCTCCTAATGGGCAAGTAAAAAACGAAATAGACTTCATACTCTCTAACAAACCCAATCTTTTCAAAGATGTAACCACAATAAACAATTTGAACTTTAACACGAACCACCGAATGGTAAGGGGAAAATTATATAGTACTATAACAAGAAAAAGTAGAAAACATATCACCAAAACTCTAAAACAAAATTTAACTCCATCAACAATCCCAGAAAAAATACTAATATCATTGAAAGAAAATACACTTGAAATTGAAAATATGAAATCAATACAAGGAAAATATGACATTCTAGAAAGAACACTTCAACGTGTCTCTGAAAATTTAAAAGGCACCCGAATTAAAAAAGATAAAATTGGCAAGGAAGCAAGATCTTTAATTGATATCAGAAGAACTCTCTTAAAAAACAAAAAAGATAATAGACATGAAATATCAAAACTTAGTAAAGAAATAAAAGAAAAAATTAGAAAGCACAGGAAAGAACTAAGGAATAAGACTATTCAATACCATATAGAGAAATCAGGTGGAATTAAAAAAGCTTTAAAATAGTTAAGAGAAAATAACTGTTGGATCCCATGCGTAAAAAATAATGTATCAGGAAAAAAAAGAGTCAAGAAGACAACAAATTAACGAAACTGCAACCGAGTTCTACAGTAAATTGTATAAAGACACACCTTGCAACAATAAACAACACCTACCAAAGGATGAAAATGAAGACATAGTACCACCAATTTTAGTATCAGAAGTAAGATGGGCAATATTATCCCAGAAAAACAGCAAAGCTCCTGGAGAAGATAAAATATCAAATGAAATCCTAAAAGGATGTCTTGAATACACTTTAAAAACTATCACAAAAATATTTAACGAAATTTTAGATAACGAAATCATACCAAGACAATGAACGACATCAACTATTACACTGCTTCACAAGAAAGGGGACAAGGCAGAGATTAATAACTACAGGCCCATTAGTTTGATGTCAAATTTATACAAAGTGTTTTCAAAAGTGCTTTTAAACCGACTTAGTACAGTCCTAGATAACAACCAACCTAAAGAACAAGCAGGCTTCCGGAAAGACTTTTCTACTATGGATCACATCCATGTGGTAAAGCAGATTATAGAAAGGAGCAACGAATATGGGAAAAAATACTACATGGCTTTTGTAGACTACAATAAAGCATTTGATTCTATAAAACATAACCACATGTGGGAAGCCTTAAAATCACAAGGAATACACCCCAAATACATAAGGATACTACTAAACATTTATAGAGAGTCAACAGCAAAGATCCAAACAGAAAGGAAAGGACAACCCATGATATTATAAGTTTAAACACTTACGGATTTTGTCGCAGAGCACTTTTATTAATCCCGACGTTTCGGCTACTTTACAGCCACTACTACTTCTACACTACTACTACTACTAGCTACTTTACAGAAAGGACAACCCTTCAAGATAATGAAAGGCGTACGCCAAGGAGACCCCCTTTCTCCGAAGTTATTCTCGGCACTGCTCGAACATATATTTAGAAAAATGGACTGGGATGGTTTTGGTATAAACGTAAACGGAGAAAAACTAAATCACCTAAGATTCGCAGATGATCTAATATTGATTACAGATAGTCAACAACACCTCAAAGAAATGTTAATCCAATTAGAAAGAGAAAGCAAAATTGTAGGCCTGACTATGAACACAGAAAAGACTAAACTAATGACAAATCACGACAAAATACCTATCTCGCTGGATCGTAACCAAATAGTATGTCGATCAATATACATACCTGGGTCAAATTATTTCTCCAGAAAACCAAATGCATAAAGAAATAGATGTCAGAATAAACATAAACAATGCTTGGAAGAGATATTGGTCCCTTAAGGAAGTATTTAAAAATCCATACATACCTATGAAAGACAAAGAGTTTATGATTCATGTGTACTGCCATGCCTGACTTATGGCGCACAAACTTGGGCTCTTACAAAGAAAGAACACAAAACACTCAAAGTTTGCCAAAGTAGAATGGAAATAAGTATTCTGAACATCAAGCTAATGGACAAAAATAAACTAACAGAAATTAGAAAGAAAACAAAACTCATTGATGTCAGTTACACTGTAAAGAAACTTAAATGGAGCTGGGCAGGCCATATGATAAGAAGCAGGAGAAATAAATGGTCAAAAGATATAACAATGTGGTATCCTCGGGATAGTAAAAAAAGAAAGGACGCCCAAGAAAGAGATGGGAACATGACTTCAAAAAAATGGCCGGCGCATTGTGGCAGAGGACGGCCACAGACAGACAAACGTGGCGAAGTCTAGGGGAGGCCTTTGCCAAAGGGCAAACTGACACGGATGTCTAATCATAATCTGAAATATTATTATTCTATGTAAAAATGGTATCAGTAAATAAAGGCTTTATTTTAAAATTTAGTTTGTTATTATTTTTAGCAATATTCCGCCTTCAAAACAAAACTTCCACCTTTAAGTAAATGAGTGAGTGTACGCATAGGCATGCGTACAGCACCTCCCTCCTCCCACACTGCCTATGCGTACACTCGCATGCAAGAACTTGCAAACACCACCACCACACAAGCAATAATGTTGGCAAATCCGTGCAAGGCCCCTCACCACCATGCAGGTTGAAAACCTCGACGCGCGTTTCGCTCCAACACCGGAGCATCCTCAGGATGTGGACTCTACGAACAACGTCCGTCAAGTGCCGCCACCGGCCAAAACACCGCCTTTTATACCCTATCGAGCCCCGCTACTACCCCCACTACCCTCACCAGTACCCCCGAACATATTAATAAGCGGTGACGTAGTCAAGCAAGTTTGGTCATTCAACAATGCAAATCTGTTATTTTTCTTTTCTTTTATGATCTCTAATTGTTCCAACACGCTCAGCCGAAAGCCTTTATCGCATTTATGTAAAACTTTATAGGAATGGCCATCGGGCACGGTATGATTACTATCTAAAAGATGTTTAGCAAAATGTGACTTATCAGGATGACCATTCCTATAAGCCGCGATATGTTCTTTATACCGAGTCTCAAAGCTGCGTCCAGTTTGACCCACATATACACTATCGCATTCAGGACAATCGATCTTATAGACACCGGACTGATATTTTTCATCAATCCGGTCTTTGTTATGACATAAATGATGTTTTAAAGTATTATTTGTCCTGAATGCGACATGCATATCGTTGTTTTTCATTATTTTGGATAAGCGTGCAGATACCTCTCCCATGTAGGTCAAACTGGACTTATATCTAACTACCTCCTTATCAATAGGGCCTGCGTACAAAAACTTAACCAGTTCTTTCTTGTTTTTATTTTTCAAAATATTATTAATAATTTTTGGACTATATCCGTTGGATATCGCAATTTGGAAAATAATATTAAGCTCATTTTGATAATTATCTTTACTAAGAGGGATCGATAATAATCTATGAATGTAACTATGAAAGGCCGCGAGTTTGTGTTGCCAAGGATGACATGACGATGCATGAATAGTAGTATTAGTATATGTCGGCTTGCGAAAGATTCCAAAACTGTGTTTATTATTAACTCTAGTAATAGATAAATCGAGAAAATTTAGGGTGTTATTATCTTCACATTCTAATTTGAATTTAATTTTAATATGTTTTTTATTTAGTTCTTTAACAAATACGTCCAGTTGTCTCTGTGTACCCGTCCAACAAAGAAAACAATCATCTACGTATCTAAAGTAATATAAAATAACTTTATTAACGACGATATTTCTTTGTTCAATCCATAAATATTTCGGCCATCAAAGGACTTAAAGGTCCGTCGTCTTGAACAAAGAATTCGCCGTTAAATCGAAAGTAGTTTTGTTCCATGCAGGTTTTAGTAAGAGTAAGCAATTCATTACTTTCACCAGGAGGTAAACGTTTTTCTAATGCATTCCTTAAAATACCCAATGTTTCCTTACGTGGAACATTAGTGAATAAACTATCGACATCAAGTGAAACTAATTTGCAACGAGGTGGCAAAGTCACATCTTTAATTTTGTTGACTAATTGTAGACTATTTTTTATGGCATAAGGTGGCCGAAATGAGAACTTTTCTTTTATTATGAAATTAAGTGACTTTGCCAGCTCGTATGCTGGTGCACCTATGTATGAGACAACTGGACGCATGGGAATATCAGTTTTGTGAATCTTTGACAAGCCGTACAGTGATGGTGCGCGAGGATTCATTGGGATGAGTTTTTTCTTTGATGATTCAGTTTGAAAGAAATATTGATTATTATTAATTGCTAATTTAAGCTTAGCTAAAAACTTGTTTGTTGGGTCAGAAGGAACCCTTAGAAATTGTTCACCCTGAATCACGTCATTAACTCTGTCCAAATAATCGTCGCGCTCCATCACTACTACTGTGTTACCCTTATCCGCTTTCGATATTACTAAGTTATTATTATCTATTGTTTGTTTTAATGACCTCAAAGCCACTCTTTCGGGGTTAAAAGAGGAACCGGAAGGAGTACCTTTGATTTCGTTGGCTAGTAGGCCCTTAACCATGTTATCTTTCTTATTAACTACGGCAGTTATTTCTGAATCCACCGCAAGCATTTCCAAAGCATTCTGATTAATATTAGGAGTAATATTATATTTAAGACCCTTTTCCAAAAGTGTCATCTCACCCTTGGCAAATTGTACGCTGGTTAAGTTTTTGACGCGAGGGTGGAAGGAAAAAGGTTCAGACCTGGATTCTGTATGTGATTGGACAATCCTGTTTTTATTTACCAAAGTCTGAAGCTTTTTCTTTTGACTTAAATATTTAGCGTGCACTTCGATTGCTGCGAAATGGCGTGCCTTTTCATCTAAGCCATCGAATTCGATATTTTGTAATTTAAAAGAGAGCTCGGTATAAAGAACTTTGAGATGTAATTTTAAATTATCCCTAACGGTAAACCAATGACGTGTCTCTTCGTTAAGCCAGATAGTCTCGGCTTTTTTGATAGCAATATTGGAGGCTCGGCTGTGCAACACGCACAGCCGAGATGATGTTTAAAAGTATTATTTGTCCTGAATGCGACATGCATATCGTTGTTTTTCATTATTTTATAAAATAATGAAAAACAACATTCAGGACAAATAATACTTTAAAACATCATTTATGTCATAACAAAGACCGGATTGATGAAAAATATCAGTCCGATGTCTATAAGATCGATTGTCCTGAATGCGATAGTGTATATGTGGGTCAAACTGGACGCAGCTTTGAGACTCGGTATAAAGAACATATCGCGGCTTATAGGAATGGTCATCCTAATAAGTCACATTTTGCTAAACATCTTTTAGATAGTAATCATACCGTGCCCGATGGCCATTCCTATAAAGTTTTACATAAATGCGATAAAGGCTTTCGGCTGAGCGTGTTGGAACAATTAGAGATCATAAAAGAAAAGAAAAATAACAGATTTGCATTGTTGAATGACCAAACTTGCTTGACTACGTCACCGCTTATTAATATGTTCGGGGGTACTGGTGAGGGTAGTGGGGGTAGTAGCGGGGCTCGATAGGGTATAAAAGGCGGTGTTTTGGCCGGTGGCGGCACTTGACGGACGTTGTTCGTAGAGTCCACATCCTGAGGATGCTCCGGTGTTGGAGCGAAACGCGCGTCGAGGTTTTCAACCTGCATGGTGGTGAGGGGCCTTGCACGGATTTGCCAACATTATTGCTTGTGTGGTGGTGGTGTTTGCAAGTTCTTGCATGCGAGTGTACGCATAGGCAGTGTGGGAGGAGGGAGGTGCTGTACGCATGCCTATGCGTACACTCACTCATTTACTTAAAGGTGGAAGTTTATTTCGCGGAATATTGCTAAAAATAATAACAAACTAAATTTTAAGCTATGGATTTCCGCAAAGTAACGCCTGATTCCATTAACTGTTTAAAATCGGTGAGCATGACCGATCAGGCACGACTCTACATTAAGTTAACAAAATTACATCGTATAGCCGCCCAAAATGTTTGGTTCAATCAACAATGCAAACGTCTAAATGTCGTTCCTAATTATATTAATGTAAGAACCAACACGCACAGCCGAGCCTCCAATATTGCTATCAAAAAAGCCGAGACTGTCTGGCTTAACGAAGATACACGTCATTGGTTTACCGTTAGGGATAATTTAAAATTACATCTCAAAGTTCTTTATACCGAGCTCTCTTTTAAATTACATAATATCGAATTCGATCGCTTAGATGAAAAGGCACGCCATTTCGCAGCAATCGAAGTGCACGCTAAATATTTAAGTCAAAAGAAAAAGCTTCAGACTTTGGTAAATAAAAACAGAATTGTCCAATCACATACAGAATCCAGGTCTGAACCATTTTCCTTCCACCCTCGCGTCAAAAACTTAACCAGCGTACAATTTGCCAAAGGTGAGATGACACTTTTGGAAAAGGGTCTTAAATATAATATTACTCCTAATATTAATCAGAATGCTTTGGAAATGCTTGCGGTGGATTCGGAAATAACTGCCGTAGTTAATAAGAAAGATAACATGGTTAAGGGCCTACTAGCCAACGAAATCAAAGGTACTCCTTTCGGTTCCTCTTTTAACCCCGAAAGAGTGGCTTTGAGGTCATTAAAACAAACAATAGATAATAATAACTTAGTAATATCGAAAGCGGATAAGGGTACCACAGTAGTAGTGATGGAGCGCGACGATTATTGGAACAGAGTTAATGACGTGATTCAGGGTGAACAATTTCTAAGGGTTCCTTCTGACCCAACAAACAAGTTTTTAGCTAAGCTTAAATTAGCAATTAATAATAATCAATATTTCTTTCAAACTGAATCATAAAAGAAAAAACTCATCCCAATGAATCCTCGCGCACCATCACTGTACGGCTTGCCAAAGATTCACAAAACTGATATTCCCATGCGTCCAGTTGTCTCATACATAGGTGCACCAGCATACGAGCTGGCAAAGTCACTTAATTTCATAATAAAAGAAAAGCTCTCATTTCGGCCACCTTATGCCATAAAAAATAGTCTACAATTAGTCAACAAAATTAAAGATGTGACTTTGCCACCTCGTTGCAAATTAGTTTCACTTGATGTCGATAGTTTATTCACTAATGTTCCACGTAAGGAAACATTGGTTATTTTAAGGAATGCATTAGAAAAACGTTTACCTCCTGGTGAAAGTAATGAATTGCTTACTCTTACTAAAACCTGCATGGAACAAAACTACTTTCGATTTAACGGCGAATTCTTTGTTCAAGACGACGGACCTTTAAGTCCTTTGATGGCCGAAATATTTATGGACTTATATGGCGATATGTTCTTTATACCGAGTCTCAAAGCTGCGTCCAGTTTGACCCACATATACACTATCGCATTCAGGACAATCGATCTTATAGACATCGGACTGATATTTTTCATCAATCCGGTCTTTGTTATGACATAAATGATGTTTTAAAGTATTATTTGTCCTGAATGTTGTTTTTCATTATTTTATAAAATAATGAAAAACAACGATATGCATGTCGCATTCAGGACAAATAATACTTTAAAACATCATCTCGGCTGTGCGTGTTGCACAGCCGAGCCTCCAATATTGCTATCAAAAAAGCCGAGACTATCTGGCTTAACGAAGAGACACGTCATTGGTTTACCGTTAGGGATAATTTAAAATTACATCTCAAAGTTCTTTATACCGAGCTCTCTTTTAAATTACAAAATATCGAATTCGATCGCTTAGATGAAAAGGCACGCCATTTCGCAGCAATCGAAGTGCACGCTAAATATTTAAGTCAAAAGAAAAAGCTTCAGACTTTGGTAAATAAAAACAGGATTGTCCAATCACATACAGAATCCAGGTCTGAACCTTTTTCCTTCCACCCTCGCGTCAAAAACTTAACCAGCGTACAATTTGCCAAGGGTGAGATGACACTTTTGGAAAAGGGTCTTAAATATAATATTACTCCTAATATTAATCAGAATGCTTTGGAAATGCTTGCGGTGGATTCAGAAATAACTGCCGTAGTTAATAAGAAAGATAACATGGTTAAGGGCCTACTAGCCAACGAAATCAAAGGTACTCCTTCCGGTTCCTCTTTTAACCCCGAAAGAGTGGCTTTGAGGTCATTAAAACAAACAATAGATAATAATAACTTAGTAATATCGAAAGCGGATAAGGGTAACACAGTAGTAGTGATGGAGCGCGACGATTATTTGGACAGAGTTAATGACGTGATTCAGGGTGAACAATTTCTAAGGGTTCCTTCTGACCCAACAAACAAGTTTTTAGCTAAGCTTAAATTAGCAATTAATAATAATCAATATTTCTTTCAAACTGAATCATCAAAGAAAAAACTCATCCCAATGAATCCTCGCGCACCATCACTGTACGGCTTGTCAAAGATTCACAAAACTGATATTCCCATGCGTCCAGTTGTCTCATACATAGGTGCACCAGCATACGAGCTGGCAAAGTCACTTAATTTCATAATAAAAGAAAAGTTCTCATTTCGGCCACCTTATGCCATAAAAAATAGTCTACAATTAGTCAACAAAATTAAAGATGTGACTTTGCCACCTCGTTGCAAATTAGTTTCACTTGATGTCGATAGTTTATTCACTAATGTTCCACGTAAGGAAACATTGGTTATTTTAAGGAATGCATTAGAAAAACGTTTACCTCCTGGTGAAAGTAATGAATTGCTTACTCTTACTAAAACCTGCATGGAACAAAACTACTTTCGATTTAACGGCGAATTCTTTGTTCAAGACGACGGACCTTTAAGTCCTTTGATGGCCGAAATATTTATGGACGATTTTGAACAAAGAAATATCGTCGTTAATAAAAGTATTTTATATTACTTTAGATACGTAGATGATTGTTTTCTTTGTTGGACGGGTACACAGAGACAACTGGACGTATTTGTTAAAGAACTAAATAAAAAACATATTAAAATTAAATTCAAATTAGAATGTGAAGATAATAACACCCTAAATTTTCTCGATTTATCTATTACTAGAGTTAATAATAAACACAGTTTTGGAATCTTTCGCAAGCCGACATATACTAATACTACTATTCATGCATCGTCATGTCATCCTTGGCAACACAAACTCGCGGCCTTTCATAGTTACATTCATAGATTATTATCGATCCCTCTTAGTAAAGATAATTATCAAAATGAGCTTAATATTATTTTCCAAATTGCGATATCCAACGGATATAGTCCAAAAATTATTAATAATATTTTGAAAAATAAAAACAAGAAAGAACTGGTTAAGTTTTTGTACGCAGGCCCTATTGATAAGGAGGTAGTTAGATATAAGTCCAGTTTGACCTACATGGGAGAGGTATCTGCACGCTTATCCAAAATAATAAAAAAACAACGATATGCATGTCGCATTCAGGACAAATAATACTTTAAAACATCATTTATGTCATAACAAAGACCGGATTGATGAAAAATATCAGTCTGGTGTCTATAAGATCGATTGTCCTGAATGCGATAGTGTATATGTGGGTCAAACTGGACGCAGCTTTGAGACTCGGTATAAAGAACATATCGTGGCTTATAGGAATGGTCATCCTGATAAGTCACATTTTGCTAAACATCTTTTAGATAGTAATCATACCGTGCCCGATGGCCATTCCTATAAAGTTTTACATAAATGCGATAAAGGCTTTCGGCTGAGCGTGTTGGAACAATTAGAGATCATAAAAGAAAAGAAAAATAACAGATTTGCATTGTTGAATGACCAAACTTGCTTGACTACGTCACCGCTTATTAATATGTTCGGGGGTACTGGTGAGGGTAATGGGGGTAGTAGCGGGGCTCCATAGGGTATAAAAGGCGGTGTTTTGGCCGGTGGCGGCACTTGACGGACGTTGTTCGTAGAGTCCACATCCTGAGGGTGCTCCGGTGTTGGAGCGAAACGCGCGTCGAGGTTTTCAACCTGCATGGTGGTGAGGGGCCTTGCACGGATTTGCCAACATTATTGCTTGTGTGGTGGTGGTGTTTGCAAGTTCTTGCATGCGAGTGTACGCATAGGCAGTGTGGGAGGAGGGAGGTGCTGTACGCATGCCTATGCGTACACTCACTCATTTACTTAAAGGTGGAAGTTTTGTTTTGAAGGCGGAATATTGCTAAAAATAATAACAAACTAAATTTTAAGCTATGGATTTCCGCAAAGTAACGCCTGATTCCATTAACTATTTAAAAGGCTTTATTATTATTATTATAAGTAGTCAAGATTGCGGCCAAATTTGTTTGAAAATTAGACTCTTCGCTGTCTCCTCGTCCTTTGGGATAATTGGGCCGAGTTTGGGCTCGTTCTTATGGATTTTTCGAGTACTTTTCAGATATCCGGGTCTCCCCCCCAAATTCGTCCTTGAAGTTTTGATGTCTCCGATTTGGTTCAGATTCGGGGAGTGGGTAGCCGAGGTATTGACTTTGATGTTGGAAGAAACCCCGTTCCTCTAGGCCTATTGGGAGCGGAGTTATGGCTACTTTTGTAAGATGTTTGACAGTTGTCGAGCTGTCAATGTCAAAGTTTGAATGCTTGTAACTCGGCAACTATTTGTCCTGGATATGGGGTTCTTCTGCTTGTTCTTCCTTTTTTTTTTCACCATCACCGTTGCTCGTACGGGGCTTGATGGGTTAAGTGATTATTGAAACAATAATAAGAATTAATTAGGTTACATGAACAAAGATTACTTCTTGATCTTCTACATTTTTAACCGACTTCCAAAATGGAGGAGGTTTCTCAATTCGACCGTATATATGTTCTTTTATTTTTTTATGTTTGTTCGCGGATAACTCCGCCGTTTGTGAACCGATTTTCAAAATTCTTTTTTTGTTGTATAGGACATAGTCTGAATTTGGTACCATGTTCCCAAACATGGTGACCTGATGATGGGATCCATGAGGAATCGAGGAAACTCTCAAAATTTATATGGAAACATATGGTGATTTTAGTTTTATGAGAAGTATCCTAAGCATATGGTACCAAAACGCAAGATTTTGCACCAAGGTATATTATGGTTCCGAAGATACTAAGAGAACTCCGGATTCCTTATAGATACAAGTTTGGGGGTTTAGGCGCTGTTTTATTAGGGTTCTATACCCAAAGGGTATAAACGGGACCCTACTACTGAGACTTCGTTGTCTGTCTGTATCCAGGCTGTAACTCAAGAACCTTGCTCTATAACGGTATGGAACCCTTTGTGTGCGAGTTCGACTTGCACTTGGCCGATTTCATTTAATTTTAATAATTAATTGACATTAAAATAATAGCAATACTCTGGTCGATTTAGACCAAAAAATGAGAGTGAAGTTACATAAAGTCCCAACAAGCTGAAAATCAGTGAAATTGATCAAAACATAATTATGAACAATGTCTAAAAGTTCCCCATCATTCTCGTGTGTGGAAATTTTTTCATTCAAGGTCAAAGGTAAAAAAAAATGAGTTTTTCGCGATTTTCAGCAAAACGGTAAGTTTTATCATAAAAGTAGCTCAGACAAAACTTGCAGATCATAAAATTATCTATAAAAATGTATCAATACTTTTTTTCTTACGAGCCACCGTTTCTGAGATATAACGTTTAAAAGGTTATAAAAGTTGTTATCGTCATAATATGCAGTACGCCACGTATGTTGCTGACCAAACACACTGTGTGTTTGGTCGGCAACTAGCGATATTTTAAGCACTTATGTGTATGTACTTGTTATGCAAAAAAACACTAACTACAAAGGTCTAGCCCTTCGCCTCTGTGTGGCAGGCACTTTATTATTGACTCTACCCGGTTAGCAAATAACATTCTTAATTTGCGAAGTTTTGTCCTATTGCCATCCAAATAGCCTTAAATGAATTAGATAGTCTACCATTAAAAAAACACAAAAAAGGGTTTTTTTATGCAACAAGTTTAAATAAGTCATAAAGTTCTAAAAAAATAGAGAAAACATGTGCAAATTTTACAACTATTGTATTTTTTTACAGAAACAGCCCTCATAACCCATTTTTATTAATTATTATATCCAAAGAATTTAAGTTAAGCTTGAATACAACATATTCATTATGTCCGTATGTCAAATACTTTAAGAGCTATTGTTTTATGAACATTGGTCGTGCATCAAGTATTGATACATTTTTATAGATAATTTTATGATCTGCAAGTTTTGTCTGAGCTACTTTTATGATAAAACTTACCGTTTTAGTGAAAATCGCGAAAAAATCAACAAGTTCCTCTTAAGTTATTATTAGTTGAAAATAGCCTATGCGTAAGCACTAAAAACGATTGTGCGCAACTTTATAAGATAATCATGAAAAAAAAAACACTGCACATTTTAATAACTATTTTACTGTCTAATTATACTTGAAAATTTACAAATTTGGCTCAAAATGCTCAAAAAGCTCAAAAAAACATTTAGTGTTCGCGCACGACCAATGTTCAAAGAACAATAGCTCTTAAAGTATTTGACATACGGACGTAATGAATATGTTGTATTGAAGCTTAACTTAAATTCTTTGGATATAATAATGAATAAAAATGGGTCATGAGGGCTGTTTCTGTAAAAAAATACAATAGTTGTAAAATTTGCACGTGTTTTCTCTATTTTTTTAGAACTTTATGACTTATTTAAATTTGTTGCATAAAAAAACCCTTTTTGTGTTTTTTTAATGGTAGACTATCTAATTCCCTTTTTGTAGTTAGTGTTTTTTGCATAACAAGTACATACACATAAGTGCTTAAAATATCGCTAGTTGCTGACCAAACACACTGTATACGTGGCGTAACCATGCATATTATGGCGATAACAACTTTTATAACCTTTTAAATGTTATATCTCAGAAACGGTGGCTCGTAAGAAAAAAAGTATTGATACATTTTTATAGATAATTTTATGATCTGCAAGTTTTGTCTGAGCTACTTTTATGATAAAACTTACCGTTTTGCTGAAAATCGCGAAAAAACTCATTTTTTTTACCTTTGGCCTTGAATAAAAAATTTTCCACACACGGGAATGATGGAGAACTTTTAGACATTGTTTATAATTATGTTTTTAACAATTTCACCGATTTTCAGCTTGTTGGGACTTTTTGTAACTTCGAATGTCCAAATCAACCGGAGTACAATACATGAATTACCTATAACAAGGGGTTTTAAAATATTGCATAAAATAATTATTGACCATACAATCTCTTTTTTGACTATTATAATTGTTTCCTTATGTAGCAATATGAGTTATGTTAAGACAAAATCTCTATAGAGCAAGGGACCAGAAATTGCATGTTGGTAGCAACTAGGGTTGCCAGGTTGCTAGACCGAAAAGCCGGACAAAGCAGTCAGCTTGGCCGGACATTAGTACAAAAAAGCCGAAACCTTGCTATCGAGTACTTGGAATCTAAACTTTTAGTATAGCAATACGTTCGGTAGCGTGTACAGATTTTCTGTTTTAACTTTTATTAAAACAATTTAACATCTAATAGCCCTACAAATGTACATCTCATTAGGTGTCCATCAACCGTCTAAAATTTGTAGGACTTTTATATAAAGTTATAGATTCTAGGCTCTACAAAAGCCGGACTCCCTTTAATTTTGGCCGGACATGCAAGTGAAAAGCTGTGTCCGGCTTCATCCGGACACCTGGCAACCCTAGTAGCAACTAAAATGTCTACTTTTGCTTAGAAATTATTATCACCCCACTTGAAATAGCAAAAACTTATTTCAATTTATATAACAAACTAAATGTAAATGGTGCCAAAATAAGTAATACTATAGTAATTAGTATAGTGGAGTCCAAAGTGGTTAGCACTTTGGACTAAGTATAACATAAAATTATTAATGACACCTAATTTTGGACTAAGTATAGAGTTTTTTTGCACACTGAAAATAGTAGGTCTAATTTTTAAAAGGTAATTAACGAGTGGTAAGTGATTTTAAGTCAATATTAGGAATAATGTAATTTGGCAGTTTTAAAGCAAATGTTTTACATACATTTGATCCAGTTAAAATATTCTTATGTGAACTAAACTTGTAAGATGTGAGATTAGAGGTTTAACTCATTAATCCCCAAGAGGCACCCGGCTGCCGCATAACAATTGAAAATCTATTGTGTCTGCGATTCCCACGATCGAGGTATATGTGTATTTGTTACAGACTCGCCTAAATACAATTGAAAAGTTGAGAAACCAACACAAAATGTGAGATGAATGGTAAATACATAATATCTACTCACGGTGTGATAAGATGAGTTAGTGTTGTTAATCAAATGCTTCTTCTGAAATTGTGTAATACTTTTATGTATTTTGTAAACGTTTATTTTATGAAAAAAGCCGTATTTCACTGCAGATCATCAGTGTAAGGCGGGTGATATCTTGACTTTTGACAGATCGAAATCATTGAAATGTTATGACAGATGACATTTGACAGATGACAAGCTGAAGTACTTTTTTTGTATAGCGATGCAGCTGAGAAAGCCCATGCCAGTGTCATTTAAAAAGCGGGAAAAAAAGAAATAATTTTAGAACGAGTCTTAAACCGGCATTACACCACACTATATTCAGGGTCTCTTACTCTAAAAAAGTCTACTTCTAATAATTGTAGGTACGTACTAAAGAGGACCCAAACTGCCCTTAGTAATAATTTCAATTTCATTTAGGTATTTACTAAGTTAGCACTATATCTATATATATAAAAGAAAGTTGTGTTAGTTACGCCACTTATAACTCAAGAACGGATGAACCGATTTGGCTGAAAATTGGTGGAGAGGTAGCTTAGAACCAGAAATACGACATAGGATACATTTTATCCCGGAAAAATGTACGGTTACGGTGTACGGAGATACTTGGAGTCTCGGGAAAGGACAAGGGATACTATTTGTCCCGGAAAATGTACGGTTCCCGCACAACAAACTTTTATGATTTTCGCCTAAGCTATTCAGTCTATTTATATGAAATTTGGTATGGAGATACTTTGAGTCTCGGAAAAGGACAAGGGATACTTTTGGTCCCGGAAAATGTACGGTTCCCGCACAATAAACTTTTATGATTTTTGCCTAAACTATTCAATCGATTTTGATGAATTTTGGTATGGAGATACTTTGAGTCTCGGGAAAGGACAAGGGATACTTTTTGTCCCGGAAAATGTACGGTTCCCGCACAATAAACTTTTATGTTTTCGCCTAAACTGTTCAGTCTATTTTTATGAAATTTGGTATGGAGATAATTTGAGTCTCGGGAAAGGACAAGGGATACTTTTGGTGCCGGAAAATGTACGGTTTCCGCACAATAAACTTTTATGTTTTTCGCCTAAACTATTCAATCGATTTTGATGAATTTTGGTATGGAGATACTTTGAGTCTCGGGAAAGGACAAGGGACACTTTTTGTCCCGGAAAATGTACGGTTCCCGCACAATAAACTTTTATGATTTTCGCCTAAACTATTCAGTCTATTTTTATGTAATTTGGTATGGAGATACTTTGAGTCTCGGGAAAGGGATACTTTTGGTCCCGGAAAATGTACGGTTCCCGCACAATAAACTTTTATGATTTTCGCCTAAGCTATTCAATCTATATTGATGAAATTTGGTATGGAGATACATTGAATCTCGGGAAAGGGCAAGAGATACTTTTGGTCCCGGAAAATGTACGGTTCCCGCACAATAAACTTTTATGATTTTCGCCTAAGCTCTTCAATCTATTTTGATGAAATTTAGTATGGAGATACTTTGAGTCTCGGGAAAGGAGAAGGGATACTTTTTGTACCGGAAAATGTGCGGTTCCTGCACAATAAACTTTTATGATTTTCGCTTAAACTATTTAATCTATTTTGATGTTTGGCATGAAGATACTGATTTTAATTTATTGTTTTCTTAATTGTACCAATTCGAATTAAATAATCATCGTTAAGACAGGACAACGTCTGTCGGGTGAGCTAGTATTATAATAAAGTTGAAACTATAAAATAAAAGTATTGGCTATAATTTTTTTTAATCTTTTAACTGACTAGAGACTTTATTCACTTGTGAGGCTCGGTCGTCTGCAAGAAACGCTGCTATGATTGCAGAAACTGAAATAAGAAGATTATATTATTTGTTAAAACAATGTTATGAAGATTATATTACTATTATATTATTTTTGTTTATTTCAGAAAGGACTTACCTGCGTAAATAGATGAAAACAAATAGAAGCCTGCCTCGCAGTTTGTTTCGAGCAGGAAGTTCAGTATTTGTACTGATACAAATGTCCCCAGTCTACTTGCAGTCATTGCTATGGTAATGGCTAACGCCCTGAAAATACAAATAAAACATACATAAAGGTGACCTTTAATTTAACCATGATTGCCATCATTCATTAAGATCGTGCAATAGGGATGATGACAAGGTCAAAGATTAGCGAATTTTGCTAATAAAATTAAGAAATCACGGTAAAAAATAAGTGTTCCCAAAATTTCAGCTGGATAGCATTTGTATTTTTTTTGTTATGCGCCTTCAAAGTTGGATAATCAAGTCGAATTTTTTTTCAATTAAATTTCTTAATATTTGTATACCATTCGATAACTTATGCAATTAAAAGCAACTTTTGCTATACCACTTTCATAAACGCAATATTTAATATACCTACCGAACAAAGTTCTCTCCGGATCCGTACAAACTACGAAAGAGTGACGTCAGTCTTTCGTAGCACTTTGTATGGAGCGTTTCGGGCAGGTCTATTTAATGAGATGTTTGAATTGTCATATCTTGGTGAATTTTTAAGCTATCAGAGTCATTCTTTCAGCGATGTTTCTATTTTTTAAGGGTCTTTCAATTACCAATAAGAAAAAAAATTTGTCATCAAGCCTATTGTCTACAATCTTGAATCTTCTGTCTACAACATGCACTATCGACGTCGATCATGGGCAAACATAGACGAACATTTAATGTTCCTATAAGTGGGCCCCAAGCCCCAAGACGATCAATTTTATTGTGCAATATTATTGGATAATTTGTTTGAAAATAAGATTGAAAGGCGTAATTACCGCACAATACGTGTTATTGCACAATAAAATTAATCGTCTAGGGACCCGCTAACTCTGTCTAAAAATATGCTCTTGAGTGTTAGAACTACCTATATTGTTATTAGGCCGCATTCTACCAAATGTTATCTACACATTCTCTACGCCTCAAGTCCAAAACTTGACTCTCAGTAAGTAGTACATACCTAACTCTCGCGCCATTGAAATTTTATTCTTTGGATATCTTGCTTTATAATAATATCATTAATATCATTGGCTTTATATAAATTATTGTTTTGTTTAAAACCAAGCAACTGTGCCAGGCTGTTTTGTACCTCAAGTGTGTGGGGAAAGAGGCGACGGTGATCGCGGCATATAAGCCGACGACGATCATGCCGGTGAGGGAGAGGACGAAGACGATGACGCTGCCGTACGCGTTGGGGATCAGGTTGACGATGATCCCGAGCGCCCCGCAGCACGCTGTTATCATTATGGACAAGTTCCGACGACCCAATCGATTGACAATCTATAAACAGAAAATAGAACACCTATGTAAAGCACTGTACACTGTACAGTGTACACTGTACCATCGAAGAAATTGATTCATAGGCAGTTGACGTACGTCGTCGTGCACGAATTCTAGGAGGGGCGTTGTAGAGATTAGATTATGTCGAAAACTTTACAAAGCTTTCAAAAAGCCTATTATAACTATTTCTTATTAATTTAATAATATACAAAACAATAGTAAGTTGATTAGTTTACTCACCAAACTAAGCAAACCATTCATTACAGATTGCAATGCCCCTACAGCGAGAACAATTAACATTGCCGTTGTGTTGAGGGCGCAAGGCGCTATATCCGGCTGAAAGAACATAAGTACCTTACTTAGAAAACTATTTTAGGACAACAAATGGACTGAATCTGTTGCTGAGTTTAGAGAATACAGAGACTTGTAGCTATTAGCTATATTATGCCCGTTGTACACTCTCGCCGAGAGATCTCGGGCGAGAGTCTCGTGCGAGTGTCTTGCCCCCTCCGAGACCCCTTGCCCGAGTGCGATCATGTACATTCTCGCTTAGTTCAATCGCAGTTAAGAAGTGGTTAAGAACTCAGAGAAGATGGACGAAAACGACCATTCACTATTCACCATGCATCGAAAGATATCATTGTAATCCAAAGATTTATAATCATATTTAATTTTATTTCTCACAGATAATGACTAATAATGACGTTTATTATTGTTATTTTTCTGTTCTACACTGTCCAACGGCGGGACTAGTACTGAAAGACGCGAGAGTGTACAGTAGTGCGCTCGTTTTCCTCGTGAGACCCTTTGTCTCGGGCGCAAAATACCGACAACGGACCGAGAGGGTCCGAGACAGGCGAGACGAGGCGAGCGCACCCATTTACACTCTCGCACTCGGGCCGCCTCGCTGTGTCTCGGCGAGAGTGTACAGCCGGCTTTAGTGATCTTTAAGTAAGCTTCATTCGCTCCGATTCTGATGGAATTGGACGTAAAGGTGCGCGTCCACCGGACCTTTAGGTCCAATTTCACCAACGTCTGTTAGTGTTAACAGTTTGTTAAAGAGGCATGTCTTCTCTTTCGTTTATATGAGAAACGAAAGAGGTAACGTGATACTAATAAAATTGGATCATTCACTTTAACAGTCGTTCGAAATTGGGCCTTAAAAGTCCGGGCCATCGAAATTCTCATACAAACGTAACACCAAGATAATTTCCCAAACGATAACTCAAATATGGTAAATATTCTCGTATGGGAAATTATCTCGGTATTAGGTTTGTATGAGAACTGCCGCGATGGCACCCGGACTCTTGATATAGCTGCATAATAGGTACAGATGATACTATATAGCTTTTAAGTTTAACAATATTAAATATAAACTTAAAACATATTATTTATATAAAGTGTTAAATGAGTATGACTAAGAGGATATGATATTATACTTGTTACTTGTTTATTGCTAGTTGTTACTATTGTTTTATTGTTTACTTGTTACTTGTTTATTGCTAGTTGTTACTATTGTTTTATGTAATAATTTTTAAAATATTTTATTTTCATAAGTTATGATTAAGTGTTACATGTTTAATTTTGTATGTGTAAAAGAATATATTTTAATAAGGTTTCCTAAGAATTGTAGCATTATAAAACAACAGTACTCTCCGGACAAACCTTAGTGGTTTATGGAGTGTAACTTTAAAGAATTATGTAAGTATTTTTTTTTATAATAATAAAAAAAAGTATTGTTAATTTTGTAGATTTTCTAAATTAATTTACTATATTGTGTATTTTTAATAAAAGTTTACATTAGGCGGGGCGTCGAAGCTCTCTCGTATAATCCCACACAAGGTGAGGTTTGATCCCTCGCCAGTTTGGATAATCTCCACGAACTGGTTGGCGATGGTGGGCAGCCACACCATGAAGGCGCCGATTCTGAAAGAGTGGCCAATATAATAGCTGGGGAACTATAATGGTCCACGCAGTGATTATATTCTCTTTGCTATGGTCTGTTCGCGTTCAGAAAGGATTCAGTTATCATTCTACAGTGCGAATTCGCATCGCATCGAATCCCAATGTATTTTTTAATTGATTTTAATTTTTTTATTTAATATTTGCCTCAGATAATTGCGATGCGAGTTCGCGATTATGTGTGAGAGCCCTAAGCCGTTATATTTAGTCATGGACGTATAAAAAAAGGCAGATGGAGTCCCACCATACACAAAACTGTGTCCTTTAAAGTCGGCCAGCTGACTGCATGTACCATTGAGGAAATCGATTCCTATGCAGTTGATAGACCAACGTTATTTGGTCGAATTTGTCAATTCAATGTTAATTGTGATCTGTCGGCTGGGTTTGACGTAACGCAACCAAACTACGTAGGTCCCCGATCTGCATAGGAATCAACTTCTCTGATAGTACATTGTACACGGTCCGCACGCACACATTATTACGCTAGTCCATACCATTTGACAGGCGTAAGAATGTGTGCGTGGCCGACTCTAGACACAGTTCTAAAAATTTTCACATTGCGCTTTAGAAATCATAGTGCAAAAAGCTTATCTTATATATTTAAACGAGCAATTCTTGTATATAAATATATAATTGGAATCTCGGAATCGGCTCCAACGATTTTCATGAAATTTTGTATACTTATAGCGGGTTTCGGGGGCGATAAATCGATCTAGCTAGGAATCATTTTCATAAAATGTCATTTTATGTGTGTTTTTTTAATTTTTTGAATACTGAGCGAAGCTCGGTCATATAGCTAGTGATATTTAAACGAGTTATACGGTGGATATATACTCAACTGTTGGCATATGTAGAGCAAAGAAATAATAATCAGATTTTTTAATAACGGAGGCTTAAATAATTGTGACATTTCTGCCTTTGGTACTTCATTCTCTTTCTCCTTTTCTTGAACAATGCCGTCAATCTGTAAATACAATAAAAGTGTTAAGACAACATAATATAACTTCTGGCTTTTAACAAATTTAATAAATTTCGGTACTCTATGATTATATTATGTATGGTTTTAATTTAACGCCTCTGTGGTCCAGTGGTTTAGAGCGCGGCTCTTGACTCGGAGGTCGTGGGTTCGATTCCCGCGTTGGAAACATGTTATTTCCAAGTTTGGTTAGGACAATGCAGGCTGATCACCTGATTGTCTGACAAGTAAGATGATCCATGCGTCGGATGGGCATGTAAAAATGTCGGTCCTGCCGCCTGCGCCCAGACGTATCGGTCTTCCGTCCCACAGGGTTAATTATGAGAGTAAATGAATAGAGAGTGCTCTTGTGTACTGCGCACACACTTGGGCACTATAAAATTACTCCTGCGTAACTGGCCTGGTTTCAATGAAATCGGCCAATGGCACCGAAACCGGTGTGGGAGTTATTATTATTATTATTATTATCTATCTATGGTTACTATACTGTACTCATCGAAACATGGCGGTAGCGGTCATTGACAAATCCGCGATTGAAAACCAAAGACTTCTATTTAAACTGATAAATAGAAGTTTTTGTTGATAACATCAAACACTTCATTGTCAATCGCGGTTTATATAGAGAATGCCAAGTTTTTGACAGGGAGTCAATATCCGCTACCGCCATGTTTCGCCGAGTACACTATATACATATATGGGTTGATTTTACCGTTCACGCTAAAACTTCGCCGTATAAAATTTAGTTCTTATCATGCGTGTTCTCTCACCAAAAATGTTGATTTACTATTAAAACAATAATTATTATTATTACCTCTAATAATGGCGACGACCCAATGTGGTTCATTTTATGAATCTTATGTAATACATCTTTGGCTTCGTTCTCTCTGCCCTTAGCGAATAAAAACTTGGGGCTTTCGTTGACGAAGAACATAATCGTGGCTGTGACGAGACTGGGCGCTGAGTACATCAGTAGGAGTGTTCTCCACGAGTTCCAGTAGATGTTCAGAGAGCTCAGGTAGTAGGAGAACGTCAACGGTATGATTGGTATCGCTAAAACTGTAAAACAAAAAATAGGTTGGTTAATGGTTATTATTAACTAACAAAAACCGTAGCTATAATTATATTCAGTAGCGTGACGACGCTAGGCGACCGCTCAGGGTACCGGATGAAAAGCTTTTTAGCTCTACCAGCAGTCAGCACCCTTCCCAGCAAAAGAAATCTCGCTCAGAGCGCAGGTAGGGCTAAAACCGGCACTATAGTTGGGGAGGGGAAGAGGGGATTTCGGGAGTAGCTCGAGCGTGTCAGATTAAGCTTGCATAGGCTTCCGACATGTGTCTAGTTATCATGGTATAGAAATCAGATTTCTCACGTGGTGGGTAAAAAAAAATAATTTAATATTGAAATGTCGTCGGATCTGTCAGATTAAGATAAGGGATGTTTAGTATACCCTAAAGAAGCTTCCATATAAAGCACTGACGATTCAAAGGTTAGGTAAGCCTGTAGGGATATTTTAAAATATAAAAAAATAAAGCTTCATATTTTCATAACTAAGCTTCGCAGATATTTTATTTTGCTCTAAACTAAATGATTTAGTCCTTGTTGTCTAAAATATATTTACAATTTACCTAAATAAGCAATTTTATGCATATATTTTCTTTTTCAAAACTTTAAAATGGCTGCAGTTTCTGAACCCACCGCTAAAATAAAAAAACGCTCCTATTTTTTTTATCAGCTTTACCTAATGTACAAAACCTACTAGGTCTCCATGACGCTTGAGTGACTACATAAATAGCACCCTCCCCTCCTCTACTACTAGGTATAATATTATGAAAATATACTGAAATGAAAATGAAATAAGTATGAGCTTATGGCCGTTTCCTCTTTGGATGTTATTTAAAAATAGATAGGTACGCTATACTGTACTCGGCGAAACATGGCGGTAGCGGTCATTGACTCCCTGTCAAAAACTTGTTATTTTCTATACAAAGCCGCGATTGACAACACCTGACACTTCATTGTCAATCGCGTTTTATACAGAAAATGACAAGTTTTTGACAGGGAGTCAATGACCGCTACCGCCATGTTTCGCCGAGTACAGTATAGTTACGTATTAGATGTGTACACTACTTACACGTGCAGATTACTATAAACATAAAAGTCTTGTTGTAGAGGATGCTTATTAAGTTATATTTGTGGATTTACTTGTTTTACCCCATTGATGCTTTAGTTAAGTAGCTTATTATTGTCACACAGAGAACAATGTCTTTATAGGTGCCTCTACACAAGCCATTGCCATAGTGGGGGTAGTGGTGTATGATGGCAGACGATGGACATGTCAGTATCGTGTGTCTACAGTTAGTGGGCGCATGGACGATTGTGAAGAAGCACCTTTATAGATAAGTAATGAATAAGGAAATGAAATATCTTTTATGGACTTATGGGTCAAGACTTACCAGCCATAATACCCTGTGCGAGGAGGAATATACTGGTCACCAGAAGGACCACGACATTTCGCTTCATCAACGGCACGCTCTCGCTGACCAGCGCCAGGGATAACGGATACTGTCCTGATGATCTTTAAAGGATACAATAATAATGTTATTAAAAAATTAAAACTTGATTATCATGGCTGTTGCATGAAAACTAAAAAGGGAAGAACGATCGTGATTAAATTAGCAATAAACTTAAACGGGTGGTGGAATGAATTTTTAATGAAGTGATAAATATTGATAAATTATAATACATATCATTTAACTTATTAGTTGGAAATAATTGTGCTTAGACGAGCAACTAACAATTATAGGAATACATAAATTAAGAACAATATTCTTAATTTGATATAATAATTTGAAATTAATTAGAAACTGCCAATTAAATAATTGTTTTTTGCTAAATATAATAGTTAACCATTTTATGATTTTTATTAATTAGGTATTTAGTTACAAGTTGTAACCACAGAAATAGGTGGTTGTAACTTATTAAGGCGAAAACAGCTGCCAATTCGACATCTTTGTGCAGTTTTCTAGACGTATGTATTTCATTGATTGGCACAAAAAAATATATGTGATTTTTGATTATATTTGGAAAAGCTTGTCCAATTTAAATAATAAAATAATGTACTCCTACTGGATGAAAAAAATACCAAAGTCACATCTTTCAGGAACTTTAAACAGTTCTAAAGTAATAATACAATCTATGCTTTAAAAATTTGTTTACTTGATACCTTTTACAAAAATCCAAAGATTGGCAGATTTAATTTTCGGTTCTGATATGTAGATTTCCTATAATATTTATTTTTTCCTCTAAAATACGAAAAATGTATCCACGCTACCAAGTGAACACTTCACATCTCTATCTCTCTGGCATGAAAATCGACAGTGGTGCGAGAGTGATGCGAGATCAAGGTCATTGGCAGTTGTCAGCGTCTTAATAAGTGAAAATGTCCTTACAGTAGCGTGGCGAGGAACTGCAGGACCATCAGCATCACCCAGTTGATGGAGATGCTCGCAAGCGCGTTGACGGTGGCGGCGGTCAGCAACGAGGTGATCAGCATGGGCTTCCGGCCGTACTTGTCCGCTAAGTACCCCCAGAATACTCCACCCAGGATCAGACCTTGAATTATGAATAAGAACAGTTCTGTTATGCATAAGGGAAGAGACCTAATGGCAGACACTATAAGGAAACATGAAACATTTGAATCTTATAAAATATATATTTATGAATATAAAGGATTGATAACTTCTTCCATGTCTTCAGTAACTCTTACAAAATAAAACTATTATAATTATTCTCTGACAAATCAATTAAAAAATATATTATTGGTCTTTTTGTAAACTTAGTCATAAGTACTACTCGTAATAGGTCATCTATTACGAGTAGTACTTATGACTAAGTTTATATTATCACAAAAAACGAACATCACTAATAGTAGACACTAATATGAACTAATAGTTGACATAGAACTTTACATTACATTTTACATTTTTCCTATTATTAGGTCTTTATTTGCCATTTTTCAAAAGATTTCATTTACTTCATCATAGTAACTACATGCATCAGAAATATTATCCACGTTGTCTCCAGATTCTATTCATTCTTCTTCCATGCTGAAACTATCTTTCCTTTTATTTTTCATATTTTTAAAGTGAAAACTTCTTTAGCGGCGTTGAGCACTTAATTTGTGGGATGGGTAAAAACTGTGAAACTCGCGTCAGATTCTCGTGCTGATCGAAAAACCTTGGAAAAACCGTAAGACGGACGACGGTTGGAGATGGAGATTAGTGTTTTGTGTCGAACTCGAACTTGAATTCGAACTTGAACTCGAACTCGAATTTAATCTCGAAATCGAAATTTAATCGATTGTAAGGGTTTCGATTAATTAAAAAAATCGATTTTTTAAAAATCGATTTTCAGAAAAAATGGGTTAAAAATTTTATCGATTATAAGGGTTTCGATTAATAAAAATAATCGATTTTTTAATAATCGATTTTCATAAAAATGGGTTAAAAATTTAATCGATTGTAAGGGTTTCGATTAATTTAAAAAATCTATTTTTTAATAATCGATTTTCATAAAAATGGGTTAAAAATTTAATCGATTGTAAGGGTTTCGATTAATTTAAAAAATCGATTTTTTAAAAATCGATTTTCATAAAAAATGGATTAAACATTTAATCGACTGTAACCTGGGTTTCGATTAATTTAAAAAATCGATTTTTTAATAATCGATTTTCATAAAAAATGGGTTAAAAAAATGCACAACGTTAATAATCAAGTTTTCACTTCTGCCGGCACTCCCGGAGTGCAACCCGTCTTTTTTTTCCTAGCAAATTTATTTTCAGTCTTTAGTCTCCATGCTTCTTTTGCCTCTTTTTTTTTACTGCTAAAAAACTAAAGCAATCGATTTTTAGATCAGTACTAGGTCTAATATTAGACACCATGTCCATTTTTAGGTGCAGTAGTTCTAAGTTCTTAGATTGTTAATAGAATTATATTTTCAGAGAATAGTGATGATTTTTGCAGTAGAATAAAGCACAAAATAACTTTAGTATGTACTGCAAAACTCAAAGATGAGATCCATGTCATCTATTAGGTTTTTTACATTTTCAAGAACTAATAGTAGACACCCTTTATATTGTTAGGGAAAATTAATAAAAAATCTTAAATAAACATTAATTAGTGTATACAACATGACCATTAATCCAATGAAATCAATAGAAATTACAAAAAATCAAATAAATGTATTCAAAACTTACGTGCAAAATTTCGCCTTCCTTAACCTATTTGCTAAGAAATTGCCGAGCGCGTGTTGACGCGGTCATATTATTTACGAAAACTGATCCCATTTTAAAATTTTGTTCCCGAAGGCGTCTCTATTATATTTTTTCAATTCAACAGATAGCTTGAGAAGCTTATAAAATTTACAGTGGTGAGAAATAATTAGAGTAACTCTTATTTTTATGGTATTTTTGTCATAAGTGCCATCTATTAGTTCAGTGTCTAGCATTAGGTACTTTCCCTTACTTCCATACTAATATTATAAATGCTAAACGTGTCTGTCTGTTACCTCTTCACGCTTAACTGAACCTATTTTGATGAAAGGTATGGAGATACTTTGAGTCCCGGGAAAGGACATAGGATACTGTTGATACCAAAAAAATGTGCGGTTCCCGCGCGATAAATGAATTTTGGCGCAACGGACTTGCGGGCGTCATCTAGTGTAATTACATAAATTGTTGTCTTTACATAAATTGGTGCCTTCTTTACATAAATTGGAAATGGTTTTAGGGGATTCTGGTTTAGCTGTTCGTTGAATATAACCAGGATACACATATTTAAATTTAAGTTTATAAATATTAATTAGTAACCCAGCAAGCACACAACACCATTATAACAAACTTATTATAGCACGAGTTAATGTACAAAGCATTATAACCAAATCGTATATCGGCTGTATATCTTTTATTCGACTCTTTTAAGTAAAATTTGCCCCCCCCCCCCCCTTTAGACAGCGTTGAGTTGTATAAAGGCTATTTAATAGCATTATAATTATCATATTACTTCATTAATAAAGTCAGTTATGAGCATAGGAATAAACAAATGGCATTTTTTGCGACTTTAATACAGTTAATATATAGCTTTTAAAATTACAATCCGTTTTTAAAATTTCATAACAATGTTTACTGTTTTACTTCCTCGGTAAAAAAGAAAATCATAATGATTTTAAAAATATATTTATTCTGCTGACTGCTGTTGGTCGTGCAAAGTATTGTGTTGACCTGAATTAATTAAGTGCAGTGTTATATGTGACAACTAATATTGAATGGGTAAGTAATGCCTTTATTTCTGATTGTTTTCAGTGAAATTAGCTGCGCACATCATTTTGTCGGGTGAAATATACATGTTATTAGTAAAGAATACACGCGCCCTCGCTAAAATCTTTATTATAGTATAAATTTTTTAGAAAACATAACCTATAGTTTTAACAAATATAAAAACTAGCCTTTAGCAATAGGTTTAACAAATAAAGTAGCTTATAAAGGTATCCGTACAAAATACAAATAATTTCATTCCCTTTTTAGTCGATCTTATAGTGACTTGTATTCTTTTTGTAAAATAGGAAAAGGAAAGCTAATGGCGACAAATAAAATTAAAGCTTTAGGCATTTGACGATAGCATAATAGTGCTGTTAATTTTTATTAAAATTAACAGCACTATGGCCCGTTATAAAAATTAGAGCTCGTATCGCACTATACAAGACACTTATTTATTATGTTCAGCCATATAACAGCACTTCAGAAATATGTTATAATGTTTAAACTCATTATACGTAATAGTGACTGATCGTTATCGAGTTTAGCAGGGTACTGTAATCATTTGGTAAAGCCTATATTAAATAATTTATGTTTTTTGGTATGTACAATTTATAAGAAGGTTAGTACTAACTAGAGTGATGATTTTTTCCAGAATAATAATAAGGCTTCAAGGAGTGCAGAAGAGAGAATTTTGAGATGGCTCGAAGAAGAAGACACTGTTGATGGAGATAGTTTTTTGTTTAAGTACTCCAATTATTAATAAAATCAGTATTTAAATCCTTTTTAAGCTTTCTTTTGAATCCGCCTGTTTTGTTTTTGTTTTTTTTTTCCAAGCCTTTTTATCCTTTCTTATAATATATTAAATTAGCCAGTGTGATATATTCGCCATTATAAATAACCATTTTGTAAATTCAAATCCCACCAAAACATGAAATGTAAAAGGAGCCAAGCAAAATATTGCATAGCTATTCAATACTTCTGTCGTAAAAAGTTTTCAGATCACATTCAAGCCAAGCCTTCAACTTATTTTGTAATTTAAATCAACATTCAGTAAATGTATCAATAGATTTCTTTATTTTATAATTATTATAGTGGCTTGGCAATGAGCACAAGAGAAATAATCAGCGACTAATTGGATTTATTGGGTACCATCAGCCACATGCGTCGTAATACATAATATTAAAACACTCGCTTGCCGTCTGTGTAAGTTTGAACTCCTCCAAATATGCGGTTTTATATTTGTTTTTATTGTGCTCATTGCCAAGCCACTATAATAATTATAAAATAAAGAAATCTATTGATACATTTACTGAATGTTGATTTAAATTACAAAATAAGTTGAAGGCTTGGCTTGAATGTGATCTGAAAACTTTTTACGACAGAAGTATTGAATAGCTATGCAATATTTTGCTTGGCTCCTTTTACATTTCATGTTTTGGTGGGATTTCATTTCTTTTTTGAAGGTTTTTTTTCTTTTATTTTCAGGTCACGTTATAACTTTTCTGTATTTAGCTTAGCACCCATTTCCTATCTCCTTTAACCTCTTTTTTTTCTTTAAGGCTTCGTTAGTTCTATAGGTGGACAACATAACGTAAATATTTTTGAGTTCTGAGTCGATTATTATACTTATTCATATTTAAGTAACTGACTCTCTTGAAGGTGGTCATTTTTAGCATTACTGTTGAATACATAGCAGCACTGATGTAAGCGTCTCGACGTTCCTCGCAGGAAAGAAGCACACCTTATTTCATGTGATAACTTAAAACTCCCATATTATTATATCAAGCAAGTAAGGAGTGTATATCGCAGTACTGATTACAGTTATATTTAAATCGAATTTAATTATTGTTTCATTATTAACGTTGTTAATATTATTTTTTATTTAATAAATACCATTTAATTAAGTACATAACTAAGGCTTCTTACAGACGAACAGCACGTGTCGACGGCACGTGTCAGCGGCAGTCGACGGCAGTCGGCGGCACGTGTCGGCGGCAGTCGACGGCAGTCGGCGGCACGTGTCGGCGGCAGTCGGCGGCAGTCGACGGCAGCCGTTGACAGTTTATGACGCTTGCAGGGGGCCTACCACGACCTTTCCGAAAACTATCATGTTTCCAGAACACTTTGTTGTAAGATGACAATAACAATACCGTACTCACTTTTTAAATATAATTTTACTAAAAAACAGTAAAAAATGCAAAACAATGTTAAATCCGCTGTGAAATATCAACTTTTTAAGATCGCTAGCTTGACGTAAAAGTAATAAATGTTTATCTGTTAAACGGTGTCGCTTAGGAGAGTTGGTGGTAGGCCCCCAGTTGTGACGTACCCCCGCAAGGTAAGCGTCCACAGGTCGGTATCGTACGCAACGGACGTCGCGCATCGAACGGACATTTTTTCACAGTACGTCCGCTGAATTGGCAGTGTACGGATTACCGACTAGCCTAGTAAATGAATGCTCAAAAGAGGGGTTGTGGATGGAAAAGTCGAAAGCAGAAATTTTCGATTAGGAACATTGTTTGGACTAATTTTAAGATAAACATACTGGCTAGTCGGTAATCCGTACGCTGCCAATACAGTGGATCTACTGTAAAAAAAATATCCGTTTGATGCAAAACGTCCGTTGCGTACGATACCGACCTGTGGACGCTTACCTTTACGCGTTACGTCACAACTGCAAGCGTGATAAACTGTCGACGGCTGCCGTCAACTGCCGCCGACTGCCGCCGACACGTGCCGTCGTCTGCCGTCGACTGCCGCCGACACGTGCCGTCGTCTGCCGTCGACTGCCGCCGACGCGTGCCGCCGACACGTGCCGTTCGTCTGTAAGCGCTCTAACTTAAAGCCTTTTATGTACGTCAAACAAATATGCAGTCGAAACTCATACTGTTCTTGCAAAGTTACAAACATAAAAATCTTTTATTTTATTAATATAAATAGCTAGATAGTTGCGATTTTCACAAATTATGTATTTCTGGTGTCGTTATAAAAGCTAATAGTTCAATCAAAATAAAATAAATTATACCAATGGGGGGCCTCATACAACAAACACGTTTTTTTTCCCCCTTTTTTTGCTCTATATCCATAATGGTAACACTAAGGTTTTTGAAAATTTCAGAAAACGCTCAATTGTATGTTAACTTTAACAATTAATAATAAAATTTTAATAAACTTATTATTTACGGTACATCTCCCTTACAAATTTACGGTACGGAACCCTATGTACGCCAGTCCGACTCGCACTTGGCCGGTTTCATAATTTTTCCTTTCATTGTGAATAAAGACCTATCCGGGTACCAAATTTCAAGGTTCTAAGTCTGCTAGAAGTACCTTAGAATTTTGATGATCTGTCAGTCAGTGAGTGACAAAATGTAGTAACTTTGACCATCCGTAACTACTAAACTATTTATCGAAATTTCATGTTATTTGGAGGTTAAGCTAGTTTTAATATTTGCTACTAGTGGCCGAAATTTTAAATTCCTAGCTTTGTTAACATCGAAGATAAAGGGGGTCTGAAATAGCCGCGAACCGCTTCGAGAAAAGTATGGTACGGCCGTGCCTTTGCTAAAAAGCTTGGCTGGGGCACTGCCGTGCCCCCAGATTACGATGTTATTATTGCTCATAGTTCTAACTTTACTTTTATTTCGATCAAAATATAGCTAATAGCTATATGCTGTAGAGATGAATAGATCAGAAAGAAAACGGAGCAAAGGCATTATTTGTTATAAAGTCAATGCTAATATAGGACTAGCATTAAATTAGCACAACCATGGACTATTAAAAAGCTTTTATTCCTACAAAAAATCAATATACGTTCAAAAGCACTATAAATTAGATACTTATTATTCGGGACTTAACGCGACTTATATTCTAGTAGTAATGCTACTACATACTTTTCTCGACGTTTCGGCCGCGTTGCAACGGCTGTGGTCACGAGGGGACTGCAGGAGCGCGGCGTCTTCGTTTGCACTGGGCGGTCTGATCTACGACTACCCTCGAATTGTCCAACATTTGTGTTCCAATGTATTTATAGTCAGTAGGCTCAGTGCGACACACAACACTCACTGTATCCGGGTTTACACTTATTGACAAAGGTGACACACGCGGTTTGCACTTATTAATCACTGGATTCCAGGTTGGAGATAATTTAAATCCGTCCTCACGATTGAAATTCTTGTGCTTTTTAATTTCAATGGCTTCGCGTATTACCCTTGAGTGGTAATGACGATCTGTAGAGAGGATTTTGGGGTCGTGTAGCTCCATCCAATGATTAGTCCCCATATCAAGCAGATGTTCTGCTACCGCGGATTTATTTGTCTGCCGATTTTTCACTGCGGCTATGTGTTCTTTCACTCTTTCGCCAATAGTCCGTTTCGTTTGGCCAATGTAAGAACTACCACAGCTACAATCAATTTTATAAACCCCAGGTGTTTGGAAAGGTAAGGAATCCTTTGGTGACCGTAGTACTTGTGATATTTTACGTAACGGAGTATACACAGTTTTAACGGAGTATTTCCTCAGCTCTGTTCCAATTTTGTCCGTTACGCCTTTTACGTATGGTAAAAATGCTGCTTGACGGCTTACCTCCGGATACCTCGTTTTCTCCTTCCGTCCTCTCAATCCCCTCGACACGTTATATCCGTTCCGTGTAAGTACCTCCTGAACATGTGTTAGCTCCTTGGGTAAATGTTCAGGGTCACAAAGGTTATGAGCTCTGTTAGTTAACGACGATATAACAGATTGAAGATGCCGAGGATGATGGTGAGAAGATGCGTGTAGATATCTGTCAGTGTGTGTAGGTTTTCTGTACACAGTGTGGGATAATGTACCATCCTCCTTAACCTTGATCTCCAATCCAAAAATGCGAGGCATCTGTTCTTCTCCATCTCGTAGGTGAATTTTATTTTTGGATGGATTGACTTAAGGTGATTGATATACTGTTCTATTTCCTGTTGACCTCCATTGATGATGCAGAAAACATCATCAACGTACCTCTTCCAAAGCTTCACAGTACATGGTCCAGTAGCTAAAGCTAGGTCTTCAAAGTGCTCCATCCAGATATTTGCAATTATCGGTGCCAGAGGGCTCCCCATTGCAACGCCATCGATCTGGAGGTAGTACTGATCTCTGAAGAGAAGGTAATTACCGTCCAAACAGTTTTCAATGAGAACAATATATTCTATACACACAGCTTGTTTTTAATCACCTCGATGCAATCCCTTAGTGGAACGTTAGTAAAAAGTGACTCAACGTCGAAACTCACCATGGTATCTCCGGGTTCCAACCTCACACTCTTCACTATGTCCCTGAAATGGACCGAATCCTTCACGAAAGACGGTGTTTTCCCAACTAATGGTCGCAGCACTCCAGCAACATGTTTAGCCAAGCTGTATGTCGGAGAGTCAATCTGACCCACAATGGACCTCAGAGGAATGTTCTACTAGAATATAAGTCGCGTTAAGTCCCGAATAATAAGTATCAAATATAATGCAACGCGAAAGTTTTAAAGTTCACTATAAATTAGTTTATTAATGCGTATTTAAAGCGTAAAGTTTATCTTATTACCAATGTAAGATAAAAGTCTTAGTATAAGTTTGAAAGCTGTTTTAGAAGCTGTAATTTAGAATTATCCAACGTTAATTTAAGATTTTTGACATTGTAACAATTTTTTGCTAACTGTATTAAAGCAGTAAGCATAATTTGATGCACTAAATGCCTTTATAGAGTATTCATATTTGGATAGTGACGATTAAAAGAATTAATATGACTTCAAGACATAATTCTGTATCTGTGTTGGTTATTATACAAGTTGTGTGCTTGCTGGGAATGTTATGCGCTGGACGGGTCGCATTTTCTGAACATTCTTGCACCTTTTATTTGGCCCCAATAAGGAAATGATATAGAGACTTTATTCTATCATTGAGATAACTCTTGGATTGGTTGTACTTGCAACTCTATGATTATCGTTATTAAATTCAGACTAACGTCATTAATCATTAAATAAGTAATATATTCTTTACGAATCAAATTCAATGAATCAGTTAACCCGAAAATACCTTTTGGGCCCTTGATTGAAAACTGACAGCCGTTCTTATGTACCGTCTGAGAAATTGATTCATGGGCAAATGACAGGCCTGCGTTATTTGGTCGGGTTAAGCGAAATCAATATTAGTCAGTGATTTGTCGGCTGGGGTTGACGTTACTCGACCAAATTACCTAGGTCTGCGCTGCCTTCGACTCAATTACTCTCACACTACTGCACATTTTAAGATATCTTTATTTGACAGATTCTCCATACTTTATCTGTCAAGTTAAGTCGTGGATAGACTATCCGGCACTTATCAGGAAGTGGTGAAACAGGCCCTTAGCTTCGCATACTTCTTACCCACTACAGGCACGGCAGCTAGGGCTCCGCGCTGCGCCCCCGTGGTCTCCAGCTCGCAGGTGCTGGCGGGTATGATGATGGTGGTCCCGTACGCCACGCACACCTGGGAGATCACGACCAGCCCCGCCAGCACCGTCATCAGGTAGCTGTACAGCCCGAAACCTGGGAACCAGTTTAAAGTTATAAACTAGAGATGAAACGGATAGTAGTTTGGCCGGATACCAGATACCGGATATTCGGCCAACCAACTGGCCGGATAGCCGGATATCCGGCCGCCGAATATCCGGCGGTACTTAGCCGTTTGGTGCAAAGCACACATACTTTCAGCATCTTGTAGCAGTGTGTACAGCGAAAGACTTTTTCTGAAGCTGGCCTTATATTTTATGAAGAGAAGCGAAACTGCTACCTCTAAATGCAGAGAAGTTGTTTTTTTTTTATAAAATAAGGGGGCAAACGAGCAAATGGATCACCTGATGGAAAGCAACTACCATCGCCCATGGACACTCGCAACATCAGAAGAGCTGCAGGTGCGTTGCCGGCCTTTTAAGAGGGAATACGCTCTCTTCTTGAAGGTTTGCAGGTCGTATAGGTCCGGAAAAACTGCTGGTGACAGTTCATTCCAGAGTTTAGTTTTTACTTTTTATTCACCATAATTTGCCCTTAGTGCAGTTTGAGTACCTACTAATTAATTAATTTTCTACTTTAAACTAAAACTACTTATATTTCTAAAGACTAACTAAATAAAGTAAATAATTAGGTACTTAAAAATATTTTTTTTATTGGAGATCTTTTTTTTTTTTCGGCCGGATGCCTATTCGGCGGTATAGCAGCTATCCGGTATTCGGCCGGATAGTATTAAGACCGCCGGATAGGCCGGATACCGGATAGTTGCCGGATATCCGTTTCATCTCTATAAACTGACTGAAATATTTTGAATTTGAGTTATTCAGGACTTGACAGGACAGGAATCTTTAGCTAAGGCTCTAGGTTGGAGCAATAATAGATTGAGAGTTCATTGATTAATGATTAGCTACTCGTATAAGGCTCTAGGTTGGAGCAAAGTGCAAACAAACATACCAGGGTTGTTAATCAGCGCTAGTTAAATATACACGTTTACAATAAAAGACTTAAGTCTACAAAATAACACATAGGAGTAATTATAATATTATGCAAGAAAATTATACGATGGTACATTAAAGTCCAAGTTAAAATACTATAAATTAGGTGGGTATGTCAAAGTTGATGGTTGGTTTAAAAAAATATGTTTTCGTCGAATACACGTAGGTGAAAACACGGCTTCATGTAAGCCATTTTTTTTTTATGAAATAAGGGGGAAAACGAGCAAACGGGTCACCTGATGGAAAGCAACTTCCGTCGCCCATGGACACCCGCAGCATCAGAAGAGCTGCAAGTGCGTTGCCGGCCCTTTAAGAGGGAATAGGGTAATAGGGGAGGGAAGGGAAGGCAAGGGAATAGGGGAGGGTAGGGAAGGGAATAGGGTAGGGGATTGGGCCTCCGGTAAACTCACTCACTCGTCGAAACACAGGGCAAGCGCTGTTTCACGCCGGTTTTCTGTGAGAACGTGGTATTTCTCCAGTCGAGCCGGCCCATTCGTGCCGAAGCATGGCTCTCCCACGTAAATTTATGTTAATTACTTACCTGTTTAGGAAATCTTATGTTCTTTACTTTTACTCTATTAGGTTGCATTTAAAAACAGTAAAACCCGTTTAAGACGATTTCACAGGACTCAACCAAAAACGCGTCTTATGCGGGAAAGCGTATTATGCGGGATATAGGGAATTAAAAAACGAACCGACTACATACGTATATATTAATAACTAGCTGTCCCGGCAAACTTTGTTTTGCCATTTAAAGTATTTCTACTTCATCAGTTGAGGGGTGGGGGGAAAAATTTTATACACCAGATGTTAAGTTGGAAAAACAGTTAATAATAATATGAAGTAAGTCCATAAAAGAAAAAAGTTTGATACAAAATCTGACGGGGGGGGGGGGGGGGGGTTAATTTTTATATTGAGTTGGGGTTAAGTTATACAGGATGTTGAGTTGTAAGGAGGCAAATATATCTGCGAAAACCGTATGCAAATCGGATCAGTAGTTTCCGTGTTAAAGCAAGTCTTTAAATACAAAATCTGACCCCCTCTTTCGTCCCTTTAAAGGGGTGGGGGGAAATTTTTTATACACCACATGTTAAGTTGTAAGAAGACAAATATATCTACGAAAACCGCATTCAAATCGGATCAGTACTTTTCGTGTTAAAGCAAAAGTCTTATACAAAATCTGACCCCCTCTTTCGTCCCTTTAGAGGGGTGGAGGGATTTTTTTATACACCAGATGATAAGTTGGAAGAAGACAAATATATCTGCGAAAACCGCATTCAAATCGGATCAGTAGTTTTCGTGTGATAGTGGAACAAACATACAGACAGACAGACAGACAGACAGACAGACAAAAAAACTGACCACATTTTTGGCTTCTATAGCGATGTAGTGACACCCTCCGCTTATTATTTTTTGAATATCTTTAATGTACAGAATCTTCATTTCTACAGTTTTATTATATGTATAGATTATTATGTTTTTTCGGATGTAGGTGTTCCTATCAATGAAGATAATTATGCGTCTAGATTTAATCTGGAAGTGATCATCTAGAGCTTTTAACTAATCGATGAAACGAATGCCGGTCATCCAAGCTCGAGATTTTGAAACAACGTGAATTTTTCGCCGTACCAATCACCAGCAAACGTAACTTTTCTGACCCATCAGAATTGGCACAGGCCAGGACTACAGTCTCTCTTTATTTGCTTTGCCACCATGACAAGTTTCTCCCTTGAAAACATAGGATTTTTCTGGCATCAATTAAAAAAATAAACCGAATCCCTCTGGGTCGAAATGTCTCGCGGTGCGTAATTTTGCAACAATTCGGGAAGTGTTGCCACTTGCCATCCACGTATCAACTGTCAACATCTCAATTCCCACTGGTTTGACGGTACACAATGCCGTGGCGATGAGGTAAGAGGTAATATGTGTTGGCCGTTAGGGCGTATTAAACGGGATGACGATCGTATTAAGCGTTAAAGAATGTATGAAAAAATGTCTCAAGTTGCAGGGACTCATGCAAAATGGCGTATTATGCGGGAAATCGTATTAAGCGTGATCGTCTTAAACGGGTTCTACTGTATTAAATTACTAACTTGAATGTAAATAAAGGCTTTATAAAATATGTCAGGGACTGCACTTTCCGATATCATTATGAAGGACCACTACTTGACATGTTAGATCGAGAACTCTTGACACAGTTTTAAACTTTCGAAGGTGCTAATCACTTTAAACTGGTAGTAGGCGGTAAAGTACCTAGATTTGCTTTTTTAAAAACGATTAGTAAAATGAAATTCATGTCCGTATTTTTATAAATATATTTTTGAACAAACAATAAAGGGAAATTGGTAAAAATTGAAGTAAAAACAAAAATATATGACATAAAATGATTCGGTTATCGTAGTTTTAGTTATGGCCTTGTAATGGGCAATTGAAATTTTTTTAATCACTTACCTGCTCTGCTAAGGGCATCCTCAAACGACAGTTTTTCCTTGCGCTCCATATCACAACGATTTCAATAAATAAATAATTAATATTTCCCTATCTTAATGACTAGTAGCTCATATTAACACAGTATTAACTTTTGATAATAACTCTAAAACTATAACAATAATAATATTAAATTAAAATAAATAAATAAACAAGGTTTTTGTGCGTTGTGCACCAACGTCCTGTTGGAAATCTTTAGACGATTTGAGCGGTTTAACGATTTAATCAATGGCCATTAAATTCATAATTGCATAAGTGGATATTATCTTATAATATGAAGAATGAAGATCCTAAGTTTGTACGTTTGTTGTTGTTGTTGTTCCTTTGTTTTGATTAACAGGTGTTTTACTTTTCCTATTAAGATTAATAATTATTACGAACTGACCTTCTTACATTATAAAAATAAATTTTCTAATTTGATTAATTACTATATTTATAAAACTAACCATATGATTTTTATTATTTTTTATAATTTATGGTACTTATAACATTTTCTATTGTTATATGTACGAAAATTGGTGATAATAATAACTAACTCAGGTAAAACCAGGTGTGATAATACGTATTAACATTATACATAATTAATAAGAGTTATCGAACTGAGTATTATCAAATTGTATAATATTACGAGTATTAGATAAAGAGGTATAAGTGGATTAAATTCATAAATTTATAAAAAAACAAGATGACGTCCGCAACTCCGTTGCGCCAAAATTCGTTTATCGCGCGGGAATCGTACATTTTTCCGGGATAAAAACTATCTTATGTCCTTTTCCGGGACTCAAAGTATCTCCATGCCAAACAGCAAAATCGCTTCAGCGGTTTGGACGTGAAGAGGCAACAGACAGACAGACACACTTACGCATTTATAATATTAGCACAGTCTATGGATATCTTTATACGCTGTGATATTAGAATTAGACCAGGACGAGGACCAGGACCTTCAAAAATAATGAAAAGTGAAAAAAAATTACAGTAGGATGAAACCCATTACAAAAGGAGGAGAATATTATAAAAATTAAGGGAAAAATAATTTACGGGCGATCTGGGTTAAGGAAAAGTGTGGTTTTAAGGGGGAAAAACGGTTTATCTCGATTTCTGGCAAAACTAATATTCTTATGAAAAAAAGTCAAATGGCAAAGTTGTAGGTGAGAAAAAGTTCTAAAACTTTTTTATTTACACTTTTTCTCTATAACCTCAAAATTTATGTGAAAAATTCAAAAAACCATGTTTTTGGTTTTTTATTTATATCTTTTACAAAGAATTTTTTTTCAAGAAATTTGGTGAAAACTTACATTTTTATGTCCCAGATACGCTGTCATCTATTTGATTAGAAATATTTATTTTTTCACCTTATTGTGCATTTATATCGAAAAAATACCCTAATTTTCAATCGAAAATTCGACCGTCAAAATATCAGCTTTTTTCAAAAAGTTGGTATGCTTTCTGTTCGTTGAAATCTCTACTTTCCGATGGAAAAAAACATATATATTTCACTATAGTAAATCTTCTCAGAAAATGCAAAAAATCGAAAAAAACTCGAATTTGAAAAAAATTTTTTAATCATTATGAATGATTTCATCAAAAAAATGTGATTGCTGCAATTTGTTACAGTTAAAAAGTTGATTTATTTAATTCTTATTACATTTATGTCATAGAAAATCTCATTATATATATAGATCTATACTTATAAAATAACATGTCCTGACCGACGGAATGATTCATCATCGCTGAGCAAAATCTGTTAAAATTAGAGCCAAAAAATTTGGTGAGTAGGGTTGTTTTATTAAGTAGAAACCCACTAAAGAAGGAATTTCGGAAATTTTACCCCGAAGGGGGTGAAATAGGGGTTGATAGTTTGAATGAAAGTCCGTCATTTCTCAAGTTAGAAAGTGAAAGTTTATTTTTGGACTACTGATTAAAAGTTAATGGATACGTATTTAAGCGTTTTAGGAAATTAAACCCCCAAGGGGGTGAAATAGGGCTTGAAAGTTTGAATAAAAGTCCGTCATTTCTTAAGTCAAAATACATAAAAAATATATTAAAAATCTATAAATTTCTATAAAACATATAACGTAAATATAACTTTTGGCCCATTTTCATATATTTATATATTATATATATTATAAATTTCAAAAATATTTCAGATTTATTCAAAACATATTTTTTTATATCTTTTAAGTGTTGTAATGTTTTTGTGTCTTTTAAGATATATTTTGATTTTGAATGAAAAGATTAATGTGTTTAAATATGTTGTAATGAGTAATGACTAATGACTAATGAATAACGTAACCAGAATAAAGTATCTACATTTAATAGTACCACTAGCTATTGCCCGCGACTTGATCCGTCTCAGCATGGTATAATAACAAAGATGAATAATTTTCCCCAATATAAACTGTATTAATAATAACAATTTAATTATTTCTAACGAATTTATTTATTTTCAATCAGTAGGTTTTTCGTACTAACTTTCAACTCCTATTCCACCCCTTTAGGTGTAGGTTTTTCAGAAATGCTTTAAATAAGTATCCATTCATTTTTAAATCAGCAGCCCAAAAATAAACTTTCATGTTTCTAAATTAAGAAATGACGGACTTTCATTCAAACTTTCAATCCCTATTTCACCCCCTTGGGGGTAAAATTTCCAAAAACGCTTAAATACGTATCCATTCACTTTTAATCAGTAGCCCAAAAATAAACTTTCACGTTTCTAACTTGAGAAATGACGGACTTTCATACAAACTTTCAACCCCTATTTCACCCCCTTCGGGGTAAAATTTCCGAAATTCCTTCTTTAGTGGGTTTCTACTTAATAAAACAATCCTACTCACTAAATCTTTTGGCTGTAATTTTAACAGATTTTGCTCAGCGATGATGAATCATTCAGTCGGTCAGGACATGTTATTTTATAAGTATAGATCTACATATATATTTATATATAATGAGATTTTCTATGACAGAATTAATGTAATAAGAATTAAACAAATCAACTTTTTAACTGTAACAAATTGCAGCAATCACATTTTTTTGATGAAATTATTCATAACTAGATGAAGCCCGCAACTCCGTTGCGCCAAAACTCATTTATCGCGCGGGAATCGTACATTTTTTCGAGACAAAAAGTATCCTATGTACTTTCCCGGGACTCAAAGTATCTCCTTACCAAATTTCAGCGAAATCAGTTCAGGGGTTTGGGCGTGAAGAGGTAACAGACAGACAGACAGACAGACAGACACACTTTCGCATTTATAATATTAGTATGGATAATTAAAAAACTTTTTTCAAATTCGAGTTTTTTTCGATTTTTTGCATTTTCTGAGAAGATTTACTATGGTGAAATATATATGTTTTATACCATCGGAAAGTAGAGATTTCAACGAACAGAAAGCATACCAACTTTTTGAAAAAAGCTGATAATTTGACGGTCGAATTTTCGATTGAAAATGGGTATTTTTTCGATATAAATTCAAAATAAGGTGAAAAAATAAATATTTCTAATCAAATAGATGACAGCGTATCTGGGACATAAAAATGTAAGTTTTCACCAAATTTCGTGAAAAAAAATTTTTTTGTAAAAGATATAAATAAAAAACCAAAAACATGGTTTTTTGAATTTTGCACATAAATTTTGAGGTTATGGAGAAAAAGTGTTAATAGAAAAGTTTTAGATCTTTTTCTTACCTACAACTTTGCCATTTGACTTTTTTTCATAGGAATATTAGTTTTGCCAGAAATCGAGATAAACCGTTTTTCCCCCTTAAAACCTCCCCCCACACTTTTCCGTAACTCAGATCGCCCGTAAATTATTTTTCCCTTAATTTTTATAATATTCTCCTCCTTTTGTAATGGGTTTCATCCTACTGTAAATTTTTTTTGTTTTTAAAGTTATTGGTCCTGGTCTATATGGATGTTATTGTTCTTTATAATAGAAGCCGACGTAGAAAGAAAGAGACGTAGCACAATTGTTTTGTCAATGTAGATTGCATGTCAAATTGAGAAAAAACTCCTCCTTTTGGGCGTCGGTTAAAAATTGTGGTACATGTTTGAGTTTAAAGTTGTAAAATTATTTTAACTTTAAACTCAAACGTCGTAAGAGCGTCCATGGCCTAGTGGGTTTTTCAATTTTTGGTTCGCACTCGTGAGGAAACCTGTACATTCCTCTTCCTCTGGAGTCTGGTATCTGGACTAGGTCAACTATGTTGCGAGAATCCCGTAGGTATGCGCTTGGGCTGGCTTGGGCTAGGTTGGGACATTTTTAAAATCTTGTCCGAAGCGCTACAGTATTTGCAGAGTGGTAACTTAGCTCTGAAAGTAGGTAGGGTACTATAGAAATCAGTCACAATTTATTTGGAAGGAATATTATATGACCTCGTTTTCAACCCCAACTTAAATAATAATTTTGTTCTATTATTGTGAGTCTGCAAAGTGTCAAGTGTCTACCAACGGTTTGTTGGTAGGTATCATTGTAGAACCAGAAGAACGAGAATTGGGAAAAAATAACTGAATATTCTATGACGTGACAAAAATATGACTATTTAAAATTTTAATTTAGATACATCTTAAACCTACCGAGATGCCACAGGCGTACTTATAATACCTATAAAGTTGTAATATTTTATGGTAGACAGATGAAGAGTAATATGAACCTAATCAAAAAGTTAGTTTTTCTGGGACAAGCGCCAGTATGTACTCGTAATGTAGGTCATGTCAATAATACGGAAGGTTTTGACCGTAGATGTCCTTGCATGTCTAAAATCGCAAAACAAGTTTTTATCAATGCTTAACATATTAGCAAGTGTATGTGTCGCAATGTGTATTATACAAAGATTATTTTATTCATACGGCACACCGAATATGAATGAATGTTCGCCTTGGAATAGTTTAGGAATATTTTATTTTGTCTTTGGTGGCCTCAAGCACAGGAGAGACGAGTGTTGGCCTCCACAGTTCACACGCTAGCCTATCCGCTAACACTAAAGGTCTGTTTACACCTACCGAGTGGCGAGACGGTAAAACGTTACTCGGCCGAGACAGTGCTCTAGCCGAGTGATCGCGCTTACACCTATCTATATTCTATACTAATATTATAAATCGGAAGAGTTTGTTTGTTTGTACGCGCTAATCTCAGGAACTACTGATCCGATTTGAAAAAAAATTCAGTGTTAGAAAGCCCATTTATCGAGGAAAGCTATAAGCTATATTTTATTACGCTAAGACTAATAGGAGCAAAGTAATAGATGAAAATGTGGAAAATTATTTGAAAGAGCTTATTTGCACGCGCTAATCTCAGGAACTACTGGTCTAAAAATTCTTTGAGTTTTAGATAGTTTATTTATCGAGGAAGGCGATAGACTATATTTTATGACGATAAGACTAATAGGAACGAAGAAGTAGAGGAAAATATGGAAAAAATGGGGGAAATTATTTGAAAGGGCTTCTTCTCTCACGAACTACTGGAGCAATTTTTCTGTTATTTGGCACAGATAAGAAGTAGACCACGGGAAGGATCATAGGCTATTTTTTGTGGACTAATTAATTGTCTGTGAAACATCTAATTTACGCGGACGAAGCCGCGCGGAACGTCTAGTTTTAAATCATTGAGGTGACTGGCTAAACAGATCAGTTTAGTGCAAGGGCACTTGAGGCTAACATGGATCGGAAATCGTTTATTAGCAATTTCTTCCAAGTTACATAATTAATAATTACTCTCGGTACTCGGTAGAAGAATTAACAAAAGAGGTAGCAAAAACTTCCTCCATTTCATGAAGCTACTTTTTATCAGAAGTATAGACATTTTTGAGACCCCACTCGACGTACGACCGTACTCGATCTAATAAAATATAATAATAAATATATACCTAATAATAGAACAGGGTCCGAGTAGTGACTGTTTCAGCCTGTTGCCAGGCCGAGCGCTCGGCCTGGCACTCGGTAATGTGTTTAAATACATACCGAGTGCTCGGCCGAGGGCACTATCTCGTCACTATAGTCGGTAGGTGTAATAAGGCCTTAACATTTAACATGACGGCTTATAAATCAAGTGAGAAAATCTTTTAACAGGCGCCAAAGGAAGTCGAGCGTTAGCCTATTGCATAAACAAAACATAACAATAATTATATTTAACTAGCCGAATGAAAAGTTAATATATAACGAAAAGGAAGGAATGGGATCATCTTAATGTAGAAATTAATTTTGATTTAACCGATTAATATTATTGCATAAATTAACTTAGATCTACTTAATATGTGTACGCTTAGTCCCTGTCTAGTAGTTTAGAGTTTATCAGAAAGGAGGTCATGGGTTTGATTCGCATTAGAACATATTTTGGTTAGGGAAATGCAGGCATCGTCGGGCACCTCCTGTAAAAATATGGTCCTATGGTTATGGGCATACATAGTTTACTCACCTCGTCGTCTCGTCAGTCATATTGGTTATCGGTTAGACATTGCGATTTAGGAATGTGAAAGAAAAGAGAACATTATAAACATTAACTATCTTCTGACCCTTTTCTGTCCCACCCACATCGGTTTCGGTGATCATGCCTTGTTTCATAATGCCGGTCGTTTTGGTTTAAGCCTTACCCCGCGGTTATCGGTCATCGCTGACTCTTGGCAATCTTCAATATCTTGGTTTCATGAAACAGGCCCACATTATTTAAACTACTTAGGTTTCTTACACAACTGCAGCCGTTGACACATGTCGACTGCAGTTGTATCTGCCGTTGGCAAGTGCCGTTCGTCTGTAAGAAGCCTTAGGTCTACAAAAAAAATGCACGTTAGTAGGGAGAAATTAATGATTAAAAACAATGACGATGTTGTATTAATGTTTTATTTCTAACACATAAACAGAAACAAGGTAAATAACTTATCAATTTATAACAATTTGTTATTTCACGACCGGGATTTCCTCCTGTTATCAAGTACAGCATTAGATACTCGTATTGTTCAGAAAGTATCGTTTTCTATCAAAATACATATCGCTCTGATCATCTCGTGATATTTTTTATCTTACACTTAATTAGTGTTCACAGTGATAGAGATAGGCATATAGAAAAAGCAACTCATTCAGTATTAGGTATACCATTTTTGATAAATACTGTAAGACTTAAATTGAAGGTAGATCAATAAAAACATTATATAATCTCTTAGCCTATCATCAATACAAAATATATTTCTTCCAGTCTCATCGCTATAACTTTCCCAATGCATATTTAGTTTTTGTTCAAACCGAGACCTGTCCCGATTTTGTTACCAGTATACTTAATTTTGTTTCAATCTGTTGTCAAATATAATAAATTACGCCTTAATATTACAAATAGCCTCGCTAAAATGTGCAGACGGACCAGCCGCTGCCTTTAAAATTATATACATCACATTTCAAAAGATTATTTCCAAAAATTTCCTCATTGATTTGGCTGTTTATCTTTCGGCAAAAACCACGCCAGAGCCACAGCACCTGAAATAAAAAAAAAAAAGTATTGAACATTACATCATAAAATATACCTATTTGGGTTCGAAAGATAGAGAAAGCTGGTATTATTGAATTACTGCATTATCACATTAGGTTTAGATATTTTGAGATAAAGTACTTACTGAGCAATAAAACCGCCCATACGTAGAAGGTCGCTTCGCAGTTAACTGATATGAGGGCGCCTATCGCGTTCACACCCAAAAACGCACTCGATCTACCCAACATTATCGATAGACAAGATGCCATGCCTCTGTAACAAGGGTAGTTTCATGTTAATAAACTAAAATAAGTAGACATGATATTAAATGCCCTGCAAAAGTAAGAGTAGGAGAGCGTAGCGCTTCTGCAAATTCCTTATTAAAATTTGTTTAACGGTTTTAACTTTAAGAGGAAACAAACAAACAGACAGACGGATTCTTTTTCGCATTTATAATATTAGTATGGGTTTCTGCTAAGGGGTTTGGAAAGGAGAGAGGAGTACATTTAGTGGTATGCTGTTTACGTTCCGCAAATATTAAAAATTGCTCATCAAACATCACAGGCAGACATAATAGGCAGATATAATCACCTCAACGAAGTCGGGTAGAGCTCGACGAAGTAAACGCTCAGGATACCCATCGTCAGCGCACAAAGCAGGAAGAAGAAGAAGAAGATGCCTCCGGCTATGGGATTGGCCACCAGATTCAGTAAGACGGCGGATACAGCTGCAACCAGTAGGATGCACATCATGGCGAAGCGCTTCCTGGTCCCGCAGGTGAGGGACAGTACCAGGTTGCAGGAGCTGGCCATGGCGCCGTACGTCATTGCTGAGAGCAGAGTCGTGTCTTGTATGGTGTCGTTGCACACTTCCTGGATCACCTGGAAGCCAAAATTGGACTAAGTATTGTATGATATTCCTAGATTCTCCATGATACACGTGTGCAAAATACAAACCTACAGGAAACGTACCTACATCTCTCTCAAGATAAAAATTAGGCATTGTCCAATTTTATTCGAAATCATTCAAGTAATTTCGGAGTATTCGGACCTCGGAGCCTATACGACGTAAACAACAAAACCCCACCTTATAATGTAAGAAAGGAACTACCGTATTGGTTGACGGTCACTTATCTGGCGGTCTACACAAGAACTTCTAATATAATATAATATTATGGTATATGAATACTTACGGTTCCATTGACTGACAAGACGGCGGTGTCGGTGGAGTAGCGCATCACAGTACAGAGGTTCATGCCCTCCCCTCCGCCGGCCTTCAGCACGGAGAACAGGTTGTTCATGATGTACGGTAGCCAGAGGATGAAGCCGCTGCCACTGAAATAGGAGTATGTTGCTATTTTTTTTCAACGGGCTCTGGCTCACCACACATTCCCACCAGTAAGTTGCTATATAGTCAAAGTTTTGGCACGGATCTTCAAACTTCAAAGTATATGTTAACATTAAGTTTCATGCCTCGTCCCAAGGTAATATTATGTGGTGCGCACAGACCAAAAGATCAGTCATAAAACTTATATTTATTGTTGTGACTTGTAAGGCCTTATGTTACTTGCCTTGTAGTTTGGACCATGTTTGTACCTACCGTAAATTAATTTATGATAGGCATTAATTTATTCACGTGTTCGAAAGTAAACTTTATTATCAGAGGGCAATTGAATATGGCGATATAACACTAAAATAAATTCTTTATATTATGATATATTATGATAATAATATGGATGCGGTGTGCGCAGTATAAAGTCCTTTTGTGGTCCTTTTATATGTAAGTAGATAGAATTTCTTCTATTACTCACTTAATATTTTTGTTTAAAAATTTACTTTGATTTAATCTACAATAGCGGATGTTACAATACTGTTGCTGAAATTTTTACATTCATGCCGATATAATGCCGGAAAACAGTAATACTGGTTCCAACTGCTGTATAAACTTAAACAGCACTAATGAATACTTATAATTCGTTTAATGACAAAATATATGGAGTAAAATATTCATAAAAATTAAGTATTAATTAATTAGTGCAGCGGGTAGAGACCAAACTTACGTCATGTAGATGACGCAGACGAGGTAGAACAGCTTGAGGGTGTCTTTCAGCAGCGGGAACCGGAACAGGGCGGCGCGGCGGTCTGCTGCCACATCGCTCTCAGTATCGAATCCTGCTCGGAGGAGTTGTACTTACGTCATGTAGATGACGCAGACGAGGTAAAACAGCTTGAGAGTATCTTTCAGCAGCGGGAACCGGAACAGAGCGGCGGTCTGCTGCCACATCGCGCTCAGTATCGACTCCTGCTCGGAGGAGTTGTACTTACGTCATGTAAATGACGCAGACGAGGTAGAACAGCTTGAGAGTATCTTTCAGCAGCGGGAACCGGAACAGAGCGGCGGTCTGCTGCCACATCGCGCTCAGTATCGACTCCTGCTCGGAGGAGTTGTACTTACGTCATGTAGATGACACAGACGAGGTAGAACAGCTTGAGAGTATCTTTCAGCAGCGGGAACCGGAACAGGGTGGCGGTCTGCTGCCACATCGCTCTCAGTATCGACTCCTGCTCGGAGGAGTTGTACTTACGTCATGTAGATGACGCAGACGAGGTAGAATAGCTTGAGAGTATCTTTCAGCAGCGGGAACCGGAACAGAGCGGCGGTCTGCTGCCACATTGCGCTCAGTATCGACTCCTGCTCGGAGGAGTTGTACTTACGTCATGTAGATGACGCAGACGAGGTAGAACAGCTTGAGAGTATCTTTCAGCAGCGGGAACCGGAACAGGGCGGCGGTCTGCTGCCACATCGCTCTCAGTATCGACTCCTGCTCGGAGGAGTTGTACTTACGTCATGTAGATGACGCAGACGAGGTAGAATAGCTTGAGAGTATCTTTCAGCAGCGGGAACCGGAACAGAGCGGCGGTCTGCTGCCACATTGCGCTCAGTATCGACTCCTGCTCGGAGGAGTTGTACTTACGTCATGTAGATGACGCAGACGAGGTAGAACAGCTTGAGAGTATCTTTCAGCAGCGGGAACCGGAACAGGGCGGCGGTCTGCTGCCACATCGCTCTCAGTATCGACTCCTGTTCCGAGGAGTTGTCGGCCATGTCGGTGAGCTTCTTTACCTATTAACATTATTATCACTTCCTGTTACTTTAAAAACAAACATTCACCAGACTAGGTATGACGTAGCCTTAATTACCGGGACCATCATGACACTAATTAATATATCGATATAGTCTATTTAATAAAAATCGAAATTAGTAGTTAGGTCTTACGGTGGAAAAGTAAAAAACTGCATGTTTACATAGGCTCGGATAAAAATACCTTGATTAGCTTTAATGTTTTGATGTCCCACGGAATTCATCTTTTGGAATTATTCTATAGCACTCTATGTTTTGAACCTGAAGACGGAATATCTCCAGAAAATATAATTATTGTTATGAGCAGATAACAATAATTATATTTTCTGGAGATTTATTGCTGATCCGATACTAAGGTACGATTGCTATCGTACTTTAGGGTCATTACTGTTTGTAAAACTTTACTTACAGGAAAATCTTCGGCATCGTTTCCGCTATTGCAGGCGTATATCTTCTTCAAAACTTCTAGAGCCTTCTCGTTCTGTCCCACAGACACCAGGAACTTGGGGCTCTCGTGGAACAGTTGGAGCAGGCAGGCGGTGAAGGCGCAGGGGAGCGACATCACCAGCGCCAGGAGACGCCAGGGCCGGTAGTTGATGCCGAGGAAGTCGATCCAGTAAGAGAAGTTGAGAGGCAGGATCGGGTAGGCGAATACTGAGAACAAATACCTGTCGCGTAAACATCCTGGGCCTTTAGTCAAGTCGATCAAAAATGAATGGAATTTGACATAACGCATCGCTAAAAATAAATTGATGACATGGCGCTTGCAATGCGTTTTGACTTTTGTCCACTCCCATACATTTTTGATTTCTACAGTGTGTTTGTGTAAACACCGTTATCCTTGAAACCATCGAATGAGCCCGTCAAAATGAACAACTTTTTCTATGAGAACAATGCTGGGAACTCAAAAAAAATGCCGTCTTCATACCCATACGGATGCCCGGAGACGGCAATTTGTATGGGTATGAAGACAGATTTTTTTAAATTCCCAGCATTGTTCTCATAGAAAAAGTTGTTCATTTTGACGGGCTCATTTGATGGTTTCAAGAACAATGGTGTTTACACAAACATCTTGTATATTCACTGTTTTTGTGTAGTGTTTTTTGTGAACATCGACATAACCAAGTTCAATTTTGGATTTGTACAGAAGCGGCTCACAGCCAATGGATGCTGGACATGTTATTGCTGATGCTGGTACCCATTATTGTGTCGATGTTCATCAGAACCAACGCTTACCGGCTACTGTAGCTTGTGAACACATAAGGGCGCAGGTACACAGGAGAAGAGACCGCCCCCTAACTCGCTCTGAACACGACTCGCCCAGCAGTGTGTATGCGCCGGAATTACTCGCTGATGTGCTGCGAGAAAAAAAAAACAATTGATAAGTTTTTTTAGGAATGCAAGGAAATAATGGCAGTGTCACATTATTCGCAAAGTAGGTAATTTAAAATTTACTATGACTAATAATGTATCATAGAAATTTTTTAAAACATCCAATATTATCTTCTAAAACTCAAGTTGATTATTGTTAAAAGAATCAATTAATAGAAGAAAAATATGTTCTTATCTATTACCTCAATTATGCTACATACCCCACACAGTTAGTTTGCCCACAAAAATAGAAATAAGCAGGAGATAACGCACTTTTATCAGTGAGTCAATGGCAAAATCGGTCAAAGCCAATGTCAGTAGTTGAAGTTCGTAAATATTTACACTGAGATCAGTGGTGCATGGTAAGGAGATAAAGTTTGGCAATAATACAATGCTATTCTGCGTTTTAATTGGTAACTGTGATTGAAATTCCCGCCCACGCTTCTCCGCAAGTCGTATACTACGGGAACACTATTTTGAAAATAGAAAAATTTTGAAAATCGGTTCACAAACGCCGAAGTAATCATGTTGTGTATGAAGTAATCATCACCGAAAGTTAACATACAAAAATAAAATTAATCAAAATATCCACAGCCGACCTCTTCGTTTTTGGAATTTGGAAAAAATAGTAGCTTTCATTGGGTTATTAAGGAGCTTGAACTTCAAAATCGATTTGTTTCTCATTTTATGGGAATACCATTTTGTAGCTTTTTAATATGATATCACGCGTATAGAAACACCACACCTAGTTTCTACTCGCTAGAATGCATATATACTAGATTATACACGGGAATCGGTACATTTTTACGGGACTAAAAAGTATCCTATATAATATATCCTTTACCGGGACTCATAGGTATGGAGATATACCAAATTTCAGCATGATCGGTCAACCAGCGGTTTGGGCGTGTCAGGTAACAGGTAATATAAACTTTCGCACTTATAATATTAGTATGGATCACTTAATAGAACCGATCTATATTTCATTTAAAATAACTTACAATGTTGAGGAGATGAGTTTGAGCAGAGCCATGACGATCCAGTTTGGTGCGAAACTGCTCATCGCGGCGAAGATGAAGCCCACGGACATGGAGAGAACCAACGTCAGGCGACGGCCCTTGGTGTCAGACACGTAGCCCCACAGCTGGGCACCGAGGACCACACCTGTGCACAAATAAGCTTTAATTAAGGGTTACAAAAAAGGTGAAAATCGTAAAAATAATTTTATCATATCAAGTGTAAATTACAAAAACAATTTTAAAATCATTAGGTAACTTCCAAAAATATTTAGTTTAGTTAACTCATCGGTTTTAAGTTTTTAAGTTAAGTTTTAACACAAAGGCAGAGACTAGACAGGTCAAGCTTGTAACGATCCTCATTTCATCATGAGCCTATAAATGTGTATGTTGGTGTCGTTTACCATCAAGTGATTTACGTTGATACAATTCTAGTGCGCTAGTAACACTATATTTAGGTGCTGGATCAACACTCAGCACTAAAGGTCTATTAAAATTCGGTCCACTATCCAGTGTCCGCTACTGTACCAATTGAGAGCATATTGATGTTTAAGGCTGGCGACGCACCTGCAGCTCTTAATGTTGCGAGCGTCCATGGGAGACGGTAGTTGCTTTACATCAGGTGACCCGTTTGCTCGTTTGCCCCCTTTTTTATTTTAAATAAATGAGCCTACCGATGAGTGGTGTAGCGGTGAGCAGCGCTCTCTGTTGCATGGACAGGTCCAGGTCGCAGACCGCGGCCGCCACCACGAAGCTCGTCCCGAACAGGTCCATGCCCATCGCCTGCAGCGTCCAGCTGCACACCAGCAGTAGCCCGATGTTGTATTTGCCAAAACCTGAGAAAAAAAAACATTTTGTCTACCCTTTGGAGATCTAGCGGTATTTTTGCTCTTGTTATTCTGTTGTGCAGCCGTAGACACTCGAAAAAACGAAACTTTCCTTAGAAGTCGGATCAAAAGTGGGATTGGGATAAGGTAGCTGTCAAGGTCAGTGTACCAAATACAAAAACGTAAGCGTAAAATATGTGAATTGTTTAGGCGAATTTTGTTTTCATTCTTTCTAATAATACTCAATGCCTTATGAAAGGTCTTACTTTTTGTAACATAACGATAATAATAATAATAATAAATTCTTTATTTGCACACACAAAAGAAAATACATAAAAGCACATAAGAGAGACAAAAAACAAAAGAAATAACAATAACAATAACAAAAGTATAAAAAATTACAAAATTGTGCAAAACGGCGGTTTTGCTTTAAGCAGTTTCTTCCAGACAACCGATAATAAAATTAAGAATATAATGACATAAAAAATATAAATATAAGTACTTATTACATACAATATTAATAACATATATAAGGGAAAAGACCTAATGGCAGACACTTTAAGGAAACATCAAACATGAAACATTTGAATGTTATAAAATATATATTTATGAAAATAAAGGATTGATAACTTCTTCCATGTTTTCAGTAACTCTTACAAAATAAAACTATTATAATTATTCTCTGACAAATCAATTAAAAAATATATTATTGGTCTTTTCGTAAACTTAGTCATAAGTACTAATAGATGACATCACAAAAAACGAACATCACTAATAGTAGACACCAATATGAACTAATAGTTGACATAGAACATTACATTACATTTCACATTGTTCCTATTATTAGGTCTTTATTTGCCATTTTTCAAAAGATTTAAGTTACTTCATCATAGTAACTACGTGCATCAGAAATATTATCCACGTTGTCTCCAGATTCTATTCATTCTTCTTCCATGCTGAAACTATATTTCCTTTTATTTTTATTTTTCATATTTTTTTCCTAGCAAATTTATTTTCAGTCTTTAGTCTCCATGCTTCTTTTGCCTCTTTTTTTTTCTTCTTTCTTTTCTCAGCTCTCCTTTTTCTTCTTTTTACTGCTAAAAAACTAAAGCAATCGATTTTTAGATCAGTACAAGGTCTAAGATTAGACACCATGTCCATTTTTAGGTACAGTAGTTGTAAGTCCTTAGATTGTTAATAGAATTATATTTTCAGAGAATAGTGATGATTTTTGCAGTAGAAAAAAGTACAAAATAACTTTAGTATGTATTGCAAAACTCAAAGATGAGATCCATGTCATATATTAGGTTTTTTACATTTTCAAGAACTAATAGTAGACACCCTTTATATTATTAGGGAAAATTAATAAAAAATCTTAAATAAACATTAATTATTAGTGTATACAACATGACCATTAATCCAATGAAATCAATAGAAATTACAAAAAATCAAATAAATGTATTCAAAACTTACGTGCAAAATTTCGCCTTCCTTTAAGCCTATTTGCTAAGAAATTGCCGAGCGCGTGTTGACGCGGTCATATTATTTACGAAAACTGATCCCATTTTAAAATTTTGTTCCCGAAGGCGTCTCTAATATATTTTTTCAATTCAACAGATAGCTTGAGAAGCTTATAAAATTTACAGTGGTGAGAAATAAATAGAGTAATTCTTATTTTTATGGTATTTTTGTCATAAGTGTCATCTATTAGTTCAGTGTCTAGCATTAGGTCTTTTCCCTTAATAAGACAAAAAAAAGTTTAAATAAAAGAACCTACACACCAACAGTTTTTTATAGAGAGGTCTAAGTAGTATTGTTTTATACGTTTTTTGAATATATTTATAGATTCAGATTTTTTAATGAAATCGGGTAAGGAGTTCCAGAGTCGAATAGCGAATATAATAATTATTTGTGAATCATACCTGTAGCATTGAGAGCCTCCTCCACGGAAGCCACGTCTGGGGTCTTCCTCTTCTCGGCCTCAGCTACTTTTAGGTTTCCCTTGCACATCTTGGAATGGTTGTCGATACAGAGTATTCTGAAGAAAATGTAAAAAAAAAGTAATTAACTTATGTAGTTTTAGTGTAGTCAAATGATAAGCTAAGAAACAATAATATATTATACGCTAAGTTACTTTAAAAGGCATAAACTTCTTAAAGTGGACAAAAAAGTCGTAACGTGGACGGGGTATACTTTTTGGACTACGCCACCTTGCTACGCGCTACGGTGCTACGAAGCTACGTCACTGCTACGACGCTACGTCACTGCTACGAAGCTACGTCACTGCTACGACGCTACGTCACTGCTACGAAGCTACGTCACTGCTACGACCCCATGTCACGCGCGGTTCCCATGACGTTACTTCGTAGTGTCATCTGCATATTATGTACTATCAGAGAAGTTAATTCCTATGCAGATGGGGGACCTACGTAGTTTGGTCGCGTTACGTCAAACCCAGCCGACAGATCACAATTAACATTGAATTGACATGATCCGACCAAATGACATTGGTCTGTCAACTGCCTAGGAATCAATTTCCTCGAAGGTACATAGTTATGGTCTGGTTATGGGTTATATTTCTATCAGAATTTTTTACAGAGATCTAGATTCTTAATTATTAGTTACTCAAAGTTTTAGTTACTGTAATTTTACATTTTTCAGACATTTAAAATTTTGTTATAAACGAATTTAACGTCCTGTTCGTCGTCGACCGAATAAATAAATGAATTTATTGTCATGTCACTCTTAATTTAAGGCACGTATATATTTTAGCAATAATAAGTAAGTGGGTAGATGTATTTTATTGTAGGCGCCTTATTATTTACGAACGAGCGGCTGAATTACCGGATGTTTTCTATCGTCGTTGGCTTTCGTAATTCGTTATATTTTAAGTAACTTAAAATTATTACCTACTAGCTGTCCCAACAAACGTTGTTTTGCCATTTAAAGTATTTCTACTTCATCAGTTGACACAAAATCTTAACCCCTCTTTTGTCCCCTAAGAGGGGTGGGGGGAAAAATTTTATACCCCAGATGTTAAGTTGGAAAAACAGTTAATAATATGAAGTAAGTCCAATAGAGAAAAAAGTTTGATACAAAATCTGACCCCCTCTTTGGTCCCCTTAGAGGTGGAGGGGGGGGGGGGGTAATTTTTATACACCAGATGTTGAGTTGGAAGGAGGCAAATATATCTACGAAAACCGTATGCAAATCGGATCAGTAGATTTCGTGTTAAAGCAAAAGTCTTATACAAAATCTGACCCCCTCTTTCGTCCCTTTAGAGGGGTGAGGGGAAAAATTTTATACACCAGATATTAAGTTGGAAGAAGACAAATATATCTGTGAAAACCGCATTCAAATCGGATCAGTAGTTTTCGTGTTGAAGCAAAAGTCTTATACAAAATCTGACCCCCTCTTTCGTCCCTTTAGAGGGATGGGGAGAATTTTTTTTATACACCAGATGTTAAGTTGGAAGAAGACAAATATATCTGCGAAAACCGCATTCAAATCGGATCAGTAGTTTTCGTGTGATGCTGGAACAAACATACAGACAGACAGACAGACAGACAGACAAAAAAACTAACTAACTTTTCGGCTTCTATAGCGATATTGTGACACCCTCCGCTTATTATTTTTTTAATATCTTTAATGTACAGAATTGACATTTCTACAGATTTATTATATGTATAGATATTACATTACAGTTTACTGTAATGTAAATTATAATAACTTGTATAAAAATTAGGAAGTAGAAACTTCCTTATGTAAATAACAAGGGTCTAGCTGTCGAGACAGTTAACTCTAAAAGACAAAAGAGGAACATTAATTACATAATGTAATTAATTCAAAATATTGTTATATTTAACGCCTTATATACATTATCTTCATAAAATTGAAAGTTAATCATAATTAAATCATTAAATGTCTGTGAGTACGGTAGTTAACTAACTGTGAATATTTTACTAAAAGTTAAATATTTATAGGATCTTTAATGTAATTTCTTGAATATTAAGAGAACCATATTTTAGTGCTAATGTCAGTCAGAATAATTGATAATGACAATATTTAGCTACAATTTTTATTTTATTTGCAGTGAACCCCGGGTTAATCTAATTTTATAAACATAAATTGCCATCTTATATATTTTGTTGATATTTTAATAAGTATTAATGACTGTGATAAGTTCGGCACGTTCTTCGTTCTTGGTGAAATTGGTGGCGTATATTTCGTAATTTGTTGTTGATATCGTCGTGTCAAAAGTAATTATTTTCATGCAGATTTGGTTTACGGCAATCAATGTATCTATCCAGAATTATTGTAGTATGCTTTTTATTTAACATAGCTTATTTTATCAAAAAACTTCCAAATTATAAGCTCAAAGATACAACTCTGTAGCAATAAATTGTAAAGCTTCGGACTTTACAGGTTATTTAAAAGAGCTAACTTCTAAGTATAATATTACAGACACTAGCTATTCCAACACACTTTTGTTCTGTCGTAAACTGTATTTTAAGTAATTATGTTTCTTGCAGTATGATTTTATTTTTACTTGACTTGTAATATGCAGCCTTTGTTGTTTCTTTAAACTTATTTTGGCAAGGGAAGAGAAATATTACATACTTCTTAAATAACAAGCATTTTAAATAATATTTATTTCACGCACTTATCTAAAAAAGTGTGCAAAATATTTCACTGGTGAAATGTTATTTGTGTAGTACCTACATATTGTATTGTAAAATATTAATAATTGACGTGGGCGTGGTTTCTTTTACTGGCTCATATAAACGCCTAGTTTCTGAGTTTTTGACAGGAGTTTATCTTTTCAATAGTGTCGTTGATTGGTTAGATGTTTGATCCACTAAATGGCCGTCTATTGAGACTTTTTGTGCAAGTGAGACAGTTAAAATAATTTAAACAGGTATTGATCCTGCATATTGTTTTATTTTCTATTTTTAATTTTTTCGTTTCGTATTTACGTCTTAAAAAAATACTAATTTTTTCGATTAGCCATTGGGTATAGAGGTCTGATTTATTCGTAAAATCGTATTGATTATGAAGGGTTTACAAGGTAAAACATTTTACAAAAAAACATGGGTAAAACGTTTTTGGGATAGAACAAAAGGTGGACATTTCAGCTTTTATCTATTTATTTAAAGTTTGTAGCAAAAAAAATTGTAACCTTTACGTACTAATTTTAATTTAAGAAAAACTGGACCGATTTTGCAAATTTTTATTGTTTAAATTATTTCAGTTCAGGGAGGGTTTAATCGGTAAGTAATTTTAGAAAAATTGCGGGAAAATATTAATTGTATAGATGCATAGACCATCGTGTCGAGACGACTTTCGGGACAACTATAAAACCTTAATGATTTTTCGAAGTCTCAGATATTCAACAGATAAGAAAAACTTTATCGTTCACTATCCGTCTTTGTCAAAACGAAACTTAGCACAAAATACGCATTATCAAAACGCATTCAAAATTCGATACTTACTTATTCTGGAACACAGCCGAGTGATGTCATACGAGTCTAAAAAGAAATACATTCTTACCTTAAAACCTTTCCCTGATATGAAGGGTGGCGTGTACGCCTACTGCGTAAAAACAAGTGCGGAGTGAGTCCATCCTCCCGTTATATACCGAGGCGACAAGACGTCAGTGATACGAAATGCCTATCAGCACGGCGTATGGGTTATTTGTTTTATTTCTCGACAGATCTAAATATAGAGCTGTACGTTTGTTTGATTTATTTCTGCTACTATTTATTGTGCGCAGGTCAAAAGATCGTAGAAAATTTTGAGAACACTTAAAATACCTTTGTCTTAGCTGTAGTGTAGGCTATACTTAATCTGTACAAAAAAAACTGACGTAAACAAAACAAGTATATAATTACTTTTTAATGTCTACTTATACTATTCCTCTTTGACATCTCTAACAATCTCTAATTTAGTAGAAATTTAAAACTATTTTATTTAAAAACGGCCCCGGTATTCAAATATCAAACCTTGATCTTGCACGAGTAATGACCCTGGGTAACCTTTACAATCTGCCATATAGCACAGCTTACATAATTTAGTGGGTGATAACTGATAAGGAAAATGCTCTTGAAATATTGAACTTCGTTGAACCCTCGATATAATTCAATGCAAATAGTAACTTTATCAATTTTGCATACCATGTACCAGTAGGCAGCTTTTTAATCTTCATAACTTATATGTAAGGTTATTTATTAAGATTTTCGACGATTATATAGTAAATAATAACACAATTGGGTTTCTGGAAAAAACAAAATTTTTATTTTAATCAAAATATGTGGATCCACATAACATAAAGCTTTAATTACTACATTTAAATTATAACAAAATTTTACCTGGAAAAAACAAAGAAACGACATTTAGTGTTATTAAATTAACAATCGCCGAAATCAATGATAATACTTTCTAGTTTTTAGTCCATTCGGCCATCTTTTCTTTTCATAGATTACATAGAAGTCGTAGAGCAGAAGGATCTGTCAAATAATCATCTAAATAGCGACAAAATGCAAATAAAGAAAAATATGTACATTTTTCTGTACATCTCCCCCCCCCCCCCCCCCAAAGAAAATATAATCAGGTGTTTAGTCACGCAAACTCTCAGACTAGATGCCATCAGGAGCTGGGGTTAGTTTTGAGATGTGAAAAAATTTGACTCCGACTTCTTATGATCAGTATTTATCTTATGGATTGTATTTGATATTTTTTCTATAATTTGATAAGGTCCGAGTTTCAATTCATCCAGTTTTTTTCTATTAAGTTTGTTACCATTCTCCACAAAGACAATATCACCAACTTTAAAGTCTATGCATATTCGATTCTTATCATAGATTTCTTTGTTGTAATTATGTGATTTTATTGTGTTTTCTAAAGCTTTTTGCCTGTCTTTTATTAAATCATTCTCAGTCTTTTTAAGCTTCATCTCATTCGGCAAAAGAGATACATCTGTGCCATATAGTAGGTAGGTAGTAAACTATAATGAGACGAGTGTTTCGTCTCATTATAGTTTTTTACACAGTTTTGAGCAATGGTTGTCCATGCAAATTTTTTAACATTTTCATTTGCTTTGCATCGGATTTTGTTGACTAATGTCGGATTAAGTCTTTCATTTAGACCATTTGAGTAAGGCGAGTTAACTGCTGTAAAGATTATATAGATATTTTCCTGGTCCGAAAATCCTTTAAATTCTTTAGAATTAATACCTGGATACTGATCCGATAGAATCAATTCAATATTATGAATATCTCCACAGTTTTTTATGAGTTTGATGAAGTCATTTGAGTTTTGTGTACTTGAAGTTAAAATATGTGCATACCTAGTAAAATGGTCCACTAGCAGATGTAAATACTTCTTCGTCGACCGTGTACCTCCAAAGCCTCCAATTGTATCAATAGAACATATTTGAAACGGTTTTGTGGCAGGTCCCAAATGTGACATTAATCCATATTTGTTCTGTCCTCTTGATTTGTTTTTTATACACACTAAGCAATTTTCACAAATTCTTTTTATGTTCTTTGTGATGTTCTCCGCTGTATACAATGAACTAATCATACTTTGCATCTGCCTAATTCCTAAGTGACCCATGTCTTTATGTATTTTATTTATGAATTTTATGCTAAATTTTTCAGATAAAATTATTTTGTCTTTGTTCTTTACTCTCTTATAATATATGTTGTCTTTTGATATTAATTTATCTTTCTTGCACTGTATATTTTCATTTTTTTCTTGATCTTCTAAGATTTCTTGTAGTTTTATTGTGTTTACTATTTTTAATTGTTCATCTTGATTTTCATTTGGTCCAAGGACAGGGTTTCTACTCAGACAATCAGCTTCAATGTTATATCTGCCGGGCGAGTACTTAATTTGGAAATCTTATTGTGATAGATAGAATATAAGTTCACCCAATTCCTCATCTGTCCTTGATTTAATGTTCATAGTTTCTAACGGTTTGTGGTCAGTAAATACAGTAAATTTTCTACCTATCAATAAATGCTGCCAATACTTAACACATTCCTTAATCGCTAGGCATTCCAGATATATTGCTTTCTTCCTTTTTTGAACTTCATTTAGTTTTTTAGAGAAGTATGCAACAGGTTTTTCTTCATTATTGTCTTGTGGCTGCTTCAAGACTGCTCCCAGTCCCTGTATACTGGCATCTGTATATATGTGAATAGGGAGATTAGGATCAAAGGTTGTTAATATTGGTTGAGAACATAAAATTTGTTTCATTTCATCGAATGACTGTTGACATTTTTCAGTCCAGTTAAATATTTGTCCTTTTCTCAAAAGATTTTGCAAAGGCTCTAGTTTTATTGCTATATTTGGCACATACTTATGGTAAAAGTTTATTTTCCCTAAAAATTGCCTTACCTGTTTCTGTGTTTTTGGAATTGGGAAATTTTGTATTGATATCAAATTATCCTTCAGCGGTCTGACTGAGTTATTCTGTATTATATGACCCAAGTATTTGACTGATTGTGCTGCAAACATACATTTAGAAAATTTGAGTTTCAGGCCTTCATTTTTTATGGCTTCAAATAATTGTTTTAGGTGTCTTATATGGTCTAAAAATGTTTTTGAAAATACTAATAAGTCATCTATAAAACTTACTGCAAATTCTCCTAGCTTATTTTTTCGTATAATGTTACACATTATTCTTTGAAAAATGGCCGGTGCTGTCTTTAGACCGAACGGCAAACAGGTCCATTGGTAGTGGCCCTCCTGTGTGACGAATGCAGTTTTGTATCTGTCAGTAATACGCAATGGTATGGACCAGAAAGCGGAGTTCAAATCTAGCGTAGAGAAAAATTTGCAGTCTCTTGTTTTCACTATAAGGTCTTCAATAAGAGGGAATGGTTGCGATTGCGGAACAACTATCTTATTAAGTTCTCGGAAATCTATGCATAATCTGGACTTTTTATTTTCATCTCTTTTGTAAGCGAGTGTAACAGGTGCTGAAAAAGGGCTATATGATTCCTCGATTATATTTTTTTCCAATAACTTGGCAACCTGTTTTTCTATTTCCTTCTTATCTTGAATAGTGCAACGATATGATCTTTTACTGCAATATTTTTCCACTTGTAAATCGATGTGTGCCTCATAACCCGTTACTCTCCCTATGTCATATTTATCTTTTGCAAAAACAGATTTATATTTTGATATCAACTCCTCAATCTGTGCTTGATCCTTGAAATCTAGATGATTTGTGTAAATTTGAAAGTTTTCTTCACATAAGTGTTCATTAAAGTTTATTATATTTGAATAATTTTTTTCTTCAAAAAACCGTTGAATTTTAGAACCAGGCAGTTTCTGATGTACTTTCAAATTTTCATCTTGACACAAGTAAAATTCTTTTATGCAGTCTAGTCTTATTAAAAAGTCATAGTCAAAATTATTTCTGTCTATCACAAAAACATTCATTTCCTTTTCCATATCAAAAATGTTTATTTTAACTTTGATTATGCCGTTCGCTTTTTTAACGCCATTGATTGTTTTCAAATTAGCATTGTTACTAAAGTTAGGATCTTTATTATTTATCTTTAATAACTTAAAGAACTGTAAACTGTTCATGCTTTTTAACGACTTTTAAGGATAAATTTCAACAAACTATGAATTACATCTTCCATAAAATGTTATCAGGTACTTATTATTATTATTTTTACTAATTCCCAGAATAATTTTGTTAATTTAAATTTAAATTTAATTTTCTGTTATTTTTTGATGTAATTCGTTAAGAATTCCCCCATAGCACAGGCTGCGCCTAGTTTGGGGGACTGCCACTTTTTAAAACATTTTGTTAAAATTAAGTTATGACAATAAAGATTTGTATTTGTATTTGTACATACAAATACAAATACAAATCCTTGTTAATTCTGTCTGTTATAAAGTCTGGCAAGCCCGCAGCTATTATATCAATTAATGTCCCTTCATCAATTGTTTTTCTTACTTCTAGCAATAGTTTTTCTTTTCTTACAGCATAGTCCAACAAAGAGCCTGATTGATACATAAAAGACAATGCATACTTGCTTGTTGACCAACCTTTAATGGCATAGGTTTGTAAAAAACTTGATTTCCATTCGGACCACTCTAATTGTAAGCTATGTTTAATCATCATGGCGGCATACCAATCTGAGCAAGATTTTTCAAGAAATAATCTGAAAATTTCAATTTTCTCATCTTCGTTTACTATTTCAAACCTTTCACATTCCTTTTCAAATGTCTCCATCCAATATGATGCACTAATTGTATTTCGTCCATCAAACTTTTCATAACGAATTTGTCAGCCAGTTTTTTCGTACATTGTTTTTCTTTTCTTTCCTGACTTTCTATCAATTTTTCCAAAATCTTTACAATTGGGTCGACTTCTGTTACTTTTGTATTGGTTTTAGCAAATTGTTCTTGACTTATCTCCTCGAGAAATTGGTCCTGGAAAATCATATTGTTATTTATCCTCATCCACATAAGTTTTCAAAATGTCCTCCGTAGTTTTTATCCAGACATTTCTGGATTGGTGTCTTCTTTTCAGTGTATTTTTCACTGTACTAAAGGTTTTACTGGCTTGTATATGTTTGTGGAGTGACACTGCTTGATATTCTTCAGGAATTAGAAAAATCCTGTCATCTTGTGTACTGATTGAGGTTATGGCAATGTGGTTCGACTTTCCGTCTGATGTTGGTTTTACTTGGAATGCGAATTTCAATCTTTCCATATTTTCTTTTCTTGACAATAAATGTCGTTTTGTAAGGTTATATATTAAGATTTTCGACGATTATGTAGTAAATAATAACACAATTGGGTTTCTGGAAAAAACAAAGTTTTTATTTTAATCAAAATATGTGGATCCACATAACATAAAGCTTTAATTGTTACATTTAAATTATAACAAAATCTTACCTGGAAAAAACAAAGAAACGACATTTAGTGTTATTAAATTAACAATCGCCGAAATCAATGATAATACATACTTTCTAGTTTTTAGTCCATTCGGCCATCTTTTCTTTTCATAGATTACATAGAAGTCGTAGAGCAGAAGGATCTGTCAAATAATCATCTAAATAGCGGCAAAATGCAAATAAAGAAAAATACATTTTTCTTTACAAAATAAAATTCTCGTGTCACAATGTTAGTAACTGCACTCCTCTGAAACGGCTTAACTGATTTTTACCAAATTTTACATGCATATTCAGTAGGTCTGAGAATCGGCTACTGGGTACTTTTTATATTGATAAGTGTATTTGTTGAATAAATAATAGTAAATTATTACAACTCGAGACTGACAGCGACCATTGTTTGTGCGACGGGATAGCGATGGACGTTGCCATGGTGCCAATATACTTATTTAGTCACTGCAATAAAATAATTTATTGAAAATCGAAATATTTATATGGCAAAACAACGTTTGCCGGGACAGCTAGTTATTTATATATTTCTTAAGATGTAATATTTGCAGTTCTTAAACTTTTTATACTGCAGAAGTATTTTTTTTGGAGCTAATAGAGTACCATATAGATCCGTAATAGTAGGTATGCGTTAAAATATGTTAAGAGACAGAAGTTATGAGACTGATTGAGGCTCAAAAGCAACTTTTAGCTAAGTACAGTCACAATACAATGCAATATAATTTCGCACAAGGGAAACACTTAATAGAAAATGTTTGTTTATTTAACTGTTTATGATGGCAATCTTGAAGTCTATATTGTATTTACTTTTCCATGATTCTGAAAACCACTATTCTAAATTCAGAAGATTCGTTTACATATTCTTGAATCTTGATACAATATGTGACCAGATTGTGTGTGTCTTAATGTGTCTTATTCAATAATATATGTTTAACGATAATGTGAAATTAACTTAAACCTAAAAGAATTGTATCTAGTAAAAGGTATATTATATTGTACAAACTATAAAGGGGCAACCTAACTACTGTAATATAATAATGTTGTCATTACTGTCTTAGCTTTACCTACAATGCACGTCTATTAACTTCATGTGTGTTACGCTGCAAGAATAGACTCAGCTATGCAAATATTTAAGAGGAAGTAGTGCTGGTGACACAGGAAGATATTATTATGTTATGTTTGCACGACCGCCGACATAGTCAATGCTGGTGCATTGACTATGTCTAACTGTCTACTAAGAATGGTTTCTTCGACCTTATCACTTGGGAATACAGTTCAGAATTGGTACAACTGATATTTCTATGAGTGTACACACAATATCAACTGCAAGCAGCAATAACTCGGCACTAAGCAGCCCTCGGAAATTCCTAGACTTGTGATAATGACGTTACACCTGGCGCCTCATGATTGCATTGTTTGATCAATAGAAGTTAAGATTAACTAATTTGACCAAAAAAAGAAATAACCATAGTTCATACAGCATTTTTTTTCATATGATAGTATAGTTCTCTATTGTTTAAATTTTAAGCTATTGCATATAACGTGGGCTTTGAGCGCGGCGACCGAAACAAGAAATTCCGTAACGAAAACAAACCTGTCACTCCGACCAGCACAGCGTTGCCGTGCACCGGCACCGTGTGTGCGCGTAACTAGACGTATGCGAATTATAATTGCATAAGTTGATAAAAAATGCTATGCAATAGCTTTACCCGCGGCAGTCCCCGAGTGCTAAAAGTATTCCTATTTTCTACTAAAATTAATTGAGTTATTGTATTTAATTTCTAGGTTCTATTTGGGTAAACCCTATAAAATTGTCTACTAGAAACTCCTCGTTTCGGTGGCCGACTCACGGGCTCTTCTCCATGTGGAATCTAATAAGCTTACTGGGAAAATAAGAAATTGGGAAGACGTGTGAAACTTACTAACGCACTCAGAAGCGAACATTAATTATTAACATTAATTAACATAAGCCCCATATATTATTTATCAAACTCTTCATTAAAGTGAAGTTTAATTATCATTAAATGTCTCTGAGTGCAGCGACGGCTTGTCCTTTTGTTTTTATGCACCTAGTCTGCAATAAAAACCCAGTGGACCTCTTTTTATATAATGGCTTGTAACAATAAATATCGAGAGTTCTCTCGAAATTTTTGTTCGAAGCATACCAAGTCTTACTTAGGTAATGTAGCTAATAGTGAGACATTTACGTTCAGAAGTTATGACACGTTATCAGAACAAGGTTCCGTCATTTCTGCGGGCTTCTAAAGAACGATCTCAAGGCTGGCCTTAGCCTGAATAATTGTAGCCAGTAACAAAACAAAACAGATTTTGTAATTCATGCTATGGAGTATCGTCCTTAAGAAATGGTAAAAAAGGAAAGAAAAAACTAGAAAGAAGTCTGAAATTAGAAGTTGCAGTTTAATAATAATAAACACTAAACTTTCGAATATGAAACTGAAAGAGCCTCTTGTTATTTGTTAACTAAAATATACATTGTTCTATAAATCTCGTAAATATATATATAAATTTATATTTACGAGATTATATATATAAATAAATAAATAAATATTAAATAAATATTATATATATATATATATATATATATATATATATATATATATATATATATATATATATATATATATATATATATATATATATATATATATATATATATATATATATAATAAATCTCGTATATTTTACATAATATGATAAAACTCTTCTACGAAAAGATGATTAACATCAGTATTCAGTAACAGTGACGAGGTGGTAATTGTTGAAGTCAATATTTAAAGTACGGTAGCAATCATCCAAAAGTAATTTCCACAAACCAACCACATACTAATTGGCATACTTTATACCAGAATAGTCTTTTGTGACATAAAGTTTGTGGAACAAAGATTGACTGCAAGATTTTCAATCCTATATCGACTGTGTTTTTAATATTGTAAAAATTATAGAGGACCAAACCATTTTTAACCAAACAAAATGGATTGGTCAACATTGTTTTGCTTTGGTAAGTTCTTTAACGTTTAGCAATGAGTTGTCTTGAAGGGTCTAATTAATAAAATATTTATTCCATTCTTAAATGAATCCTTGTTGCTGTTTTTGTTACACGTTGGAAAATGTACCATCGAGAAAATTGATTCCTAGGCAGTTGACAGACCAACGTCATTTGGTAATTGGTTGGATCATGTCAATTCAATGTTAATTGTGATCGACGGCTGGGTTTGACGTAACGCGACCAAACTACGTAGGTCCCCCATCTGCCTAGGGATTCCTAGGCTTCTCTGATAGTACTAAAACGTAGAATACTTATAGAGTTATATTGGTAGGGCCTTAAAAATATTATTGTTATTGCTTTAAAAAAGGTTTTCTTTTCTTTTCTGAAAGTAAACGTGTTTGTCTCTACAAAATTACCAAAGCTTAAACGTGATGAATGATAAACGGTTTTTACGCTGTTTTTGTTAAAAATAAGGTTTGACGTAGTTGCAGATAATTTTCAGAAGTGAAATGTAGAAAAATACGAGTACTTGAGCCAAGTCCTAAAAGTTGGAAAGTAACTGTTATGTTCTTCTTGCATATTTAATCTAACCTTAAAATTGAGTGAAGGGGATCACTCAATTTTAAGGTTTTTTTTATTGAAATTGATTTTAAATAAAGACCAATTTATAAACCTTTTAATTTTAATGTGGCTGCAAGGAAAAGAGCTCTGTCTAGTCGGCATGGTACGATTTATCTAATAGGTAGACCCTGGTTAATGACATAATACTATAGTAGAAAAACAAACCAAGCAGAAATATGAAGATACTAAATGACGCCAGCAACTTCATTTCGCCAAAATTCGTTTATCACGTACTTAATACCCTTTTTCGGGATAAAAAGTATTCTATATAATTTGGTTTGGAGATATATACCAAATTTCTGCAAAATTGGTTCAGCGTTTTAGGCATGAAAAGGTATCAGACAGACATACTTTCACATTTATAAAACGAGTATGGATATTGGAATCGTTCTTGTTATTATTAGAAGTTCTTTCTTTAGTTTTATTTAGACTTGGCCACGCATTACAGTGGCACACGAAAAACGTTTTCTGTTCAAATATTGTTGTGTGACGCGACCCCCCAATACAACGGCTAGAGCCAATAACAAACATGTACAGTCAACATAGGCTTTTGTGAATTATGTCCTTATCGACTTGACAGTGAGGAATTTTTTTCCAGAACTTATTTACTATTATGATTATTATCAACATGATACGACTACGATGAAAGTAAATACATGGTTATAGCAACTATGGCCCATTTGTAAGCGCCATCTTAACTTTAACCACGAATATTTTTACGCCCTTACAAGTGATTGAATATTAGAACTTTTGATGAGAGATATGCGTTCCAACAAATTTCTGCAATTATAAAATATAAGCGTAACAACGGACGAATAGCTATACCCACATTACGCGCTTTCGTCTTCAAAATAGCTTTATCCACATTGTGCCTTTTTTTGTTCAACAAGGGCATGCGTTATAGCGCAGTCAACAGCGAAGGTGTGGCATGCCCGTGACGCGCGTCAAAATCCACCCGTGTTGAAAGAAAAGTGTCATAGCGCGCGCTACGATTTCAACGCGCGTTACGGGCATGCCTCACGTTCGCTGTTGACAGCGCTATAAGGCATGCCCTTGATGAACAGAAAAAGGTACAAAGTGGACAAAGCTAATTTTCGTAATTTTCTTTCATTCAACTTGAATGCGTCAACGAACGCAACGCCAACATTGTCATTTTTGAAGTTTTGGATACGGTCAGAGGGCATGCGTCGCGGGCTTGCCTCACGTTCGCTGTTGACTGCGCTATAACGCATGCCATTGGTGAACAGAAAAAGGCACAGTGTGGACAAAGCTAATAATATAGGCTGACATGATGATGACGAAGCGTAACAAAATCTATCTGTGTTTAATATACATAATATTATAGCTGGTTCCTTCTACTACTATGCAGCCAGAATATTGTGTAGGAGCTGAAAAAGAAGAGCAGCTGTTTCACAAAAAAAAAAATATTGTATGTAGATATGACCATATTATAATAAAATATAATTATTATGTATTACATTTGTTCTACACCAAAGTAAGTTAAGTGTATTTCATAGGCCATATTCAGAGAATTTTTTCTTGTAACTTTTTTGCGCCTTGTAAAAATAATAAGCAATTCTGATTTAATATTTATCCAGCACCTGTAAAATATAAAAAGCAATATTACACATTAATCGTAAGTAATATAATTTTGAATACTGTGGTTTTGTGTAGAATATTTTTGTGTCGAATTGTCGATGATTCTGTATTAGATCTTTTAACATTTATAGTAAAGTAGATGACACCCGCAACTCCGTTGCGCCAAAACTCGTTTATCGCGCGGGAACCGTGCATTTTTCTGGGATGAAAAGTATTCTATGTCCTTTCCTGGGACTCAAAGTATCTACATGACTTTCAGACAAATCGGTTTAGCGGTTTGGACGTGAAGAGGTAATAGACAAACAGACAGACAGACAGACAGACGGACAGACAGATAGACACACATTCGCTTTTATAATATTAAGTATGGAAGAGACATTTTGTTATTTTCATTTTCGTAAATATATTGAGCGCGATGCCCACGTTTCTTACAGTAAATAATTAATTTAATTAACTTATGAGTTACTAGAGGACGCCCGCAACTCCGTTGCGCCAAAATTTGTTTATCGCGCCAGAACTGTACATTTTTTCCGGGATAAAAACTATCCTATGTCCTTTCCCGGAACTCGAGGTATCTCCATACCAAATTTCAGCAAAATCGGTTCAGCGGTTCAAGCGTGAAGAGGTAACAGACAGACAGACAGACACACTTTCGCATTTATAATATTATTATGGATATGGATATTATGGAATTATGGATGACCAAAACAGATAATAGTATGAGATGAATTTTTTCAAATTTAAATTAAAAACATTTTAAATTTTTAAAAACAAAATATATGTTTACAGTTAAGCGCGAAAATCGCCTATCACGTACCGACAATCCCTTTTTAAAACAAATCCCTGGAATTTTTTGAACTAAATTGAAATGAAAAACGAACGGAAAAAACGAAATGTGCTTCAGCATCGCGGAATTGTCAGCAAATGCACTTTGATATAAGAACGACGTTTTTGATGAATCATAAAACTTTATCTGTTGTAAGTCCATTCCCAGAATATCAAACTGTGCTTATAATTATATTTCACACACATTTACTATGATATCTAATACTAGAGGCAGGGGCGTAGCTACCGTCGTATCTGCCGTGTCAATTTTACGGGGCCACCAGGCCATGGGGGCTTCCAACGTGCGTAAGTTACGTTTTCTGAGGGACACTTTGTTTTTGTAGGGTGGCCCATCAAGGGACTTCTGCGACTATAGCTATAGTAACACGATTGATAGTTGTAAAAGAATCCGGAATAAAGAAAATAAGTTTTTTAATGTTTTTTTAAATAGATTATAGTAACCTGCCGCACTCAGAGTGGAACATTAATTACTTAAATGTAGTTAATTCAAAATTTTGACATAAGCCCCATACGTTATAATATTATGTCAAACTCTTCATTAAATAGGAGGTTAATCATAATTAAATGTCTCTGAGTACGGCGGTAAGATTCTCATACAGACCTAGTTTATTTTGCTTTATCAGTAATGTAGGGGTACCACAAGCGATTCTAAGTTAGAACTTAGAATGTAAGTAGTTAGAACTACTTACATATCAATAAGGATTCCAAGAGTGTTTATCAATAAACAATTAAAATGTTAACCTTAAAACAAAATTTTAGGTAATCTGACTATATTAAATCCTTTATGAATGTACACTTCAAAATCATTTCCTGTCTTACAACTAACTTTAGTAGGTATTCGTATTTAAATCACGTATGTGTCGCAATAAAATTTGCTGATCAGGTTATATAAACAAAGGAAAATCAAATTACACTCAATGTTATTAATGAAATATGTTGCGTACCTTTTGGTTCTGTTTATTCGATTCATCAGTGCAATTACCTTATCTGTCGTTTATGTAAATCTCGAAAGATTATAATTATATCTAAGTAAAGGACAACAAGTGACAAATTGTGTGACAGCTGCAAGTGTTTGTGTATGTGTGGATCAATTACTGAAACTTAATAATAGCTATTTCCTCTTGCCGAAACAAAAAACAGGTAGGAATAGTACTGCAGTTAAATTTTGTTTTTTATTCAAATCTACAACTTTTTTGCTAGCCCTACGGACATAAACCTAAAAGTCATAAAAAATAATTACTTGGGACCAATCACCAGATGAAAAAGTGTTAAAAATTCATATCAAATATACACGCACTGGCAAAATTAGCGGAACATAGGTAAAAAGGGCCACAACTTGAATTCAAGTGGGTCGGGCTGTGTGAAATCCTTTTTTATAGTTTCTAAGCTCATGTAAGAAATAAAATATTGAACAAAACTGGCAAGTTGACAGATTTTTATTGCAATTATGCCCTACTAAGTGTTTTTCGATGATTGACGTTGTAAGTGTTTCTGATAAGAATGGCGTTTTTAGCGGGGTGCCAGGTATGCCAGCTCATTTGATTGTTTGGTTTTTGGAAGAACACATTGCTTAGATACAAAATTAGTGATTTTCCAGCATCTACGACAGCTAGGGCTGTAACCACGATAGAGAAAGGTCACACCTACCGTTCGGTCAGTCAGGCCTTAGGTGTGTCGGCTTCCGTGGTCCATCGCAACTTTCGACGCTACAGAGAGACTGGATCTTACGTTCGGAGACGAGAACAAGGCAGATATTGGGTGGCAATGGTTCAGGATGACCGGTTTGTAAGGGTACAAGCCTTAAGAAATCGACCTCAAACTGCTTTGCAGAGACGAAATCTGTCGGAACAGGTCCGAGATGTACGGGTAAGTGATTGTACAGTAAGAAGAAGACTCAAAGAAGTTAAATTAAACTCAAAGGTCAGCAAGGGCACCAAAACTTGAGACAGGACAGCAAAGAGCCAGGCTAAGATTTGCGCGTGAAATCGTGTGCTGTACAGTGATGGGAGCAAATTCTGTGTAAATTTTGTTGACAGGCGATAAAGAATGTGAATAAATCGTAAGGAACGCTATAGACCATCAAACTTAACGGAAACAGTGGCCTATCATGCAGGCTTCGTAATGGTTTGCGGTGGCATATGATTTGGAGCCCGCACAGAGCTGATGATTGTTAATGATGGTACTTTGACAGTACAGGGCTATAGCACAGACATCCTAGAACTGCATGTTGTGCCTTTTACACAGTTTTAGGCAGTAACTTCAATTGTATGCGCGTCCATAGAGTAAAAAATCGGGCATTATTACCTAAATGATGCTGGCGTAGCCTGGCTCCAGGTGGAGAGGTCAGCACGGTCTACGGATGTGGATCCGATTGAAGACGCGTGGCACATCAATGGGTGAACGGTACGAGTTAAAACTCCAGCTCCAAAATGTGTTCAGGAGCTCGAGTTGGCGCTACTGGAGGAGTAGAAGAATGTCCCACAGGAAATGATTGACAATCAAAATGCAAGCATGTAATGGCGTATCCAGACACTCTTGAGATCCATAGAAGGCATTACACGCTTTTAACATGGCATTTCTTAAGTGAAAATGAAGAATTTAACTTAAAAACTTACTACTGAAATTTCAAAGGTTTTTCTTAATTTTTGATTTTTGCAGATTTTTTCTATTTTACACGTTTTTATGTCCTAAATTTATATGACTTTTATTTTTTAATCATCAATTATTAAATTAATAAATAAATATATGAAAAACAGCGAATAATTTTCAAAAAAAAATTAATTTTGTTATGTTCCTCTAATTTTGCCGGTGTGTTTAGTTAAAAAAACACACTTTTTTATTATCTTTTCAAAAAATTTTCCCAGTGTCAATAGTCTTAAAACGTATGCAAAGTTTCGAATTAATTAGACTACTGGAGATAGGTTTAAAGATCGTGTTCAAAGATTCCGTTACATATACAGGATGTAACAAAACAAAGTGATAATACTTTAGGCTGTGTAGGTATGTGTTCCTTGTAGAGAGTTCACTGTGAAAGTAGCAGCGCTGAATGACCAATTTTTTTTTTCACTTTTGTATAGGGAAACTCGTGACGCTTAGGCGCTTGGCCATACAAAAGTGAAAAAAAAGGTCTTTCAGCGCTGCTACTTTCACAGTGAATTCTCTACAAGGAACACATACACACCCTAAAGTATTACCTATCACTTTGTTTTGTTACACCCTGTATACAGCTCGGGCTTATAAGCGTGTTAAATATTAATATAACTTTATGTTCCTCATGTACAAAATTTTAGCCAACCCTCATTTTAACATTTCATCCGGTAAACAATCTATTAGTAACTATTATTTAACCTTAGGTATCTATTGCGGGTCATAGGTGGTCGATATCAGAGACTTTGTTTCTTTCCACATTACAGGCTAGCGAACTTTGTGTTGCAGCTGCACTTTAATATTATAGTAATAACTAGCGACCCGCCCCGGCGTCGCACGTGTATAAAATATATAGCCACTGAAAAAATGATTAAAATCGATAGCCTATGATCCTTCACGTGGTCTACTTCTTATCTGTGCCAAATAACATAAAAATTGCTCCAGTAGTTCGCGAGATAAGCCCTTTCAAACAATTTCCCCCTTTTTTCCACATTCTCCTATAAGTCTTAGCGTGACAAAATATAGCCTATAGCCTTCCTTAAAGAATGGGCTATCTAACACTGAAAGAATTTTTCAAATCGGACCAGTAGTTCCTGAGATTAGCGCGTTCAAGTTAGCCCTTTCAAATAATTTTCCCCGTTTTTTCCACAGTTTCCTCTATTTCTTCGTCCCTATTAGTCTTAGCGTGATAAGATATAGCCTATAACCTTCCTCGATAAATGGGCTTTCTAACACTGAAAGAATCATCAAAATCCGTTGCGTAGTTTAAAGATTAAAGGGAACAAAGGGGCATGAGGGAAAAAAAGCGACTTTGTTTTATAATAAGTATAGATTGTAGAGTCTTATAATAGCCGGCTTACATTATTCAATCCAGTGATCCAAATTCTCATCCAATCCAGCGCTTTTTTGCTAAATTGCATTCCAGTGTATTCTAGTGTAAGTGCCCGTTTACATTATTCCAATTGCAATAGTAATCCAGCGTTGGATTGGATCACAGGATTTAAATTATCTAAACCGGCCATTAATAATTATCAACGCTATAACTGCTAATATACTTAGTCTAGATTAATTTAGGAATTAAATCGGCAATTCGGTACTTATGTTGTAGGCAGTCCTTATTTTTTTTTTTAACTAGATGCAAAGAGTCTAAAAGTGAAAAAACTTGTATTGTTAACAATTTTTACACAGTAATATTTTGCATTATTAGTTAGGGTGGGTTGGTAGGTATAGTTTGAATATAAATTTGTAGAAACTAAATAATATACTTACATGAAAATCTAGAAGTTTCGTGAAAAATCTTATATTACACACTGACAGTAGCGTTCAAGGAATTATTCTTTAATGATTAGGTTCAGGAAACATGAACATTTATATATATAGACAACGCAGCACAAAGATCACACGTCTGACTAGGTAAGATGCAAATCAAAATGTTATTTTTAAAACTAATTTAAAATAAAAATATTTTATTGCTTGCTATATTATTATGGTCTATAGCAGGGGCTCCCAAACTGTACTCGTACCCAAGTGGGGCGTGGTACGCCAAGTGGGGCGCCGTGAGTCGATCCTCCATCATTTATCATTATCCATAACCACAAATATTTATAAAATAAAATTATAATAATATGAATAATACAAAGCAGGCATATGATTAAATATTTGTTTATTATTATTTACTTGCTATAAATGCTCATTGAATTATTTTTCTTTATTATTTATTCAGTGTGTAATAAATGTTTTCATACAAAGTACATAATTATTTTGTTTTTTATTCAAATCTACAACTTTTTTGCTAGCCCTGGACATAAACCTAAAAGTCATAAAAAATAATTACTTGGGAGTTGGGACCAATCGCCAGATGAAAAAATGTTAAAAATTCATATCTGGTCATTGGTCCCACTGGGCCAAAAAACCTTGGGACGAAACACTAGAGTACTCCTACCTATATTCTATAATTATTAAAGGTGTTTACTTGTGTATATTTTTGTAATAGTTAGGTAAAGCGTGACAAAATATTGATTTGTAAGTGCGCCGCAGGCTGAAAAAGATTGGGAACCCCTAGTCTTTAGTCTATACCTATCCTAATTCCTAAGTAAATTATCATATTTTTATACTGCCTTTAAATAGCAAAAATTCATCGCAAATAAAACAAAGCACGTACAATTTGGATATCTTAATTTGCATTAAATATGTTATGTCATTTGTCAACAAAATTAGGCTAAAGCTTTGCAGGATATGAGTAACAAAACTAAATATTTTTCTTTGTTAATTGTCTTTCTAATTACGATAGTTTTGTTTGTGTAGATATTCCGATTTCCGATGTACGGCCAGTTAGAATGACTCAGTTTGTTAATGTCATTTCGTTTAAGTAGTAAGTTCTACTTATTAGTAATTAGTGAAAGATGTTTAGGGGGAGGAAGAATATTGGCTTTCTACACCACAACTTTACTCTACGTGCTCTTGACAGGTGGGTGCATTTTTTCACCTTTGCGTTTACTATTTTTAAGTCCTACTTAGATTTCATGTGTGATGTGTTTGTGTTTTTGAAATGTGATATTGTGATGTAGAAGTATTAACATCTACTTTTGTGTTCGTCATTTAATTTAACTCAATGAAAATACATGTTTTATGAATGTTGATGACTTACGTTTTAATTCTATTTTATGGAGGTACACTTGTTTTGTTTATTAGGTTTTTTTACTTACTTTAATAGCTATGTTTTAACTTTTAGGCTAGACGCATACACACGGAATTTCCTAATGTGGAATTTCAATTTTGCGCTTGTCTAACGGAATTCCAAATCGAAATTCCACATTAGGAATCGCATAATATGGAAAACGTGTGTATGCGGCCAGTGTTGCCAACTGTTCAAAACATTTTCCCCCTAAACCAACTTCAGAACCCACTAAATTTCAACCAAAACTCCCCAAAAATTCAAAATATTCAAAAGTAAGTAATTAGGGTGTGTTCTACTAAGCACTCAAAACACTGAAATACACCTTCAACCGGTTTAAATAGCGATCGCAATCGTTTGGATCACGGTAAAAACGAAAAAAAGGCGGTCAATTATTTATTTAAAATTTAACCAACAAAAGTTACAAATTATAATATATTTTTATATTGTAGGTATAAAAAAACAATTCAACATTCCAGAAAATAAAAAAATCGTAAGCATTTATTATTAGTGTTAATGTTTATGTTAAATAATTTTATCATCCCAGGAGATGGACTAAAATTTACGCATGAACCATAATATTTTTGGTGCAAACTGAACCTCAACATCAATAAAAACGAATCTTATAGACTATAGTATGACAATAATATACTCTATAGAGTAAAGACTATAGAGGTCTTTTGTACGGCAGTTCCATCTAGTAGCTGTTGCAGTAATTTTCTTTATACAATTTATTGAAATCAGTACCAAACTCTTAGGTTGTTATTAAGAAAAAATACCCATTTTTCAAAAATTTTATCCCCAAAAATATCCCCAAAATATTTTACCCCCTAAAAAACCCACTCAATTTATTTTTTCCCACTAAATTTAGTGGGAAATCCCCATAGTTAGCAACACTGTATGCGGCCAGTTTTATGCTTCAGATTTTGAATATCTGCAGTTTGAATACTCCAAGTATTCAGTGTTAAGAAAAATATTACTTAAAAGTTTAAAATTATTTACTGATAAAAGGGTTAATCGAAAGAATTTCAAATAATGTTTAGCCCTCTAGCTCATACTTTGCCTCCGAATAAAATACTTCAACTGTAGGTGTGTAAATTGTAAAGTCACTGCATTCATGTTATAAAACGACAGGATTAATAATTATTGCGTTAAATTCGACTTATCGTGTGATAAATTAACAACGGATTAGTAATTTTCTGTATCTATATAACTTTGTCTGACCTTATGTTATGTATTACAAAACTGTTCGTCAATATGCCCTTCGATAATTCTAAATAAGGTTATCTGAGAAATCTAAACTTTTATTACTACTCCTTATCTCGGTTAATCTTGGAGAATTAGATATTTGGAGAATTACACTGAATGCATTATCTACTCGTATCTATAGTCTATAATCTATACACATACGTACCTTAGAGTCAATATAGTTCCAATAGTAGCTACCAACTGACAACTTTAGTTGATTTTAATACATTATTATTTATTTTCTATTTTTATTAAATTGGGTTGTGTCCACAATTAAAAGTCAAAGTACAATAATTCTATATTATAATTATATTCTACATTTGATTACAATGTGGCCAATAATTTCGAACATCGAAGGATTAAAAATGTCTCCGTTAACAGGTGAATTTAATTAATTACCTACTAACTATATTACTGTCCACACATTACAATGTTATTATTCAGTCTGTGTGTATTCCTAACACCTTTATGTCTTTGCGCAGCGTCATGGCCCCAAATAAAGATGAGCTGCCTTTGAATCAGCCGTTAGAAAAGATCAAGATGGAGACAGATTTGGAGAAGGCTATGGATCTAGCTGGTAAGTTCATATTTATTTTACTTATTAAGTTTTTTCATTTAAACACCTAAACTGTCGTATAAGTATAATCCGCGCGCGACCAGAATGGATGGAACCTTGTCGAAGTCAATCGAAAATGACAGTTTGCTAATGAAGCTATAGCGTTTGCAAAAATGTTCTGAATATTAATTTAAAAGCAAGTAATTATATGTACTTGCATGATAATAATAGGTAGTAAAAAAGTAATAGACCGATTCTGTATATTAAAGATATTAGAGAAAAAGTAATTTAAACCGATGCAGAAATTAAGGTTACACAAAATACAACACATAATATTATGTAGGTACATATTTTAGAATTAATGTTTGTCTGCTCGCTCTTTTTATTGAGACTAAGATTTATCATAGGGCTATTAAAAGACACAAAAATGTTTCATGGTTGTAATTCTTTTTAATAATTATATTTAGATATATTATTATATTTTGCAGTTATTCCATTTCACGTCATTTTTTTAAGTTTGCCGACGCTACTGTTGGCCAGCCGCGGTCCACGGGCGCCTCAGTTTCAAAAGGTCGCATACCACTTTCAATTTAAAAAAATCTTTCAAATACACATCTAATCCATGTTAGGTAATTTCAAAATTCGTATTCTGATTTAAAATTGCTTTTATTTTGTTACAGGCGCAGGCAAATTTCAGTTTGCGCACTGCGCTCTCATGGTCGCTACTCTATCGGCTGCCATATTGGAAATAATCGGCAGTTCGTACATCTTGCCAGCCGCTTCTTGTGATCTGGACATTCCCGATCACCTCCGGGGAATCATCACCTCCATTCCCAACATTGGTAAGATTTTACTCCTATGAATTCGTAGTTCGCAATTTGGTAGGTTTATTAAGCTCAGCCGATAATGACTAACTGTACGGACATAGCATAAGCCGATTAAATTGTGAAGTTCCAAAATAAATCTTTGAATCAATTTGTCTGGTGGAATCTTTACCGCTGCTGATGGTGCATGAAAAAACCCACTCATATCTTTTAATATATTTTAGGAATAATTTTAACGGCAACGCTATGGGGTCGTGCTGCCGACAACTTAGGTAGAAAACCAGTATTGCTACTGTCTACGGCAGTCGCAGGAATATTTGGCATGATGGCATCCCTGATGCCCAACCTTTTGGGATACGTAATATGCAAGTCTCTAGGTTCGCTCTTGTAAGTATAAAATGCTTAAGTAGTTTGATTATATTTAGCTAGCTTTTGTTTGTTTCTCGAATAATGTAATGAATGTATTTATCGAGTAGGTACTAAATAGTTTGTAATTTAATAATTCTTTTTTGTCTTGTTTTCGCTATGAGCAATTTATAAAAATATCAGGAAAAATGTTCCTAAAAGATACTCTAAAAATAAATTGCTGATACAATAAAATTAGGCGCTTTATTTATTATCATACATAATATACTGTAGTCTGTAGAAGATTTATTGTTTTGCTTTTTCGCTCTTAGCCTGTCTTGTCCCTCATCATTGGGATTTGCGTACGCGGGAGAGATGGTGCCTCTCAGGAAAAGAGACTTTGCGCTGCTCTTATGTAACGGTATTCTCATGTTCGCGTCAGCTGCGTGTCCCAGTATGTATTAAAATATTTAATAGTATGCATCGTTTTCGACTCTACTGACACAAGACAGTATCGAGATATGTGCTGTTAAATGTAATTCTTGGCTCGTTTCACGAACAAACTTCGAATCTAATGACATGCCTTAAAATTTAAACTAGCAAAGACATATTGTAAATTGCAACACGTTGAATTTAAACATTTATTCCAGTAAATGTTTTAGTACCGACCTCTACAGAATATTTAAATAATAAACTAAATTTTCAGTAATAGCTTGGGCAATACTACCTCGTAATTACGATATTGGGTCCCTCCACATTCAACCATGGCGGTGTTTGACGGCAGCGAATTCCTTCCCATTGGTTTTGGCAGCGCTTTGGCTGACTCGAGCAAAGGAGAGCCCCAAGTTCCTTATGACTAAAGGAAAGAAGACCCAAGCCTTGGAAATTCTGAGGCACATTTATTTCACCAATAGTGGCAACGATAAAGAAAAATATGAAGTAAGTTTTGATGACATACTAAGACCACACTAATCTAAGTTGAAGCTAACCAAGGGTTTAAAATCGTAAAAGGTTAGATTTTATCCAGATCTGCGCAAGAGGGCTAATATTTCTGAACTCTCTCAAGATGAAAAAACTGCTCATATTGAGTCTTTCCTTTCTTAGGTGATATCATTAAAAGCATCCTTAGAAGATGGTGATAGACCTAACGATAATTGCGAGAATGAGAAGAAATCTGGCAAACTGTCGGCGTTGGCGTTGTTGCGTCCTCCTCATCTCAAGTGGCTGGCGTTGACTGGTTTCCTAATGTTTGGCCTGTTCTCGTTGTAAGTGTCAGTTTTTTCGGATATAGGATCTTTTCTATTATTGTAAGCTTTCTGAAAACAAAATTTTGTTTCAGGTTGAATGGGCTTTATTTGTTTGCTCCGAGCACAATAAACACAATGCTCAAAGACAAGTCGGACGAATCCATGACAGTGTGCACCATCATGAACATGCCTAATAACGAGGTAAATCTACTGGTTTTTTTTTATTTTGTCACAGTAAAGTTACGTCGAATGTGTGGGATTTGGTTCCTCTCGATCTATATTAGAGCCTAATTCCGAGCATAACTCGCCGTTTATAACGTGTACATGGCATGTGCAACGGCTTCAGCTCTGTGATCTTTCTCCAAACGTTACGTCAGACAACATACATCAGGGAAGATGTTGAATAAAGTTTGTCCTATGGTTTTTGTAAAGTTTGTCCTATACCAGTGACCCACTGGACATTAGTTTGTAGTTTCTTTTGCATACAAAATCCAAAAATTTCAGACATCATCAGAAGGTTGCAACGATGGCATCTCATCAGGTACCTTCACCATCACTATCATCACGTCGCTGGTGTACAGCACCTTGGTGATGCTGATCAGCCTCAGCCCCATCAACAAGAAAATACATCTGGTCGGCATGTTCACCGTGGTAGCCACCACCTGTCTCATATCTGTGCTGACGCGTAACAGGTGGGATCTTTAATATTGGGTTTTGAACACGCGTTTAGTTTGTGATAAGTTTTAATTCTACAGTGATCTGTTGGTATTTTCACAATATACCTAGCAGAAGCATGGTAAATGGTTATCCTTATCATCGGCTAGCTGATGTCGTGTTTTCAAGAGATATTATGATAAACCATTAAAAGAAGCGGTCGTTTTCGGGGATGCCCTGTATTTTTAACGTGTAGTGCTACCAGACAATCGATAAGTGATAAAGACATTTAGCAGTAAACTTTAGTATTACTTCTCATAGTATAAGTACACTAATACGCCGTTAACATAAGATATATTTGCTCATAGGATCGTGGCAGGTATATCGATGTCGGCGTTGCAGGTCACGGGACTCGGGATCGGTCCTCTGACGGCGTACGCTGTGCAGCTGTTTCCTACCAATTTAAGGTATTTATTTAAGTATCCACTGCAACATTGTGATATTTAATCAAACAATTTTTACTACATCATTTAGTCACTTGATACCAATGTCATGCCCAGTATACCCATATATAGTGGAGTATACTTGAATGGTTGTAACTTGGAAAACAAGTAGTATCGTTCTTGTATCTCGTGAGATTAACTCAATGCTATGCTGCCGTTGCTTGCCTCATATTTTTTACATTACCTATCAGTTCTTTTGCTGCTTGGCAAAAAAGGTCATCTATCATTCTTTTTTTTTTTTGTTAATTGAAATTCTTCCTACTCCTCCTCCTATTTCCTTCTGATAAATTTCGTTGCGGGTTCCAAGACAGTTTCAGCATGTCTTTCTAGCTCCCTGAGATCATATCAAAGGGTTTTCATGTTTGGAAACCGCTGTCAATCCTGGCGACACAGGAGATGATACAGTGGTGGGAATGTGGTGTGGTGGGCCAACGCCCGTCTAAAAAAAACTATCAATCTTTGTAACCTGACCCCTTTTCCACATTCTTATTCGTCAGAGGCACAGCGGTGGGTGCGGTGATGATGTTCGGTCGCGTGGGGTCTGTGTCGGGCGCCAACGCGGCCGGCATCTTCCTCGCCGGCGCCTGCACCGCCACCTTCTACGGGTTCGCCGCCATCTTGATAGGTAAGTTACACAGAATGCTTATTTATCTTGCAACAGCACTGCTACAGACTTTGACAGAAAATATTTCACAATATCTATGTACCATCGAGGAAATTGATTCATAAGCAGTTGAAAGGCCAACGTCATCTGGTCGGATCATGTCAATTTAATGTTAATACTTGTGATCTGGCTGGGTTTGACGTAACGCGACCTAACTACGTAGGTCCCAGTGGCGAAGAGTCCATATAACCCGATTCCCGTCGGCTTCCCTTAGAAAAATCTAATCTATGGGCCAACGACATTTTTATCCAATAAATATTTTACGTACTTAAAAAAAAACTTTGAATTCACTTAAAACGCCTACAAATATTTATATTCAATAAATTTTCCACTCACTTGAAATAGTTTGAATTAATAACTAAACGCCTACAAAATTGCGCAAGCGCAGAACATCTCCGATCAAGCCAATAAATTAGCGGCTTACTTCTCCATAGAACAATATTTCATAGTAAGCATCTGTCCTTTTCATTCCTGTGAACTGATAGTCATGTTCTGTCTCGTTCTAGCACGCGCTAATATATAGGTCCCCCATCTCACATCTGTCTAGGAATCAACTTCTCTGATAGAGTACAGTCTCCGCTGTCAAGCGCATATTGCATTGCTGTTACAGTGATCTAATCACCCTGTCGGTCAAAATATCTTCGGACTCGATTTGTTGACGTCATTTAGCAACAAGTCACGTTATCGCATACTTACTAGCCGAGTCGTAATATATTTTGCAAGAGGATTGTTTACAAGCAAGATATTAGGTATTCTAAATTTGAATTATATAAATACCTAATGTGTTTTAGTAATGAAATACTTTGTTTCAGTTTGTGCTGCCCTGAGCTTTGCTTTACCCAGTGACAACAAAGTGTCGAGTGAAAGATGAAAAAAAACCTCATACCAAAGGCCAGAAGACTCTTGGTAACCTGCCTGAAGATTTTTTGCAGTTTTATAAAATGACGCGATAAAATATTTTTCTTTGTGACGAAGAATTTTTAGATAAGTACTTATTGTATGTTGTAACTTGAAAGTGATGACAAAGTTTCAAACTTTCGGCAATGATATTATTAATATAATATTATTAATTTAGATAATGATTACAAACTATTAAATAATTATTATATTATGTTACAATTAAGATTAATTATATATATTTTTGTACATTTTGTCCAAATGTTTAAAATGCTAATCAATGTTTGGTATTATAAAATTCGGACCTATAAATTAATAATTAAACTTTTAATAGTTTACTTAAGTATCTTATACCTTAGCAAGTAATGAAATCGTGAAATACATAAGTTCGTTAGCTTAATAAAATATAAGACGAATATTATTATATATCTTTGTAAATTGTAATAAAAGACTGAGCATAAAGTATAATACATTTTATTATTTTCAACTTAAAAACTCTGCAGACTGCATCTGAACTTATGTGAAATCCAAATCATCAAACATAATTATTACTAGCTGTCCAGGTGAACTTCGTGTCACTTTAAAACCTTCCCTGGACTTCTACGAACATTTTAAGACTAAAATCAGCCCAATCCGTTCAGCCGTTTTCGAGTTTTAGTGCGACTAACACATTTTAAAATCCATTTTTAATTTTTATGTATAAGACTAGCTGTCCAGGTGAACTTCGTGTCACTTTAAAACCTTCCCTGGACTTCTGCGAACATTTTAAGACTAAAATCAGCCCAATCCGTTCAGCCGTTTTCGAGTTTTAGTGCGACTAACACATTTAAAAATCCATTTTTATGTATAAGACTAGCTGTCCAGGTGAACTTCGTGTCACTTTAAAACCTTCCCTGGACTTCTACGAATATCTTAAGACTAAAATCAGCCCAAATCCGTTCAGCCGTTTTCGAGTTTTAGCGCGACTAACACATTTGAAAATCCATTTTTATATATAAGATAGCAATAAGTTTCAACCATTAGCTCGATTGTCTAATAACTCATTACACAACAAGGCCCATGCCCGACAGTGTTAAAGTTGTAATATTAATTCAACAATAATTATAACATTATCTTCAGACAAATAAAGGTAATGAGCGTAATTCCACGATATGACGCGATATCACACTAGGGGCCATTCATAAAGTATGTGACACCTAAAAGGGGAGGTAGGGGGTCGACGAAATGTGTCATGGTGTCAGGTGTGACAAGGAGGGGGATCTTTGTGACATCACATTTAAAATTTCAAAGTTAAATAGCGAAATTAAAATATTGAAGCGGACGTCTCAGTAGGAAGGGGGGAGGCTAATGTGATCATCTTTGACAAGGAGGGAAGTGGGTGCTAAAATCTTGAAAATCGTGTGACGTACTTTGTGGATGGTCCCTTATCAGCATAATATTGTTATGACTCCCGCGAAGTTTCTGCTATCGCTCGCTGGTAATAATCTTCTCGCTTGTCTTCGTTTAGCGACAAGATTAAGTAAACACCCTCGAGATAGAGAAACACTATACAGCAGCTCTACCATGTGTTTAAAGCTATTATAGTTTTTATCGATATTCGATAATTTTACAGCGCCTCTAGCGGTCACTAAAATCACTATACTAATTTACGTAGTCGGTATCGAGTATCGACAAAAACTATGCCTTTAAACTCATGGTAAAGCTACAGGAGTTTGAAGTATTTCTGTCTTATAGTACTTTAATCAAATCGTCGCGACCTCTAAGTTAAAGTACAATTTTAACCAAACATTGCGTAATTAATCGTTACCAAGTTAGAAGAGTATTATGGCATATTGCTTAGGAGTCTTAGGACGCTTTTCTTTTATTGACATAATTTAAATTTATATTCAGTAGGATTCAGCGTTTTAAGGCGTAGCCACTCTGTAAGACATCTAAGTTACAGACATTGCGTAATTAATTGTTACCAAGTTAGAAGAGCTATTGCTAGCTAGCATATTGCTTAGGAGTCTTAGGGCGCTTTTTTTTATTGACTTAATTTAAATTTGGATTCAGTAGGATTTAGTGCTTTAAGGCGTAGCCACTCTGTAAGACATCTAAGTTACACGGTCAGTTCAGTCCATCAGTGTGATCCAGACTGACGGGAGATTGATCGTGTAACCGTTTAATTGTTAGACAGATAATTTTTTATTGTGTAATTTCCGGTCATCATTCTAGCGTCAGTCTGGACTCAACTGATACCAGATGCAGACTGACCGTGTAACCGTACTCTAAGAAAGCCTAAACAGTGTAGTAATACCTACCAACGGTAAAGATTTTCTTGGAAGAATTCGTACCACCATTAACCTATCAAGCCCTATAAGAGCACCGGTGATCGCGAAAACAATAAATTTCTAAGAATCCGCGATCGAAGGATTAAACCAGAGCTACAAATAATTGTGGTCTTGGGTCTTAGCAATTACCCTATTTGTTTATTGATATTAAAATTCAAGAGAATTTCTGCCTCATGTCTCGCTTAACCGATGTACGGTGTAACATCTAATAGTTGTTTATGCTGAAAGAAGGTGAAAGACTGATTATTATATCCCGTGTACCGTCTTATAGGTCCCCGAACTGCCTTGACTCTTGAGGCCTGATCTCCAAGAACTTTCCGGGTTTCAATAATTACAAGAGTAAGAAAAAAAAGGCAATTACAAAATCAACACTTACTACTCTTACTAGGCCAATATTTGGGGTCCTCGACGCAATGGAAAATATATCTAATATAATATAGATCTAGATCACATCGAAACGAGATGAGGCGCGACGCACCACGCGACGAGGTAGATAATTCATAATAGCGACAATAAGTACACTATTTTAAAAGTAATTAGGACCTACCGGTCTAAGTTTTTTGCACGGCACAGATTACTAAATAGTTAAGCTACGTAAGTCGCGGTTCGTTTGCAGTCGTTTTAGAATTTAGAGCAATCACATGATTGGAACCTAACTCTTAAAAATTTACTAAGTATCACAATATGGTGACCTGAGTATTGATATTGTTGATGGCGGCAATATTTACTTATCTGTCTGTCTGTCTGTTAATATTTGAACATAGGCTCCATAACAGCGACCACATAATATGTGTTCGTGCTCCATAATAATATACATTATCTGTCAAACTCTTCTTTTAAATATTGCAGCTTTTACAACAGGAACAATCGCAAAAACTACAAAATGTATACTGATATTGTTCCAACTCATTTTGGATGATTGAGTAGCGTTAAAAGATTAAGAAAACATGAAGATGCCACGCGACGTCTCTATAATACAGAACTTTAAATATGAAAGAGCGACTAGCACTTGACCGCTTTTTATGATTCAGTTACTAGGTAAGTAATTAATAATTATTGTTTATTTCGCTGAAGATGATGTAATTTTGTCTGTTTTGCTTGAAAGTGTTAAGAAGAGTTTACACTGAGTTGTGTATTTTGACTAATATTTGTATGTTATTTTCAAATCTTTTTTAAATAAAGGGGCTTTTGCCACACATGACGTTATCGCATAATAAATATCACAATATTGATTAAATAATAACATCCAACCTCCTATACAAATCTTATAAGTTATACCAAACCATTAAGGGCTTTCCCTACGGAGAATCCGTAATTTACCGTATTTAGAGCCTTATTAACTCATAATTTGAAAGCTACAGAGTTATAATAAAAATACAGCAATAATCTTCAGTATCTCAACAATCCTTTCCACGTTTTAAATTTTCTATTTTCGTTTATTATACTCATGATATCAGCTTCCAAAGTAAAGCCAATTTATTAAAATTCAAGCATACATTCAGCATCTCCTTAGTATTTACAAATTACTTTTATTTGAAACACACGCCAATAGATCGACAATATTATATAAACTACATATTCCCCATTTTAAATTTTTTTTAGGTCAATTTTGAACTAAGATAAGTAAAAAAATAGGGTTTTGGTGCGATCTCGGCAACGCGGCAAATGTATGGCCAAGGTCGTTTGCTCGGGGGACGGCCTTAACTACCATCTTGGCTAACGGGTGAAAAGGCGTTAACCCATCAAGCCCCATAAGCTCACCGGTGAGCGAGACATACTAGAATAACAATTGTAGATTTCCAAGAATTCACGATCGAAAGATTAATAGACACCTAACATGTAATTGCAACACAAAACAATATACAAAACAAATAATAGAATAGTTAATTTTTGCACAAAATATTTTAGGGCAAGGGCATACTGCAGCCTGCAAAGGACGAGCAGAAGAAAAATATTTTTAACGATTCCTTCTATTTTCGTTTGCGGTTTCTTCAAGATTTTGAGTGTGCAGTCCTCTTTACATTAAGTTGTTTATATATTGCGGTTTGCTAGCTGTCTGCGCCTACAGTAAGATAACTTCAGTCCCTCGAAGGAGTTGCCTTTATATATTTTGTATGACGAAGAAAGTATGATTGAGAAGAAGAATTGATTTTAGGTAAAGAATAAAAATATAAGAAAACTGATTGAATCAATTATTAATTTTGTTTCTCGGTTTTGAATTGAAATAAAATTTTAATGAAAACTATTTTGTTTATATTCTAGGTACATATAAGAGAAGAGTTGCAGCGGGAGTGTAATAAAATAAATAAAAAATAATCGTGTTGTTTTCTTCAAGGTTATTAACGAAGGTACGAAATTTCAATTACAAGCACACTATGTATGAATCATGTATGAACTTTCATTATTAAACCTTGAAGTTAGATTCCAAATAAATACATTACGTATTTCGTTTGAACGAAGTAGTATTGCACTTGTGTCTAGCTTCAAAGTGGCATGTTATTTAACCAACCTTACAGAGTAGGAGCCAGCGACAGCCAGACATTCAAGCTGGAAGTTTTCCTGTATATAATTATAACCCCTATAGAGGTAAGAACGATCAGCAACTATGGAGTTTCGGTGACGGTTACTTTAGGATTTGACCTTCGATAAAAAGTTTACCACCACCTCAAGTCTAATACTTTTAGATAGTTTCAGTCTGTCTGTCGCTGGCTCTTGGGTTAACGTTATTTAATCAGTCTTACCATGAATTGATATATAGTTGCTGCACCTAACTGCACCTAAAAAAGTGGTAAAAATATATTCCATGTCACTCGACTTCGCCAATTAGTTTTCCGACCGTGTAGATATGTGAGTACATATATATACATGAATTTCTCACATGGTACGAGTGTACCATCTGAGAAATTCATTTAAAGGCAGATGGCGGGCCTACATCATTTGTTTGGTGTATGTCAATTCAATCTTAGTTGTGATCTATCGGTAGAGCTTGACATAACGCAACCAAATTGCGTAGGTCCGCCATCTGCTTATGAATCAACTTCTCTGATAGTAGATGTATGATATGTATACGTGCCATCAGAGAAATTATTCATTTATGGGCCATTCTAGTTTTGAGCCGAAAAAAATAAATCAAAATTTTTTTGTGAAATTTAATATTTTTAGTATTTAAAATTAATAATTATAATGTAATGAAACTATTAAAAATAGTTTCAGAGATCGTTTGCCCATCATTATTTAAAAAATCAAGAATTTAAGTTTTTACTTGATAACAGAAATGACGCTGTGCCTAACAGGAGTGATGAACATCAAAATAAATCCTAATTGTAAACGTTTATAACGATAATTCTGATGCATATTTAAAACCTGTAATGTAGATTAGCGATAGTAAAAAACAGATTTAGCAAAGCTCTAAAATTTTCGCTGTAGAATAGAATTTGACCCTTATAGGCAGTTGCCGGTTAGAGGCCCGCGGGCTATTTGTTCGGGTCATGTTAAAGTCAACGTTAGTCGTAATAATTATATTTTAGGTCCACCATCTGCCTATAAATAAATTTTTCTGATAGAACGTATTTTATTTAACAAACTAAAGACTAAAGAGTATAATTGGACACTAACTGCCGCACTTAGAGACGAATAATATAATTATTATACTGTAATTAAATGAAGATACTGTAACATAACCCTCATAGAAAATCTGCCAAATTATTTATTAAATTAAAGTTTAATCGTCATTAAATGTCTCCGAATGCGTCAGTGAGCGCGGCAGTTACCTAGGACCTAGGTATCATATTAAGATATTCGTCAGCCAGACTGATACGTCTAAGTAGGTACTTAGCATAAAGTAGTCGGGTTTTTTGTTTTTTAACAAGCGGCTTATTTTATCTAAGCATCACGGGTCAGTGGTCACACATCTGATAAAATCTTTAGTTTTATTGCGAAATCATTGAGTGACGAGTGTTATGTGAAAGGCACTTGAACTCTGTTTAATGCAAGGGCTTTCTTGAGTACCTAAATATTTATAACTTATTATCGTAATCCGCCACGCTTTAGCAAGGATGCAATACTTATAAATAGCTAAAAATTACTAATTTTGCTCTATTATATTATGCATTTTTAATAAATAATATACAAATATTCATCTTAACTCCGAGACAGGCAACGAAAAGCAATTTCTCTGCATTATTAGAGTAAGAAGTCATTTCTGTATTAGAGTAAGAAGTAAACCAATGAAATAAAATAATATTTCATCCAAAAATATAATATCATAAATACAATTTTCAAAGTTTCTTTACAAACATTTTTAAAACTGATAGTTTTATAAAAAATGGTTCAATGGTATGACTTCTATGTTTTACATAAATTACTGTCACTTATCGGCATGTTTATTATTTTAGGTAGAACATGACCGAGGAAGTGAGTCCCAAGATGGCGCTCCCGGTGAATCCGGTGACTCTGGACGACGCTATGCTGGAGACAGGTAAGATGGCAACAGACCCTACACTCTAAAGCAGGCCATACACGCAAGGGTGTGCCTGACAGGTTTGCCTGAAAAGGTCAACTGTTTACGTAAACTGGAGCGCGTATGTTACAGAACTGTGGAGGTTTTGTCTCAACTTTGCCTGACAGGCGTAACTGCACAGGCAAACCTGTCAGGTACACCCCTGCGTTATCATCAGGAGCAGGAACACCGTTGGGGTTTTAGTGGGTAGTCCCGGGTGCGGTTGCGTCGGCCCCTGGGAGTCCCACATACCTCGGTGGTCCTCCCCAGACCCCGAGGATGCGTACACGCATTCCCCCAACGGAAAAATAAGGTACTCTCTTGCGTTTATGACCTGCACAATTGCACATCGACAAGTTTAGTGGCCATTTATACGTAGGTCATACTATAACCAAAAAACGACATACTATAACCAAAATTTTATGTTTATTGCTTTTCAAAATACTCTCCTTTACATTCTAAACATTATTTTATGCGATCGAACCATTTTTTTAAACAGGAGGATCACAGATCTGAAGGCATGTTTTCTATGTACTGATTGAACGCTATCACTGCCTCTTCGGAGTTGGTAAAAGTGAAACCTCTCATTAAATCTTTAATTTTGGGGAAAATACAGAAATCACAGGGTGCTAGGTCAGAGCTATGCGCAGGATGGGTGACGAGTTGTGCTTTTTTGGAAGCTAAAAATGACATTGTTTTGGAGGCCGTATGTGAAGAGGCGTTGTCATGATGTAGGAGAATGCGGCGTCTTGGTCGTCTTTCGCGAACCTTTTCTAATATCCTGGGTAAACAAATGGTAGAATACCACTCAGCATTAACACTCTTATGATCTTCAAGTGGAGTTGTACAGATGGGATCCGTAGCTCAGAAAAAAACGCGATCATTTTCTTACCAACGTTTCTCGCCTGCCTCACTTTTGTTGGCCTGTTCTCATTTTCAAACGTACCCACTCACAAGATTGCTGTTTTTTTCGGGTTCAAAACAACAAATCCACATTTGGTCTTCTGTGACAATGTCATAAACAGCATTAGAATGTCCGTGGTCGTGCTTCAGTAGCATATGTGAGCACCATTCCATGCGAGCCTGCTTCTGCTCCGCTGTCAGTTCATGAGGGATCCAACGACAACAAAGTCTCCGAACTCACAATTCTTCGTGTATTTTTTTTTTAAATTGTCTCATATCAATCCCCAATAGTCCTCGAATTGTCTCATAGGTAATCCGCGGGTTTTCTTCAATTAGCTGATTCAAAGTAGCCACATTATTTTCGTTGAGGGCAGTTGAAGGCCGCCCTTCACGAAAATCGTCATCTAAAGAAACTCGACCTCTTTCAAATTCAGCATACCATCTTCTCACGGTGTTCAAACAAGGTGCTTCTCTCCCAAAAGCATTTTGAAGACGAGCAGCACAATCTTGCGGAGAGAGAGAGAACTTTTAAAATCATAAAAAATAATCGCTCTAAAATCTTTTCGACTTAATTCCAATTTCGTTTTGTACGTAGAACTTTGATGTGTGATAAAAAATTATTGACAAATGATTTTCCGCCAAATTTTTTTTTTTTTTATATTGCTAAGAAGGTTGCAACGTTAAAAAAATATAACATTCAAAACTCAAATAGTTCCGATTAGCCAGAAGTGCAAAACTTTTAGTGTGCCCCATGTATTAAAAAAAAAGAAAACAAAATCTTTGCGTGTGTATTACTGGATGTAGGTTTAGTTGATGTAGTATCGGTTCAGTGGTATATTTTGTAATTAAAATATAACATCCGTCGAATAATATTGTATTCATAAAAATACAAAATTTTTACTACTTCATGTCATCTATACTAATATTATAAAGAGGTGAACTTTGTTTGTTTGTTTGTTTAATTGTAATGAATAGGCTCAAAAACTACTGGACCGATTTTAAAAATTCTTTCAGCGTTCGAAAGCTACATTATTTACGAGTAACATAGGCTACTTTTTATTTTGGAAAATATAGGGTTCCGTAAGATATTTGGGTTTTTCTGACACAAGGTGAAAAAAATCAACCAGAAAAGTTATTTATTTTGCATACGCTGCCTAAACTATAAAAGATAGAACCATAAAATGTTCTTAGTAAATGTAGATCTTATAAATATGTACAAAAATGTCCGCGACACACTATACCTATCTATGGCAAGTGAGGCACAACAACCATTTTTTTATTTAAAATCTTGATTTTTTTTGGACTACATTTAAACGCATTTGTTTTACTCATGCTGATAATCCTTATCAAAATAAATTATTTCATCACTAAGTACAGTTTGTGTAGATAATATTTGGTGTTTGAATGATTAAAATTGGACGTTTAGTTTAGAAGTTATGGAGAAATTAAAAATTGCGTTACGCCCGTTTCGAAGTGGGCGCTACCAAGGCGGGGGTGCGTAGTAGCGAAGATTATGACCGGCCCTGCAGCTGGTGAATTAGCTCATATACCCGTTGCATACACCAAGAATACCAATGATCCCTACAGCTGATTTGCCTATACCCTGCAAAAGGCTCTAATTCCCTATGAGACGTAGCTTTTGCGGCGGTACCGACCAATGCGGGCCACGGGTAGTAATAATGAATACAAGTCAAAACTGCCGAATCGATTTTAATCATTTTTTCTGTAGCTATATATTTTATACCCGTGCGAAGCCGGGGCGGGTCGCTAGTTAATAATAAATATTGTAACTGTCATTAAAATTATAGTAACAAAAAATAATTAATGCAGCACTTTCATCGTAGTTTTTCCTCTACAATAAATTTCCCTTTTAGAAAATAGACTGATCAATGCTATTTTTAATTATAAAGGAATTGTAAAATATTTCCTATGATTTATATGCAGTCGATAACTAATAATAATTATAGGAAATTAATTAAATATGTACATTGTACAATAGAAATGATCAATGTAATGCAACAAAGTCATTCATTATTAGTTCATAAGGCTTTGTTCATCCTGGGTTCCAAATCAAAGTTCAAAATCCTTTGGATAAGTATACATATAATTATAATTTATACATACTCGGTTTAACTCAAACTGGAGTGTAACAGAAGCAAGGCTGAATATTTACAAACAAGAAAATTAGTAACTATCCTCTAAACTACTCTAAAGAAACAATATAATTGTTAATTTTTGTAATGTATGTTCGTTTATATCAGCGGTCGGCAACACGCGGCCCGCATGCGGCCCGCAAACGTCTTGCTCGCGGCCCGTGAATGTTTTGTGAATAATTAGTTATGTGTATCAAAAACAATGTTTTCTAATACTGCCAGTAGTTATGGCCACTTGAGTACGTAGCTGTTTGTGCCCTTTTTAATAAAACTTATTTCCTTTCAATATGTGTAGGTATATTGAGCTTCTAGGGTTAATACGAGTATGAGGTCTGCGGCCCGCCTTCAGTTTGTTTTGCCACCTTCAATCTTGTGGCCCTTGCCGGCCAAAAGGTTGCCAACCGCCGGTTTATATATTTAATAAGCTTAATAATAATAATAAGCTTCGAAATGAAACAATTCGTCAAAGAACTAAAGTCACCGACATAGTGCAGAGAATCAGTACGCTGAAGTGGAACTGGGCTGGTCACGTAGCTCGTACAACAGATGATCGCTGGAGTAAACTTACTCTGGAATGGAGACCAAGGCTCGGGGTGTAGGTCGACCTCCAACTAGGTGGGACGACGATCTCCGCTTAGTTGCGACTTGCGGGTCCATGTTGGATGCGAGTAGCAGGAGATCGGTCATCTTGGCGTTAATTGAGAGAGGCCTGCGTCCAGCAGTGGACGAATATAGGCTGATACGATGATGATGATGATGTTCGTTTATACGTTTTAAAGTTTAGTTGATATTTCTATATTCCTTTCTATTTCTCACTGATAAATAAATTCATAATGTCTACACATAATTTTTCAGGGTTTGGTGTTTACAACATAGTCCACATGCTGCTCAGCGGTGTTATCCTGATGGGGGTTATAATACAGAACCTGATTCTCGGCTACGTCCTGCCTGCAGCACAGTGTGAGCTCGACCTATCTCTGTCTCAAAGAGGATGGCTTGCTGCTCTACCTTTCTTAGGTAAGGATAATATTAATGGTTATAGTAATTATGAAAGACGCCTGATTATTTTTAAGCTATTGCGAGAAATTCCCAAACGAAAATAAACCTAACAATCGTCTAAACGTCGATTCAATTCGGCAGACTTCGACACGGTGATTGTGTGCGTGCGACTAGACGTATGTCTATATTAATAACTAGCGACCCGCCCCGGCTTCGCACGGGTATAAAATATATAGCTACAGAAAAAATGATTAAAATCGATTCGACAGTTTTGACTTGTATTCATTATTACTACCCGTGGCCCGCATTGGTCGGTACCGCCGCAAAAGCTACGTCTCATAGGGAATTAGAGCCTTTTGCAGGGTATAGGCAAATCAGCTGTAGGGATCATTGGTATTCTTGGTATATGCAACGGGTATATGAGCTAATTCACCAGCTGCAGGGCCGGTCATAATCTTAGCTACTACGCACCCCCGCCTTGGTAGCGCCCACTTCGAAACGGGCGTAACGCAATTTTTAATTTCGCCATAACTTCTAAACTAAACGTCCAATTTTAATCATTCAAACACCAAATATTATCTACACAAACTGTACTTAGTGATGAAATAATTTATTTTGATAAGGATTATCAGCATGAGTAAAATAAAATGCGTTTAAATGTAGTCCAAAAAAAATCAAGATTTTTAAATAAAAAAATGGTTGTTGTGCCTCACTTGCCATAGATAGGTATAGTGTGTCGCGGACATTTTTGTAGATATTTATAAGATTTACATTTACTTAGAACATTGTATGGTTCTATCTTTGATAGTTTAGGCAGCGTATGCAAAATAAATAACTTTTCTGGTTGATTTTTTTCACCTTGTGTCAGAAAAACCCAAATATCTTACGGAACCCTATATTTTCCAAAATAAAAAGTAGCCTATGTTACTCGTAAATAATGTAGCTTTCGAACGGTGAAAGAATTTTTAAAATCGGTCCAGTAGTTTTTGAGCCTATTCATTACAATTAAACAAATAAACAAAGTTTACCTCTTTATAATATTAGTATAGATATCTATTTAGTATTTACCGCGGCAGTCTCCTAGTATTGCACGTATTTTTTTACCAAAATTGCAACCAAAATATACATGTAAGGCTGCGTTCACACCAAAGTGACTGAGCTTGATAGGCCTGGAGATGGTGACACAAAATTCTTGGTCATTTGTACCAGGCTGGCGGTTCTACAGGGGTATAATTACGTAAAGGCAAAAAGGAAAATGATGGTCATAGCGCTCGCACTGGCAGCCCAAACGCGTGGGCGTTAATCGAACGTGTCGGATAAATAACGAGTGTCGAACGATTTGTTCCACAAAAATGCTTGTATTTTTGCCAGTGCGAGCGCTATGACCATCATTTACCTTTTTGCCTTTACGTAATTATACCCCTGTAAAACCGCCAGCCTGGTACAAATGACCAAGGATTTTGTGTCACCATCTCCAGGCCTATGAATAACAGTTGACCTTGAAAAGCCGTGTCTCTACGTACGTGTCCGACGTCTCTACGTAGGCTCTCCATTAAAGACCATTTTTCCAAAGATTAATCCTGATTATTAGTGATTATTACTGAATATTACTCACTAAGTTTAACTGTGTTCTTAAATTAAACTTTATTTATAGTCTCGATCGCGATTCTCGAATCATTAATAACTTTATTCTTGGAAACAATAACTAATTTGCGACTCGATTTAGTTTACATGTCATACCTGACTTTTACTTTTTACAAGCTAGTCTACACTTCGTTGTACTATAAGGACGTTTAGTAGTTACTACTAATTTAAAGTAAATTCCATAAGTACCGATGTAAATGCGAAGGTTCAGCCTTTTTCGGCTGTGTAATTCTCAACTTGTGCGACTAATTAATTGATCTATAAAAGGCCACATAACCACTTTTAAATTGCTTGGAGTAATTGAAATGACCCAAAAATGCCCAAAACGTCTTACTTGTTGTAGGAACAAAATCGTTGAACTCTAATGTATGACCTTGTCTTTGAGGTGATCCAAATCAAATCCGTGCAAGGTGCGTGCCTATCGTGTCACGTGTGTGTATGCGTGTAGACTCAGTAGTCAGTACAAACGGGCTACTATCTACTATAACCGTGACCAGATATGTACCATGAATAAAATTTCTTCGTAGGCAGATGATGGACCTACGTAATTCGGTAACATTATTATGTCAAACCCAGCCGACCGACGAGATCACGACAGCTAGAGATAAACTATGATGGCGCTCCCCTCCAAATTACTGTTTCAATGTGTGTAGTCACATCCTTATGAAAGAGTTTGTATGTAACTATGTAGTAAGTATTCAACCAATCAACCAGTACTCGTAATATTTCACTTAATGTCACTTATTACCAAGATTTGTTGGTCAACTAATAATAACTAGCCGACCGCGCAAGACAACGCACTTCAATCGTTTTGACAACGCACTTCAAACGTTTTGAATTTTGGAGGGGCGCGCCATGTTATCGTGGTTTATCTCTAACTTTGAATTGACACAATCCGACAAAATGACATAGGTCTACGAACTGCTGAAACTAGGGCGGGGGTTGGAATAACGTTAGTATAACGTTTGTATGGGAGTTACACCAACCTTATACTAGGTATAAATTATACCTGGTTTATGAGTCGCGATTTTGCTTATTCCAAGTTTATACTGAGTATTACTTTTATACTCGGTTTATAAGTAACACAGCTTAAGTTTATACTTCTCTGATAGTACATGTATTGAGAATTGAGTTGCTACACCAAGAGTTGCTACGCCTCCTACGAGCTACGGACTCGTCAATACTCGTCATCTGTGTGTTTCCAGGTCGACCGACAGTTGTGGCTGAATTTGATAAAAGTTTGCATTTTAATATTTGAACAAAATGTTATGACTTAATGACCTACCTTATGACATATGAAAATACAATTTACTATGAACTTAATTGCCCGTGTGCATGCACCGTGGCGTATTATATTTTCTAATAATTTTAGTAATTAGTAATTAATAACTAATTGCTGTTATTCTTATATTGTATATTTATGTTACGAGTATTTTATTTAGATAATCTAAATAAAATACTCGTATCATACCAAAACAGCTAGCTACTTAAACGTTGTTAAAATGTTGCACAGCTATTAAATTTAGTTATTAGCAATAATTAACATGATTTAAAATGGATCTTTAGCACGCTATGAAATATTTATCTTAGTTTATAATTGATCTACGTAGACCCACTTGAACTTGATCAATAATCATAGTTCATGGATTTAATTGGTTTAAATAATACCATTTGTACAGCTTATTAGCTGTTTTTAAATTAATCTTTCTGTTACCTTTATTCTTGTATAATAATTGAATTGGGTGGAAATTAGTCTATTCTAAAACAAAGACAAACCATTTAGCACTGTAACTTGTTTTTGCTCCTACACAATATCTTGCTACCTTGACATAAAACTTTTTTATTATTTATAGCGTTATTGTTGTACACTATTGGGGACAAAGTAGGAACAAACTGACGAAGTTCATTTGTCAACCAGTCACTTCTGTCCAGTCACCTTGCCTGTTCTACCAGAGTCTGTACATTGTACAATACAATCCTGTCTATGGTGCTGAGAGCAGCTGTGAGTTTTTGTTACTTACACGTTTACGGGGCGTCGAATTATATTGACTATCGATTATCACTAGGGCCCTGGGCCCTGTTACAATTCTATACAAATTGTAGGTAATTTACGTCTTCACGGTAGGAAGGGACAAAAATTGTCTCTTACGGCCGCTCTCAGAGACATTGATATTACTTAACTTTAATAAAGACGTTGATAAAGACTCCACAAAACTGTCAAGCTCTGCATTTAATCAAAGTTAAGTAATCATTAAATGCCTTTTCACGTGTTCCAGGTATAATCCTGACGTCGTACGTGTGGGGCTGGGTGGCGGACACGCGCGGCCGCCGCTTCACCATGCTGCTGTCCACGACCGTGTCCACGCTCTTCTCTGTCGGGCTGAGCCTCATGCCCAACATCACTACATTCGCCGTCTTCACTTTCTTGTCAGCTATATTGTAAGTTTTTTTAATATAAAATAAAGGGGTAAACGAGCAAACGGGTCACCTGATGGAAAGCAACTACCGTCGCCCATGGACACTCGCAGCATCAGAAGAGGTGCAAGTGTGTTAGGGCAGGTGCGTTTCCGGCCTTTTAAGAGGGAATATACGCTCTCTTCTTGAAGGTTTGCAGGTCGTATCGGTCCGGAAATACTGCTGGTGACAGTTCATTCCAGAGTAAAATCTTATACTCTCCTATGTATTTAGTGAACTTTCAGCGAGATTATGTATCTTGCGACAGCAATGCAACAGGCGTTTGACAGCAGATATTTTTGAACAGTACAAGCCTACAGTACAATCGGTAATAATAATATAAATTTTTTGCTTGATTCCAAATTTGAGTCGCCCGATCTCATCATGCGGCCTTTACACTTTGGCCCGTGTCCATCATATTGTGCCAAAGTGAAGAAGGGCCGACACATAGAAACTTGAAGTCTCTCTTCAGTTTTCGGTTATAATATTATACTAAGCTCTTCTTAAATACAGATTTGTTTTTAAATATTTAGATTAGATAGTAAGATGTGTTTGCCAACGACTTTGTCGTATTTTAATTCTTACATAATGGAGCTAGATATTTTTGTATAAATTACAATTCTACGCAACTGAATTATTATATTTTCAAACAAATAATATTGAAATCCTATAATTTAGATGTTTATTTTTACCTTTCATGCTTTAAGAATATTTGCATGAATTTTGTAGTTTTATAAAGCAAGACATTATGTCTTCATTTCTCTACACGATATTATTGTTGAATGTTGAAAAGTGTTTCTTAAGCCGCTGCGTTTTTTTTTTCAGTATGTCGGGCTCCTCTGCCGTAGTTTATACTTATATCGGAGAGTTTACGAATGTTAACCATAGAGACAAGATGGTAGCTTTTGGTTCATCCTTCGTTGGTATCGGCTCGGTGGTTTTACCAGGTAAGACATAATATTAGCTTAGCCTATAAATAAATGGAATGAAGAGTCATTCCATTTATAGTATAAGCTGTTGTTGGAAAGAGAAACAAAAAAGCTGTCGCTCGCGACTTCGTTTACCGCACATTAGGTCTATAACTACTTAAAACATTTTCCTTTGCTGGGGCTCAAAGTATTTCTATTATAGTTATCAAACTTTTATAAAAATCAATTTAGCGGTTTAAGCAAAAAAGGGTAACAGAAAGACTATCACATTTATAATACTTATATTGGCTTATAAATTTTAATTTATTTGAAGTACAAACAACCAAAAATAAAACTTCTCTTAACTTGAAAGTCAAAGTTTTAACTTTGCGACGTTTTAATACATAAAACTTAATGTTGGTTTCCAGGTATAGCATGGTTAATCCTGCCTCTGGAGTTTTCTATACCTATTTCGTTCCTGGGTATCGCATTTCGTTCCTGGAGGTTGCTAATACTCACGTGCACCATACCTTTTATCGTGGGAGCAATATTCCTCCTGCTTTCCTCCGAGAGCCCAAAATTCCTCTACACTTTGGGTAAAAACGAGGAATGCTTAAAGGTCTTGAGCAAGATCTACGCTATCAATACAATGAAACCTGAATCCACGTATCCGGTAAGTAGCGACTAGACTAGTTAATATTTTTTCTGATCGAACAGTTTTTGTAACGACTAAGATTGCATCTAAAATGTTGTAATTTTCATAGAGCGTGGCTCTACACTAGCTAGTACATGGAATTGGTACATTTTGGTTTGCATCAATTGGGGTAGTTCTGATTTTTTTATATTATGCTGTATGTGATGAGGTGGTAATGTCAAATATAATTTTTTCACCTCGAAATCTTCCGGAACATTGTGAAATTCATGAGAAACCATTAAATTTTTGATCAGTTCTCAGTTTTTGCCATTTTTTACCACCAAGGACCTGTTTAATGGTAGAAGTCACTAAGAATTGTTTTAAAGTAGACTGCAACAAAATGAGAATAATTGGATCTCGATAAACTGAATAGTTTCAAAGATACAGCTGTTCAAATGTTTGCAAAATCTCAAAAAAATCAAAATTCACTACGTCGTATGTAGAAGACATGGAAATATGGCTGTGGTTACTATTAGCCGGTCAGCATCCTCCTCTGCTTGTAGTGTAAGAATATTGTTCTTCTCCAGTTACACTTTCAGCATGTTGATGAATCTAACCTTGTTCCTGTCCTTCAATAGGAACTTATCCTGAGCAACTGGAGCAATGGTTGTCTCGTCAAAGATAACAGGGAGGACTTTGCTCCAACTCTACGGAGACGTTCAGAGCTTTTGGTGTTTTTTTCTGAAGCGTCATATAGATACCCGTCGAAAACCACGATTATATTATAGGAGCCGTAGTGACTTTTCAAGTATTGGACATACCTGGCACCAATTTCTCCAAAAGACACATTCCGAGGCCACATAACTTTGTGGAGCAGATGTCCACTATAGTAAAACTCCTGTGACGACCTCAACTTCAACCGCCACATGCAAAGTTAATATATTGTATAACACAGTCTTTGAATTTTTAAACTCTAATTAGCTGTGCCCGCGACTTCGTTAGCGTGGAATAGTTATTATGGGCATCATATTTATTTTGGCGAACAACTTCCTCAGCTTTATAAATTATAGCTATTACCCACGGCTTCGTCTGCGTCTATTTCATTAATGCATTAATTTCGACCAAAGACTCTTAGACCATATAAAAACGATTATTTTGAGTTAATCTTAAAAGATAGACACGTACTATCACGGAAATTTTTTAGATCATTAAAGAGGAATAATTATTCCATACATATTTTTAGGGCACCTTGGACCGTTTTTGCCGTGCACGCAACGGAAGATCTCAAAGATGAATAATTTTCCCCGCTTTTTTCCAATTTTTTCTCTGTTTCTTCACTCCTAATAGTCACAGGTTGATGTTATTATAGCCTACAGCCTTCCTCGATAATTGGGCTATCTAACACTGAAAGAATTTTTCAAATCAGACCTAGTTCCTGAGTAATCTCAGGAACTACTAGTTCCTGAGTAATCTCAGGAACTACTAGTTCGATTTGAAAAACTCTAAAAATGCGCTAATTGCGCGTTCAAACAAACAAACAAATAATCAAACAAACAAACTCTAAAAGTATATATTTATATAGATTATTTCATTTTATATAATATTATAATGCTTATTTCATAAGTCGTCTTTCATTTTGTTTACTCACCTCAGCAACTTTGAACAGCTGTAGCTAGGGAACTATCAGATTTTAATAGACCAAATTGGTCTCGTTTTGTTGAAAAATTTGTCTTCTTTAATAACGTATATTAATTTATGCCGTCAATAGATTAATAATTGACCACATTGACGAGAACTTGTAAAAACTAGAATTTTTTTTTTTTTTTAAATTTGCAAATATTTGAACAGCTGTATTTATGAAACTATTTAGTTTATCGAGACCCAACTATTCTCATTTTGTAGTAAATATAGCCTACTTTAAAATAATTCTTAGTGACTTCTACCATTAACCAGGCCCTTGATGGTAAAAAATGGAAAAAACTGAAAACTGATCAAAAATTTAATGGTTTCTCATGAATTTCACAATGTTCCGGAAGGATTTCGAGGTGGAAAAATTATATTTGACATTACCACCTCATTACATACAACATATAAAAAAATCAGAACTACCCCATTTGATGCAGTGCAGGTGCAGTGAAGACACCTTTTATTGTACGATTTCCATGGACGCCCGCGACTTCAAAGATTAGAATACGAATACGAGTACTTTTCATTTTATTTTCACGTTTTGATTAGAAATCAAACTTACAGAAAGATATTTTTTACGTTCCAGGTCAAGTCTCTCATATCGGAGGAAGGAAATACAGACCGGTCACAAACCAAAGGCGTTGCAGCGGTGTTGAGCTCAATGAAGGAGCAAACCTTTCCCCTATTCAGGATGCCACTTCTACCGTGGACATGCTTGGCCTGTTTCATTCAATTCGGTATATTGGCTACGTAAGTATTAATGTATAAGTATTGCTATAAGATGTTGCCAGCAATTTCACGCAGAAATTCTTCCATCGCACGAGTTTATGGTACTGCATATTTTTCCGGGAAAAAACTTGACCGTGACTTTTCCCGAGATTCCCGGGGTGAGGTAACTGTAGTTAGAAAGGTAAACGATAAAACGTCAAAAAGAAAACTTTCGAATTTATAATATTTCCACGTTAAAATAAGAATTTGAGACAAGTCCATGTTTGAAATTATGTTCATTAAAAGTTATCAGCATTGAAAAATCAGTGAAAGAAACCAGTTTATTTTCAGAAACAACGGTTTTTACGTGTGGTTCCCGACAATTCTGAATTCCCTGGCCGGTCACGTCGGTAACGAAACGAGAATTTGTGATGTCCTCGTCTCCAAACCTTCAGCTTCTAATGTTACACAGGTAAGTGTTACTCAAACTATTATATTATATTCATAATTATTTAGGTATAATTTTAATATGAATAAAGATGCTTGATATAAATGACAAAAAAATTATTATTTTTTAACAAAAAATTAAAACCGACTTCCAAGGTAAAATCAAAAGTAATACTTATTCATAATCTAAAAAGAATCAAATAATTCTTATTCCTTATTAAAGTGGCGTCTCCAGACTTCACCTAAACCTCAACTATATTTTCTGTACTCAATCTTCTTACTTTTGAAGTCGGTACCAGCCCGGAAAAGTTCTGAGATCCTTGACATAGCAGTTACGCTAAGGTAAGCTGGTACCGACTTCAAAAGCATGAAGATTGAGTACAGAAAATATAGTTGAGGTTTAGGCGAAGTCTGAAGACGCCACTTTAATAAGGAATAAGAATTATTTGATTCTTTTTAGATTATGAATAGGTAAGTATTACTTTTGATTTTACCTTGGAAGTCGGTTTTAATTTTTTGTTAAAAAATAATAATTTTACCCTTTTTAATTACATAACAATTATGAGACGACAAGGCTATATTATAGCTTGTTGTCGTAGAGTTGTACAATGTACATATTACTATAGTCCGCGCGGAACTAGTTGGCCGCGCCTGAGGTATGTACACAATAGACATAACTATGTGAGCGGTGGAACGGAGAGACAGGGGCGCTTCGCACAAGAGATTGCAATAGCAAGATGAGTCCTCCGATAAAAAGACAATCTAAGGAAATAATATTTCAAGTGCATACGTTTTTTAAAAAACGGAAAGCCGATGTCAATAGTTTAGAACAGTGGTCCCCAACCTTTTTTTCATGCGGACCACAAACATGTTTTGGTCTTGGTGTCACGACTCGCGGGCCGCAACAAAAATTTTTTAGGGTTAAAAAATAACTTTCTTCAAAATTAAAGATTTAGACCTAGTTTCATCAAGCAATGTTAAATAAATAATGCCTTGTTAAATCAGTTAATGGCCTGTTAGAGCTTTTGAGCGTTCCACCATGCCCTAATGTCATGTTAAATCACCTAACATGGTGTTAAATTTAATTCCTGCTGTGGAGGTCCGTTAAATATACGAGTATAACAGGCTGTTATATGAGTCAATACAACAACTTTCAAAGACAATAATATGCAATATAAATAAAAGAATCTCTTTTGAATTTTGAGTGTTTCCGCCATGTTTCCGCTACGTCCTTATTATTAATTATTTTTCATAGTTATGAATAATTACTTATTTTCACTTTGTCACACTTGTATCAAAATTACCAAACCGAAATATGTAAATAAAAGTTTGTAATATGATTCATGTTTTCTGCTTTGACAGATAATAATTATCATCCTGGTAAATTAAGAAGATTATTATATCGTAACAAATGTATGCGATCAGTGATATTTTAATTTGGTCGCATTATCTACTATTATACGAATAAGGAAGAAAGTGAGACATTGCAGCAAACATGTCGTATTAAACTTGTACATTGCAATTTCGTCGCCTTATAACAAGAATGAACGAATTGATAGTTGTTCACTCGTTGTTCACATAACATTGCATTTACTAATCCTCTGTTAAATTTTTACTGTGGAACATAAGTATTTTAACCGTCTGTTTAATTTTCTAAGGTCCGTTAAGTAATGCCTTGTTAGGATTTAACTGATCAATTGTCTAATGTCTCTAATTTATTCTTTCCAATAATTAAATAATATTATTGTCCACGATATCGCGAGATTGGTCGTCACTGTCTAATCTCATGTGCATTGCGAGCAGCAAGCAACCCACCCCTCACCCCCGTCCCTACCTAAGGCGCGGCCAACTAGTTCCGCGCGGACTATAGCGGATATGCAATACGGCTGCAAAAAGCCTACACTGGAAAGACTCGGTCAGCAAAATAATTCCCAGGTCAATTCACAGACTCCGACACTGACATCGACGAGTGACGACGCGGACGCAGTCATTATCCGAAGGGTGCACAGTGCACACTGCACAGATTGTCTTCCTCCGCACGCGCACCCCCGCTTGGTGACGCCCACTATCGTAATATTTTAATTTCGCCATAATTTCAAAACCAAACGTCCAATTTTAATAATTCAAAGACCAAATTTTATCTATATAAGCTGTACTTAGTGATGAAATTATTTATTTTGATAAGGATTAATAGCATGAGTAAAATAAACGCGTTTAAATGTAGTCCAAAAAAATTCAAGATTTTTAAGTAAAAAAATTGTTATTGTGCCTCACTCGACATAGATAAGTACAATGTGTCGCGGACTTTTTTGTAGATATTTATAAGATCTATAATTACTTAGAACATTTATGGTTCTATCTTTTATAGTTTCGGCAGCGTACGCAAAATAAGTAACTTTTCTGGTTGATTTTCACCTGGCGTCCGAAAAACCCAAATATCTTACGAAACCCTATTTTTTCTAAAATAAAATTTAGCCTATGCTCAACAGAAATAATGTAGCTTTTGCTTGGAGTAGTTTAAATAAAGCCAAAATCCTCAAACTTGTATCTATAAGGATTCAAAAGTTCTGTTGGGTACCTTCAGAACCAGGGTACATCCTGGTGCAAAATCTTACTTTTTCGGAAAAAATCGAAATCACCATATGTTTCCATATAAATTTCAAAGAGTCCCCTCGATTCCTCATGGATCCCATCATCAGATCACCACTTTTGTGAACATGGTACCAACCTCGGTTTTAACCCTGTACAACAACAAAAGAATCATGAAAATCGGTCCATAAATGGCGAAGTTATGGTTGAACTTACAAAAAATATATATATATATATAAACAGACGAACATATAACCTCCTCCTTTTTGGAAGTCGGTTAAAAAGTAAATTAATGAAAAATGTGTAATTATTATACTTTCAAATATTCGACATAAACCACCAACTTTTGCACCTGCGTAAATACATAATGAACGCTGCAATTTTGGGCCGCTAATCCCGAGCCTAAATGACCCGTAACCAACCAAATTTCAACATAATTTTTGGATAAGGAAGTAATTAACTCTCCAAAACCTTTTGATAAAGTCATGTCTAGAGCGAAAATTTTTTTGAATGCTAGAGTTACAGCTACACACAATAGTAATTTTCAATCTCTATATTTTTCCAGGTCCACTGCGACGACACAATTAACACCTCGACCTACGAGATGTCCATCTACGTGGGCCTCGTGTTCTGCTCCATGTACATCATCGTGGGCTTCCTAGTGAGCTTCGTGAGCAAGAAGCTGATCCTGGTGGTAGTGCTGGTGGTGACGGGGCTGTGCGGGATCGGCGCTCACCTGGTGTACAACCAGCAGGTCGCTATCGGCCTGTTCGCGCTGTTCCAGATGTGTGGCGCCTGCATTGGCCTCATGAATGCCGTCAGCGTTGAGCTGTTCCCGACTAAATATAGGTAAGATGAGGAAATTAGGGCCCTTCCACACGACGTTTTTTGTGCACTGACGACGCGCGTTTCGTGATGCGCTCGTCTTCTGCGCGTTTTCATCGCGTTTTGGCAGATATATGAAGTTTAAAACTGGCTTCCTTGAGTTTACTGAGCGTTCAACTTGCATTTATATCGATACAAACGAGCGTAAAAAACGTTGAAGGAACGTTGAAGAAACGTGGAAGGCCCCTTAGCTGCGCCGTTTGCTGTATAGTGATTGCGGTGCGGAAGCCGTACATTTCCCATGATAAATATTCTTACTTCATTAGGAAGTCGGTTCGGTAGTTTGAGCGTTAAAAAGTAAAAGACTCATGCATTTATAACATTGTCATGTAGAAGAAGTATTTATTGTTTACTAGCTGACCCGACAGACGTTGTCCTGTCTTAACGATGATTATTTAATTCGAATTGGTATAATTAAGTAAACAATAGATTAAAATTAGTATCTCCATGCCAAATTTCATCAAAATAGATTAAATAGTATAAGCGAAAATCATAAAAGTTTATTATGCAGGAACCGTACATTTTCCGGGACAAAAAGTATCCCTTGTCCTTTCCCGAGACTCAAAGTATCTCCATACCAAATTTCATCAAAATAGATTGAATAGTTTAGGCGAAAATCATAAAAGTTTATTGTGCGGGAACCGTACATTTTCCGGGACAAAAAGTATCCCTTGTCCTTTCCCGAGACTCAAAGTATCTCCATACCAAAATTAATCAAAATCGATTGAATATTTTACACGCAAATCATAAAAGTATATTGTGCAGTAACCGTACATTTTTCCGGGACAACTTTGGTCTTCGGGACTCAAAGTATATCTATGCCAAATTTCAGCGAAATCAGTCCAGCCGTTCAGGCGTGATGTCGTGACCACGCGAATATGAATTCATTTTTTAGGGTTCCGTACCCAAATGGTAAAAACGGGACCCTATTAATGAGACTTTGATGTCTGTCTGTCCGTCTGTCTGTCTCCAGGCTCTATCTCAAGAGCCGCTATAGCTAAAGTTTTGAAATTTTCACAGATTGTGTATTTCCGGTGCCGCTATAACAACAAATACTAAAATAAAAATAAAATTAAAATTAGGGGGGGCTCCCATACAACAAACGTGATTTTTTTGGCCATTTTTGCTCGTAATCAATAATGATAAGAGGTAGGCACTTGAAACTTTCAAGATTACCTTAAATATAATTGTACTTTAATGATTAATAATAATATTTAAATAAAATAAAAAATTAAGGGGGGCTCCCATACAAAAAACACAATTTTGGCCTATTTTTGCTCTATAACGGTACGGAACCCTTCGTGCGCGAGTCCGACTTGCACTTGGCCGATTATTATATATAGAGATTAAAATATTTCGAAGAGTCGGTATTTTTTCAGTCATGCATGAACTAAACGTAGTTTTAGCTGCGCCACGCAAGTAGCTAATCTGAAACTTGTACTCTATCATATTTTGTTTCAAATTTTGCTACCGCCTATAGCTTTTGCACGTTCTATACAAAGAAAGTGTTGCCCACTTGAAATTGATTCATTGACAGAAAACAGTAGGTACTACTGCATCTACGTATTTCTTATTTGCCCTCATTTATGAATATGTTAGCCATGTTGATGGTTATTACCATGACTGATTAATGATTACCTACGTTACATACAATAGGGGATTAGTGATTACTGATTATGTACAATCATGAAAAAACACAACAACCACAACTAGGCTAGATTATTTTAATCCTCAGCGATATGACACTTATCATAATTATTATATTTTTAAATTAGAACCTGAGACAGCAAAAAACGATGTTATCGATAGTAATCTATTTTTACAATAAAATAGATAATATTATCTTCATTACTCATCCGTTTACTTATTTCACAATATTAATTTGTTTTATTATTAGTAGAAATTATTATATTTCACCCTACGAATAATAAAAACTAAGAAATTTAAGTAACTCTGTCAAAAAACATGTTCTACAATAAATCGAGGATTACCCTCGACTTTTCGTAAATTATTCAATCACCAAGTCAACCTCTTGGTAACAGTGGGATCTCCTGGTAATGTAGATTCTTTAAAAAATAAAGAAAATATCAAAATCATCATATGTAACAAAATATATTTAGAAAAAAAAAATAAACGAGATGACTCAAGAGCCGTCTCTGGTTTTTTCAACAGTTATAGAAAAAAATCCAATCAGCAAAATAATATATTACTCCTTTTCCATTGTATTCCAATATTTTCAGTGACTATTTTTACTACCAATGGTTTATTTTTTCAGAGCAATGGCTGTGTGCTTGTCCATGATGATGGGTCGGGTTGGCTCCATGGTTGGATCGAATTTGATCGGCATATTCCTGGGTACCAACTGCAGCGCAAGTTTCTATCTCTTTGGTGGAATTTTAATAGGTAGATAACATCACATCCATTATTAATGATTTTGATTACTCCGTTCTAAAAAAACCTCCGAAACCGAGAATACGTACAGGAAAATGATTACTATAGCAACCATTACTATAGCAACCGCCACCATCAGGCGCATGCATACTTTTACGTTATATTCGTATCAAGGGGACTTTAAATGCCTAGCAATATGATTGAGTGATTTTTGGTCCACCTATTTTTGCCCTAATAACATACTTATTTATAACATTTAATATTTTTCCAGTGTGCGGCCTAGCTTGCTTTACGTTGCCCGGTAAGAAAGACGACGGAAAAGTGAAGAATAAAGAAATGTCTGAATCTGAAGCAACGGAAGTGGCCTAGCTTGAACCGATATGAGCATTAACATTCGAATTTTAAAATTCGAAATCCTATTTCCTGAAGTGCTTCCTTGTGTCTAGGGTTATAAAAATATGTGGAATATTTTTAAAGACATAAGCCACTTTAGAATAAATATCGGCTTCTCGGCTTCTAGTATTTATTATACTTGTAAAAGAGCAACAAAAGGCTGAAAGGCAAATTTGACCCACAATACTATCATACTATCAGATGGAGAGAGGCGAGGCAATTCCAAAGACTTACCACCCTTGCAGTTTCAGCGAATTTGAGTTTTCGACGGATCGTATATAATACTAGCTGTTGCCCGCGACTTCGTCCGCGTGGACTTCAGTTTATAGCGCGCGGTGTTAACAAAATTGGTGTCAAATTTAAAAGCTTTTTAAAATCCTGGTACCCCTCAAATCAAAATACCCAAAACAGCTGTGCAGTGTGCACATACCTAATATTTTTTTTGGAGTTTACTCCTTAAGAATCGATTTTCATATATAAGGCGCCCGGTATGAGAAAAATCCGAGGGGTAAAACCTACTAACAAGTAACGAAAAATCGTGTCACGTTTTTGGTGCGCACCTTTAGTGCGCAACTTTCTAATTTGGCTGTGAGTGTATTAAGACAATAAAGGTACCTATCGGAATATTATATTATTATATAATTATATTATTATATAATTAAAAAAAATAATTAATAATAATTATATTTTTTTATTATTATTATTATTATTATATAATATTATGTTCCGATAGGTATATTAACTTTATGATTAAGACGTACATATGGTATGCTGTATAGGCGACTATACCTATATACTATATGTTATTGGGCTTGTTTGTTTCTATCAGTGTCGATGTATTTATATTGCTATACTCGTACTTAAGGAGTAAACTCCAGTCGTGCGTCGGAGCTGACACACTTTTTTTTTAATTAAACTTTTTCATACCAAATTTTAAAGCTTAAAATTAATTTAGCCCCCCATTGCACAACTTTAGAGTTTAGCTTTACCCATAAACTATTTAGTATTTATCATTGGTAGGCTGTTGTTTCTGATATCTATGTTGGTAGGTGAGTTATTTAATAACGTGTATAACAATCGAAAGAATCGAAAACTTTAGTAATAATGAATTTAGTATTTTGTAAATTGTTTTTGATACAATCAATAAAATTACAAAAGATTAGAGTGATATTTAATTTAATCATATACCTGTGTTTATGTGTCTGGGCGGTTATCGTTGTTTCAAGGCTGAATTGAATGGGTTGAATTAGTACTGACCGGTTAGTGAAAATGCTGGATTGTGAAAATACTGGTTAGTGAAAATGCTGGATTGCAAATAGGCAATGTTTTTTAAAAATGCCCACTATTGAAAAGGTTGCAAGGTCTGCAGATAAATAGAACAGAATGACTTAAACGGCCCATTCACTATCCTGCATTGCAGTCCTGCTGCAGTCCGCCGTGCAGGCCTGCAACACCATTCACTATCCTGCGTGCAGTCCGGCGGCTTATGCAGGATAGTGAATGGTGTTGCAGGCCTGCACGGCGGACTGCAGCAGGACTGCAATGCAGGATAGTGAATGGGCCGTTTTAGCCAGGGAACTAGGGGTGACGGTATGGGGATGCCGCCACCCACTGCACAGAGTTCCCGAGGGGATCGCGATGCGCACTGTGTTCCGTAGAGCTCTGGTAGAGTTTGTTGTTATGGTAGAGCTGCGACCACTACCATCTCATCCCCCGAGTCCCACATACCCCGGTAGTCTCTCCCCAACGCTGCCGGGGATGCCTAATGGCATTTCCCGACCCAAAAAAATAATAATACAATCACTTTACGAAGCTGAGAAGCGACCTGATAAGAACTTTGTAAAGGAGGAACTTAGGTTCATCGCAAGCATTTTTTTTTTTTCAGAAGGCTTACAGACTAATAACTTAAATAGCTAGTACAATAATTTAGATAACTAAATAGCTAACGACAAGCCTCCACATATATGTAAGAAGATAATTATACAAGTTATCAAAAATGTGTCGAACTATAATTACTTATTAATCTAAGATATGTATATTATAAACTAATTTTGGTAAGATAAATCATAAAGACAAATAACTTAAATACAAGAGAAAAGAGAAAAAAATACAATAGGTATATGAAAGTTATGAGAAAAACCGAATAATAATATTATGTACCTCAAACACAATCATACATACAATCATACAAATTTTAAGACTTTTTCTAAGGGTAGATTTAATTTATTGTAAAGTATTAAGGAAACAATGTACTTATGTGTTTATGAGGTTACTACTAAAGTGAGCCACTATTTTGGTTTCATGTTTATATCAATCATTATTATCTGATACTTTTACGTACTATTACCCGATTACGTATAACGTAACGTAGTAACATTATATAATAATCCGAACCGGTAGAGTCTCATTTTGAATTTTTCCATGAAGCTTATTTTATAACGTATAAGGATTCATATTTATAGCACGTGTTCCGATGATTCTATATGATATGCAGCTGTGATCGCAATATATACAATAGATACATAGAGTTGGCTAGTCTACGTAAACATGATAATCTTACGAAGTATAGACTATAATATATCATAATAAAGCAATTAGATTACGAAGGTGTTTAAAAAATCAACACAAAAATATACAGTAGGATTAAAATGACGTAAGGATATATTTATATAATATCAGCTACAATATTATATAGTTAGAGAATTGGAAAATAATTAAGTCGCAATAAAGTCAAAATTTCAAAGTCGTAAAATTGGACTCTACTATGATATATCTGAGGACACAACAGTCCATTAACTTTCTCCCTATGCTCCTTACTCTCAGGGTCATCATTCTACTTACCTTAACACTACCACTTACTACCATAGATTGCAGACGGCGCTAGTCTCTTCAAACTTTTTAGGGTTCCGTACTCAAAGGGTAAAAACGGGACCCTATTCATGAGACTTCGATATCTGTCTGTCCGTCTGTCTGTCCGTCTGTCTGTCCGTCTGTCTGTCCGTCTGTCTGTCCGTCTGTCTGTCCGTCTGTCTGTCCGTCTGTCTGTCCGTCTGTCTGTCCGTCTGTCTGTCCGTCTGTCTGTCCGTCTGTCTGTCCATCTGTCTGTCTCCAGGCTGTATCTCAAAAACCGCTATAGCTAGAGTTCTGACATTTTCACAGATTGTATATTTCCGGTGCCGCTATAACAACAAATACTAAAATCAAAATAAAAGTTTTATTCAAGGGGGGCTCCCATACAACAAACGTGATTTTTTTGTATTTTTTTGCTCGTAATCAATAATGGCAACAGCTAAACGCTTTAAATTTTCACAAAATCCTTAATTATATTTTTAATTTAATTATTAATAATAAAATTTAAATAAAATGAATATTTAAGAACACAATTTTTTGCATACTTTCTGATTTCTCTCTGCAACGGTACGGATCCCTTCGTGAGCGAGCCCGACTCGCACTTGGCCGATTTTTTGTTGTTTCCTAACCTGTAACTGCAGATGTTTGTTTCGGATCAAATCAAATCTTCCCGGAACAACGGTAGCAGAATGTCGCGCGGAGAAGCTACGCTGGAAGCAGACGCCGCAGACTGGGCCGCTGCTAGTGATGAGCAAAATTGCTCTTGCAGTCTTAGTGTTGGTCTTGCAAAAAAAGCAAGACCGCTGTCATGTTCTCGTAGAGTCGAATTGCTTATCACGCCCGCTGCAGTTTTCGTCTCAGACGAGGCCAACGGCCTAGCACCAAGCGGAGAAGGCACTGACGGGTTTTAACTTTTAGTGGGTAGAGTTGCGGCCAACTTACCATCTTCTCGGCTGCAACGAGACCAACAAATCCCAGTGATCCTTCCTCAGTGTAGCCGTGGATGCATATAAAGCACATTAATTCTTGCTTAGCAAAAAACGCACTATAGGTACTAGGCAGCCTAGCAAGTAGCAACGCCAGTCATTTAAATTCAGGAGAAAGACCCACTTCGTCTTGAGGGTCCCGCCACAAAGTCAATTTTAGCTCCTTTGTGGTGTGGGTCCCGACGCATCATCTACCAACCTTCGAGAAGGAGGAGTTCTGGCCGAGTGGAGTCGTCTACAGGACACGTTGCGCCCCACGTCGCAGACAATACGTGTTTAGTGCTTAGTGTTAAGCCGTGTTTTCACATTGCGAAATGTCGCCCGACGTCGCAGCGACATTTACGGGTTGCGGGACTTGTCGCTGGCGAAATACTGTTTACCACTGACTAGTGTGAACAATTCATATTATGTCGAGGGACAACTTATAAAAGAAGATAGAATATTGTTACATTTATTGTTTTATCGATCACAACGTAAGGTGCCACACACTGGAACTAGCATTTTAAATAGTTATTCTTTGCTGCCGCACTCAGAGACATTTCTATCGAACCAGAGTAAACAGAACTCTGAACTACCGCTTAGTTCTGTCTTCACTGATCGATAATTCTCTTTATTAAATAATCGTCATAATATGTCTGTGTGTGCGGTCGTAAAACTTTTTTGTTGCTTCTACTTGTCAACTTAGTTCTGAACTTGATCTCAATACAAGTTAGTTGGGTACGATATAATACATGTGCAGCTGGTTGGCTTAGCTACAATTTAAAGCAAGATTGAACAGTTATGATAACAAGTGTTGAAAATGGCTAAGGGTCTACACAGACGGACTGCATTTCAACTGCAATCCAACTGCGAATCGCAGTTGGATTGCAGTTGAAATGCAGTCCATCTGTGTAGACCCTAAATCTTGCATTGCTGTTTTTACTAACACCATCTACATAATCTAATTAGATATAATTGACAAACTATACATAAACAAAAACTAGCTACTGCTTCCATTCAGAGTAAAGGTCAGTACACATTGCAACGTGACGCGACGATGCAGTGCAATGCATTTTTAAATACTTAACCTATGTCCTATAGGAAAATGAAAAATATACAATCTTTTTCCAGATGCATAATGAATATCTTGCCGCTCGTGATTTGGGGCTGTCTGTTCCAGTTATGAAATGTTTCTTTTTAATACGCGCATCACATCGAGACGTTGTAATGACCCTAAATTTAAAATATTGAAGCGGCGCAGTGTATAAAATAATATCAATGACGCAGAAATATAAAATATAAACAAATTTTGTATGTCGTGTGATACGTATGCTGATTGGACGCTATATTTTTTTACCGAATATTCCACGGAGACCAACAAACTGTGACCCTAGTAGTCTCTCCCGCGACGCCTTATCAAAAGACATTATAAACAATATGATATAATTATTATTCTAAGCCCCGTACATATACGCCGAGTAATACGATCTAGGGTTAGTCGTTTTAGTAGCTTAGTGGACTCGACACTGAAAACTAGTACATTTTTTTCAGCGCATGCTACTAAGGTTAGTTGGTGTTTTTTTTTTTAATTTGAATTTAACGCAAGTGGTTCTATCAGCAAAGGCGATGATTATAAAGGCCTTTATACTTTATAGCGATGTTGGTTCGTAAGTTTTTGAATAAAGTATTTCAGTGTTGTGATTGTTTTTTTAATCAATTTCATTTATTTTTAACAATAAATGAAGCTGCAGTGTTTAAACTGACTGCCCAGTGCCCAGTGCCTATAAGTAAACACTGACCGAATAACTATAACCGAATAAATTTATTATTATAATAATTTGCGAAAGGCTTCAAAATCTCTTCACCTCTATGGTAAGTCATTGTAAGGCTAGCTACAAAAGACTAGACAAAATGTGAAAAAAATTAAAGAAACTAGAAAAATTTAATTTAAATCTGTTATTTTATCAACATTCACTATTCAGTTATATTGACGTTCTTTATATAAACGTATGGAAAATAAAAAAAGTATACAAGATGTTTGTGTAAACACCGTTGTCCTTGAAACCAACAAATGAGCCCGTCAAAATGAGCATCTTTTTCTATGAGAACAATGCTGGGAATTCAAAAAAATCTGTCTTCATACAAATTGCCGATCCGAGCATCCGTATGGGTATGAAGACGGCATTTTTTTTTTGAGTTCCCAGCATTGTTCTCATAGAAAAAGTTGTTCATTTTGACGGGCTCATTTGATAGTTTTAAGGATAACGGTGTTTACACAAACACACTGTATAAAGTTTGTAAAAAAAAGTATGATCTAAATTTTCCTATTCGCTTTCCTGCTTGAATGCAAACTCTAATACGATTTTCAATTATTTTTTAATTATATTTTTCTGGTATTGGTTTCCTTATATTTCAATCTCTACATTGTTAATTGCACTGCATATAATTATTATTGAATCAATTTTCAATAATAATCAGCTATAAAAATAAGGAAATTAACATTTAATTATATTTTTTGTTTGGTAAATCTGCGCCAGTCTATTAACGTAATATTACTTTATGGTCATAATAATTATTATAAAGATGTTAAAATGAATGAAAAGTAGACAACTCTAGTGAGTTTGCTCACCCCTGCTTAATAGGTTGGCTATAATAATACAGGAAAGCTTAAAATTGTAGACTGTATTCAACTTTTTTTACACGGACCACAACTTTGGCCTTGGTGTAGCGGGCCGCAACCAATTTTTTTAGAGTTAAAAATTAACGTTCTTCTGAATTACCGATTTAAAAGTAGAAAAATTTTTACGACTACAACGACGACTTTGCTATAGTTTGCCGGTGAGCATGAATTTCAAAATGGTTTAACTTCACGCGGGCCACTGATAAAGTCCTGGAGGGCCGCAGATTGAGTATAGCTGCTGTAGGCGTACTGTGGAGGGAGTCCTGTGTTAGACAGATCCAGGACATCCCTCCGTATACGGCTGAAGGCAAACCGCAGGTGGTTTTAGTGGGTAAGAGTCCCACAAACCCCCGGGGTGCTTCAGCTAAGTGAGGCACATCCTCAACCCGGGGCACCCATGATGGGTTCCCCTTGCGCATCAAAAAAAAGGCGTTAGCTATTATATAGTTTTAAACCCAGTCGCGGAATGATACCGGCTAATTCAAAACTAACTTTCTCGGACTCCGCTGCGGGCAAAACCAGCTCGTTATATCCAATGGGAACGGTTTCTTGGTATAAAAAACAGGCATAACAAGTAAACTACTGCCACAACAAATTCTATAATATCAATCCGTTCATTTGTTTTTGCCTATGGAAGTAACAAGCATGTAATACAAGCATGTAACACTTTTCATCTATCATAATATTATTAGTGTGATCCACAAAACATAACATTTAATTAAATATAATATTATTATCATGACTATACAGAATGAAATATGAACGTCGATCGAACTTAATTACTCATTGACAAAGCTACGCGGTTGCAGCCGCACGAAATCTACGAATATTTCATTTGTTTTTAAGTTGTGAAAATATATTTTCCTAATAATTTCATACGCTAACGACGAATCAAAGTAGATATATTATATTCCATACTTCCATACTAATATGCGAAAGTGCTGTTTGTCTATCTGTTACTTCTTCACGCGCAAACCGCTTTTTTCGACCGATTTTTCTGTTTGGTATGGAGATACTTTAAATCCCGGGAAAGGACATAGGATACTTTTTTCCCAGGAAATTGTACGGTTCCCGCGCGATAAACGAATCTTGGCGCAACGGAGTTGCGGGCGTCATCTAGTATCACAATAATATAATAATGGATATTGAATATTTACTGATTAAATTATCATTTGATCATCAATCGTCTCTGAAGTATTGTATTTGAGCTTTTCTACCGCATACCGCAATACCAACCACTTGTTATAAGTGTTCCTATAATAATTATTTATAAGATACTTACGAGTACCTGTTTATTATAATAATTACTTAAGAAATACTAATACTAAGTAATCCATTCTTAAGAATAGTATACGTATAATTGTTTAAATTTTACGTAAACAAGGAAAATAAATTCTTACGCCTTATCACTTATCATTTCTGGGGCATTATTTTTTTCCTATCTTATATTATTTTTCGTCCTGTTAACCTACCTATAATTTTTTAAAGAATTTTTCATCTTTTCGAAATAATGGTCCAAGAATATAAATCTCAAAGACCTTATCCATACTAATATTATAAATGCGAAAGTGTGTCTGTCTGTCTGTCTGTTACCTCTTCACGCCCGAACCGCTGAACCGATTTGGCTGAAATTTGGTATGGAGATACTTTGAGTCCCGGGAAGGACATAGGATACTTTTTATCCCGGAAAATGAACGGTTTCCGCGTGATAAACGAATTTTGGCGCAACGGAGTTGCGGGCATCATCTAGTACATGATAAATCTAAAGTACTTATGAATTGTAATACACTCTGATACTTCGATGTACGAGTAAATGTAAAGCTAGAAGCACGCAAAGCTATGTGTGTATGGAAATAAATTATTTATAAATGAACTAAAAGAATGGTACGTAATTATTTAGTCTAAACTCAATTTTTATTGACATTTAGCTTAGGTATGATAAACTATACAGAACTATACTTCAATAGGTAAATACTATAAACATAATAATATAGTTTACATAAAGATTAAAATTCATTCTAAATCACTAACTGTAACAGGTAAACACTATAAAAATATCTGAAAACAAACCAAAGGTGGTTTTTCCGAATGTTATTGTAATTTTCCTTAAGCAACTTTCGCCTGATATATTATACTCAGTGCGTAGCCGCGTAGAGCTAATGTAGACGTACAATGACGGTAGCAACAAAACGTGTTAAGCTGTACGTCTTCGGACCCAAAAAATTTGATTTACCTTCGTGTCAAATAATAGATAAACCTTTCACAAAATATTATTTGTTAGCTACTAATTACTTATTATTATTGCATTGTAACTAAATTGTAAAAAACAGCCATCTCTTTTGTGTACCTATATTTTTTGTTTTCAAACGATGTCACACGATGTTGTTTAACAATTACGGGGTATAAATTAATAAACGTTCCGAGTCGGCTAGATATTACATCATCTAATAATTACTTTTACAACAATGACCAATTGACTCAACTAACCCAAATTATTTCGACTCGAGTCATTTATTTTTCTCAACTTAGTGAAGCTACTAGTGAAGTAATAATTTTAGATTGTTTTGTTTTTCGTACCGTTCTTCATCAAAACAAGATAACAATACGTTGCACTAAAATTATCTGCAATCAACTCATATAATAATCACACCAGTAACTTATATTACCCTATTATTATGTTTTAATGCAACTTTTTATCCGGCTTTGGCCCACCACATTCCCACCGCTGTATCTCCTGTGTCGCCAGCATAGGCAGCGGCCTACAACCCTTTGATATGATCTCAGGGAGCCTGAGGACATGCTAAAGCTGTCTTGGGAGTTGGGCCCCGCAAAGAAATTATGATGATGATTTTTGATGAATATGAAATGATGATGAAAATGAAAAATGAAAATAAAATGATCAGAAGAAGGTAGCTCGAGGAGTAGGAAGTAATTACAGTTTCGTTTCTATTTCGATCAAGTCCGTTTTCTATCAAGAAACAAAATTGTTTTCTCTCAAAGCGTATTTTTTTTAATTCCCAACGTCAAATGCGGTTTGATTGGTCTAAACTTAAAAAATCGGCCAAGTGCGAGTCGGACTCGCGCACAAAGGGTTCCGTACCATTGTAGAGCAAAAATATACGCAAAATTAGTGAAAATAGTTTATTGTATGAAAGCCCCCCTTAATTATTTATTTTATTTAGATTTTATTATTAATTATTAAAGGATAAATACAGTTTCCAGTGCCTACCCTCTGTTGTCATCATTGATACCGAGCAAAAAATGTTTGAAAAATCACGTTTGTTGTATGGGAGCCCCCCCAGTGCCGTAAATAGGGCGGTGCCACCGGTGCCCAGGCACAGGGCGCAGACTCTGGGGGAGCGCAAGAATGGCCAGACCAGGGAGGCCTGCAGCCCTGGAAGCATTGCTCTGGGTACCTATAATATCTAAAAAAACGGTTGTCTGTAAAGTCGGTTTAATGACGATAGTTGAACGTGACAACGTGCCTCTTTGTCGCTCGTTCCGCGCTCTTGCTTGCAATTCAAGCCTTAAATGGAACGCCTCAGAGCGAGGTAACGCCGTATGAGTCATGTTTTTTCGTGCGTGCAGCCGGCTCCATCGAATTATAAGACGTTGTCACGTCAAAACTCATTTCCCCGACTGTACATTTCTGCTTAGCACAATTTTCCCCGACTGTACATTTCTGCTAAACAACTCATTTCCCCGACTGTACATTTCTGCTTAGCACAATTTTCCACGACTGTACATTTCTGCTAAACAGCTCATTTCCCCGACTGTACATTTCTGCTAAACAACTCATTTCCCCGACTGTACATTTCTGCTAAACAACTCGTTTCCCCGACTGTACATTTCTGCTTAGCACAATTTTCCCCGACTGTACATTTCTGCTAATCAACTCATTTCCCCGACTGTACATTTCTGCTAAACAGCTCATTTCCCCGACTGTACATTTCTGCTTAGCACAATTTTCCCCGACTGTACATTTCTGCTAAACAACTCATTTCCCCGACTGTACATTTCTGCTTAGCACAATTTTCCCCGACTGTACATTTCTGCTAAACAACTCATTTCCCCGACTGTACATTTCTGCTAAACAACTCATTTCCCCGACTGTACATTTCTGCTTAGCACAATTTTCCCCGACTGTACATTTCTGCTAAACAACTCATTTCCCCAACTGTACATTTCTGCTAAACAACTCATTTCCCCGACTGTACATTTCTGCTTAGCACAATTTTCCCCGACTGTACATTTCTGCGAAACAACTCATTTCCCCGACTGTACATTTCTGCTTAGCACAATTTTCCCCGACTGTACATTTCTGCTAAACAACTCATTTCCCCGACTGCACATTTCTGCTAAACAACTCATTTCCCCGACTGTACATTTCTGCCTAGCACAATTTTCCCCGACTGTACATTTCTGCTAAACAACTCATTTCCCCGACTGTACATTTCTGCTTAGCACAATTTTCCCCGACTGTACATTTCTGCTAAGCAACTCATTTCCCCGACTGTACATTTCTGCTTAGCACAATTTTCCCTTCCCCGACTATACATTTCTGCTAAACAACTCAAATGGAACGCCTCAGAGCGAGCTAACGCCGCATATTGCGTCATGTTTTTTCGTGCGCGCAGCTCATATCGAATTATAAGACGTTGTCACGTCAAAAAACCGGCTAAGTGCGTGTCGGGCCACGCGCAATATAGGGTTCCGTAGTACCGCTAGTTTTTTTTTAAATTTTTGTATAGTTATGAATGTATATTTATAACGTGTTTTATACTACTAACAACATCATCTCAATTACTTTCAATGGAATTTGAACGAAAAGTTCTATTATATTATTTCGCCAAATACATTTTTTTAGTTGATCGATTAACTTATGAAGTCTTCTTAGCCGTGAATTGTGATAGTTTTCCTTTTTGACCGACTTCCCAAAAGGAGGAGTTTATACGTTCGGCTGTGGATTTTTTTATGTATGTTCAACGAATACTCCGCCGTTTATGAACCGATTTTCGAAATTTTTCTTTTGTTGTATATGGTATTGTTTCGAATTGGTACCATGTTCACAAAAGTGGTGGTCTGATGATGGGAACCATGAAGAATCGAGGGGGCTCCTTGAAATTCAAATGGGAATATATGTTTATTTTGATTTGATATGCTGTATTATGATCATATGCTACCAAAAAGTAAGATTTTTCACCATGGTATACCACGGTTCCGAAGGTGCTGAACAGAACTCCTGATTCCTTATAGATACATGTTTGGGGGTTTCGGCGATGTTTTAAGAACTGAAAGCAAATGCTGCTACGCAAATGGAATTCATCATCATCATCATCACTACACCATGCATCATCGTATGATGACCCTATTATTGGTAGTTTTCATAGTCTAATAGATCGAAACTGATGTTTTTGATCATTATTCTGTAGTTTGTCTATTGATTTTAATATTATTTTGTTTTTTTTAAGTATAATACTATTATTAGAATTTGATGTTATGGCTACAAAGGTGGGATCATGATGGGGCTCACGAGGTACATATATATGTGGCGGTACCCACAATTCGCCTAGCATTCCTGCATCGCGCTATCGAAGTTTTCTGAGCGCGTCGATATATATACGACAGCTGAAATGTATCACGCGGGCTTCGGCCTGACCGGGCATACTACCTCGCTCGGTCGGAAGATCTTCCTTTGGCCTCCGCACATATTCCCACATTGGTGACCCTCGACAGAACACGCCTCCTTCATCATCATCGCTCCCCGCCCCTCCGCACCGCGCCAGCCAGCATCGCCTCATCGGGTACCTCGTCCACTAGCCGCAATGTACCGCGGCCTGGGCGACTCCGCATCGGCATCATCGGGCTTTCTCACTACACCGACCGGTCAGCAAGCAGAGCACATCTCTCCTGGTCAGCACGTAGCATCGGCCCCGCACGGCAGCTTATCCGACTCACTGGATCCCGTGCAGCAGCTTACAGTTCCGACTCACTGCGACAGTTCCGACTCACTGGAAACTCACTGGCACTGGCGACTCAAGCGACAAGACTTCAAGATTCGACCTCCGGTCTTCGGGGGGGGAGTGATGTGGCGGTACCCACAATTCGCCTAACATTCCTGCATCGCGCTATCGAAGTTTTCTGAGCGCGTCGGTATATATACGACAGCTGAAATGTATCACGCGGGCTTCGGCCTGACCGGGCATACTACCTCGCTCGGTCGGAAGATCTTCCTTTGGCCTCCGTACATATTCCCACAATATGTAGGGAACTCCTCGATTGTGACAATTGTAGTGACAATAATCTTGTTTGTAATAATTGATCTGATCACTTTTCATAAACCTAAAGTTGTAGATAAAAACGGATATACCTAACTAAAAAGAGTAAAATCATTATTTTGAAACAAAAAATTAAAACCGACTTCCAAGTAAAGACAATAGACTTAATATTCTTAAATGAACTAAAAAGTATCAAATAATTCTTATTCTGTACTCAGTATTTCTGTTCTCAATCTTCATAATTTTGAAGTCGGTACCAGTCCTTAGTTGCAGTTATATTCTGTCATAGAACTGCAGATTAGATTAGTTGCAGGTACCGACTTCAAAATAATGAAGATTGAGAACAGAAATACTGAGTACAGAATAAGAAAATTATTTGATACTTTTTAGTTCATTTAAGAATATTAAGTCTATTGTCTTTACTTGGAAGTCGGTTTAATTTTTTGTTTAAAAATAATAATAAATTCAGCAGATTTCCCACTCCCGTGATTTTTTCACATTTCCAGAAGCAACCGTTTAGCTGGAAGAAGGGGGGTGGGACACTGGACTCTTTAAAGTTTAAACGATTATTTCCACTTTAAAATTTAATATTTCACAAACGGATCCCTAAATCAGAAAATGGTCTGTGAATACTCGTAACATTTTTAAAAAACCTATCCAACGACACCCCACACGATTGGGTGGACGCGAAAAAAAAACATTCATCCCCGTTTGATGTGTAGGGAATAAGGTAACATAAAAAAATATTTTTTTTAAGATTTCATATACCGTTTTGTCGGCATCACTAATAAGTGCATTCATGCCAAATTACTTTGCAGCTCCTTTATAGTCTCTGAGCAAAACCGCGGACAGACAGGCGGACAGACAGACGGACAGACGGACAGACCGAAACTATAAGGGTTCCTTATAGTTTCGCACTGTCCAATCACTAGTCATTTACCTTACTTTATTTTAAATTGAAAACTACTAAATTTAAAGTTGTATGTACGGGGAGACATAATGACGTCACATCAACATTTTTGGGGTGGTGGAAACTCCAATATGCAGCGTGATTCTTGTCGGACAAGTTGACCACGGTTTTTAAATTAGTTTTGTTAAACAAATTCCAAAAATGAAAGTTGTATGTACGAAGAGCCATAGTGACGTAATAGCTACATCTTTAGGGTGTCGGACACTCCAAACGCTGCGCGATTCTTGTCGGACAAGTTGACCACAGTTTTTTAATTAGCTTTATTAAACAAATTCCAAAAAATGAAAGTTGTATGTACGAAGAGCCATAGTGACGTAATAGCTACATCTTTAGGGTGTCGGACACTCTAAACGCTGCGTGATTCTTGTCGGACAAGTTGACCACAGTTTTTAAATTAACTTTATTAAACAAATTCCAAAAAATAAAAGTTGTATGTACGAAGAGCCATGGTGACGAAATATCGACAATTCCAAAAGTCAAGCATTCGAAAACGCAGCAGCGCCGAAATTTTTCGCATAGAAAAGTTTGTCGGACTCATCGTAAACAAGGCACTCACAAAGTGGTAAATTTGTATGTATCAGAAAAAAGTTAGTTCCTTGTACTGGGGACTATAGTAATATGGTTGTTTTTTTAATATATATTCCCACTGATTTATCTGAAACAAATGATTTTAATTAAATAGGGGGCACTTTAGGAAAACGTTGGTATCAGTTCTATGACTGTTGGTTGGTGGGGACGGAGCCCATACATTTTTGCCCATAGCCTTTTCAACTCTCTAGCTATTACCGTTCTTGAGTTACAGCCTGGAGACAGACGGACAGACATCGAAGTCTCAGTAATAGGGTCCCGTTTTTTACCCTTTGGGTACGGTTCCCTAAAAATCAGCCGGTAATATGAGAATATTATTTTGCTGTTTCATTGAAAACCGACTGGATCGAACGTGGATAGAAGCCGCATAATTATGTGTTGCCTTATAGTAAAAGACTGGGATCGAATTTCGAAATTACGACCCCGCGCAAGTAGCCATCGACCACCTTGAGTTATAGTCGTGTGCGTACAAGACAAAAAAACGAGGAATACGGCTTTTGCTGAACCAAAGACTTCCTTTGGTAGGATTGATCTTTATATCCCTAAGATGGGTTTACGATGTGGAGCCACCTGAATATTTCATGCAGGTGGGGGAGGGGGGGGGGCTAGCTTTAACAAGGTATGAGGTCTTAATATTTTAGAATATTTGATTTTCAACCAACGAAAACGCTGTTGACAGGGCTTAATTAATATAAGGAGGCTGATAGCCGCATTATTCTGCATGCCAAAGACATGGTGATGAATGGAGGCATTGAAGTTGGAGAAATTATAAAAAACATTGTTGTTCGTACTATTTGATGAAGATGTTCCTTCCTCGTCAGACTTCTGTGTACAGATTTGTTACTTTGTATTCTGTAGTGGTCAGTTTGAAATTAAATTCAAATTGTAGCGATAGAAATATTCATTTCACACGTCTTATAATAACTAATAATGAAAAATTATTTGGTTTCAGACAAGCGAGATGACAGTAATGGAGAGAAAGGGGAAGGGAGAGAAGGAGATGCTCTCAGTAGCGTCCCTTGACGAAGCCATGTTGGTCACTGGTAAGTTTTACTCTTACTTATTTACGCTACGTTGAAAAAAACTAAAGTGTTTATCAATCTCCAGGTTTACTTTTAAAACTCGCTATCATTTAGATTCTAGATCCTTATAAAAAAATACAATTTACTTAAATAATAATAATATAGTTTCCTTCAATTTTTTTACTGCGGTAGATAGGGTAATAATTATCCTATCTGCTTAGTAATTATTACTAAGCAGATACACGATATCATTTTTAATATTACGAGTATTATCTACAGTTAAGTATCACCAACATCCGTAGGCAACACTAATCCATACTGGAATAAATGATAAAAACTGTAAAGGGCATCGCAGTTTCGATAACATTTTTAAAAGGATAAACTTCAATAATATTAAAATGACTCAACAGAACTCGTAAAATAATTACGAGAAATTGTTTCCAAATGTAATTATCACTGATAGCTATCTACTGTCTACATCAATAATTATTTTCGTCACCAATCCGATAAAACTATTTTTAAGATTGTCTAAAACGTCTTATCTTATTCCGGCTTAATCAGTGCCGAATTCCGAATTTTCCAGACAGATATAGCGTTTTTGTTCCAAAAAAAATAAGTTACAAGTCGCAGCCAAAAATAATGTAATCGCTACGATCAGATAACTGCCGCACTCAGAGACGAATATTATTCTGTAAATGAAGATTTTGACATAAGCCCCCAGTTCTATCAAACTCTTCAGTAACCCATCAAGCCCCATAAGGACACTGGTGACCGCGACAACAATAGAATAACAATAGATTACCAAGAATCCGCGATCGAAGGATCAAATTGAAGTTAAATCATCATTAAAATATGTTTCTGAGTTCAGCAGTTAATGTTATTTACACCATCCACGGTACAATTTTCTTGAACAAGAATAGCCGTAAATTACCATCTACCAAGTATGTTACCATCTCAATTAAATAGTATGGTGACATCAAAATCTTTATGTTCTTAATTTATTTGATGAAATAATTAGATAGGTTGGCCACACTGCTTAAATATACCGCTTATTTCATTTTGTATGTACTATCAAAGAAATTGGATGATAGCAGTAATAAGCGGATTTAATATACGTTTTGGTGGGGTTATGTCAAGTCAACATTAGCCTAAATCATGACCAGCTGTAATAACTGGGCTTATACTAACCGAACCAAGTAACGTAGGTCCGCCAACTGCCAACGAATCGATTTCTAGTAGTATCTAACTTGTCGATGATCATAACTAGAGCAATATAAATCAATTTTGTCAAAGCATCTACTTTGGAATTAGGTATTTAACCTCTTTAGATGATCTCTGTCGGACAGCTGTGATTTACTAATAATGGCGTATTACTGCACAAGTACCGGAGCTGATAAATATTCGGTTCAGATTATGACCCAAGAATGATAAAGAGCTAGGATAGAAATCATCATCTAAAATTAGAGGAAGTTTAAAGTTATACGCACTACACACTCGCTCGACGCAACATAGATAAGTACTTAATAATAAAAAATATGTTTATTTATTTTTTTTCTAAATATTCCTCCCCCTAACATAATCAGGGCTGTTTCTTATCTTTTATTTATATTTTTTTCATTTTATCTTTTTCTTTTCTTTTTTATGTAATTTTTATTTTACTACTTTCTTACATGGCTTTTCTTACAATATTCTTATTCTCCATTGTCTTTACAATATTATTCTTTTGTTTTCTTATTTTACATTCTTACATTTTACTTGTTCATTACGTGAATAAATTACATGTGTAATAAATATAAAAAATATTATATTTATTACACATGTAATTCGTCAGTCTCAATTTCCAAGAATATGTTCATATTCAAACAGTATAGTTGAAAAACTCCCCTTAACTTTTTTAAACAACGATTATGTCGAATGAGCGTGCACAATCGACGGTAATGGGTAATCACTCATTATCAGTCCATACTAATATTATAAATGCGTAAGTGTATCTGTCTGTTACCTTTTCACGTCCAAACCGCTAAACGATTTTGCTGTGGCATAAAGATACTCTGAGTACCGCGAAACGACATAGGATACTTTTTATCCCGAAAATGTATTATTCCCGCGCGATAAACGAATTTTGGCGCAACAGAGTTGCGGGCGTCATCTACAGTCATAAAATATATTATTATCCCCCTCTACAAGATCGTAATCGCTCGTTTTTACCCGACTGCCGGGAGGGTTATGTGTTTAGCGCGTATCTTGTATGTTTGTAATATTCTTCCTCACCTTGTATCTTCAGAACCGCTGAACGGATTTTCACATTTAAGGTATCGTTAGATTTGTCTTAATGACCCAAGTGTTCTTAGATAGGTGACATTAAAAAAAAACCAAAATGGCAGATGTTTGACGCCATATTGTGAGGTAAAAAAAATAAAAATTCTACCAAGCATATCGAGTGGGGTATCAAAATAAAGGATTTTAAACACTGATTCTAAATATGTTTATAACTTGCAGTTTTAATATTAAATAGAACAATAAATCTACACTAATATAATAAAGAGGAAAGATTTGATTTTTTGTTTGTTTGGCTCCGAAACTACTGGACCGATTTGAAAAATTCTTTTACCATTGGAATTCTGCATTATTTTTGCTGAACATAGGCTGAATTTTATTTTGGAAAAAAATAGGGTACCGTAAGATATTTGGGTTCTTCGGACGCAAGGTGTAACAAAACAACCAGAAAAGTTACTTATTTTACGTACGCTGCCTAAACTATAAAAGATAGAACCATAAAATTCTAAGTAATTGTAGAACTTACAAATATCAACAAAAAAGTCCGCAACACCTATCTATGTCGAGTGAGGCACAATAACCATTTTTTTATTTAAAAATCTTGAATTTTTTTGGACTACATTTAAACGCGTTTGTTTTACTCATTCTTTTAATCCTTATCAAAATAAATTATTATATTACTAAGTACAGTTTATGTAGATAATATTTGGTATTTGAAAGAATAAAATTGGACATTTGGTTTTGAAATTATGGCGAAATTAAAATATTACGTTACGACAGTTGGCGTCACCAAGGCGGGTGCGCGTGCGGGAGGAAGACAATCTGTGCTGTGTGCAGGGTGCAGCCTGCGTATAATGACTGCGTCGTCGATGTTAGTGTCGGAGTCTGTGAATTGACATGTAGCCCTAGCACGGCGACCAGTGGAAATGCGAAAGTATGGACAAACTGTGGAGATAAACTTAAGGTGCCGTTCCGATCTTTTTTCGTTCCGAAAAAATCAATTAAAATGCCACTTAATGACAGACTATAGTCCTAAAAATTAAAATAATATCCTACTTTATGACACATACTATAGTCTGTCATAAAGTGGCATTTTAATTTAATTTTTGTCGGTTGCAATTAGCCGCGGTAAAAATCGGTCCTTAAGTTTATGTCCACAGTTTGTCTATACTTTTGCATTTCTACTGGCCGCCATGCTAGAGCTACTAGGAATCATTTTGCTGACCGAGTCTTTCCTGGGTATGCTTTTTGCAGAGCTCACCGACATCCACGCGGGCGGAGCCGCGGCCGACCGCTGGGTAATAAAATAAGAAAAAACCAAAATCCGCCTGCATGAATAAATCCAATATTAATTAAAATTAACTGACATTACTGAAACAAGATGAAAATTCAATGACAAAGTATTAAAAAAAAACAATGATTTGGTACTTAAAACTAGAAACATACATTGAAACAGTACCAAACCTATGTACCTATTATGACGTATTGTAGGTACTTACACTTTTCTAAGTGTACCTACGATATATGGTTATATCAGCACGGTATAGTTTTTCAATTTCTTATTAGATTGATTATCGAAATGGTTAGATGACTACAACTAAAAAGTCGCAAATAAAATAAATTAATTAAAAATCAAAAAACCCAACTGCAAAAAATGTTAACTAAAAAGAACGAAACAAGACCTAATTCTGCCGGAGGCATCGAATCCAAGTTTTAATTGATACGACTCTTGCTTACGAGTTTCATGCCAGGATAAATAGAAGGTTACATAGAAAAATGTAGAAGAAAAAAGTGGATAATAAAATGCAGTCGGAGGCATGTCGCACCAAGTTTAACATTAATTCATAAATCATAAAATATTATGCCTCCGACTGCATTTTATTATCCACTTTCTTCTTCTACATTTTTCTATGTAACCTTCTATTTATCCTGGCATGAAACTCGTAAGCAAGAGTCGTATCAATTAAAACATGGATTCGATGCCTCCGGCAGAATTAGGTCTTGTTTCGTTCTTTTTAGTTAACATTTTTTGCAGTCGGGTTTTTTGATTTTTAATTAATTTATTTACCATAGATAGGCGGGTGGGTCCACATCAAGCGAGCCGCCTCGGCCGCGGCCCGCCTCGCGCGGCATGCGCCGCACCGCTCGCTTGGTGTGGACGTTGCTCGCCCGAGGCAGGCGCATGCTCACGCTCGGGCGAGCGCGCGCGCGGCCGAGCCGTGCGATGTCGGTTTTTTGAAATGCTCAAAGGTGCCTCGGTCGTTTGCCTCGCGCAGTGTGGACGTCACATGTTTTGGTTTGTGCCGCGGTCAAAAATGAACGATCAGTGTCGACAACTAATAAGTTTATACGCCGCAAATGTATGGCTTTGGGGTGCCAAGGAACCCAATCACACTAACAGGGGGATAAGGGAAGATTCTGGAGAACAATCAGCCGCAAAATGAATACTTATTCCTGTTAAGAATTAAAAAACATGGAGTTTTTGTAGGATCATACAGATGGGATTCTCCTATTTTTGATAGTTGTGTATAGCAAAATAAAAGCATAAGCTGCCACGGCTGTGCGTACGTGCGGTGCCATCGTGTCTTTGTGCTCAACTGAGCGCCGAGCGGGCAGCGGCTCGGGCTGTTCGAGCGAGGCGGCTTCGCTGTGTTCGCCCGTCCGCCTTACCCTCGGCGAGCATGCCTCGCCCGCGGCGGCTCGCTTGCCGCGCGAGGCGGGCCTTGCCCGAGGCGACTCGCTTGATGTGGACCCGCCTAATCGGTCAGCATGGGGAGTTGGTTGCACAAAAAAGGTTGCACAAAAAAGTACTTATAAATAAAGGATTGTAAATAGTATAATATAAAGAGGCCACAATAGAAACAAATAAAAAACATAGAGTTGTAAAAGAATTTAAATCATTTTATATCCCCAGCTTTCCTTATCCAAATTACTGCGGTATCATATTATTTACAGCCAGCGATAAGCAACCACCTGGAGCTAACTTTGGCATGAATTTATATAATTTGTGATAGTAGCTGATAAGAATAATAATTATTACAAACTCTTAGCTACTAAGCAACAAAGTATAAATCTACCTTTTACCCCTAAAGATTTGCTAAAAATAAAAAATAAATATTACTTCATAATATTTTGAATATTTACAAATACATAGCTAATTACTAGGACCAATAAAGTTGAGATATACATGAGTGTTATTTAATTTAAAGTAGTTTTATTGTTATACTATCTTGTTTATGACAAAATGTACGTTGTTGTACTCACAGAGTCACCTAGTTAATCAAACTTTGCGTTATAACTTTTTGTTTGCAGAAGATATGTTTACTGGAGATGTTTGCTAGATCTGTTGTTACATGATAGCGGGATTTTCCAAAACATAACATTATTCTGATGTAAACGTTATCTAGATACTGTACAGCTATTACGCCATTATGCCTTCCTTATTCAAAAACACAGGATCCAGAAGAATATATTTTGTATATTAATTCTTAGATCGGGGATTCTTGGAAATGCTATTGCATTCTATTGTTGTAGCGATCACCGGTGCTCTTATGGGGCTTGAAGGATTAATAAAATAATTCAATTGATATTTGTAATAAAATATTTTATCAATAGCATTGAAAATAAAGAGGTCACAGATAAATGAAATCGATTAAAATCATTAAGACACAAAAATGTAGCGCTATTCGAAAGATAAACCCAATATTTTCATAACCTGCTTTCAATATTATACGTCGAAACTGGAAACTATTTGTATTATTATTCACATGAAATTCCTGAGGCTTACCCCTAATTTCATAAGCTAATGTGGATGTAACTATAACGATAACTTCAAAACATAAGCTAATTTTACTTCTTCTTTTAGGCTTACAAGAGGTGGAGTAGTCGCTAAACTAAATATTAGTTCTAAACATAATATTGTGATATTTTCTCCTTGTATTTCCACAGCAAACGTTTGTACACTGTAAAATTTATAATTACCATGACACATTTTAATCAATTTACTAATGTTTTTGTAACTTTTTAATGGGATTATAAATGATGTTTGCGTCTAATCGTCTTTACCAAGCTGTACTTTAGACAACTTTTAAAAGTTAAAACGGACTTTGATGTTTCCAGGTTTTGGTGTTTATAACATCATCCACATGCTCGTCAGTGGTCTGATTCTGATGGGAGTGATAATGCAGAGTCTGGTCATGGGCTACGTTCTACCAGCGGCGCAGTGCGATTTAGACCTGTCACTCCAACAACGAGGGTGGCTTGCTGCGATACCTTTCCTTGGTAAATACTGCTCATAGTATGATAACTAAATAACTAATAAGTATAACTAGAATTCGTACAGATTTTTCATGATTACTAAATATGTATAACTAGAATTCGTACAGATTTTTCATGATTACTAAATATGTATAACTATAATTCGTACAGATTTTTCATGATTACTAAATATGTATAACTAGAATTCGTACAGATTTTTCATGATTAATAAATATGTATAACTAGAATTCGTACAGATTTTTCAATTTGTTTGAATTAAATAGCTGTAAAATTACTGATATAATTGGAACGAAATAGCGAGATGTGCGAGAAAAAGCTGAACTGATAGTATCTTTTTCCTAGTTTTTTTCCTTTTAGCTCGCAAGCAGCGCCCAATGTCTTGTCTACTGTAGTTACTTAGGTATACTATTCTTATATCAATTTATCTTATTGTACTCTTAAATCTAACATATCCTGTAGCTTTATATACTGTTCTCATTAATTCATTCTTATTGTAATTTCTATAAGGGCCTGTTTCACCACTTCCTGATAAGCGACGAATAGGCTATCCACCAATTAACTTTACAGATCAAGTATGGAGAATCTGTCAAAGAAGTTGTTAATAGCCTATTTGGCACTTTATCAAGTTGTGGATAGACTATCCGGTACTTATCAGGAAGTGGTGAAACAGGCCCTAAATCTATTAATTCGTGTGGTTTCAGCGATCATCTTAACATCGTATTTCTGGGGATGGCTGGCGGACACGCGTGGCCGCCGGTTCGTGATGCTGCTGTCTATGATGACCTCCGCAATCCTCTCCGTCTTCGCTAGTTTCTCCCCAAACGTTATCTCCTTCGCTATATTATCATTCTTATCAGCTATTTTGTGAGTACCTGTCTATTACAAATTACAATGTAGTTAGATTGTATCACTCTGTCAAAATTAATCTTTATTTACATTATCTCATAGTGTTGGTAATTATTTTAAAATTTGCTTTACAAAAGATTAAAGTATATACTTTTTACATTTAACAGGACGTTTTGTGACTTGCTTCATGTCTTGGACTATAGTCCACTCTTGCTTGCAATACATGAACGTAATGCAGATTATTTATAATTATTTATAGGTACCTATTTAACATGAATGTTTTATAGCTAAAACTCGAATTAATGATATTGTACGTTTTTATTTGTAACCGAATTGTCTTTAATTTCAGCATGTCTGGTCCATCGGCCGTGGTGTACACGTACCTTGGAGAGTTCACTAACATTAACCACAGAGACAAGATGGTGGCATTTGGTTCTTCTTTCGTGGGCATTGGAACTGTCATGTTACCAGGTAATGTTTTATATTACTCATTCGAATAGGATGAATATGTCGCAGGTATTAAAGTTGCATTGATAAACTAACGCGACGCTTAGTAGACCCATTTGTCATGTCCACTTTTTTTAAAGAAACTAGCCAATCCACAGATATACACAGTAAGCTAGCTTATTCAATAAGTTATAATAACTTCTAACTTATTTTTTAAATTTCCAGCTGTATCCTGGGTAATCTTATCATTACCAATCGAAACGCCCATTGCCTTCCTGGACATCTCATACCGGCCGTGGCGACTGCTGTTGGTAGCGAGTACATTCCCGTTCGTGCTGGGTACAGTTTGTCTGCTGTTCTTCCCCGAGAGCCCCAAGTTCTTGAACGCGAGTGGACAGCAGGAAGCGTGCTTGAAGGTCCTGAGGAACATTTATCACTTCAACAAGAGACTGCCTATTGACAGTTTTCCTGTAAGTTGATTTTAATTTATCTGTGACTTCATTTTAATATGATAATTTTAATTTAGCATTTAATAATGGGAAATAATAAAACGAGCGAATAAAAAATTACTTAGCGACTGATGATGAACATACTGTTTTAATAACTTGAGCGGTATGCATTTGAGTAAGCGAAAAATAAACTAAACTAACGACTAACATTGATTTATAATAAAATCCAGAACGAGCTTACAAAAAGTGGATTGTGAATAATCTATTTCAGATATTAAAATTCTATCCGAGCGACTGTATTACTAAGTGAGCGACTGGAAATACATAGCGAACAACCTCAATATTATTAAAGATATATTCAATTTTTCTACGTGAGGTTATACATTACGAGTACTCTGGTGTTTCGTCCCAAAGTTTTTGGGCCCACTGGGACCAATGACCAGATATGAATTTTTAACATTTTTTCGTCTAGCGATTGGTCCCAAGTAATTATTTTTTATGACTGTTGGGTTTATGTCCGTAGGGCTAGCAAAAAAGTTGTAGATTTGAATAAAAACCAAATAATTACTTTGTATGAAAACATTTATTGACATCGGTCAAGGCTCAAGACAAATTAAAACTTCAAACAATTTGTAATAATAATAGGAAATAAATCAATACTTGGCCAATAATAAAATAAAGTACTATAAAAACTAATAACATATGATTCTTAGTACTTCTTTTGTTTGAAAACTTTGAAATAAAAGTAAAGTAGGTAATTATCTTATATCAATTAAAATCACAGGTTTTATTATGAAATAACATCTCAGGTGTACCTTGTAATTGTGAACATATTGTTAATAATACAATTTACTAACTTTAAAAATATTAGAATTGCCAGTTGGTCACTCAATATTATTACTTATATAATAATATAAAATTGTTAAAGTATAAGTAATACTTTTCCTACATTATTTTTTCTAATTTTCAATAATATTACAATTTTTTCATAAAAATAATCATGTAAGTAATTTCTGTGGTTAAACATTTTTATTTTTTTATTTTTATATAATAATATTTAATCATAAATCAAGTATTAACGTTAACCCATCAAGCCCCATAAAGACACCGGTGACCGCGACAAACAATAGATATCCAAGAATCCGCGATCGAAAGATTAAATGCCATAATTTATCACTGACCGGGAAAACTCGTAAAATTATTGCCATCTCCCTCGCACTCATTAAACCTATTGTGCAAATTATTGCACTTTTTATGTAAGGCGGACAAACAAGTAAAATGGGCATGGCGCGGGCGCCCGCGCCGATCGACTAGTTAAGACTTTAACCAATGATATTATATGAATACTTTAACAGTAATTAGCGTCAGTTTAAACACTAGTATGTACATTAAATATTATTATGACATTTAAGATATATTATAAATATGTTTAGGTAATAATAATAATAATTGTAATATAAGGTTTAAGGTGAGAGTGTTCTATGTTATGGTTATGTAATATGTATAGTTGATTATTTTTGTGCCAACCCTACTTCAAAATTTCTTGCCAGAAAACAATGGATCATAAACGTGGGACCAATCGCTAGATGAAAAAATTATAAAAATTCATATCTGGTCATTGGTCCTAGTGGGCCCAAAAACTTTGAGACGAAACACCAGAGTAGGTACTCTACATTACGAACTACTAAAAAGTTCACTTTGAGCAAACTTTTGTGAGCTGCTTAATTAATGATTATTGGTTACTGATATTCTATTTGAGGGTTTATATTTTATATTTTGATACGTGTTTTAATGAAAACTACAGATTGTTAAATGCGCGCGAATTCGAGTTGGGGCGGGGCGACGAATCGTTGCAGTCAGGTGAGTTGGGCTGCGGGCCAATAGCGTTGTGTTTACGATTGCCATGCGCTTGCATCACTGGCTCGCACGCAGCATCGTGCGTAATATATAAATAAATAGTAAATTTACTACAAAATATTTAAACACTAAAAAATAATTTTTTGTGTTTAAATGTTTTGTAGTAAATTTTTGTGCAGGAAGCTAGGTAATTACTATTTTAAGCCGAAAAACAACTCAAACATGTTAAATATTTTCGTATGAGAAAATTATTTTGGTATGTATTACGTGTGTATGAGAATTCAAAACAAAAACAAACACAATCCAGAAAGTCCAAAAGTAGATTAGGTTAGGTTAGAACTTAGACCACAACACAGAGGGAGCCGAGCGAGCGCAGCGAGCGTGCTGCGGCAGCAGCCGGCGACCGTCATAAAATAAAAGGGGGGCTCTTCCCATCAATTTTGGGATAGGTTTCCAAACCTTTACCGTTGTTCCTCTTATCCAAATTAAGCTACTCACAAAAAATTTGCTTGATAGTAATAAAAAAAATTGTTTTAGGGATCCCTGATTAATAGTGTTTCATCAAATAGTTATTTCATATTCATTTTTTTTTTGTTTTAATATGAGCTCATTATACTCTGCTCATTAGTGTATTTTTTTTTCAAAGTTGTTTTAGTATTCGAAACACTTCATTTAAGATAAAATGCCGCTCAGTATAAAAATACATTTGCCAAATATTGAAAATATGCAGGACGTAACGTTGACACTCAAACAGATATTAGGTCGTTCAAATAATATGAAGCTGCTCATTTTGTATTTTAAGTAACTCAAATAAATAGTTTGTAAGTTGCTGTTTTGTTAATTTCTCGTCACTCACAGTCAGTCGCTCAAATAGTAATTCTGTAACCCAAATTAATTAATTTTGACACTTAAAACGGTAATTTACAGTCACTCGATTAAAATATACTACCCTTTAATAATTAGCGTTGGCCGCAACCTTTTGCAATGCATTTAATTAGCGGTAGCCCGTAGCGGTACTATGATTGAATATCTTCTGCAACGTAACAAGATAGTATTTTGGCGAAAATATAACTATAAAGTGTTCAAATGATGCCTATTTTTACCACACGTCCTTTGTACGGTATACGTGTCAAACCCGATAAAACGTAGCAATAATATTAGTAAGCATTCTTACAACTCTATCTGCGACAGCTTTCTAAAGTTTTTTCTACTCACAATTTCCAGGTGAAGAGCCTGATCACGGACGCGAACTACAGCGGCAAGGCGACGACCCACCGCGGCGTGGTGGCGGTGCTGGTGTCGATGCGCGACCAGACAGCGCCGCTGTTCCGGCCGCCGCTGCTGCCCTGGACCTGTCTCACCTGCTTCGTGCAGTTCGGGATATTCGCCACGTGAGTACTACAACAAGACAAAATATTAACTTCACGTTAGAAACAAGGGTGAATACGACAAAGCTAAAATAATTTACCAGTGTAACGCCTAAACTACTCACCTGATTTGAAGTGATAAGATCTTCAACAAAGATTCATAACAGTGGCATGTATTTAATCTATATCTATACATAATCTTATATATAAAATTCTCGTGTCACAATGTTAGTCTGCGAACTCCTCCGAAACGGCTTTACTGATTTTAACCAAATTTTATATGCTAATTCAGTAGGTCTGAGAATCGGCTACTGATGGGTACTTTAGAAATTGATAAGTGCATTTGTTGAATAAATAATAGTAAATTATTACATCCTGAGACTGACGGCGACCATTGTTTGTGCGACGGGATAGCGATCTACGTTGCCATGGTGACATACTTATTTAGTCACTTCAATAAAATAACATCCAGGGCGAAATACTTTATAATATTATGGCAAAGCAACGTTTGCCGGGACAGCTAGTAATATTATAAAACAAAGTCGCTTTTTTTCCCTCATGTCCCTTTGTTCCCTTTAATCTTTAAAACTACGCAACGGATTTTGATGATTCAGTCAGTGTTAGATAGCCCATTTATCGAGGAAGGCTATAGGCTATATTTTATCACGCTAAGACTAATAGGAGAGAAGAAAATTTTATACCGGGGCGGGTCACTAGTAACTTATAAGTTCGGAATATGGGGATTAACTGCTTCTAACTGCCATGGGCAGTTACATATTTAAGCATATTTTGTAATATGCAGGGTTGCTTGCTACAAAACTTGCAAGGTTATAATATACACCATTCTGTAAAATGATGTACCTGCAATTCATGTAGAATGGATCTATAAAGTAAAATCTACTTTTATTACATCTCAATGTTTTATTTTTATCATTTTGTTTAATAGTAATCTTTGTATATTTAATTATATTTTTATTTGTTTAATCGTAATAAAATACCTTATTTCATTTCGTTTTCAGTACGAACGGCTTCTACGTGTGGTTCCCAACGATACTGAACTCGCTGGTCAACCACAACGGAGCCGAGTCCAAGATCTGTGACGTTCTGGATGCAACTCAATCTTCACCTGGAAACGGAACGATCGTAAGTTGATAAAAATATTTCTTAGAAAATGAAAGAACGTTTTTCTACGATCACATTTCAACAATTACAGTTTATGCAGAACAATTACATTTTTTATTAATCGAGACTTGTCAAATTTGCATGCTATAATATCTTTTTACAATGATCAAGCACTTTACAAATTCTTTAAATAATCAATTAGAACGTAACTGGCATCCAACGCAGTTTTGCCTGCATTAAATATTAAACTGGCATCAACTCTGACTCCCTGTTTGACCCCTTAGAGGAAAAATTTAGAAAAAAAAAACTTAGTGGATGGCAATATTTTCAAGTTTCTAACTTAAAGAACTTGGCCTTTTGCGTTCTATCAGTCAATCAGTGCTTTTAATACTCAGAATTTCCCATAATCGTTGGATTATCCGGAACCTACAGAATTATTCACTAGTATAAAAACACAAGATATTATTCTTACAGGTGGAATGCGACGACACGATGAACACGGCGACGTTCGAGCTCTCCATCTACGTGGGCCTCGTGTTCTGCTCCATGTACATCATCGTGGGCTTCCTCGTGGACTTCCTGGGCAAGAAGCTGATCCTCGTGGTGATCCTGTTCACCACAGGTCTGTGCGGTGTGGCCGCCCATCTCGCGTACAACCAGCACCTGGCGGTGGTGCTGTTCGCCGTGTTCCAGATGTGTGGCGCCTGCATTGGACTCATGAACGCAGTCACTGTTGAACTGTTCCCCACTAAGTTCAGGTAATTTTAGACTATTATTAACTTGCCTAACAAAAAATCATGTCCTGTTTTGAGAAAAGTAGTAACTTGCCTGAATTAATTAACAAGCTGTACATGGAAATGAAGCTGTCTTGAAATTTTGATTAGTGTCGTCTGGCTAGCGGCGTCGCCCGTAGTAGTATCCACGAAGCTATTTCAAAAAAAAATTTGTAAAAAGTTAACTCCGAATAAAAATAATTTGATTTGATTTTAAGCTACTATTGAAATTATTGTTCACTGGGGTACCAAAACTATTATGTCACAAAACGTAAACTCCACACACTTTGTCTCGATATAAGTTACTTTAACCTTTTATTACCTTTTCAGAGCGATGGCGGTGTGCCTGGCGATGATGATGGGCCGTGTGGGCTCGATGGCGGGCTCCAACCTGATCGGGGTGTTCCTCGCCACCAACTGCGGCCTGAGCTTCTATCTGTTCGGAGGCATCATTATTTGTAAGTGACCTCTAGGTGTCCTCCATATTCATCGCGATATAAGCATTGTCACAATAATAAGAGTACTTAACTTAGACAACATACATTCGATAGTTTTTCCATTCAAGAGTTGGAATATTAATTAGTTAAATGTAATTATGACGTAAGCCCCATACGTTATCTGTCAAATTCTTCATTAAATTGAAGGTTAATCATAATTAAATGTAAGTACGGCGGTTAGTGACAAGAGCTAATAGAGTAACATATTTTAATAACAAAATATACCAGTATATTACCGGGATATATTAACTTTTTCAGTCTGTTCCCTGCTCTGCCTGACTCTACCCAGCAGGAAGAAGATGGGCAGCATCAGCAAACCCAAGGTGGAACCCACCGAGAATGAAACCCACGAACCTGCTTGAAACTAACTCAGGAAATGTCACAATCGTATATAAGTCACTCCGCCTACAGAAGAGTTCTTTGGGAGAGTGGAATATAACATAGACCAAAAGCATGTATTTAGTATAAAGTACCTGAATGATGTAAATGCTCGCCTCACGATGGGCCATGATGGAAAACCATGATTGCCACCATATTGTGCAGCCGTCTCCATTATGCGCAATCGACTTCGATCATGGGATCAAAAATGAACATAGCTTTACACGTTCGTTGCCAGCTGCATATTTTGTCTATCATGAGCCCACGTGGAGAGGACCGTATTATCATTGTTTTTTTTTTTTTTTTTTTGTATACTTACTTACGAACTAAATTTTGACAAAAATATTATTAAATGGTTTAGAGTTTAGACTTCTAGAGCAATAGTACTCAACTTTTTTTATACAGGCTACAAACACTGTGTGGTTTTGGTGTCGCAGGCCGCAACCAAAAAAAGTGGCCAAATTTTCACGAATTTCGCGATGCCTTTGCGCTATTGTCTTTTTTGCCGGTGCACGGTGGGCGTAAAATAAAAAATGTGTAATGGCCGCAGGTTGATAGCTGGTTTAGAGCAAGATGGTCTAAGTGAATGCAGTGTCAAGTGTGCCATAAAAAACATTTTTCGTCTTTAACGGTATATGAAATATCTACTCTTGCTCCAACCAACTTTACGTACATTTTAGCCTATAGTCTATAATCTATATACTGTCCCACTGCTGGGCAAAGGCCATTGTGCTCGCTTCTGCGCCACCGCTGGCCAGCCTGGCTGGTATGCTTCCAGCTCATCTCGCCATATTTTTCTATTTTTATACTTATATTATTTTTTCTAATTACCAATCATAAAAGCTATTTGTATCAATAAAAGTATTGCGATTTTCCCACGGAAAACTCGCGCAGAATCTAAATTGAGGTAATTCTACTTAGAACTTATTTATGGATGTTCTCCTATGTCCTTTGTCAATATTAGATAGGATATAGACGAACGAACCTAGTCATTTCATCTACTGCATTTTGTAAATATTTTTATAATGTATGAAATGTATCTTTAATTATTTGAAAAATTGTACATAGTATTTGTTATAAAATCTGAGAATAAATTATTCTTATTATTAAACTTGGTTTTTGTATTAATTCACGATTGTAGAGGGAAGTAAACTTATAAGCTTACTAGCGACCCGCCCCGGCGTCGCACGGGTATAAAATATATAGCCACTGAAAAAATGATTAAAATCGATAGCCTATGATCCTTCACGTGGTCTACTTCTTATCTGTGCCAAATAACATACAAATTGCTCCAGTAGTTCGCGAGATAAGCCCTTTCAAATAATTTCCCCCGTTTTTTCCACATTCTCCAATTAGTCTTAACGTGATAAAATATAGCCTATAGCCTTCCTCAATAAATGGGCTATCTAACATTGAAAGAATTTTTCAAATCGGACCAGTAGTTCCTGAGATTAGCGCGTTCAAGTTAGCCCTTTCAAATAATTTTCCCCGTTTTTTCCACATTTTCCTCTATTTCTTCGCTCCCATTAGTCTTAGCGTGATAAAATATAGCCTATAGCCTTCCTCGATAAATGGGCTATCTAACACTGAAAGGATCATCAAAATCCGTTGCGTAGTTTCCCTCACAAACCGTACGTACGAGCTGATAGTGCTACCAATCTTAGTACACTAAGATTGGTAGCACTATCAGCTCAGACTTACCAGTAACATGCGGAATCCCATAAGGATGTGTACTGGGTCCTACCTTGTTTCTCTGTTATATTAATAATTTGTGTAAATTAAAATTACCAAACTGTATGATTACATGCTATGCCGATGATACTGCATTGACTTTTTACGGTAAAACATCGAATGATGTGTACAATACGGCACAGTTCGGGTTAAACATGGTCGGAAGATGGCTTGCAAATCACCACTTAACTCTTAATTCGTCAAAAACTAAATTCATTCCATTTAGTATAAAAAAATCCTCACAACCGCAAGAGCATAATTATTTTAAGCTTATAGTCCATAATTGTGTTCCCCAATCTGATTTAGCGTGTGACTGTAGCCAAATCGGTAGGACACACAGTATAAGATACCTAGGTGTGATTGTAGATCACAAAATGAATTTTGCTGAACACATAAACAAATTGGCTATCAAAATTCGTCGTCTTACGTACATATAGCGTCTTCGTTATGTAGCCGATAACAATTTGATAAGATATGTGTATACGAGTCTCTGTCAATCTATAATAACTTATGGTATCACCGCATGGGGTGGTGCACCCAAAACTCTCATGATAAATGTTGAAAGGGCGCAAAGGCTAATTCTAAAAATTTCCTTTTTCAAACCAATTCTAACTCCTACTAAAGAACTATATGAGCTCTGTGATGTCCTTACAGTTCGGCAACTCTTTGTGCTCTACTCCATCATGTGTACGCATAAGAATACTCCCTATGACCAGCATAATCCTGTACTTTTTGAAAGAAGGCATCGAGTTTGTAATGTCCCATCAACTAACACATACTTTGCACGAAGATTTTCCTCGTATATAGGTAGAAAACTATATAATAATATAGCAAATAAGAAATATAATATATATCCTTTATCTTGTATCAAAGTTAAATACATATTAGTAAAGTGGCTAAAATCGTTAAATTATGATGAGACCGAGAATCTCTTGGTAAGAACAGAGTAGGACAATTGGTATTTTAACTGCAATTTCTGCTATCTCTGCACCCTAGCAGTAGTATAACTGATCCCAAGACTTCTGTCGTAGGGCTAGGGTGTTGTAGCATTTGGCAAACTTCTCGTACATATCAAAAGACGACAAGCTTTCTTTGTCACATTGCCTTATTTAATTAGTCCCCACCCCACCAGTGCACTCCAGCAGTTTTTCAACTGATCCTAAGACAATATAGTCGTAGGGCTGGGGTGTAGGGTGTTAACTTAATACACATACTGTATTATAATAATATATTACACACACACACACACACACACACACACACACACACACACATGCACACATCATACACGTCTTAGAAGATGCTCTCACAACTTGCGACTTACCTCTTAGAAATGATGTTAAACACGGTGCTAATATTATTCTGAGGGAGGGCCTGGTGACCCCTTATCACAGGGCAACCTAGTTAGGGCACCAGTCTCCTACTATAACTTGTAACTACATCATAATAATTGTATATGTGTCTTTTGTATTGTGGGAGAAATTAATAAAGATTTTTGATTTTGATTGATTTTTGAAAGAATAAAGGGAACAAAGGGACATGAGGGAAAAAAAGCGACTTTGTTTTATAATATAAAATAAATAAATAAATAATAAATGTAAAGAAGATGCTTAAAAAGTATTTAAAAAAAACGTAAGTAATTTAAGCTACGAATAATAAAAGCTAAGGAATCGTAACTCCCATACTATTAACGTAAATTTGGTTCCTTTCGATCTGTCATGTAACGTCAGCCTAGTACCGCTCAAGGTCACCTAAATATTTCAAATGTATTGAAAAGTGTACCTAAGGTACACTTTTTTGACAAGTATTGTGGACTGTGCATGTGCATGCATGTTTTTTGACAGAGTTACTTTTCCTTAGTTTTTATTATTCGTAGAATTTAAGTCTAAGAGTGGGTTGCACCAGAGGCGTAGTTATAGTTACAGTTGTGGTCAAAGTTATGGTTATAGTTAAGGCTAACTTAACTTTAATCTTAACTTTAACCACGAAATTTGGCAGATGTCAATTGCATTTATTTTTTGACGTGACAACGTCTTATAATTCGATGGAGCCGGCTGCACGCACGAAAAAACATGACTCATGCGGCGTTACCTCGCTCTGAGGCGTTCCATTTAAGGCTTGAAGTGCAAGCGAGAGCGCGGAACGAGCGACAAAGAGGCACGTTGTCACGTTCAACTATCGTCAGTAAACCGACTTTACAGACAACCGTTTTTTGTTAAAGCTACAGTTAATGGGGTTGAAAGTATAAAAAATTAATTATCCGTAAAAATCGCCAGGAAAATATTTGTTAATATAACAACACTGTGAGCCATAGTAAATTTTCACGAAAAAATTTCGATATAAGTTTGATTTGAGCGGTTATGGTCATCGTTAAATATGGCGTCCTTAACCAGAGATTTGACATTTTGCACTGTAGTTATAGTTAAAGTTACAGATATATTTAAATTAATTGGTGCAACCCATCCTTATTATTTAAATTTCTCTTACTTGGATTTTTTTTTATCAAAATTACACCAAAGTAGTCCAAAATAATATTGGTATCTATTATATTTTAGAACTAGCGACCCGCCCCGGCGTCGCACGGGTATAAAATATATAGCCACTGAAAAAATGATTAAAATCGATAGCCTATGATCCTTCACGTGGTCTAATTCTTATCTGTGCCAGTAGTTCGCGAGATAAGCCCTTTCAAATAATTTCCCCCGTTTTTTCCACCATTTTTTTTAACGAATAGTAGTAATATTAGTAATAATTAGTAAAGTAAAATAGACTAGCCACAAGTCCGAATCAAAATATGAAACCGTACAATGCAATGAAGATGAATGAAATTCCAAACAAACACTTGTTGAATTCCTATTCAAGTGCGCAAAAGAATGCGCAGAACATCAAGAAATATTTTTTCAATGAACGTCCAATGATGTTTTAAAAAGAATATCATAGTATAATACGAAGAGTTTTCCTAAACACCTGTTTATCGTACATGGCTTTTCATAAACTCTTGGGCGGAGAACTCTCCTTCAATCCGCCCTACCGACGGGAAATCGAAGGTATACTTCCGGGAAATCCCCGGAGGAGGGCAGGAAAATTTCTGACTTGTGGGCGGTGATACTAGGAGCCCAGAGACTTGTAGCACGTCACGTAAAGGTCGCGATGCGCGCATGCGTGGCGGTATTGATTTTCCAAACCCCTTGCTAAGTGCACCGAGAAGCTCTACACAAGTTTGGATATGCTGAGTAGAACATTTTTTAGTTATTCTTTTCTTTTGATTTATACATCCTGCTTAAGTGTACGATAATTTTATATCGTTACCTAAAAGATAATGGCTCTGTTTGAGTAAATTAGCATGTGACTCTAACCTAAAACATTAAACAAATAGAAACCGTAATTTGAAACTTGCGTAAATTAAGAATTTATGACCTAGCTAAGCTTATTTTATGTCTTAATAATATACTAATTTCATGAATTAAGTAGCCTTTTGTTTACAACTTTGTTCGACTTTTAATTTACAGAACGTCTAACTATAAGTATCTAATAATAAACGGGTTTATTACTCCATATAATTATACTAGCTGTTGCCCGCGACTTCGTCCGCGTTAACATAGTATAATAATAAAGATGGATAGTTTTCCCCTTTTTGTGGTTCCTTATACAGAGGGTAAAAACGGGACCCTATTTAAGCAAACGTCAAACGCAAATGTCAATAAACTTTCATGTTTCTAACTCAAGAAATGACGGACTTTCATTGAAACTTTCTACCCCAATTTCACCCCCTTGGGGGTAGAATTACCAGAAACGCTTAAATACGTGTCCATTCATTTTTAATCAGTAGCACAAAAATAAAGTTTCATGTTTCTAACTCAAGAAATGACGGACTTTCATCCAAACTTTCAACCCCAATTTCACCCCCTTGGGGGTAGAATTTCCAAAAACGCTTAAATACGTATCCATTCATTTTTAATCAGCAGTCCAAAAATAAACTTTCATGTTTCTAACTTAAGAAATGACGGACTTTCATTTAAACTTTCAACCCCTATTTCACCCCCTTGGGGGTAGAATTTCCAAAAACTCTTAAACACGTATCCAATTATTTTTAATCAGTAGCCGAAACATAAAGTTTCATGTTTCTAACTCAAGAAATGACGGAATTTCATTCAAATTTTCAACCCCTATTTCACCCCCTTCGGGGTAAAATTTTCAAAATTCCTTCCTTAGTGGGTGTCTACTTAATAAAACAACCCTACTCACCAAATTTCGTGGCTGTAACTTTAACAGTTTTTGCTCAGCGATGATGAATCAGTCAGTCAGTCAATCAGTCAGTCAGTCAGTCAGTCAGGACATGTAATTTTATAAGTGTAGATATTCTTTATGTTAGCAATTAATTGTTTTCCAAAAATAAGTGCTAAAATCTCTAGCAAAGTATAACAAGATAGAGTTTACTTTTGTTTAAAAAATAACCGAATAGGTACCTACTTTCCTTACCTTAAAGGTCTTCACCGGACTTAGCTGCCAGGACTCACAGGAGTCTACACTCTACAACCCTCTGGACCTGATTCCAGACTGTTGCTAAATACCACCTTCGGCCAATCGCAAGCTTTGTCTTTCGAGCATCCACATCGCAACATTCTTGTTGCTCCGTGCGATCATGCGATCCTGGTAAAGCAGATGTCGCAGAAACAGGGTTGTCATAAGTAAGTTACTTTATTGCATGCACATAAAAAATTAATTCATAATATAGTAAGTATGTCGGACGTTGACCCGCAATCTTGATTATGAATAAAACTAATATCTTACTTAATTAGTTTTTAATCTCAAAAATTTTTAACTTTGCCATATTTTATTGCGTAGGTACTGGTGCCGCAAATATAACATAATGCAGAAAAAGTTTTTAAAATGTTTGTTCTTAAAATATTTAAGAAAGTCCGAGCCTATGGCTTTTAATCCACTTGAAAAGTAAATGACTTTGTATCTAAGGAATAAGGATGTTTGGCAATTTATAGAGGTAGGTAATTATTTTTTTGTGCAATTTAATCTGCAATCAGTATTTAAAACTATAAGCAGGTGAGATTTAGGTTTTGGCAGGCAGAGTTCTTCCACCACCGTGGACAGCTATATTCAAAGATGTCCAGCATTAAAATATGTCCTTAGCTAGATAATTTGGCACAATATATTATGTTTATAGTATATGAATATCATGTAACATTACATTCTTGATTTAAAGTAAATACCTAAAACTTCACGTCTACAAATTACAGTCCTCATCTTCACATGAAGACCAGAGTGTGCGTTTTTCAATTTTGCTCTATCATGGATCCGCCATTTTAGACAAAATTACCAGGAGCACAAACATTTTGAGGAGATCTCAGAAAAGCGCTACATTTTATGAGCACCAAATATTTTCACTACCAAGTATACACGTGCATAAGAAAATATCGAAAATACAATTGACATCAAAGCACAGTTAATTTATTAATTTACTTATAGACCTGGATCCCAAAAGGATAAGACATAACTTACTTTCTGATGGATGAAACCATAGGTTCTTGGTAGTGCCTCGTGTACTTAGAATACCTGCGAATTTGTGTAGCTCTAAGTGTGACACCTGGTCAGGTACCAGGTAACAAAGTTGACTAAAAATGAGTCTTACTTTACTTATTTTCTGATGGCTAATATTTATATATAGTTTGTAGATTATTGTTCTGAACTAGTATCATGTAGTGTAAGACACTTTTCAATGACCAAAACTATTATCAGACGTTTTGAAAATAACTTTGTTGCTTTTTTTTTCAAAGGCGTTAATTTTTATTTTATAAATTAATATAACACCTTAGAAAACAATACGATATTGCAAGAATTTATTTTCTACTAGCTGTTGCCCGCGACTTTGTCCGTGTCAGCATACTGCATAGTATAATAACAAAGAGGGATAATTTTCCCCTCTTTCCTTACCCAAAGGGTAAAAACGGGACCCGATAACAAAGATATTTCAGTCTGTCCGTCTGTCTGTCTGTCCATATCCAGACTGTACCTCCCCTTTGTAACATGTAGTGAATATTATTAAAGTATGGATACAATTGAGTATTTTTTGGTCATATAACTAGTCAAGTGCCTACCTGTTAGACCCAGATCCCAGAGCGATAAGACAACTTACTATCACAATATGGATGAAACCTTAGGTTCTCAGTAGTTCCTTATGTACCATCGAGGAAATTGATTCCTATGCATTTGAGAGACCAACGTCATTTGGTCGATCATGTCAATTTAATGTTAATTGTGATCTGTCGGCTGAGTTTGACGTAATGCGACCAAACTACGTAGGTCCCCCATCTGCATAGGAATCAACTTCTCTGATAGTACTTAGAATACCTTCGAATTTGTGAAGCTCTACATGGAGCTATACTCACTCTCACTAACTCACTCATAATGTGTAAAAATGTCTGTCTGTCTGTCTGTAACCTCTTCACGCACAAACCGCTTAACCAATTTTGCTGAAATTTAGTACGGGTATACTTTACTTTTTAGGAAATATGATACTTTTTATCCCGGAATTTTGTGAAACGAAGTTGCGGGTGTTATCTCGTAATTAATAAATATTGAAGTAAATTTATATAAAAGTAAAGCTATTTGGAGCTTTTTCGTTTTATAAGGCATTTTATTTTATTTTGTTTTTTGTAGAAAAGATATCAGATAAAAGAATATATTTTACTATGATTATAATAATTAACTGCAAGTATTTGTCTGTTATTTATTCATCGTAATCATCAACAAAATCATTGTAATTTTCATCGTTCATCCAATCACAACACTGCCTGTTTCAGTCATCATCCTTGTCGTCAGCTAAGGTAACACCGCGTTAAAGTAAAAAACCGTGTTGAATACGTTTTAGATTGCTTGTTTTGTATTGCGGCCGGGCCGGTCTCTCATAGTAAACAAGCAATGGAACAGCAAAAAATGGAAAGTGCGTAAGGGACAAAATGGTTTTTGGTTTACATTTCATATAAGCTATGAGCACATTAAAGTTTATGCTTGAACCAATATATGTAAAAATTTTGGAAGCTTAAATCACTCTCCTCTGTTCACAAAATAGGAATCCCTTTTTTTACAGAGGTATTTTTGATTGATTATTCTGTGTTATAAAAGTTGACCAATCGTGTTATGCTATGGGCAATTCAAAGACATGATGAATACTGACAATGAACTTTAATTTCTTAGCTTTAGTCATTGCTGAGAAAAATCGATATCGCTACAGCCTACAGCCAAATTATCAAGGCATCGCCATGAGCTAAAAACGGATAAGTATACTTTAACCCCAGGGCTCAAAATATATCTGTACCAAATTTCAGCAAAATTGTCTTCATTATTTACTTTGAAGTCGGTACCAGTACCAAAAGTTTTATATATTCTGACATTGACTGATTAACTCATGATTAAATTAGCTGGTACCGACTTCAAAATCATGAAGACTATAAGGGAAAAGACCTAATGCTAGACACGGAACTAATAGATGACACTTGATTGATGACACTGACACTGACACAAAAACTAAAGCAATCGATTTTTAGATCAGCACAAGGTCTAATATTAGACACCATGTCCATTTTTCGGTACAGTAGTTCTAAGTTCTTAGTTTGTTAATAGAATTATATTTTCAGAGAATAGTGATGATTTTTGCAGTAGAATAAAGTACAAAATAACTTAAGTATGTATTGAAAACTCAAAGATGAGATCCATGTCATCTATTAGGTTTTTTACATTTTCAAGAACTAATAGTAGACACCCTTTATATTGTTAGGGAAAATTGATAAAAAATAATAAATAAACATTAATTAGTGTATACAACATGACCATTAATCAAATGAAATCAATAGAAATTACAAAAAATCAAATAAATGTATTCAAAACTTACGTGCAAATTTTCGCCTTCCTTAACCTATTTGCTAAGAAATTGCCGAGCGCGTGTTGACGCGGTCACATTATTTAAGAAAACTGATCCAATTTTAAAATTTTGTTCCCGAAGGCGTCCCTAATATATTTTTTCAATTCAACAGATAGCTTGAGAAGCTTATAAAATTTACAGTGGTGAGAAATAATTAGGGTAATTCTTATTTTTATGGTATTTTTGTCATAAGTGTCATCTATTAGTTCCGTGTCTAGCATTATGTCTTTTCCCTTAATGTTATTGTTTTCACTTGGAAGTCGGTTTTAATTTTCTGTTAAAAACAATAAACTTAATATTTAACTTGTTGGCTAGGGGCTCTGTAGTCTGTACCACTTTATTAGTCTACTTCATTTATGGCAAACACTAAAGAGGATGATAGGTTTAAGTATAAACTTCTACTAGGTAATATGTTTACTAATAAATAATAATATACTACGAAATTACGTAACACTGTCAACTGCCAATCACATAAATTACCATGCATGTTTTGCAATGTTTTCGAGTAAGTTACTGCCAATTGTCTTATAAATATTTTTAATCTATACATATAATAAATCTGTAGAAATGAAAATTCTGTACATTGAAGATATTCAAAAAATAATAAGCGGAGGGTGTCACAATATCGCTATAGAAGCTGAAATGTTAGTTAGTTTTTTTGTCTGTCTGTCTGTCTGTCTGTATGTTTGTTCCAGCATCACACGAAAACTACTGATCCGATTTGAATGCGGTTTTCGCAGATATATTTGTCTTCTTCCAACTTAACATCTGGTGTATAAAAAATTTCCCCCCCACCCCTCTAAGGGGACAAAAGAGGGGATCAGATTTTGTATCAAACTTTTTCCTTTAACACGAAAACTACCGATTCGATTTGGATACGGTTTTCGCAGATATATTTGTCTTCTTCCAACTCAACATCTGGTGTATAAAAATCACCCCCCTCCCCCTCTAAGGGGACCAAAGATAGAGTCAGATTTTGTATCAAACTTTTTTCTTTCATTAAACTGTTTTTTCCAACTTAACATCTGGTGTATAAAAATTTTCCCCCCACCCCTCTTAGGGGACAAAAGAAGGGGTAAGATTTTGTATCAACTGATGAAGCAAAAATACTTTAAATGGCAAAACAACGTTTGCCGGGACAGCTATAATATATAAATCTCAAAGGTGACTGACTGACATGGTGATCTATCAACGCACAGCCCAAACCACTGGACGGATCAGGCTGAAATTTGGCATGCAGGTAGATGTTATGATGTAGGCAATCCGCTAAGAAAGGATTTTGATCAATTCTACCCCCAAGGGTTAAAATAGAGGATGAAAGTTTGTATATAATAAAACTTCGTAACCCGAGCGAAGCCGTGGGCAAAGCTCGTTACGTAATATCTCAAAAAATTTACGGAGATACTGAAAGAACTTGTAGTAAGTAACTGCAAAAACAATAAAATCCAGAAAATATCGAACGATGGAAACATTATTATGTTACTTCTAAATGAATGTAAAATAACAACCACTTTATGGCAGGCTCGATCGCCGTTTTCAATTACTCTATATTGGTTTTATACAGCGACTTTACATTAATTATTAGAAATTTTGTGATTAGGTATATAATAGTAGATAGTTTGGTAGTTACTTATAGTCTCAAAAGAGTGTACATACGTTTCCGACACAATACTTAAAATTTGGAGCAAGCTTCTGTTCACAAGACTAGTATCAAAATTATATTACCAACAATGAAGTTTATAGAACCACTCCTGGATTGTAATCACTAAATAAGGCAAATTTTGAAATACGCACCAAACCACAAAAATCTTTCGATTGGCACCTTTCTTCTTCAGATAGATTTCAAAAGGGCACGGTGATACGAAAAGGTTTGCCATCCCTGATCTAGTATAATATGTCTGTGTAATCTACGATCGATAAATTGAAAAATTATAGTCAAACAGACACTCGTATTTTCAATAATGTGCACCGGTGTGATATGGAAGCACTCATGACTTATCTCAATACTCACAACAATACTCTTTACAAACTTTTGTTCGCAATACAAAAGTGACGCTAAAATATTTAAATACGACAGTTTACTTACATACTAATAATATTATAATACTGCGAAATATAATGGTGCTATTATAATTAGTTGTAGCACCAGTTTAAAATTAGCTTGCACAAAAACAAGTGTTAATTAACCATGAGTGCGGAAAACGAAAAAACAAAATGCAGTTTCGAAAGTGCATTAGATTTAACGAGTAAGTATCGTCTGACAGTTTAATCTTAATTGCTATGTAATAATTCATTAGAAAGTAATTAAGTATCTTATAAGACATATTTTATTATAAAATTTTATTCTTAAAGAAATTAAGAGAAGTTTTAACATTCTGCACTTTTCAATATTCCATTAGGTACAGCAAAACAAAAGTAGGCTGGTTCTCATTTTAGATTAGAACTTTCTTTAAAGTGTCCAAATAACATCATGGTCTAGATTCTAGAGTCTAGACTCTAGCTAGAGTTTGGCTACAGTCTGGACTCTAGAAACCTTATCTAATAAGTAATGGCTAATAATAAAATAAAGTGAATGATAATAATTAATGACTTTAATATTTTTTGGTCCAACATGAGATCACACAAATTACATTAAAATATTTTGTCCCGCGTATCACTTATATCCTGCACGTTCTAATAGTGTGTTCTGAAATCTAGTACAGGTTTTTTGGCTATTAAAGAAAATTCATTTTATGCAGATGCCACCTACGTAGTTCGGTCGGGTTATATCAAGCTCGGATGACAGATAACGACTACCATTCTGCATTCATTTGACATAAGCCGACCAAATAACGTAGGTCAACAGTCAACACCTAGGCACAACTGCTTAGAAATCAATTTCTTCGATGGTACCATCGAGGAAATTGATTCCTTGGCAGTTGGCGGATCTACGTCATGTGGTCGGCACTTGGCTTATGTCAATTCAATGTTAAGTGTGTGTGTGTGTGTGTGTAAGTTATCAGCAGTGACCTTTCGGCTGGGTTTGACTTAAGGCGAAGACAGCTGCCAATTCGACATCTTTGTGCAGTTTTCTAGACGTATGTATTTCATTGATTGGCACAAAAAAAATATATGTGATTTTTGATTATATTTGGAAAAGCTTGTCGAATTTAAATAATAAAATAATGTACTCCTACTGGATGAAAAAATATACCAAAGTCACATCTTTCAGGAACTTTAAACAGTTCTAACTAAAGTAATAATACAATCTATGCTTTAAAAATTTGTTTATTTAATACCTTTTACGGAAATTCAAAGATTGCCGGATTTAATTTTCGGTTCTGACATCTAGATTTCCCATAATATTTATTTTTTCCTCTAAAAAACGAAAAATGTATCCACGCTACCGAGTGAACACTTCGCATCTCTGTCTCTCTGGCATAAAAATCGACAGTGGTGCGAGAGTGATGCGAGATCAAGGTCATTGGTAGTTGTCAGCGTCTTAACGCGACCGAATTATAGGTGCGCCATCTGTCTAGGAATCAACTTCTCTGATAGTACTTGCCAGAAATAGAAACCTAAGTCCACATATTTGCTGTGCTCATTAAATCCGCAGGTTTCGGCAAATACAACTTGTGCATGCTGGCGACATGCTGCCTCCTGATCATCGCCATGTACATCGACATCTTCAGCTTCTCCGTCACGCTGCCCATCATTGCCTGCGAGATGGACCTGTCCACCTCCCAGCAGGGCCTGCTGTCCGCTGTGCCCCTGATCGGTAAGCTGGGATGATGACGCAGATTAAGTTAGGAAATTAGATTAAGGCCCAATTTCACCAACGTCTTTTAGTGTTAACAGCTTTTTAAAACGTTATGTCTTCTCTTTCATTCATATTAAAAACGAAAGAGGTAACGTGATATTAATTCGAGCATTAACTTTGACAGTCTTTGGAGAAATTGGGCCTTAAGGGGCCGGGTACCCACGAAATTCTCATACATACGTAATTCCAAAATCATTTTCTCATACGAAAATATTTAACATGTTTGAGTTGTTTTTCAGTTTAAAATAGTAATTATCTAGGTTCCTGCACAAAAATTTACTTCAAAATATTTAAACAAAAAATTATTTTTTTTGTTTTAAATTTTTTTTAGTAAATTTAATACTAAATATTTAAACACTAAAAAATAGAGTAAAACACTAAAAAATATATAAACAAATAGTAAATTTACTACAAAATATTGAAATACTAAAAAATATTTTTAGAGTTTAAATATTTTGTAGTAAATTTACTATTTATTTATATATTTTTTAGTGTTTTACTCTATTTTTTAACAAAAAAAATTTTTGTTTAAATATTTTGAAGTAAATTTTTGTGTAGGAACCTAGGTAATTACTATCTTAAACTGAAAAATAACTCAAACATGTTAAATATTTTCGTATGAGAAAATGATTTTGGAATTACGTTTGTATGTGAAATTCCAAGGGTACCCGGCCTCTTAACCTATAACACAGCACGAATGCGCGCTGTGTAATACTAATAATAAGTTACATTAAACTACCGTAAGGTACTAATATTATGTATTCTGTGATGAAACCTCGTAACGTTGGTCAGTACTCAGTACTCACCTGAAGAAGAATGGTTTTTAGCTAAGATCGATGTAATGGCCCTACATTGACTCTTTTTCTTTCTTTTTCTTCTTTTTTGGCAACTTGACACAAAGGATGTGTATGTTGTGCCACAGACAAGGTAAAAAGGTAAGGAATATGGCGGGAAAACCATATTCCTCCTATTATAATTTTCATCATCGTTTTCATGTATCGTCAGGTCTAAAGTCTAGTCAAAGTCTAAGTAAAAGTCAATACAGTCACAGGAGTCAAGTCGGTCGATTCAGTAAAGTGGTAGACGCTTTACTGAAACTTTCGATGGAGTTTTGGAGGGAACACAAAATAGCACGTTTCTGGATATTACATCACTTTCCTACACTTGTGCATGAACACGAATATCTAATGGTTAATATTCTACCAATATTACACATTAAAAACCCAGCTAACACAATTTTAGGAAAATAATACAAAAACACAACAGCACTCTTTCACATGCCCGCCAAAACTCTACATTGACTCTACATTAAGATAAACTTTTTTTAATAGAGTTCTTCTAATTTATTTATTTTCAATTTAACGTAAATACGTTTTACGTATTGTAAACCAAATAAGAAAGTTAAAAGGTAGATATATAGTATTAGTACCCAATCAAAAAGTTTGTCTTCCTACAAGAAATGACGTTAATAAGTATAAAAATAGCTTAATTTTTCGACCTAAAGTCGATTGGACATAAACTGAAGCCATAATTACCAGTCACCACCACAATCTTCGGCTGTAGATCAGCGGTCGGCAATTAACCTTTTGGCAGGCAAGGGCTACAAGGTGGCAAAACAAACTAAAGGCGGGCCGCAGACCTTATACTCGTATTAACCCTAGAAGCTCAATATACCTACGTCCTACACATATTGAAAGGAAATAATTTTTTATTAAAAATGGCACAAACAGCTACGTACATGTTAAGTGGCGATAGCTACTGGCAGTATTAGAAAACATTGTTTTTGATACACATAACTTATTCACAAAACATACATGGGACGCAAGTAAGACGTTCGCGGGCCGCGTGTTGCCGACCGCTGCTGTAGATGAACACAAAGCTTCGATTGGGCCCTAAAAGTTTAATTCCTATTTCGAAACAGCTCGTATTGACTCAACTTTACTAATTATTAATAAATAATAATCTGTAGCCTATTTATGGCAGCCACGCACTATCTCCCATTTAGGTCAGGGGTCCGTGTTTTATTTTTCAAACACATACCTACGTAGGACCCTCTAAAGCTTACGCGCTCTACTTAACATTAGCCGTCACTAGAAATGTTCTTAAAGCTTCGTGTTTTTATCTTTATTCGCTGTAGCCTGTATATGAAAAATGTTTAAAAGCAACTTCTTTCATAACTATGGAACTGAAATATTATCAAAATCAAGTTGCGTGCGGCGGACGCGCAACACGCACTTGTGTGTACCGCCGTAACAAAAATCATTTTAAATAAAAACAATAGCTTTTTAACCAAAGTATCGTATAAAAATTCATAATAACCTAACCGCCTATTAAACTACAGTGTTTTAAGTTCATAATATACAACACTTTACTAGTAACTTAAATCTTAATGTGAAAGTGAAAAAGAACGCCTAAGTGTAAATAACGCGCGAAGCGCTAATTTGTGTGTAAAATCAGTTTGCCACATGAAAAACTATGTGTTAATAACAATTACCACCAAAGTGTAAAGGTAATAAAATTAACAAGATTCCAAACAAATTAAAAACATAACGATTGCATTTAAATAGACGGTTGTGACTTGTGCGTGAGTACCGAATTAGCGACCCTTGTCCAATTCCGAGAATTTCGTTGTAAGATGTGTGGTCCAAGTTATTAAACATGGCGAATATTATCATTAACGAATTTTTGACATTTGTTCAAAATAAGATAGACGTACTAGACGAGATTAGTATTGTACAAATTTGTGCTACGAACTTTACGGATTCTGAAGTCGAAGAGGGTAAGGCTGCATTGTACAATGCATGTGGAGGCAGTACAAGCAGAATTATTCAAAGAAAAGGTGATGACAAGAGAAAGAAAAATATAAAAGATGTTATCAAACTATTAAAAGAGGTAGACTCGGACTTGCAACCGGCCTTTGTTGCTAAAGATCTCAACCGATTACCACCTGTCTCGTTTGATCATGTGCAAAATGTGAGTGCACCACGCTCCACACCCACACAACCGCACCGGGATATACCTGAACACGCTCGCGCCGGAGATGTGCTGTCCCTACATACGCCTACGTACCGTGATGTCGTTTGCGACAGTGACCGTCAAGCGAAAAGCACTGTTATGAGTACAGTCAACTCGGTGGCAATTCCAAGAACGCAAAATAGTACCTCAATCTGTGGTGCACCGCAGATATCCAAAGACGACACGGAGTTTAAAATCGTGGAATATAAGAAACGTAGAAATATAAATATGAGGGGCACCTCTGCGTCACAGTGCAAGATACAAGTCGCCGATCCAGTATACTCCATTTATATTTCACGTACACTGAAAACTGTCACAGAAAGTAATATGAAGGAATATATTAAGGACATGGGGGAGGAATGTATCAGTGTGGAAAAACTGGTGCAAAACAGGGAGACCTCTTTTAACACATTTAAGGTCAAAATACCTGCTAGCAAATTAAATACATTTTTAGACGCGAAGTTCTGGCCGGCAGGCTTAGTTTACCGTCGTTTTAAGGAAAAGAGTCCTCAGTATCACAATTACAGCAAAGAAGAAAGCAAACACAATCAATTTAATAATGGATTACAAAAGTAATAATAACATTAAATTATTATCCTTCAACTGTAGAAGTGTGAAGCGTTTGGTATAATGTATTCAGGAATTGTGCAATACCTACGATATTATATGCCTTCAAGAGACTTGGTTACTGCCTCATGATCTCAACTTTCTATCTTCAATACACAGACAGTTTGAAGCGACGGGAACGAGTGCCGTGGATACTTCTGTTGGTATATTGAAAGGTCGTCCGTATGGCGGAGTGGCTATTTGGTATTTTATGGCGAAAGAACATCTTCCCTAAGGTGTCAGTGGTAGATTGTGGTGATAATGTACGGTTGTGTGGTGTTAGGTTAGAACTAGATAATAAGATTTTTATGGTATTTTCTATATATATGCCTACGGATAATATAGATAACTTACCTGAGTTTACTAGCTGTTTAGCATATATTAGTGCATTAGTAGAAAATAGTGATGTTGAGAATGTATTTGTCTTAGGAGATTTCAATGCTCACCCTAGTGAGCTATTTGGTAAGGAGCTTATGCAATTTTGTGATGAGTATAACTGGACAAGTGACATTAATTTACTAGGTTTAAATTCTAGTACATACACATATATCAGTGAAAGTCACGGATGTAGGCGTTGGTTGGATCATGTTTTGTTTACCTCTTCCTCAGTCAGTACAGTTACAGATATTAATATTTTGGATGATGTCTATTGGTCTGATCATTTTCCCATATCAATTACATGTAATATAAATAAAGTGTGTTCAAAGATAGCAAGTAACATTAATAGTAAAGATAATTTAGTAATTTGGGGCAACAGAGATATCAATCAAGCAAACGAGTATTCTAAATTGTGTAATGTAAATTAAAAGAAATGCATGTACCTGACGAGTGTTTGAAATGCTGTAATAGATATTGTAATTTATCCAATCATTATGATATTATATTTAAATTGTATAGTGAAATTGTAAATTGCTTAACGGATGCATCGATAAAAAGTAAGAGTATTAAAAAAGTTAAAAGAAAGAAAGGATATATTACGGGTTGGAATAAATATGTACGGGATAGTCACATAATTGCTAGAGAAAAATATCAAATGTGGCTTCTGTGTGGTAAACCATTGTTTGGAGATGTACATAAGGAGATGATAGAATCTCGTAACACTTTTAAAAGTAATCTAAAGTGGTGTCAGAAAAACGAAGAGAATATTAAAATGGGCATTATTGCTAAGAGTAGATCAGAAAAGAATTTCGTTAAGTTTTGGCAGCAAACAAATAATTTAAATTATAAAACCAGTCTTCCAGCAAGTGTTAATGGCATATGTAAGTTTAAAGATATTGCAAATTTGTTTAAAGACTTACAGTCTGACTTGATGAGCTCAAGCACTGAGGACGTCGTGGGCCGGGAGATCGAAAGTATTAGTATAAAAGAAATACGTAGAGCTCTTAAAAACATGAAAAGGGAAAAGTCACCGGGTCACGACGGCCTCAGTGTTGAACACTTGATATATAGTGGCAAGCGTTTGGTAAGAGTACTACATATATTTTATAACCTCTGTATCAGCCATGGTTATCTACCACAAGATTTATTAAAAACATTAGTTGTTCCCATTGTTAAAAATAAGACCGGAGACGTATCATCTGTTTCTAATTATAGACCGATATCCTTAGCTACTATTATAGCAAAACTTTTAGATAAATTGTTAGACAATAGACTTGCAAAATGTATTAATTTAAATGATTCACAATTTGGATTTAGATCTCATTTATCGACAGAAATGGCCATCCTTAGTTTAAAGAACACCGTGTCATACTATACATCTCGTAAAACAAGTGTCTATACTTGTTTTTTAGATTTGTCAAAAGCCTTTGATTTAGTAAGATATAATAAATTATGGAGCAAATTAGGAAATACGGGTTTATCAAAGGAATATATAAATATTTTTAAATTTTGGTATACAAATCAGACTAACTTAATTAAATGGTCGGGTACTTTTTCAGACGAATTTAAATTAAATTGTGGAGTAAGGCAAGGTGGTCTTACATCGCCAACCCTATTTAATCTTTATGTCAACAGTCTGATCGACGAGCTGAGCAGTTCCCGAGTGGGATGTCATGTAGGCGGATGCAATGTAAATAACCTCAGCTACGCCGATGACATGGTTCTGCTCAGTCCGTCGATCAAGGGGTTAAGAAGTTTGGTAAAAATTTGTGAACAGTATGCTAAAGAACATGGCTTAATATACAACACAAAAAAATCTGTTTTTATGGTTTTTAAATATAAAAATGGACCTGACTTTATTCCACATGTAAATCTTAATTCTGTAGAAATAAACCGAGTCAACAAATTTAAATATCTTGGTCATATTGTAAAGGAGGATTTAAATGATGATGACGATATTGAAAGGGAACGTAGGGCACTGGCGATGCGCGGAAATATGTTGGCTCGGAGATTTGCTCGATGCTCTGACCAAGTAAAGGTTACCTTATTTAAGGCTTATTGTCAAACTCTTTACACGTGCGCTCTCTGGACCAATTATACTAAACGTGCGTACAGTGTCCTACGAGTGCAGTATAATAATGTATTTACCATACCATATTACCCAGATACTGTAGTGCTTCACAGATGTTTTGCTTGGCGCGTACGGACGGATTTGCTGCTGTGCTTCGAAAGAGAATAGCTTCTCTCAGAGTGTTTGATAGTACAAAACTTATTATAAGTTCTATACATACTCGTCCGTTGTGTGTTTCTGGCTTTCGGTAATATGTTCTTAAGACGTTGAAGTAAGTTTATTTTTAAGTGCTTAAAGCTACTGCTATTTTTGTTTTATTGTAATTTGCTCTAATATGGATAAGTTTGTAATTTGTATCACTTTACACTCAAGTCCGAAATAAAGATTTATTATTATTATTATTATTATTATTATTATTATTATTATCACTATACTGAGGGTCTTCGCGTAATTGGTAGCGTAAAAGTGGGTTAAAAAAGGCGATTTTTGCCATTTAAATTTTAGACGATCGATTTGTTGTTGTCACTGTAAACTCCCCTTAGTAAGATGTCGGTGTAAAAGTATGTTAAGAGTCTTTTATAGTTAGGGGTTAGGACTATAAAACGTCTGTTAAAGGGCTAAGTAGTATTATTAAAATGCCTATTTGCACTAGCCTGGGCTATAACCACAGAATACATATCAGTTTAACAACTATAACTAAATGTTAATTTAATCATAATATTTTGTTTTATCAAGCTTTCTCTGTCGTAAATTCCAAGAGCTGGAGAGAACGCCGCACTCATAGTGGAACATTACTTAAATGTACTTAATTAATTTTGAAAATTTTTAAACACTTGAGCCTCACACATTATCTGTCTAACGCTTCATTAAATTGAAGGCTAATTATAATTAAATGTCTCTGAGTACGGCAATCAGACGTGTATAATTAAGCCTCAAATTGGTACACAAAATGTAGAGATAAACTACGATAACTGTTTCAATGTGTGTAGTCACATACTTATGAAAGAGTTTGTATGTAGTAAGTATTCAACCAATCATCCAGTAAGTACTCGTAATATTTCACTTAATGTCACTTATTACCAAGATTTGTTGGCCAACTAATCATAACTAGCCGACCGCGCAAGACAACGCACATCAAACGTTTTCACAACGCACTTCAAACGTTTTGAATTTTGGAGGGGCGCGCCATGTTATCGTAGTTTATCTCTAAACTCGGATTCATTCACTAGTCACCACATACCTACCCATGTGTCAGGTATAAAATAAAGCCTAAAATTGGTACACCTATTCACTCGTATCCATTCACCACATAACCGCATGTTGTAGGTGTGATGTTCTCATCGTACATCTGGGGGTTCAGCGCGGACACGCTAGGTCGGCGGTCGTCGCTGCTGCTGGCGATGCCGGTGGGGATGCTGCTCAACCTCGCCGCCAGCCTCGCACCCACCTACATCGCTCTGGCCTGTCTCAAGCTGTTCTCAGCTTGTTTGTATGTACCATGGAGGAAATTATTGATTCATAGGCAGTTGACGGACCTACATCATGTGGTCGGCTTATGTCAATTCAATTAGCGAATCGGTCGGATGCTTACTTAGGTCCGCCATCTGCCTAGAAATCAACTTCAACAACTGATAGTACCTACATCTTTTTTCCCTACAACGGTCAAGCCAAAAGGAAGGGTAGGATTTTGGCAGCCTATGTTTAGGCATTTTGGTACCTCGAAGAAGCCTCTACCTCTGCGTGGTTTAACCAACTACTGGTATGATCTTATAATGACTATAGTATCTACTTTTAAAAATGTTGAATTTTTTACATCCCTAGTAGGGTTATACCTAGTCTGTTTTTCTAGGTAAGTATGTAAAACTTTAAAGCTCTACTTGCTCTACTTGCTACTTACACAATACCCACTTCTTGCAGTCATACCTATCACTTGGCCGATCAATGTTTCGGTTTTTCTTATTTGCTTAGTAAAAGAATAATTTAGGCTTGTCTTAATATAATTTCAGCACATCATCAGCGAACGCAGCCGGCTTCGTGCTTCTAGCCGAGAGTGCGCCGGAGAAGTACAGGAGCAAGTTCGTGTTCCTCATGGCTAGCGCTACTCTGTTAGTTCAGTTCGTCTTGTGCTGTAAGTTGTTATTGACTGAAGTCCGATCTTTGAACCGGGAGAAACTTGGAGAAAGGTCTATCGCTACTTGTTGCTTCCAGCCTTTCAATCATGCACTAATTTGTTTTTTCACGTTAATTTCACGTTAAAACCTTGGCACGTTTGCATCTTGTTGAAACATTGCATCTTGATGAATTGTTTTTGTGCCCATGTTTAAGAGTAAAGTTGCGTTAGGCCTCTATCAAAATGTATCTCTATTCGACGACCGAACGTTACAGTGTAATATAAACAGAAGAGTAATTTTGTTCAAGATGCACGCCGGTGATTCGATGGTGATTACCTAACATTAAAATTGCTCACAATATGAACAAAGTTTATCTCATTAATTGTATTTCTTTGCAGTGGTAGCCCTACCAGTTTTGGATATGTCCTTCAAGGTGTACATCTCTTGGTTCTCGTTGACCTTCAGCCCGTGGAGACTGCTCATGGTTATCACGTGTGCTCCAGGAATCTTTGGGATTCTAGCTCTAATATTCCTCAAAGAGAGCCCTAAATTTCTCCTCAGCAAGGGTCATGATAAGAATGCTATGAACGTGCTGAAAACTATATACAAATGCAATACAGGCTCGCCTAAAGAGAGTTTTCCGGTAGGAATGATCTTTCCGATAAGACTTCGTTCTAGCGTATTCGTCAGTTTTGCTTTATCAGACTATTTATTTTAGGTATCATCAGTGTTTATAGAAGACGATACAAAACCGTCGGATAAAAACTTGCTGATCAAAATATGGGACCAGACAGCACCACTGTTCAAAAGACCGTTGCTACGAAATAATATTTTGGTTTATTTCATGTTACTGTGCTCATTTATGATGTAAGTTTGTCGGTAATATCGAAATATAATCTAAGTATGCTAATACAATAAACGGACTATATACATAGTTACTTACTTCTTTGTGTGCGTTGGATAATAGTGAGGGGGCCCTAGAAAAAAAACAACAAAACTTGGTTGACTACGGTACCCTAAAACGGAACCCTAACCAGCTGATTTTTTGTATATTGGTAGGTTAATAGTTGTATAATTTAAGAGTAACATTGTCCTACAAATAGAACAATCCATATTTTAGGACCATCAAATCAAAGTATGAAATCCTTTCTATCTCTGTTAACTACACTTTCAAGATTTTTCGCAGATAAAAAAGTTGTTACTTGTTTGTCTTATCAAAATGAAGCTACTCACAAAAAATAAGCTTGTTAGTAATCAAAAAAAAATTTGTTCTAGGGCTCCCTGACTATAATATATGGAGTCGCAGGAGATATCTAGAATAAAATATTATAATCTCGTTATTTTAGATCAACTGGTTTTACAATGTGGGTACCAACCATGACAAATGCATACTTTACCAACGAGAACAGCTCGGGCAAAACATTCTGTGAAGTGGCCAGCACACCTGCCTCCTCTAAAAACGGCACGGTAGGTAAATTGTAAAGCTCGAAACATTCTGTGAAGTGGCCAGCACAGCTGCCTCCTCTAAAAACGGCACGGTAGGTAAATTGTAAAGCTCGAAACATTCTGTGAAGTGGCCAGCACAGCTGCCTCCTCTAAAAACGGCACGGTAGGTAAATTGTAAAGCTCGAAACATTCTGTGAAGTGGCCAGCACAGCTGCCTCCTCTAAAAACGGCACGGTAGGTAAATTGTAAAGCTCGAAACATTCTGTGAAGTGGCCAGCACAGCTGCCTCCTCTAAAAACGGCACGGTAGGTAAATTGTAAAGCTCGAAACATTCTGTGAAGTGGCCAGCACAGCTGCCTCCTCTAAAAACGGCACGGTAGGTAAATTGTAAAGCTCGAACATAATGTTAGAGTCTACACTTTTGTGATGGAACTAAAAACTTATTAGCAGGCATGAATACGGAAGAATTTATAGTAATATTAATAGTAATAAATCTGCCGGTCTCCATTCTGAAACACAGAAAGAATATAACATCACAAAAGCTTGCATGCACATGCTCCTATTAAGAGTTTTAAGCCTGATTAATATTTTTACAGACAATCGACGACTGCGACACAGCTGTGAAGCCTCTGACTCTGTACGCTGTGATATTCTACTCAGGATTCTCTGGCATTCTGAACGTTCTTCTGACGTTCGTCGTCGGGCCTCTTGGAAAGAAGCGAACAACTATCTTGATATTCGCAATAGCTGCCGTGTGTGGAGTAATTCTTTTGTTCGTGCGCATCCCACTTCTGAGCATTGCGCTATTCTTTGGCTTTCTATACATATCTCTAAATCTTGGCAATGCTAACACATATTTAATCGAGAATAACCCTACTCATTTGAGGTAAATATCTATTGCTTTTCTATAAGATTTGAGAACAACGAAAATTGTGCACTCAGGCAAAATTAATGCATAAGTATTGGCTTGATGCCTTGATAGTCCGTATTATAGTCGCACAAAAATAATGTCCCGTTTGCGCTACATTAATCAATTATGGATTAATGTTCTCTGTAAAATGTAACATTAATTCGGAATTCCTACACTGTACCTACTTAGCTTAACATATTTTGTATACTTAGACAAATTTGACAAAATTTAACATTAATTATCAACATTTCCGTTGTCACTTGTCTGGTGCTCGTAACACAAGTCCTTCAGGTACCCATTACGGGGCCAGACTGACGTGGTGTGAAGCGTCCATAGATATTATTATTAATCAACATAAAAATATTATGATTTCAGAGGCATGGCGACGTGTTTGTCGGTAGTGGTGGCTCGTGGGTTCGGATTTCTGAGCGTTCAGGTCATAGGAACTCTCCTTGCTGACAACTGCACTCGAATGCTCATTGGATACATCAGTCTTTTAGTTTGTACGTATACTGTTCGGTTACAGGACAGAAATTAATTCGTCGTTCGACCTGTGGCTGCTTGTCTCTTCCACATGCGCACATAAGCTCCAACATAAGCATATTATACGCATACAAAAATAGAAACGAGACACTAAAATGCCTATATGTTTTCGTCTTCGAATCAAAGAGAAAAATAGCGATCAATGGACGGATTGTCCATGATGCGATCTGACTGGATTGTTTCGTACGGAAAACCAACAGCAGACACTTTATTAATACTTAATAATTTTAATAATAATTTCGAAGTTAAGCACACTTACGTTGTTACAGGTGGATTGGGGGCTGCTTTTCTACTACCGCCAGACAGCAATTTGAAAAATAGCAACAAATAATGATCAAGATACTAAGTAAATTATTATTTTTATATTAGTGTTTATTTAATTAAGTAATATAACATTTTTCATTTCTATGCTTCCATTTTAATCATACCAACCCAAAAACCTACCTGTTACGTCGCTCCACACTCTCGGGATATGTGAGAAATGAGAATGTGGAAGCGATTCGCGTATTCTTCTCAAGTTCTCTTGTTGTTTCCGGCTTTTGTCGCGAGATAAAGGAACGCGAGAGCGTGAGGACATGCTAGAACGTGTATTGAGCTGTTTGAGCATTGACTCCACAGTCCATACTCGCATGTTTCTCAGGTAGTGAGCGAGCCGCCTGAAGCGCGAGAACTGCAGTGAGAACTTTTTGAGAATTTTGTGAGTTTGTACTTTGTACCCAAATAAGTTCTCACTACAAATCTCGCTGAGAATCTCTTGAAGATCCTCATGAATATCTCGCGAGAGTGTGGAGCGGACATTATAATTTATGCGTTAAAATAAAATGCTTCGATCCTATTCTTGTGGTTATCATTCTTACATCGTAGATTTCTATTGTAATTTGTAAGTTTTAATTTTATCTCGCTAGGGTAAAATACGAGTCATTAGAATTTGTCAGTAGAGGGACACTTTACACTTTGATCGTAAAAATAAAAGTTTGTGGTTTTTATACGACGTAAATAATAATGGAATTAATATTGAGGGACATTCACGCTACAATAAAAAAAGAGTATTTTTTATCAGGTTGCGGTGTAACCAAAATAAAACATCTTTTTGTCGGCATAGTCATCACGTGCGCCTTGGTTTTGCAAATGAAAAGAAAAAATTAAGAAACATGCTAAAGTTTTTAATAGGTACTTAATATTTTTATGATACACATTGTGTATGTTATTATAAACGTGTTATTGTTTAAATAACAATCTATTAAGTATTTATTTTTTTTGTACATTCTTAATAACCTTTTATCTCATTTAAATGTTTTTTTGGCCTGTCCTACTACTGGTATTGTAAAAGTGCTGAAAAACAGTTATTGGACGCTATTAGATGAAATAATACTGATCTACTTGATATAATATATTCGAAAGATGAGAGTATTATTCAACACAAAAGTTAATTTGCAGCTGATCTGTGACTTCTTAATACTTCAAGAACCTACTTGTTGCCGTTAGTTGTATGGAATGAATAAGGGAACGTAACGCAATTTGGGGGCCTTGTAAAATGCACAAGGGCTGATATTTATACAACGTGTTAATTTTTTTTCATTTTTATAGAATAAAGAGGAATAATAAGAATTTTCAAAATCAGCTACAGATATAGGCTATGTTCCGAAATGTACTGCGACCACTGCAGAGTGTGACGTCATTTTAGTATACTGCGAAGCCGTTCCTTTATAGTTAGTATATTGTTGGTATACTGGTTACTATTTAAAACGGAACGCAATCCAGTATACTATCAGCCGCATTTTTGACAGCTCGCATTGAACATTTTCAACACAGTCTAATAAGGTTAATTTTTGCAATTCTTCCAGTGTTTTATTATTAATAATCCAAATTAATTACAGAATTTATAACTTTGGGATTAAACTGTAGGTATTGTTTTAAAACGTTAGACACTCGAGTGGTTTTAACACTTGACAGTTGACTTTTGACAAGTACTGCGAGTGCCTTACCTCAAAACCGCCAGTGCTCACAGTACAATATGGCGACGATTGATGGCGTCATATATTTCACTAGGGTACTGCGGCAGTGTACTGCAACTCCATTACGGAACGATTTTTTCTACAGTGATAGCACTGTGCAGTGGTCGCAGTACATTTCGGAACATAGCCAAAGAAACAGACTGACATCCTTTCACATCTATAATATTAGCCTTGTTCGTTTGCTTTTTAAACTGCGCATGCGCGGCTTTTTTGTGTGTCAGTGTCATCAGTGTGAGTGTCACATTTTAAAATACCGATCAATTTCTGTCAAATTTTAGAAAATATGACAGGTATTTTAGAACATGACAAGGTATTTTAGAATATGACACTCACACTGACACACAAAAAAGCCGCGCATACGCAGTTTAAAAAGCAAACGAACACGACTATTATTAGATGACGGCCGTAATTCCATTGCGTCAAAGTCCGTTCATCGAGTGGATACCACACATTTTCCTGGGACAAAAAGTACTATTTTTCCTTTCCCGGGAATCAAAGTGCCTCTATACCGTACCAAATTTATATGCAAATCCGTTCAGTGGTTTGAGCGTGAAGAAGTAATTGACAGACAGACAGACGAACAGATTTTCACACTTATAAAGTTATGATATTATGGATATGTTACAATATTACTATATAATATTGGAAAGCATTAAATTTTTTGAAGTAATTTTTTGTTAAATATTTAATTAAAAAACCTTATTTTGCTATAAATAATAAAAATATATTATGTGAAAACAACAATTATTTATAATGTTTCCTACTTACAATAGCAATTTTAACCAACTTTCAATCAAACTTTACTTGTCCAACTACTGCAATTCCGTCCCATGACTGTGTTTTACCTACCATTCAGTTTTTACCAAAAAATCAATATAAACTGAAAACCAAAATTTTATGAACACAAATATTTAAATATTACCTATTTCTATTTCATTCGAAGTATAGTCTATCAAGAAAGTCATGACCGGCGGGAAAATTTTCTAAACGTAATCACGCTTATAAGGTGTATTTTTTTCTTTGTATTTTCACAGAGAACGCTTATTACATTTTAAATATTGTCACCTTGCACATTTTTATCGCGAATTAATAAAGTTCTGATATTTTTAATTTCATTTAAAAATTTTCCTGCCTGTCATGACTTTCTTGACAGGCTATATTTAATGTTTTACAGCTATTTTTGTAAAAAAAATCCTTAGCTGTCCAATGACTGGTAGTTTACGGTAGCATCACTAGAAAGTTCAAAGGCAGTTTAGATTTTTTTTTTTGTGCAGTATCAATATACAATTAAAAAAATAACTTGTCATTTATCTGTCACCGTTTCATATTATGTCATTTGTCAACGCTGTCAAAGTTGTCAAACTGTCATTCTGTTTCTGGAACCGTACTGTGTCGATATGTCTGATTGTGCCGGTGATAATTCAAAACTTCGAGTAGTCGTATTAGGAGGTAAATATTTATGTAAATATTTTCTGAAATAAACCGGCGTGTGTACTTACGGGTATAACGTCTAAAAATGTAATATCCTTTCATGAAACTTTTTAAAATCTCTTAACGGTTTTGGAAAGTGTTAGTCATCCTGTGACTTATGTTTTTTCAATTCTCTGATCGCAAGGCCTGTTTCAGGGTGCGGTTTTATCGGGCGCAACCTCGTTGAATACTTAATAAGCAATGACTTGGTGAGCTATTTACGTGCGGTGGACAAAACACCACCCCAGCTGGCCTTCCTCAATCCAACACATACGAAGATTTTTGAGGACCCCCGCGTTGAATACAAAAGTGCCAACCTTATTAATCCAAGTAAGTTACAAAATTACATATATTCTGTCTATTATGTCATAGAAGATAAGTTAAAGTAAATGGAAAATGCTTTATTCCCACAGCACTGCAAGAGCAACAGATTTTGTCACTTATAATAACAAAATATATTACCTTTCAAATATTCAAAACAAATTAATATTTTGTGATAATAAAAGAAAAAATTTAATGTACCATCGAGGAAATTGATTCCTAGGCAGTTGACAGACCAACATCATTTGGTCGGATCATGTCAATTCAATGTTAATTATTGTGATCTGTTGGCTGGGTTTAACGTAACGGGACCAGACTATGTAGGTCTCCCATCTGCCTAGGAATCAACTTCTCTGATAGTACCGAGTTTTTTCCATAAATTATTTATTTTCATTCAATTTTCAATCATAAATTGAAAATTTACAGTGAAATAATTATTAAATGTAAAAACTACAACAATTAAATGCCTATTAATCCTTCAAGACCCATAAGAGCACCAGTGATCGTGACAACAATAGAACACAATAGCATTTCCAAGAATCCGTGATCGAAGGAATAATAAATTATGGTTGTTATTAAAATCTCACAATAATAACACTTTTATATTCTTTGTTTTCTCTGTACAAGAAGATCCCAGTCTCTGCCTTTAAAGTAAAAAAAAAATAAGTATAAATAGGACAATATTTTATCCTCAAAGTATGCACTTTATAACATATTAGTTGTTTCCTCTGAGCATAATATTGTTGACATGGTTGATAACATATCACTTTGTGACTCACTCCAGACTACTGTGCTGAACGTACAAACTGTTGATAGTAGGTATAGTTGTTGTCTGTTTCTGTTTTTTTTTAATTTATATTATAGATTGACAAGGTCCCTTGGGGATGGTATAACATGGGTAATTTAGCCACAAATAAACGAAATTATCTTTGTACATTATTAGGTACTTATTTTATTTATTGGACATAACTTTTAAATATTACCTTTTGATATTAATATACTCATAGACTAGGCTAGGATAAGTAGTCTTGATTTGTCTAAATATCATATAAACATATTTAAGTGTTTTTAGACAATGTAATAAAAGTGATGATAATTTATTGGTATACCCATTGTCACTTGAGCAAGATATGAATACATGATTATATCAATCGAAGTTATTTAAATAAAAATTTAAATTGAATACACTGAGTAATACAAAAAGCAATGTTCAGGACATTCGTATTTATTACCCTTTGTTTAATAGCATTATTACAATATTTAAAATTAAATAAAATTAATGACGAAAGAAGTAACTTCTTATTATGTTTTGAAAATGTAGTAAAATCTTCTTGTATTGTAGATTTTTAAAGTTTTGAATGTAGGCTTCTCCTGTATCATATTTTTATGCTTGTGTAGCAAGTTTATTATATATGTATGTGCCATGTCACATGTGTAGAGAATTTCTACTAATGAAGGTCTGGTAGGTATAGGACTTTAAATAACAAGCCTGAAGGTACAATTCCGTGCATCGCGATCGATCGCGGTCGCGCACGACCTACGACTGTCGTCGGCCTACGCGGGGCCTACGACAGACGCGCGCGACCGACGACAGTCGTAGGCCCCGCGCGACCGTGTCAAAGTTATATGGCACGGTCGCGCGCAGCTTACGACAGTCGTAGGCCGCGCGCGTCAGTCGCGGGCCTCGGAAGCGGTGCCATACATTTTCATACGCTGACTGGTCGCGAGCGGCCGACGACAGTCGTAGGTCGTGCGCGACCGCGATCGATCGCGATGCACGGAATTGTACCTTGAGGCAAGAGTGCTAACCTCTTTGGATGTCAGGTTGTAGCTTCATACCCATTTACCCAATCATGTTTCTGAATAGATAAATAAATATTAAGCACAAATACATTGTTTCTCAGCTATGGCTTTTTCAATTCTGTAAATTTGTAATTTTGGCTCTTCTGACTCAGAAGGTCACCTAGGCCTGGGTCTTGAAACACCTGAAACTGATTGGATTACGAATTGTTGATTCAGCTTGGATTGTTATCCATGCTTCTAAACAAACTCAAATCAATGTAGAGATCTATGGAAGATGCCAAATGCATCAGTCTTTAAAAAAAATTATAGTCTATAAAATTTTTAGCATCATGCGCCAACGCATTGGAGCCCAACGAGGGGCCATGGGATCTGGTGGTGAACTGCGCGGGGGAGACGAGAGTGGGGCAGATGGAGGCGGTGTACGCAGAGGGCATCGTCACACTCAGCGTGAACGTCGCCAAGCAGTGCGCCAAGCTCAATGTTGGACGACTCATAGAAATATCTAGTGGACAAATGTATAGCAGTGATAAGGTATTTATTAAAAAGCCGATTCCAAGGGACTGTCCGCACTGCTAATTTTAACCGCGCGGATTTTATTCGCACGAATTTATTCATATTTTATCGCGTTTTAATCGCAAGTGCGGATACTCTCATAAGATTCAATGTTTTACAGAAGGGTGAAAAAAATCCGCGCGGTTAAAATCTAGTGCTAACAGTCCCTAAGAGTGGGTTGCACGAACTAACTTTAACTTTAACCGGAAAAATTGACAGATGTCGTATGAGCATATGGGGTGTTTGGACGCCATATTTAACTTTAACTTTAACCACGCCTCTGGTACAACGCAGCCTTATATAAGTTAGCGTTAGCAAATGTTTTCAGTTTTGTCTATGTTACCTTGTACTTATATATTTTAAATGTGAAAGTCTGTTCTCTTCACTTTTTACTGTGTATCTGCTTTTTAAGCAATTTTATTTAAAAACACTTATCTATTTAACAGAGATAGGATAGTATTTATCTCGGTTTCCGGTTCCCGCGCGATAATTTAATTTTGTCTCATCATATTTTAGTAAAGTGGATTTACAACAATTGCCTATAAATCATATCAACTATGTATTACAATATTCTTATTTCCTGTTGACCTGTTCTCCTTACATCTATATCTATTCCATGCTTGTTATTTTTAGCCACAAAAAGAAGACTGTCCTGTTGAACCGTGGACTGTAGAAGGAAGAATGAAGAGCCAGGTGGAAAAAGAACTGAAGAAGCTGGAACCGGAATTGAGCTATACGATCCTGAGGCCGGCTATAGTGTATGGAATAGCAGATCGAAGAAGTCTAAGTAAGTAAAATTTTAGTGATACAAGTCTTATTCATACACAAGCAGGAGTTATTCTACTGAGGCTATGAACATGTATAGGCGGAAATTCCAGGAACGTCAACGTATATGTCCGCGCCTAATAATGTTATCTACCCGGCATAGCGCTGTCTTCGCTAGCCCCTCTGTCTGCAGAGGCTCTTATAAAGTCAGCAAGCAAATATTTATTATTAGAATTTTTTCATGTGTTGTAGAGCCTGTAGTTTATGCCAAAATCTTGTATCTACAAGAACTTGCTTACTTTGCAGCTCCACGTCTTCTATACGGCAGCATATACAAGCACCTAGGTGAGACAATGAAACTCCTTTGGACAGCGGATATTAAAATGAACACTGTCCACGTGAGAGACCTGTGCCGAGCCATCTGGGTCGTTGGCACCAGAGCAGACACGAAGTGGAAGACGTACAATGTGGTGGATGAAGCTAACAGCTCGCAGGGCAGTATAACAGAGCTCGTGTCGGATATATTCAAGATAAATCATGATTATTATGGAACAGCTCTATCTACACTGGCTAAGGTATGTTGTGACCTGGATGTGTTTCAATAGTAAACTTTCATATTCTGTATGTATCTACCTACCAGCTACCAGCATAATATACTAAAGAAAAAAATCTAAGCTTGGCTAAATAAATGTGCTAAGATTTTTTTTGTACCGCTGTGAATTAGTCATTTCAGAATGTATTTGAGCCGCCCTACACGCATACTAACATTTATGATTGTAGCTCACTAAGGCTGCCTTCACGTTAAGTCGCGCGTAGTGCGGTAGCCGCGCGGCAGCAGCGAGACTTCTATACTAAAACGAGCCGCGCGCGCTCTAACCATTTATAACCATCTTGTTATGTACTCAGAGCGACATAGCGGCAGTAGCGGAGGAGGCGAACGACAAGCACCTGACGGCGTGGGCGGACATCTGCCGGCGGTACTCGCTGGCGCACTCGCCCCTCGAGCCGAGCGCGCCGCCCGAGCTGCTGCTCAACAAGCAGCTGTGCCTTGACGGCGGCGCGCTGCGGCAGTTGCTGTCGCCCACCGTGCCGCGACCCACTGTGGAGTTGCTGCGACAGGTGAGTGCGGCCCGCCACATGAGCCCAGGTCACAACACTGCGTTGCGGCGTCGCATTGCAAAAAACTACATTGCTTTTGCAAGTTTTTGAAATGAAAACTTCTTTAGCGGCGTTGAGCACTTTTGTGGGATGGGTAAAAAACTGTGAAACTCGCGTCAGATTTTCGTGTTGATCGAAAAACCTTGGAAAAACCGTAAGACGGTTGGAGAGTAGTGTTTTGTGTCGAACTCGAACTCGAACACAGATTACTATTATATGAATTCGAACTCGAACTCGAAAACTCGAACTCGAATTGTAAGGGTTTCGATTAATTTAAAAAAAACGATTTTTTAAAAATCGATTTTCATAAAAAATGGGTTAAAAATTTAATTGATTGTAAGGGTTTCGATTAATTAAAAAAAAACGATTTTTTGATAATCGATTTTCATAAAAAATGGGTTTAAAAAAATGCACAACGTTAATAATCAAGTTTTCACTTCTGCCGGCACTCCCGGAGTGCAACCCGTCTTTTTTTTTTTTTGCGATGCGACGCCGCAACGCAGTGTTGTAGTTTGGCCTATAGTCTATACACAGGTAGCTGCATGGTTCGGTGACAGTAGTCAGTGAATGTGCACCGAAGGTTGTTACTTGTTGTTTCTGAAGCCGTTATTCGTTCATCTAATATAATATCATAGGTCTAGTTTCCCAGTGTCACCAGTGGCACGCGACACAATATTTTGGCCGTTGATTTACAATGTTTCGTAATTATTTCACAAAACATTTTCAATATCATAGGTCCGTCACAGCCTGTGACGGACCTATGATATTGAAAATGTTTTGTGACTCACAGCTTTTCGCGCGTTAAGCTTTTATTATCCCGAGGGATAATTTTTAGACCGGAATCACAAAGAAAATTAATGATGGCACGTTTGTGAAGATTTCTTTAGAAAAATCGTTAAGTCATAGCAGGACTAAGGATGTTAGAGTCCTTACACAACTTACAGAAGACAATGTTGACTGTAGTATCGTTTTGTCGTGGAGTTACAATGCGATTTTATTTTTAGCATAACTAGCGAATGAATATGTAGAGGACTAATAAAATAATTTTAATTTCAGGTGCTCGAAGATTATGCTTCAATGGAACTTTTCCCCAAAGCGCTTATACTATGACCAAATTAATGTAAGTTTTCTAACATTTTGTAAAAAAAAAGCTACCTGTGCTATCTCAAAATTTTGATTTGTCTGTTTCGAAGAGAACCTTAACGCGGTGTAGATCCACAAAACGAAATTGTTTAAGTCATGACGTAATAAATAAAATGTAAATGCTGTGATATACAAAATTTTTTAAATGAGATTTATAAGATGAAATTAACAGTTTTTAGGACTAGCGATACCAAATAGTATTCGTTTTGTTTGGGTGTTAATTATTAAAGAACAAGAGAAACTATATCTATAATAAAGTACTTAATATGAGTACTATGTTGTACTTTCAAAATTTGTACTTAATTTTTACCGAGGCATCTACATTTTATTTGCCCCTTCATAAAAATTTTACAACCGCTCGAAGATAATATTTCGTTAAAAGTTTTGATTGCATTATGTATTTGTAACTTAGAAATTAAGCTGAGATGTTGTTACCGTAATTTTTAAAGTGATGTATTTTTTAAAACCTACTCAGTAAAATTTTGATTCTTTACAAAAGTAAATATTATTATAAGGAACATATTTTTGAAGCATTTTAAATAATATAATATTGGCTTGACTTTATAATTATTATTAACTGCAGTGCTATACTGTGGTATAATAATGCAAACGTTTTATGCTTTTATTGCAAAATTTTAATAGATACATAATAATATTATGTTTAAAATATAATATGCATTAAGACATTTAAAGAGCATTAAGCTATTAGTTAATTTTGTACATTTGCTCAATCTAGTTTTTATATTTTATTGAGTCAAAATTTGTTTTGAGTGTAGCGTTTCCACTTTTTATCTTTGTACACCTACCATTATTGATATAAATATCATTTAATTTCCTTTTGAACTTGTCAAAGTAACTTTGTCAGGATAACTGGCTGAATGCCTGGCCAAATATTTTGTCTTCTGTAATAAACACTATCCAAAATATTATGTTTAAAAAAGTAAACTATGTTCTCTTTACACTTAGTTATGGAGTGTGATCATCTACCCTCCATACACTTAGTTATTGAATATTGTTTTACTTTTAAATGCTATTGTAAACAAAATATATTAAATTTGTATCTTCAAAGATGTCATTTTTTTATGAACTATTATTTTAAGTAAGTTGTTTCTTGCGAACGCTATTATCACTTATACTTTATTTATGATATTATGCCGTTTTGCATAAATATAATTTTTTTATATAAAAATTTCGCCGTTTTATTTCATCACGGGCCGGTCAGTTTCGTCGCAAACGATAGCACAAAGGGAATCTTATATTACCAACACACACGGTGGGCAAAAAAACCGCGCCGCAGGTGCCCGGCGCCGGCGGGCACTGGCGGCGCATGTCCGCGGCTGCCCGCCGTGGATTGCACAAACCTGTTTACATGCAGCTCAGACGGCGTGTGCTTTGTGTAGTTACGCGTAACGCGACGCGGGCAGCCGCAGACATCGACGGGCGTACGCACCAAAAGGGACCGGCCCGCCCCGCCCCGTCGTCTGCAAAGCGCCTTAACGGTGCGTCTACATTTGTATCATTTGCGCAATCAGATCTCCGTCGCGATCATCGCGCCGTATCAAGTATGCGTATCATAGTGTGGACGCCTATTAGATCATTCTGCCGATCATGCGCGTATTTGATACAACACGTATCAGATACGCGGTTAATAGCGATCGGGGCGTATCATGATACGCGTATCATTTTGACAAGCTTCGATGATACGCGACGGAGATCTGATCGCGCAAATGATACAAATGTGGACGAGCCTTTATAGGACACGCACATCGCGATATGCCAATTATAGTTTTCCAATACCGTATTTCAACCTATAAAATAAAAATCGACATACTTTTAACGCATTTATTTTTAGTAAACAACACTTATAAATTATAATAATCCAAATTAGACGCAAACAACAGTTATTGCACTCACAATATCATGTAGTTTTACAATTTACGATACATGAAAATAATAACACCAAAAAAACAAATTCACTTCAGGCAGTTACACAAACAATAAATACTGAAATAAACAGCACATAAACTTCAATTCAATTGCAGGAATAGCATTCTGCTAATACTGCTCGACAGACTTCGTAATACTATCGTGGAAATGACAGGTGGTTTTTTATTTGAATGTGTTTTTAGTAGAACAGGATCCGAAGTACTATGTATGTGTATATATGTGTCGCAGGGAAAATAGGATATAAGGGATTTCACGATATCCCTAGGGATATCACGAACTCCCGGTAGATGCCGAATATTCTTGTTTGTTACGTCTTCTTACTAAAAATATCTAGTGATATGTCATTTCACTAAACAAAATCTAGTGAAATGTCAGAAACGCGGACACCGCCGAATAAAAATCGAGCCACTCATTTCTCTCGCTCGCTCTAGTTCCCACACGTGACACGGGCACTAGTGGGAGTGAAACAAATGCGTCGCTCGAGCTGGCGCGGCTCGTCTAGCCTGGAGACAAACAGACAGACTAACCCTTTGGGTACGGAACCGTAAAAACTAGGATAATCGAAGAGCTGGAGAACCTGTAGTACCTGTGCCTGCACAAGAGCCTAACCAAACTAGAGATCGACATGCCACATTTACAAAAAATATTCAGCTTGGTCGGCCGCTTCATTTGACGTCTACCGGGAGTTCGTGATATCCCTAGGGATATCGTGAAATCCCTGATATCCTCTTTTCCCTGCGACATATATACAAGTACGATACGTCTAGCACCAATAGCAAAATGCTCTTACTAGATAAAATCCCAAGAAAATATAAGCTTAATTCATATTAATGTATAAAATGTGTCCCAACACCGGTGTCCGATCCTTTAATGTTATGATGTATGGCATATTTTATCGACAAAATAGCTCTCAAATTTTTTTTCTCCCTCATGGTTACAAAATGGCTTTTACTTTTTGTCAGACTTTCACACTAATCTGACCAATACTTCTCTTTTAAATACCTATCCAATGAAGATAAAAAGGTCTCATTTGATAGCTAAACTTATGGACTACGCTAACAATTGTGTTTAGAATTTTGTGGAATAAAAGAAAGAAAATGTGTATTTTATGTTTATTTATTTTGTAATTTTGTATTATTGCACAATAAATAAGTGTTTCAGAAAATACATATCAATATTTTTGAAATTACATATAAAATGCAACAACTTGGCCCGCCATATTATATTTCGTTAGTATTATATAGGCACGCGAAGGAAAAAGTTTCCCCATCCCTGCTCTAAGTCAAATAGTTTAGAAGTTATAACGATTTTCTTATTCAGAAGTTTTGGTCAGATTGGTATGAGAGCCAGAGATTTTTTTTTTCAAAAGTTAGAGAAAAATATTTTTGATATCCAATTTTTCAATAAAATAGTACATTAAAGGTAAAATAGTACATCATAACATTAAAGGGTCGGACACCGGTGTTGAGAGTTGAGACACATTGTACCTATATAGTTTATTATTTTAATAAGATAACCATTACGATTAGAATATTGGAAGTAGGTATATGAAGATAAATAAAAAAATATTCTAATACAATTGTTGTTGCACAAAGCTTCAAATTCTGTTGAGAATTTGAAGCTATGTGATAACTTCGTAAACTGTTGATATAAACTGTTTAAATTCATACGATTGTAATGAGATCAAAATTTAGGAGTGGGCAGTTTTTGCAGCACTCAAACTGTTCACTAGACATCATGTACCATGTTTCTAACCATAAAACTTACCAAAAAAATTGAATTTAGTCTCATATTATGTTTAACTAGAACCTGCTTTAGTGATGAGCAGTCGTCAAAATTGCATCCTAATAGGAGCATACTACATTCGAAAATATTTTTGAAGTGTTACTTCTTTAGGCGCGTTAGGCTGTGTTTCCACTGAAGCGGAGCGGAGCACCATGCTCGAAATCTTCGCTCCGCTTCGCTGTGAATGACAGCGAAGCGGAGCGAAGATTTCAAAGAAGACAAAGAAATATTTATTGCTTAAAACTGTGTTACAAAGGTGTTACAGATTTGTTTGTTTCAACAGTTTACCCGTTCGGGCATGCAATATTTGTATGAAAGGGAAAACATAGAGCACACATTTCGAGCATGGTGATTGGTCAATTCGGCACCGCTAAGCTCCGCTCCGCTTCAGTGGAAACATAGCCGTATGCTGCGTTTCCACATTCCGCTGGAATAGCACGATTGGGCAATTCGGGCACCGCTAAGCTCCGCTCCGCTTCAGTGGAAACGCAGCCTAAGAGCGAAATTTCAAGGTCGCGTCATAGAAAAGAAAGTCTGACGCCGTCACGTTTTAGGACAGAAGTTTCACTTCACACGTGTACACACGATGTTTTTTGAAAATATTTTACTTTGAGTATATAAACAAATTGGCAATACTCGTTCCAACAACAATTCAATAAATTCGCACAACTGTGCAATAAAATGGTAAAATGTAACGTCCGTCACTTACACCGGTCTCAAAATTTGAGTGGCGCTTGCTGTCATGTGTACGGACTCACGTGGCAGTAGTCCGTTAGCGGTAGAATCACCACTTGTATCTGGAAATAAATTAATAGGTAAGTGAAACCGGAAACGGTAAGGTAACTGGCAAAAACATGCCTGAGACTTGAGAGCCATGCCACACGACGCAGTGCGGCGCCGCACCGCAGGTCATCTCGCCGGACTACCGGCCACACGGTGAGTGTGGCGCCGCAACGTTTTGCAGTACTGTAGCAGCGACGGACTCGATCTCCACCAATACATACACCCCTCCCCGCCTCGTCTCAATTCCGATGCGCGTGCGGTGCAGCGCCGCGCAGCGACGGCGCCGTGTGCCATGCCATACATAATACATTTTTATATGTAGGAAACCGGAGCGGCACCTTTCAGGCGCCCCCCCCGCCGCCGCACCGCATCGTGTGGCATGGCTCTAAGAGTTAAATCAGAACGCAACGCGACGCGTAGATGCATTTCTAAATTTGTAGGGATTTGACAGATTTGCAAGAACTTTTAGTAGTGGCGGCATACAATTTTCTCGTGATACGTTAGCCGTGTCATACGCCATAGAAGTTGGATATGTCTCGCCATAGATGTTGGATATGTCTCGCCATAGAAGTTGGATATGTCTCGCCATAGATGTTGGATATGTCTCGCCATAGATGTTGGATATGTCTCGCCATAGATGTTGGATATGTCTCGCCATAGATGTTGGATATGTCTCGCCATAGATGTTGGATATGTCTCGCCATAGATGTTGGATATGTCTCGCCATAGATGTTGGATATGTCTCGCCATAGATGTTGGATATGTCTCGCCATAGATGTTGGATATGTCTCGCCATAGATGTTGGATATGTCTCGCCATAGATGTTGGATATGTCTCGCCATAGATGTTGGATATGTCTCGCCATAGATGTTGGATATGTCTCGCCATAGATGTTGGATATGTCTCGCCATAGATGTTGGATATGTCTCGCCATAGATGTTGGATATGTCTCGCCATAGATGTTGCAAACCTTTTGTAGGTTTTTCAAAGTTAGAAAAATAACAGCCCCTATTTTTTTCAATTTACAGATTATTCAGAAACGAAGCTATAGGTTTCTGGAAAATTAAGATGGTTTTGTTCAGAGTAGAACCTTCTAACGTGTAATTTGAGGTAGATACAATCACTACATAGTATAAAACAAACTCGCTTTTTTTTCCCCTATGTCCCTTTGTTCCCTTTAATCTTTAAAACTACGCAACGGATTTAGATGCGGTTTCCTTTATTAGACAGAGTGATTAAAGAGGAGCAGTATTAATGAGATAATTTGATAATATGTTGTAGTATATAATTATAAAACAAACATTGTCCACCTACCCGCAAGTGGTCGCGGTTGGGCCCAAGCAGATGTTTGGGCTCGGCCGGCTCGCAGTCTTCGGTACATTTAGGGCATTTTCTGAAATTCATTGTATGTACAAGTGTTTAAAAACTAATACCGACAAAGATTACATATAACACGGTAGACTGAAATAATAGTTAAAAAAATAGAGAAAAAGAAAATTAAACTCACTTAGGCGGCGCCAGGTTGGAGTTAGCAGGCGAGTACAGAGGCGTGTTCAGCTCATCAAAATCAAGGGCACCATCGATGTTTAAAACTCTGTGAACATTTACAGATAAATGAAGTGTGTATAACATTTAATATGAATACCATAAAGGTAATATACCTATCGGAATAGAGAAATAATCCCGAGCTGTCAAGCTTAACCAAAATTTGATTTACATCTGTGTATACAATTATGTTTACGTGTGCGTGTCAGTGATGTACAAACATCTTGTAATTCGACAAAATATCGATCATGGAATAATAATTGTAAGATTGTAAAAACAGCAGTGGCGAAGCCTCCATAGAACACGATTCCTACCGGCTTACCTTGGCCAATTTTAATATATACATTTTTTATTATTAATAATTATAGCTTACCCCGCTTCCTACAATTTCATAAAAATAATTCGCCATGTATTTAAAATCACGCAAACGCACACATAACCGTTTTTACGATTGAACTCAGAACGCGTACGTACTGCTCCATAGTGTGCGGCGGCCGCGCGGTGGCCGGGGAACTCGCTCAAAACATCGGGAATCCAAACATTTGAAATGTATGAAATTCACGCACACATACACATTACTACTACATGCAAACGACTCGTCGATATTGTCGAACAACAAGCCGATCCCACATAGCCTACCTAGTCTTTATTTGTCATGTGTTAAGGTTTAGTTTCGCATGTTTCGCTTTAAAAGATTTCGTCCAATCACAACAGAGCTAATTGCAGCGGCTGACCGGCGCGTGCTGTCATTTCAATTCACTTAAACAATTATATTACGCGCTCATTTGCACTCATTTTGTACTGTTATTATTGTAATATGCAAAATTTTGTTTATTAAGTTAGTGGGCTAGCTTGATTGTAATATTATATAGTTTAAAAGAATCGAAAGTAGTGAAATTTTACTTGCCAAGTGTTGTGTTGTGTTTTTGTTTGTTACATCGTAAAGGTTGGTTTGTTTTACTTACTTTGTAATTTGTCGTGACACGGTTAGGTGAGAAATGGCAGCATTAGTACAAATTGACTGTTGTCTTACGGATTACCTATTAAATTACTTAAATTCGTTCTCAAAACAATCGTTCGAAAATAAAAAACATATCATTAAACAAGGACGGGCGCGTCCCGATATGAAAATTGATTATAGGCGTAAGGATGGGTTTTTCAAACATTTTCACAGTTCAGTGTATGATAAATATAATTGGATAGCGGGCAGTTGCAAATTAAATAAGTTATTTTGTTTTCCATGTTTGCTGTTTTCCGATACAAATAGTGCTTGGAATAAAACGGGTTTCTCAGACATCAATAATTTGACCAATTCGGCTAGGAAACATACTCAAACCGAAAAACATTTACGCAGTTGTATATTATTACACAATTTTGGAAATAGTAGAATAGAAACATTTCTCGGAAATAATTATGAATCCCATAATCGAAAAGTGGAACGTAATCGAAACTTAATGAAACGTTTAATAGACACTGTTGTTCTTCTTGGAAAACAGGAGTTATCTTTCCGCGGGCATAGTGAAAACGTTAATTCAGACAATCGTGGCAATTATATAGAAACATTATTTTATTTAAGTAAGTACGATAGCGTTATAGACTCCCATCTTGAACAATGCTCATCTACTTCACACTCCGTGTTTACCGGTCTATCGGGAGACATTCAAAATGATCTTATACAATGCACCGCGGCGGTAATTTTAGACGAGATTAGACGTGAGATTAGCCATGCCAAATTCGTCTCAGTTATGATTGACGAAACCCCAGATGTCAGTCATAGAGAACAGTTGTCTGTTATATTTCGTTATTTGTCCGAAAATGGTCTGGAAGAAAGATTTGTAGGTTTTTACGACGTTAGCGAAAGCCGGACTGCGACTGTATTAGCGACTCAGTTGCTCGATATTCTTGAACAATATCGATGCAAAGACAAACTGATCGGTCAGACATATGACGGTGCCGCCGTTATGTCAGGTGAACGTGGAGGCGTTCAAGCACTAGTACGCGGTCAATGCCCTCTCGCGCGTTTCGTACCGTGTTATGCTCATATTCTTAATTTGGTTTTAAGTAAATCTTTAGAAAATATTTCAGAATTAAAATCATTTTTCGGCCATACCAATGGAATTGTCAGGTTTTTCAACAAATCGTCGAAACGGTCAAATCTTTTAAAACAGTTTTCCGATCGTCGTATGCCTGGAGTAGCCGAAACACGGTGGCATTATCATTCGCGCATTATTAATGTTATATTTAATTGCAGGTTAGATATGATTGAAACCTTTAATCATATAGTAGATAATCCCCAATCGTGGGATGTTGATTCTATATCCATGTCGGAGTCGTTTGTAACTAAATTAGAAGATATGCAGTTTTGTTTCCTTTTGCATATTTTTTCAGAGATTTTTGCCAGAACTGACATTTTGTTTGCTTTGCTTCAAAGCAAACAAGTCGACATCGAAATCTCAATCAGAGAAATTGGTGCATTTCAATCTTGGTTATCAGAAGAGTTTTTAAAACAATTTGATTTTATTTTCAATAGTATTCAGGAATATTGTGAACCACCACGACGGCGCCGGCGGATGGATACAGAAATTGACTTGAAAACACAATACAAGCGTTTATTCGTTGAAATAATAGTTAACATCAAAAGCCAAATAAACTCCCGTTATTCATCGTTTCAAAACTTAACTTTTCTTGATTTAGTCAATAAGTCTAAATACGCGAGTTACCGTAGTAGTTTTCCCGAGGAAAGTGTGTCTGCATTAATATCCGAATTCCCGAATATATTTGATTTTCACGCATTAAAAAACGAATTAAAAGTTTTATACAGTACTTCAACATTTAATAATTTAGATATCTATGAACTTTATTTACATCTTTTTAAATCCGCGTTGAGTGAAGCTTTTCCTCAGCTTTTAATGTTATCTCAAATTGTTTTGACTCTTCCTGTATCGGTGGCTTCCGCTGAAAGGTCGTTTTCGGCATTGAAGCGAATTCATACCTATACACGAAACAGCCAAAGTGAGGCTAGATTGTCAAATCTCGGTGTAATTTCAATTGAAAAACATGTATTATTAAAATTGCATCAAAAAAGCGACTTTTATGATAATGTTTTGGCACATTTCGTAAAGAAAAACCGTAGAATTATGTTAGAATATAAATAATAATTCTTAGGTAATTTTTCAGGTTGTAGAATAGGAATATTAAATAACGACGACAGACGACAAATAACAAAATTAAACATTTAGGTACGTATTTCTGCTGATATTTCTTTGCTACTAGCTTTTGCCCGCGATTTCGTCTGCGTGGACTTCAGACAGGTAGCCTATGTTCTTTTCCATGTTTGACATGGGATGCATGCAAAATTTCATCTAAATCCAGTTTTTGCATGATTGAGTAACAAACATCTACACTGGCAAGTCAGGATTCACTTATTTTTGGTGTGTGAGTGTGAGTGACGTGTGCTTAAAACGGCTTTTTTTAAAGCCACTTTTATCATACTCGACATGCACTGTACATATAATACCAGTGATGTCATGTATGGTGAAGGTGGTGAATACTAACAACACTAACACTGCATGCAACGCACACAATGCAAGCAAAGCACCCTAGTAGTTATGGAAAAGGTAAACTAACACACTTAATACAGGTATGTAATTTATTGCACGTTTTTTTTACAAGAATTGAAATTTTGCTTATTCACGAGTTAGCCGTTTTTTGGTCCGGCTTTTCCCTTATTTTTTTTTTACCCCACGCCACTGAAAAACAGAATGGGATAAAATAAAACTGCATAGATAGGTATAATAAAAATTGAAATTTTGAAGTAAAATATGACTTTTCTTCAAAATGCTTGCTGCATAATTAAGTATATGCATGAATTTTTCTTCGGAGTCCAGTTTGGATGTTAATTATTTTAAGCCATGAATTTCTGGTATCCAGGTCAGCAGGAAATCTGAAAAATTGGCCAAGTGTGAGTCGGACTCGCGCATGAAGGGTGACCGGTTTCAACCGGGCATTTTCTAAAACCCGGCACGATACGACACGACATGTCATGACACGATTCGACACGACAGGTTACGTCACGTCACATCAGTACACGACACGACACGACTTCACTAGACCCTATTAATTTTCAATTCACTCTCAATGAGCCCTTTTATTTGATGCCCATCTTGCAGAAGTGCTTTTTAAAACTATTCCCCTATCTTGGATGAGCAGCCATATTGGATGTAGAATGACATTACATCTGTGGAAATTTCAGAAGTCTATTACTATTGCGGTTCTTGTTATACAGCCTGGAGACAGACAGACGGACGGACGGATGGACAGACGGACAGGCAACGAAGTCTTAGTAGTAGAGCGGGACCCGACTACTAGGACGTTTTACCCTTTGGGTGCGGACCCTTAAAAACGATAAATTATGTATGATAGTATATTAATATACTTAAACTAATTATAAACTACGGATGAGTATGTTATCATTTCAACATTCGTAGATAATTAGTATACTTAACTAAAAAATATTTTCATATCGATACTACTTATCGATAACTTGATGCAGCCCTAGTGTAAAATATATGAAAATTGTTTACACAAAATATCCTTAAATTGTGCACCATGGCTAGTCAAGTTATGTTTTCCATATAAATAAATATTTAAAGAAGTGAATTATGAAAATCAATACCAATAACTCGTAGGGAATTGGCAAAAATAAACTTAAAACTAGGTCCTGTCGATGTAGAATAATTCACCTGTGAAATGAATATTTGTCCGGGTTTTTTCGATGTGTGGATCCACAATCATTCCACAAACATTTAACCATGTTTCTAGAGCAGTATTTCTAAAAATTATTCATTATTTAACTTAAAATTACAATTTTTCTGAGAGCCCAAATTGATAACGATCGGCTCAGGGGCAGACAGACTGTCAAACAGATGAAAAAAAAGCTATGCAACCTCAAATCACGCTTCTCTTTCTACCACGCAGTGTTACTGATAGTGACATCTCGCTTACTCAGGCCTTTGTTTCTCTATTCCGATAGGTATATTAACTTTATGATGAATACCTACTACATGAAAGTGTAATAAATAATTAATTAATCCTTCGATCGGAGATTCTCGGAAAAGCCATTTATTCTATTGTTGTCGCGATTACCGGTGCTCGTACGGGGCTTGATGGGTTAGACTTTAGAGTAAAAAAATGTTTCGCAAATTGGCGTACTTTTAGTTAGTAGTCATACTCAGGTCAGTCATATAATTTTTCGTTCCCCTAGCTACGTGTTTATGACAAAGAGTCAAAAACTAGACTGGAATGTATTGGTGAACTATGAGTCCTATTTTTCTTAGCACAATACATAACAATAGAAGATGGCGCACTAGCACCTGTTGTGATTGGTTATGGTAGTACATGTTATCCATACTTCCATACTAATGTTATAAATGCGAAAGTGTGTCTGTCTGTCTGTCTGTCTGTAACCTCTTCACGCTCAAACCGCTGAACCGATTTTGCTGAAATTTGGCATAGAGATACTTTGAGTCCCGGGAAAGGACATAGGATAGTTTTTATCCCGGAAAAATGTACGGTTCCCGCGCGATAAACGAATTTTGGCGCAACGGAGTTGCGGGCGTCATCTAGTTTTTAATAATTCAGTGTAGATTTTGTCTGCCTGTTTCACCACTTACTGATAAGTGCCAGATAGACTAGATAGTCTAGATAGATAGTCCATACTCTATCTGTCAGATAAGTTGTGGAACCTGCACTGATCAAGAAATGGTGAAACGCCCTAAGGGCCTGTTTCACCACTTCCTGATAAGTGCCGGATACCACAACTTTTTTTGATAGATAAAAGTATGGAGAATCTGTCTAAAAAGTTGTGGATAGCCTATCCAGCACTTATCAGGAAGTGAAACGCCCTAGTAATATTTTGTTCTATAAATGAAGTGCAGTTTACCTGTTGTGTTTGGAGAACCAGTGCACTCGCTCGAGCACAGCGGACACGTGTTCCACGCCGTTCTGCACGCCCCACACCAGGATGCCGATCTACACAACTCATTTTAATTATACAAAAATAGTAAGTAACAAAGTGGCTTGACAGACAAGAACGCCTACATATACACAGTTTGGACCTTTTTAATATTGTCAAGTAGTTCAACATTTATCGTCATTTGTAACAGAAATATTTTTGACAACAACAATGTCGTACGGTAAACCAATGATTTCAGCGGTTTAAGTGTCTAAACACACTATGCCGAAGTTACGCGGCGTAAATTACGTCCGCAATGTCAAACGCATACAAAATACGGACGGAACGCGACGGAATAGTGTGTCGTCGGCAATTTAAAAGATATTTCGGGCGTAATCATGCGGAATTTACGCCGGCGTAACTTCGGTCTAGTTTAAGTGGTAAGACCGAAACACGCGCATTTATATTACCGTTAATATACAATACAAGTTACCTTGACTCTAACGTCGCTGTCGTCATAGTCGTCGGACTTGGCGTCCATGTTGCACGTGATGGACACTCGCACTGTGCGCAACACTACCTCAGGTATCTGAAAACAATTGTAGAACAATCTATTATAATCTATCTATATAATCAAGCTTATAACTAGGGCCTGGATTTATATGTAAATACATATTTTTGTTTTGCGTGATTTTCGGCCTAGAATGTGTTTTTTACAGGAATTATCATGTTTAGACGGTAAAAAACCAAGTTTTATTTTCCATATTTCTCCATATTTTAGGGTTTTTCAAAGATAAGTCCATATTTTTGCAAGAAAATGTCAAAATCGTCCATATTTTCACAAAAATACAAAAAAAATACGTTCCCGCCACCATGCGGCTGCGTATTTCGTTCCTCTCGCGCTTTATCGTCGTATTTATTGTTTCTAAAGAAGATTATTCCTTCAGGATTCAAGCCCCATAAGAGCACCGGTGATCGCGACAACAATTATAGAATACAATAGCATTTCCAAGAATCCGCGATCGAAGAATTAATAAAGAAATAGAAAATAAAGTTTCAGATGCAAAAGGTCCTGTTGCTGACTTGGCTAAACAATTATTTTTAACAAAAAATTAAAACCGACTTCCAAGGTAAAAACAATAGTAATATGAACTAAAAAGTATTAAATAACTCTGACTCTTTAATAGTGCCTTTTTCAGAATTCGTCTAAATCTCAACTATTTCTGTACTGTATACTACAATCTTCATTATTTTGAAGTCGGTACCAGCTAATTTAATCGTGAGTTCAGTAATGTCAGATTATCTGAAACTTTTGGGACTGGTACCGACTTCAAAGTAATGAAGATTGTAGTATACAGTACAGAAATAGTTGAGATTTAGACGAATTCTGAAAAAGGCACTATTAAAGAGTTAGAGTTATTTAATACTTTTTAGTTCATATTACTATTGTTTTTACCTTGGAAGTCGGTTTTAATTTTTTGTTAAAAATAATAATTTCACTCTTTTTAGTTAAGTATGTACAAAATTAGGCTTTATGCGTAAATAACCAATACGAATGTTAACTATTCACATTATGTCACTGTAAGCGAAATTGTGGTAAATGCTTGCAGTTATCTAAGCGGTGCTGCAATTTCCATACTTTTATCTTTAAAGATTCAGGAGTTCTGTTCAGTGCCTTTGGACCAAGAGATACCTTCGTATAAAATTTCTCTTATTCGTAACATATGTTTAACTTACTAGAAACAACATTTCAACCACTATGAGTGTTTCGATAAAATTCAAGGATTTCCCTCGATTGCTCATAGATCACATCATCAGCTCACCACTTTCGTAATTGTTATACAAAATTAAGATTATATCCTATACAACAACGATAATTTTGAAAATCGGTCCACAAACAGCGAAATCATTATCAAAAACGTCTGCTTCGATGCAAAATATCACGAAAAGTATCAATAATTGGGTCATAGTGTGATGACCCATGGTATAATTATGGTTGTGATGATGATGATTAATCAAATTGATGTATTAGCTTATGCTTTCAGTTGTTTAAACAACGCCGAAATCCCCGAACCTGTAAGCATTCAAAAGTTCTGTTCGGTACCTTCGGATCCAGGGTATAACTTGGTGCGAAGTCTTACTTTTTGGTAGCATTTACCTCGAATGCTTCAGAAAAAATCGAAATCACTATATGTTTCCATACAAATTTCAAGAAGTCCCCTCGATTCCTCAAGGATTCCATCATCAGATCACCACTTTTGTGAACATGGTACCAAATTCGAGTTAAACCCTATACAACACAAAAAGAATTTTGAAAATCGGACCACAAACGGCTGAGTAATTGTGGAACATACAAAAAAAAAAAAGATACATACAGCCGAACATATTACCTCCTCCTTTTTGGAAGTCGGTAAAAACTGAAGTATGTTTCGGTCTTTGGGTGAAATAAAGGATTTAAGTACGTAACACACAAAGAAAAACAAAATTCTGTGCCGATTATTAGGGTTCCGTACCCAAAGGGTAAAAACGGGACCCTATTACTAAGACTTCGATGTCTGTCTGTCCGTCTGTCTGTCACCAGGCTGTATCTCAAGAACTGCTATAGCTAGACTTCTGAAATTTTCACAGAATGTGTATATCTATTGCCGCTATAACAACAAATACTAAAAACAAAATAAAATTAATAATTAAGGGTGGCTCCCATACAACAAACGTAATTTTTTTGCTATTTTTCGCTCGATATCAATAATGGCTACAGCTAGGCACTTGAAATTTTTACAAAATCCTTAATTATATTTGTAAGTACTTAAATAATTGATAAAAAATTAAAATAAAATAAATATTTAAGGGTTACCTACACTAAAACAATGTTTAATTATTGTAATTTTATAGTCCATATTTCTGTTTTATAGTCCATATTTTTCCATATTTTCGATTTTAGTCCATATTTTAAGTACATATTTTGGATTTTTTAATACATATTTTTCCGGGCCCTACTTATAACTATAATATCTTCATATCAAACACTGCACCTTTGTAAGTATTATACGAAATAAGTTTCACGCGACTTTATCTGCGCAAACGAAAACATACGGGGATAGTACATTTTCCCGTGGTAAAAGGAGTCTATGTCCGTCCTCGTGGTTCTCCATTCTCCATTCCTGTGCTTTGGCATCATTTCATTACCATCGCTAAGGTAATTTTAGAGCCCATACTATGCAGGCTACTTCATGAACGTTATTCGATTTCCACAATAGTTCACATGTATAATTTTATTAATTGTATACTCACATCGTAGGTCCCTGTCCATATAATCATCATACTCTTCTTGAACCACACGCCCTTCGGGTACAAGTCCACCGTCCACTCCGTCATCTTCTCGCTGGCGACATCAATGATGGAAGGCCGCGTGGAGAAGATGAACGTCCTCGTGTGATAGCACGGCAGGGAATGGAAATGGTCCACCGCGAGAATCGAACCCCAGATGTCCTCCGTGTAGAGACGGGGCGTGAACAACATGCGGCCCGCCTCCGTCTGCTGTATCTCGGATACTCGCTCGTATTGACCTGCAAATACGGTGACGTATGTCATTCGGTCCGACTGGCTGGCAGCAGGGTGAATATTGTATCATGGCAACATTGCAACAGGCATGCGGTAGAAAATATTATGCTGTCTGTCAAAAAAAAATTGCTATCGAAATTTTCGACACAACTGAATAATTTAGGAACATGTTCAAATCAAAATGTTGGCTTGTACTATGTCCAAAATTTTAACAAAATTTCAGTAATGTTGCCAATATTGCCATACAAGTTGAGTAAAACAATGTAGACTTACCCGACTGATAGCTCATGGCAATAGCCATCCTTTCCATAAAGAACTCCTTATGTTCCTGTGTTAAAGGGCACAGTAACAGCTTAGCCAGCTGGTTTGGGCACATCATTGGGAACCTGTAAATAATAAATTGTATAATTTTATTTTTAAACCTTGAGACACATCGAAACGTTTCGTCGTCGTTTCGTTAAGTTTCGTCAGTCGTTTTTTTAAATGGAGTAAAAAATTACAAAAATTGACGCAATGACGCATAAGCCATGTTCGTAAAAAATGAAGCCAATTAATGGTTTGAGGTTTCAATGTGTAGCTTTAAATAAACCACTTTTCGTTTTGTCTCAGTACAAGTTTAACACGGATAATGGATATGTCGTGCCATCATTATCTTTTATTGGTACCAACCTGACGTGCGAAACTACTATGCTGACGAGGGACTCCCAGTGCATTTTAATTTCAGCCTCACTCGCCTCGCTTGCGGTCAATCGTTCCTTTTGCTTGTACAGCCAACGGACGACAAACCTTAAATGAAACACAATAGATGTCGTGTTAAATACAATACTAACAAAAAGAAGAAATAGAAAAGAAAATAAATAAACGAAAAAAAAAGAGCTGATTAAGTTACGGAGATTTAAAGATTAAAAGAAAACTTTAAAAAAACTAAAACAGGAAAATTATTTCTATTCTAATGACACATAGTCACATATTTATATTTGGTCGCTTTTAAGCATTTCTAACCTACTATATTTTTTTTGTTGAATTATGAATGCAGTCTTGATCTAAAATCTAAATGATCTAAAGAACATAGCTACATCCATAATTCAACACATAATTTTTGTGGGATGTCCATTTAGTAATGATAAGTAGTACCATGTAGTACTAATAATAATTAAGATAATAATTGCTAAAGGGATTTTTTGTCTGTGACAGTTTATATTGTCTCTGGTACTCACTGGTACAGCGAGATCTCGTTCTCGAGCACCAGGTCGCTCTGCTGCAGCAGCAGCAGCAGCGTGTCCGCCTCCAGCTCGCCCAGGCAACTCTCCACCCACACCCACTCCATGTTCCACTTCACAAAGTTCTGGCACGCCTGAAACAAACACATTAATAAAAAATACTTATAGATTTAAAAAAAAAGTAGAAACGGTAATTTAAATAACGTCAAATTAAGAAATTGAAATATTTAAGTAGAGCAAATTAAATTTTTTTCAGCAATGAGCGGGCTGATGATGATAAACTATAGCTTAAATTTTAAGCCTTAGAACAAGCTTGATCAGCTTTCAAACAAAAAATAACTAGGTCAAAATCGGTCCACCTGTTTGGATGCTACTATGCCTTTTATGCCACGGAGTACGGACAGACACATACAGATTGACAGACAAACTATAACACCCCCTCTTTTTTGCCAGGGGTTAAAAACTAAAAAAAAACAGTGTTTTGATATACCCAAACTGGGTATGCCAAACACTAAAGACGAAACTTACATCTTTCAAGCTAAAAAACTTGATAAGTTGGCTGCAGACTATGACAAACAATTTTACAAACATACATACATACATAACCCTCCAGCAGAAAGAATCGACATACAGACAGATTTTATCGACAAAATGGCGGATTTCAGCCCCGGATCTAGGGGGGGGGCAAGCCGGGGCCCATGCCCCGGGCGGCAAATTCAGGGGGCGGCAAAATTCATACTTCACGGACCAATGGACAACTCATCATTTATTTAATTTTGACCGCGGAATAAATAGTAGCACAAGTACAGCAATTTCATGGCCATATCAACTTAACCGATACCCTGAGTGCGGAGTGAGACGTGCTGCACGAACATATTTTATTATTCGCGAGGCGCGTTCAAAATACGCGCCCGGCTCCCGCTCGCCTGCAGGAATCGCAGAGCTCGTTTTAGCAAACTTAAAACTGGTTAAAAATTATTTGCGATCTTCTGAGCCAGGAACGCTTATCGGGTCTTGCAATTGCAAACGTATTGCACACGAGTTAAATTATGACAAGGCTATAGATTTATTTGCTGAACAAAAAGCTCGAAGAGTAAAATTGTAATTTCAATTCACAAAAATAATATATTTGATTTTTGTTTTTATTATGCATACCTATTTATTGACGTGATAACGTCTTATAATTCGATATGGGCTGCGCGCCCGAAAAACATGACAGTTCATGCGGCGTTACCTCGCTGACAGCTCTGGGGCGTTCCATTTACACTCTAAGTCTCTCAACAACCGTAAGGCCCACCTGGGCCGCGCTCTTTGTTTCGATTATATTACGTATTTCGATGACTTAGAGAATACTTTTGTATGAAGAAGTTTGGTTAGTTATGACCTTTGACACATTGACCACACTCTGAATGAAAAATAAATAAACAATCTGTGAGCTATTAGTATTATTTCGGCTATTCAAAACTGTGCTCTATTTCCTACGTGTAAAGGTATGACTTAATATATGAAGAATAAAGTATTCGTTTATTTCTTCTGAACAAGTCACTAATTATAGTTTCGAAAGTTTATAATTGAGAAACTAATATCACATCGGACTAAATACTATATTATGATGGCTTGATAGATGAAAAATTTAACATATATTATAATGTAGTTCACACAAACATAAAATATGGATTATATGTAAGGATATTTCATATTACATTAATTTTACAAAGAGGGTAGGCCGGGCGCCATTTTTTTTTGCACATTGACCTGCCAACTTTTTTGCATAGATTTTTCTCGGAACTGAGGGGTTAAGGCTATGACGTTGTCACGTTCAACTATCGTCAGTAAACCGACTTTACAGACAACCGATTTTTTTTATTTTAAACCCTACCCTGTTAAATATATATCCTACATATTGATAGCTGAAATTATATGGATGATAAAGGTGAAAATAACCATAATGAATTAATGAATGAATGAAAATCTTTTATTGCACCAAAACAACCATGACATATTACAGAACATAAGAACTATTGAGTAAAAATTACAAAAGGCGGTCTTATCGCTACAAGCGATTTCTTCCAGACAACCTATATAATTATAATATTATAGTAACAGTAGTAATAGATGGTAGGTGACTACATAAACAGCTGAGAGTGATTTTTCCTAACATATAAGTATATTACAAATACATACAATATACATACATATAACATATACATATACAATATATAATTATACATACATACAGGGCTCGGAAACCGGTTCCAGAGCATAACCGGTTTTGGTCATTGACCCAAAACCGAAATCGATTTCGGTTAAAGGTTGCACTTTACCGGTAAAAACCGGTAAACGTAGAATACCGGTTTTTCTTTGATTTCGGTTTTGGTATTGAAAATTAACCGGTTTTCACCAACAGTTTGTGCGCCTGATTTGTCGCGCGCGACGTTGCCACTCCGTGCGCAAGCATAAAGACTAACGTGCGGGCGCGCGCGGCTGGCTGGATTGGATTTTTAGGTACTTACTTTGAGTTTGATTTAAGTTACCAAGTATGCGCGTGTGCAACCGTCTAGTTGCGACTCGCAGAGTTGTGTCGTGGATAATGGGAGAGTGAAAAGAAAAAAGAGTAAACGTCGTTAAAATAGTGACAATGACGAGAAGATGTAAGTATAAAATCACGTCTTTTACTTTTTAATTTAATTTTGACGCCCGTTTACATAATATTTTATTGTGTTATAAGAACCCAGCGCCACGGACTAGGTATTTTTAGTAGGTATTATTATTATTGTTGGTTCAAAGATATTATTATTTATTACACATTTACAATGAAATTATATATTTTATGAGTTGTGTTGTTATAATTATGCAGAAACTAGAAATAAATCTAATTGCGGCAGTTTTTCGCCATTCCATATTTGACTTATGGCCTGAATTCACTTTGATTAGTGCGAGTGCAAGGTGATTAGTAATTAGGAGAAAATAAAGGACTTGCACTAATCAGTCGCTCTCCACACTTGCTTTCTCCTGATTAGTAATCACCTGCACTTATCACTAATCAAAGTAAATACAGACCGTAACTTGAAGTAAAGACGTTCTCCTGCAAAAATGAAGTCAGTCGGACGGAGCTTTTTAATACATCGAAATAACATTTTAAATTTCTATTATTTATTGATTCTCACTTGTTCATAGAGCTCAGTGAACCTTATTTGAATCGTTTATAAATATTAAAAGACAAAAAAGGTATATTTTCAATGTGGGCAAGTCCGACTGCAAGTGTTCAGAACAGCATTGTAATACTTTTGAATTTCTTCATATTACGAGGGCTGCTATTTATATATCCGGAACTGGCCACTTACAAGAACAATATTTAAAAAGTAATTACAACATTTGAAAATATAACTCTTTGGTTGAAGAATACATTTTGTTTCATGTGACTGTCAATTATTTTTCCATTGTGGCGTCATTTTGAAAATTGCGTGTCTTCATTTGCCATGGATTTAACGCGTGAACATTTTCGTGCAATGATTTACTACGATTTTCGGCGTGGGCTAAATCAACAACAGTGCTTTATTCAACTCACCGCAACTTTTGGAGATGAAGCACCATCAAAAACCACTGTTTATCACTGGTACAGTGAGTTTAATCGTGGGCGGTCTATGCTCACGGATGAAAATAAAGAAGGTCGCCCAAAAACAGCTGTTGTCCCACAAAATATAGATGCTGTGCGGGAACTAATAATGCGTGATCGTCATGTTACATATCGCGAGATAGAGGCGTCCTTAGGCATAAGTATGACAAGCATACATAAGATATTACACGAACATTTGGCTGTAAAAAAAATATGTTCGCGTTGGATTCCGCACAACTTGACAATCGATCAAAAACGGGCTCGTGTCGATTGGTGCAAAAAAATGATAAAAAAATACAACCGTGGTACGTCAAAAGCCGTTTATAATATCTACACAGGTGATTAATCTTGGATCTATGCATATGACCCCGAAACTAAACAACAGTCAACGGTGTGGGTGTTCCAAGATGAGCCGAAACCAACAAAAGTTACTCGTGCAAAAAGTACTTTGAAGCAAATGGTCGCCTGTTTTTTTGGAATTAATGGACATGTGGCCACAGTGCCATTAGAGAATCGTAAAACGGTTAATTCTGAATGGTATACGACCATTTGTTTACCAGAAGTCTTTGAAGAAATAAGAAAGGACAACCGACAACGCAGAATCATATTACATCACGAAAATGCTAGCTGTCACACCTCAGCTGAAATAACTCAGTTTTTGGAGGGTCAAAAGATCGAATTGACTGGTCATCCGCCGTACAGCCCTGATTTGGCACCTAACGATTTATTTTTATTTCCATACGCGAAGAACAAATTACGTGGTCAACGTTTTTCGAGCCGCGAAGAGGCTGTTGATGCGTTCAAAATGCACGTTTTGGAGATACCTCAATCAGAATGGAAAAAGTGGTATGAAAATTGGTTCCAGCGTATGCAAAAGTGTGACGATCATCGCGGCGAATATTTTGAAAAACAATAAAACCATATTAAATGATATATGTTTGTTTCTTTTTTTAATTCCGGATACATAAATAGCAGCCCTCGTATATACCTCTTTTCAGATTCTACACCGGAGTATAAAAATGAAGTAGAGAACGATAAGAATTTTGCAAACAAGAATATTCATTCCCCTATCAATTCAAATCCAATGCTCACAGAAGATTTTGAAGAGCATTCTCAAAAAAAGTTAAGACTTCTTTTGGAAGTGGTGATAGCGAAGTTCAACAGGATGCAGCTCGCCGAAAACAGAGAAGTTTACTGAATATGCTAACGTTGGTCCCAAGATTTAGGTCTTCAAGAGGATCAGTCAAAGCCAAAGCAACCAGAAAAATTATTTTCTGATGCAGCTGTCAATACAACCAGAATTTCAACTAATGAAATTGATGAGAACATAAGGCTGAACAATCTTATGTTTTGTAAATTCATATCTCATGAACTTGAGCAATATACTGGTAATAAGCGATTTAATATTATGCAGAAAATATTGGAGGTTTTAAAAAAATAACAGATATTATACTACCAAAACAGCTTAATTTTTATCTTTGCGTAGACTAAAAAGATTTATGCATTAATAACTGTGCAATGTGCATCTTTTGATAATCATTAAAATTTTGTCAGTGATTATAATTTCTTGAAACATACAGCTATAGCCATTCTAATATACTTTGGTAAAGCAAACCAAAAACTACTATAGAAGTTTATTCATAAGTATTTTTGAATCATATTAAAAGATAAAAATATTGTTTAAATTATTTATGTTTGTGTTCCTTACTTTTAATTGAAATTTTATAGTCATAATAGTTAGTAAATCGTGTTTGTTGTTGATTCGTGATTTTAATAGATGATTAATATAATAAATATAATTATTATAAAAATATAATGACATTTTTCTTCGTGAAATTTAAATTAAAAAACCCCCGACACAAAAATAATTTAACTTCCCTTTAAAAAATAAAAGACCCCACTCGAGTATAATATTTGCAGACATTATGTAATTCTGCCCACTTTCACCCCCACAACTTTGAAACGGCTCAACCGATTTTCATCAAACATATTATCTAAGAACACTCGCACGTAGGTAAGTCACATTTAATTTAATAGAAAAAGAACTAAATTGAAATGGGTCCATTCGTTCGGGCGCTATTATGCCTCAGACATACAGACGGACAGACACGTAAAACTTATAACACCCCTCTTTTTGTCAAAATCGTTTACTAGTATGTACCTTTAAAATGTAAAAAATGTAATTAAACATAAAAAACCCCGAACCAAAAAATACTTTTTAAAAATAAATAAATAATAATTTTTAATAATAATCTTTAATAAATAAAAAAATATAATCCTAACGTAGGGTAAATGACTAGTAGATTGGACAGTACTAGTCATTGGAAAAAGCACAAAAACACCATATTTATTTATGTTGCTTTAAAAACTGACTGTTTTTCTTAAAAAACAGGCGTTCTTTTACTCTAAAAATAGGAAACTTTTTAAGCAACATTAATAAATATTGTGTTTTTGTGCTCTTTCCAATGACTTGTACTGTCCAATCTACTAGTCATTTACCTTACCTAAAAATAATTAATATCTCAAAATAACTGTATTTTAAAGAGATAAATAGACTTCAAAATTGTACGTAATTGAGAATTAAAACTCCCTATCTCTAAAACTACTGAGCCGATTTTGATGAAACTTGCACTGTTCCCTAAGTTAACCAGAGGCGTGCAGAGGTTTTTGACATGGGGTAAGCAGCGGTATCGGTTTAGTAGTTTTGGCGTGAAAGCAAAACAGACAGACAAACGGACAAAAAGAGATAGTACGTTCTGTTATGAAGAAACAAAAAAACGCCCATCTGTTGTCACGTGTTGGAACTACAATGAAAGTTCATTTGCGTTCACATGTGTGCTAAGCTAAAATAAATAAAAACGCCATAGATGGCGTATGGCGTATGCCGTAATATAGATTGTTATATATTAGAAATGCAATGTGAATTCATTTTCATCGATATTTCCATGGAAATTAGATACATAGTATATTTTTGTCTTATAAAAATGTAGCCTATGTCCTTTCTCAGGCTCTAGACTAACTTTGTACAAAATGTTATTACAATCGGTTCATTACTTTTGGTGTGAAAGCGAGACAGACAGACAGAGATAATTTCGCATTTAATATAAAGTATATAATATTATAAAATGATAAAATAAATAAGTACATGAATATGAATAACATGAAACTTTCGAGTTACTTACATTTCATTTTTGTTGCTGGTTTAATTGTTGTAACTCAGGTACACGTACCTACCTTTCGACACAAATCACAATTAGAATCTTTTCACTGAATGACAATTGTGAAAACTTGTTTTTTTTTAATTTTTAATAAACACACATTTTCAACACAAACCTCACAGTCAAATAACATTTTTAAGAAATCAAAAAACGCACTTAATATAGAAATTAGAAACTCAGTAATAACTAATATCTAATAAACTGTTAAATGTACAAACTTTTAAATGTTAAAATAATAAAAATTTTCTAAGAAAACTATAAATATACTGGCGCAAACAAAAATAATATGTTACAGTGCTCATCACATGAAAAAATGGCCTCCCAAAATACAAAACACTTCTGTAATGTAAACAAATATAAACCGTACTAAACAAAAATGCATTATGTGCATATGTGATTAATTAGATTTCCGTCTATTATTTTTACTCGGATTATAGGCAACGAACATATCCGATTACTTCCGAACGCGCCGGCGCTCGGCTAAGCTAGGAAACCATGCGGCAGGACCTGGCCAAGTAAATCGCACATGCACACACGTTTGCGAAAAGTGTACGAATACGAAAATCTTAACTCACACATATAGGCGGGGTCTGCGAGACATCGAGTGCCTGTAACCACAGATATGTAGTATAATTTTGGTGCGTACCTTCGCGCGGCGCGCCTAGTTACCACTTACCGACTTATGTTTATGTAGTTTTGCAAATCAATTGGTGCTATTTTATAAAAGTAGGCGTTAATGTGTATTCATATTTTTACTATTAATAATAATTAAAGTCATCTAAAACGTACGAAAGTTAAATTAAAATATGTGTATAGCAAGTATTTATCATTAGGTAAGCAGTGCTTTTATGCCTTTATGGTACGCACGTCCATGAAGTTAACTGTTAAACAATACTTAGTAAAACAAAAAAAGAATTACTGAAATCGGTATAGTACTTTCAGAGATATGCGAACACAAACACAAAAACATACATACATACATACACTTTTGAAATTTGGCACATTTATTCAGACGCTGATATAGACTAACATATACGAAAATTGGGCAGTTCTAGAAATATTACATACACACACGTCGAATTGATAACCTCCTTTTTTGAAGTCGGTTAAAAAATACTTCGCGTTTCGAGACCGCTCCAAACCTAACAATTTAATTACTAACTTAACGTACTCTTACGGTGTTTTCGGAAGCATAAAAATTAAAAACTATAAGTGAAAATAATTGCGCAATTAACCGATTAATTTGGGTTTTCTAAATCGTTTGTGTGTTAGTTACCGGTAACCTTTATCATTTGGGTTACGTAAAAACCGTTCGCTTGCTTAGCCGGTAAATAAAATAACGATATATTTACCGGTTTATAACCGAAATAAACCGGTATTTTCAAACCGGTTCCGAGCCCTGCATACATACTAAAGAATATATACAAATCATTATAAATACATACAAACATAAATAAATGGAAATAATATATCGATTATTATCAGTTATTATGGATTAATAATTGTGACAAAAAATGTTCCTTAACCCCATTTTTAAAAACTAACGAGGACTGAGCACGTCTCAAAGATGTGGGTAATTTGTTCCACAAACTGACAGCACGAGCTGTGAACGAAGAGTCATAAAATTTTGTATTACGAGTGGGCGGTATTAGTGATATAATTAGAGTTTCGAAATATTTTAACATCGTCATCTAAAAATGTAAACCTTTCTTTTAAGTAGGGTGGTGTCTTAGGATCGTATAAAATATCAAAGCAGCCAGCAGGCCGCGCGCATGCCGTGCACTATTTACACGAACCGTTTCGACGCACTTTTGACCCCCCCTGTAGCTCAGTGTCTATTGCGAGTGCAAAGATAAAATTAAACCTACGTAAGTATATACTGGTAAATAAGCAGTATAACAAATTTCATAGGTATAGCTTCGGTAGATCCTGAAATATGTCCCTGTAAAAATAGCTAATTTTGGCACTGACTCACTCACTCACTCACTGACCGGTAATCAAAACCTCTAGGTCACTTCCAATTGCCCTAGCGTTATGAAATTTAAGAATTCGGTCAAGCGTGAGTCGGTTCATCTACGAACTTCAGAGGCCACTTCAAATTGTCCTAGCGTTACGAAATTTGGCACACAGGACGTGTGTTATATGTAGATTAAAAAAAAAAGAAATTTAAGAAATCAGTCAAGCGTGAGTCGGCTCATCTACGAACTTTAGATAAAAATTCTTATGTACCAGTGATACAACGAGAATACGAAGGGAGGTATAAAATATTGTCATGTATAAAGCATACTATATAGCTTATTACGAGGGCTGCTATTTATGTATCCGGAATTAAAAAAAGAAACAAACATATATCATTTAATATGGTTTTATTGCTTTTCAAAATATTCGCCGCGATGATCGACACACTTTTGCATACGCTGGAACCAATTTTCATAGCACTTTTTCCATTCTGATTGAGGTATCTCCAAAACGTGCATTTTGAACGCATCAACAGCCTCTTCGCGGCTCGAAAAACGTTGACCACGTAATTTGTTCTTCGCGTATGGAAATAAAAATAAATCGTTAGGTGCCAAATCAGGGCTGTACGGTGGATGACCAGTCAATTCGATCTTTTGACCCTCCAAAAACTGAGTTATTTCAGCTGAGGTGTGACTATCACTTTTTGTCCGTTTGTCTGTCTGTTTTGCTTTCACGCCAAAACTACTAAACCGATACCGCTGCTTACCCCATGTCAAAAACCTCTGCACGCCTCTGGTTAACTTAGGGAACAGTGCAAGTTTCATCAAAATCGGCTCAGTAGTTTTAGAGATAGGGAGTTTTAATTCTCAATTACGTACAATTTTGAAGTCTATTTATCTCTTTAAAATACAGTTATTTTGAGATATTAATTATTTTTAGGTAAGGTAAATGACTAGTAGATTGGACAGTACAAGTCATTGGAAAGACCACAAAAACACAATATTTATTAATGTTGCTTAAAAAGTTTCCTATTTTTAGAGTAAAAGAACGCCTGTTTTTTAAGAAAAACAGTCAGTTTTTAAAGCAACATAAATAAATATGGTGTTTTTGTGCTTTTTCCAATGACTAGTACTGTCCAATCTACTAGTCATTTACCCTACGTTAGGATTATATTTTTTTATTTATTAAAGATTATTATTAAAAATTATTATTTATTTATTTTTAAAAAGTATTTTTTGGTTCGGGGTTTTTTATGTTTAATTACATTTTTTACATTTTAAAGGTACATACTAGTAAACGATTTTGACAAAAAGAGGGGTGTTATAAGTTTTACGTGTCTGTCCGTCTGTATGTCTGAGGCATAATAGCGCCCGAACGAATGGACCCATTTCAATTTAGTTCTTTTTCTATTAAATTAAATGTGACTTACCTACGTGCGAGTGTTCTTAGATAATATGTTTGATGAAAATCGGTTGAGCCGTTTCAAAGTTGTGGGGGTGAAAGTGGGCAGAATTACATAATGTCTGCAAATATTATACTCGAGTGGGGTCTTTTATTTTTTAAAGGGAAGTTAAATTATTTTTGTGTCGGGGGTTTTTTAATTTAAATTTCACGAAGAAAAATGTCATTATATTTTTATAATAATTATATTTATTATATTAATCATCTATTAAAATCACGAATCAACAACAAACACGATTTACTAACTATTATGACTATAAAATTTCAATTAAAAGTAAGGAACACAAACATAAATAATTTAAACAATATTTTTATCTTTTAATATGATTCAAAAATACTTATGAATAAACTTCTATAGTAGTTTTTGGTTTGCTTTACCAAAGTATATTAGAATGGCTATAGCTGTATGTTTCAAGAAATTATAATCACTGACAAAATTTTAATGATTATCAAAAGATGCACATTGCACAGTTATTAATGCATAAATCTTTTTAGTCTACGCAAAGATAAAAATTAAGCTGTTTTGGTAGTATAATATCTGTAATTTTTTTAAAACCTCCAATATTTTCTGCATAATATTAAATCGCTTATTACCAGTATATTGCTCAAGTTCATGAGATATGAATTTACAAAACATAAGATTGTTCAGCCTTATGTTCTCATCAATTTCATTAGTTGAAATTCTGGTTGTATTGACAGCTGCATCAGAAAATAATTTTTCTGGTTGCTTTGGCTTTGACTGATCCTCTTGAAGACCTAAATCTTGGGACCAACGTTAGCATATTCAGTAAACTTCTCTGTTTTCGGCGAGCTGCATCCTGTTGAACTTCGCTATCACCACTTCCAAAAGAAGTCTTAACTTTTTTTGAGAATGCTCTTCAAAATCTTCTGTGAGCATTGGATTTGAATTGATAGGGGAATGAATATTCTTGTTTGCAAAATTCTTATCGTTCTCTACTTCATTTTTATACTCCGGTGTAGAATCTGAACAGAGGTATATACGAGGGCTGCTATTTATGTATCCGGAATTAAAAAAAGAAACAAACATATATCATTTAATATGGTTTTATTGTTTTTCAAAATATTCGCCGCGATGATCGTCACACTTTTGCATACGCTGGAACCAATTTTCATAGCACTTTTTCCATTCTGATTGAGGTATCTCCAAAACGTGCATTTTGAACGCATCAACAGCCTCTTCGCGGCTCGAAAAACGTTGACCACGTAATTTGTTCTTCGCGTATGGAAATAAAAATAAATCGTTAGGTGCCAAATCAGGGCTGTACGGTGGATGACCAGTCAATTCGATCTTTTGACCCTCCAAAAACTGAGTTATTTCAGCTGAGGTGTGACAGCTAGCATTTTCGTGATGTAATATGATTCTGCGTTGTCGGTTGTCCTTTCTTATTTCTTCAAAGACTTCTGGTAAACAAATGGTCGTATACCATTCAGAATTAACCGTTTTACGATTCTCTAATGGCACTGTGGCCACATGTCCATTAATTCCAAAAAAACAGGTTTTTTTGGAAAAAAAAATTTGCTTCAAAGTACTTTTTGCACGAGTAACTTTTGTTGGTTTCGGCTCATCTTGGAACACCCACACCGTTGACTGTTGTTTAGTTTCGGGGTCATATGCATAGATCCAAGATTCATCACCTGTGTAGATATTATAAACGGCTTTTGACGTACCACGGTTGTATTTTTTTATCATTTTTTTGCACCAATCGACACGAGCCCGTTTTTGATCGATTGTCAAGTTGTGCGGAATCCAACGCGAACATATTTTTTTTACAGCCAAATGTTCGTGTAATATCTTATGTATGCTCGTCATACTTATGCCTAAGGACGCCTCTATCTCGCGATATGTAACATGACGATCACGCATTATTAGTTCCCGCACAGCATCTATATTTTGTGGGACAACAGCTGTTTTTGGGCGACCTTCTTTATTTTCATCCGTGAGCATAGACCGCCCACGATTAAACTCACTGTACCAGTGATAAACAGTGGTTTTTGATGGTTCTTCATCTCCAAAAGTTGCGGTGAGTTGAATAAAGCACTGTTGTTGATTTAGCGCACGCCGAAAATCGTATTTAATCACTGCACGAAAATGTTCACGCGTTAAATCCATGGCAAATGAAGACACGCAATTTTCAAAATGACGCCACAATGGAAAAATAATTGACAGTCACATGAAACAAAATGTATTCTTCAACCAAAGAGTTCTATTTTCAAATGTTGTAATTACTTTTTAAATATTGTTCTTGTAAGTGGCCAGTTCCGGATACATAAATAGCAGCCCTCGTACATAAATACTGTTTACTTAAAAATCTTGCTTCTATTGATAGTTTAACAAATACCACTAGCGCCATCGAAAGTATTGTTTATATCGGGCGTGGCATAAAAAGAAAAAGAAAAGTATGATTTCTTGAAAAAAGTATTGAAATCCCACCAAAAAAATACCTGTTAAAATGGGGCCAAGTTCCTATCGGATAATTTTTGGCCTAAAAAAGAGTTGAAATCCAATCCAATGCCAAGTTTAGATGCACTTCATAGATCGTAATCATCTTCATCAACAGCCTGATCCATAATACTTCTAAATTTGAACTTGGCAGGTTTTCGTGCTATAACACTTGATTAAAATTAGTATAATTAGATAAGATTTATATGTACAATTAATTATTAAATTAACCTGCTAAGTTCAAATTTGAAGTATTATGAATCAGGCTGTTGATGAAGATGATTACGATCTATGAAGTGCATCTAAACTTGGTATTGGATTGGATTTTAACTCTTTTTTAGGCCAAAAATTAGCCGATAGGAAATTGGCCCCATTTTAACAGGTATGTTTTTGGTGGGATTGTATAAACACGACAGTATAATATGAGCATTCCGCCGAAGTCGGATTGGCAGCCACTTGAGTTTGACACGAAATAAACCGAAAATAAATCTTATGCAGAGGTTTTGGAGACGCTCAAGTTTATTTAGCTTTATTTAGCTGCTCCTCTGTAATATTTGTGAAACATATGTCATCGTAATCAAGTATGGGCAATATGAGCGACTCTGCAAGCAGAATTTTAGTCGGGATCGGCAAAAAATTCTGGAAGCGCCTAAACGCACTCCACGCACCAAAAACTCTTTTACTGGTCTCACTTATGTGCTTGTTCCAAGACAACGTTGAGTCAAGATGAATCCCAAGATTTTTGACAGTTTGCGAGAAAGGAATAATTTTACCAACATAAGTAGGTAGGCGGGGGGCCGAAGCGGCGTTTGCATTAGCCGGTACCCCTCCATGGGATCTGGAAGCCCGTGTGCAGGCGGAAGTATATTCCCGCACAGCAGCAGCAAAGGAAAGAGGGGAACGGGTGCCACCAGATCTGGCAGCCCAATGGCGTCGCCAAGCGCGAATGCTGATAATGCGCACCTGGCAAGACCAAATGGCATCGCCAACTGCCGGTCACTGAGTTGTTGCAGCAATTCGGCCAGCTCTGGAGGAGCAGCGTAATGGCACTCTCTCCTACCGAATGGTGCAGATGCTGACAGGACATGGGTGTTTCGGTCACTACCTGCACTATACGGCCCGGCGGGAGCCAACGCTCCAGTGCCATCCTTGTACGGATGAGGACGACACGGCGCAGCACACGCTCGCTGCCTGCCCAGCCTGGGTCGCACAACGGACAGAACTCTGCGCCGCTACAGGACCAGACTTGACACTCCCGGACATAATAAGAGCATTAGTCCGGTCGAGAGAAGCCTGGCAGGCGGTCTCTACTTTCTGCGAGTCCATCGTGATTCATGACGCAGAAGGAGGCCGCTGAGAGAAATCGGGAAGCCGATGAAGCAGCTAACCCGATAAGGAGAAAACACGGAGGACGAAGACGCGCTCAACATGAGCGTCAACTCCCGCCATAATAGGGCTCGGGCGATGGATTGGGGAATCCGTCGCCTATCGCACGAGCTCTTCCGGTAGAAGAGCGCCCGGAGCCCCGGATCCCGCTCACCCGGAGAAAGCGGCAGAAGCCGCGCGGATGGTTCTGTTGGTAGGCCGCTGTCTGGGCTGCTGCAGTTATCGCCTCAGGCGGGTCCAGCGGCTCAGCGACACGCGGAGAGGAGGCACCGTTGGGTTTTAGTGGGTAACCAAGGGTGCTCCTCCTTACCGCGGCACCCGAGGAGTCCCACATATCTAGGCGCCCACCCAGGCTGCCGGAAATGCATCAAGCATTTCTCAACGGCAAAAAAAAGGCGGGGCGGCATTTTTCAGTTTTTGCCCCGCCTAAAAAAAATTGAAGATCCGGGGCTGGCGGATTTCCAATGTCTAACTGTCACTTTGTCTTGTCTAACTGTCACTTTGTCTATTCTTCCGCAGAAAGATTCCGCTTCTTTGGTGACCATGCTACGCCTGCTGGTGTTGTTGCGTAAAAATAAGAAAACATAGGACCTACTTATTTTCTTTTCACCTTTGTAGAAATATATTAGATTAGAACCTTTTCTATTAGCTTTACCTTAGCCACATCATTGTGTCCGCAAGCCATAGTGTATTGCATCCATGAAATCAGCTGTCCCCTCGTCGCCGCCTGGGCTATGTGCTGCGACATGTAGCTGAGACACAGAGTCACCAGATCCTAAAACAAAATAATATTATAAGACAAATCTATATTGATAATAAAAATGAATCCATATTTCCCTTGGTCACAACATCACGCGTAAACGGCAGGACCGTTTTTGCTGTTTGGTATAGAGATATTTTGTGTCCCGGAAAAGGACATAGGATACATTTTGTCCCGGAAAAAATTACGGTTCCCACACAAATTACATATTTTATGATTTGCGAGTAAACTATTCAATAGATGTACGGGAACAACTATATAAACTAAAGTCCACACAGACGAAGTCGCAGGCAATTTGGCGACTAATTTGAGCAGTGCCGTAAATAGCCTTTTTTGCGCATTGTGCGAGCTTCTATAACAACGCTCCTGGTTTTTTAGATATTATAGGTACCGAGAGCAACGCTATGTTTAGGCCTTAGCTATTTTCTTCCATTCTGGGTGATAAAACAAAACTTGGTGCATCAATTATAATTGGGGCACTAGGAGCCCAGCGGGAACTTATCGGGAGAAAACTGAAAAAATAATATGTCCTGCGGTCTGGCCATTCTTGCGCCCCCCAGAGTCTACGCCCTGTGCCTGGGCACCGGTGGCACTGCCCTATTTACGACACTGAATTTGAGGTAGCATTTTAACTAGAAAGCGGCGGCTTTTTAATGAGTTTTGAGGTTTTATTTAAATTTTATCTGGCAGTGACTTTCTTTTGTGGCAATTGAATTTTGAAAGGCGACCAATTATTGGCGGATAAAAAAGTTAAAATAGGCTTTCATAAATTCTAAAATGGGGTTATCTATAAACTTGACCAAGGTCTGAAATAAATACAAACAAGATCTCATAAAAAATTATTTTGGCTACATTTTTAGGGATCTAAATAAACCAAATTGTGACATGCAAAAAAACTATTCTTGGTCTATTTAATTTTTTCTTGACTATCTTAAGTGTAACAAAAGGGAGTGAAAAAATTATGTATCGAACGGAAAACTAATCTAAGTCAATCAAAATCGATTAATTTAATTAGTTTTGATTTAATCATGGGCGCCGGCAGGGGGGTGCCAGGTGGTGCACTTGCACCCCTTGGGAATCTCAGGATTAAATGAACCTACTTACTTTGAGTAAATTACTTTCTAACGCCTTTAACCTGGAACCTACAACGTGTTTTCAGTTTTGTGACGGTCGCCGGCTGCTGCCGCAGCACGCTCGCTGCGCTCGCTCGGCTCCCTCTGTGTTGTGGTCTAAGTTCTAACCTAACCTAACCTACTTTTGGACTTTCTGGCTTGTTTTTTTTTTGTTTTGGCGGGGGGCTGCGCCCCCCCGTCCCCCCACTTCCGTGTCCGTGGTTAAGTAGGCCTTCTGTTAAGAGGCCGGGTACCCTTGGAATTTCTCATACAAACCTAATTCCAAAATCATTTTCTCATACGAAAATATTTAACATGTTTGAGTTATTTTTCAGTTTAAGATAGTAATTACCTAGGTTCCTACACAAAAATTTACTTCAAAATATTTAAACAAAAAAAATTTTTTTTTTGTTTTAAATTTTTTTTTTTAGTAAATTTACTACTAAATATTTAAACACTAAAAAATAGAGTAAAACACTAAAAAATATATAAATAAATAGTAAATTTACTACAAAATATTTAAACTCTAAAAAATATTTTTTAGTATTTAAATATTTTAAACTGAAAAATAACTCAAACATGTTAAATATTTTCGTATGAGAAAATGATTTTGGAATTACGTTTGTATGAGAAATTCCAAGGGTACCCGGCCCCTTAAGTCTTTTCATTAATAATGAATGCTCCGCAGCCCTCGCACTGCTCAGACACACGAGCGCATTTGCCGCCTTTTTCAATAATTTACGAATCTGCAAACAATATTCTAATATCCAAATACATTATTATAATACCCATTTTCAGTTTAAAGCTACCTAATAATCGCTGCCAAATGTGTGTTTTTTTTTATAATGAAAGCTAATAGCCACTTGCCAGTGAAGAATGTTTGATATCCCCTCGGAAAAATTAGTCGCCACATTATGATAGGGGAGGTAGCGCTATTGATTTCTAAGTCATTTCATACCGGCCAAATTTTTGTCCAGTTGTAGATTAATATTTAATAATCAACATAATGAGCGTCAGTCGCCGCACCCGTGGTGGGTTGTATATTGATGTCTCAAAGTTGTCGAAAAAATTTTTGCTAAAAGTATTAGTAGCTAATTTTATACCGTATGAAACTTTGATGGATGATTATTGAGGTCATGTTTAACCAAAAAATCACCGTCAGCCGTATTGCAGACGGCGGATTCAACGTCAGTCGCGTTACTGAATATGTAAAAATTTTTTGAATATAAAGTCATTTTATACCGTACAAAATTTATACAGGTGAATGTTTCTACTTTGTAAATAATAAAGAAAACCGTCAGTCGTTAATACGACGGTGGAAAAACCGTCAGCCAGCGATATAAGTTATAAGCAATATAGCCCTACTTCACGCTCAATGTATCCTAGGGCGTCGCGTAGAAGACATTTCCACCTGCAAACATTCAGTTTACGGCGATTTTCGTTTGAATTAACCACAAAATTGTCTCACATAGCAATTTTAAGTAATTAATTCGATAGTCAATATTTGTGAAGAATAATTATATACATTTTACTTATAAGCGCCATCTGTTGTTATATACTAAAACTAAAATGACACCTACCAGACCTAAATGTCTATAATCTAGATATGAACCTTTATTGGGTGCGAATTGGGATATTTATAATGTCAATTCAATACGATTCCCAACAACAACTTTGAGATACTCCCAAATTTTAACCCACCACTTCTGAAGCAGCTGACGATCAAAGCTGTTATGTATTAGTGGAATACTATTATTGTAATGATTTTCGCTCGGTATGAAATGACTTTTTAAAATGAGCGCGACCTCCCCTACTATTAGGTTTTATACTGTTACGGATACGGACACACAGAGCTATCTAGCGTCAAACGAGCGCAACTTATCGGAGAAACGCAGACATCGTAGATCCGCTATTGGATACTAGATGGCGTTAGGCTTCTCGAAATATTCCATACTTGTTTACGCGTATTTTGTACATTCGGGAAAGGAATGTTCTCGTATAGTCCAGAACTCATCTCGCCCATATAAATAGGCGCAGGTAGACGGCCCGTAAATTCAGTTTCGTCTGAGCGATCTTCGAGGCGACTTCGAAGTGAAAACAAGTGATCACTAGTGAGTGATTGTGATAGTGAACCTACGACTCGGCTATGACCTATTACAGTGATAGTGCTCAGTGATTTGGATCTAGTGCTTAGTGTTTGGACTTAGTGATTTGTGTGAGCTAGTGTCAGTGAACAAAGTCAGTTGCAAGAGTCACAAGGTCTTTCTCTCCGAATCCAACGAACCCTAGCACGTAACAACTGGTGTCGGAAGTGAGATTTGGAGATGCCATTGACTCCGAGTGAGGACTTCAAGGGAAGTGTCAGGACAAGGGCACAAGGTGCTGCGGAGGCAAACCCACTGGGGACCAAGCCCCACCCACTGGCCCCGCCCACCAGGCCCCGCCTACTGACCACGCCCCTCAGGTCCAGCCCACTTTGGGCGTGGCCACGCCCACTGGCCCCGCCTGCTCAGCCCCTGTCAACTAGCTCAATCCATCCTGCCACGCCCGTAGTTTCTACGGCCCCTCAATTGGAAAGCATAATTGAGTTAATTCAGGCAATGATGGAGTCACAAGACCGCAAGCTCGGCGCTTTGCAAGAGTCACAAGAGCAACAAAAGGACCTCCAAGAGAAAGCGCTTCTGGCCATAAAGGATGTCAGTGATACGGTGGTTAAGCTTCGAAAAGAGGTCGACGTAATGAATGAACGAGTTACCGGGTTAGAGTCGGTTGTGGAAAATTTGAAAACCGGATTCACTGAACTGCAAAAGAGAGTAGTGCGCCTTGAAACTACGGGAGTTACGGTGTCTAGTGGAACTACTGGAGTGGTGCAGGGACCAAGAGTGAAAGTACCGCCATACGACGGCACTACTTCTTGGAACGCTTATCGACGGCAATTTCAGACTGTTGCTACCGCAAACGGATGGACGGAGGAACAATGCCTGACCGCACTCACTGTTGCACTCAGAGGGCAAGCTTTGTCGGTCCTGGAGGCACTGCCTCATACGGGAAATGGGTTCGAGGATTCGGAGAGAAAGACCTGGTGACTCTTGCAACAGACTTTATTCACTGACACTAGCTCACACAAATCACTAAGTCCAAACACTAAGCACTAGATCCAAATCACTGAGCATTATCACTGTCCTAGGTCATAGCCGAGTCGTAGGTTCACTATCACAATCACTCACTATTGATCAGTTGTTTTCACTTCGAAGTCGCCTCGAAGATAGCTCAGACGAAACTGAATTTACGGGCCGTCTACCTGCGCCTATTTATATGGGCGAGATGAGTTCTGGACTATACGAGAACATTCCTTTCCCGAATGTACAAAATACTGATGTACAAACTACTGATGGAAGCACTGGAATCCAGATACGGAGAGCGACACTTGGAGCACGTGTTCCGTGCCCAACTGCGTGACAGAGTCCAGCGCTCAGAAAAAGGGCTTCAGCAATGGGCGCTGGAAATTGAAAAACTCGTCAGGAAGGCATACCCAGGAGGGGACACCAAGATAGTCGACACAAATATTGTTCAAGGATTTGTCGACGGAATCAAGGACCTGGAAGTCAGAGCTGCAGTGAGGCTACGTCACCACACCTCGCTAAAGGAAGCGTTGGCGCATGCTTTAGAGGTCGAGGCTGTTCGGCGTGACATTCGGCAGACCTATAAGATCCGCGAGGTATCTGAAGAAATCAAGGAAGCTAAGGCTCCCACAAGGAAAAGATTTGAAGTCATGTGCTATACGTGCGGTGAGAGGGGCCATCTTCAGCTCAACTGCCCGCAGAAGAATACCCAGATGGCAAGGATGGAAAGGATCGAGAAACAAATGGAAGATCTGAGGAAGCAAGCAGTTTCGTCCCCTGCCCGGGATAAGGGGAAACGAATAGAATCCAGAACCAGGTGGCGAGTATTGGACAATGTGGAGAGAGCCCCGATAACTATTACCTCCAAGGCACGGAGCGGAAAAACAAAGACAAACACTTTGGATCTCTTGGAAAATGACGCTATGAGGAAGGCTCAAGAAAGAGATGACGACCTCCGGCACATCATCACATGGAAGAAGCGCGGTGACGTAAAACCAATCTGGAGGGAGGTTGCACCCACTGGCGCTGTCACTAAGGCGTACTGGGAGCAATGGGACAGTCTGATACTTCAGAACGGAATACTCTACCGGAAATGGGCTAACGGCTCTACCGTTCTACTTTCAGATCATTGTCCCAAGGGCGAGAGTACCAGATGTTCTCCGCGAGATACATGAGGGTGTATCAGGGTGTCATCTAGGTGTCAAGAGGATGCTAAGGAAAGTGCGAGAACGATTTTTCTGGTTGTATTGGCGAGATGATGTGCAGGATTGGTGCCACGATTGTACTTCTTGCGCTGATGTGAAGGGACCACAGACCAGGAGTTGTAGGAACAGCGTGTCGCGGCAGTAACAACGATGCTCGGGACGAGCATCTCTAAGAGGGGAGTAGTGTTACGGATACGGACACACAGAGCCATCTAGCGTCAAACGAGCGCAACTTATCGGAGAAACGCAGACAGCGTAGATCCGCTATTGGATACTAGATGGCGTTAGGCTTCTCGAAATATTCCATACTTGTTTACGCGTATTTTGTACATTCGGGAAAGGAATGTTCTCGTCTAGTCCAGAACTCATCTCGCCCATATAAATAGGCGCAGGTAGACGGCCCGTAAATTCAGTTTCGTCTGAGCTATCTTCGAGGCGACTTCGAAGTGAAAACAAGTGATCAATAGTGAGTGATTGTGATAGTGAACCTACGACTCGGCTATGACCTAGGACAGTGATAGTGCTCAGTGATTTGGATCTAGTGCTTAGTGTTTGGACTTAGTGATTTGTGTGAGCTAGTGTCAGTGAATAAAGTCTGTTGCAAGAGTCACCAGGTCTTTCTCTCCGAATCCTCGAACCCTAGCACGTAACAATACCTTAACCAGTTTTACACTGATCTCGCTTAATATATTTGATACCTTACAGTAGCAGCCGTTTTTTTAGTTTTTTTGATCCTAGCCTTTTGTTGCTTGTATAGTTTATAGTCTGATTAACAAGTGCCATTTTCGTCAAAACCTGATCTCATGCACCGAAAATTATGATTTTGGTCTCATTCGATTCGGAATACCATCTAGAACATTCTATCAAAATTCCAAGAGGGGCTGAAAAAAAATGCAATAGTTATAAACAATTAAGTAAACATAAAAAGAAGGGTTTGGATTTTTTTTAATATTTGAAAAAATTTGAGATAATCAAAATTTGAAAATAGATCCTAAAGAACAGGAAATTTCCTAAAAAAAATCTTAGATCCTGGAACCTTACCAATAATCCTTATAGCTTTAAATGAGCGGCGAAAGTAACGGTAAAAACGCGTAGTTCGGGTTTCGCGTCAATTGCCGCAATCTGCCACGCGAACTAAAAAATATATTTTAACTGATTAAATATTAATATAAAGAAATAAAAAAATTTGGGTACTAAATAGACATATCAATAAACAATAATCCGTCAACAAAAATAAATTATCACAATTTGTTTAAATGTTATGCTTTTGTTCATTTGTTAATAGTCACCATTTTAATGTTAACATAAAAACGCTGATTATTTCTAAACAAGAAATCTAGAGATTTTTATTATTCTTTTGAGATAATCTTAAAAGGGCTTAGAAGAGATATCTTGTGGAAAAATTCAATAATTTTGATTTTTCACTTTTTTATGAACAATCAAAGGCATTCATGAAATTTTCATGTAAATAAAGCAATTAGGGTTTTTTCACTAATAAAAATGATTATTTAAATTTTATTAGTTATAAATATAAATATATATATATTGTTATCTGGCTTTTAACAACAACAAAACAAAATAATGACAATAATTGGATATAAAAGTAATTGCTTTATTTACATGAATAATTTTGGAATGCTTTTGAATGTTAATAAAAAAGTGAAAAATCAAAATTATTGAATTTTTCCACCGGATATCTCTTCTAAGCCCTTTTAAGATTAGCTCAAAAGAATAATAAAAATTTCTAGATTTCTTGTATAGAAATAATCAGCGTTTTTATGTTAACATTAAAATGGTGACTATTAACAAATTAAGAAAAGCATAATAATTAAACAAATTGTGATAATTTATTTTTGGTACCGGATTATTGTTTATTGATATATCTACTTAGTACCCAATATTTTTTATTCCTTAATATTAATATTTAATCACTTAAAATATTTTTTTAGTTCACGTAGCAGATTGCGGCAAATCACGAGAAACCCGAACCACGCGGTTTTACCGTTACTTTCGCCGCTCAATTAAAGCTATAAGGATTATTGGTAAGGTTCCAGGATCTCAGATTTTTTTTAGGAAATTTCCTGCTCTTCAAGGATCTATTTTCAAATTTTGATTATCTCAAATAGTTTTTGAAATATTAAAAAAAAACCAAACCCTTATTTTTATGTTTACTTAATTGTTTATAACTTTTGCATTTTTTTTCAGCCCCTCTTGGAATTTTGATAGAATGTTCTAGATGGTATTCCGAATCGAATGAGACCAAAATCATAATTTTCGGTGCATGAGATCAGGTTTTGACGAAAATGGCACTCGCTTACTAGAGTATTAATAGTTGCTAAGATATTTAAACACTGCAAAGTTAGTTTTTTTGTGACTTAATAGAAAGTCGCCTAAAAAAGATATCAGTTGCCGTGTTATTTATTTGCCTTAGTATTTTATATAAAAGTCACAACAAAATGACCAAAACAACCCGAAAGCTATTGATTTGATCATGTTTTTTGCGTTGACATAATATAATGTCTAGAATAGTTAATAGTTATTTGTGTTTTCAAATATTAAAATTTTGTTACCATTTTAATACACATTTTTCATACATATTTTTTACCTTAACATTGTATTTATCTGCTAAAGACAGAACTGGTAGTACACTTATGTGTGAAATTTTAATTTGGCCAGTATAAAAGTACCTGTAACAAAAAAAAGGGTATAAAAATCTTATGATAAAAACACTTAAATAATGATAGTAAATAAGGATAGCAAAGATTAATAGTAAATAAAGATAGTGAAGATAGCAATTTATATTTTAATATTTTCATCTATAATATTGTGTTTTACATCATACATTGTGCATTTCTTAAGCTAGAAACAAATTATTGGACGCATCCATAAGTGGCGGCTGATGGATGCGGCTTAACAATGTACACGGTTCATCCGCGGATGTCAAAGACCTAACCTATATGTCAATGGCAGACGTCCGTGGATGCAAAAACATCCGGCTAGCCAGATTCTATTCGGACGTCCGAACGCTTAAGGTCGCGTCCGCGACTTATGTCAGACAATGTGCACAGTTTAGTGTATTTTGTATTGAAAAGATAGAAACAAGTCGCATCCGATGAAAACGTCCGCGGACGTTCGTCCGTTAATTTGTTCCCAGCTTTACAGTAATGTGTCTTATGTTCATAGTCTTTTATTTTGTGTGTGTGAAAACATTGTAGTTGTTGTTGTCTTTTAAAAATGCATACACTCAAAACTTACTTCAAAAAGTGAGGAAACACAGATGCAGCAGTGGGTGTCTCCTGTAGAACAATACGGCTCTCACGCCACTCACTCCACTCTCTGTTCATCAACATTATCTAAAAAATATAATATTTCATAATAACAACAATAATGATTGTGTTAGGTGTGTTTTACACACAATAATTGATATTAAGTACTAACCCGTCAAGCCCCATACGAGCATCGGTGCTCACAATAACAATAGAAAGGCTATTGTGTCTCGTTTTTCCACAATGGAAGGATTAACTCCTCCATCGTTGTTATTGCAGACACAATAGATTTTCAATTGTTATGCGGCAGCCGGCTGCCGCTTTATATTACCTATGTGGCTAAAGTATCTAAGTCATGTTTAAACCATTGAGTTATAAGTACTTTTAACACTTTACACAACAATTTACCAGGATTAGAAATGGAAAGAAACAAAAGTAAAATAAAATTTCTAAAATTATCTCTCATTATTTAAGCATCTTACAATAATTGAAAATAAAAACCTACCTGGAATACTTCGCTAGTAGCACATAGTATCAGACGGTGAGCGGGATACTCAGTCCCACCAACTTCGAGAATCAAATCACTCATCAGCTGTTCTGCATACAATGTTGCTATCTTGTGAAGAACACTCTTTGAATTATCCACCTAGAACCAAAAATTAACTATTAATTATCTTTTATCTAAATATTATGTTTATGTAATGTGTGGCCAATGGTATATTGCTACGTGAGGGATAAAGCAATAAGACATTAGTCATTACATACAAACATACTTTCTGACTTCTGTATTGACTATTGTATAGTTTAGTTGTGTCTCAAGTGCAATGAATCCATGGTGTAAGTTATAGAGACACGATTTTTATTGTAAACTAGCTGTCCCGGTGAACTTCGTGTCACTTTAAAACCTTCCCTGGACTTCTATGAATATTTTAAGACTAAAATCAGCCCAATCCGTTCAGCCGTTTTCGAGTTTTAGCGCGACTAACACATTAGAAAATCCATTTTTATATTATATAAGAAGATCCCTCAGTTATTCAGTAGTTATAACTGTATACTCTAGTATACAGTATATCCTCTAGGTCCTAGGATATTCCTATTAAATCACAAGGATAAACTGAACCGTACAACTTATTGTACTTTAAATCTAATCAAAATCAAAGTGATATTTTGTGTAAATTCAAAATCAATGTTTGTATTCTACGAACGAAAATCTACTGTGAGAGTGCGACTATAATCTTACCTCCACATCTTCGCTGTTTTCCAGTGGGTCATTTTGCTTTGTGGTTGAGGAAGAAGATGCATTTGCTGATAAACTCATCTTGTTCGGGAATAAAAGGGTTACATTCCAATTAATTATGTGTAAATATGTTATTTTGAGTTTTTAGATTTAATAAAACCATCGTAAACAAAAAGTGGTTGTACAATTAAATGACAGATGTCACCACAGATTAGGTATGATGTCACTTGTCAGAAATCTTTTTCTTGTTATGGCGCTCGGCTTTTAAACCATGGCCAGTGTCAAGTAAAGTAGTGGCGGTAAAAAAAAAATCGTAAAAAATTTACAAAATTTTCAAGTCGTTTTTCCAGATTATCGTCAAGTCGAAAGTCTAGTAGTCCATTGAAATGTTACATTTGCTTTGCATTTATTAGAGGACGCAATTTTATTTTTGGAATATGTTGGGGGGGTCAATAGAAGCTTAACCTCAAGTTTGTGGGGTCGCCACTCTTGTCCCCCGGCCGCCATCTTGAAAAAAGGGGTGACAACACTATTTTCGTGATATCTCGGAAACTACACGTCTTACAAAAAATTTATTAGAACACAATTTGTTACAAATTATTTTGCCCACAAATATGTTCATAATATAACTTTTTACCCTAAATCAAAAATTTATAGTCCGTCAAAAAAGTCACGACATTAATAGAGTCGCCACTTGTTTCCGGTGTGGCCTCTTATGGCCACACTGTATCCAGTCACTATAAAAGATTTTGATACTTTATATTAAATACAGTTTAAAAAACACGTAAATATGATTTATAATTATATATTATGTAGTTAAGAAAATTTGAAATAATGTAGTTAAAGTGTGTGTTTAATTTACGATATTACAAGAAACAATCTAATGTATGTAAAGTATTATAATATTTGTATAACTCACCTCGTGACCTCATCACTAACTTACACGTAGTAGTAGCTGGTTTCGGTGGCTCTGGTAATGATCTTGTAATGCTTATATTATGTGTATTTTGTATCATATTATAAAAGCATCACCTACTTTAAAAAATATATTGCCTGTTTACTTACAAATACATTATTGGTTCTGTTAAAAAGACTTAGAACATGTAACTTTATGTTAGTTATCAAAAATATTATGTCATTAACTGGTTAAAATTAATTGTATGTATCTATGTGCATGATGGAAGAGACTGCTCTCCACGACACAGGGATTCCTAGTGTGGGGAGCAGTGTTTTGTATAAGATACTTAACATGTAAAATTCTTTTTTAAGGGAAACAAAGATTTGTTTGTTTGTATATGTCATAGCCTGTCAAGAAAGTGAAGAAATTAAAAAGTGGCAACATCGTAGTGTCATCCCTTTCAAATCAATCTAAGAAAAAAGGGATGACACAACGATGTTGCCACTTTTTAATTTCTTCACTTTCTTGACGGACTATATAAAAAATGCTTTAACTCGATTAAACGGTTGAACCGATGTGGCTAATTTTAGTCTTAAAATATTCCTGGAAGTCCAGGGAGGGTTTATAAGTGACACAAAGTTCGCCGGGACATCAGCTAGTCACTAGTATTAATTATTATTATGAATTTATAACACCTGTCATTAAAGTACCCTCTCCCTGAGAGGTGCAGAGCTACTTTGATGACCAGTGAGAGCTGAGAGAAGCTCACTCCTGTTTTATTAAGGAACTACTTATTTAAAAAAATACAAAAAAAATAAATAAATAAAAAACAGAGTTTTGTTTTTTAATAAAATATGATCATCCAAATAATATTCTACAATGCAGCCGGAATTGCCGGAAACAGAATCATCGCCACTTTCTAGGTCCATGTAGGTAGTTACAGCAGTGGTGTCACAGTGAAGAGGCACTTTCATCTTCAATAATCAGCTCTTCAATATCCTAATAATCTCTAAATCCTAAAGGGTTAATTCCCACTCCTTGTATTTATTTTCAGTGTTTTTTTTTTCAAAATGATTTTCGTTAAATGCTTTTTCTGCTACCTGTAAACATAAAACGTAATACTTAATTATAATATTATATTACGCTGCATCAAAGTGTTAAAGGAGTTAAGCACATACACTATGACACGAGAATTTTATATATATCTAAGATACATAATTACGCAAAGCACCTAAGTCAAAGTATCAATCATTGTTAGGCGCGTTATATTATAGATTTCTTTGACAGTTCATTTTTTACGTAAACTTAAGGTTTATGTAAAATTGTTGTTTTATTACACCACATAATACTTACTCAGGCTACTTCAAATTGCATTATACAATAAAATTAACAAACAGAATTTATAAAACAAACGCTTAATTAACTGCTACTATGGCGATTGAGCGATCAGAATCGGAAATGTGGACGCGAGAATTTCAGTGATATTTTCGCGTTTTACTATTTTTCTTCAATGAAAATCTTCAAATTTTCAGCACTCTGACACGTCTTTCACTTTAATTGTTAATATTAATCACAGTAACATGTAGTTTTCACATTGTAAAACTAAATTTAGCAAATTGAAAATCTTTGTTTTGTATATTTTATGTCATAGAGTATTGAAACAACAAAGGGTTAAATGTCAAAAGAGTGTTGCTATTGCTAAAAAAAAAAGTTTCGCCTCCTAGACATTCTTGACGCACTATAAAAAGTTATGAGCAAAAAAGTGAGAAAATTTTTGAATAGGTTTATTATCACTCTTTAACTTTGTTTAATACATTTTACAAAAAAAAACACCTAAGACCAACCTTGTAGATGATCTTTTGAGAAAAAAATACCCGATCCCATAAAATTAATTTTCTGCAGATACACAGGAAACTGTGGAACCGTGTGTGACTGCAGAAAAGCAGGCCTGAAATGCTTTACAGAATAGTAGGCATACTGTAGAGCATCTTATGCCTGCTTTTCTGCAGCCACACATGCTTTCACAGTTTCCTTTGCATCTGCAGAAAATTAATTTTATGAGATATGGGGGGATTGGAGGATCTTTTTCTCAAAAGATCATCTACAAGGTTGGTCTAAGGTAATTTTATTGTAAAATGTATTAAACAAAGTTAAAGAGCAATAATAAACCTTTTAAAAAAAAATATCACTTTTTTGCTTATAACTTTTTAATTTTTTAATTTAGGGTAAAAAGTTATATGAACATATTATTTGCAGGCAAAATAATTTGCAACAAATTATGTTCTTATAATTTTTTTGTAAGACTTATATCGTTTTCGGCATCTGCACTGCCCCGGGGCAGGCCTGTCCCACTCGCGCCTGTAGGCATCGAACTGTAAGTACTCCTCTAGGGGGGCACTTCAGTAGGGACTCACACGCAAGCGGTGACGCGCGCGCACGAGTTTTTAGTTAGTTGATCGTTGCATGCCTACCTGCGTTCTTATTCATTCGCTGTCACAGAATTGATAAATTAATCTGATTACAATGGACAATAAAAAAAGTGAAAGAAATATTGCGCAGTGTTTAACTGAGTTAACACGGAATGTGAACCAAATTTAACTTTCTTTAAGCTCCCTAAGGACGATGAGAGTTAAGAACTTTTTTAAATTGTTTTATTGAAGTGAAAACTTCTTTAGCGGCGTTGAGCACTTGTGAGATGGGTTAAAACTGTGAAACTCGCGATAGATTTTCGGGTTGATCGAAAAACCATACAAAACGCGTAAGACGGTTGGAGAGTAGTGTTTTGTGTCGAACTCGAACTCGAACTCAATTTGAAACTTGATCGAAACTTGATCGAAACTTTATCGAAACTTTATCGAAACTTGATCGAAACCTTGATCGAAACTTGATCGAAACTTGATCGAAACTTGATCGAAACTTGATCGAAACTTGATCGAAACTTGATCGAAACTTGATCGAAACTTGATCGAAACTTGATCGAAACTTGATCGAAACTTGATCGAAACTTGATCGAAACTTTATCGAAACTTTATCGAAACTTTATCAAAACTTGATCGAAACTTGATCGAAACTTGATCGAAACTTGATCGAAACTTGATTGAAACCTTGATCGAAACTTGATCGAAACTTGATCGAAACTTGATCGAAACCTTGATCGAAACTTGATCGAAACTTGATCGAAACTTGACCGAAACTTAATCGAAACTTGATCGAAACTTGATTGAAACTTGATCGAAACTTGATCGAAACTTGATCGAAACTTGATCGAAACTTGATCGAAACTTGATCGAAACCTTGATCGAAACTTGATCGAAACTTGATCGAAACTTGATCGAAACTTGATCGAAACTTGATCGAAACTTGATCGAAACTTTATCGAAACTTTATCGAAACTTTATCAAAACTTGATCGAAACTTGATCGAAACTTGATCGAAACTTGATCGAAACTTGATTGAAACCTTGATCGAAACTTGATCGAAACTTGATCGAAACTTGATCGAAACCTTGATCGAAACTTGATCGAAACTTGATCGAAACTTGACCGAAACTTAATCGAAACTTGATCGAAACTTGATTGAAACTTGATCGAAACTTGATCGAAACTTGATCAAAACTTGATCGAAACCTTGATCGAAACTTGATCGAAACTTGATCGAAACCTGATCGAAACTTGATCGAAACTTGATCGAAACTTGATCGAAACCTTGATCGAAACCTTGATCGAAACTTGATCGAAACTTGATCGAAACTTGATCGAAACCTTGATCGAAACTTGATCGAAACTTGATCAAAACTTGATCGAAACCTTGATCGAAACCTTGATCGAAACTTGATCGAAATTTGTTCAAAACTTGATCGAAACTTGATCGAAACCTTAATCGAAACTTGATCGAAACAACTTGATTGACGATTTTTTAAAAATCGATTTTCATAAAAAATGGGTTAAAAAAATGCGCAACGATAATAATCAAGTTTTCACCTCTGCCGGCACTCCCGGAGTGCAACCTTTTTTTTATTATTTATTATAGATTTAAATTTTGTACAATTTATTATAGAGTCAAATTACGATTACTTATGATTTAAATAGTTTTAAATACTAGTTGAAGTAGAATATATTAGTTGGGTTACCTTCGTAGACGTATAATTAATAAAGGTATTTCATTGTCAAAAAAACACATTAATTAATAAGGTTAGGTATTAATTATTACTAATAGTAAGCGTCGCGTCTTTGCTATTATATTTCGTGATGCGTACTATTCGAAACCTCATTTGTTTACAAAAATAACTAAGTTATACAAACACTTTAAGTAGGTAATATAAGACCGGTTTCAATAATTAAGATACGGTACCTATCGAATCTAAGGGTGAAATCTATAGAGCGATCTTAGACTTAACTCAGACTTTACTTCAGACTTTACTTTACAAAATCTTAGCCAAGCTTAATCTTAGCAAAATCTTAAGTGAATAGGAGGACCCAACAATGGATGCTGGGTCCTCCTATTCACTTAAGATTTTGCTAAGCTTAAGCTTAGCTAAGATTTTGTAAAGTAAAGTTTGAAGTAAAGTCTGAGTTAAGTCTAAGATCGCTCTATAGATTTCACCCTAAGTACGCGTAACTAGTTACACGCGAATTTATGATAATTAAATCTACATAGTACTAAGACATAATGTCTTAGATTATTTCGAGTTAAATAAAATTTCGTTAATTAAATATAACGATTATAACATTATTTTTAAAAACAGACAACCCTGATTTCTTCAGAAAAGGTACGAGTTATGCGATAGAAAGAGTGCGGAGATGTAGGCAAATATAATTGTAGGCACCCAGCACTGCGCGGTCGGAATTTGAACTTTAGAGTATCGCGGCATGAGTCGTTAATTCTTTAAGCGGGTTTCGCCAGTGGGAATTCTGTTGGTGCAACTAATATATATTCTGTGCCCGGGGCAGGGTGGGCTGACAGGATACGGAAATAAGCGAAGTTTAAATTAAGAACATAAACTAGGGCTATGTTCCGAAATGTACTGCGACCACTGCACAGTGCTATCACTGTTATAGAAAAAATCGTTCCGTTATGGAGTTGCAGTACTCTGTCGCAGTACCCTAGTGAAATATATGACGTCATCAATCGTCGCCATATTGTACTGTGAGCACTGGCGTTTTCGAGATAAGGCACTCGCAGTACTTTGATCACGTGATCAGTCAACTGTCAAAAGTCAACTGTCAAGTGTCAAAACCACTCGAGTGTCTAACCTTTTAAAACAATACCTACAGTTTAATCCCAAAGTTATAAATTTCTGTAATTAATTTGGATTAATAATAATAAAACACTGGAAGAATTGCAAAAATTAACCTAATAGGGAAGATGCGATATTTTTATTTTTGTGTTAATTTTAAAGAACCCCATGTAGAATAGACCACAAGCAAACTTTGGCGCCAAAACGGCTATAGTCTGTATGACGTCACTACTGTTTGACAATTACTGACAATGGCCCCACCTGATCAATATATTATATTGTGATTATACCTTAATCTGTGCACCAAAGAGAATATAATCACTACATGCTGTGCGGCCTGATCGTACTTGTCCTCAGTGGCTTTCCCAAAGGCTTTCCTAATTTTACATTATTTTTCGGCTAAGAAAAGTTCAAGAGATGATGTACTCAGGTCAAAGAAGATTGCAAGTCTTCGAATTCACATTGAAAGAGTGATCACAAAACTACACGAATTTGCTTTTCTGAATCATTTGCTGTGCACTTGTCAATTTACAATCACCTTTAATTAAAATGAAATAAAAAACTGTATTTACAAAACGATATAGTTTTATGAACTCAAACATTTTAGAAAATAATGTACATAAACTATCATATCACTTCAATAAACATCTATATCTCTTACAGATCTTGCAATCTACGAGCGCGCGGCGCCTTTAGTTGTGTGAGTGACCATATCTATACACGCGTACATGGCTCGCTCGCTACTGACTGCTCCGTCAGGTACGCACACTAACGAAAATGTCTATTCACATTTTCAACTACAAATAAAGGCTACGCGCGCTCGTAGATTGCAAGACCTATACGGGTTAGACATTACCTAAGTTTATAAGACCCAAAGGCCACATTTAGCATTTTGTGGTGTATATATAATTGGAAAATGAAACCAGAATAGTGATGGGTTGCTACCACATCGTCTATTTACACATTCATTACCACCACTATTTTCTAATAGTTCCCAGCGATGCCGCCCTATAAAAAACGCAAACATGCTAGGTGTGCTCTCGGCACTGCAGGATGAAATTACGTAGCACGCTAGGCGTGTTCACTGGCACTGTAAAGAGGTAATATCATAATTTAGACTTCTTCCAATAACATGTGACGGACGTAATCGGAGGCTCCTTTTGCAGGACCTCGCATTTGCAGGCCTGAACCGAGCCTTGCGTTTCATTTATAATAGCTATAACACGATACCGTAACCTCCTTTTGGTACTTTGTGTTCTGGGGTAACTCGAATGGTAACTCGACTTTTTATTGTATGTAAATTGTAAGTACATATTTCTTCTCTTTTGAGTTGAACATTCAGATGGCATTGTGCTATAAGATTCTCTTGTTGAGCTGAAAATATAAAATAACTGCTATATGTATATAGAAGCCGCCGCGCTGAATGAAGGTAAATAAATGAAAATTTGTAAATGATATTATGTACATAATATTTTAGTCCCTCTCATTTCTACACTGGAACTACTCTGCACTTTCGACAAAAAATGTTAAGTACTACAATGTCAACAGTGACTTTGGAAGATATCTATAAAACGTAGTGATTACATTCTCTTTGGATTTGTAGAGTCTGCTTTGATAAACCCAGCTTCCATTTTTATTGGAAAAATGCAATTAAACTTTCGTGAACCTTAACCTCTCAAAAAGTTGTCAAACATAATAAGTACTACTCGACCAAGCCAACTAGTCGACTGTCAAATCTTGCTCTCTCGCTCTTATGCATTGTTAGCGAAGTGGGTAAGTGCGAGAGAGCAAGCTTTGACATTCGTCTAGTTGGCTTGGTTGAGTAGTATGTATTATATTTCTCTATGGTTGTCAAAAGCACGTGTGACGTCACTGAACGCTGAATGGTGTTTTGAAATACGTTCCGTTTCAAGCTACTTTTAATTTATATTTTTTGTAAAAAAACAATATTTTATAAAATAATAACCTTACAGTGGCATTTCTTTTATATTTTTTAACATTTTAATAGCAACATTTTCATAAATATTGTATTTGCATGTTCCCTATTAGACTGTGTTGAAAATGTTCAATACGAGCTGTCAAAAATGCGGCTGATAGTATACTGGATTGCGTTCCGTTTTAAATAGTAACCAGTATACCAACAGTATACTAACTATAAAGGAACGGCTTCGCAGTATACTAAAATGACGTCACACTCTGCAGTGGTCGCAGTACATTTCGGAACATAGCCTGTCCTGTCTATACTGTATAGTACTGTCCGCGTGCTTCGTGGATCATTATAGTGCAATACGTAGTTTATGTTCTTAATTCAAATTTCGGCTGTTTCCGTATCCTGTCGACCCACCCTGCCTCAGGGTCATATTCCTTTAATTTTTCGACAAGCAACTGCCACGCTTGACTCTTTTTGTCCCGATCTTTATTATGATCGGAACCAATATCCCATAGCGTAGGCAAATTCCTATACATTTCTAAAAATTCTGTCAAGATTTCGCGTTCATTGCGCACCGGCGCCGCCATTTTCAGTTGCTAGCGCTACACACCACATGCAACGCAGCCGATTGGAACCGATCGTGTATACGGCCTTTTAGGAGCACAGAATTTTAGGAGTTGCCAGCGTCAGAGTTGAGGCGAAAAATATGCCTGCACTGTATCGTGCAATCGAGTATTAATAACAGTAGTACTCAAGAAGTTTATATGAAAGGTGGAGTGCTTACTTGTACTTGTAATAAAAAAGTGAAGACAATTAGTTTGACCTTGAAACGCTGTCTCACTCTTGGTGTGGATGCTTTCTTTCTCTATCATAGGGTATCCATAATGATCAATGTTTATTGGACATTTTTCTGTATCGATGGGTATTTTACAAATTAGTTTGATGGTTTTACATAATATAGGGAATGATTTTTTTTTCAAAATAACACTTTCTATCTGTATAGAATTGCATTATTTTTATGGAAATAAATAATAATGGATTTTTTCCTTGAACTGATCACCTTCTTCAACAAAGTTCGAATTAAGAGTCATGTAAATTTTTACAAATTCACAGACTCATTCAGTTTCTGTCGTGGATAGAACAAAAGTATTGAAATTATGATTCTAATAATTATGAAGGAGAAGGTGAGTCTAAAAAGGAGAAGACTGTGCTGGGAACGTAACAAACGTAATAAACTACGACACAATGGAGATTCGTCGTGATTCGTGGTGGATTGAATGTGATTGTCGCCCATGATCAAATGAAGAGAACCATTCCAAAACATAACGAGATTTTAGCTACGGGGGGGACATACTAATGTCGTGACTGACTTTTACCAGTGAAACAAAATAAAACGCCATTTAGGTAACTATGAAGTCTTTTATTTATTTAAAAACAATATCCAACCCATGGACGTATAAAAAAAGGAGGAAGGAGTCCCACCATACACAAAACTGTCGTTCAGAGTCGGCCAGCTGGCTGTATGTACAAGGTCCGCACGCACACATTCTTGCGCTAGTCCATACCATTTGACAGGCGTCAGAATGTGTGCGTGGCCGACTCTGAAGAAAAGTGAAGACACAGTTTTGTATATAACAAGACTCCGTCCGCCTTTTTTTCTACGTTCATGATCCAACCCTTAAGACTTACGAATTTGTGTAACCCTTTCAGTGGCGAAGCCTCCATAGAACACGATTCCTACCGGCTTACCTTGGCCAATTTTAATATATACATTTTTTATTATTAATAATTATAGCTTACCCCGCTTCCTACAATTTCATAAAAATAATTCGCCATGTATTTAAAATCACGCAAACGCACACATACCCGTTTTTACGATCGCACTCAGAACGCGTACGTACTGCCGAGGAACTCGCTCAAAACATCGGGAATCCAAACATTTGAAATGTATGAAATTCACGCACACATACACATTACTACTACATGCAAACGACTCGTCGATATTGTCGAACAACAAGCCGATCCCACATAGCCTACCTAGTCTTTATTTGTCATGTGTTAAGGTTTAGTTTCGCATGTTTCGCTTTAAAAGATTTCGTCCAATCACAACAGAGCTAATTGCACCGGCCGACCGGCGCGTGCTGTCATTTTAATTCACATAAACAATTATATTACGCGCTAATTTGCACTCATTTTGTACTGTTATTATTGTAATATGCAAAATTTTGTTTATTAAGTTAGTGGGCTAGCTTGATTGTAATATTATATAGTTTAAAAGAATCGAAAGTAGTGAAATTTTACTTGCCAAGTGTTGTGTTGTGTTTTTGTTTGTTACATCGTAAAGGTTGGTTTGTTTTACTTACTTTGTAATTTGTCGTGACACGGTTAGGTGAGAAATGGCAGCATTAGTACAAATTGACTGTTGTCTTACGGATTACCTATTATATTTTATAATAATATTAAATAACGACGACAGACGACAAATAACAAAATTAAACATTTAGGTACGTATTTCTGCTGATATTTCTTTGCTACTAGCTTTTGCCCGCGATTTCGTCTGCGTGGACTTCAGACAGGTAGCCTATGTTCCTTTCCATGTTTGACATGGGATGCATGCAAAATTTCATCTAAATCCAGTTTTTGCATGATTGAGTAACAAACATCTACACTGGCAAGTCAGGATTCACTTATTTTTGGTGTGTGAGTGTGAGTGACGTGTGCTTAAAACGGCTTTTTTTAAAGCCACTTTTATCATACTCGACATGCACTGTTCATATAATACCAGTGATGTCATGTATGGTGAAGGTGGTGAATACTAACAACACTAACACTGCATGCAACGCACACAATGCAAGCAAAGCACCCTAGTAGTTATGGAAAAGGTAAACTAACACACTTAATACAGGTATGTAATTTATTGCACGTTTTTTTTACAAGAATTGAAATTTTGCTTATTCACGAGTTAGCCGTTTTTTGGTCCGGCTTTACCTTTATTTTTTTTCACCCCACGCCACTGAACCCTTTAGTATTAAAAATTGTAAAACATGCATCACCAAACAAATAAAACAAGATGTTGGCATAATATAATAAAGGGTAATAGTGATCGATCAAAGATACATGCGCACTTTTTACATTATTTTACATTTCACATACACTTACTACTTACATTATTAATGATATTTTAATATAACAAAAGAAACTAAATTTATTTTAAAACTCTTAAAATTTACAAGGTTTTTATACATGGCTGAAAAGTACAGTCTTCTGTAGTTTTTGACGCTTGCCCCATGGCTTAGTGATTTATCAGTAATTGATTTTAATACAGCGGGGCTACAATTATGGTCGCATAGCAATTCCTCTCAATCAATTCACAAAATGAATTGTCAAAACTGTCAAAGTCACGAATCTCAAATTAGTACGAATTTAGACCAATTGAATTGGTCAAATTCACGAATGTCAAATTAGCACGAATTTAGACCAATTGAATTGGTCTAAATTTGACATTCGTGAGTTTAACAGTTTTGACATTTCATTTTGTGAATTGATTGGGAGGAATTGCTATGCGACCATTTTAGCCCCGCTGATCGTATCCGCAAATTAAAAAATTAATTGGCTAAATCTTTAGTAATTTTTGTCTCGTGTGAATGAGCAGAACAAGTGGCAGTTTTTCGTTGGACAGCTTGATATAATACCTTATTTCTTTTTACCAACAAATTTTCTCGAACAGATCTTGCATGCTTTTTTTATGTACGTAGGCTTCATGGTTTCAATGTTTTCCTTAACAACCTAAAAAGAAAAAAATATGCAATTACATACTCCTATGCCACTGCATGCACACACAGTGATCTCCAACCTTTTTTTCATACGGGCCACAAAATATTTACGGTCTTACTACAAAAGATTTAAACACCTGTTGAACAGTTGATTAGAGAAAAATTCAGTACAAAATGGTCTCAAAACGACTGTTTAATAGATGTTTAATCTTTTGTGGTAAGACCGATTATGTTTTGATCTTGACTTGTCGCGGGCCGCAACAAAAAATTTTTAGGGTTAAAAAGTAACATTTTTCAAAATTAACGATTTAAAAGTGGAAAGAAATTCACGACTTTAACGGCGACTTTACATTATTTTGCCGTGGGCGTGAATTTAAAAATGGTTTCACATCACGCGGGCCACATATTATTATAAAGTCCCGGCGGGCCGCGGATTAACGATAGCTGATCTATTATATTGACTTTTGTGTAGGTACAGGCGAGTACCTGCATAAAAGCTAATCACAACAAGAATACAACAGAATTGATCAGAAAGTCCCAGATGCCATATTATCTTAGAAGCAGGATGTTTAAATGCAACTAGCGGCCTTGAAGAACACTACATTCAGAATCATACATTCGGAATAAAGTAGGTCATTAAAATGATTTAATTATCATGAGAATGAAGTTTAATTTACCTGGCTAATGCTTCTTTGGTTCTTTACATTTTTGTAAAATACGTGGTCTGTTTGTGATTTGAAATGAATCAGAAGGTCCACATAATCGTTTAAATAACTCCAGACTGTCCTGTAAACAAAAAAAATATTAAAGTTATTAACACATACACACCCTAATTTTCCAAAATATATATTTTTAATGGTTTATGTTACTTACAGAAATCCAGAGCTAGTACTAGGCATGGATAAGGTCAAATTCTCAGATGGTTTCTTCAAGTAACTTTTGCTGCACCTGACAATTTAAATTCATTTGTGATGTTGCTAAAGGCATTTGTGTGTCGCTTGAAACATAATATTCATTGTGAATGCTACAGCCAGGCGAAGACATTGCTAGGGCAGATGTATTATTTATTTCATCTTGCTCCTGAAAATGTCACATTCAACATTTAAATACCTACTTTGATTATGCAATACAACATAATATTATGTGCATATAACTCTAGAAAAATAAATTGGTAATGCACAATTATTAACATTATGCATGTCTCATGATCTCATCACATTATCGCATTGAAGTCTACAGCCAGATGTATGCCACAAGATATTATTTGCCATTTCATTACTAACTGTGAGTTATTAGTTAATCTGATAAGAGATTATCCAGAACAGTAAACCTCCTTCCACTTGCTCTTTAAATGTCAGTATAAAATTTGAGTATAAATTCATGCATATTCACTTACCATCACCAAACTTTTGTCTTCAAAAAAAGGTAAGTTTGATGTAAGCGTCTGCCAGTGTGGTCATAATCACTTGTTTTTAAATGTAGACTGCAAATTTTTGCCTTTTCCTGAAATTGACTTTTCAAAGGCATGATGGACAACCACATGTTTCTACATGTTATTTCTTTCGGAAATCTAAAACAATACAGTTCTAAACTGGATTTAATGTTCATAAAACTTTCTACAATCGATAATTTCTTATGTATGTATAAAAGCCATCGGATATGTCCTACCTTTTGCAAACATTATGGTTACCCTAGCACTTTTCACAATAATAAGTAATGATGGAAATAAATTAAAATTATTCATATTTATCACCACTTTATCACATTAATAGCTTACGGAACATAAAACCAGAGAATTATTTCTGATATTTACATAGCAAAACTTGCAATATTAGTTAAAGAAGTGACCGAAAACATTGAAAATAAGCAAATGAAGAAACAACAACAATAATTGCAATTTGTGAACTTACGCGTGAAATTTTACGGCACAGCCTGGATACCATTCACTTCCACATCCATATACAACACATACATGCACCATTTATTATTCTTCATTTAAAAATTTCACAAAAAAAGCCGTATGAAAACATGAATCGACATAAACATCCGCCATTATACACATCACGTAGAATGACGTTTCTATTAAATGTTGCCAGTAAAATAACTCTGCAAGATATCAAAAATTAGGGTAAAATAGGTAAATCGGAGAACTCTAATTTCAATTAAAAAAGTACATAATATACTGCCTAAAATATGTAAAGTGTAAAAATACAGTTTTGTTTTTCATGAGATTGAATTATGATCACAAAACGAGCGATGGTTCTAATGTACAATATTTTTCTTTATGTTTTTTATTGATTACAGGTTGTTTTTTATTCTAAGAGGGTATCCATAGAAAGAGATGGCATACACACGTCGGGTCAACAAAGTTCAATTTTATTGTCTTCACTTCATTGTTTGAAGTTCGCACTCCACATTTACCTATAAACTTCTTGGTAGTACTACTGTTATTAATACTCTAAGCGTGCAATGGTATCGCGATAGTCCAGCTATACCCAACCCACGGCCCGCGGGCTGCATGCCGCCGGCCGGGACTTTATTTGTGGCCCGTGTGATGTTAAAACATTTTGAAATTCAAGCCCACCGGCAAAATAATGTAGTCCAGAAGTTCCCAAACTGTGCGCCGCGGCGCGCGGCGCACACTGGTCCCAAAGTAAAATAAATGGGACATTAAGAATTTTCGGATCGAAGGTCAACGGATCAGGCTGATATTTTTTTTGTAGACAGCTGATCCAATTACAAGTCACTTTTATAGATGTTGTTTTTTTCAAATATGCCGTATCTACAGAGATAAAAAATAATGTTTTTTTTTTGTATGGACGAAATCATAATTTTGTCATTTTCATCCAAGATTCAAACGTATTCAAAATAAATCATAGCATAGCTTATAGAGGGACTCTTGTCGTACATTTTTGTCATACACACTCAACTGCGATTTTTGCGCCTTTTAGAGCTACAGGCACTTTATTAATTTTTTTTGGTCAGTGGATGAAGCTGTTTTTTTTTGCAGCATCTGATGCAATTACAAGTAACTTTTATAGACGTCGTTTTTTTCAAATATGCCTTATCTACAGATAAAAAAAATATGAATTATTTTTTGTATGGACGAAATCATAATTTTGTCATTTTCTTCCAAGATTCAAACGTATTCAACATATATCATAGCACAGCTTATAGAAGGACTCTTGTTGTCGTACATTTTTGTCATAGACCACTTAACTGCGATTTTTGCGCCTTTAGGAGCTACAGGTACTTTGTTTTTTATAATTCATTTTCGAGTATTTCATATGGATTTTAATAAATATTGTTAAGGATAGACAATGTTTTCTTTATTGACAAGTAAAGTAACTCTTACTAGTAATGTCTTATTTATAAAAAAATCCTATATATACTTAAACTAAACAAATTATTAAAGTAGAAATCTCAAAACATGTACGTAGTAGGTAAATTATTTTATGACTCATCCAGTTTGTACCCAACAAACAAACTAATCTTAGAAAATTAAGTCAATAAGGTCTAAACTCTTATACTTGTTATAAAAGAGCATTCATTATGCCAATGTTACTTATAATGGCACATTATTAGGTGATTTGGCTAATATTACCTTTATTCTTATAATTTGGTTGGGTAAACGTTAATAACTCTAATTTATACGGCAACTATAAGGCTTCGAAATATGTTCATCTTATAGTGGCTAGTTACAAGGCTTTTAATATGGTCAATTATTCTTATAAAAGTAATGCACAAGGTAACTATAATGCTTTTAATTTATAGGGGCATTTAATAAGACATCTATCCAACAAACGAATGCTAACAATTTATATGACCTTAACAAGGATGAAAGCAATCCCTATTCTCTTATACAGAGACTATAAATATATTATTCTCTTTAAGGTTACAATAAAATGCTTAACATAACTAAATTCGCCATTTTGAACGTACAAATGATTGTGTGAATATCTTGCGTAGCTGAATAATCGGCCAAGTGCGAGTCGGACCTGCGCACGATGGGTTCCGTACTTTCATAGAGGGATTCAAAACAATCGAAGAAGTTGAAAAGGAGCGATGGTAACAGAAGAAAAGTAAAAAATACAACAAATCATTTGATAATCACGTATCTTTGATAATATTTCAAACTTAAAATTAGTGCACAAAAGTGAGCTAAAGTATCCTTATAAAGAGGTCTCTTTCAACCAACCCAACTACAGTGGAAAAAAATCATTTTTATATAAAATATACGGGAATAACACTAGCTAGGTGCGATTTTTTTAGTGTGAAAGGAACCCTAACTATATGTAAAATGGCGATAGCATAATAAACAATTGATGCCGTTATAAAGTATTTACTCTCATATACTCCTTATAGACGATGTGTGAATCCTGTTCTTTTAAAAGCACTGTACTTAACTTGACTTAATAATTAATGACATTTTTAGCACAAAAACAGCTTAAATTCAATACCAAAACACACAGCGTATCACATTTTATCATGCATTTAAATTCCCATACACTTTTCACTATAAACGAGCACTAAATCAGGTAAATAAACTATACATAAAATAATGACTTATCGTTTACTTGACAGTAAAATGGCTGACGTTTCTATTTATTCTCCAAGCTGTTGCGAAAATGTAAATCACTTATGACGGCAAAAAGGGGTAACGGATTTTAAGAGCCTTAATTATTTATGTATAGTTTATTTACCTGATTTAGTGCTCGTTTATAGTGAAAAGTGTATGGGAATTTAAAAGCATGATAAAATGTGATACGCTGTGTGTTTTGGTATTGAATTAAGGCTGTTTTTGTGCTAAAAACGTCATTAATTATTTAGTCAAGTTAAGTACAGTGCTTTTAAAAGAACAAAAGAATTCACACATCGTCTATAAGGAGTCTATGAGAGTAAAGACTTTATAACGGCATCAATTGTTAATTATTATGCTATCGCCATTTTACATATAGTTTGGGTTCCTTTCACACTAAAAAAATCGCACCTAGCTAGTGTTATTCCCGTGTATTTTATATAAAAATGATTTTTTTCCACTGTAGTTGGGTTGACTGAAAGAGACCTTTTTATAAGAATACTTTAGCTCACTTTTGTGCACTAATTTTAAGTTTGAAATATTATCAAAGATACGTGATTATCAAATGAATAGTTGTATTTTTTACTTTTCTTCTGTGACCATCGCTCTTTTTCAACTTCCTCCATTGTTTTGAATCCCTCTATGAAAGTACGGAACCCATCGTGCGCAGGTCCGACTCGCACTTGGCCGATTATTCCGCTCCGCAAGATATTTACACAATCTTTTGTACGTTTAAAATGGCGAATTTAGTTATGTTAAGCATTTTATTGTAACCTTAAAGAGAATAATATCTTTATAGTCACTGTATAAGAGAATAGGGATTGCTTTCATCCTTGTTAAAGTCATATAAAATGTTAGTATTCGTTTGTTGGATAGATGTCTTATTAAATGCCCCTATAAATTAAAAGCATTATAGTTACCTTGTGCATTACTTTTATAAGAATAATTGACCATATTAAAAGCCTTGTAACTAGCCACTATAAGATGAACATATTTCGAAGCCTTATAGTTGCCGTATAAATTAGAGTTATTAACGTTTACCCAACCAAATTATAAGGATAAAGTTAATATTAGCCAAATAACCTAATAATGTGCCATTATAAGTAACATTGGCATAATGAATGCTCTTTTATAACAAGTATAAGAGTTTAGACCTTATTGACTTAATTTTCTAAGATTAGTTTGTTTGTTGGGTACAAACTGGATGAGTCATAAAATAATTTACCTACTACGTACATGTTTTGAGATTTCTACTTTAATAATTTGTTTAGTTTAAGTATATATAGGATTTTTTTATAAATAAGACATTACTAGTAAGAGTTACTTTACTTGTCGATAAAGAAAACATTGTCTATCCTTAACAATATTTATTACAATCCATATGAAATACTCGAAAATGAATTATAAAAAACAATAAAAATTAAAGTACCTGTAGCTCCTAAAGGCGCAAAAATCGCAGTTAAGTGGTCTATGACAAAAATGTACGAAAACAAGAGTCCTTCTATAATGCTGTGCTATGATGTATGTTGAATACGTTTGAATCTTGGAAGAAAATGACAAAATTATGATTTCGTCCATACAAAAAATAATTCATATTTTTTTATCTGTAGATAAGGCATATTTGAAAAAACGACGTCTATAAAAGTTACTTGTAATTGCATCAGATGCTACAAAAAAAATCAGCTTCATCCACTGACCAAAAAAATTAATAAAGTGCCTGTAGCTCTATAAGGCGCAAAAATCGCAGTTGAGTGTGTATGACAAAAATGTACGACAAGAGTCCCTCTATAAGCTATGCTATGATTTATTTTGAATACGTTTGAATCTTGGATGAAAATGACAAAATTATGATTTCGTCCATACAAAAAAAAACATTATTTTTTATCTCTGTAGATACGGCATATTTGAAAAAAACGACGTCTATAAAAGTGACTTGTAATTGGATCGGCTGTCTCCAAAAAAAATATCAGCCTGATCCGTTGACCTTCGATCCAAAAATTCTTAATGTCCCATTTATTTTACTTTGGGACCAGTGTGCGGCGCCCTGGTGCGCCGTGGAAAGGCAACTGCAGGGGCGCCGCGCGCCGTGGCCCGTGAGTCGATCCTCCATCATTATCCGAAACCACAAAATTATATTATTAAATTATAATATTAATAATTATGTAAAGCAGGTAGATAATTAAATACTAATATTATAAATGCGAAAGTGTGTCTGTCTGTCTGTCCGTCTGTATGTCTGTCTGTCTGTTACCTCTTCACGCCCAAACCACTGAACCGATTTTGCTGAAATTCGGTATGGAGATACTTTGAGTCCCAAGAAAGGACATCTAAGGATACTTTTTATCCCGGAAAATGTACGGTTCCCGCGCGATAAACGAATTTTGGCGCAACGGAGTTGCGGGCGTCATCTAGTTAAATATATTTTGTTTATTACTATTTACCTGCTTAATCTGAGTGAAAAGATATTTTGTTTCCAACACTTCATTTTGCACAGAGTGGGTAGGTAACACGTTTTTAATTCCCACTTGCCAGGAAAATTGACGTTTATTTTATCTTCTAGGGGCGGCGCCCCCCTTCCCCTACCTTGGCACACTCATGATTCCCCAGTCAGTAGTCCATTATGGATTTTCCTAGAGGAAGAGAAAAAAGTGTGTGGTAGATTAATAATAACATCTTTTAAATTATATTTTTATTAGTAACATTTGACAGTCATCTTAATAATAATTAATAAATATTATGGTACATCAGTCTTTAAATTGACTACCATTGTAATATTTAAATGATGTATTTTTGACGATATTAATTTGTAAATTGAAACTGGTCAATAAAAATTATCTTATGAATGTTTAATACTAAACAAATAATCGGTTCTTTGAAGACGTTGATATCAGTAATGTTAAGTACATACATATTTATAAATATTTGTTGCATAGCAATACAAGTGTACATAACATGAATGATGAAACATTCTGAGCACATCAGAAAACAACATTGTCATTATAATACAATCCATTACAATAATTATTTATTTATTTAGTGTGTTTAATTATTAATTTAAGTAATTAGTAATTAGTTAACAAAAGATTTCCAAGAATTGGCGATCGAAGGATTAAAACATGATATGACTTTTATAAATATTATTGATGTTTTACAATTTTTGTAAATTTGAATTGCCTATTACTCTGGTTAACACGTGCCATTTTCGTCAAAACCTGATCTCATGCACCGAAAATTATGATTTTGGTCTCATTCGATTCGGAATACCATCTAGAACATTCTATCAAAATTCCAAGAGGGGCTGAAAAAAAATGCAAAAGTTATAAACAATTAAGTAAACATAAAAAGAAGGGTTTGTTTTTTTTTAATATTTCTAAAACTATATGAGATAATCAAAATTTGAAAATGGATCATTAAAGACCAGGAAATATCCTAAAAAAATCCTACATCCTGGAACCTAAGGTACCAATAATCCTTATAGCTGTAATTGAGCGGCGAAAGTAGCGATAAAACCGCGTGGTTCGGGTTTCGCGTGATTTGCAGCAATCTGCTACGTGAACTAAAAAATATTTTAAGTGATTAAATAATAATATTAAGGAATAAAAAAAATTAGGTACTAAGTAGACATATCAATAAACAATAATCCGTTAACAAAAATCAATTATCACAATTCGTTTAGTTAATATGCTTTTCTTAATTTCTTAATAGTCACCATTTTAATTTTAACATAAAACGCTGATTTTTTCAAAACAAGAAATTCAGTTTTTTTATTATTCTTTTGAGCTTATCTTAAAAGGCCGTTTATGAGATCCCCGTTGAAAAAATTAATATTTTTTTTTCATTTTTCACTTTTTTATTAACATTCAAAGTCATTCCAAAATTATTCATCTATACTAATATTATAAAGAGGTAAACTTTGTTTGTTTGTTTGTTTGTTTGTTTAATTGTAATTAATAGGCTCGAAAACTACTGGACCGATTTAAAAAATTCTTTCACCGTTCGAAAGCTACATTATTTACGAGTAACATAGGCTACATTTAATTTCGGAAAATGTAGGGTTCCGTAAGATATTTGGGTTTTTCTGACACAAGGTGAAAAAAAATCAACCAGAAAATTTACTTATTTTGCGTACGCTGCCTAAACTATAAAAAATAGAACATATCTACAAAAAAGTCCGCGACACACTATACCTATCTATGTCAAGTGAGGTACAACCATTATTTTATTTAAAAATCTCGATTTTTTTTGGACTACATTTAAACGCATTTATTTTACTCATGCTATTAATCTTTATCAAAATGAATTATTTCATCACTAAGTACAGTTTATGTAGATAATATTTAGTCTTTGAATGATTAAAATTGGGCGTTTGGTTTAGAAGTTATGGCGAAATTAAAAATTGCGATTTACGCCCGTTTCGAAGTGGGCGCTACCAAGGCGGGGGTGCACAGTAGCGAAGATTATGACCGGCCCTGCAGCTGGTGAATTGGCTCATATACCAAGAATACCAATGATCCCTACTGATTTGCCTATACCCTTCAAAAGGCTCCAATTTCCTGTAAAAAAATATTTTGCACTAACGATAAATATTATGTAAATCCCAGGGCCAAACATTCAAATTAGTAGGAATAGATTCATAAAAAGAATGTTTTGCTCCATCACGAGTCGGGGATCCCGACCATCAGTATATTTTGTTACCTGAAAATAACTTAACGTCAATTAATGTTGTTTATAGAAAAGCTCTACAATAATCGCTTTAGTTATCTATCCTAAAACAACGGGTTGCACTCCGGGACTACCGTCAGAGGTGAAAACTTATTATTAATTACATTTAAATATTCTCATCATTAACAACTTTAACATCCATAGAAAGACAATCTGTGCAGCCTGCGGAAAATGACTGCGTCGTCGATGTTTCTGTGAATTGACCTGGGAATCATTTTGCTGACCGTGTCTTTCCTGGGTAGGCTTTTTGCAGCGGTAACCGACATCCACGCGGGCGGAGCCGCCGGCGACCGCAACCTATACATTATAATAAAACTGTAGAAATGAAAATTCTGTACATTAAAGATATTCAAAAAATAATAAGCGGGGGGTGTCACTACATCGCTATAGAAGCCAAAAATGTAGTTAGTTTTTTGTCTGTCTGTCTGTATGTTTGTTCCACTATCACACGAAAACTACTGATCCGATTTGAATGCGGTTTTCGCAGATATATTTGCCTTCTTCCAACTTAACATCTGGTGTATAAATTTTTTTCCCCCCACACCTCTAAAGGGACGAAAGAGGAGGTCAGATTTTGTATAAGACTTTTGCTTTAACACGAAAACTACTGATCCGATTTGCATACAATTTTCACAGACATATTTGTCTTCTTCTGACTCAACATTTGGTGACTAAAAATCCCCCCACCCCACCCCTCTAAGGGAACCAAAGAGGGGGTCAGATTTTGTATCAAACTTTTTTCTTTAATGGACTTACTTTGACATATTATTAACTGTTTTTTTCAACTTAACATCTGGTGTATACAATTTTTCGCCCCACCCCTCTTAGGGGACAAAAGAGGGGGTAAGAATTTGTATCAACTGATGAAGTAGAAATATTTTAAATGGCAAAACAACGTTTGCCGGGACAGCTAGTTCATGTATATAAAGCAATTACGGTACTTTTATATCCAATTATTGTTACTATTTTGTTTTGTTATTGTTAGAAGCCAGGTAATAATGTATATTTTTTCATTTATAAGTAATAAAATTTAAATAATCATTTTTATTGATGAAAAAACCCTAATTGCTTTATTTACATGAAAATTTCATGAATGCCTTTGATTGTTCATAAAAAAGTGAAAAATCAAAATTATTGAATTTTTCCACCGGATATCTCTTCTAAGCCCTTTTAAGATTAGCTCAAAAGAATAATAAAAATTTCTAGATTTCTTGTTTAGAAATAATCAGCGTTTTTATGTTAACATTAAAATGGTTACTATTAACAAATGAACAAAAGCATAACATTTAAACAAATTGTGATAATTTATTTTTGTTGACGGATTATTGTTTATTGATATGTCTACTTAGTACCCATTTTTTTTTATATTAATATTTAATCAGTAATATATATTTTTTAGTTCACGTGGCAGATTGCGGCAATTCACGCGAAACCCGAACTACGCGTTTTTACCGTTACTTTCGTCGCTCAATTAAAGTTATAAAGATTGTTGATAAGGTTCCAGGATCTAGGATTTTTTTAGGAAATTTCCTGCTCTTTAAGGATCTATTTTCAAATTTTGGTTATCTCAAATATTTTTCGAAATATAAAAAAAACTAAACCCTTCTTTTTATGTTTACTTAATTGTTTATAACTTTTGCATTTTTTTTCAGCCCCTCTTGGAATTTTGATAGAATGTTTTAGATGCCATTCCAAATCGAATGAGACCAAAATCATAATTTTCGGTGCGTTAGATCAGGTTTTGAGGAAAATGGCACTTGTTACTCAGACTATATTATTATTACAATAATATAATTTGCGCAAATCGTATACAATTATTGTTTTAAATTACATACAGTTCCATTTCCATACATAGTAATGTTGTTGACAAAAATAAGACTATCACATCAGCAGACTGTTTTTCAAAAATTTAAACTGTCTTCTATTTTAAAAATTAATCACAAATATTTGGGCACTTGGAAACAAAAAATCTAAAATGTTGCTTTGTTGATTGACTGAGCAGTTGTTTCTTTTCATGTAGCCATTCATCGGAACCATCACAACAGTCACATATACCATCATTTACTTTACTAGATGGTATCGAAAAGATTGAATGTTTCTTTTTTAGCTGTGTGTCACAGTAAAACACACCAGACGGGCATGCAGATGTACTCGGCTCATCCGTGCCATCTTCACAATCACAGAAATCATCATTCACCAGGTCAAAAGGTATATGTTGTTTTGAGGAAATGCATTTAAATTCATACTTAGAATTGGGACGATAATATTTAACGTGTGTGTAATAAACACCGCGTACTACTCCGTTGTCGTTTATAAATTTATCGTCCTCTGATTTTATGTGAATTAAATCGTTAATGCTGTTGTGATCCACGACTTGTATCACTTTGTTTGCTTTAGCCGCATCAGACGTTAAGGTAAGAAAAAAGTACAGCTGATAAATAATAAAACTTATAACCATACACAACGTTAATACGATAACGTTTTTCTTTTTCTTCATACCCATTGTCCTTTGTGAGGTTAGGTTACCATGTTATTTTAATTGCTTCGTTTGGAATGTAATAATATACATCCTAGTAAAATATTATGTACTTTTTTAAGCAAAATTCACAAAATATTGTAAAGAACGTCTTTTGAAGTCGCAAACAAAACGTTTTGACTTTTGACTTTTGCACTGCATTGTGGTGTACTTTTTTTTTTTCTTCTTTTTTGGCAACTTGACACAAAGGATGTGTATGTTGTGCCACAGACAAGGTAAAAAGGTAAGGAATATGGCGGGAAAACCATATTCCTCCTATTATAATTTTCATCATCGTTTTCATGTATCGTCAGGTCTAAAGTCTAGTCAAAGTCTAAGTAAAAGTCAATACAGTCACAGGAGTCAAGTCGGTTGATTCAGTAAAGTGGTAGACGCTTTACTGAAACTTTCGATGGAGTTTTGGAGGGAACACAAAATAGCACGTTTCTGGATATTACATCACTTTCCTACACTTGTGCATGAACACGAATATCTAATGGTTAATATTCTACCAATATTACACATTAAAAACCCAGCTAACACAATTTTAGGAAAATAATACAAAAACACAACAGCACTCTTTCACATGCCCGCCAAAACTCAGACTTGTCATTTATCAACCGCTGTCACCATACTACACCATACACCACACCATACATACACATACATGCAGAGCCTTATATCGGTGTATAAGCGTCAAAAGCGTATAATGTTATGTCCTACTTACTAGGACATAACAAAGGAGTCGTTCTGCATATTTCATGTAATAAAAGTGTTAATAAAGGTTTTTAGTGAACATTTTATGCTAGATATTGTTGAGTTTTGTGGTTCCGCTAAATAATAAACCATAATAATGGCCAAAAAATGCCTCAAACACGTGGATTTAGCATTAAATACGTAAGTTTTGAAAACGTTTTTTGGGCTTTTCGATCGGTATTTTTGTAAGCTAAAAAGATAATTTATAAGTTTAATAATCCCTTATTCGGGCTATATAAGGCATTAGTGCTAAAAATGTCACATTAATTAATAATTTGACTACAAAAATTGCATAGCTTTTTACGTGTGTTTACGGATTCACATTACTTGAATTATAGTTTATCGATATCATGAACTAAATGACTTTCTTTTCTGGATTATAATGTGCTTCAAAATGATCAACAAATAGAAATATTCAAGAAAATACACGCACACTACTTGTATGAAAATAAGCATAAAATGGCCACGCGATGACGGGCTAAGATTACATCTATACTATAATACTTTATCTATGAGATACTACGTATAGTCGGTATAGTACAGCTCGACAAGGCTTTAAATTATGGAGTGTAGATAGAGGAGAACTATCTCTGTATGTAAAAAGTGTCCGCGGAAATAAGTTAAATTAGGGTGAAACTGATTCACCCTAAGGTGGCGCTACAGTAGCAACAAGGTAAATTTTAAATCATTTAGCAACTTTTATTTCAGCTATTTTTAGGTTATATTTTTCAAAATATATTGGTATTAACCCAGTAATTCTAGTAATAATTTATATTCCAGTAATAATTTATATTTTGTCACCAACGGCTACATTCATTCCTACACTCCATAATTCATTCCATACCCTTTGCTGCAACTAGCGCCACTCTCGGAGGATTTTTCAACTGTTATTTACTGCGTACAGCTGGAGACTTTTTCAAATATCCCCCATATAAGATAGTTCTCTATCTACACTCCATACTTTAAATGAACGTGGCGAAAAAGGAACTAAAAGGGCCCATTCACTATCCTGCATTGCAGTCCTGCTGCAGTCCGCCGTGCAAGCCTGCAACACCATTCACTATCCTACATAAGCCGGCGGACTGCACGCAGGATAGTGAATGGTGTTGCAGGCCTGCACGGCGGACTGCAGCAGGACTGCAATGCAGGATAGTGAATGGACCGTTTAACGCTGCCATCATACAAAAACGTCATTTTTGACAGTTCTCCTTTACGACCGGTGCCACCGCCCACCACCCACGCTCATTTAAAGCTTTGTCGCACTGTAAAAAAAATCAAGTAAAAGTTTGGTATTTGACGTCCAGTATTTGACAAGTATTGGCCTTATTTGCCTATTTGACAAATATGACCAATACCAAATACACGTATCCGGTATCCGTACCTTTGTCGGTTTTTGACGCACATCAAAAGAGTCAAATAGGCAAGTACAGTCACAGCGTAGACAGAGTAAAAGTAGTAGTAGTACTGGGTTTCTTTTTCTAAGAGTCACAGTGCATGTCGGTCTCAAGACACGGTTCAGACTGTGTGATTGGTTGGCTGTCAAAATTTGGACCAATCACAGAGCCGCACCGCGTCTTGAGAGTTGAGAGTTGAGACCGGGTCGCAACTCGCATCTTATGTACTGACCAAAAATACGGGCCTTAATGCGGTAAGTGAATGGTGAAAGTGAAAACGCACGAAGCTTTGCCACCTCTAACGGCCGTTCCCAATATTCAATCCTGGTTTGACATACGACCGATCGCAGCTAACATTGAATTGACATAAAATATATGTCTTTATACTGCATTTACACATTCGCGTTCGCTATTCGCCTCGTCATCGACGAAATATTCGACGAAACATTCGTATACGAATGCTGTCGCGAACTACCGTTCACACATTCGTGGGGTGATTTTGACGTTCGCACACGAACATGGAGGACGTGTTCATATGATAGCGACGTTGAATGAAAAATATTATGAAATTTATGATAGCGATATTTTGGGTTCCAAATGAGCTCTTCCTTTTTGTAAAATTCTAGGAATTCTAAAATTCGCCCTTCACTCCATTTTTATTTTATAATAATAATAATACTAAATAGGTACTAATACTCAATTAATCTGTATTGAAAACCAAAATATATTTCCTTATTATAATAATAGCCCGCCAAACTGCATAGTAGTTTGTCGGCGGCGGGCTACGCGCTCATAAATACTAAGAAACTAATAAATTTAATATTATACTTTAACAACAAAATATAATCTTTTTGTATAAGTATATATATTATGTTATATCTTAAATTATGACTTAAGTTTACACAATGTTACACGTATAATATGTGGCATTAGTAAGAAAAGAATAACGACTGTAATAGCTAATAACATTGTACTAACATTATTATAACAATAACATGATAACATTATAATAAACAGTTATACACTGTACTAAAAAAATAGGCTAATTTTCAGTACAGTGCACTTAAGTCAAATATGTATGTTCAGCTTTGTACACGTCCTGTAGGGTCGGACGCTAGCTGTCAACTGAATGCAGGCGAATGTGTAAACAGTAAGTTCGTATTCGCTATTCGTGCCCTTTGATTCGCGTCCGAAAAACCGCTCTCAACGCGAATGCCACGAATCGCGAGGCGAAGTGCGAGGCGAATAGCGAGCGCCTGTTTACACATTCGTGTCCGTTATTCGCCTCGTGATTCGCCTCGCTATTCGTGCTGTTAGACGGTCAATTATAAACCTCTTTTTAAAAAAAAGGATTTTATTTAAACACACTTAGTTTAATTCACAATAAGAATTAGAAATGGATTTTGAAAATATAGCCAGGCAAATGCCGCGCGCGGATGTAGAAAGATGGACAGGAACTGAGGTCTCGGGCCGAATGCAGGGATTATATATCAAATGGAAAGAGTAGTGCTAGGCACTATTATATACTAACCTAGTATATAACAGCCCCCAGGGTTAGGAAGAAACTTATCCCTAAAGGGTTAAGTTTATGGAAGAGAAGAACGGATTTTAGGAAGCGGAATTTCATTCAGGGTTTCAAGTGGAATTTCGTTATGGGATTCTGGTTGGACATCGGGGAATTCTTGAGTCTTATTTATTTCGATTTTACGTTTATAGAAGTTTATTCGACATGTGCCTGACTTTACAAATCTACGATAAATTGCGATAAAAGTAAAAATTACAATGACACAAATTATTATAATAGTTGAATATGAATAATATTGCCCATATTGAACTATATGAGGTCTGTCAATTATTTCATTTAAATTTTTAACAATATCACGATTAATTTCTACATTCTTATAAATTTTCCTTAAGTCCAAATTAATATCAGATAGGTTTAGAATAGAGACAAATGGTTTCATCTTATTTAACATAACAGAATTACAACAGGTATCATTTAATAAACTAAATTTCATAACTATTGGTTGTATTTTGATTATTTGCGAATTAACAGGTATGAGTTTCAGATCCTTTTTAAAGGCGACACAATTTTCAGGTAAATTGAATATTCCTGTACCAAATAATACTATCTCTGATGTAACAGAGTCTTTGCAGTCTATTGATAATTTTGTAGCATCTGTGTTTACATATAAAAATTTGTTGTTTGACAGGCGATGAAAAATATCTACAAACCCAACAAAAAACTTTGTTTCGCAAATATTCGGCACATACTTTAACGGTTTTGTTATAATTTCTGATTCACAGGTGGGGGACGTTGAGCTAGAATAGACATCAACATCATTGCAGATATAATTCGAATAGTATACGGACTTACAACTATTTAAACTATCTAACTTACAATAAAAACTCCTATCTCTACTTAACGCTATATATTTAGTAGTCGGTACTATTGTGCTATAGGTTTTATTAGCCATTACAACAGGGTATGGAATATTTTGATACAAGTAATAATTCCTTAAGTTTACCAGAGGTATATTTAATACAAATACTAATTTGTTATTACTGTAGTAGGAAGCTATTTCGCATATGCTTAGCAGTGTATATATGTTTTCTATGGATAGGGTTACAGGGAGCTGATGATAGCTAGCCAAAAATCTATAATTTTGAACAAGTTCAGTAAATAATTGAGTCGGAGTTATTATAGAGGGATACAAAACATTCGATTTACTAAACATAATTGCGTTAATAATATCTTCTAATTTAAAAGGTAACGTTAACAAACTACTCTCTAAAGTATTTAATAATTGATTAAAATTAGACTTTATTACTAAGTTATTTGAAACAGCTGTTAAATTTTGTTGGCCGAGAGTCAGAGCCTGAATGGCCTTATTAATATGTTTTTCGTTGACGCTTATTTTATTTATAATTTCATTTAAAGATGACAGGGTTGAGGTGGTGACCAAAATATTTTGTTTTACCAATTGTGATAATTTAGATTGATCGCGTTCAATAATTTGAATAGCCGAATTATAACGGAAGGCGTCATCCTCGTCCAGAGTGCCGAACAAATGTTTGGATACTGTGCCAACTGCACCAAACCATGCAGATCTTTTAGATCTAATTTCTATTAAATGAGAAATTGAATCAAAGTCGCGAATGACATCATTCAGTCTGACTGACAACGGTCCCAGTAAGTTATGACATTCGATATCTGCATAGAGAGTACTTTGTTTACAGATTATCTCCAGGCTACCTATTACACCGTTCAAGTTCTTAATATTTGGTTGTATAAAAGATATATCTATTGGTATTAAGACATTAAGATGTCCATCTATTATTTTGAGTGATCCGATTGGATCAAAATATATTCCAGAAGTATTCATAGATGTATCGATGAATGCTTCTTGTGCAGAGCTTTCAAAACTGTAAAATAATAATAAAATACGTTAAATTTTAAAGTAATAAAATTGATACTGCAAGTATCACTAATCCTAAGCTAACCGTTATTTTAACTAAGAGTCGCCACGCCATGCTAACTTAACCTCATCATAGTGATGAGTGACGTGTCTTCTATTTATTAATAAAGTAAGGCTATTTCTACCATTAATCTTAATTATTCTATATGGGCCCTTCCAAATGGGTGAAAGGGCTTTACGCATACGGAGATGATTTTTCAAATAGACGTAATCACCTGCATGATAAATAACAGGTCGAGTGCGCGTGTCGTAATAAGTTTTAGAAGCAATTTTAGATCTATTTATACATTCAATAGCTTTGTCTCTAGTGGTTTTCAGGCGGTGCTGAAGCATCCTGATGTAGTCCGAGTAAGTAGCGTCTAGAGCGGGTTCATAGAGAGAGTTAGGAAGGATAGCTTTATGGCCGAAAAGTAATTCATAAGGAGTATAGTTAGTTGTTGAATGTGTGGCTGTGTTATAAGCCAGCATTGCTGTGTATACATATTTAGGCCAATTATCTTGGTTTTCACAAATATAGGATTTCAAATATTCTTTTAATGTCGAATGACTTCTCTCTAGAGCACCTTGTGTTTGTGGGTGATAGGGAGAAGACCACAGTTGCTTAATTTTAAGGAATTTGCAAGTTTCTTTAAACATGTCTGCCGTAAAATTAGTTCCTTGATCTGTTAGTATAGTTTTTGGAATACCGAATAATGAGATAAAATGTATTAAGCAGTCACTAGTCTCTTCAGCTGTAGTGCTCCGGATAGGATAAGCAATTGAATATTTAGTTAAATCATCTTGTAGGGTAAGTATATACTTGAGTTTAGCTGTACCGGATTCAGGGAGAGGACCAACAATGTCTAAAGACACTCTTTCAAAGGGAGCAGTGGAGGTTGAAGTTATCTGCATTGGAGCTCTATTTATTTTCCTAAGGGCTTTATTAGTCTGGCAAGAACTGCAATTTTTTACGTACTTTTCGATTTCGCTTCTCATATTTTTCCAATAGTATTGCTCACGGATCCTATTATACATTCTACTAGAGCCAAGATGTCCGGATATTGGTATATCGTGATTTTCGCGAAGAATTTTCGAGACTTCAGAAGGACTGGGGTAATAAATTTTATTTCTATAAATATTTATTTGTATTTTCGTGTTATGGAATAAATAAGCAAGCATTGTATAAATTTTAATATATGTATGTTTGTCGAAAGGATTCTTAAAATCTGTAATACTCACTTTGTCAATATGCTCGTCTCTTAGTATTAAATAATTTTTAAGGTTACATAGGGACACAAAGATGTCTTTATAAGAACATGTATCAAAGTGATGGACTTTGTAAAATAAGAAATAAAACGTTTTATTCATTAAATTGATTTCTTTATAGGTAAATAATTCTTTTTCTGAGTTTATGAATGTTTCAGAGTCTGTATAATTTGAAAGAATTTCTTCTACATATGGATTGGATTCATCAAGATCAAGTGATGTAGGTATTATCATTATTTTATGTTGACTTTTAATTATGCTATCATTATGTTCGACTATATCAGTATTATATTTCACAGATGACGGAGTTTTCAAGAATTCGGAGTAAGTATCAGCTAAAGAAGCATTATTTTCATTTATAATGTCATTTATTTCTGTTTCAGGTTCATGAGGTGCTGTCGGGGACCCAACCAACGTAGGAGGAGTTGTCAGGATATTGTCTTCGGGAGATATAGGTGGGACATTGTTTTGTCCGCTTGTGGTCGGTTGCGGTTCTAGTGATGGATATATATTAGGTAATGGTTCAATGGCTAAGGGATCAGAAGTCACGTCGAGATTCAAGTCGTCTATGTTTATAAGTTCGTCAGAGTGAAAAGACGTAGGTGATACTAAAAGATCCATCAGATCTTTATCTAGGTTATTAGGATCACTCTCAGTAGGATTAGGATATAGTGAATCAGTTTTTTCAGGTTGTACAGGATTTACAGCATATCTAGATAGTGCATCTGCAGCTGAATTAAGTTTTCCTTTTCGATATACAATATCATACTCATACTCTAAAAGTTGAAGACGCCAGCGTTGTAATTTACTACTTGGGTCGGTATGATTAAATAGCCATTTCAGTGGACGGTGGTCTGTGACGATGGTAAATTTCCGACCAAACAAGTATGGTCTGAAGGTCTTACAACCCCAGACAATGGCTAATAATTCCTTCTCTGTTGTGCTATAATTGATTTCACATTTATTTAGGGTTCTTGACGAGTAGGCTATTGGATGATCTTTACCGATAGGACCTTGGGATAGGATAGAGGATATCGCATAATTGGAAGCATCACAGGTAAGGATGAAGGGTTTTGTGAAATCAGGGTAGATAAGGACAGGTGCGGTCAAAATTTTGTTTTTTAAAGTTTCAAACGCTAATTGGTGTTCGTTGGTCCAATCAAAGGGAACATCTTTTTTAAGAAGTGACGTAAGGGGTTTAGAAGTTTTGGAGAAATCCGGGATAAAACGTCTGTAATAGGAAATGAGGCCAAGGAAAGATTTAATATCTTTTGTACATTTAGGAATAGGAAATTCTTGGACGGATTTAATTTTATTTTCATCTGGCTTAACACCATTTTCCGTTATATGGTGACCTAAATAACCAACTTCTTTTCTCAAAAACTCACATTTATCCGGTTGTAGTTTCAGATTAAAAGAACGAAGCCTGTCAAAAATAGAAGTTAAATTTTGGATGTGAGTTAGCAAATCTTTTGAATAAATAACAATGTCATCGAGGTAGACAAAACAGCGCTCTCCTTGGAGCCCAGTGAGGACATTATTCATGAGGCGTTGAAAGGTAGCAGGAGCATTTTTTAGGCCAAATGGCATCCTGGTGAATTCGAAATGGCCTTGTGGGACACTGAATGCAGTTTTACATGCATCGTTTGGTGACATATTAATTTGGTGGAACCCAGATGCTAGATCGAGAGTAGAGAAATATTTAGAACTACCTAACTGGTCCAGTATTTCAACTATGTTAGGAATGGGATAAGTTTCGCCAATTGTTATGTCATTAAGGCGACGGTAATCGATTACGATTCTCCACTTTTTCTGTCCGGAAGCGTCAGTTTTCTTCGGAACAATCCATATTGGAGAGGACCATGGCGATAAGGAAGGTTGGATAATTTTTTGGTCAAGCATTTTTTTGATTTGGGAATTGACTTCTTGCTTATGGATTTCAGGGAATCTGTAGGATTTTACATTTATTGGTTGGTCTGAGGAAGTACGTATCTCGTGTTGGATTGCGTCAGTAGAAGTAAGTGTATCATTCGGCAAATGGAAAATATCGGAATATTTGGAGCATGTTTCATAAAGGGCGTTGCATTCTTCGTCATTTAAATGTGAGACTCGGAGTAATTTTAAAACTTCATTAGTTCTATTTAAACATTGTGTATTTGAATGATTAATTTGGTAGCATGCATGATCGATTGGGTGTAGAATAAGTCGAAGGTCTGAATTGATTGAAACTGATTCCTCTGAGGTATTGAGTATTGTTAAATTAACCCGATTATTATTTTTTACTCTAACTACGCAATTAGCAACAAATAAATGTTCACTCAAATGCTGGTCTAGGACTAGGCCTTCTTTTAATTCTGGATTTCTCACAGTACACTCTAAAGTGGTTTCAGATCTAGGAGGAATTTCATAAACAGGTTCTGAGAATTTTAGTTTTATTTTATTGTTACTAAGATTTAATATTTGTCTATTGTAATCTATGAAACATTGATATTTGCTGAACAGATCATTTCCGATTATACCGTCATAATGAAGATTGATTTTTGTTTTCTACAACATGAAATGTAAAGGGTATTGATTCCCTGCCAAATATCAGATTCATGTCTAGGCTACCTAAGGTAGGAACAGGATCATCAGTGATATCAATACCTTTGAGACTAATATTATTATTTTTTAATTTTAATTTAGATAATGATTCAATAGCAGATTTCCGGAGGAGACAAATTGAAGATCCCGTGTCGACAAGAAAGGAAAGTGGTTTATTGGAAACAGAGGTTTGCAACAATATATGAGGTAAGGATATTTTGCTAGGTGAACATTGTATTTCATATACTTCACGAATTTTTTCTTTTTCAGGATTCGATGATTTGGATGACTGTACACTTGCTTGGGGCTGGTTACCCTTGTGGTCCTTGGATTTGGAAGAATGGACACTTGTTTGGGGCTGGTTACCCTTGTGGTCCTTGGATTTGGAAGAATGGACACTTGCTTGGGGCTGGTTACCCGTGTGGTCCTTAGATTTAGAAGAATGGACACTTGCTTGGGGCTGGTTACCCGTGTGGTCCTTAGATTTAGAAGAATGGACACTTGCTTGGGGCTGGTTACCCGTGTGGTCCTTGGATTTGGAAGAATGGACACTTGCTTGGGGCTGGTTACCCGTGTGGTCCTTGGATTTGGAAGAATGGACACTTGCTTGGGGCTGGTTACCCGTGTGGTCCTTAGATTTAGAAGAATGGACACTTGCTTGGGGCTGGTTACCCGTGTGGTCCTTGGATTTGGAAGCGGTGTCATTAGTGGATATTGATATTGTTGGTTGATGGTTGGGTCTCACGAGACACCTTCGTGAGCCCACTATTCGTTTAAAGTATCATTTTCATTATAATTATTTGGAGCATCAAAGCTAGTGGATGGTTGAGACTCGTCATAGTATGCATTGTCATTTTCGACGCAGTTAATACGCGCGGGCCTTGGCTTAAAAGGTTCCTGGTTTGGTCTTTGTGGAGATTGGAAAGTATTAGTTTTAAATCTGTTATTATTAAACTCACGCTTCCTACACTGTTCAATAGTGTGTCCTTGGGTTTTGCAATACCTACAAAATAGACCGTGTACATTTTGCTCGTTAAATCTTGGCATTTGAGGCCTAGAAAATTGGTTAGGATAAGAAGGTTTTTGGACATAACGATTAGAGGGAGGTTGACGCTGAGACAAAGATGATGAATGTGGATTTCGCTTATTAAATAAATTTATAATTGCTTCTTCGGATAATGCTTCGTTAATAGCTTGATTTAGGTTAGTGGGACTTTTACTGCGAACTAGGTTAGAAACTTCAGGCTTAAGGCCGATCAAGAATGTGTGCAAAGCTAGGTCTTCCATCGCACTTATTCGACCTTGTAGCTCGTTTTTCTTTTTATTTGATAGGTTAATTTCAGTTAACAATTTTGACAAGCATGTTTCTACGCGTAACGCGAATTTATTGACTGGCTCACTATTTAATTGCCGACATTCTTGTAAGTCAGTCAATAGATGAGCGTAATGTTTTCGCTCTCCAAATTGCTTATTTAGGAAAACACTTAATTGCTCCCATGACTCGAACTCTTTAATGGAGCATGTAGACTCCGCTTTTCCTTCAAGTTGTGATAGTATGAATTTAAATAATACGTGTTTTTGGTCCTCTGTGGCCAATTTTATGGCATTGTCACAGTTAGATATGAATGAGTTTAACTTTTCTCTTGACCCATCGAAGGGTTTTATGAATTTGAATAGGATACTAATGTCTAGGTCTATTTTAGAAATTTGGATCTGTGTTTGAGACCTCGTTTTGGGTTGGGTCAATGGTTGCGACGGTTGTTGTGTTTGCTGTGATTGTTGCGGTTGGGGTGAAGACATTTTAAGCAAATATTAAATAAAATTTTAAATGAATATTCCGGTGTGATAGGCAGCCACGGTGCAGCGAAATATACAATGCGTTTATCAGCTAGTTCTTAGAATTGTCTTTAAACGAAAACAACTGCACTCGTAGAGCCCGAAGGATAGTTATTATTTTTCTAACACTCACAGTTGGCAGGACACAATGATGAAAATTGTAGAATACAGGAACATCACGAGCACGGAGCAGCACAAATAATGCTATTGACAGTAGAATAAACACCAACACTTTTCTTTTCCTTTACTTTTTGGAACACTTTCACTTTTGACTTGATTTTTTTTCACTCAATTTTCAGGATTTTAGAATTCTTTTTACACACACGATTCACGTAAACAGGTTAGGAAGACGGAAGGAGACGTTTTCCACGGATACCCAGTCGGTATCCCACCGCTGCCACCAATGTTAGACGGTCAATTATAAACCTCTTTTTAAAAAAAAGGATTTTATTTAAACACACTTAGTTTAATTCACAATAAGAATTAGAAATGGATTTTGAAAATATAGCCAGGCAAATGCCGCGCGCGGATGTAGAAAGATGGACAGGAACTGAGGTCTCGGGCCGAATGCAGGTATTATATATCAAATGGAAAGAGTAGTGCTAGGCACTATTATATACTAACCTAGTATATAACAGTGCGAATATATAAATGCGGTATAATGTCTAATGAGGAGCAAAACTGACTTTTTATCCCGATAGGCGTCGCATCGTCGACTGACCGTAATTTGACATTAGAGCTGTCAAATCCCATACATTTTTTGTAAACAAGAGTATTATTTATCAATTTTCGTAAAAATGCCTCAATGTTGTGCTTTGAGTTTTAAAAAACGGAGAGTTCGTATATTTCCCAAAGAACCAAAGTGAAAAAAAAGTGGGAAAATGCCTTGGGAATAAAGAATTTCAAAGAAAGAATATGGCACGCATATGTTTACTTCATTTCACAGAAGATAATTATTTTGAAAGATGTAAATACACAGGTAAGTCGTGAATTATGCTGTCTAGCCTGAGCCAAACTTATTATTTCCTAGACATGCCTCTTAAAAACAAACCAATTACAAATTCTAACATATATTTTCAGATGCTGAGATGCAAGAAACATTTTTAAGAAATACATACAGAGCTTCTGTTGTCTTACTGTTTATTAGCATAATTATGTGTAAAATCGAGTACAACAAGATATGTTTTTCAATCCACTTTTATTTCACATTCCACAATTCCACAATATAATTTATAATTATACTCAAGCACTTCAATCAATTTTCCAGCATAGTTTCCACTAGCCAAGAGATCTGAACGAAGAGTCCCGTTTGAATGCGATGTCGACTTTATATAGAGTTGGTAGGGATGACAAGTCCCGCCTACAAGTCTGGTTTTATGAATCACACCAGATGGTGTGGTTGCTATTATGATTGTTACAGTCGGCCATCCGATTCAAACGAGTCCTCTCCTTTACAATAGTCTTAAAAATAAAGAAATTAAACCTCACAAAAATTATTGCAAAAGTAATCAATTCGTAATTTTTACACATTCATAAATCATCAATATAGACACCAATTTTATACTACAATATACTAAAATACATCTAAGAAATACAACTATAAATTATAAGTTATAATTTAATTACAATGAGTTAAAATAACATGTAAATAAATAGTAAACAATCAGCGAGTTGAGAATAAATAATTACATTCATTTGATTGAGTTGTGATTTACAATAATTAAATTAACATATTTTTATTCGAAATAATCTCTCACCAGTCTTTAACAAATTAATTACTTTTCATCTGAGGAATCATTACTAGAGGAATCACTTTCAGGACTATTATCGAAACTAAGCCAAGGGAATATTTTATCTATAGAGACTATTCCTTCGTAACGTTTACCATTTTTCTTAGTTAAAGGCGTGTCTTCAATAACAAATCGGTCATTAGGCAACAGCTTTTTAATCCTAAAGGGACCTTGACATTTGGGTTCGAGTTTCTTAGATTGCCCAGGATTACCTACTATAGTTCTTATTACTCTAACGAGATCACCTTCTTTGTATTGAGTACTTTTCTTTCTATTTTTATCATATCTTTCTTTATTACGCTTTTGATTTTCTTTAATAAATTCCCCAGCTTGATCCCTAATATCTTTTAAATTAACATCAACTGAACTATTTACTACGTCTTCTACAACTTCATTTAATACGCCTTGTGATGCACTGTTAATTTGTTCGCCAAATAATAATTCTGATGGTGATTTCTTTGTGATGTCATGCACAGCAGAGCTTATACCTATTTGAATGTCCTGAACAAATTCATCCCATCTATCAGGACTTTTTCCATGAGACATTGTGCTAAGTGACGCGAGAATCGTTCGATTGTAACGTTCTACCTGTCCATTAGCTCGTGGTGTAGCTACCGAGTTTAATATATGTTTAATCCCCGATTTTTGCAGAAATGACTTAAATTTCTTACTTGTAAAACTAGTTCCTCGATCTGTTATCAAGCGAGTAGGGGTACCGAAATAGCTAAAGAAGGTCTTAAATACTTTAATAGTCGCTTTAGTTTTAGTGCTACGTACTGGGGTTAGGTTTATATACTTAGTAAAGGAATCAACGATCACCAGCAAATAAGTGTTTCTATGTTTACTGCGCACAAAAGGGCCTAAATGGTCAGCATGTACCGTATGAAACGGGACTTCTATTTTAGGGATTGGATGAAGTTCCCCTTCTTTCGCTCCAGATGGGAGCTTATGATGCGCACATTCTAGGCATGCAGACACATATTTCTTGGTGAATCATCGCATTTTTGGGAACCAGTAGTAAGCACGAAGGCGCTGTAGCGTCTTTTCGAATCCAAAATGCCCTACGTCATCATGATTAGCTTTAAGTAATGTCCAACGAACACCTCTTGGGACAACCCATCGTATTGTTTTGTCATCTATAACACGAAAAACTTTATTATTCTTTATTTTATATTCCTTATATATTTTAGCAATTTTCCTAGTGGAGGGATCTTCTAAAACTTCTTTTATTAGTCTAATTTCAGAATCCCCGGATTGAACTGTTGCAATCCAATCTTCTGTATTAATCGACAAAATGTCTAATGTGTGTGGTTGTTCTACGTCTGAGGGTATTGGGTTTCTACTGAGGGCGTCTACATGAGCCATTCTTTCGCCAGGTCGGTATTCAATTTCACAATCGTATTCCAAAAATTGTATCCACCATCGGGAAATGCGAGGTACTAAATCGCGCTTAGTGAAAGTAGAGCGTGAGGCGTTACAGTCTGTAACAATTGTGAACTTAATACCGACCAGATACACCCTAAATTTGCTCAAAGAACTAACTACAGCTAAGGTCTCTAGTTCAAAGGAGTGCAACTTTTGCTCGTCAATCGTAGTCTGTCTGCTATAATATGCCACTACTCTCCAAGGATCTGAACCTAATCGTTGCATTAATATACCTGCTACTCCAGCCTTACTCGCGTCTGTGTGTAATTGTGTTTCGGCCTTATGATTATACAAGGTAAGAATTGGTCTTTCTGTCAATTTATTTTTTAAGGTCTCAAAAGCGTCTTGTTGCGCAGATGTCCATTTCCAACCGGCATCCTTCTTTAAAAGACTTGTCAAAGGTCGAGCTATAATCGCAAAATCTTTGACAAATCTTCTAAAGAACCTAGCCAAACCTAAGAATCTTCTAACATCATGTTGATTATTTGGAGATGGGAATTTGGATACAGCCTGTATTTTTTGAAACCCCGGTTTGATACCATTTTTATCAATTTCGTATCCTAAAAATTCTATATGATTTTGGAAAAAGTTACACTTGCTCATTTTAAGTGTCAAGCCACTTTTTTGTAGCAATGTTAGTACTTCTTCTGAGCGAGCTAGACCTTCCTCAAAAGAATCTGCTGGAATTAGTACATCATCCATGTATATAACTACATATTTAGCGCTAGACAGTACTTTATGCATGAGACGTTGGAATACTGCAGGCGCATTTGCCAAACCGAAGGGCATACGAACATATTCGTATTGCCCATCGGGTGTGACAAATGCGGTCTTTTCAATTGACTCTTCTGCAATCGGGATTTGATGATAACTGGATGCCAAATCTAGTGTTGTGAAAATCATCTGTCCTGATAACTGATCTAGTAAGTCCTCTATTCGGGGAAGAGGGTAATGATCCCTTTTAGTTTTCCGATTAAGAGCGCGATAGTCCACACATAGACGCTTTTCACCGGACTTTTTATTTACCAAAACAATTGGACTTGCATATGGCGAACTTGACTCGCGAACTATCCCGCTCTCAACCAAGTCATTCACCATTTCTTTTACTTGTTCCCTTTCTGAATGTGACATTCTATAAGGCCGATATACTACTGGTTCAGTGTCCTTAAGCTGAATCACCATTTCAGCTTCTGTAGTGTAGCCTAAATCATGAACACCAGTAGAGAAGCAACTTTTGAACTTTTCCAAAACGATATTCAACATTTTCTTTTCATCATTAGTCAAAAATTCTCCGCATGAAATTTTTTAATCGTCAGTAACCGTTTGAATGTCTGTGGTTATTGTGAAAATTTGTTTTGTTTCACCTAAATACCTAGCTCGTGTGATTAATGCGTTTTCCAAAAAAATAAGAGGTTGTGTACCCAAGTTCTGTACTAACAACAAACACGAACCCGAACGAATCTCGTATTCTCCTGGTAACAAGTAATATTCCCTTCCTAAGCATCCCCTTACCGAGCCACCGACATATACGTTACCACTAATATCATCATCTGTATAAACTCCGATTGTTTTCATTTCTCCGACACCTATTTTAAATTCACTTTGACACTTTAATTCTTTTCTACTATCGAAGTTTACTTTTTCGAATTGCAAGTCTGTAGCTGTTTTCACAATACGTATACTCGGACGCTCGGTAAAGGTATGTCCTAAAAGAACTGGGCTATTTATTAAATGATCATCTACAACTAAAGAATCTACATCTTTCTCAATTACACCTTGAACCTCGATCATCAATTTTAGTCTTCCTAATGGTAAGTAAGGTACATTTCCTAGACCACGTAATAATGGACTGTCAACAGTTAGCCAAGATAGACCCAACTTTATCGCATCCGATTTACGTATTAACGTGGCTTCACTACCTAAATCTACTTGGCAGGCTGTTGGCTGTCCATTTATCTTGACTATTATTTTATATTTATGAGAAGAACTATCTAATATTTTATCGTTGTGACACAAACTAACGAGTTCAGAATTCATTGGATTTGTTTCACTTATATTAACTTTTAAAACATTTTTATTCTTTTCAGATTCAGGCTTCATTAATCTTTTCTTTGGACAATCTGGAAGAGCATGACCAATCAAACGACAATAAGAACACTGGACAATAGGCTTTGGACATTTAGAGCAAGGATGGCCTTTCTCTTTGCAGTTGAAACAAATTACAGAATCCGACTGCTGACTTTGATTTGGTTTAACAGAGAAATCGTTATGTTTATTTGCCAATCGAGTTTGAAATAAATTATTACTATCAAATCTCTTTTCTTTCTTGTTGTCTACACTATTGTCTTTCATTTGAAATTTAAAAGTTTTAAAGAAATTTAATACTTGTTCTGGTTTGACAAAATTCGCAGCTTGAGCCCCTACCCTTACACCTTTATCATCAATACCGTGAACCAAACAGTCTATTGCTTCCTTACCGAAAATTTTGCAGCGATTCAGTAAATTAATTTTACAATAATAATATAATTCAAGTGAATCTCCAAATCAAGCTCTTTTAGCGAGCATCTCCGTCAATAACTCTGCATAATTTTCGGTATCCGGAAAGGATTCCTTTAACAAAATCTTCCACTCATACCATGATCTCTTAAGAGAAGGTAATCCTTGATACCAAAGCTTAGCGTGACCACTTAACTTTGGCAAGGCATAATGAATGGTCTGGCGGTCATCCCACCCATATATATCGGCACATTCATCAACCTTACCAAGCCAAGTAGTACTCGGTTGTTCTCTACACATTGGATCAAATTCTGGCAAGACATTATTTAGATTAGGAAAACTAGTGCGCTCATTACAATTCATATTTTTAATTACGTCTAAAAAGTCTTTAAAGAATGAAGATGTTGACTCACCAGGCCAGCAGCTGTTTCGTTTAGAATTCCTCCTGTCTTCAACAGCCCTATACGTTTTCCGTCTAGGACTCAGAAACATGTCCTTATCGGGGCTCCGACTCTTGTCCCTTCCAAGGCTCTGGCTTTGGCCCCTCTCAATGCTCCTGTATCTTCTAGGGGTCCTGTTTCTTCCAAAGCTGCTGTCCCATCCAGGGCTCCTGTCCCTTCCAGGGCTCCTGTCCCTTCCAGGGCTCCTGTCCCTTCCAGGGCTCCTGTCCCTTAGAGGGCTCCTGTCCCTTAGAGGGCTCCTGTCCCTTAGAGGGCTCCTGTCCCTCAGAGAGCTCCTGTCCCTTAGAGGGCTCCGGTCCCTTAGAGGGCTCCTGTCCCTTAGAGGGCTCCTGTACTTACTACGTCGATAAGGATTTTCACGAGTCCTGTCTCGTTCAGAACTCATACGATCAATGCTTCGATAGTGATCACGGTATCGTCGCCTCCAGTCACGCAGCTCCGATTCTTGTAACTCACGCTCTCGGCGTTCATTATTCAATTGTTTTTCTAAATTACACATTCGCTGTCTATAAATTAGTAATTCTCGCAGTCTTTCACTGGATAAACTGCGACTACGTGTGCGGCGTTTCCTTGTCCGATCAACACTTCTCGATCGGGTACGACCTCTATTAGCTATGGGCAATCTTTGCAAAATTGGACTTTTGGATCCAATTGAATGTTCCTGACTTTTATCCGTATCCATTTTGAATATTATTTCTGAAACTCAAATTATTATATTATTATAATTATAATGTTTACAACAATACAGCGTAATAGTTGTCAAAAGGGAGAAACATAAATTAGACACTATTAGTCGAATCGAATCAAATATAATAAACATAATTCTTTTATCACTTTATATGATACCTGTCGTTTTTTTTCTTTTTACATGATATATAAAATAATATAATAAAATGTACTACTTTTATTGATAATGATTTCGAATTTATCAAACTCAAAATAAATATTAATTAATATTTAAGTCATAACAATAATTTTAATACTCAAAGTTGCATTCAAAAGATAATTTTTTGAAATCCAAAATTTATTGTTATTAATAGTTTTAATTGATTCCAATAATATTATGATCAAAATAAATAAAAGAAAAAAATAATAAATAAATAAAATCAAATAAATATAAAATTCTCAATAATAATTCAATTTTTCTTTTTAAGATATAAATTAAAAACCATAGATCAGTTATAGCAATTCGATTGCAATATAAAAATAATAATTTTCAATTGTGGGTGTAGTACGATAACAGTAAGGTAAACTATTTTTATAATAATTTAAATTAATCGTTAGCAGTGCTGTAAATATAGTATCTAAAATATTACAATTTATTTTAATCGTTAACCAGAAGTAATAAATAAAATAATTAAAAATATATTATCCTATTATTATCTCTATATATGTAATAATATTAAAATAACTATTACTTTATTTTGATGTATATATATAAAAAAAATCACCATATTTAGATATGATCATTAATAATATTTATTACAAAGGTTCAAAACAAACACTGTATATCATTTCATGCAAAAATCTAAGAGTATGCGTTAACAATTTAATAAAAAGAGAAGAGAGAAGAAAGAGAAAAAAATATATACGTTACGTACCTTGTTATCGTATGCCACTTCTGATATGTAAAATCGAGTAAAACAAGATATGTTTTTCAATCCACTTTTATTTCACATTCCACAATTCCACAATATAATTTATAATTATACTCAAGCACTTCAATCAATTTTCCAGCATAGTTTCCACTAGCCAAGAGATCTGAACGAAGAGTCCCGTTTGAATGCGATGTCGACTTTATATAGAGTTGGTAGGGATGACAAGTCCCGCCTACAAGTCTGGTTTTATGAATCACACCAGATGGTGTGGTTGCTATTATGATTGTTATTGTTACATATGCAAGATCTATAAGTGATTGTCAAACAATGGGAATAGGCTATCTTATGACCAAGTGTCAAAGCAAATTCAAGACATGTTTGCTAATAGAAAAGTTACTGTAAGGATTCCGCAGCTTGTTGCACCACAGTTGCAGCAAGTACTAAAATGTGTTCATACTGAAAGGATTATAGGATTAACCAATAGCAAGTAAACAGCATATTTTTTGTTTCATTTGTTGTAACTTTAGAGAATGTATTATGAAAAATAAATAAAATCTGATATCAATGATTGTTTGGTTTTATTACATTTCAATAATTTTTATACAATTATTTATCAAAAACTGCAGCTGGTTCAAGATGGTGGATGTAAACCGTGAAAGACTATGACACATACATGTTTGCACTTAGCAGATGCACCACTTCCTGCAGCGCATTCACAATAGCATTCCTCTACACGTCTACACCTCCTTCTTGAGAGACTTTAGTGTCTACTAAATACATCACTTTTGCAAGTTTTGCACATTCCTCTTAAGAATGTATAGTGTCCCATGAGTAAGGGGCGGTCAAAAGATGTCTAGATTTGTATAAAAGTTGGCCTTTGGTTCCGTGTTCAATATGTAAAAAGATGGAATAATATCTAAATATTTCACGTTTATCTGTGATAGTAAACAAATGTTAATAATGTATATACACATACCTTTACAGATATTCTATTATTTCCTGCTCGCTGATGCTTGGAACAGGTTAATCGGCGTTCATGTCTCTGAATGTATTAGGGTGTGGATAGATAAGAGAATTGTCCTTTTGATCGCCCAAAGCACCGTCAAAGTTTTGGTTCCGATACGCCTCCAATCTTGAAACAAAAACTCCTTATGAGAATAACATATTTAAACAAATTGTGAATAGGACCAATTTAAACAAAAACGATCCAAACCACAAAAACATCATTCCGAGATAATTGAAGTTTAAGTTTAATTTGGAATTTAACTGTATTTTAAAGCAAAATGATGATTTTTTTAATTTGATGTAATTGTATGTTCACTAATCTAATAAACCATTACTTACGTAGTGAAAAAATAGTTACAGTTTATTAGATATTCAAGACAACTTGTTCTTGGATCATTATTGCAATATACATTTTATATGGACAAAGCTGTACAGGTTGCTAAAATAAAATCGCAAAAACGTTCCAAACTCTTTTACTCAAAAATGTTTATTAAATTTATCAAAATCTTTATTAAATTATTAAAAAACTAAACTACCCTAATCCTCCTCTCTCATTCATAGATCACGACTCACGACTCATCCAGTTTGTAAACATTGTTTGGTAATGACTCATTGCCTAATTATCTCTATACTTGGAAAATGATGATTTCGTCTATACAAAAAATAATTCATTTTTTTCTCTGTAGATAAAGCATATTTGAAAAAAACAACATCTATAAAAGGACGATTCCATTATCGCGGGTGCAACAGTTTGACACACTTAAAGCTTCCTACAGGCAAAATGAAGCATATTTATTAATTAAATATCCCTTGGAGGGATACATTTTAACTAGTTTAACAATGATTTGTAAATGAAAACCTTCATCAAATTTATGAAGGGCCACAAAACAGGCCGAAGTGCCATCGCGGGTGCAACCAATTTTACCCTCCATTAAGAACTGTGATGAGTTCATATGTGAATACTGGTCATTGCGAAACTTTTACAAAATAACTTGCCTATATTTAAAACTAGCTGTCCCGGCAAACGTTGTTTTGCCATTTAAAGTATTTCTACTTCATCAGTTGATACAAAATCTTACCCCCTCTTTTGTCTCCTAAGAGGGGTAGGGGGAAAAAATTTATACACCAGATGTTAAGTTGGAAAAAACAGTTAATAATATGAAGTAAGTCCATTAAAGACAAAAGTTTGATACAAAATCTGACCCACTCTTTGCTCCCCTTAGAGGGGTAGGGGAGGTGATTTTTATACACCAGATTTTGAGTTGGAAGAAGACAAAAATATCTGCGAAAACCGTATGCAAATCGGATCAGTAGTTTTCGTGTTAAAGCAAAAGTCTTATATAAAATCTGACCCCCTCTTTCGTCCCTTTAGAGGGGTGGGGGGATATTTTTTTGTAGACCAGATGTTAAGTTGGAAGAAGACAAATATATCTGCGAAAACCGCATTCAAATCGGATCAGTGGTTTTCGTGTGATAGTGGAACAAACATACAGACAGACAGACAGACAAAAAAACTAACCACATTTCTGGCTTCTATAGCGATGTAGTAACACCCCCCGCTTATTATTTTTTGAATATCTTTAATGTACAGAATTTTCATTTCTACAGTTTTATTATATGTATAGATAGCATAAAACAAAGAAACTATGTAACTAGATAAAAGTAATTATAGTAATAAGTACTAGAAATTATTAACCATTTTACGATCCCGGGTGCAACATCAAAATTCTCAAATCTTTTAAAGGTGAATTAAATCGTAATTCTCTAACACATTTTAAAATTTTCGATATGGTATAAATAATTATACTAGTAAGTTTGTAATAAAACTGCACCAAATTGTAGTTTTATTTTTATTTTCAGTTGTTTATTGGCCTGACAAAATTAATCGTCTAAATCACTAATTACGATTGAATAGTGTAATTTATACAAAAGATTTAGACGTATTGCTGTATAACTATACTACAACTAAACATTAATTTGAAATATATGCTATTTTAATTAAAAAATTGCTTAAAAACGCTCTAAATTATTCGAATTCCATTTTTTACCGATAAAAGTTGTTTTATTAGTAAATACACAACTTCTTACATATATTCGAATAGAAAAATTTAACTAATACCACATTTTAAAAAATCTCGTTAAGGGCCGTCTGTAGCTGTCCAAAAGTTACTTGTAATTGCATCAGATGCTACAAAAAAAATCAGCTTCATCCACTGACCAAAAAAAAATATATAAAGTGCCTGTAGCTCTAAAAGGCGCAAAAATCGCAGTTGAGTGTGTATGACAGAAATGTACGACAAGAGTCCCTCTATAAGCTGTGCTATGATTTATTTTGAATACGTTTGAATCTTGGAAGAAAATGACAATATTATGATTTCGTCCATACAAAAAAAAATGTTATCTCTGTAGATACGGCATATTTGAAAAAAAACGACATGTATAAAAGTGACTTGTAATTGCATCAGCTGTCTACAAAAAAAAATATCAGCCTGATGCGTTGACCTTCGATCCGAAAATTCTTAATGTCCCATTTATTTTACTTTGGGACCAGTGTGCGACACCTGCGGTAGCGACGCGACTGACGCGAGGGTGGGTAGTACCAACTACCAAGAAATATTTTAGGTACCTACATACTCACAATTAGACATGTTTTCAATGTACCTAGGCAGTTTCGTCATGTTCGTCGTTTGATTTGTCATTTAATAAGTAATTAATTATCAAGTATTTTTACGTAGTAGATCCTTTTTGATTCGTTAATTTAATAGTTCCTACCTACTTAAGACTTGTATGTTGTTATTAATTATTTACTTACATTAAAATTAGTTGTTTTATTTCATTTTAAATATGCAAAAATGATTCAAGTGCTGAGATTCGGATCGGTAATATATAAATCAAGAAATTTTGTTGCAAAGCTATATTGCAAAAATGATCCACGTGTTGTGGATCATTATTTAGAAAGGAAAAAAATTAAATTCACTGCACTTAATTTTACAAGAACGATCCACACCTCATGAATCGTTATTGCAATGATGTAAAAAAAAACGTAACTGTTCCAGACAGCTTGGATCATTACAGCAAAATACAAATTTGTATATGCTAGGGCAACCAAGAAATTGCTAAAATGTTTCAAATGACATGGAACACTTTTGCATTTCAAAAAGAGTCTTTGACATGACTACTGTGGGTTGGATTACTGCGTTTTTCGCTCATTTGTCAATATAGAGTAATGAGTCTTTGATATGTTAAAATATACCTTATTTGGAGTACATACGTGTCAAAATCTTAAAAATGAGGAGGTTGTGGTTTGGATCGTTTTTGCTTAAATTGGTCCATTATAGAGATGGGCGATGGGTAAATACCCAATATACCCACCTGGGTATTTACCGGGTACATTGGGTATTTACCGGGTAGATTGGGTAAATACCCAAAAATGGTGGGTATTTATAATTCAGCGTGCGTTTTTACATTTTTTTTTTGGTAAATCCTTAGTAAAACCTCCATTAAATAATGCTAATTTAGTCACTAGCCCGTAACTGTTTGAATAAGCTCTTAAAGTCTAAAACTAATGTATGTTTGCAATACAAAACCATGATTTTCATGAATTTCGGCGCGCATGTCAAAGAGTGACGCTATGTTTTTGTACCTTTTTCCTAAATTTTGGCTTTGTATCTGTGAAATTAATATTATTTAAAGTAAACTACCTTTTTATAGTGATAAAGTTATCATTTAATACTTTTGGGGATTGAATCAAAATAAATCGTCTTAGTGGACGCCTTCATGGTTATGGGAAACACGCGTGCTAAATTTCATGTTTTTTTCTTGAAAACATTAATCCCTTCTTTAGGCTGAACTTTGAAAAATTCTAATAAACGTACGTACTTGTCATTCGATTTTTGTTAGTAGACACTTAATACGAAATATTGTTGTGTAATTGTGTCTAAGAAATTATAAAGTTCCACTTACTAACCTTGAGCCTCTACAATTCCAAACTCACGGGGGTATAAAATCCCTTTGAGGTTAGAATTTTGTAAAATACAATTATATAGTGGATGCCTAGTTCAATAGAGGAGCACGTGTGCAAAATCTTATGTCTCTTAAATAGCCAGTACACAATGGCACGATGACCCACTGCAGGCCACGCCATTGCGCGGCACGCCTGAAAATCGTCCGCCATCATACACCTTTACCACGTTTACACAATGGCAATGGCTTGTAGTGGGCCAGCATGGTCCATTGTGAAGAAGCACCTTTAAAGTTTTGACACCTATTCATGTAAAATGGCGTCAAACACTTCGAGCGAAGTCTAGAGGCTGAGGCCAAGTTAGTTTCAAAAGTCCTTGATATTCTTAACAGAGCGAAACAGTATTTCAGTCCGATCCGATGCCTACAACTCTTCAAGGCCTCACAATCCTCACATGGAATACTGTTTTCATATCTGGGTACTACTCCCTTTGGATCGTATCCAATGAAGGGCCGCTCAAATTGTTTCCACTCTTTACATGCGTTTAATAAAAAAATTTACACTTCCAAGAAATTAATTTTTGAAAGTCTGATATATAACGGTATAATATAATATTATTTATTTTTTACTACTAGTCGTGTACGTACACGACAAAAAAACGAGGAATACGGCTTTAGCTAAGATTTCCTTTGGCAGGATTGATCTTTATATCCCTAAGATGGGTTTACGAAGTGGAGCCACCTGAATATTTTAGGGTTTTTTTAGCTTTAACAAAGTCTGAGGTCAATAACTGCGTGGGATTTAGGTATATAGTCGAGTTAGGTATTATTTTCGATTGAGTCGAATGTTTAAATGCCAGTTCTGGAATAATACTTAGATAAAAGATAGTAAAAGTAAAATAAAATTAAAAATTTAGAATATGATTTTCCTCTGTATCTTTGCTCTTATTAGTCTTAGCGTGATAAAATATAGCTTGTAGCCTTTTCGATAAATAGGCTATCAAACACTGAAAGATTTTTTCTAATCGGACCAGTAGTTCTTGAGATTAGCGCGTTCAAACGAACAAACTAACAAACTCTTCAGCTTTATTTTCACATTTTCCTCTGTATCTTTGCTCTTATTGGTCTTAGCATGATAAAATATAGCCTGTAGCCTTCCTCAATAAATAGGCTATCAAACACTGAAAGATTCTTTCAAATCGGATGAGTAGTTCCTGAAATTAGCGCGTTCAAACAAACAAATTCTTCAGCTTTATAATATTATTACTGGACGTTTCGCGTGGCTTCGCCCGCGTAAATTAGATATTTCATAGACAAATTAGTCCACAATAAATAGCCTATGATCCTTCACGTGCTTGCTTTTTATCTGTGCCAAATAACAGAAAAATTGCTCCAGTAGTTCGTGAAATAAGCCCTTTCAAATAATTTCCCCCGTTTTTTTCCACATTTTCCTCTATTTCTTCGCTTATATTAGTCTTAGCGTAGTAAAATATAGCCTTATAGCCTTCCGCGATAAATGGGTTATCTAACTCTGAAAGAATTTTTCAAATCGAACCAGTAATTACTGACTCATACTAAGATTAGCGCGTTTAAATAATGCTTCTTCTTCTTCTTTTTACGTTGTTTAACATCTTTATCGTGCAAATATGAGTCATAAAATGAATTTAGCATTCTTAATTAAGTCATCCGAATATGGTACGAACTTGAAATAGTACCATAATTAATGCTTTTATACAGATTGAGACTCTATTTTCCTCCAGAGCAGATGCTGCTAAAATTTGAAAAAAACTAACATCAAAAACGCGGTGGCTCCACATCGTAAATCCATCCTTGATCCATAAGGACCAATCCTACCAACTATACCTTTAGGCTGATTTTAGAGCCACGCTGACCGCTCGCTGACCGTCGGCGCCGACACCGAAATGTATGAAATATCAGTGCTGTCCGCTACGCGTTATTCAAAAACGCTTCCTACAATTTCATACATTTCGGGCTATCAGCGCCAACGGTGTGCGCGCGCAGTCAGCGTGACTCTAAAATCAGCCTTATATGATACTATGTGCGCCTTTGCTCGCGGCTTCACTAACATTAAGAAGTATTTTTATCAATTAAGTATCAAAGTCTCAGCCCGATCGGTTTAAAATTGACAAAGTTTCAAACAAACGTTTATCCCCTATTTTACAGCCTTGGGGGTAGAATTGATCAAAATCCTTTCCTAGCAGATACCTACGTGATAACATCTCCCTGCATGCCTAATTTCAGCCCAATCCGTTCAGTGGTTTGGGCTGTCCGTTAGTAGATCACTATGTCAGTCAGTCAGTCAGTCACCTTTGAGTTATATATTAATATATTTAGATTAATGCAAATACTGTGTCCGGGCAATAAAAAGTTTCATTTAAACATTTTTAACTATTATTTAACCCCTTAAGCAGATTTTTTAAAATCCTTATTTTATTTTTACATCAAGTGTACTGTGTACCTGTGCAAAATTTCACGTTTCTAAATCAAAAGACCTGTGCGTTGATCTATCTGTCTACCTTTGCCACAGACAATATTACGTAGAACGTAAGTCACTTATTATTAAATAATTGAAATGTTAAGTACAAAAATGTAATAAAATAATAGAATGTAAATAAAAAAGACTAAAGTAATAGGAAATTAGTCTAATATTTACCAAAAGTTGTGACTCAAGTGTTGAATTTTATCTACCCGCCCTTTTGGGTAGATACGGGTATTTACCGGGTACGTGAGGGTTTACCCGGGTATTTACCCATCTACCCGGTATTTATACCGGGTAGATGGGTAAATACCCGGGTACGTGCCCATCTCTAATTGTGAAATAAGAAATATAACCTAAAAATATTACTATGTTCACCTTTCGCTCAGATCGGCTTTTTGCTCACCACTGACGCATTTCTCTTAGGAAGCTCACTTTTCAGCTCACTCCCAGTAAACAAATAATACATTTTAAGATCTTTAACACAAAGAAAACATAGAAAATCGCAACCACTCATTTGACACTTGTAGACTGTAGTAAACAAAGGACGGTCGCTGGTGTCGCCATCTGCTTCGAGCTTTTAGTTTGGCTCCTCATTAGAGCTATTCCTATCTATAATAGAGCAAAACCAGAGATAGATCAAATAAGGTGATCGCAGATTTGGCCGCACCGCACGCACCGCAGTCGCCGCATTTCGAATTATTTATATGAAGTTATAGGCAAGCTCGCATACCTACCCGCGCCGCAGTCTTCGCAACTTCTACATTCTTTATATGAAGAATTCGAAATGCGGCGACTGCGGTGCGTGCGGTGCGGCCAAATCTGCGTTCACCTATATTGGGAACGGCCGTAAGTTTGCCACTTCGGGATGCATTCGGGCGATAGAATTATATACTAGTAATCTGTGGGCGATAGATGCAGGTGCAGCCGGGGCATTAGTGTGTTGCTTTATTTCTTCTCGTCAGTCTGAGATATTAAATTTTTTACAATTTTTATCGTTTCAGTCACGTTAAAACTATGTTCTTAGTTTTTACTTAATGTAACAACATAAAATCTCGGGACTAGGACTCATGCGATTATCTAAGCAAAAAGTGTGTCATCAGCTTTATAGTTAAGACGCGGCTGTGGACGCGGCATACGCGGCCATTGTTTTTGTTTTGTCTAGAAAATTCTTTCAATGCTTAGAAAAAGAAACCCAGTAGAATCATTCTCAGCGTGCCACTGAAAGGGACAACAAGAAAAGTAGTTAGTGTTACCAGTAATAAGAGATATGAAAAAATTACCCACGGATCTAATATTAAATTAATGCCAAGTTAAAAACTTTCAGTAAATATAAATGTAAATAGTCTTTTACATTTATATTATGTACTTACTGAAATTTTTATATTATTATTCGACACCAAAAATATTATAATATTATTGTGACATTTTTTGGTCGTAACTCGTAAACTACATTACTTCAAAGTTCAAACTATTTATTTAGATATAATCTATATATATAAAAATGAATTTCCAATTGTGTTAGTAACGCCATTAACTCGATAACGGCTGAACCGATTCTGCTAATTTTAGCCTTCAAATAATCCTTGAAGTCCAGGGAAGGTTTTTGAGTGACACGAAGTTCACCGGGACAGCTAGAATATTGTATTAATCATGATTTATTGCATTAAAGACCAGCAATCTATTAGAATTATACGCGGGCGAACCCGCGGGTAAAATCTGGCATTAGACATTAGTGTATTAAAAAAACACAATTCAATCATCAACATATTTATTTCACATAGTACATTAATTGATATGCTCTAAGCCCCATACAATATCTGTCAAACTCTTCATTTATTTGAAGTTTAATAATCATTAAATATTTCTGAGTACGGCAGTAATTATTTAAATTTTAAAGAAGTATTTTTATCGGGCTTTGGCCCACCACACTTTCCCACCACTGTGTCTCCTGTGTCACCAGAATCGACAGCGGTATCCAACCACAAAAACCCTTTGATATGATCTCAAGGAGCCCGAGAGACATGCTAAAGCTGTCTTGGGACCCGCATCGAAATTAATCAAAATAAGATAGGAGGAGCAGGAAATATTCCCATTTTCCCTCCCCATACAAAGCGGGAGGTCTCACACGATGGGTTAGGTACCTGATGCTTTGCTCTTAGAATCTAGGAGCTGTAATAAAAAATATTAATTTAATTTCTGTACACACTACACAGATAAGAAGTACCTAATTAATTATAAATAAATTAGCTTGACAGGCACAGAAAAAGAAATGTTTTCTTTCCAACATTTAAGTAATACATCTTCTTTATTAAAATGTCTACTGTATATTCTTGAACCACATGGTGGGTCCCAATAATTCAGTCTATTTGTTGCAGTTTTCCATAATTTACGGATTTCAGGGTCATAAGGAAATCTGATAAAAAAAATATATGGATACATAATAATTGTATTGAAATAGTACTTTAATCCATCAAGCCCCATAAGAGCACCGGTGATCGCGACAAAAATTATGGAATACAATAGCATTTCCAAGAATCCGCGATCGAAGGATTAAAAATATAAAACCGACTTCAAAATAATTGTACTTAATTGAGAATTAAAATTACGTTATCTCAAAACTACTAGACCGATTTTGATGAAACTTGCAATATTCCTTAAGTTGAACAATTATACCAAACTGTACAACAAAAAAAAATTACTCAAATCAGACTTATAGTTCCGGAGATATGCAAACACAAACATAAAAACATACATACATACATAAATACATACACTTTTGAAATTTGTTTCATTTGTTCAGACACTGATCTAGACTAACATATTATACAAAAACTGGGCAGTTCTAGAAATATTACATACATACCTACGCTTCGAATTGATAACCTCCTTTTTTGAAGTCGGTTTAAAAACAACAAAATTTTGAAAAAAACACATTTACTTAAATTTCCCCATTAGCAGGGTAATTAATGTAAGCAACATCTGGCAACACTGGCATTTGAGGTCATTAAAACAAAGTACATAAAAAACAATATATTAGATGCTAATTTTAGTAAAATATATGTTTATTGTGAACAATATTAATAATTAAAGAAAGATAATTTATAAAAACTGTGATGCTAATAAAATAAAACGAAATTTTTGATAACTTACGTGTGAAAAGATATTCCCTCAGTTTTCCTTAAAGTATTGCTTTTACAGCCCATAACACTACATCCCAACATTATTTTAATATAGTGCACATACACATCTTATAAGAAAAACACAAACCACTACTTCTACGTTACAATAATTAGTTAAATCAAACCAAATTTGTAAGTCCCAGCTGTTTGTTTACGAAACGTCAAACTTTGGTTTGCTCCTACAGGAGTATCACATTGGAAAAAATGGCCACGCGGTGAGGGACAGAAAATAATTATTTTATCTCTTTTCTCCACAAGCAATATGTGATTAACTATCTCTTTCTTTGTGTGAGTGAAAAGGAAATATCCAGCTGTCTATACTTTTACTCTGTCTACGTTTCAATGTCATATGATACGTCAAATTGACATGTGCTCAAAACGAGCATTGGAGTTTTGGCGGGCATGTGAAAGAGTGCTGTTGTGTTTTTGTATTATTTTCCTAAAATTGTGTTATCTGGGTTTTTAACGTTTAATATTGGTAGAATATTAACCATTAGATATTTGTGTTCATGCGCAAGTGTAGGAAAGTGATGTAATATCCAGAAACGTGCTATTTTGTGTTCCCTCCAAAACTCCATCGAAAGTTTCAGTAAAGCGTCTACCACTTTACTGAATCGACCGACTTGAGTCCTGTGACTGTATTGACTTTTACTTAGACTTTGATTAGACTTTAGACCTGACGATACATGAAAACGATGATGAAAATTATAATAGGGGGAATATGGTTTTCCCGCCATATTCCTTACCTTTTTACCTTGTCTGTGGCACATTATACACATTCTTTGTGTCAAGTTGCCAAAAAAGCAGAAAAAAAAAACGAGCATTGCGCGCATTGGTTGACAAATGACACTTGACGGTTCTCGAATTTTCAACTTTCAAGTTTCAAGTTCCATTTACCCGGTCTGTGCGAAGAAAAAATATTCAGCACTATAAATTTCATAAAAGTGCCTTTGCGTTAAAATATCGGCTAATCTTTAATAAAAACATATAAGATTTCTTTAGTAACATGACTGTCGACGAAGGAATTGATATTTCGCCGACCGGTGACCGTGGTGTGCTCAAGCGTACAATCAAGGAAGGCGAAGGAACAGCAACTCCTGGGATCGGGTGTACAGTTACCGTACATTATACAGGAACTCTATTGGATGGTACAAAGTTCGATTCAAGCAAAGATAGAAATGAACCCTTTGAATTCCCACTTGGAAAAAGTAAGTTAATTAATCTTATTAGTGTTTCGCTGAATTCCACAATATATAACAAATTATGAACGAAAATATAATTAGGGGTAGTATTATATCTAGTAAAGATCATTGCTGAATCAAGCCACATAACTATGTAATTTATAACTATTTGCCGTCAAATACAAAAGTTTTTCCATTACCATGCAAAAGTGTGTCTGTGTACAGAGACACGTCTTTTGCATTGTGTACCTCACACTCTGTACCTCTTCACACTTGAGCCCCTTAACCCATCAATCCCCAAGCGGCAGCCGGCTGCCGCATAACAATTGTAAATCTATTGTGTCTGCGATTCCCACGATCGAGGTATTAACTAACTTTGATCAAATTCAGAAAGGAAATACTTCCCGAGTCCTAGGAAAGAGCTCCTAAAATAGTTTTTATCCCTAAAGAAGAATGGTTTCCCCACTTAGTACATTTCAGAGCAACAAAGTAGTGAACAGCATTTGGAACCATAAGAATAATTAATATGAAAAACAAAAGAATACAAATATACCTATAAACAAAAAGAAAAAGAAGATAGAATATTATTTATCTCTTATTATTATTTGAATCTGTTTTCCCTTTTCCTGCTGATTTGAATAAGCTGCATTGATAAAGTTAAATTATCGTTTTGACCCAAATTTTTTTGGAACAAAGAAATTATTAATAAAATCTTTGCAAAGTATACATATAATACTAGATGACGTCTGCAACTCCGTTGCGCCAAAATTAGTTTATCGTGTAGGAACCGTACATTTTTCTGGGATAAAAAGTATCCTATGTCCTTTCCCGGGACTCAAAGTATCTCCATACCAAATTTCAGCAAAATTGTTTCAGCGCTTTGGCCGTGAAGAGGAACAGACAGACAAACACACTTTTGCATTTATAATATTAGTATGCATTAAATACAGGAGTCACCAACAGACCGTGTGCAACAGTTATAAACCTTGTGACTTTGTAATAAGGATCAAAGGTGGTTGTTGAGAATACTTAGTTGTAATTTACAATTCAAGTTCATGAATTGTTGTTTCCCACATCCTGTAAAATAATTGTGGTTTTTGTGGCATTTAATCTTATCAAGGTTAAAATAATTTAATTAATTAATTTAATAACATTTCCTTTCTGTTTTTACATTTGGCTGTTTTATTTAAAAAAAAACAATATTAGAATATATTTTATCAGTGATAAAGACTAAAGTAGCACTGAATTCTATCTTAAATGCATTACAATGCATTCTTTTAAATTCCATGTTTGTACATAAAATTGTAACATTTCACAGACAAAAATAGTAAACGATCACCAAAATACAGACCACCATTTTAATGTAAAATGATAAGCAAAGATTTAACATCTTAAAACCAAAAATAGTAAATGATCACCAAAATAAGTAAATGATCACCAAAATTAGTAAATGATCACCAACATAATACTAGAATTTCAATGTAAAATGATCACCAAAATTAGTAGATGATCACCAAAGATTTATTATCTCGCTATCCTAATTCCTATTTATGCAAAATGACTCCAAATAAATCATTGTTAAACCAAAAGTAGTAAACGATCACCAAAATTAGTAAATGATCACCAACATTATACATTAGCATTTTAATGTAAAATTATAACCAAATCTATTTTTATTTAGCAATCCTATTAAAGAGAAGAAGACAGATAGACGGACAGACAGACATCAAAGTCTTAGTAAAAGAGTCCCATTTGTACCCTTTGGGTACGGAACCCTAAAACGGGATTCTATAATATGTTTATACGTTTATATATGGGAGAGCCATGCTTCGGCACGAATGGGCCGGCTCGACCGGAGAAATACCATGTTCTCACAGAAAACCGGCGTGAAACAGCGCTTGCGCTGTGTTTCGCCGAGTGAGTGAGTTTATCTGAGGCCCAATCCCCTACCCTATTCCCTTCCCTTAGCATCCCTGCCCTCCCCTATTACCCTATTCCCTCTTTAAAGGCCGGCAACGCACCTGCAGCTCTTCTGATGCTGCGAGTGTCCATGGGCAACGGAAGTTGCTTTCCATCAGGTGACCCGTTTGCTTGTTAGCCCCCTTATTTCATCAAAAAAAAATTGTCCCTCTGTCCGTCCGTCTGTATTTCTCTAGGCTGTATCTCAAGAACCACTCCAGCTAGACTTCTGAAAATTTCACAGATTGTGTATATCTGTTGCCGATATAACAACAAGTACTAAAAACAAAATAAAATAATTATTTAAGGGCTCCCATACAACAAACGTGATTTTTTTGGCCTTTTTTTGCTCGATATCAATAATGGCAACCGGTAGGCACGTTGATATTTTCGCAAAGGCTTTGATTATGTGTTTACTTCAATAATTAATAATAATATTAAAAAATAAATAATGGGGCTCCCATATAAAAACACAATTTTAGGTCTAATTTTGCTCTATAATGGTACGGAACCCTCCATGTCCGACTCACACTTGGCCGATTATTTTGTTAATAATATTATGCTTACATTTTTTGTCAATCGTAGTGGTTTATTTGGACAGAAATATCGCATTGATTTGCTCACAAGGATTTGGTGATCATTTAAGTATATTTGGTGATCATTTACTATATTTGGTGATCATTTACTATATTTGGTGATCATTTACTATATTTGGTGGTCATTTACTATATTTGGTGATCATTTACTATATTTGGTGATCATTTACTATATTTGGTGATCATTTACTATATTTGGTGATCATTTACTATATTTGGTGGTCATTTACTATATTTGGTGATCATTTACTTTATTTGGTGATCATTTACTATATTTGGTGATCATTTACTATATTTGGTGTTCGATTACAATTTGAAGTGTTGTCATGACTAAAATAGCTGGTAGTATTGCTATTTTAGACTTTATTTATTGGTGTTAAGTATCTTTTTTTGTAAACAAGTTTAGGGTATCAGTGCATTTTTTGTGGTCATTATATTTGTTCCCCATAAAATTTTTTAATGGAATGTCTTTCAAACAGCTTGATAGGGTCAAATTAAGTGTTGGCTGTTAATTTTTTTTTGATATTGCATTTTTCTTTCCTTTTGCCATTACTCTATGCTTACGCCTATAATAAAAAAAGACATTTTTTTCAGAACAAGTTATAAAAGCATGGGACATTGGTGTAGCTACAATGAAGAAGGGGGAGGTCTGTGTGCTGACTTGTGCGCCAGAATATGCTTATGGTGCTCGGGGTTCCCCACCTAAAATACCCCCAAACTCTACATTACAGTTTGAAGTAAGTTTATGGTCTCCTTAGTGTTGTCCTGAATAATTTTAGTCTGCTTAAAGCGCTTATTCCACTTATCCTAGCTAGGTTCCTAGGTAGGATCCTAGCTTTCTAAATGTTATTCCACTTGACTAAATCGGAAACGATTTAGGATCGTAGCTAGGATCCTAGCTAGGATCCTAAATCGTTTCCGATTTAGTCAAGTGGAATAACATTTAGAAAGCTAGGATCCTAGCTAGGATCCTACCTAGGAACCTAGCTAGGATAAGTGGAATAAGCGATTAAAAGACGCAATTTGACTCTGATGTCTAAACACACTAGGCCGAAGTTACGCGGCGTAAATAGGCTACTTGACCTATGTTTAATTTCATTGAAAAAATGCATATTTCTAGTAGAACTTGGCCTAGGAAACCGTATTTCACCCTTATCATCAAATAAAAGCTTATGATTGATAAATAAAGTCGATTTGAAAATATGATTTTATGAAAATAGGAATTGTACTGACGAAAACGCTTTTGCGGTACTTCCGATTTGGATGTGACATCATCCTATTTGTAATTTAATATCTTTTATTTATCGCGCTCGTTATATGTAAGTTTATTTGTACATAAATAATATGAATAAGCCTAGAAAGATTTATAAAATATATTTTCTTGAATAATTCAAATAAAACATCAGTTTTATATATTATCTCCATTTATTGTAGTTGGGAAATGAAATAGCCAAAACTTTTCTACAAAAGTGTTCAACATTACAAATGATTTCTAAATTCTTTTCTAATTTTTTGGCACTGTTAGACTCGTCCGCTTAGCACATAAAACTTTTTTCAATAAAGAAAGTATAAAATACAAAAAACATGACGTCACACTGTGGCGGTACAATGGCGGACAGTGTTTTCGGCGCCATATAAAAGGCATATTTTTCAAGCAACATTTTTGTGGGTTTCTACTGTTTAAAATATTAAAATATTAGTTTTTTTGGTAAAAATGAATGATTAAGAAGCGATTAGAATGAAGAAAAAAAAATAGGTCAAGTAGCCTATTACGTCCGCAATGTCAAACGCATACAAAATACGGACGGAACGCGACGGAATAGTGTATCGTCGGCAATTTAAAATACATTGCGGGCGTAATCATGCGGAATTTACGCCGCGTAACTTCGGCCTAGTGTGTTTAGACACTGATTTGAAAACATGCAAGCGGAACAACCAAAAAAGTGCACCGTGTCTAATGTTGACCATTGCTATTTTGGTTTTCAAACCTGAAATGTAAGTAAAAACACTGAATAATGTATATTTCTTTAAAGGTTGAAATGATTGATTGGGCTTTAGAAGATCTAAGTCCAAACAAAATGAAAGGTATACTCCGCAACATTATTGAAGAAGGCACAGGGGATTCCAAACCCAATGATGGTTCTCAAGTCACAGGTATGTAATATTTCAATGCAGTTGTTATAACTTAATACAATATACATAACTTAATGCCCAAAAACTTATAAGTATTACTTCTTGTTTTCAGTTGAGCTAGAGGGGAAACTAAAGGATGGAAAGGTATTCGACAACAGGACAGTCACTTTCACCCTGGGCGATGGACACGAAAGCAATATTTGTGAAGGAATTGAAAGAGCTCTAGAAAAGTTTTTGTTGAACGAAAAATCTACATTGATCTTGCAACCGAAATATGCTTTCAAATCTAAAGGAAATGCAGAGTTAGGAGTACCACCAAACTCAGTTGTCGAATACACTGTTAAATTGACTAGCTTCGAGAAAACAAAAGAACTGTGGGCAATGGAGGATGACGAGAAGCTAGAGCAAGCACAAATAGTTAAGGATAAAGGCACTGAGTACTTCAAAGCTAGTAAATTTGATCAAGCTATTAAAAAGTACATGAAAGTATTGAATTTCCTGGATGGTAAGATTCCATTTTTATTTATTCTGCATGCATAAATTTGCCAATAAAGTGGAAATAATATATTATTTTGATTTAACCCATCAGTCGTGGCAAAACGAGACACAATAGCTTTTTCATTGTTATCGCGGCCGGATGTGGCCGCTTGGGGCTTCATGAATTAAATTGAATGTCTATTACAGTGGTACTCAATGGGCCATAAACACATTTTAGTCTTGGTGTCGCGGGCCACAATCAAAATTATTTAGGGGTAAAAAATAATGTTCTTCAAAATTAGCAATATAATTTATAGTGGAAAAAATGTCACGACTTACTACTTCATCAATTTCCCACTCATCTAGAAACAGTCTATGTTTAACTTTAACTTCTGGCCACTGATAAAGTCCTGGCGGGCCAGAGGTTGAGTATAACTGGTCTATTGTCTTGCCAAGGACACTTAGTTACAATCTAATTGTGCTTAAAAGAGTATTAATCCTTCGATCGCGGATTCTTGGAACTCTATTGTTATTCTATTGTTGTCGCGGTCACCGGTGTCCTTATTGTCTTGCCAAGGACACTTAGTTACAATCTAATTATGCTTAAAAGAGTGTTAACTAACTCAAGTAATGAGTCATAATCTTCTTGAGAATATCTGGGAAACCATACATGTACTTTTACCCATCAGTCGTGGCAAAACGAGACACAATAGCTTTTTCATTGTTATCGCGGCCGGATGTGGCTGCTTGGGACTTCATGAATTAAAAGTACTTTTAGCAGAAGAAAGTGTATTTATTCATCTGTGCCACTCACAGGTTTACTTGAGGACGAAGCATTTAGCAAGGATGAAAAGAAGTTGTCAAAAGCAAAAGAGCTCACACTCTCAGCACACTTGAATCTCTCTCTGGTATACCTAAAAACAAAACCTGAACATTTCTTTGAAGCTAAAGATCATGCCAATAAGGCTTTGAAGGTTGACCCCAATAATGTCAAGGGCCTGTTTAGAAGAGGCCAAGCTTTAGTGGGACTGGGCGAGGCCGAGGAAGCTAAACTAGACTTCCAGAAGGTTCTTGACGCTGAGCCACAGAACAAGGTCAGTATTTTGCATTTGAAACATAATGTATTAGCATAACATGGCATAACTATTGAAGCCACAATCCTAAAATAGAATGCGCACAAAGTATCAAATAATACTCCTATTTTACTATGCAATTCTCTTTTAAACTAATATTGTAAAGAGAAAATAATATTTGTTTGCACCAAATATGCACCGAAGTTATTGAAGAATAATAAGTTATTGAAGAATAAATCTCATTTTGATGAAATTTTCCCTGTTAAAGAATATACAATAAGACAAAGGTGAATCTTTAATGCGACAAATTTACGATTCTCGTGCTTGTCTTACATTTCTTTGCAGGCAATTATATTCTAATAGTAAATAGTAACATGTTACGGTTTCTGTATCGTAGGCTGCAGCAAATCAGATCATTACCTGCCGCGACATTATACAAAAGCAAAAACAAAAGGAGAAGCAATTGTTCGCCAACATGTTTGACAAGTTCGCCAAGCACGACAACGAGGTAACAGGTGCATTCCCTATTATTTTTTATTTTTTCATTAACTGCACTCGAAATATGAAAATTAAGTTTTTTGCTCTTAGATACATCATACACTCTTTGTTTCTTTTCTTTCTTAAAAGTAGTCGCAAACGATGTCACTGGCAAAATGCTACTATATAATCTATTATTATTTTTAACAAAAAATTAAAACCGACTTCCAGGGTAAAAACAATAATAATTTATAATGAACAAAAAAGTGTTAAATAATTCTTACTCTATAATGTGCCTTATGCATAATTCTCCTAAACCTCAACTATTTCTGTACACAATCTTCATTATTTTGAAGACGGTACCAGCTAAGAATGCTGAGTTCTATATGACAAAATATTTTTAATATTTAAGACTGGTACCGACTTCAATATAATGAAGTATTCCAGGCATATGTTACCAAAAAGTAAGATTTTGCACCAGGATTTTTTTTTTACCATGGTTCGAAGGTAATGAACAGAACTCCTTACTCCTTATAGATTCATGTTTGGGGGTTTCGGCGTTGTTTTAAGAACTGAAAGCATATACTACTAAGCTTATTACATTAATCATCATCATCACCACCATTCCACCATACACCTTCACATTATGACCCTATTATAATTGGTAGGTATTTTTCATAGTATTTTTAGATCAAAACGGATCACGGATGTCTTTAAACATTGTTCTGTAAAAAGTTAAGCTATTTTGAAAATTATTTTATTATTTTGACCTGATGATAAGATCCATGAGTGATCGAGGGAACTCCTCAAAATTTATATGGAAACATATTATGGTGATTTCGATTTTATGAGAAGTATCCTAATCCTAAGCATATGCTACCAAAAAGCAAAATTTTGCACTAAGATATACCTTGGTTCCGAAGGTGCTAAGAGAACTCCGGATTCCTTATAGATGCAAGTTTGAGGGTTTCGGCTTTGGTTTAAGAACTCAAAGCATATGCTACTATGCAAGTTACATTCATCATCATCATCACCAATACCACCAGTCACCACACCATGAATCATTAAATCATAACTCTTAATTTGTCGAACGATTTCAAAAATTATATTGTTATATCAAAGTAAATAATTCAAACTTGGTGATCAGCTTACCAAGTTAGCAATTTGATCATGAAATCTATGAATTATGAGGTATGTCCGTATGTAGGAAACTCCTTATTATTGGGACAAAATAAATAGTTATATTAACGTAGTTCTAAGTAGTTTAAGCATAATATATGAACATTATAGTGAGCTAATGACTTTCCAGGAGTGTTGTGATAGAAAGAAAGTCACTGAACAGAACTTTAGAGCCTTTAGAGATAGGCGCATGAACATTAATTTTATCATTGCTTGATTAACGCCAAGCTTATATTATTAATTATACAGTGATACGAGTATATTCTTGGAGTTGCTAATATGCAATTCTCTATTCCGAGAGGGCGCTAGGTATATTAACTTTATGGTTCTCATATCATAAATGTGTATCCTGGCTCCAAAGTCACTTAGTAGAACACATTAGTATTTACAGAAAACCTTATAAATTACTTAAATTACTAAAAAGAGTGAAATTATTATTTTTATCAAAAAATTAAAACCGACTTCCAGAGTAAAAAACAATAATTATTATATAATGAACAAAAAAGTATGAAATAATTCTTACTCTTAATAGTGCCTTATGCAGAATACTCCTAAACCTCTACTATTTCTGTACACAATCTTCATAATTTTGAAGTCGGTACCAGTCTTTAAAATTAAAAATATTTTGTCTAAGAACTCACCATTCTTAGCTGGTATCGACTTCAAAATAATGAAGATTGTGTACAGAAATAGTACAGGTTTAGGAGTATTCTGCATAAGGCACTATTAAGAGTAAGAATTATTTCATACTTTTTTGTTCATTATACAGGGTGTCAAAAGACCGCTTCCGATAACTTCGTGGGGTTATTATAGGGCATGAGATATATCCATTGGTGCAAGTAATTTTCTTTAAATGCGCGATAGTATCGCACGCCAGTGGAGCCCCGGGCCGAGTCAGCCCCCACGCGCCGCCCGGCCCGCGCCGAGTCCCGCGCGCGCGGCCCTGCGCTAGACAAAACAGCTGATCGTGGTGTGCCCTAGCCCGTAGGTAGTGAATAAACCACCAATATTGTAATAATTATTAGATAACATAATGTTAGAATTTATTAATTACCGTTTCTTAGGTTATTAGTTTATTACTCAAAAATACTCAGTTTTTACTTCCGGCCAAAAAGGAAAAGAAATCATAATTCACATCCGAATCAGGTTGTAAAAATACAATACACAGTTACTTACACCTATCTATGGAAAAAATACTTGATAACATGTTCACTGACCTGTGATCAGCTGTCTGCTTTTATGAAATGCAGTTCGAGCTGTGCTCCATCTAACTCAATGTAGATTGCAGAGTTTTTCAACACGAAACAAAAGTAAACAGGAGACATTCCAATTCTTTAAACACTTTTTACTGCACTGTTTAAACCGCACTATCGTCTATCGACGACGACGCGATGTTCACCCCCGTTCCATAAAGGTTTACGAGTATTAAAAGTTCATTCACATTTCATCGCACATTCATCGGACACGTATCATGTCACGGCCCGTTATTAATTACAAACATAGAAAAAATATTAATTACAAACATCCATAAAATTACAAAACTTAAACAAAAACGTCACAGTACACAGCGCGGCGCGTGTTTACAGCCGACTGAACAAAATTGAATAAAAAACTTTGTTAAATAATAGGGATGTATCCCTGTGCATATTTTGAGTTATCGCTAATTTTTATCGATAAATCGTATCGTTTTACATACGAGTACGTTTTGATTTGTAGTCAAACTAAAAATAAGCAAATACCTACTCAATGTTAAGAATAGCGACAATAATTAAAAGTTATTAATTAATTAGGTATTATTAAAGTATTTTCATTGCGTACGTAGACGCGCATTACGCGTGCCATGGCTTATCAATCACTTTATCACGGTAATGTCGGTATCGAAATTATCGAATGCAACTTGACTATGTATCCCGATAAAAACTTTGTGAATTTATAACCTCTTAATAGAGTTAATTTTTAAAATGAGAATAGTAGACCTACTAAATAATAGTTATAATTTTTATTATTTAATGGTAATTTAAATATCGACTTCATCGTTTTGAATTTATAGGGTACAACACTTAGATTGTCCTTGAAATGGATTAGCGACACGTGCGTCGTACACCTACAGAGCGGCCGGCGCGGCGGCGCGTGCGGCGGCGCCTTTGACGTTGCCGCCAAGCGGTCTGGTCGTCCCGTCGGTATCTTTGAATTTACCGAAAGTCGATACATGTTTTTAAAGACGATTTTCGCATAATTAGACTTTAGTTCCAATTTGCATCTTGAGGTTGAAGGTTGTCCGTTGAGTTATGTTTAATTAATAAGCGTATTACGATCTTTTTAAAACGTATTATTGTGATAACTAAATGTGTAAAATGTAAATTAATTAACTATTATTTCTTAATTGTTTGCGTTAAAAAAATAAGACGTGTCGTGTAAGATATCGTGTAAAAAGAGAATGTGTTGTTATTGGTGGTGTTATTGATTGGTGATATGGACTCTTTTCAAAATGCATAGAGAGCACATTCAAAAATCAGAATTCAACATTTTTCACGTAAGTAATTAATTGTTAGTTTTTTTATACGCTGTTAGTATATCGTCTGTAGTAGATAAAAAGCGATAATTGCAGATCTAGGTACTGTCCATCCACAATCATCGTTCTGCATAACACGGAAAATGTGTTATTATTTTTTTGTTTAAACTTTGTGTTGTGCTAGATTTCGTGTAAGAAACGTGTTGTTGTTGGTGGTATTATTGCTTAGTGCTAAAGAATACTTACAAAATGCATAGAGTCTAGAGAAATAAGAACACTTTAAGAACTTAACATTTTACACGTAAGTTTATTACCATAGTTTTACGTACGGAAGTTTTCATGCATCGTCTGTAATTTCGATAGAAAGCCTGACTCCTGAGATTGCGGAAGACGGTGCATCCGCATATCACATAAAATCGGTTTTGTTCCTTACGAATAACTTTTTAACTAATCGATAAATAAGTTGTTACTTACTGTAATAACTTGTACATGAGTTAGGATTAAAGTTTTAACCCATTAAGGCCCATACGAGTACCGGTGACCGAGACAACTCTAGAATACAATAGCATTTCCAAGAATCCGCGATCGAAGGATTAAATTAGCCTAGGTAAGAGATCATAGGTCAAAGTTCTGAGTTACTTGAGAGAGTTGAATGTCATGGTTCTTGATAGGTTGGAAAGAGCATAAGGTTAAAAACTGCCGCGACCGTACAGTATGGTCGTTTACGACCTTATGTTATTAAGCGCGCTACATTTGATATCAATGACTCGCGTCTTTTACATTACGTATCGGGATAAAAAAAATAAAAGTAAAAAAAATATTTTAAATATTTTTTGTAAATGGTTTATCGTTTTGTCTAAAGGTTATTTGTTATAAAAAATATATTAAAAAAAAAATTTTTTGAAAAAAAAAATTAAAAAAAAATTACATTTTTGTAATCTAATGTAATGAGTGACGTCACAAACGTCAAAGCAACTAGTTTACCAGTCCGTATTTTTATTTGTTTTTATAGTAAAACACAGTATTTATTCAGTTGGTGTGGTTCATTCTAAACATAACATTCAGTTGCCGTTGTGTGAGTGTTTGTGAGGCTGTACAAGCGCGCATCTCCTTATAAATCAACTTAACATTACAGCACGTACGTACTTTTACACACATAGTGAGGGTAGTGTCGGTGAATTATAAATTAACGTATTGCTGATATTCGAGACTGGGAGCGACATCTAGCGTCGAGTGCCTGTATCACGTCGATCACTCGTTGGCTATTAAAACAGTCGACCATCGACCTGTACAGCTCCATCTATTGAAGCAGACTTGAACTTATCCTTAATAGCGCCATCTCTTATAGGATTTTTGTACCATTTTCCGCAGAAAACATGGATAAAACCACAAAGTGTGGCGGCTGCGAGAAATCTCTGAGAAAGACCCCGATTGAGATTATAGTGTCATGTAGTGCCTGTAACATCAAATACCACAAGGGGTGTCTCGCCTTAACACCAAAGGCGAACGTAGGGGCGGACTGGGTCTGTCCAATTTGTAAAAAGAACAAAAGACGTGGCGACAACAGTCATACGCCTGTCAGAGGCCTTGATGCTGACACTGGACTCTCCACTCCCACTGAGGTAATCGACCGACACACTAACAGCTCCCCTGAGGATCATATCAGATCGCCTTCAGCAGGCACAAGTGACAGCAGTCTGGACAACCTGGCGTTATTTCGGCGCGATTTTGCCGATCTCGTCACTGAGCTTCGCGGCTGTCGCCAAGAGATGGCGCTGCTGAGAGAGACCATTACGGACTTGTCCTCGCGGCTGATCAGCGCCGAAAAGAGACTGGATGCGCTTGAGCAGGGCAGCGTCGGCGGCGCGGGCGCAGAAAAAATTAATGAACTGGAGCGCAGCGTGGCCGAGCTGAAACTCGACCTTAACGACCGGGATCAAGACGCACTTCTTGCGGACCTGGACATCGGACACCTGCCAGAGGAGAAAGGTGAAAACGTGACACACGCGGTCACGGTGCTCGCGTCTCGGCTGGGTGTTATGCTGGAGGGTCGGGACGTGGTGTTCGCTGAGCGCGTAGGAGTGTCCCCTGCTGAGGGCGGTCGTCCGCGCCGTGTGGTGGTGCGCCTGGCACGCCGTGATCTCCGGGACGAACTGATCAAAGCGGCTCGTGTTCGGCGTGGCCTCGCTTCGGACGGTGGGGCGCGTGTCTTCGTCAACGAGAGGCTCACGCGTCATAATCGTTTGCTATACCGCCGGGTGCGTGAGGCATGCATTGAAAAGAAGTGGCGCCACTCGTGGACCAGGCGTGGCCGCGTCTATGCTCGACAATCTGATGGCGGGCCAGTCCATCACTTTCGCTCTGAATCGGACATTTTTCGTGTTTTTGGGTCGCAGTAATTCTGTAATAAAGGATTTATATTGTTTAGTTATATTTTATTATAGACTAAGGTTACAATACACACATTATTTTTGTTATGATAGTTTTGGCAGATCTGACACTGGGCCCTGGAAGCATACTCACTTATACTCTGAGAAGGTTTATAATTTGTTTATATGTGGATACTGTTATTTTATTAATATTATATTTTATTCTATTATAAAAATTACTACTAATTGTTATACTAATTTTAACATGATATACACTGCTAATGGTCTATTTTCATATTATATTACCCAAGTATCTTTGTTGGTCTGTATGCACACTATATACTGTAACTTATTGTTTATTTTGATTCTCCTATAAATACTATAAATGGCATATAACCATAAGAAACGATTCTCTGTAGGGTTTTTCAACGCTGGATCCTTGGGAACCCGACATGACGAGTTCACAGCTATGATGGAACGTCTATCAGTCGACATTATGGCCATTAATGAGACCTGGCTCAGGGAAGGTGAAGACGGGAAAGCGCCAGTCATTCATGGCTATAAGCTTAGACACAGTCCACGACCTATCAACATCCGAGGAGGTCGTGGTGGCGGTCTTGGTTTCTACATTAGGAATGGTGTTAATGTGCGGCGGATTACAACTCCTGAGACTCCTTCAGTTGAGCAAATGTGGCTGAGTCTTAAAATTAATCACCTTAAAATTGCAGTTGGGACAGCCTATCGGCCACCTTGGATGGACGTTAACTTGTTCATTGACGCACTGACTCTATACTGGTGTTCTCTAGCCACTTTTGACTATATTATTTTAGTTGGGGATTTCAACATCAATGTACTACAACCCTCTGATAATAAAGCTATATTACTGACACAGTTTTTGGACTCTCTGCATATTAAACAAGTTGTTATGGAGCCCACGCACTTCACTGAGCATTCGGAAACTTTAATTGATGTAGTGTGTACTAATGCTGCGGTGCGCTCTGTTCTGGTTGACCATATCCCCGAGTTAGGCAATCATGCAGTAGTCTCAGCAGAGTTTAACTTTAAGAAGCCTAAACTTGCACCATTTATGACTTCCTACAGGCCATTTAAGGACATTTTGTTGGATAATTTTGGCCGTGACTTAGATAGGATAGATTGGGAATATATTCTAAACATAGAGGACGTCAATCAAATGGTCACTGAGTTCAACAGAGTCATTATCACACTTTTTGACCTTCATGCCCCAGTCAAAAAAGTATGTATAAAAAAACAATCCCCACCTTGGCTGACTGATACAGTTAAACAAATGATGATTCTCAGAGATAAGAGTTTCTCCAAGTGGAAAACTTCTAAAACTATGGCCCATAAAAAAGTATACAAAGACCTAAAATCACTTGTTGCATCGGCCATTAATTCAGAGAAACATGCTTATTTTAATAGAAATATTAATAGAAACATCAATAAACCAAAAACTTTATGGAAAAATTTAAAAAACAACTTAAACTTAACTAAATCCTATGAATCCTTTTTACCTGACTCCTGTAATGACCCTAATATCCTAAATCAGCATTTTCTCAATGTACCTGGTGATCCCTTAAACTGTACATCATTGATGGCTCATTATCAGTCATGCACAGTAGGTGAGACCAGATTTAGTCTCTCCCCAGTCTCTGAAACTACTGTGCTGAAAATTATACAAGGGCTTAAATCTAATTCGATTGGTGCTGATAATGTATCCTTGCAGATGTTGACCTTAACACTGCCTAATACCCTAAGTACCATTACTAATATAGTAAATAGATCTATATTAACATCTACCTTTCCCTCTATATGGAAGACAGCTCTGATAAAGCCAATCCCGAAGAAACCTAACCCTACCTCCCCTTGTGACCTCCGCCCTATTAGTATCTTGCCCTGTATCTCAAAAATTGTTGAGAAAGCTGTCTACAACCAGGTTGTTAACTATCTTGAGACCAATAAAATTCTTCCTAAGTATCAATCTGGTTTTAGACGTAAGCACAGCACAAATACTGCTCTACTTGACGTTATTGACAATGTTATCTCTGCTCAAGATCAGGGCATGGGGACTATCCTAGTACTCCTGGATTATTCCAGGGCATTTGACACTGTTAACATACCACTTCTTCTTTCTAAACTATCATATTATGGTTTCGAACCATCCGTAGTCCAATGGTTCCGTAGTTATCTAACTGGGAGGTCACAAAAGGTGGAAGTTACAGCTAGTGATGGTACTAGGACATTCTCTGATTGCGCGGAAGTACACAAAGGTGTACCTCAGGGATCTATTCTGGGCCCTCTACTATTCTTACTCTTTAGTGCAGACATGTCTCACAAGGTGGTTCACTGTAAACACCATATGTACGCTGATGACACACAAATTTATCTAAGTTTTGATCCACAAGATACAAGAGTAGCTGTTAATAGGATCAATGATGATTTAGAAAGTATATCAGAGTGGTCTAAGTCTTGTGGGCTGGTCCTAAATCCAACTAAAACTAAATTCATGATTTTAGGCTCCAAGAAGCAGGTTGCTGATATCTTGGATAAACAACCTTTTGTTTCAATAAACGGACAGCAAATTGAACGCGTAAATGTTGCTCGTAATTTAGGAGTCATAATGGATTCACAACTTAAGTTCGAACAACACATTTTGGATGTTGTCAGCACATGTTTCTTCCGTCTAAAAAGTCTTTACAGATACAGACCATATCTCAGTGAGGACATACGGATCAGACTTTGTGAGACACTTGTACTTTCGAAGTTAAACTATGCGGACACTGCTATAGGAGTAAACTTACTTGCCAGAACAGAGAAGCTTGTACAGAGAGTTCAAAATGCTTGTGTCCGTTTCTGTTTTACAGTCCCTCCACGTGCCCATGTAACACCCTACATCAATAATGCAAACCTCCTGAAGATGAAAGAGCGTAGGAAATTGCATTTTGCCTCACTGCTTTTTGACATTATACTAACCCGAACGCCTTCTTACTTATATGAAAAATTATCTTGGGCTAGTGATGTGAGTATGCGTACCAGAGCCTCCCAGTATCAGATCATAACACCGCAGCATAGAACAGCAGCATTCCGTGGATCGTTTAGATATGCAGCCTCCCGCTGTTGGAATAACCTCCCACCTCCTCTCCGGGCGCTGAAATCAAAAGCTTCGTTTAGCCACCATTATAAAATTCACTTGCTTACTTCACAAAAACAAGTAAATACAATACCTGAAACTTATGCACCACGATCTGCATTGTTTAGTTATCCAACGGCGGGGCGATTTTTCTAGTCTTCGTTTGTGTATGGTTTGTTCTGTATGCATTAGGTACCTATTTAAGATTTTGTCTGTTATTTTATTTTTAATATGCTCTTTTCCACAAAATATTTGTATCCATTCTTTATAGTTTGTGTTTGTATCCTCAGTTTGTATGTTTAGTGTTTGTAAATATTAGACGCCATATAGATCTTCTTCTTCTTCTTTCATCATGGCGGACTTAACATATTGCCAATTGACAGAATAATAATTATAATGAGCCAAGTGCCAACAGGACTGAGCTGTTGTGTGTTTTTTCATAGACCTTATATATTTTTCTTTTTTAGTTGTTTTTTTATTTGTTGTATTTACTATTAGTGTTTTTGCTTTTTTGTTTAAATTATTGTTACCTTTTATTGTAAGTTATAATTATAAGAGTATAGTATAGTTTTTCCCCCTTATTTTGTGGTGATGTCACTCATTGGCCCTTGCAGAATACCAGTGCAGCGAGCTTAATGCCTGCTGCGTATAGCTGAGCTTGGGCCAATTTTGACATCACACAATATTATGTATGTGTGTTCTACATATTGTGTTGTGTGGTGTCAAAATAAACATGTTCTTATTCTTATTCTTATTCTTAATCAGAAAATGTAGTATAATAATACCCCAAAGTTATCGGAAGTGGTCTTTTTACACCCTGTATAATAATTATTATTGTTTTTTACTCTGGAAGTGGGTTTTAATATTTTGTTAAAAATAATAATTTTAAATCGTTCGACAAATTCGGGTTTCGTTCTTAAAGACGATTAAAAGTACCAATAATAGGGTTATAATTAGATAATTCATGGTGTGGTGACTGGTGGTAGTGATGATGATGATGATAATGATGAATGTAACTTGCATAGTAGCATATGCTTTCAGTTTTTAAACCAACTCCGAAACCCCCAAACTTGTATTTATAAGGAATCCGGAGTTCTCTTAGCACCTTCGGAACCATGGTGTATCTAATTGCAAAATCTTGTTTTTTGGTAGCATATGCTTAGGATACTTATCATAAAATCGAAATCACTATATGTTTCCATATAAATTTTGAGGAGTTCCCTCGATTACTCATGGATGTATGGTGGTGGTGATGATGATGATTAATGAAATTTGCATAGTTGTATATGCTTTCAGTTCTTAAGACAACGCCGAAACCTCCAAACATGTATCTATAAGGAGTAAGGAGTTCTGTTCACCACCTTCGAACCATGGTATATCCTGGTGCAAAATCTTACTTTTTGGTAACATATGCCTGGAATACTTCATATGAAACCAAAAAAAACATATGTTTCCATTTGAATTTTGAGGAGTTCCCTCGATTACTCATGGATCCCATCATCAGGTCACCACTTTTCTGAACATGGTACCAAATTGGAGTAATACCTTATACAACAAAACAAAAATTTTGAAAATCGGTTCACAAACGGCGGAGTAATCGTTGAGCATACATAAAAAAAAATATCCACAGCCGAACGTATAACCTCCTCGTTTTTTGGAAGTCGGTTAAAAAAGGATTATTGTGAATGATTGCTTATACCTCCTTTTTTAATTTTTAGGTGGAGAAAGCAAGAGCTAAAGAATTAGACGTAATCGGCGAGAAAGTAGGAGAATGGGGCAAAGGGGAGGGGGAATGGACAGACGAGCAGCGAACTAGGAAACCAACTGAATTCGAGAAAGAAAATCCTAACATTCTCATGCTAGACAAGGATGGACAGTTTCAGAATATGTAATCTCTGTATGGTATAACGGAACAATAATTCATTTGAGCAATAATTTTTTTTTTTTTTTTTTATACCAAAAACGTAGCTGTAACCTAGGAATTTACCTAAAGTGACCCAAGCCGTCATTAGTTTTAAACATTTAATGAAATCTGCATTTATAAATCATCGGTTTTATATATTTTTTAATTTCTCTTTACAACTTACATTCAGCAACACCTCGCCCCTATCTAGGCAGTTATTTTCTCATGCTGCGCAATCAACTCGCGCGCAAATCGCCAGTGTCTTTGGCTCTAAGAGGGTATGTAAGGGTATACGGTAGTTAGGGACGCATCTGATTTTGTGGGTGATGCAATAAAGCCAAAATAAACAGATTGTGATATTGTTCAAAAAGTTGCCTTCAATAATAATGTTCCGTATTTTACAGTAATTAAGATGTGCACACTACACGTATAGTAATCGTAGATAAAGCTAGTAATTGGATGCTATGTTATGTGATCGACTTATGATTGGTTCGAATGTAAAAACTATTGTTATGGAATTTAATAAGCTGGTCTTCTCAAAACTAGATAATGGTCAAATTTTTTAAACAGCCCATTTTGCAAACTTTTAAATAAACTTTGAGCTTTGCACTACTTTAAATTACTATACCTATTTCGATTTTTTATCGTTATAAGCGTGCATTGATTTTTAAAATTCCTGAATGTCCATTAATTAGAGGCGAAAAAAATAATATTATCTTTTTCATTCCAATGTAGTCGGTATATTTAGACCATTTTTTTGTTAATGAATTGTGTATATTTTGACAACTCAATAGTTTGCTGTACATCTGTTGCGTGTGTAAAATTAGTAATGCCTAACTCATTAAGCGCTAATAAATTAATTAATATTAGTGCCCATGAGTGTGCACTAAAAAATAATTATCCCTTTAGTAACCCACAAGTATGGAGGGTATATGAAAGGAGCAATATCTTATATGGGGGATATTTGAAAAAGTGTCCAGCTGTACGCAGTAAATAACAGTTGAAAAATCCTCCGAGAGTGGCGCTAGCTGCATCCGAAGGGTATGGAATGAATTATGGAGTGTAGGAATTAATGTAGACGTTGGTGACAAAATATAAATTATTACTGGAATATAAATTATTACTAGAATTACTGGGTTAATAGTTAATACCAATATATTTTGAAAAATATAACCTAAAATAGCTGAAATAAAAGTTGCTAAATGATTTAATTGTTGCTACTGTAGCGCCACCTAATTAACATATTTAAAACCTAATTTAACTCATTTCAGTGGACACTTTTTACATACAGAGATATTCCTCCTTTCATATACCCTCCATACCCACAAGGACCCATTACCCATCCTACGCATTTAAATTTAAACAGCTTACATTAAGCGTTTTTCTAGCATATTTCGAGCGAATCTAACAACATTTGTAACCGTGACTTCATCGTATAAAATATAATCTTTTCGCAACCTTTGGGGATCTAAACCAGTGGCGTAACTATAGGGTGGCAGGGCTGGCAAAATGCCACGGGCCCCCGGCTCAAGAGGCCGTGAGGTCAGTTTTTTATACATTGTTTAATATTAACATGACGATTTTTACTGATAGGGTCCCACCAATTTGCCACGGGCCCCGTTACACCACTGATCTAAACTATGCAAATAAATCTTAATTATGGAGGCATAATACGAGTATAATGTATAAAAGTACTATTTGTATTGTTGTAGTCTAGTTGCTTTTGGAAATAAAGTGATGTGTGTTATTATACTTTGATTTTTATTTGTGTACTTATCAATTACATATTTTAATGTTTTAGGATCTTGGACTCTCGCGAAATAAAAACAGATAGGATAAGACAGGAAAATAGAGTTTATTACAATAATTATCAATTAATATCTACGTTTAACCCAAATATGAGTTTTGTACAATGAGTCATTAGTAATTACCCACGACTTCAATAAAATATATAATACTGTCGAAATGCTAAGAAATTTTTATGTTTAACTAATTTTTTAGCTTGACAATGCAATTTTTAAGTTATTGTAAGTAACCTAGCTAAAGTAGTTGTTTAAAAAATATACTTACAGAGTTTTTACTTGTGGGAATAATGCGTAGAGGCCAAAGGAAGATCTTCCGACCGAGCGAGGTGGTATGCCCGGTCAGGCCGAAGCCCACGTGATTCATTTCAGCTGTCGTATATATACCGTCGCGCTCAGAAAACTTCGATAGCGCGATGCAGGAATGTTAGGCGAATTGTGGGTACCGCCACATCACTCCCCCCCGAAGACCGGAGGTCGAATCTTGAAGCCTTGTTCGCTTTAGTCGCCAGTGCCAGTGAGAGTCCCAGTGAGTCGGAACTGTTGCAGTGAGTCCCAGTGAGTCGGAACTGTAAGCTGCTGCACGGGATCCAGTGAGTCGGATAAGCTGCCGTGCGGGGCCGATGCTACGTGCTGACCAGGAGAGATGTGCTCTGCTTGCTGACCGGTCGGTGTAGTGAGAAAGCCCGATGATGCCGATGCGGAGTCGCCCAGGCCGCGGTACGTTGCGGGCTAGTGGACGATGTACCCGATGAGGCGATGCTGGCTGGCGCGGTGCGGAGGGGCGGGGAGCGATGATGATGAAGGAGGCGTGTTCTGTCGAGGGTCACCAATGTGGGAATAATGCGTAGAGGCCAAAGGAAGATCTTCCGACCGAGCGAGGTGGTATGCCCGGTCAGGCCGAAGCCCACGTGATTCATTTCAGCTGTCGTATATATACCGTCGCGCTCAGAAAACTTCGATAGCGCGATGCAGGAATGTTAGGCGAATTGTGGGTACCGCCACATACTCTTAGAAAACATTTTTATTTTACTATGTTAACACTGTCAGTAATTATATCAAAACAATGACGGAATACAATACTTTTACGACGTCATGGTAAAATTTTGATACAAATAATCTAAGTTACAGCTAGAATTAAATAACAATTTACAATCATTATAAATCAAATAAATACATTATCCTCTCATGGAATGCGCTATCCTATATTTTTTAACAAATTGATACATATTATGTGTAATTTAATATTGATATGCGCTTAATTCATCATAACCATGCCCAAATATAAAATAATTCTTGGCTGTATTTTAGTGACCATGCTCTTATGGTTAGATGGATTCGTTGTTAGTTGTTACAGTTCTTATTATAAGTACACAGTCAACGCTAAGGGGGGTATTACATTATCATATTTTATATTGGATCATTTATAGGATCATATATATGATCCAATAAAAATGATCATTTGATCATATCTGCTTATTACATTATCATATAACATTGATCCTATTTTACGTCATATGTGGTTTCAATAGCCAATGGAGAGCGCCAACGCTGATAGGTATTGACGTCAGGGTTACTAGATCTCAGAGAATTCGATTTTTCAAAAGATATCGTCATTTTTAATATGGCATATTTTTCGTTATTTCAGCAAGATTATGCAAGTATACAATTAGAAAAAGAATCACATTACATTATTTGAAACATATAAACGAACAAAAAATTAAAAACTCTTTTTTATTTTAAATAACTGGCAACACCTATTTCTATGACCTGGGAGCCAATTCTCAGAATGTGAGAAAAGTTCATCTTCGGAAAAATTACCCAATTATGAGATTCTTACGAACGTAACACAGTTTGTGTATTCTCAAAACTTCACATTCGAAATATTTCGTGCAACGATCGCTCGAGTCGAACGAGTGAAACCGGTTATAGATGTCCGAATTCGTACACCACACGTGGCCGCTTGGGAGTTGAAGCGTTCGAGACCGGTTTTCTGCACGATACAATTTGTTGCTAATAATTTGTGTATTCTCAAAACTTCATACTCGAAATATTTCGTGTGAAGATTGCTCGAGTCATACGAGTGCTAGGGACCGGTAGATGTCCGAATTCGTACACAAATTCACCCTCCTATTGGTGGATATGTAGCAAAGTAGTTGTCTAGTAAATAAATGATGAACAAATATTCGTGCTTGTGTTTCTTTTACGATATAATTACTTACTAGTTAAGTACTTATAAGTTAATGTGTTTAAAAAAAAGAAACTATTTAGGTATAAGTAATTTCGTTAGAGTAGCTGTAGGTACTAATGTGTATATTCTGTGAAGTAGCTGAATTTATTTTTTATATAATTAGACTATTAAAATATATAGTTAATTTATATATAATTAGAGATTAAAAATGTTATCAGAACATTTGTTCTATTATGTAAGTACCCATAAGTTTTTGGATAATTAAGTTTATCATAATAATATTAATATTCAATATATAAATAAGTACATAATATTATCTTCTTATCTTCATAAATTATTTAAATTTCTCGTGTCACAATGTTAGTTGCCTTATTCCTCCGAAACGGTTTTACTGATTAAGTATACTATTATTAATACTTCGATGGTGGATTCTTGGAAATCTATTGTTATTCTATTGTGTCTCGCTATGATGGGTTAATTCATAATATTATTAAAAAGCGGTGGGTCGCCGATACTATGGTCGCGGTCTCGCTCGCGTCGCGGTCGCCGTGCGAGCCTCGCATCGCCTCGCACTTGTCTCGACAAGTCCCGAGAAATCCCGACGGAACGGCGTATGCGCGCCTCGCGTCTCGCGAGTCGCCGGTCGCGAGTCGCGATGACTCGGGTCTCGGGCAGTCTCGCGCCCGCTTCCGATTACGAAAGTTGCGAATTTTGATATTACTTAATACTAACGCTGTATTAGAATAAAAATTAAATGTTATATTTAGTAGTCCCTTACACTACTTGTTATAATAATAATTGAAAAGTGTTGTTAAATAAATAACAGTTATAAGTAAATTATTAATTTTCAACTCAAGACCGGCGACCATTACCTACCTATTGTTTGTGCAACGTACCATACTTAATAAGTCACTTCAATAAAATAGTATAATTGTTCTTTACAAATTTAAAAGAACAATAATTTAGTTCTTAACTACAAAATATAATATACTCACCTATATTGCAAAACAACTGCAAAACAATTTGCGCCGAGATAGCTATTGAATAGTGATATTATAAAATCAATTATTTTGTAAGCTATATTTACTAGAATACACGTAAATATTATCAGTCACACGTTGCAAAATTTGTCCAAGCGTTTTTTTGCCGAATCGGAACGCAAAATGTCTACGGCGAACACCTCGATAGTTCGATTGGTAAATTGTTCTATTGGTCCCCAGAATACGGGTTTTAAGGATCATTCGAACTTGCCAGTAGAAATGAATAGTTCATGAAATAATTCTACGAGGATTTAGTTATTAACTACAAATTATTATATTATATTATGCATTGAGATGTGAGTACTACGTAAATATATGGCAAAACAACCGCGAAACAACTTGTCGGGATAGCTAGTAATATTATAAAATCAATTATTTAGTAAGCTATATTTACTACACAATACGCTTAAATATCTTCGCACGTTGCAAAATTTGTCCCAGTTTTTTTTTTTTAACGCCGAAACGGAACGCAAAATAATGTCAATGGCAGGAACACTTCGATAGCTATCGGTCCCCAGAATACGAGTTTTAGGGATCATTCGAACTTGCCAGTAGAAATGAATAGTTCATGAAATAATTTTACGAGCGAAAAAGTTCACATCCTGAGAATTGGCTCCCGTATTTGATCCAATCTCTCAGCAAATGTCTTAAATCTATGATCAAGGAAGAAATGAATCATTTATCTATATTACATTATCCCAGCCGATGGCGCAGGGGGGGGGGGGGCAAGTTGACTTTACCTACTACAATTCATACTATTCTCATTCTCTATGAATTAGAGTGGAATTAGAGAATTCATTCGAGTTTCGACGTACGGGAATGATTGTTCAAGGCTGGAACTTCAAGCAAATCAACTCAAAGACTTGGGAATCTCTAGGGGGGGCAGCTGCCCCTCTCGCCCCCCCTTGGCGACGCCCATGCCCCTAACTACGACAAGTCCAACAGGATAGGATATTATATTGTTGCGGTGTTTTCACGCGAGAGGCAACACCAGCGAAGACAATTAACAAAAAGTTTTTTTCGACGTTTGACAACGTTTCTGTTTATATTACGATAATATGACGTGTGCAGCATGTCCGATTTTGGTCGGATTATTTACTGTGCGTGCTAGTATCGCCCTCTACTCCGACCTTTGCGTAATATTACCTATTTTCTAAACCGAACGGAGTTTGTTCGAAAATCCTAATTTATGATGGATGATCACATTGTATCCTATTGTATAGTCTGTCAAGAAAGTGAAGAAATTAAAAAGTGGCAATATCGTATTGTCATCCCTTTCAAATCAATCTAAGTAAAAAGGGATGACACTACGATGTTGCCACTTTTTAATTTCTTCACTTTCTTGACGGACTATATATTATGGCGCAGCTGTAATATTCTGTCCGATTAGTGCTTATGAAATAAAACGAAACTGTAATTTAGGATTATCTTCAACATGAAGTATAAACTTATAATACGGACGGTCTGAAATCCCAATTCATTAATTTTGTCTTGAAAATATAACACAACATAATTTTAACCTCAATCTCATCAAAATCTGTTTCCTACTAAATATCCTTAATATTAAACAATAATTGATATTTTACAATGAGGCGGGTTTCATTTTCTAAATGGTAGAGGATGTCTTTGATGAGTAAATAATATGTGATGCGAATTTCCTTCTTCATTCCCATCAATCGATCAATACTTCATTTTACGTATACAAGATCGATAGTGCACGCTGTGCGTAAGCGTGTGCGTGCGAGCGTGCGGGCGTGCGCGCGTTTGCGGGCTCAGGGCAGGCCGCCATCTTGTGCGGCCTTGAACCGCGTGAGCACGTCGAAGTGTGTCTGTAGCGATTGCGGCGATCCCGCCACGGGGTGTAGGTAGCGGCTCACCTGGGAAATGATAAGATTTAAATAAGCAGACAAACATTGCAACGACACAAATCCTTGCGATATATTTTTCTGTCCGTTAAGTGCGGGCTGCCTGTACCAAATCTGAATTGCTCATTTAAAAATGCATCGTTAGGTACGCCTCGCTACTTTGCAATTTGAAGTAAATTTAGGAAGAATAAGTTTTTTTAATATGCATGTTCTCATGTACGCACCACGCATGTACGTACAGCTTGTCAAAAAGAGTAGACGCCGAACATAAGTTTTAAATCACGTAAAAAGTACAAACATCTTATTATTGCAAATAAAAAATGTGTCAGAGCGTTAATTAACCCATCAATCCCCAAGCGGCACCCGCTGTCGCATGACAATTGAAAATCTATTGTGTCTGCGATACCCACGATCGAAGTATTAAAGTGTACAAACGTTCTCTGTGAAAATACAAGGTGCAAAAACTACCATTTGATCGTGATTATGTTCATAAAATTTATTTCAATGTCTACTCTTTCTTGACAGACTGTAAAATGTTACAGCACAGAGGGACTTGAACAAAATAATAGGTATTATAATCGTAACGTTATCGTATCTATACATATAAAATTACAAGTCCTGACTGACTGACTGATTCATCATCGCAGAGCAAAAACTGTTAAAGTTACAGACACGAAATTTGGTGAGCAGGATTGTTTTATTAAGTAGACACCCACTAAGGAAGGAATTTTGGAAATTTTAACCCGAAGGGGGTGAAATAGGGGTTGAAAGTTTGTATGAAAGTCCGTCATTTCTTAAGTTAGAAACATGAAACTTTATTTTTGAGTTACTGAATAAAAATGAATGAATACGTATTTAAGCGTTTTTGAAAATTCTACCCCCAAGGGGGTGAAATTAGGGTTGAAAGTTTGAATGAAAGTCCGTCATTTCTTGAGTTAGAAACATCAAACTTTATTTTTGGGCTACTGATTAAAAATGAATAGATACGTATTTAAGCGTTTTTGGAAATTCTACCCCCAAGGGGGTGAAATAGGGGTTGAAAGTTTGAATGTAAGTCCATAATTTCGTAAGTAAGAAACATGAAACTTTATTATTGGGTTACTAATTAAAATTGAATGGATATAATTTAGGCGTTTTTGGAAATTCTACCCCCAAGAGGGTGAAATTGGGGTTGACAGTTTGTATGAAACGTTGTCAATTTTAAACCGATCGGGCTGAAACTGTGTATTATGCACAAAGATACTATGACGTAGGCATCCCCTAAGAAAGGAATTTAATAAATTCCACCCCTAAGGGGATGAAATAGGGGAAGAAAGTTTTTAGAAATTTTCTTAGACTTTCGACTGATTGAATTGAAATTATTAAAGATTTGAGCTTCTATGATGAAGGAGTTTGCTTTAATAGGATTTGGGTTACTGAATAAAATCGTAGGAAATTAAGTCAATTCTGTACATTGAATATTTTTGAAAAATAATATTTGGGACGTGATCTAACTATGCTAACGCGGACGAAGTCGCGGGCAACAGCTAGTAATATTATATTGCGACCAAATAAAACTTTATCTATACTAATATTATAAAGAGGTAAACTTTGTTTGTTTGTTTAATTGTAATGAATAGGCTCAAAAACTACTGGACCGATTTTAAAAATTCTTTCACTATGAAAATATTCCGTAAGATATTTCAGTTTTTCGGAAACAACCAGAAAATTTACTTATTTTGCGTACGCTGCCTAAACTATAAAAGATAGAACCATACAATGTTCTAAGTCAATGCAGATCTTTTAAATTTCTACAAAAAAGTCCGCGACACACTATACCTATCTATGTCGAGTGAGGTACAACAACCATTTTTTGACCGACTTCCAAAAAGGAGGAGGTAATACGTTCGGCTGTATGTATCTTTTTTTTTTTTTTGTTCCTCGATTACTCAGCCGTTTGTGGTCCGATTTTCAAAATTATTTTTGTGTTGTATAGGGTTTAACTCGAATTTGGTACCATGTTCACAAAAGTGGTGATCTGACGATGGGATCCTTGGGGAATCGAGGGGACTCCTTGAAATTTGTATGGAAACATATAGTGATTTAAATTTTTTCTGAAGCATTCGAGGTAAATGCTACCAAAAGGTAAGACTTCGCACCAGGTTATACCCTGGATCCGAAGGTACCGAACAGAACTTTTGAATGCTTATAGGTACAGGTTCGGGGATTTCGGCGTTGTTTAAACAACTGAAAGCATAAGCCAACACATCAATTTGATTAATCATCATCATCACAACTATAATTATACCATGGTCATCACACTATGACCCAATTATTGGTACTTTTCGTGATATTTTGCATCGAAGCAGATGTTTTTGACGATGATTTCACTGTTTGTGGACCGATTTTCGAAATTTTCGTGTTGTTGTATAGGATATAATCTTAATTTTGTATAACAATTAAAGACATGAGTGGAAGAATCGAACAAGTAACACATTTCGAATTTCGAGTAAACCGCGTTCAAAGTTTTGAAAAAACTTTTTATGATTTCTCATCACAAATCAAGTAATGGCTTTTGTTAATTGTATCAGGAGGTGTAAATATCTTCCGTTTTTAATATTATGTTAAAAAATATATAAAAAATTCTCCATTCTAGGATAAATTAAGAAAAATGTGAAGTTATTCGGTTCCACACTTTTAAATGCAACAAAATCTGTAAAGACTGTCATGCATGAAGTAAACAATAAACATAAATCACTTTTTTTTAATTGAGATGAAACAAAACTCAATTGAAAAGACAAGAAACTCACGGCCAAACAGACAGGCCAAAAAGAAGTTTGGATTATACTTTGGAAATTTAATTGGTATCCATTACTCAGTAAACGATTAATGTGTAATGTGTGGTCCTCCACTATACATTGAAAAAAGTAATAAGTAATGTGAATATTCACATTACTCATTACAAATAATGAGCCATTATCGGACCTTCATTGTCCATTAAATGCAAAGAATGAGTAATGTTAAATTTGTCCATTACATTACTATTAAAAGTATTGTAAGTATAGTTGAAGACATCTAATTATGTTAATAAAGGAGTTTTTTTTTAATTTTGATGAGTATACAAACTACTACCGAGTAATAAGGGCGACAACTATTTTCATATTCAGGAGAACAGCTAGGGTACCGCACAAGTACCTTCGGGCAATTCGGGCAAGCAAACTTTCAAGGCTTCACCAATATCACTCCCCCCCCCCCCCCCCCAGGAGAAAACCCCACGGCTCATAACCCTAGTCCTGGACCCCCCGAGTGAGGGCTCATTTTAATCAGGACGATGAGATCTACAACTTGGCCCCAACATAATTCCCGAATTCCCAATTCACGACCAGGGAAGAAGGAATTTTCTGAAAAAAAAATCTCAATTTTGAGGCCAGGATCGTATAGAGGTGAAAAATCCAGGAAGAACAAGCCGAAGAACCCCATATCCAGAACAAACAGTTGCCAAGTTATAAGCACTCAAACTTTGACATTGACAGCTCGGCAACTGTCAAACGTCGAACATAAGCGGCCATAACTCCGCTTCCAATAGGCCTAGAGGAACGGGGTTTTTTCTAACATCAAAGGCAACCCCCTGGCTACCCCCTCCCTGAATTTGAACTACATCAGAGACATCAATTTTTTTCTCAATTCTAAGGCCAGAATCGAACAGAGGAGAAAAATCCAGGAAGATCAAGCCGAAGAAACCCATATCCAGGACAAATAGTTGCCGAGTTATAAGCATTCAAACTTTGACATTGACAGCTCGGCAACTGTCAAACGTCTTACTAAAGTAGCCATAACTCCGCTCCCAATAGGCCTAGAGGAACGGGGTTTCTTCTAACATTAAAGGCAACACCTCGGCTACCCCCTCCTCGAATTTGAACTACTCTACTACTTTTTTATCTGAATAATGTGTACATTCTATATGTATACCTAATATTTACCCGGGAATACCCACTCTTTAAACTTTAAAGGATTGTGCATTCAAATCTTGTTAAAAAAAAATACAATTGTACTTATTTTTTGTCATCCGAATATGGTACCGAACTTGGAATAGTACCATAATTAATGCCTCTATACAGATTGAGACTCTATTTTCCTCCAGAAAAGAATTGCTAAAATTTAAAAAAACTAACATCAAAAATCGCGGTGGCTCCATATCTTAAATCCATCCTTGGGCCATAAGGACCAATCCTACCAAAGGAAATCTTTGGTTCAGCAATAGCCGTATCATTTACCGTACACACGCAACTAATGTAAATAATATTTGGTCTTTGAATGATTAAAATTGGACGTTTGGTTTAGAATTTATGGCGAAATTAAAATATTGCGATTTACGCCCGTTTCGAAGTGGGCGCTACCAAGGCGGGGTGCGCTCGCGGGATCAGTTTAGATCTGTGAGTAGTATGTATATATGAGTAATAGTTGTAGATCTATGAGTAAACAAACAAACATACAAAGTTTATCTCTTTATAATATATAGTATAGATAAAAAAATACTGAATCGATTTTAATCATTTATTCAGTGAGTGACATAGGCTATAATATATTTTATACCCGTGCGAAGCCGAGGCGGGTCGCTAGTAGCTTATATTTAAATACCTTAGCTCCGAGTTTCTTGAGCAGACCGGTGAAGGCTTTCTCCTCGCGGCCGATCCACGGCCGGCCCTCGTCCAGGACTTGGTACGGGCTAACGTGTATGTTGATGTTCACGTCTGAGAAAAAAGAAAACACATAATATAACAAATGAGTTATTCATACACGGAAACAAACACACACAGACTTTTGCATTTGAAACGCATTGCGTTCATAGTTCCTTTACATCTGATAGGTTATAAGAACAATAAAGAGGTCTCTATGTTGTTTGCAGAACTCGTTGATTTTTATTTATGTGTAAAATAAGTTACTGCACGGAAAGTTCAATCTCCTTGTGTGCACATAGCTGAATAAATTCAGTAATGCTAATTTAAGAAAATTTCCAGCATAAAGCAAAAAAATGTGTTTAGAACCTTTTTACTAGTTCATCTCGGACTGGTTCTAAATATTAAAATAAAAGATAATGGCGTTTTCGCCCAGTTGATTTGTATTGTCACTCTTTAGAAAATATTATAATAGGCCATATGTAACTCACTAAGCTCTTTAATGTAAACATCTTAATATACAGTTGAAGTTAATATCATGGTCTAGTTATTTGGCCCCTATTACAACAAATGGATTCTAAACGGCAGGTACATGCTGATAAACTATTATCCTACTTATAAAAAAAAATATAACTGAACCGTTTGAGTGCTACGATGCCACAGACACAAGAGTCACAATAAGAAAATCCGAGATAGTTTATCTTACCTAGCCTGGTGAGTGTCTCGAGCAGACTGCGCGAGGTGATCCAGGTGTTCTTGCCGCCCGCGTGCCCGCCGTCCAGCCAGTACATATCCTCTATCCGCTCTATGAACCTAAAAAACATGCCCTTTAAATGTAGGAAAATATCTAGGGAATTCATTTAAAGGATTCTTTACTGCTTAGTAAAACATCTTTTATAACAATGATCACAGGTATAATATTATATTGTTTATTATGGTTCAGTTAGCCTTTGAGAACGTTAAAAATCGGCCAAGTACTAGTTGTACTCGCGCACAAAGGGTTCCGTACCACTACAGAGCAAAAATAGGCTAAAATTTGTATTTTTCGTATGGGAGCCCCACTTAATTATTTAATTTAATTAAATTTTATTATTCATTATTATAGTACAAATACATTTAAATTAATAATTAATATTTTGTGAACATTTCAATTGCCTATGTGTTGCAAATTATTGATTAAGAGCAAAAAATAGCAAAAAAATCATGTTTGTTGTATGGGAGCTCCCCTTCAATATTTAATTTATTTTGTTTTTAGTATTTGTTGTTATATCAGCAACAGATATACACAATCTGTAAAATTTTCAAAAGTCTAGCTATAGCGGTTCTTGAGTTACAGCCTGATGACAGACAGACGGACAGACGGACAGACATCGAAGTCTTAGTAATAGGGTCCCGCTTTTACCCTTTGGGCACGGAACCCTAAAAAGGCTAAAAATAGGCTGATAGTTGAACCCCATTAAAAATAAAAAGAATATGTCAACAACATGAACATGTCTGTTTCGAAGTCTATTTGATGCATATTTCCCCTATTACATTGGATTTATTTATTTAACGTTTCACTGTATGCGACATGTCTGTTTCGAAGTCTATTTGATGCATATTTCCCCTATTACATTGGATTTATTTATTTAACGTTTCACTGTATGCGACATGGCTGTTTCGAAGTCTATTTGATGCATATTTCCCCTATTACATTGGATTTGTTTATTTAACGTTTCACTGTATGCGACATGTCTGTTTCGAAGTCTATTTGATGCATATTTCCCTATTACATTGGATTTATTTATTTAACGTTTCACTGTATGCGACATGTCTGTTTCGGAGTCTATTTTATGCATATTTCCCCTATTACATTGGATTTATTTATTTAACGTTTCACTGTATGCGACATGTCTGTTTCGAAGTCTATTTGATGCATATTTCCCTATTACATTGGCCGCATACAGTGAAACGTTAAATAAATAATTAACGTTTCACTGTATGCGGCCATTTTAGATGATATCTTACTTCATCATATGCGCGTCCCCAGGCGTGAGGGTCTTGGTGTAGTGGAACTCGTATATACACTGGTTGAGCACCACGCACCCTTTGCTGAACCCCACCAGGGTGAGGGCGCTCTCGTCCAGCGCCAACTTCTCACGCCACCACAGCGGGTCTAGACTACTAAAGAAAGAATAAAAAACTAAATAATCTGACACATTTTCTTAAAGAAAAACCGTATAAAGCATCGACATTTGCAAGATATTTTCCGAAAAAAAAACAAAGTGACAGTGATTTCAAAATGGCGTCTTTAGTTCCGAATTCCGCCACACAAACAATGCTACGGTTGGAGCGTTTATTTGTAAAATCTAAATGAAAACATTCACGTGACGTCACAAGACGATACGAACACAAAATAATAGGATATACTGCAATGTATTCACACTAGAAGCAGTACCAGCACAGACAGTAAACAAAAAGTTTTGTTCGAAGTTTGACAATGTTACTGTTAATTTTCTGACATGACGTGTGCAACATGTCAGACTTTGTTCGGATTATTTATAATGCTCCAAGCACTGACCTCTATAATACACTGGACTGGCTATGAAAGCAGTAGTGATCAGTGTACTTGGAACTACTATTTTGCAAATGGCGGTTGCAATTTTCTATGTAATTAGTTCACAGTACGTTCACTGGTGGCGCTTCAAATCGGCACAAGAAATAGCTGTCATTTTGTACGGCATAGCCAGTCCAGTGTATTATAGATTGCTATGTGAAAGTTTCACATAGCAATCAGCGCCAATATGGTGACTTTCAAATAGGAATATTTTATTGATAGCGATCGCCTGTCCAGACTCTAGTGTATTATAGAGGTCAGTGGCTCCAAGGCTTTAAATGAATGTCAATGGACGCTGCTGGTAAAGGAGAACTGTCAAAAATGACGTTTTTGTATGATAGAAGCGCTAACGCTTTTCTCGTCACGTTCATAAACAGCCTTGTCGAACTGTACTGTGTGTGCTAGTAGCCCCCTTTGCTCCGACCTTTGCTTAATACTTTCTACGATACAATACATCAATTGGAACTAAACCTACTCACGGCTTGTGTCCGTCACTGCAGCCGGCGCCGTTGTCGCTACACCCGTTAGAGCTAAGCCCTCTTATCGACGCGTTCTGTCAATTTATCATCAGCGTTACTAAATCCTGCTACAAGTAGCGATCAAACTGCACAGTTCAGTCTCAGAATAGATTTTAATTTGTAGAGGACGCTTGGTGAATTCGCGTCGATTCTTTCCGCCTAGACTCTAGCGTCATTTTGTAGTTCGTACCTACATCTTACTGTGACCGAACTGTGCACTCATATCGTTATTTGTTTTAGAATTTAAATGTCCAATACATCCAAAAAATTGATAAGAGTGACTTACCTAGTTTACTCATATACAATTATACATTTTACATCTAGGCTCTAACCTTTTGTATTTACTTTTTTGGCTTTACAACCATGGCCAGTGTCAAGTAAATGGCAAGAAAACAATGTCACTCTTTCACATTCCCGGCAAAACTCTTGTATTTACATTAGTAAAAAATGTAAGTATTGGTTGGTATCACAATACCTAATTTTTGCTAGGCCATTTTTATTTTATGACTACAGCCCGCAAGCACAGATCAGGGTTAGATATCATGTGATATATTTCGTTCTATGTATTTAAAATATTTTTAAGGGGTTCAACGTACATGAAGATCCTCTATGTCTATTTCCTCAGGCAATGATACTGCGGACATCGCTTCTAGTAACTCCACAGTCGGCTGGGCTCTCAGTCTGTTGCCCACACCTTGCAATAACCTGAAAACAAATGTACAGTCTAATGTCATCATACCACCTGCAACTTTTCGCCATCAAAGACTTCTATTTAAACTGAGGTAGACAGGCCATACGCACCAAATGTTCCGCCGTTCCAATAGAGCTAATTCACACCGTTGCAGTCAGTGTTCACTGGCGCGCTGTACGCGACGGTCGTATGCGAGTGTGTACGGTTAGCAAGGAAATTTTTAAAACAAACTTTGTTTTATTTTCATATTATACTAAATTGTAATCAAAGGGCAAAATGCTATATTGTGTTTAAACAAGATTTTGTAAAAATTATACAAATAAATCTTCAGGGATTACCTTTCACATGTAACTATCATAGTTGTTCACAATAGATGAATAATTTTTACCTGACTAGAGTATAGCAAAAAGTTATGGTTATGTGTCTCACAGGTTATGTATGTATGTATGTAATATGTATATGTTACCGTTAATTTGCGTAAACCAGTTAGCTGTTAGAGTGCAGATTAACGTGGTATTCTGCAGATTATCTGGGTGAGTCAGTTAAAGTGCAAAAATTTGATTCTATTCTTACATTACTACATAATCTGCAGAATATCTAGGTAATCTGCAGACTACCGACCATGCATACGGTAAATTGCAAAAAACAGGTTCTTGTTTGAATAAATCATGTTATTTAGTTGTCATTAACAAAGGAATAAAATATTAAAATTTAAGTAACTAAAATATTACTGCACTGATAAAATATAACAGATCAAATCAACTAGAAAAAAAAACAATAAAAAACAAATAAAAACAGTCTAATGTTAGCCATACACGCAACCATTTACCGGAGAGGTCTACCTGTGCAGGTATGCCTGCGCAAGTAAATCGGAATGTGTGTGGGAATAGACCTGTGCAGTTGCTTGGACCTGCGCAGGCGACCGGCGCAAAATCGAAAATCAATTCTTTCGAGTGACACCTGTGCAGGCATACCTGCAGGTGACCTCGCCGGTAGACCGTAGCGTGTGTGGTAGCCATAAGGTTAACATGCATATTAAGTCAAATTTTTTTAAGACATAAACGAAGGAAGAGTTTAGCCAAGAATGTGAAAGAGTGGCGTTGTGTTTTGTATTATGTAATTTCCTAAGATTGTTCTGGGTTTTTAATGTGTTTTATTGGTAGAAATATCCATTAGATATTTGTTATCATGCACAAGTGTAGGCCAGTGATACAACTTCCAAAAACGTGCCTTTTGTGTTCCCTCCTAAACTCCATCGAAAGTTTTAGAGAGCATCTACCATTTTACTGAATCGACCGACTTGAGTCCTTGACTGCATTGACTTTTACTTAGACTTTGACTAGACTTTGGACTTTACCAAATAGAAAATCGATGCTAAAAATTGTTACAAGAACATAGATTTCCCGCCACTTATTTGACACTGGCCATGGTTATATAGCCGAAGCGCCATAATAAAAAAAAAGAAACTTCAATCATCAATGTTGTTGTTTGAATCGACCGACTTGACTCCTGTGACTGTATTGACTTTTACTTAGACTTTGACTAGACTTTAGACCTGACGATACATGAAAACGATGATGAAAATTATAATAGGAGGAATATTCAATATGGTTTTCCCGCCATATTCCTTACCTTTTTACCTTGTCTGTGGCACAACATACACATCCTTTGTGTCAAGTTGCCAAAAAAGAAGAAAAAAAATGTTGTTGTTGTTGATGTTACTCAATATCTCAATAAACAATAAACTTGATAACAAAAAAAATCTTAATTTGTAAGTAATAGACTTTTTTGCAGTCAGTTGTTTACCAGTCTTTCGGGGAGTTACGCTTGCGTTCGGTATGACGAATGCCATAGGCCTGCATCCTTGTCACTCTTGAGATGCACTTGACTACGTAGATACTTATAGTTTGTGTGTGTGTAATGTTTTGAGTGTATTGTTTTAGGATTGCTTTTCAAATGACATTTCGTAGAGTACGGCACGTCTACCTCAGTTTAAATAGAAGTTTTTGTTCGCCATCGTCCCACGCGAAAAATATACCATCCTCATCACCTTGATGAGTGGCAGTCGTCCACGGTGCGTTTCTTGCGTACCTTTCTGCCGCGCACTGTAAAACTCTGGAACGAACTGTCACCAGCAGTTTTTCCGGACCTATACGACCTGCAAACCTTCAAGAAGAGAGCGTATTCCCTCTTAAAAGGCCGGCAACGCACCTGCAGCTTTTCCGATGTTGCGAGTGTCCATGGGCGACGGTAGTTGCTTTCCATCAGGTGACCCGTTTGCCCCCTTATTTTATTAAAAAAAAATGTCCATAGATATTTTAGTGATACGTAAATTAATTTTTAACACATTAACAAAATCCTACACTTTACCTTATTATGTCGTATTGCGTACGTTAACGTACCGTACGCAGTTGTTCCATTTCTGCCTTTAACTCATAAAGAGGTAATTTGGCCGTAAAATGGCGCATCGCTACTGCTGCAGTGTAATTACATCCAATTCGTTTTTACCTTTAGGCTTCAGCCTCAAATCAGCGGGCAGCAGGGCGGCAGCAGCGCGGGAACGGTGGGTTTCTATGTATAGATTTATATGAAACTGGCCTCGCAAGCAATGGCGCGGCGAGCGGCGCGCGGCGCACTTGAGGGCTTCCCGCGCCGTCGCCACCGCTCCCGCCTCGCTATCCGCAAAATCCACGCCTGAGGCCTTAAGGAGCGCTTACACGGGCAACAATCGTGGCAATAATTGCCCGGCGACACGAATGGACCGATCTGGAGCAATTAGTGGAGCAATATGGAGCAATTTCAATAAATTGCGGCAATTATTTCGGCGATATTGCTCCAGATATTTCATATCGCTCAATGTCGCCGATACGAATTGACGAATATCCGATGGGCTCGCGTATGACAGTATTGCCTAGTAACTAGTTGATGAAGTTGCGCCATATCGCTCAATTGTATTGCGATATATTGCGCAATATTGCTGCTTGTTGCCGAAAATTGCTTGATGTAGTCGTGACGTCAAAGTTGACGAGAATTGACTGGAGTGGAGCAATTTTAGTTGCCCGTATAAGCGTACCTTTACAGTCAGTACGAATTTATATAATGTTCTTCGCAACATTACTTACCTTTCTAAATGATGGAGCGCATTGTGTGTGGGCGTGTGGTCGGGCACCCCGGCGTTGTTGCTCGGCACGAAGTTGTCGTAGCAGCTAAAACTCTTGTATTCTATCCTGAAATTAGAGTATCTTTGTTACAAATCAGCGTCTTTAAAATTATGTACGGTCTGTCACTATTATGGTCAGTCTATCAGAAGCTGTTACAAACGATAAGGACAAAATGTGGTACACTGGATGAGTCAGTAATTATCAAGTTGAATAAACTGTTCAGCAACTACAATTTATTTTTTCATTTCATGGTATTATAATTATTTATGACATAAATGTGGCTAAACAGTAATTTTTATGAATTTAAAACATATTATGAAAATATAATTACCGACCTAACAGGTCTGACGACCACAATGTGTTTCGAGGGGAAGTCTTTCCCCAGCATACGAGCCGTGTTCTCCAAGTTCCATTTCAAGTAGTTCTTGTTATCTCGATGCGCCTGCATAACCTCTGGGTAATCCTGTAAGTAATAGTTAACTATATTATTGTAAAATCATCAATGTTACAATGTTATGTAACTGCAATAAAAAGTTTATAGTTTCTGACCAATGGCGTTTCATGTAAACAACACCACACCACACCACAACCACACCAATCACGGGTCCACAAATTTATTACGTTTATTATAAGTCTCATGTCATTTTATCTATAAATATAAAGTATACCTGAAAATGAGACAGCAATATGTACTTATATAATATTCATGTGCAAGAAAAGGAATAATCATTAATTAGCAATACGTAATATTATATAGATGATGCCCGCAACTCCGTTGCGCCAAAACTTTTTCCGGGATAAAAAGTATCCTATGTCCTTTCCCGGGACTCAAAGTATCTCTATACCCAGCTAAATCGGTTCAGCGGTTTGGGTGTGAAAAGGTAACAGATAGACAAACAGACAGACAGACAGACGGACAGACAGACAGACACACTTTCGCATTTATAATATTAGTATGGATTACTATATGACGACCACAATTTCTCCGGTCTCTGAGACTCCGTACTAAAGATGAAGTCGTTTAAGCATGAAGAGGTCTGGAAAAGACAGACACATTTTCGCATTCACAATAATAGCAGGTTACGTGCCTGTACATCTCCACCAAAAAAGACGAGCGTCTGCGTGCGCGCTTCGGGCGCGCTGGCGGGCTGGAACAGCACGTCGTTGGTGCGGCCGTCGAAACCGCACACGCGCCGCAACCGCAGCGGCAACATACCCGCTACTGCTGCACCACCATCACTGCATAATATAAAACGTAGTGATTGTAATCTCTTTGACTGCATACATAACGTGACCATAATTTTTTTTTGTCAGAGCGGGACATCTACAGAATTGCACCCCCCCCCCTCTCATTAATTGTTTTAAATATTTATTTATGAAAGTACATACTAATATAAATACCTAACGCCCGCAACTCCGCAAAGTAAAAGCAAAATCGGTCCAGCGGTTTGGGCGTGAAGAGGTAGGTAACAGACAGACGTACAGAGGGACACACTTTCGCATTTACATATTATAATATTAGTATGGATAGAGGATTTCCAGGCATTGCACAAGCATTTCAAACATAAAAATACTTTTAAATTGTCGTTTGGTCTGTTTGCAAAAGCGGGACAATTTCGGCCTCGCGGGGGACAGCGGGACAGACTGCCTGAAAGTGGAACTGTCCCGCCCAAAGCGGGACGTATGGTCACGTTATGCATACATCACATGTTTTTTAACGCTTTTATTAGCTTATGCTGTATGTATGTAACCGAATCTTTGAGCACGATTTATAATAATCGGCCAAGTGCGACTCGGACTCGCGCACGAAGGGTTCCGTACCATTATAGAGCAAAATTAGGCCAAAAATTGTGTTTTTTGTATGGGAACCCCCCTTAATTTTTTATTTTATTTTAATATTATTATTAAATATTAAAGTACACATATAACTAAAGACTGAGTAAAACTTAAGTACCTACCTGTTGCCATTATTGATATAGAGCAAAAAAGGCCAAAAAAATGACGCTTGTTGTATGGGAGCCCCCCTTTTTTATTTTGTTTTTAGTATTTGCTGTTACAGCGGCAACAGATATACATAATCTGTGAAATTTTCAATTCTCTAGCTATTACCGTTCTTGAGTTACAGCCTGGTGAGTGGTGACAGACAGACGGACAGACAACGAAGTCTTATAGTCGTGTGCGTACAAGACAAAAAAACGAGGAATGCGGCTTTTGCTGAACCAAAGATTTCCTTTGGTAAGATTGATCTTTATAACCCTAAAATGGGTTTACGATGTGGAGCCACCTGAATATTTCATGCAGGTGGGGGAGGGGGGGGGGGGGTTTAGCTTGAGGTCAATAGCTGCGTGGGATTTAGGTCTATAGGCGAGTTTGGTATCATTTTCGATTGAATCGAATGTTTAAATGCCAGTTTTTGAATAATATTTACATAAAATATAGTAAAAATAAAATAAAATAAAAAATTTAGAATATATGATTTTCAACCAACGAAGACGCTGTTGACAGGGCTTAATTAATATAAGGAGACTGATAGCCGCATTATTCTGCATGCCAAAGACATGGTGATGAATGGAGCAATAAACATATTAATATTACTAGACGTACCGCGCGGCTTCGTCCGCGTAAATCTGAAATTTCACGGAAACCGTATATTTTCACAAATTAATAACCCATATCTCACGTAGTCTACTATATATTCGTGTCAAATAACATAAAAATTGCTCCAGTAGTCTGTGAGATATTAGCCCTTTCAAATAATTTTCCCCGTTTTTTTTTACATTTTCCTCTGTATCTTTGCTCTTATTGGTCTTAGCGTGATAAAATATAGCTTATAGCCTTCCTCGATAAATAGGCTATCAAACACTGAAAGATTTTTTCAATTCGGACGAGTAGTTCTTGAGATTAGCGCGTTCAAACAAACAAACTAACAAACAAACTCTTCAGCTTTATTTTTATATATTCCTCTGTATCTTTGCTCCTATTGGTCTTAGCGTGATAAATATAGGCTATAGCCTTCCTCGATAAATAGGCTATAAAACAATGAAAGATTCTTTTAAATCGGATGAGTAGCTCCTGAGATTAGCGCGTTCAAAAAAACAAACTCTTCAGCTTTATAATATTACTAGACGTTCCGTGCTGCTTCGCCCGCGTAAATTAGATATTTCACAGACAAATTAGTCCACAATAAATAGCTTATTATTCTTAACGTTTCTACTTTTTATCTGTGCCAAATAACAGAAAAATTGCTGAAAAAATCGTGAAATAAGCCCTTTCAAACAATTTCCTCCGTTTTTTCACATTTTCCACTATTTCTTCGCTTATATTAGTCTTAACGTAATAAAATTTAGCCTATAGCCTTCCTCAATAAATGGGCTATCTAACACTGAAAGAATTTTTCAAATCGGACCAGTAATTACTGACTCATACTAAGATTAGCGCGTTTAAATAATGCTTCTTCTTCTTTTTACGTTGTTTAACATCTTTATTGTGCAAATATGAGTCCTAAAATGAATTTAGCATTCTTAAGTCATCCGAATATGGGACTTAACTTGGAATAGTACCATAATTAATGCCTCTATACAGATTGAGACTCTATTTTCCTCCAGAGCAGAAGCTGCTAAAATTTAAAAAAACTAACATCAAAAATCGCGGTGGCTCCACATCTTAAATCCATCCTTGGACCTTAAGGACCAATCCTACCAAAGGAAATCTTTGGTTCATTAATAGCCGTATAATTCACCGTACACACGCAACTATTAGTAATAGGGTCCCGTTTTTACCCTTTGGGTACGGAACCTTAAAAATGACAAATATCCCCTAGTGAAAATACGGCTTAAAGCCTACCTAGTCGCGCGACACGTAATGTACGTGTCCCGCGACATGTCGCCCGACGTCGCAGCGACATTTACGGGTTGCGGGACTTGTCGCTGGCAACATACTACACTGACTACATGACTACACTGGTCAGTGGTGAACAAGTCATATTATTATTAGTGGAGGCAGTGAAGGTTTTCACCTCCGATTTCGTTGAACCTCCATCGATTTTCATGAAAATTGGTGAGTAGGTGGGGGATACCCTAAGAAACAAAAGTGACATAGTGCCAACTTGCGCTTTTGCCCTGGGGGTGGATGCCAACCCTTCTCGGGGGGTGATTTTTTTAAATAAAAATAACCCCAGGAATCAATAGACACACAAATTCTAAGCAAAATTTGTAATATACAGTTTTTTGAATAAATCAATACTTTCGGAGTTATTAAAGATCAAAGATCATGTTTTTGCGTGAGAAAAATACTTGTCTTAAAGCGGTTTTTCATAATTAACTAAGAAACTATAGGTTTTTACGAAAAATGTGTAATTACCAAAATTAAAGCCAATAAAAAAACAAACTAATATCAACTCTAAAATGCCTTCCTATATTCATTCAAAGTGAGCTATAGGTGATTGTATATATATTTTCTTTCGGCGAGTACCTAAGTCTAAGCATTCAAACTAAAATAACGGTAAACCGATGCATTTTATGACATGTACTTCCTTAAAACTTTTTAAAGCGCTTAAAATGCCTTTCTACTAAGCATTGTAAAAAGTTATTATTTTTAACAAAAAATTAAAACCGACTTCCAAGGTAAAAACAATAATAACATTAATATGAACTAAAAAGTATTAAATAATTTTTCCTATCTAATAGTGCCTTTTTCCGAATTCGGCTATACCTCAACTATTTCTGTACTCAATCTTTATTATTTTGAAGTCGGTACCAGATAGCTGAATCTTCAGTTCTCTGACAGAATATTTGAAACTTTTGGAACTGGCACCGACTTCAAAATTATGAAGATTGAGTACAGAAATAGTTGAGGTATAGCCGAATTCGGAAAAAGGCACTATTAGACAGGAAAAATTATTTAATACTTTTTAGTTCATATTAATGTTATTACTGCTTTTACCTTGGAAGTCGGTTTTAATTTTTTGTTAAAAATAATAATTTCAGTCTTTTTAGTTACCTAGTAAGTAAACCATCGCGTATATTTTACGCATCTTATTACAATTTGTTAAGAGTCACAACTCACACTCACAAAATACATATATGTATTACCAGTGAAGTGAACATGTGCTAGGTAATTTAACAATTTTAATGCTTCAAGCCCCAAGCGGTCACCGGCGACTGCGATAACAACGCACGCGCCGCGCGGCGCGCGGCGGCGACGCCGCACACTGGTCCCAAAGTAAAATAAATGGGACATTAAGAATTTTCGGATCGAAGGTCAATGGATCAGGCTGATTTTGAATACGTTTGAATCTTGGAAGAAAATTACAAAATTATGATTTCGTCCATACAAAAAATAATTCATATTTTTTTTTCTCTGTATATAATATGCCTTATCTATATTTGAAAAAAACAACATTTATAAAAGTAACTTGTAATTGCATCAGATGCTACAAAAAAAAATCAGCCTCATCCGCTGACAAAAAAAATTAGTGGCTGTAGCTCTAAAAGGCGCAAAAATCGCAGTTGAGTGTCTATGACAAAAATGTACGACAAGAGTCCCTCTATAAGCTGTGCTATGGTTTATTTTGAATACGTTTGAATCTTGGATTAAAATGACAAAATTATGATTTCGTCCATACAAATTTTTTTAAATTATTTTTTATCTCTGTAGATACGGCATATTTGAAAAAAACGATATCTATAAAGTGACTTGTAATTGCATCAGCTGTCTACAAAAAAAAATCAGCCTGATCCGTTGACCTTCGATCCGAAAATTCTTAATGTCCCATTTATTTTACTTTGGGACCAGTGTGCGCCGTCGTCTCTGCGGCGCCGACCGCCGTGTATAAACATTAAACAGCCATTTCATTTAACAGCATATTTCGTGTTGTTATACAGTACATAATTATTATTATTGTATCCATACCTATGCCTTGTACTATTATCTATTCTGTGCCATGAGACATTGGTGACCTTAACACGACGTGGTAATGATGATGATGATGATGATGATGACGATGATGATGATGATGAATATGAATTGCATAGTAGCATATGCTTTCTGTTCTTATAACAACGCCGAAACTCCCAAACGTGTATCTATAAGGATTAAGGAGTGAGGAGTTCTCTCAGCATCTTCGAAACCATGGTATACCTTGACCCAATATTTGACTTTTTGGTAGCATATTCTTAGTACTCTTCACATAAAACCAAAATCACCATATGTTTCCATATAAATTTCGAGGAGTTCCCTCGATTACTCATGGATCCCATCATCAGGTCACCACTTTTGTGAACATGGTACCAAATTGGAGTGAAACCTAATACAACAAAACAAAAATTTCGAAAATCGGTTCACAAACGGCGGAGTAATCGTTGAACATACAAAAAAAAATCCACAGCTGAACATCCTCCTCAACAATCCTCCTCGTTTTTTGGAAGTCGGTTAAAAAGCATCAAAATTGAACAAGTTATGATAAAAATAAGATTACACTTTCAAATTTTTTTGGAAAAATCGAAAAATCAAACGTTGACAATTTCTACAATAAATCAAATTTATGGTTATCTCCAAAGGATTTTCTTTATTTTAGCATAAATAATGACCTCAAAATATTTTCTTGGTTTAGAATCCTTAGTTTTGAAAAACAGAATGATTTAGTAAAATCGAAATTATTCAAATTTTCGTAAATATCATTTTGTTTTGAACATAACTTCAAAAATATTGAACCTTCGTAAAAATTATAAAGAACGAAATTGGTGTCCACTTTTTAAGAAATCTTTTGATTTTCTTTTGATTTTTATAGGATGAAAAATAACGAAGATAGAGACGTTTAAAGCCTAACTTTTACTGCAAGAACCATGAAATCGGGACCTTTTAACCCAATTTTTTTTAAAAACCAAGGGCTTTAAAAAGTATTGTTTAAGTTGATCTTAAAGCTTTTTAAATTACCTTTAAAATGGTCCATAATTGAACCCGATAACTTAAAAATTAACAGAGCTATTGTGATAAAACAAAAAAATTTTTTTTGAAAACAATTTTGAAGCAGAGATTTGGGATGCAAATATTGTAGGAAAACCTGTCAATAGGTACATCTATACTAATATTATAAATGCTAAAGTGTTTTTGTCTATCTGTTACCTCTTAACACCCAAACGGTTCAACCGATTTTTCTGAAATTTAGTATGAAAATACTTTGAATCTTGGGAATGGATATGGACATAGGACACTTTTTATCCCGAAAAAATGTACGGTTCCAGCGCGATTGCAGACGTCATTTAGTCCTTACTAAATATACGTTAATCTTTTCAAGTCTTTCAATATTCAGAAAGTATGTAACAAAACGGTAAATGTCGACTCGATAAGAGAGGGGCTTTTTGTAATGATGTGCGTCTATTAAATATTTCAGTCTAGCAGATTCAGCCTTTGCGTCAATTTTTTGCACAGAGGGTAGTTTGAAATCGTTCTTTGAATATTTTGGACTACATAATATCAATGTTTGAAATAATCTTAACTATGAAACAGTGGCGGATTTACAAATTTGCCGCCTGTAGGCTATTCAATATTTGCCGCCCCTTTAACTGACCTTTGAAATTCAATTCGTTAGTTTAGTTCACAATCATATCCCACCAAAAACATACAAGATGTTAGTGTAAACACCGTTGTCCTTGAAACCATCAAATGAGATCGTCAAAATGAACAACTTTTTCTATGAGAACAATGCTGGGAATAAAAAAAAAAACTGTCTTCATACCCATACAAATTGCCGATCCGGGCATCCGTTTGGATATGAAAACGGCATTTTTTTTTTGAGTTCCCAGCATTGTTCTCATAGAAAAAGTTGTTCATTTTCACGGGCTCATTTGATAGTTTCAAGGATAACGGTGTTTACACAAACACACTGTATTTTCTTGTAAATTTTTGCCGAGACGACCATATTATAAGGTTTCACCCTGTGAAAAATATCAGATCTCATGTAGAACCAAGCTTCTGAATCTACACGGCCTAACTCTACCGGTCCTAACTTCAACAAATTCTACATATCAGTAAATATATTATGTATGGCTTCGCCGTTTCGCTACCGTCGTGGAGGTGACTTTGGTGGGATTTCAGTTCTTTTTGTAAGTTGCTTCTACTTATTAATAGGTACTTATTAATAGGTTTTTAAGTAAGTGTCCACAGATTGCAGATTCTGTGAGGAGGAGGATGAAACACCTATTCACCATCTCCCCTAGCATTGAGATACTTGGCGTCAACATATCGAGCGAAGTCCAGTTCCGATATCATCTAGAGGGTAAGGCCAAATTAGCCTCGAAGAAGCTTGGTGTTCTTAACAGAGCGAGACAGTGCTTCAGTCCGGACCATTAACGCCTACAACTCTACAAGGCGCAGGTTCGGCCTCATAATATGGAATATTGTTCTCATCTCTGGGCAGGGGCGCCAAAATACCAACTGCTCCCTCTAGAATCTAGATCGTATCCAACGAAGGGCCGCTCGAATTGTTGACTGCCGTAGTGTTTCAAACAGCTTGGACCCCTTGGAATTACGCCGAGATGTAGCTTCACTCTGCATCCTCTATCGGTTGTATCACGGGGAGTGCTCTGAGGAATTGTTCGGAATCATACCACCTGCAACTTTTCGCCATCGTCCCACGCGAAAAACATACCATCCCCATCACCTTGATGAGTGGCAGTCTTCCACAGTGCGTTTTTCGCGTAACTTTCTGCCGCACACTGTAAAACTCTGGAACGAACTGTCACCAGCAGTATTTCCGGACCTATACGACCTGTAAACCTTCAAGAAAAGAGCGTATTCCCTCTTAAAAGGCCGGCAACGCACCTGCAGCTCTTCTGATGTTGCGAGTGTCCATGGGCGACGGTAGTTGCTTACCATCAGGTGACCAGTTTGCTCGTTCACCCCCTTATTTCATAAAAAAAAACCTTCTCCTCGACTGTCCTGCTCTACTGACTACTACAGAGCAGAAACAGGCACCTTTGTCGCCACGAATACTCATCCACAGAGGAAATTCGTGGCACCAACCCCAACCATATCGTTTCAGAAGAAAATAGGCTGCTTGACCTACTTTTTTCTTCACGCTAATCGCTTCTTTTCACAAAAAAAAACTAATATTTTAAACAGTGAAAACCCATAAAAATGTTGATTGAAAAATATGCCTTTTAAATGGCGCCGAAAATACTGTCCGCAATAGTGTGACGTCATACGTTTTATATTTTAAAATCTCTTTATTGAACATTTTTTTATGTGCCAAATGTACGAGTCTAAAAGTGCTCAAAAATTATAAAAGAATTTAATAAGAAATTAGAAATCATTTGTAATGTTAAAAACTTTTGGAGAAAAGTTTTGGCCATTTCATTTCCCAACTTCAATAAATGGAGATAATCTATACTAATAATATAAATGCGAAAGTATCTCTGTCTGTCTGTCTCGCTTTCACGCCAAAACTACTGAACCGATTGTAATGAAATTATGTACACAGATAGTCTAAAGCCTGAGAAAGGACATAGGCTACTTTTTAACTGGAAAAAGAGGTTGTAAGGGGGTGAAAATGCGTAAATTTGTTCAAATTAAGTTAGTTCCAAAAATTCATAACAGATGGCGCTAATAGTCGCCTACATCTCGGTATCGCTTGCTCATAAGTCTTTCTATAAGAGGTGGCACCATATTGAGTTATGTTTTCCGATTCTTTCGATTGTTATACACGTTATCTATTAAATAACTCACTACTCAGTACTTTATCTATGCCGTGACGTAACCTTAAACCTACCAATGATAAATAGTTTATGGGTAAAGCTAAAGTTGTGTAATGGGGGGCTAAATAAGCTTTAAATTTGGTAGAAATAAAGTTTATTATTATTATTATATATATTTATTATATAAGTATAAAATATTATGTGCACACTGCACAGCTGTTTTTGGATATTTTGATTTAAGGCTGCTCTCTCGAAAAAAACTTAAAAAAGCGTGCAAATGAAACAACTTTTCATCGGCATTAACAGAGAAATTATATCTGAAAAAAAGAATTAGTAATCTACATGATATGATACGTAATTTGGTCTTGCCATATTTTTCCTATCGGTATCACATAATAAAGAAATAAAAAATCAAATCACCTCCAAATCGTTGAAATGAAACCACTTTACTCCTTCATTATTTATCAAAAGAATATATAAAAAATATCTACTGCTTTGCAATACAAAAGTTAATGATTTAGTTTGGTTACTTTTTTGAAATATGTATTATTTTTATAATAATTAATTAAATAAAAATCGGCCAAGTGCGAGTCGGACTCGCGCACTGAGGGTTCCGTGCCATTATAGAGCAAAATTAGGTCAAAAATTGTGTTTTTGTATGGGAGCCCCCCTTAATGTTTTATTTTATTTTAATATTATTATTAAATATTAAAATGCACATAAAACTAAGGATCTTGAGAAAAAATCAAGTACCTATCTGTTGCCATTATTGATATAGAGCTAAAAAGGCCAAAAAGAACACGTTTCTTGTATGGGAGCCCCCCTTAAATATTAATTTTATTTTGTTTTTAGTATTTGTTGTTATAGCGGCAACAGAAATACACAATCTGTGAAAATTTCAACTCTCTAGCTATTACCGTTCTTGAGTTACAGCCTGGAGACAGACAGACGGACAGACATAGAAGCCTCAGTAATAGGGTCCCGTTTTTACCCTTTGGGTACGGAACCCTAAAAAATGAGTCTCAGATCGCCAACCCTACGCGGCGAGCGTCGTAACCGCCACTGTACAAGGCGCGCTGATATGAATGTTATTTTAATGTTATTTACGTCGATATTCGCACTGACAGACAATCGACCTGCTAATTTAGGAAGAATGGGCCCTTAAGGGGTACCAGGGTTTTAAAAAGCTTTTAAATTTGACACCAATTTTGTTGACACCGCGCGCTATAAACTGAAGTCCACGCGGACGAAATCGCGGGCAACAGCTAGTATAATATAAAACTGATGTTTCATTTTAATTATTCAAGAAAATATATTTTATAAATCTTTCTAGGCTTATTTAAGAATAAGTCCAGAAAGATTATTTAGATAAGTTATTTATGAACAAATAAACTTACATATAACGAGCGCGTTAAATAAAATATATTTAATTACTATGATGATGACGTCGCATCCAAATCGGAAGTACCGCAAAAGCGTTTTCGTCAGTACAAATTAAAAAATATAAAGCCATATTTTCAAATCGACTTTATTTGTCAATCATAAGCTTTTATTTGATGATAAGGGTGAAATACTGTTTCCTAGGCTAAGTTCTACTAGAAATATGCATTTGTTCAATGAAGGTCAAGTAGCCTATTAAGATTCAGAAGCTTGGCTCTACATGAGATCTCATATCTTTTTCACAGGGTAAACCCGTACCTTATGTGGTCCTCTCGGCAACATTTTACGAGAAATGTTTTTGGTGGAATTTTTTATTTCTATAAGATAAAAAAAAATGGGCTAAATTTGCCGCCCCTCTAAATCTGCCGCCCTAGGCTCCAGCCTACTTAGCCTATTGGTAAATCCGCCACTGCTATGAAAAAATATTCGAACTCATTAAAGCTGATAAAAAACTTAAAAACTTAAAAAATTAATACTAATGTTACGGATACGGACACGTGGTGCCATCTAGCGTCGGACCAGCGAACTGACCAAGGGAACACATTCAACATAAATCCCCTACTCGATACTAGATGGCGCTAGGAGTAAGTACCTACGAGTAATTTCTAGAGATATCTCATACTTGTTTACGCATATCGGGTTTACTCTGGGATGTTCCGGAATTTTCTGAGATTCGATCCGGCCCGTATAAATAGTCGCAGACTGCAGCCGGCAGTTCAGTTTTATCTGAGCGATCTTCGAGGCGACTTCGAAGTGAGAACAAGTGATCAATAGTGAGTGACAGTGATAGTGCTTAGTGTTTGGACTTAGTGCTTAGTGTTTGGACTTAGTGATTAGTGTGACCTAGTGTTTGTGAATAAAGTCTTCAAGAGAGTCACCAGGTCTTTCTCTCCGAATCCTCGAACCCTAGCACGTAACAACTGGTGTCAGAAGTGAGGTTTGGAGATGCCATTGACTACTCCGAGAGAGGACTTCAAGGGGAGTGTCAGGACAAGGGCGCAGCGAGCTGCTGCCATTGACTCCGAGAGAGGAGTTGGAGGTGGAGCTGCGGAGGCCACACCCACTGGGGACCAAGCTCCGCCCTCTGCGGGGCAGGCCCCACCCGCTGGCCCCGCCCACCAGGCTCCGCCCACTGACCACGCCCCCAGGCTCCACCCACTTCGGGTGAAGCCACGCCCACTAGCTCCGCCCACCGGGACCCGCCCACTGACCACGCCCCTCAGGCCCCGCCCACTCTGGACATGGCCACGCCCACTGGCTCCGCCCACCAGGCCACGCCCACTGGCCCCGCCCACTGGGCCCCGCCTGCTCAGGCCCCGTCGACTAGCTACATCCATCCTGCCACGCCCGTAGTTTCTACGGCCCCTCAAATGGCTCCTCAATTGGAAAGCATAATTGAGTTAATTCAGGCTTTGCAAGTTTCTCAAAGGGCTGAAATTCAGTCAATGAGGGAGTCACAAGACCGCAAACTCAGCGCGTTGCAAGAGTCACAAGAGTCACATGATCGCAAGCTTGGCGCTTTGCAAGAGCTGCAAGAACGCAAGCTCTGCGCCTTGCAGGAGTCACAAGAGCAGCAAAAGGGCCTGCAAGAAAAAGCGCTTTTGGCTATAAAGGATGTCAGTGACACAGTGACAAAGTTTCGTAAAGATGTCGACGTAATGGACGAACGAGTTACCGGGTTAGGGGTTGATGTGGAAAATGTGAAAACCGGCCTCACAGAACTACAAAAGAAAGTAGTGCGCCTGGAAACCACAGGAGTCGCGACGTGTAGTGGAACTTCCGGAGTGGCACACGGGCCAAGAGTAAAAGTACCGCCATACGACGGCACTACTTCTTGGAACGCTTACCGTCAGCAATTCCAGACGGTTGCTTCTGCCAACGGATGGACTGACGAACAATGCCTGACCGCTCTTACTGTTGCGCTCAGAGGGCAAGCTTTGTCGGTCCTGGAAGCACATACAGGAAATGGGTTCCAAGACCTGATGGAGGTCCTTGAATCCAGATACGGGGAGCGACACCTGGAGCACGTGTTCCGTGCTCAACTTCGTGACAGAGTCCAACGCTCAGGAGAGGAACTACAACAATGGGCGTTGGAAATTGAAAAACTGGTCAAGAAGGCACACCCAGGAGCCGATTCCAAGATGATTGACACGAATATTGTGCAAGCATTTGTCGACGGAATCAGGGACCTCGAGGTCAGAGCTGCAGTGAGGCTACGTCACCACACCTCGCTAAAGGAAGCATTGGCGCATGCTTTGGAGGTCGAGGCTGTTCGCCGTGACATACGACAGACCCATAAGATCCATGAGGTCTCTGAGGAAGTTAAAGAGGTCAAGGCTCCCACGAAGAGAAGTTTTGGAGCCATGTGCTACAAGTGCGGTGAGAGGGGCCATCTTCAGCTCAACTGCCCGCAGAAGGAGACCCAGATGGCAAGGATGAAAAGGCTCGAGGAACAAGTAGAGGAGCTGAAGAAGCAAGGAGCTTCGTCCCGTGCCCGGGATCAGGGAAACAAATAAAAGCCAGGACTAAGGGGCGAGTACTGGCTGACGCGGAGGAAGCCCCGATAACTGTTATCTCCCAAGCATGCAGCGGGAATAGTCTTGTGATTCAGGGGACTATTAACAGGACGGATTGCAAAATGACTCTAGACACAGGAGCCTCTAGAACGATAGTGAGCCCAAATCTAGTAAAAGCCGCAAGGAGACATAAGAGGAGAATTAACTGTCGGCTTCTTACTGCCTCCGGTCAGCCAATACCCGTCCTGGGAGAAATGTCAGTTACGATTAATGTGGGGGGGTCCTCATACCCTCATGACGTTATCGTGGCTGAGATTATGGATGATTGCATCTTGGGTTTAGATTTCATGAAGAAGCACAACTGCGGAATTAATGTCGCTGACGGAGTTTTCAAGTGTGGCGAAGAAGAAATTTTCATCCTTGGAGGCGCCTGCGGGAAAGTCGCATGTGTAAAGGAAGTCATTATACCTGGACGAGCGGAAGCTAGAGTGCTGGTGAAACTACCGCCAGCTGGAAAGGAGAAGTCAAACAGATGTGTGTTGATCGAAGACACACCTACCAAGACATCAGCGCAAAAACTGATGACGGCGAGAACCCTTGTTAGTGGAAGCAGTAACGCTGTGGTCAGGGTTTTGAATCTTGGTGATCGCGAGATCTGCTTGAACAAAGGTGACGTCATTGGAAAGTGCGAGGAAGTTGTCTGGATGAGAAAGTGTAGTTCCATCACAGGCTCAGACTCAGCAAACAGCAGCATCAATGGAATAGTGACTGAGCTACTCGATGACTGCAAGAGTAATCTGACTTATTCGCAGAGCATGAAAGCTAAGAAGTTTTTACAACGCCACGCGAATATCTTCTCCAGTCAGGAAGGCGACCTTGGAAGAACGTCGATGGTTCAGCACAGGATAGATACCGGAAGCGAGAACCCAATTCGTCAACGAGCAAGACGGATACCCATTGCAAAGGAAAAAGAAGTTGAAGGCCTTTTGGAGGACATGAGAAAACATAAGATTATTGAACCGTCTGCAAGTCCGTGGTGCTCACCTGTTGTATTAGTGAAAAAGACAGATGGCAGCACAAGATTTTGTGTGGACTACAGGCGTCTCAATGATGTCACTAAGAAGGACAGCTATCCATTACCTCGAATCGACGACACTCTGGATACCTTGAGTGGCATGAAATGGTTCTCGACCCTGGACCTGAAATCGGGATACTGGCAGGTGGAAATTCATCCAAAAGACAAGGAGAAGACAGCTTTTTCCACCGGTAAAGGTTTATGGCAGTTTAACGTCATGCCCTTTGGATTGTGCAACGCACCTGCCACATTCGAGCGACTCATGGAGTGTGTACTGGCAGGCTTAGTTGGAGAGGCTTGCTTAGTCTACTTGGACGACGTCATCATTGTTGGCCGCGACTTCGAGGAACATTTGCGAAACTTAGAACGAGTTTTCGCCAAAATAGAGGGGGCCAAGTTAAAGTTGAATCCGAAAAAGTGTCGTTTATTCAGGAGTAAGGTCAATTATCTCGGCCATGTTATCTCCAGTGATGGAATCCAGACGGACCCGGAGAAACTGGAAGCAGTTCAAAATTGGCCAACCCCTAAGAACAAAACTGAAGTGCGGGCATTTCTCGGCCTATGCTCCTACTACAGGCGTTTTGTTAAGGGATTCTCGGAGATAGCCAAGCCATTACATCGGCTGACAGAAGATAAACGACAGTTTATTTGGGACGAGATTTCTGAAGATTCTTTACAGAAACTGAAGAAACATCTGTGTGAAACACCAATCCTGGGGTATCCACAACCTGAAGGTCAGTTTATAGTCGACACGGACGCAAGCAACACGACCATTGGAGGGGTGTTATCTCAAAAACAGGGTGAAAGATAAGTTGTAATTGCATATTTCAGCAAATCTTTATCTAAGCCCGAGAGAAACTACTGTGTGACAAGAAGAGAACTCTTGGCTGTTGTAAAGACGCTACAACATTTCAGCAAGTATCTCATCGGCAGACAGTTTTTATTGCGAACTGATCACGCAGCCTTGAAGTGGTTACTGCAATTCAAGAACCCAGAAGGCCAAGTAGCTCGATGGATTGAACAACTCCAGGTGTATGACTTCAAGACGGAACACCGCAGCGGAAAGGCGCATGGGAATGCCGACGCACTTTCACGAAGGCCGTGTTCAGAAGACTGCAAACATTGTGTTAAGCAGGAATCTAATGAAATTACATTAAAGTTAACGAAAACAAGTCCTTTGGGTCCATGGGAGAATGATGCTATGAGGGAGGCTCAAGAAAGAGATGACGACCTTCGGCACATCATCACATGGAAGAAACGGGGTGACGTAAAACCAATCTGGAGTGAGGTTGCATCCACTGGCGCTGTCACTAAGGCGTACTGGGCGCAATGGGACAGTCCGATTCTTCAAAACGGAAGACTCTACCGGAAATGGGAGAAGACTAACGGCAGAGAGTTCCATCTTCAGATAGTTGTCCCAAGAACGAGAGTACCAGATGTTCTCCGTGAAATACACGATGGCGTATCAGGAGGTCATCTAGGTGTCAAGAGGACGTTAACAAAAGTGCGAGAACGATTCTACTGGTTGCATTGTCGAGATGATGTGCAGGATTGGTGCCGCAAATGTACTACTTGCGCTGCAGTGAAGGGACCTCAAAGAAGGAGCCGTGGGAATCTGCGCTTGTATAACGTTGGCGCACCGTGGGAACGAATTGCAGTTGACGTAGCTGGGCCATTTCCTGTAACGGAATCGGGGAACAAGTATTTTATGGTTGTCATGGATTACTTCACCAAATGGCCCGAAGTGTTCGCCATACCAAACCAGGAAGCTACAACAGTTGCTTCTAAGCTGGTCGAGGAAGTGATATCTCGCTTTGGTGTGCCTCTAGAAATCCATTCCGATCATGGCAGGAATTTCGAATCGCAGGTCTTCCAGGAAGTGTGCAGAATTTTGGGAATGCATAAAACGAGGACCACCGCGTACCATCCACAGTCTGATGGAATGGTTGAGAGATTTAACCAGACCCTTGAGAGGCATTTGGCGAAATTGGTAGATGACAAACAAAAGGATTGGGACAAGTATATACCGCTTTTCCTTCTGTCGTACCGTACCGCCGAGCATGAGAGCATAAAAGCTACCCCGGCGTATGTCAATTACGGTAGAGAACTGCGAGTACCAGTAGACCTCTTAACAGGAGGGTCACCGGAGGAACCGAAGACCGTACAAGACTATGTCTGCGATTTAAGGAAAAAAAGCGCTATATACACGCCATGGTTCGGGAAAATGGGTTACAGTCAAGTGAGAACATGAAGACCAGATACGACCGGAAATCGAACACGAGCGGCTTCGAAGAAGGGACACTGGTGTGGCTGCATAACCCAACTCGCCGAAAAGGGAAATCTAAAAAGTTGCAGACCAAGTGGGACGGCCCTTACAAAGTGATTACCCGATTGAATGATGTGACTTACAGGATTCAAAAGCAACCAAGAGGGACATGCAAAGTGGTACACATAGACCGTCTGGCGCGTTACCATGGCAGTAACAACGATGCTCGGGACGAGCATCGCTAGGAGGGGAGTAGTGTTACGGATACGGACACGTGGTGCCATCTAGCGTCGGACCAGCGAACTGACCAAGGGAACACAGGCAACATAAATCCCCTACTCGATACTAGATGGCGCTAGGAGTAAGTACCTACGAGTAATTTCTAGAGATATCTCATACTTGTTTACGCATATCGGGTTTACTCTGGGATGTTCCGGAATTTTCTGAGATTCGATCCGGCCCGTATAAATAGTCGCAGACTGCAGCCGGCAGTTCAGTTTTATCTGAGCGATCTTCGAGGCGACTTCGAAGTGAGAACAAGTGATCAATAGTGAGTGACTGTTTGACTGTTTGTTGAGTTTGGACTTAGTGATTAGTGTGACCTAGTGTTTGTGAATAAAGTCTTCAAGAGAATCACCAGGTCTTTCTCTCCGAATCCTCGAACCCTAGCACGTAACACTAAGTAAATAAACTGAAAAAATTGGGTTCAAAAACATAAACCTATTAAGTTTTTGAACCCAATTTTTATCGTGATTCCGCAATAAAGGGGTACTTTTAGGGGTTTATATTTCAGTCTTATCCAAAAATTATATCATAAATATTAAACAAACTGTTTATACAATGTAAATATGCGATTTTAAAGTTCAGAAATATAAATAGTGTTTTTTCACGATTAAAGGGATGGTTGCCATAGGGGTTGAAAAAATAATTAAATAATCATAAAATATCATGAAAAAAAAGATTAAAACATTTATTTTATCTAATTAAACCCAATTAGTTAAGCCAGAATGGTTAAATCTGCATTTTTTCTATTTTCACCAAAAGGGGTGGATTTCACCCCTAAAATAAAAAAAGCGCAATACGAGCGTATGTCACTTTTAAAGTAGAGGGCTTAATGTACTTAATCCCAAATTTTCATCCAAATCGATGGAGGTTCAACGAAATCGGAGGTTGCACCTGATTTTTGCCTTCATTTACTGTACTATATGTCGAGGGACAAAGTTGCAGGGGACAAAACTGCGTGTTGCAGGGACAAATTACGTAAATGACGGACGACTTGTCTCCGCGACATGTCCCCTAGTGAAAATGCGGCTTTACCTATCGCCAGATGACAAGATTGACAAAAAAAATGAAAAAAAAAAATCGAAAAAAAAAGCGTGTTTTTTTAGTTTTTCTTAACTTGGTTTTATACAAATTACAATTAGAGGAAAGGGAGCAAACCAGATGGAAAGCAACTACATAATATCTTCATTCATTCTGTCCTTGGACATTCGAAACATCAAAAGAGTTGCAAGTGCGTTGTCGGCCTTTAAAGAGGGAATACGCATCTTCTTGAAATAAGATGTTGATGATGGTTAGGACTGGTGCAGAATTGATGTAGCAAAATCACAGCTTCCGCGCACTCCGTTTTAAGTAAATATACAAGGTGTAATTAAACCTACCGGCCAAATTTTTTTTAGGGCTAACTTAGTATTATTAGGAGAGTCCATTCTATTGATTCTCAAAAATACTTTCCTTGCAACACATCGTTGGTGGAGAAGCAGCATTAACAAAAAAAAAAGACGGGTTGCACTCCGGGAGTGCCGGCAAAGTGAAAACTTGATTATTAACGTTGTGCATTTTTTTAACCCATTTTTTATGAAAATCGATTACTTATTAAAAAATCGATTTTTTTAATTAATCGAAACCCTTACAATCGATTAAATTTTTAACCCATTTTTTATGAAAATCGGTTTTTAAAAATCGATTTTTTTAATTAATCGAAACCCTTACAATCAATTCGAGTTCGAGTTCGACACAAAACACTACTCGCCAACCGTCTTACGGTTTTTCCAAGGTTTTTCGATCAGCACGAGAATCTGACGCGAGTTTCACAGTTTTTACCCATCCCACAAAAGTGCTCAACGCCGCTAAAGAAGTTTTCACTTCAAAAATAGGGTGTTAATATTTTTACAATAACATATTTTATCCTAATTAAAATCGTTGCAGGATGGTCACTAGAGCGGGGTCTGTAGAGCGGGGACGGCGGTGGGTGGAGCCAGGGAGGCACATTGTGGTGTTTTTTAGGATAACTTTTGGAAGCTGTTTATAGAAACAGCTTCCAAAAGTTATAAGTTCATCACGTAATTTTATAACTTTGGTAGACTTTTACTACTACGTTAGACATTTTCTTTAATAATAACCTGATGTTTACTTAAAAAGGTAAACTTCAGGTTCAACTTTGTATTAATATAGAGAAAGGTCTAATAGTACGAGATACGACTGCAGAACTGTGCAGGTATCGAGTACACGCTTAAAACCATATTTTTACAAATATTTATGATAAGGAGAACATATTTCGACTGGGGTGCCAGTCCAAATGTGGCCGCAAATATTTAAAAAAAAAAAATTGAATTTGCGGGATAAAATGTAATCATCAGCTGGCCGATTCTGTATCGTACATTTGTGAGTTAATAACTGAGTTAGTAATGAAACCGAGTAGTGAGTAACGGAAAGTGCCACTTTTTGTATTCACTTGCATACATTAATGAGACTTTCCGTTGCTCACTCCTCCGTTTTGTTACTAACTCAGTGATTAACTCACAAATGTACGATACAGAATCGGCCCGCGTATTGAAAGCAAACATCGTTCATTTCACGGCAATGAGTATAGAGATTTAGAAAAATCCGGTGTGCCGTTGGGCACCCGGCCGCAACTCTATTGTAACCAGGTGTGTGTCAATGTGTCAATACCTGATGATTACATTTTATCCTGCAATTTCAATTTTTTAATTTTTTTTTAAATATTTGCGGCCACATTTGGACTGGCACCCCAGTAGAAATATGTTCTCCTTATCATAAATATTTGTAAAAATGTGGTTTTAAGCGTGTACTCGATACCTGCACAGTTCTGCAGTGGGATTTTAGACTATAAAGGGCCCTGGTTCTACAATCTACAGTATAAAGATCATAAAATTACATTTTGGTAATTTACTGTTAAAATATTTAAGAGGAAAGAAATACAATAAATTTTTAATTAACCAGCCAAATTATTTATTACATTTTTTATTAAATTAAATTAATACATAACCTAATATTACAATATATTTTTATCATTATTATTTTAAATTTCTTGTTTGCTTCTGATGGTAGTATTTTGTATCATTCATACAAACTGTTATTTTTAGTGTGATATCATCCAGGCAGTTCTTCAAATCCTCCCGCAGTTCTCTCACTTTGACTCTAACATCTTCACACATCAAATTATAGCACATAGCCACCAAGCCCATACCAAGGAGCACATATATGAAGTTGATAACGAGCTTTAGGTGAGACCCCTCTGCGGAATCTGCTATATTTGCACCAGGGACAAAATCACCGAATCCTATTTTACAAAGACTTATTACGCAGAAGTAAGTGGAATCCAAGTAGTTCCATTTTTCCCAGGCTCCGAACATTATAGTGCCAGTCAGGATGTAGAATGTGATAACCCAGAGGCATGCTGTCGAGGGAACTGTCACTTTCCTTTTCACTGGCAGAACTTCACCATCTTCAAGCAGAGGATCCTCTCTTCTGCTGCACTCGTAAGCCGTGATGTACAGCCATTTGAAAGATTTGGCCAATACTTTGCCCATGTTGCAGAAATATAAAACATAAATTGGAATGCCGAAGCAAGCGTATGCTATTGTACCAATTTTGCCCCAAACAGTTTTAGGCACGACATTGCCGTATCCAATCATCGTGAACACAGAGAGAGAATACATTAGAGCTGCCGGAAAAGACCAGATGTCTTCAGATGACCTTCCATTGTAGCCCTGACGAATGGCTGATGTTACATTGTTTTGGAAAACTTTCAAAACTTTATCACTATTTTGAATCCAAGCTGTATAATTTAAAACATTATATTTATTAGTTATATTCCACAACTGTTGCACGCAGTTTTGGCGCAAATTGGTAACCTTTTCCATTTGCTCATCTGGACTGTCTTTTTCTATGTGCATGAAGCTAGCGGCACCGAGAATAGCATAGCACACCACAAGAGCACCCACACCCACTTGGGTAAACATAAATGCTATAAATTTTCGAAGACAGTCTTTAATTTTTTCTCTGGGGTCACTGTCATTAGTAGATGTTGAATCTTTACTTCTAAAGGATCCATGAACACTAGATTGATTACGATATTGGCGATCCATTTTCAAATAAACTAGTCGAGTTGTGTTCACATTGAATTCGTTAAATATGTATCGGACCCGCCTCACGTGTTTTATTTCTGGAATTGGTTTGGCACTAAGCCAATCCAGAGATTACAAAATATAACGCACAGCAATGTTTTCGTCTGGACGAATGTAAACATTTCCAGTGAATATAATGTTGACGCCTAGCATAGTATTCAAATTAATTAAAACGTAAGTCTATTTATTTTATAATTGCAGAAATTAAAGAACATTTTATAAAAGAACATGAAGGCTTACCAAAATGTAACGTTGTGATATCTTCGGTAACTGCTATTTTCAGAGTAGTACGCACTTCACTTAAAATTATAACAGTTTAAATTCCTAGTAACTAGGTGTATTTATGTGAAATATATTAATTATAACAGAAAAAATAAACAAAAATCCAATTTGTTTACTGCAGAAATATGTTTTTTTTTTTAATTTTAAGCTGTCACAGTGTCACTTTGACGAACGTCAAACTTAAAGTTTTTTTTATTTACCGTATATATCCAAACAAGAAGTTGTTCTGCCAAAGGCAAAACCACTGATCTCAAACTGATCTCCATATTTAATGGAGGTCAGTGGGCAAAACTGATTATCAAAAACTTCTTTCTCTCAACGAATCCGTCCGTCCTTTTGCGTCATGCATCAGGAGGCCTCGCAAAATATATTTTAGGGGGCCTCGCAAGATATTATATCTTGCCCACATAAAATTTAGGTCTTGCCCCGCCTCTGAAACTGAATCACACTCACAAGTCACAACTGATTACTGAATGATTAACGAAATCGTCTTTGACGAAATCATCTGAAATACTCGTCTCTTTCATTATAAATTATTTGTAATTAAAAACAGGGTTTTCAAAGCAACCTTAATATCGTGTTTTTGTAAGGTTTTTGAATTTTGTGCTTTGTAGTTTGTCCAATGACTGTACTGTTCAATCACTAGTCATTTTAACCTATTATTAGACCGAGCCTCGGTCCTTGGACCATTATGCCCGGATTACACAAGGCTTGTTTTGTAAGCTAGGATAGCAAGCTAGTGTTAAGCGCTTATTCCACTTGTCCTATTTAGAAGTCCTAGCTAGGATCCTAAAAAGGAGACAAATAATTAGAAGCTTCTTATTCCACTTGTCCTAATTTAGTGACTAAATCAGTTGTCATTTTGGTCAGACGTCTTCTTAATGGCTCCAGTTCTGTCAAAGCAACAAAAAATTGGTCTTCTCATAGGCTTAGCTATTGGCTCAATGAAAATAAAAATAAATAAAAGGCGAAAAAGATGGTTGAAAGAATTTTTGCTCCACAAAAAAATATGAATTACTAGCAACCCGCCCCGGCGTCGCACGGGTATAAAATATAATATAGCCACTGAAAAAATGATTAAAATCGATAGCCTATGATAATTCACGTGGTCTACTTCTTATCTGTGCCAAATAACATAAAAATTGCTCCGGTAGTTCGCGAGATAAGCCCTTTCAAATAATTTCCTCCGTTTTTTCCACATTCTCCTATTAGTCTTAGCGTGATAAAATATAGCCTATAGCCTATAGCCTTCTTCAATAAATGGGCTATCTAACACTGAAAGAATTTTTCAAATCGGACCGGTAGTTCCTGAGATTAGCGCGTTCAAGTTAGCCCTTTCAAATCATTTTCCCCGTTTTTTCCACATTTTCCTCTATTTCTTCGCTCCTATCCGTCTTAGCGTGATAAAATATAGCCTATAGCCTTTCTCGATAAATTGGCTATCTAACACTGAAAGAATCATCAAAATCCGTTACGTAGTTTTAAAGATTAAAGGGAACAAAGGAACGTGAGGGGAAAAAAAGCGACTTTGTTTTATAATATGTATAGATGAACTTTCTGAACTACTTGGAACCAGCAGACTTAAGAAATTACCTACGAATGGATTCCAGATCTTATAACATAATTTAAATTGACTTTAATACAGATTTAGCAGTTCCCACTACAGATAAAAGGTTGAAAGCATCTGGCAACACTGATTTAGTCAGAGACTTAAGTCGTGTTCGTTACGTTTTTAAACTGCGCATGCGCGGCTTTTGTGTGTCAGTGTGAGTGTCATATTCTAAAATACCTTGTCATGTTCTAAAATACCATCAATTTCTGTCAGATCAGAGAGAAATCTGACAGGTATTTTAGAACATGACAAGGTATTTTAGAATATGACACTCTCTTGACACACAAAAAAGCCGCGCATGCGCAGTTGAAAAAGCAAACGAACACGACTATAGAAGCCACATTTTTTCCGATTTAGGATCCTAGTTAGGATCCTAGCTTTCTAAATGTTATTAAATTCACTTGACTAAATTTTTTAGGATCCTAGCTAGGACTTCTAAATAGGACAAGTGGAATAAGCGCTTTAGTAAGCTAGCAAGCTAGTACTTCTGGCTTCGTGTAGACAAAACTATCTTCATTTGTAAGCTAGTAATCTAGTTTACAAGCCAGGACAGTTTTTAATAGGATGGAGTTCTATTTTCAGGCTAGTAGCGACCCCCACCACTGATTTTACTATCCTGGCTTGTTTACTAGCTTCATGTGACCGGCGAACCTAGTTTGCAGTTGGCTAGTAAACAGTAACCACGCGTTTTGGCGTCACAAGACTCAACAGAATAACAAACAAATCAGGCGTCAATCGTCATTTGCAAAATACTTTTATATTTGCCTAACCCCTAAAGCGAAATTCTTAATTCTTCCAAAGTAAAGCAGATGGTCCACGTTCATCTCTTCTTAAAATTCACGGTCGTGTCCACACCCTTTCTTGTAATTCATCTTCTAGTTAGTCTAGTGCGAATTGGCACAGTTTTTGAAGTAACCGTTTTTCAGTCGAATGGTGTTTTTTTCGCGTGCAAATCATTTTGGACGTATAGTCACCCCGGTCACAGTAATAATACTAGCTTAAAATTATAGCCTTTTTTTTTTTGATGCGCAGGGGAAACCCATCATTGATCATGGGTCCCCCGGGTTGGGTATGTGCCTCAGTAAACCGTGTAAACAAAACTAGCATGCTCCAAGCTAGGTCAGCAAGCCAGGACAGTTTGGTAAAAAACTAGCTTGCTATCCTAGCTTGAAAAACTAGCCTCGTGTAATCCAGGCATTAATTAATGGTCCTTGGGTGGTCCTAGATAATAGATTGTCCTAGACCCACTGTCACTTGTCTATGGATCTCATTTATATTGATTTTTTTTGTCTCTGCCCTCTTGGTTATCTGTCAAATGCAAGTTTCACACGTTTTCTCATGGTTTCTCGGCGTTGTGTCCGGCGTTACATTTTTTTACAGTTTTATGTTTTAAAACAAACTCTTGTAATGTAAAATGTAACGTTGGACTTATGTCCAATGCAAATCTATAAGTTTAACCCAAAATTGTAAGTATCTGTTCACATTATGTTTCATGAAATGTTGTTTTGTGGTCCAAAACATTATTTTATCTAATCTAGGTTTGTATTTACTGTACGAGGCTGCATTTTGTATTTTAACTTTTCTAAAGGTTTTGCTGATTTATTTAAATGGGTGCGTAAACAAAGATTCCAAAAAGCCGGTACCTAACCGTATTATGCCCAATCCTACGCTACGCGGAACGCCCAAGGTCGTCAATGACGGAAACTTTACCCAAACCTATTCCTTGCTAAAATGTACAATACTAATGTAATATAGGTACCTACTAAGTTTTAAATTTTAATTGAATATAAACTACTCTAGAACTATTCAAAAAGATTAATTGTGTCGGAAATGTAAATTACAGATGTGAAAATCTATGACCTTATTACAAAAGATGACTTATCTATTGCACTCATTAATTATTAATTCTCTATCTGGTATTGTAATAGTGCTGACCTAACAATGCTCAGATATTAATAATAACTAGCAAGTAAAGCCACAATATTTTTTAGTCACTTTCCACTGATAAATAAACAATCAACTCATGGTTCTCACCTTATAATATGCCCATTGTTTTTAATCTAGGATGTTTAGATTTTTTTACTACATTTTGCACAAATAATATTCTATCATTTATTTATATTTAGATGAATATAAAATCTAGAGAACTATAAATTGTATTTTTATTATTATTTTTTTTAATTTCAGAATAAAATTCAAGTACTAGAAATGTAGGTTCCCAAAAAGAAAATATCTCGTAGAAGCTATGCAGTCTCCCATATGACAGAAACAGTTTTCAATAGATGGACTGCACATAGCTGAAGAAACCAACATGGCGTCGCTTACCCATTTAGACCCCGATAGCTCAACATCCAGGCTGGCACCAAAACAAACTACGATTGATTTGATCGGTGGTATACTGTGCCATATTTGTCGTTCAACATTTCCCGATAAGAAAAATTATGACAAGCACTACAGTATACATGAAAGTGACAAAACCAAAATAATCTACACATGTGTGGTATGTTCCAAAGAAATAGCCGGATACCCAAGTTTCCGTGGCCATTGTTACACAACACATGTTATGAAAGAAAAATACAAGTAAGTACTCCAAGTTTCCTTATAAATTAGTACTTTTTAGGTGCTATACGAGAAGATAAATTTTTGTAACATTTTTTAAAGAGACTGATATCTAATTGAGGTTTGCAAGTTCTTTGTATTATTTTTCTATGTCGGCAAAGTAATAGAAACATTCTTCACATTCAATAAAGTTGGGAGGCCAATAATACAAATCTTACCAATGCCTGCTGAGGGTTGCTTCTCAAGAAATATGATATTTGAGAAACACTCATTTTGTGAAACAACCTCAGCAGCCTGCCTAGCATACGCCAACGAGATATCTCACTCTCGAGATAATTAAAAACTACTCGTCTCATAATGTCAAAATCTCGACATTATCTCGACAAAACTCTATGAAAATGTGTTATTTTGATGATAGATCTATGCGAGAAAAAATGTTTGTCATGCTAGGGTCAATAGAAATGAAGATACAAACTATCAAACATAGAGGAACATGTAGAGTGAGATATCTCGTTGGCGTATCCTAGGCAGTCAGGCGTGGGCAAATTTTTTCTCTCTCATTGATATGGCAAATGAGAAAGATAACTTTATTATTTAGCAAACATGATTGCCAGTTTCACCCGTGTCCTGTAAATGTTATATTATGTCAATTTAATATCAGACCCCCTTTTTTGCAAATTAACCCATCAGTCGTGGCAAAACGAGACACAATAGCTTTTTCATTGTTATCGCGGCCGGATGTGGCCGCTTGGGGCTTCATGAATTAAAGATAGAGTAGGCATAACATACTGAGAAGATTGCAATGCTAAAATGAATCTGTATAAACCATGGTAATTTTTGTTTTAGATGTGAGATATGCAACAAAACTTTTGCAAAAGTGACTTCTCTTAGGGAACACAAGATTGCCAAGCATTCATTTAAATGTGGAACATGTGATAAAGAGTAAGTTGTATGCTAATATCACCTTTTTAGTCTATTGTACAGGTTGTTTACTATACTTGTATGTTAAATCTATATTTATTTCTTAAGGTGGTTTGTTTCCCATACAAAAAAACAATCGACATTAATTATTAGCTAATTTCATACTATTACTACATAAATTTATATGCACATCTATTTATTTTGCAATACCATTCCCGCGAAATGTATTTAAAATACTTTATTTCACACAGAAGTCACATTTTTATTGATTTTTTTATAAAAAGTGACATTTGTGGCTTATGTCACAAGTATATGTATGGGAAACGAACCACCTTAGTATTATCTTACAATCTTTTTAGTTAATCCCCACCAGTAATTATCTTTTTATCAGTAAAGGGCATGAAAATAATATTATCACATTGTTTTTCAGATTCAATTCCAGTAAGGAGCTGCAAGTTCACAAAATTATACACACCCAGACCGACACGCCACCTTACAATTGCCAAATGTGTAACACCAAAATTGATTCTATAGAAGGCTGCCACAACCATGTAGATTTGCATTGCAAAAATATTTACTCATGCCCAGTATGCAACGAGAGTATACCAGATATCAACAAAGCAGTTGATCACCTGAAAATCCATTTTGATGAAGAAGCTGATGATATAAACGCAAACCATAATGATAGATTCGATAAAATTGAAAAAATGGGGGGAATTTTGTGCTCATTATGCTCTCATGCATACAAAAACCGAATGGAGTTTGATGCACATTTCTCTTGCTGTCACGGAGATGAAGATGTGATCTACACTTGTGTTGTGTGCGGAAAACAGTTTGAAAAATACTCAGTCTTCAATCAGCATGCCTATAACCATGTCACTAAGAACAAATTTGAGTAAGTTATTGGCACTTTGCAGACTATAATACAATTTTGTTTCAATAAAAAAGATCATTGCTTTCCTATACTTTTGGTAACACTAGTAATTGTTCTCTTTCTCTCACATAAAGTATGTAATTAAATTTTACATACTATTATATAAATTCAATGGTTATGTAGTGAAAAGCTGCAAATTCATTGGGTAGAAAAATCCTACACAATAAACATATTATATCCCTTCCAAGGTAACAAAGAACAATGGCCAAATCGTACCAGGTGGGCAGTGGTGTCCCGATATGCCATTAGTAGCAAAAATTCCCTTATATTTTAAGGCATCGAAAATCATTAGAAATGTGTCTTTAAATAGCCACAAAAAAAAGATCAATATATTTTAGTTTCGTTATGTTCTGACAGCCGGCGATCATTCGCATTCGTTCTATTTTTTGCGTGAAACGAGATCGCCGAATATACACTTGTAGGCTACACCGCATTCGGGAAAAAGGTAGTTCTTAAGTCTAACCTCAAAATAATTGTAAACGTTATTAATTATTATAAAAAATCGTGGCTATTTAGACATAAATCTCAAACGGAATTATGTTTAGAGCATAAAAACAACCAAATCTAACTATAGTTTATTTTGGGACATCAAAAATAAAAGTCGAGTCCAGCTCCTATACAAATTTGGCCATGATTCTTTGTTCAACTGTTAGATAATAATAATAATAATAATTTATTTTGCAGAAAAAGGTACAAAAAAATTGTTTCGAATTATTAAACATGGTTCACTCTTTCTACTTATAGTTTTAGGCATGCAAAAATATTAATTTATGTAAAATTGAATTTAAGACATTATTTCGAAAGTACTCAATTACATAATTAAGTTAAAATAGTCATTAAAAAGTCAATAATCAATTCACATACAAATTACAATAAGCCTGTGTCTTATGTCAATGCAATTTAAATACATCTCAATTAATAATAATTCGTACCAATGACAGAATAGAGATCTTTGATTCGTACTGAAGTCATAAAAAAATACAAAATAGAGCGACCGCAGACTTACAATTTTAAGTTGGTCAACTAAGCCGCACAGTATACCAATTATAGCTACAGCGACTTATGTGCGAGCTCTCATAAGTCGCTGTAGCTATAATTGGTATACTGTGCGGCTTAGTTGACCAACTTAAAATTGTAAGTCTGCGGTGACACTTAAAGTTTTATTCCTAATGAATATTGTATATTTTTTAGATGCAATATATGCTCCAAAGCCTATCCGCGCATCTCCCTACTTGTTACACATATGGCCCACTGCCAGAAGGACAACAGCGCGACCGGCAAACCATTTGTTTGCCACAAGTGCAACCACAGATATGGTACCGAAAATCGCCTTCGCCTGCATTTAAAAGTCGAACATAATATATTCCAGTTGGAATGTCTAGAAGAAGGCTGTGGAAAAAAGTGAGTAGAGAATTTGTACTTTTGTTTGAGACCAGCTTTTGTTCACTTCATTGCCCGCATGTAAATAGGATTCTATTTGATCCCCTAAAATTTAATTTAATGATATTCGTGGCAATCGTGCATAATGCGTTGCATATAAAAATACTCTTTTGATCATTACAGATTCAAAACATCTTGTGAATTGATATTCCACCAAAGATACCATTCTAAGGCGAAGTGGTGTGGTCAGTGCGGCTACCTCTTCACATCTCTCCACACGTGTCGGTCACACCTCGACGTGCACAAGAAGCTGCTGTTCATTTGCCCGATATGCAATCGCAATTATTCTGAAAAGAATAGCATTCTGAATCACGTTATCCAACATTTCGAAACGCTACTCCACATGTGCAAGTTCTGTTGCAAAGTTTATAACGCCAAAAATCGTCTCAAGGAGCACATGAAGACACATTCCGACAATAAAATTCACGCCTGCAACTACTGCGGCAAGAGCTTCGTGAGACTGAGTCACCTGCAGCAGCATCTGAACACGCATACAGGGGCAAAGCCGTACAGCTGTCCAGTTTGTCCAAAATCATTCTCGTCGCTACCGAACTGGAGCAAACATCTGCATAGAATGCACAAAGTTAGTGGCACTCAATATAAAAAGGAGTTCGAAGCTGTAAAAGCTAATACGATTGAAAATTATGATGCAGATACAGTTGACAAAAACAATGAAAATATGGATACAGGGGAAGTAAAATCTGACAGTTCCGAAATGGATGTTTGTGAAGAAAAATCAGCAGGAAATAGTAACTCATTGTTAGAAAACACGCAGTCGCGTGAGCCCGACAACAGTGCAGCGGAGACTGACGTCATCGATGATTGGCTCATCGAGAAAGAATTATTACATTTTGAAAACAATTTTAATAAGGAAAACAATATCATCCAAAATGTGGATATTTCATCAACGACAGGTGAGCATCTATACTTCTATCTAGTTTGCAATATGTAATTTAATTATTTTTTGTAAATATTATTATTTTAAGGGAACAAATTTAATGACCACCAAAAAATGCACTGATACCCTAAACTTGTTACCAAAGGGTCTAAACACACTAGGCTGAATTACGCCGACGTAAATTCCGCCGCGTTTACGCCGCGTTTCAAATCCATACAAAATATGGGCGGAACGCGACAGACGACAAACTACGCCGAAATTCCGTCGTGAGCCGAATTTCCGTCGAGCCAAGTCGAGCGTAAAGTTCGGCAGCGATTCGGCGGTAATGTTTTGTATAGCAACACACTACGCGACGGAATTATCAAAACCGAACATAGGAAATCCAACCTTATCTCCAAAGCGTTAACGCACACATTACATCTGAGAATTTTAAATTCTCACTTACGCGCGCGTTTCGCAACGAAAATTACGCCGCGAAATTTGGCTCTTCGCGTAATTTATAGTGTGTCGCATCAGACGTAAGCGGCTGAACTGATTTTTTGACGCAGTGAAATGCTGTGACGCATTCGACGCAGGGGATGGGGCTTCCGCTGCGGATATGTGGGGCTCGCCGCGGCGAAGATGGTAGGTACCGCGGCCCTACCCACTAAAACACTGCGATGTTCCTTCGACACGCTGGACCGAGTGCGATCGGTAACTGCGACATGGCGTCCGGGACTCGGCCGGCGACACCTGCTGTAGCGCAGGCCCTTACATTGGGCTTTAAGGCCCCTCAGACCGAACAGAGGCCTCACATGCATAGTCCGTTCCTCTACTTGTGTCGCGATGCGCGGGAACATGTTGCGCATCGCGACCCGCTCGGGGACTGGATGTAACGGGCGGTGGCATCCCCATACCACCGCCCGAGTCCCTTGGCTAAGGCGGGATGTCGTGGCCATTGCGAGCGACACGTCTCCGTCTCGGCCTTCTTCCTGGGAGTTCGAGCGCCGCCTGCTCTCTCGCGCGCTCGGCCTCCTCCTTCGTCGAGATGAAGTTGTGCGCGTACGTCTCGACGGCTGTCCACTCTTCTTCGCTCCTCACCATGGCCCTGATAAGCGCTGGGAGCGTTATGTCCTCGCCGATGGCGGATGAGAGCTCCGCTCGTTGTTCCGACGGCGTAATTCAGCCTAGTGTGTCTAAAATTGCAATACTACCAGCTATTTTAGTCACGACAACACTTCAAATTGTAATCGAACGCCAAATAGTAAATGATCACCAAATATATCACCAATCGGCATGATTATTTTTTTTCTTATTGGTAATTGAAATACCCTTAAAATAGAAACATCGCTGAAAGAATGACTCTGATAACTTAAAAATGGGAACTAATTTTTTGATCAGTTATTTAAATATTTGAGATGTTATTATGATCAGTTGAAAAAAATATTGAGCAGTTATTTAATTTTCTGGTGGTTGATTAATTATTGTGACTGTAAAACATGGACAGTAATAAAAAAAACTATTGAGCGGTAAAAATGATGGAATGAGCGGTAAAAATGATGGAATGAGCAGTTCGATAAATGAATGAGCGGTAAAAATGATGGAACGAGCGGTTCGACAACGACTTAACAGAAGGCCTACTTAACCACGGATACCGAAGCGGGGGGACGGGGGGGCGCAGCCCCCCAGAAAGAGGGGCTCGGGGGGCGGAGCCCCCCGCCAAAACAAAAACAAACAATCCGTGCAACGATTGCTGCACACGTGCAGCGTGATACAACAAAAGTATCATAACTCAATATTATGTTATATTCAGCAGTTAGGACCTGAAAAGATAACAGATGGACAGTGGACACCTACCTTTTCCATTTTAAAATATTAGGATGGATGATGAGAGTTATAACTTATACACACTAATATTATAAACGCGAAAGTGTGTCTGTCTGTCTGTCTGTCTGTCTGTAACCTCTTCACGCCCAAACCACTTCTCCGATTTTGATAGGTATGGAGACCTTGTGTCCCGTTATCATTCTATTATTTATTATTATTATTTATTTACGATAATCAAAAACCGAGATGTAATTCTTTTGTTTCTCATTTTAAAATTTAAATTTTGTTCAAATTTGGTTTTTATGATTTATTATTTTCTGGCTAGCAATGATTTTTTTTTGTTCATTTTTCTTTAATAGGACAGCAAAATGCAAATACTTTGTTTATAATAATGTTGTTGTATAATGTTGGTGATCATTTACTAATTTTGGTGTTTGTTTACTATTTTTGGTTTAACAATCATTTATTTGGAGTCATTTTACATAAATTGGATAGCGAGATGTTAAATCTTTGGTTATCATTTTACATGAAAATGCTAGTATAATGTTGGTGATCATTCTATTTTTGGTTTTACAATGATTTATTTGGTTATCACTTATATCATTTGACATCAATGATATCCTACTTATACAGATCTGTTACGTTCATACTATTTTCTTACTTTATTTACTTTTATTTAGATAAGTGAAACAAAAGATACGAAATGCCATTTACATAAAAGAGACAGACTAAAAGACGACCCAATTGGGTCGTATTTGAATCTTCACAACGCGCGCGGTAGTAACATATCTGCTTTGAGTTTTTTATATAATATATTAATACTAGCTGTCCCGGCAAACGTTGCTTTGCCATATTATTTTATTGAAGTGACTAAATAAGTATGTCACCATGCAACGTCGATCGCTATCCCGTCGCACAAACAATGGTCGCCGTCAGTCTCAGGTTGTAATAATTTACTATTATTTATTCAACAAATGCACAATAAAGTACCGAGTAGCCGATTCTCAGACCTACTGAATATGCATATAAAATTTGGTAAAAATCAGTAAAGCCGTTTCGGAGGAGTTCGTGGACTAACATTGTGACACGAGAATTTTATATATAAGATATCATTGTTTGACATTAAAATGGTGGTCTGTATTTTGGTGATCATTTACTATTTTTGTCTATGAAATGTACTATTTCTGTTGATCAGTTAATTATGAGCCTTATTTTAATTCTTAATTACTTATTTCAGAAGATCTTATTCGTACCCTGGAGGCGGACATACAACATATTCCTCAAACTAACTACCCTCCCGAATATGGTCCCGAATTCAACATCGTCGCCGAGTCCGGGAGCAGTAGCGGCTTCATAAATCTGGATGACCACAACCTGCCTCACATTGATCCCCTGCTGACGATAAAAATTCAGGAGCGTAATCAAATCTATAAAAACGAGCCAGCAGATCGAGGAAATTTCGTACCAAATATTGAGTATATCGACTATGATGCTCCGAAGTGGGAACCACCGATCCTAAAAATGGAGGACGCTTTCGAAACCAACAATAAGCTGATGTTATGGAACGGTGATCATTTTGAAGTTTTTACATAAATATTTACGTCACTTTTATAAAATGACTACAACTACCTCTTGGACATTAGACCACTTTCGAAAATGTCCAAAATGGTTTAGTCATAAGATCCCGATAGCTACCTCAGACAGAAACGATGAAGTACCTCACTTATCAATAGCGTATTTTAATGTTATAGATATACATATATTTCCCACCAAACATAGATGAATAATGTTAACATATTTCATAGTGACTACCTCATTTAGTTAAGTTTTATAGTTCGAAACCGAAATGCGATTGTCAGTTGTAACTTGTAAGGAAAGATGAGTATGAAATTATCTTGCATGAGAGTAGAAATTTTTTCGGTTTGAAAAGCTGTTTATTTTACGTTGTGTACGGCCAGCGTAGAAAATTGTGCTTATAAAATGAGTCTTTGCACGGCCAGGGTGTGACGTCAATTCTTTCACAGTTAAGCACATTCGTAATATTTGTTACGATATTAGTTCTAAATCATATAAAGTCATCACGAAACCAAATACTCAGAATTATAATTGAAATATTTTGTTTTTTGGTAATCCTATAGCTATAGAGATATTTTGTCTCACTTACTAGAGCAGGAAAAATTAAGATCTTGTGGATGGATTGACGTACACTTTTTCTAAAATGTAAACATTTTACTTTGAATAATTTCCAAAGTGTAGCGTAAGATTTTTTGGCAACAGCTTTTGTATATATTTGGTATTTTTGCGGCACTTTTAGTTTGCGTATTAATTTTGCTTATTGTTTTTGCTCCCGTCATAGTCCCGAATTACGTCACTATTTATCTACGACAACGGATGGACCAAACGAGAGTTAATATTGAGTATTATCGTAAGCGAAAGGTTTTAAAACCATTCTTATGGTGGCTTTAAAGCGCTTATTCACTTATCCTAGCTAGGTTCCTAGTCGATTTAGTCAAGTGGATTTAGTCAACATTTAGAAAGCTAGGATCCTAGCTAGGATCCTACCTAGGAACCTAGCTAGGATAAGTGGAATAAGCGCTTAAGCTTACGGTGGCTTTGGCAAAAGCCACCTTAATGATGAAATTTATTCTCGTCGAGTCCGTTGAGCGTTACAAATGTCTTAAAATAAAACAATAATACAACGTGACATAATAATATTATCTTCTATTATATAAAGAGGTCATCGGTTTTCCGCATCTTTAGACGGGGGCGCTTTCATGCATTTCAATTTCGATTATTTTTATTATTTTATAAATGAAAGCTGCGACGCCTAGCGTCGTCGGTTTTAGTGTAAGTGAATCGATAGTGCTGTGATATTTTTATGTATATTTATTAGTGTTAAGTGTAGGGCGTGTAACGAAACGTACGAGTACAAAGAAACGTTATTTACGATAGGGCGGGTCTCCGGCCTCGTCATATACGCGTTTATACTGGGCTGCTAATTCTGGACTAACAATCTCAAATCAATTTAGACAAAAGTAAATATTTCGCAATCAGTTATCGCATATGGACCGGTAGAACGTTATTATAAACAATAGTTTTCGTCAGGTTAATAGTGTGAATGAAATAACCTGCGAACTAAACGGCTTACTGACTTCATAAAATTATGGCACCAGTCAACTCGTGCTGTATTTATTATATGGAAACAAACAACAAATATATTTTTGTAAAAATATGCCGTTAAAAAATAATTGTAATAAGTATTATTTTGTTTCGTCCATATGCGTCATACAAATCGTGTAGTTCTCGAGAGTGAGACACAATACGCTGCAGTTTACTGCAAAAATGAAATTTTATAATGTTGACAAAAAGAAAAAAAGAGTAAAATTTTTTAAAAATATATTATGCTAAGAGAAATTGACTCCGAAATATATTTTCGAGAGAATGAATTATTTACAAGTCGCGGCTAAGGGAGGTCTTAGATATGTATCCAAAGACTGTGAAGTAATTATAAGTTCTATGAACTTGATATCGTATTGGATAGCGTCGGTCCGAGAATAGTCAGAATCGAAAAATAGCCGATCAGCTTTGTGGATATTGAGCTTCGACGGTCACAACACGGAATCGCCTCACGCAATGAGATGCTAAACACAACTGGTGGAAAACACTTATCATGGAATATAAACGCCGTCCTAGAGACGCGTGCAAAAATTTAAACTGAAAACTGATTTCTAGAATGGGATGAGTCCGACGTGTGGCAGCCGATATCAGAAACGATATTTTGTTTTCAGTATTTCTGTTATTATATGAAAATACATTACAAAACTATTCCTTGCTGTCGTGGCTCGTCTCGAAAATAGTTTGACATTTCTGTAGTGACTAAACAAAGTATCGTTTCAACACTGAGTAGTGGTAAACTTGTTGGATAACCTCATGTACGCTTGTGTACCTCTATCTGTATTCGAGAGGAAGTGGCTAGCTCATCCCGTTCGAGAGATACCAACTCTGCGCTGTAGATTTTTTGGGTCCTTGCGAGCAAAAATGATGTATGTAGTGTGTTCTGTAATTCTAAAGCGTCTGTTATTTTGTAAACTACAGCGCAGGAGGGCTGTCCCAAATCACTGTTAGACTTAATACACTGCGATGCGACGCGGTTCGACACCGCCCGCTGTCGTCCGCTGCCGTGAGGCCCAATTGGTGCGTTGCGTCGCGTCATCGCCATACAATGCTACGGGTTTACGGACGCAGCGCAACGCACGATGTGGCCCCACTTCCCCCCCCCCCCCCCCCCCCACTCCCCATCATAACGCGGACACGCCAAAAGATCGCAGTGTATTTTGTGCCGTTGTGACAGTAATAGCATAATACTATTGGTGGTGTTTAATAGATTAAATAAACCTCTTTGTTCAATGTAATAGTACTTACTCGAACCTTCTGTAATCATATTCATACAATTTCTGTATATTTCGTCGCAAAGGTGACAATAGGCTTTCTCGTTTTAAAAGAATTGAGACCTCAAGGTACTGATGCGAATATTAGCATGATTGTTTGTTAATGTTCAGGTCAGAAATCAGATTTTATTTTCTACTTTTTTGAAGAGGAGTATCTCACAGCTCACTCGAACAATCTTATGTAAGATATCATTTAAAGCAATTGTTTGCCTTACGGTGCGTCCACATTTGTATCATTTGCGCGATCAGATCTTCGATCAGATCTCCGTCGCGATCATCGCGCCGTATCAAGTATGCGTGTCATAGTGTGGACGCCTATTAGATCATTCTGCCGATCATGCGAGTATTTGATACGGCATGTATTAGATACGCGGTTAATAGCGATCGGGGCGTATCATGATACGCGTATCATTTTGACACGCTTCGATGATACGCGACGGAGATCTGATCGCGCAAATGATACAAATGTGGACGCACCCTTATCGTATCCGTAATCGACATAATATTGTGACCTTTGCGATCTTGTCCCTTTAGCTTTAGGTACTAGGCTAGGATCGAGCACAGGGTATTGTGGTTCTATTTTACGGATGTGTTATGTAATAACTCGCTAAGGTATTTGAAAATGCATCTCAAATAGATGGTCAAACAATACTACCCCAATACCCATATGTGTAAAACTTTATTCCATCTGAGCGGTTTTACGGCCGGGCTCCAAATACTATTTTTATAAAAAGATGAATTTTTATCATTCCCGGCCCGTAAAATTGAAATCTTTATATTTTCAAGCTTTGAATGGTCGCATAATATTTTACACTTCGTTGTCTCAATGTTTTAAAATAGTTAATTCGTTCGATCGGTGCCCCTACCGCCGTTTTATAATAATTGTGTAGAGTGATTTGGATGTCATATAAGATTTAATGTTTTAAATTATAAAATAGTCAGAATTGTTAGTGATCAGATCGTATCGTGGGTGATGTCAGATTTAAATGTCTAATAGTATAGGATCCATTCGGATTATATTCATGATAAGGGTATAAGTTACGTAACAGAAATAATATTATGAAAAGTGTTACTCAAAATTAGTATGTGTTAATTATTTTAGCGAGACCTCATGTCATTACTGAACTAAATATTAAGATAGGCAATTAATGTATGATTAGGTATTTAATTTTCTAAATTTGCATAATATCTCATGGAGGATTTCGTATAGCGATCCATACTCCCAGTGTTGAGAGTATAAACAGTTCTTGAAATCACGAAGCCACTAGGTGGCGCTTTGTGTAGTCGGGTCTGCGCCCTGGCGGCAAAAGAAATAAACAAACTGTCCATGTTACAATATGTAATTTTTAAACAAAAAGGTATAGTGTAAAGTGTTATCTAGTACTTTCGCTATATTTAACTAAGGCCCGTATTTTTGGTCAGTACTCAAGACGCATCTCGGTCTCAAGACACGGTTCAGGCTCTGTGATTGGTTGGCTGTCAGGACCAATCACAGAGCCGAACCGCGTCTTAAGACCGGGTCGCATCTTAAATACTGACCAAAAATACGGCCTAAGTTTTTACCCGACTGCTAGAAAATTGTATAACAATCTCGTCTTAGTTGTATAACGTAACGAGAAAAGTTTTCTGATTCAATATTATTGTTATACGGAGTCCTCGAAAATTATCTTTTGAATTAATAATTTGCAATCCCTATATGCATAATTCTTTATAGCTAAATAGATGTAAAAAATTAGAACCTGGCGGTAGGGCGCTATGTTTGAAAATAAATTATTACCTTCGTATATTTGTGACAAGCTTAAAATTGTAAATAGAAATTGCTGATCATGTACTCGATATAAATCCGGATTCCTTTTTTTGATTATATTAAGCTAAGCCTGTAAAGTGATATACTGTAAAGCACTGATCTAGTGAAATTAATAATAATTATGGATCATTATAAAAATTATTGTAGACATGTTGGTCCCTTAGACTGAATAAAAAGTGTAGACGGAGTTCTACGATTAACGAGAAAAGAAAGCGTAAAGCGAGCGGACTCGATTTTACGAAGGCTGGCGTTATCTTAATTTTTATTTGTTCTGAGGGTAGGCCAAAAACTTTTGTATTGGTAAGAACCTAGTGACACTGCCGCTACCTGTGAGTCACAAGTTCAGTGCTTTACCGTTAGATACCGAACTACCTCTGCAATTTGCATGCCTCCATAAAGTACAGTAATTATAGTTTTGTTACTAATATTTTTGTATGTTATATGAAACAGTAAATAAATTATGATATAATAGGATTTACTTGTGCTATATCAGAGCATGGTGGTTTCATGTGTAAACGTATTCAGTGGTATTTAGAATTCACACTCAAATCTGTATGAAACCATAATTTCACATAAATAAATAATAATAATCTGACTAAATCGCGTTTTATTTTTACATTCTCATTTGAAATGTTAAAAATCATGAGGCGGAGAAGGAAATGTAAAATGAAATCATCGCAGACACAGTAAGTTTGATTTATTCCCATAAAATTATGCATCTTATAAACTAATCATTACATAATAATATTCTAAAACTGGCTTGTCAAAATTTCGCCTAATACAACCAAAATTTTCATCTAAACTATCTACGCTTACGAAAGCTAGAAACCGGCACCTAGCGATCATACGTCTTGGGTGATGGAAGCTATTTAAGTTTAAAACGGATCGGTTGCTGCTTTAACTCTGTAACGCGCTAAGTTTCGGTTAATTGACGCTTCTTGTGAAAATAGCATTGCCAAGTACACGCCGCAAGCCCATCGTGAGAAGTTACGATGTACAGAGCGCTAACTGTTTACCTCGAGAGGTGTAAGCCAATTTTGTCTATCTTTACACTACTGACTAGACGTAAAAAATTGTGACATAACACACTATGTCGCTCATTTTTACTCCGAAGCGATGTGTCTTAATTTTTAAATGTATTTTTGAAAATTATGAAAAATATACAAATATGTGTATAATGTATATGGTAATCTTAATCTAGATTATAATATGCGAAATATTTACACCACGAGTTCATATTATCTTCGTACCGAAATTATAGTAACAATAATAATATAGTAAAAAGCTCATGTTCCTTACTATATAATGCAATTGTACTGTAAAACTTTTGTGGTAAACAGCCCGACGCTTATTCAATACGAATACTATTATCGATATAGAAATAGAAAAACCTATATTATTTTCATACAAAATAATTTCGAATGTTAATAAATGCAACAAATATACAATAGAACATAAATAGTAGAGAAGTCTCCCCTTATAAAGATTCTTTAACACAAATCAGAAAATCAACATTTTGTACTGATATCAAACTGCGTGCGTTAATAGCCGCGTACTGACCAAGCGAGCAGCCTCGCTGCCTCGCCCGAGCGTGCCGCGGCCGAGCCAAAAGTTGTCGGTTTTTGGTCGATGCTCAAAGGCGCCTCGGACGTTTGCCGCGCACTAACACGTACTAACCGACCGAGCAACTGCGCGCGAGGCTGCCGCGGCGAGGCGGCTCGCTTGGTCAGTACGCGGCTAATCGAGTACATATTAACGTTATAAATAATATTGCATGTCTTATAGATTACATTGAATATAATATCTAGCCCAAAATTATTTCATGCAGTTAAAACAAATAACGCTACGATACAATAGTTATGTCAAGAAAGATCGGATTACAAAGTGGATTACAAATATATTTTGCTAGAATATTGTTGGACGTGTAATAGAAAACTCGGAAAATTATTGTTATTTTTTTAGAAAAGGTAAATTTACGCATGGTCAATGTGACTTCCAAAAGATTCGGTTTTGCCTGCTTTACTTGTAGAAACTTCGCGAACGATCGCTTTTACCCGACAGTTTTCTTCACAGTCCTAGCTGCGGTCGTTTTCTTAACATTCGGAATGGCCGTCTTCACGACCGTTTTCGGTCGTAAACTCGGTATCTGCGACACCCTTATTCCGATCGCAGTCTTCTGTTTGGGGTTCGAGTTGATCTGATTAAGCTTGGGTTGCCCCTCGAACGTGGAGCTCCGAATCAATTTCGGAGTCTCGGTCTCGTCGCTCTCGATCCAAACTCTCTTGTCGCTTTTTGCGGGAAGTTTTTTCGTTTGCTCGACTTTCTTCCACAGGTTCGCTATTTTGCTCTCGACGTCCTTCGTTTTCGTCGCCGACGAGACCGAGTTAACGCTGGAGGTGCTGGCCGGCCGCGAGGTGCGAGCCAGGACGATCGTCTTTCCGCTGTCGGTGCTCTGGAGGCTGTGATTGGAAGCGGAGTTTTTCATGGTGGGCTCCGAGTTTCTTTTCCACGTTTTCGTTTGCTTCGGTTGGCTAGGAATTTTGTTCGATTGCGGTCTAGCGCGATTGAACTGCGGAAGCCTCGAGGGCGAGGTGTTAGCGGCTTTCGTGGGCGAGGTGTTAGCGGCTTTCGTGGGCGAGGTGGCCGGCCGCGAGGTGCTCGGTTTCTTGTCGGTCCCCGGCAGCGATTTCGCAGGTACCGTGCTCTCCTCTTTCGTGAAGGTGCCCTGCCTCACCAGCGGGAGCGGCTTGGGCGCCGGCGGCGTAGTCGAAGCCTTGGGAGCCGTCTTCGCCGGCGATTTGTTCGGTGCGGCCTTTTTAGGTGACGTATTCGCACTAGTTTTAGCCGAAGGTGGGGTTCTGTTCGGGGTTTTGGCACTCGTTTGTGGTCTGGCTGCTCCTATATAAGTTTTCGGAGTCGCACTCAATTTCGGAGGCGTTTTAGCAGCTTGCGGCGGGGCTTTCTTCGGGCTGGGCGCACTGCGCCTGTACGGCGATACGTACGCTGCCTTCTTTCGTCCCCGAATCGCCTTCGGAGCCTCCTGTTCGGCTTCCAAAGACTCGTTCGAATCCAAACTCTCGTCTCTGTTCTCCGGTTTGATTATTTTTGGCTTCGGCCTCGGGGACGGCGTTTCGGAATCTGAATCGGAGTGGCCCCTGTCGTCGGAGTGGCTGTCGGCCTCGTAGCTCGCGAAGTCGCCGCTGCTGGGATGCTGGGACAGATCCTTCTCTCGACTTCGCCTGTACGAGGCTGTCATTTCAATATTTTTCAAGTTATTCACAACGCACATATCCACAGCCGCGGGACTCTCTACAACGGGGAGATAGTTTCGGAAGCTCTTGGTGTACGTTTTAATTTTATTAGAGTTCAACTCGAAGTCGTCCTCGTTGTGGCCGCTGTCGACATCTCTAAAGACGTCGTCACCGGGTCTCTCGTCGTGTATTTGCTGATGATTGAGTTCATTGGATGACAGGCTATCGTATCCGGTTGTCGTTTCGACGTTTTCGAAACTCGCATCTTTAGTAACAAACGTGGGCGAAGGAGGAATATCTTCGCTCAGGGTCCTGGTTCTGAATCTCTCGGCGTCCTCTATTCGTCTCTGTTTTAGCGTCTTTTTAGCTGCAAGTCGCCGTTTGAGATTTTCTATGTGCGGATCGGGTTGTTCCGCTGGCTTATTTGTGTTGCTCGTCATAATATTCTGTATGTCGACGGTCTGCGTTTGATATCTCGCTCTATCGTCTAGCCGCCTCTGCTTTGCGCTGACTCGTTTTTTAGACTTGGATTCGGAGTTAGCGGTGAGGTACTCTTCGGACTTATCGCTCTCCGATTTAGTCCACGTCAGGTATTCTTCAGATTCAGTTTCTAATACTCTGTCCGACTCGGATGCCGTACCGGTGATCGTGTAGGTTTGGTACCTATGTTTAGCGATGCTTCTCTTTTCTTTCGGGGTTAAGTACCTTTGGTCGCGTTGTCGTTTCGGAGTCGATTCGACGCTACTCATGTCGGAAGGAAGCGGCGTACAATTTTCTGACCCCGACGGTATGTCGGTTATAACGTTGAGCGTATTAGAAATACAGTCGTCGTAAACTTGCTGCGCCGTCGTCTGCTGTACTTCCAAAGTAGATTCAGCTATTTCGTCAAACAAAGAGGGAGGATTAACTTTATCTAAATCTTGGAAGACGTTGGTGAACGTCGTACAGAGTGGGAAATCTTGGACGGGTTGTTTGAAGTCAAATATAACAGGCGTCTTTCTAGCGTCCGCTACCTCGGACACTATGCTCGAGACGGAAATCATACTTCCGTCCATGTCCATATTTTCCATTTCGGAGGGAGGTTTCATATTCTCCAATAAACTAAGGGGAGTCGTGTCCAAATGCTCGGAGCTACCTTGGTGCATCGAGTTACTCAACGCGCGTTTAACCATCGAAGCTACCGGCAGAGACTTTTTACGGGAGCGCGAAGATTTTTTTGAAGCTTGAGATGATTCGTCCCACTGGGCCGATGCGCTCAGAGACAGTAGGCTACCTAAATTCGACGGAGGCTTAATGTGATCTAAATCGACGGACGTCAGAGAGGTGGTACTATTTTCTAACGCGTACTGGGAATTTTTCAGCTGAGCTGCCAATCTGGCGGCCTCCATCTCTATGGCCGACGATACGATCGAATCGAACTTCTGCTCGTTCTCATCGATGAGGGACGTGAAACTAGGTTCCGGAATATTTTCCAATAATATCTTGTCGTCAAATTTTTCGGTGACCTCCAAATCAATATTGCCGTCTAGTTGGTCCGTTAGGTCCGGTTTCGAAAAGTTTCTCGCCTCGCTCTTCTCGAGTAAATCGGGCAAAGCCATAGTCGCGTCGACGATTTCGCTCCGCATCGAGGATACGAGGTGGACCGACCCGCTGATAGTCGGGAACGTGACGTCATCGGGGCAGGTGTTGTCGTTCCACGTGTCGGTGCTTCTCTTCGAAGCGTCCTCGAGATGAATCTCGCTGTCGGTGCACTTGATGTCGGTCCACTCGAGCTTGTGCTTGCCTTTTCTCGTCAGAGTTTCCGCGTTGTACCCGCCCGGCGCCTTCTCCTCGTCGCTCCAGGACGCCTCGAGGACGTCGGCGTACGATTCGTTGGAGCGGTTCAACTCGTCCTTTTCGGAGTCGATGGTAGTGTTTGCCGATCGGGGCGCGAGACACTCGTTCGAGCGGTCCATAACGGTGCAGTCGGCGGATTCGAAAGTCGTCGTGCCGTCCTCGAGAAGCGTGGAGTCGTCCGTCGACGGTGCGTCGTGCACGGTGATGGCGGGCGGGCGCTCACAGCCAGTGGGCGTGTCTCGCGCGGGGGCGGCGCCGCCTGCGTCCGCGAGAGCCGCAGACGGCGCCAGAACGTTTTTTGGCTGAGTGTCCTTCGCCTCGCCCGCGCCCCGAGCGATGACCTCCTCGAGCAGGGCGCGGTCCCTCGCCTCCTCTCCCACCATTTTGTCGAGCGCCCCCTGGTGCTGCTTGTCCTTTCGTCGCCGCCGGGAGGACTCTCTGCCGTCGAGCCGATCGTCGCTTTTGACTCGGAGTTTAACTTCGTCGCGTTTCTTCGTCTTGGACATTCCCATGCGAACGCAGCGCTCGAAGACCTCCTTGTCGGTCGATCCGAAGGAGTCGTTGCTGAGGGAACTCAGGGAGGAGCTTCGGTCGAGGCGCCTGTCCTCCATTCGGGCCGGGAGGCTCGGGGGGCCGTCGTCGAAGGCGCGGCCGCGTGCTCTAGACTGGTGCGTGACGGCGTTCGACGGCTCGTCGGCGTACGACGACCGACCGGACGCCACAAACTCCTGCTCCAGTCTAACCTTGTTGGAAAAGTTTACGTTGTACGCGCCGGCGGCGATGTTTCTCTCGAACTCGGGGTCCCTAATTTTAGAGAGGCGGTGGGCAATTTTATCGCTTCTATCGAGAGATTTGTGGTGTCTGCCGTGCTTGGCGGATTCCGGGCGTCGTTCCACCGAATGCGCTTTTCCCTTGTCGCTGTCTAAAGCGAGAGCGGCTCGGGGATTCACACTGGAGAGCCCGGCTTTGACGGTCTCCTCGAATATTTCCCTGTCGGTAGATCCGAACGAGTCCAAACTTAAGGAGCTGAGGGAGTCGTTTCTTTGTAGGTTTCCCAGTGGCAGCTTCGGTTTGTTGCGGACTACACCCGACTTGTCTGGTGATGTGTTATCCGCTTTAAAATCTAAAACAAGCAAAATATTATAAGTCAGTTTGCTTCCTATAAAAGTTAAAATTGAAAGTTATAAGTAGTGCTAGTTAAAATGACAAATAACCTGTTATACGTGCAGGCGGTGGTGGTGGGCGGGGCGGTGCTGCGGCCATCTTGGGTGGCAACGGCGGCGGACTGAAAATATAAATGCATAAACATTAAAGATTATAATAAATAATATAAATTATTAATGTGAAGAGACAGCGACTTATTATGCAAAATGAAGTCCGCCCTATAAATATTACGATAAAGGACGCACGAGGTTCAAGTTATGTAAGACTGGAGGATCTACACGTCACAGTATAAAAACACAGATTGGGTGGTGACTTGTTTATATACAGTTGGTGTTGTGTTAGTGCGGTCTTATATAAAACATAAACTCACCTGTCCCTAATGCTTCTGCCGAATTCGTGTGACATCATCACAGTTTCTGTAGACGACCGCAGGTATGGAGGAAGAGATCTCTGTAAACAAAATTATCGAAGTTGTATTGGATTTTTTTTTTTACATATTATAATATGTAAAACAAGTTATTTTTTGTTACTATGTAACAAATTCCATTAATCACAACAACTATCGTCGATATAATTTGAAATTGTATAAGTAATGATGCCAATTATAAGTAGCAATCAGGTCAAAAAATAATAATAGGTATTGCAAATTAGTGTCAACTTTTATTTCATTGCAATTCATGTCAACTTTTGCTTCAAGTATGTAAAAGATTTAGTTAACTCACATAGAGATCACCCCTCACGGAGTACGGGTTGACGGACGACACGTCCGAAGCCGGCCCTTTGTTTTTAACCACCTGTAAATAAAAGAGGTGATCAAGTTACATAAATCATGATCATGTGAAATACTGTATTTTTGTATTTGTATTTCTGTTTGGTATAAGCATACAATAATTAACTTAGGCACTTCTAAGGAAAGAGAGCAAAACATAAATAACTTAAAAATACCAGGTTTTTCATGTATGGACTTTAAAAGGACCTAGCTAGGTATCCACTTAGAGTATTAATAACACTTAACAGTAGTACTGTTATTTATACTCAAAGGGTATCCAATATAGTACAGGCGTTGCCGAGAGATTACTTGACTCGTTCTAAATTGATTAATGATAGTACCTGCTCTATTCCCTTCCGTATGCACTCCTCCAGCAGATCGGAGTCGCTGAGCGCCGAACTGTCTGACGCCCGCTCCTCTGAACCCACATCTGCTGCTGAAAAATACAGTACTGTTTAAATGCCATAACTCACCGGGACGCCATCGCGACGTAGCCAGTGACGTTACTATGGCGACGTCCAAGCAACGTCTGGCGTCTCTACGTCGCCGCAAAGCGCTGTTTTTTTAAAGTTAACTTTAAAAACACCGCTTTGCGGCGACGTAGAGAAGACATGGTAACGTCGCGATGGCGTCCCGGTGAGTTATGGCTCTTAAAACACATCACAAGTCACAATTTCGAATATTCAAAAACTATATTGGCATACATTGTATGTATGTCAATTCGCAACATATAAAAATAATATTTAGAAATGGGTAATCTTTATCGTGCTATTATGGCAGCTCCAGCGATAAGCGTTACACACAATATGTTGATGACTCTTTCACTGATAATTTTGTCATCTGATTACTTTCACTGACTGCATAATATATTGTAGATGTATATTTACTTATCACCGTTAGTCATTAAGAGGCCGGGTACCCTTGGAATTTCTCATACAAACGTAATTCCAAAATCATTTTCTCATACGAAAATATTTAACATGTTTGAGTTATTTTTCAGTTTAAGATAGTAATTATCTAGGTTCCTACACAAAAATTTACTTCAAAATATTTAAACAAAATTTTTTTTTTGTTTTAAATTTTTTTTAGTAAATTTACTACTAAATATTTAAACACTAAAAAATAGAGTAAAACACTAAAATATATATAAATAAATAGTAAATTTACTACAAAATATTTAAACTCTAAAAAATATTTTTTAGTATTTAAATATTTTGTAGTAAATTTACTATTTATTTATATATTTTTTAGCGTTTTACTCTATTTTTTAGTGTTTAAATATTTAGTAGTAAATTTACTAAAAAAAAATTTAAAACAAAAAAAAAATTTTTTGTTTAAATATTTTGAAGTAAATTTTTGTGTAGGAACCTAGATAATTACTATCTTAAACTGAAAAATAACTCAAACATGTTAAATATTTTCGTATGAGAAAATGATTTTGGAATTACGTTTGTATGAGAAATTCCAAGGGTACCCGGCCCCTTAATACTTTGCATTTATTTGCGGAAATCGTGGTGATTATTAAAGTTTACATCCTCATAGTGACAACGTGTACTATCAGGCGTTACATAAGTACACATAAGTGCGTGCGGCAATTATTATCGATATATTATTGAATTTGATCCTACCTTTTAACATATCGCTGCCGGCATTTTCGGTAGAAGTATCACCATGTCTGAAAAACAAAAAGTGGCATGAGGCAAAACAAAAACTGCCTAACGTTACACTTTGTCAAATAATTACTGTACTTAAAACTTCGTTGAATTACTTAAGGAGGGAAAATTTGAATTCTTAATAATAATAGTGACGTAAAACTTTGTACACTATGAATTTCCCTTGTATGATCCGTTAGAAAGTTCATGTAACTTCTCTACTTTGTCTTCAATCTGTCATGAACTCATGACAGACAAGACAAAGTATTGCGTAACTACAACGCGACGTCAGTATACAATACACATCATATTTCATTTTATTATTAAATAAGGTAAATCAATAAGATACCTTTCAGTGGGAATAGGTGAGCTGGTGTCCTCTTCGCGCGGCGGCGGTATGTTTTCCTCGTTAGCGGGCTTGTTCTCATCCTCCAAGTGTATTATATGCTGAAAAATATATAGTAGAAATATAATAATCAACACCCGGATTGAACGAAGTTATTAAAAAAAGACAGAGACAGAGAGAGAAACAAGCACCGCACGGCTTACAACGATAGCATTTTTGCTCTAGTAATATACCGACACTTTTGTGTCATGTCGTTACAACTTTTTCCGTTTAGCCCCCTTTCGCAACGCGCGATAAGGAACTTCGTTCCAATAATAATTGCAATAACATAATAAATATTAATTACACTTGAAATTCACTAATAGCTGGACTGATTAAACTCTGTCCCGTTGTAACTATCCATTGGAATAAATAAGTACGGCCATTTTGAAATATTTTACAAAAATGGATAAAAAAACTCTACGACATGATAAGCTTTAATATTGCGTTGGTGATGAGAACTGCGTGTGTTAGTGCGCGATTTTTGGTGCACGCCCTACTGTCTATACGAGCGCGTGTGAGTTGTGACTATGTCAGCGCTAGGTGTGTGTGTGTGTGTGTGTGTGTGTGTGTGTGTGCGCGGTGTACCTTGGGCTCGTCGTTGATGGTGAGGCTGGACAGGGAGGTGTAGGCGGAGAACTGCGCGGGCGTGTGCTCCACCACGAACCGCGACACGCGCTCCTCGAACACCGACGTGACACCCACATCGGGACACGACTCTGGAAATACAGGAGGGACACATGAAGATCAATTTTATTTAAAAAGCGTAAGGCGAACCGTTAACGGTTGATACTGTCAAAGAATCGTTGTGGATCGTTTGCGCTTTTCAAGTCGGTAAATGTATCCCTTTTGGGCGCGAGCACTGTCAATAATTTCCAAATTCAATATGAGCTGTGACGTACTACCCTTATTTTATTTTATTTTATTCGGAAAACTTACAACTTGCAGAAATTACAGTAAGAATACATTTAAATTAGAAACATAAAGCCAATTATAAAGTTTTCGCAATTAGATAAGACGTAAAGAACATAATCTATGATTCTAGTGACTCGACAAGAAAAGTAAGTATAAACAAATTAGGAAACAACAGTTTATAACAGTAAGAGCATTACAAAAAACTAAGTAAAGGAAATAATACACCACAGCACTCACAAACGCTCACAAACGCTTATCTATGTTATACATTTTTTCGCTAAGGGGCTAGAAGTTTTCAAGTATACTTACATACTTTAAGCTGCTAGTGTAATGATGAGTATTATAGTCGTAGGACCTTAAAGGTGATCGCACATTTATCAGCACGCACGCGCTTAATCCGTTGCACTGATATGAAACCTCGCACATTCGTCCGCACCGTACGCGTCGCATTTCGTATACTATGAGGTGTGTTCGACGCGTACGGTGCTGACACATGTGCGATCCTTAATGGTACTGTTAAACTTTAAAGGTACAATTCCGTGCATCGCGACAGTCGTAAGCCGCGCGCGGCCGACGACTGTCGTCGGCCGCTCGCGACAATAGCCATTGTATGAAAATGTATGGCACCGCTTCCGAGGCCCGCGACACGCGCGCGGCCGACGACTGTCGTAAGCCGCGCGCGACCGTGTCATATAACTTTGACACGGTCGCGCGGGGCCTACGACAGACGCGCGCGGCCGACGACAGTCGTAGGCCGCGCGCGTCTGTCGCGGGCCTCGGAATCGGTGCCATACATTTTCATACACTGACTATGGTCGCGAGCGGCCGACGACAGTCGTAGGTCGTGCGCGGCCTCGATAGATCGCGATGCACGGAATTGTACCTTTAGGCCTAAATAATAATAATTAATAACCCAAACATCACAACACATTTACATACCCATAGGCGGTGTGTGCGACTGTACAATAGGCTCGGCGGGCGGGTGTCTGGAGCGCGGGGACAGCGGGACGCTCTGTCCGGGAGAGTCCGGGATCTCGCTCGGGGATATACAGCCTGACGTTAGACGACTGAAAAAAAAATGGGTTGAAAATAGTAAACATGGATGATTCTAGAAAGGAATCTAGGAGCAATTAAATAAAACTTTGATGTTTATTCACAAGTGCACTGGTCCAATTGTTATTATATTCTGAATATAGAGCAGAAGATTTTGTATACCCATAATTTGCATATATTATAGTATTAAATACTTGCAAAAAAAGACACTAAAACGAGCAAAAAAAAAGACGGGTTGCACTCCGGGAGTGCCGGCAGAAGTGAAAACTTGATTATTAACGTTGTGCATTTTTTTAAACCCATTTTTTATGAAAATCGATTATTAAAAAAATCAATTTTTTTTATTAATCGAAACCCTTACAATCGATTAAATTTTTAACCCATTTTTTATGAAAATCGATTTTAAAAAAATCGTTTTTTTTAATTAATCGAAACCCTTACAATCAATTCGAGTTCGAGTTCGACACAAAACACTACTCTCCAACCGTCTTACGGTTTTTCCAAGGTTTTTCGATCAGCACGAGAATCTGACGCGAGTTTCACAGTTTTTACCCATCCCACAAAAGTGCTCAACGCCGCTAAAGAAGTTTTCACTTCAAAAACTTACCTAACTTCGGACAACACTGAGCCTTGGTCGTCCTGCTGGGAGCATTCTGGGAGAGATCCCAAGGAACTGGATCTTGAGAACATCAGAGGCGTTTCTTCTACGAACCGCTGAGGTGAGGAGGTTCTGTTCGACGTCAATCCGGAGTTCTCTTGAGTTATCGATATTGGTTCCGTTGCGAAGGTCACCGCTTTTGATCCTAAAAACATTAATTCATTTTAAGCATATTATGTTTCTGAAGTGTTAATAGTGGCGCATATTCTGTTAGTGAGTACAATAACCGCCTATTTGTATGGCGTTAACAACTACTTCTTTGACTATACATGATTTTAGTGAGTGTGCAAATAAGTTTTATGTTTTATTCTCACACTAAAATAACCCACCTTCTTTATCTTTTCCAGAGTTGATCACCCCCGGCTCCTGTGGACTCGGCTCGACGTTAATCGTCGCCTGGGCGTTCTTCTTCGCCAGATTGTCACCCTCGGTCGGCTCGCCCAAGCTGCTCAACGAGCTCACTCGGGAGAAATATCCAGGGGTGCCTTCGTCGCAGTAGTTGACAGGCTTCTCGGGGCTTATCATACCGGAACTGAATTTCGTGTCGAAAACGCTCCTCTTCTCCGCGATCGGCTCGGCCACGGAGGCGGTGGGCGGCGTCGATATAGCCCTGTCGTTGTCGGGCCGCGGCGGATCCTCGATCGAGCACGTGTCCTTCTCGTCCGAGTGACTCATCGCCTCGGGATGCTCCTTTAAACTCGACGTCTTCGGTTTGCCGTCTTTGCCGATGATCCGGAGATCCGACATGGACGTCGCCGTGGAGAAAATAATCGGAGTCTCGTAGGGCGTGCCCTCTGTTGCGAAATGCTTTATCGTATCCTCGTTAATCGAAGGACCCGGCGGTTCGGATACATCTGATCCCGTCTCGGACTGGAGTTCCGGGTAGCGCAGGGAGTAATCCGTGGGTTGATCCAGATCGGTCTCCTGGTAGTCACCGAACGTACTCGGGTTTTCCTTTTTAGAATATTTTTTAGCGTCAACCTTCCCCTTTTCGCTCGGTTCCGCATCGGTGTTCTTCGTCTCCGAATATTTTCTACTAAAATCTATAGGTTGGTCGCAAGAATCTAGGTCGACGTCGTAACCAGATTCTGTGTAGTTGGTTCTCATATCTGTCGTGCTTCGCGGAGGTGGGATGGGCGGTTGAGTTGCGTATTGCAAGTACGTCGCGTCCTTCGATAACGGTTGAGGTTTAACAGAATCACTGCCCGTATCCATCTTCACCAGATCTCGATTCCGGGGTGTCGGTATCGGTACCTTGCCTGTTCGCGTTCCTCTTTCGAACACTGAGTCAGAGTGTGTGCTCGTCACGGAGTCTTTGCTCTCCGACCTGTTGACGTTAGTGGAGCTCCCGCCGGGCGACGACCGGGACACCAGGGCTCCTTTTAATAGGGTGTTGCTACAGCTTAGGTAGCTAGCGAGATGCGCACTATGACTCAGCGAGATTTGAGAGGTGAGCGATCCCATCAGCGGAGAACTGGCCGTCATTCGATGTCGTTCCAAATTCATCGCAATTTGTCTTTCGGTTGCAGTGAACAAGTTCTTCTCTTCTCTGTTACTCGTGGTCGGCGATGTGGCCGGCTCGATGTTATCGCACGTTTCCGCTAAGTTTTGATCCAATTCCTGCTCTAATGCTTTTTGTTTCCTCGCCCCTAGAGTCGGCAAAGCCGGCAAATTCATAGTTTTGGCTGTCGTGTCCAGAGATATAATATGTGTCTTTCCCGGTTTGGAGTTAAGTAAGTTTTTGAGAGCCGCTCCTGATCCCATGGCGATCATCTTATGTTTCGAGTGTATCAGACTTCGGAGCATCGGTACAGCGCCGTGGTCCCAGAGAAATTGTTGGTCTTGCGGACACCTAGCGGAGAGGTTCCATAGAGTGCCACACGAGTTGCTGACTACGGTCAAACTTGGAGATTTGAGGTGCTGAAGCAAGACACTTAAACAATTTCTCTCGCGGAGAATTTGTCTGTAATCTTCGCGAACAGCGATGTGACTCGACACGTTGCGCATAATTCCGCCTGCGTTCTCTACAATGGCTAAAGTTTTAGTCGGAGAGTTGTAGCTGAGCATTTCGACGAGGAACCCGAGCGCACCCTCTACCGAGCACAGAGCTACTTTATTCATAGAGCAATGAGCTGTCAAATTCCATAACGCCGATAGAACGGATTTCAGTGTCGCCTCTTTCTGACAGGTCATGGCTGCCGTCGTAAGACCCTTAACTGCTCCAACTTCCCTTAATACTTGTTTACTGTTTGTGTCTGCTCTCCAGGACAGATTTCTTAGTACTGAAGCTGTCACCTAAAACAGATATATGCATTAGCAAATTAAAAATATACGTAAGTACTCAATTAAAATTCGATGCTTTCTAGCGTTAACTTAATAAACATAGAATTTAATGCTAAAGTTGGACATAAATTAATAAAGACGAATCTTACCTGCCGCATATCATCGTTGGGTGATTCCAATTGTTCCACTAATGCGAGCATAAAATCTTTAAAAGAACATAGTAATGATTTGTTATTTCCATCACCGAATGTCAAGTTCGTTAAAGTCATGCCAGCATATTTCCTCATCGTAAGACATGTGTTGTCGTCAGTTCTGCTTCCATGTGCAGCTTGATCACCGCTCACCAACGCTGCTAATGCTTGTAACCCACCTAGTTGGCACACTACATGCCTATGTTCCTCGTCGAACGACAATTTCATCAATGCGGCAACGCTCTGACTGGGATGTTTTGTTGCATCGTCTTCGATAATTTCTTTTCCCTCCTTCCTCGCTTCTACGACGTCCTCGAGTACATAGCAATATTCTCTAACTTGCTCTAGTAACCTCCACACTCTCGCTTCTCTTCTGCCTGCCTTGTCGTCAGTCTGCGTGTGAATTATGTTGCGCAACGCCTTCGCTGCCCGATCACGAGTCTCTCTTGGCACTTTAGAATGAATGAGCTGTACTAATAATGGAATGCAGCCGGCCTGTCTCATCGCTATGCAGCTCTCGACAGTCCTACTCATGTCTAGGAGAGGGCCGCTAAGATCGGCGTTGATTTCTGGCGACAGGCTCAATAGAGACATCAACGAGCACACGCACTCCATTTTGTTTTCTAAATTTGAGGCGGGTCGAGGTCCATCGGATCCGTTGCTCGAGAAGCTCCGGACGCTGGCGGCGTCGTGGCCCGTCCAAACTTCGCGCTCGCCCGGCCACGTACCTCTATACAGCTGCGAGGCTCGTTTGTCACGTTCGCTAGATCGGGCCGGATTTTCTAAACCATAGTGAAGTGTACTCCTATAACTAGTTCTAGGCGGTCTGTCCTCTTGAGCTACAAAAGTGGAAGACTGGTTTTTTGCTGATCTCTTTGGAAGGGCGCCCGACTTCTTTTGTGCCTGGTGATCGTCGCCGTCTACTTCGTCGTCGAGAAACTGCGGATTCCGATCGTCGAATTCGTCCGGCGAAGGGGAGTGGTCCAAGAAATGAGGCTTCGGAATTCGACACTCGATATTCGATTTCGAAGGCGGTAAGTAGTCGTCATCTAGAAAGTGCGGCCTGCGCGGTGTTTCTCTCTCCAAAGCCTCGAAATCTAGAGTCAGGTCTCGGCTCCTCGCCTTGTCCGGTATTTTCGCGCTGGGGTGTTTTTTATTTTTGCTTTTGGTGTCTTTTGGGTTTGGATAGCGGCGGGGATCCGAGGGGGCGGGAGCGTTGTCATCGCGGGGCTGGGGTGGTTCACTAGAAGTGGAGGGCGTGCAGTCTTCATTGGCAGATGGTCCGGAATCAGTTAATGGCGAATTGGAGGAGTCCATGCTGCTCCAAGGGTCTACCATAACTTCGTTCTCCAACTGAAACAAAACGATATAATTAAAGAACTCGCTTTCGAGTGGAAAATATAATCAAGGTTAAGGTTTTATTCGCCGTGTATTAAAGGTAATCGAGTTAAAATAAGACCAAAATAAGCCAATCGTTCGTGAGGTCATGGTCACTGGGCCCTGAAGCCGGCGTAGCGGTACGGCAATTATCGTACTCACCAAATTAAAAAGTAGCAGGTAAAATAAGGTGAATTCAATTAATTCAATCTTATCATTTTATTTAACACCTTGATGTGTTATATTGCAAATAAAATGGTAAGATTTTTATAACATCATCAACTTAATTACGATTTCAAGACTGAACCAAAAACTCTTAATTATGCAATACAAATATTGCTATATATTTAAGAAAGTATTCAATATATTAGTTATTACTCATATTATGGAATAAAAAGATGGTGTGCAAATATTTGAATATTACATAGATAATATTATTTTTAGCCGACTAAGAGGCGGTGGTTTCATTTACGTCACGCACTTAACGGCATTCATACTACTTCGTAAATATGAAGTAGGAAATGATTAATTTATTATAATAATAATTATTGTTAAGTACGGACTAAAACACTTGTTGCTTGTCAAAGTTTTAGTATTTATTTAAATACGTAAAATGAACTGGTTTCATAATAACAACTATTATTGAGTGGCACACATGAACAAGAAAAATATGGAACCAATCAACAGCTAACGAAATAAGATAAGGCTATTAGAAACTTAATTCTTCGTAAACCTTCACGCCTTCCCGTGAATCAACAGAATTGCAATTTAATCTATTTCACAGTTTGACGATATAACAATCACAATTTCACAGTTTTCATAGAAAAGTGTACTCCGGCTATTACTGCACGCATTACTAGAGAGATCGAGCGATTGTGCGAGCTCGAGATCTCTCCTATTGATGTTGACAAATTATCTTCTGGAAGAAACTGTTCCAAATGAAGTCGTTTAAAATTTACCAAGCTATTGTTGAAGCTATCACTTTCTCCATAAAATATATCAACCTCGATGAGTATGATAAATGCGAGCCTACTGCCATTACAGCAGAAACTTGATTCTACAAAAAGCTGAGCTGCGTTATGACTTATGGTGAAATGTAAAGAAAGTTTAAATAGAAATTACAGGCGAGACATAGAAAAGCGACGTTGAAGAACTAGATGAGATAAGAAGTATAGACTTGGCAATACGTGAATCTCTGTACATGATGTATCATGATAGGCATAACAAGGACGTGCCTATAATATCTAGGAATCAGACATGGAATGAACCTAACTAAAGAAATAGTAGTGATTAGAGTACTCATGCCCACCTTCATTCTTGAAAATCAACGGGTCAAGTTAGTCAAAGCCACGGACGGTAATAAACAATGAGCATCTATATTTGTCACACAAATGTCGACGATTGTCCTGAAACAATGGGCGGCGACTGGCGAGACGCGAATGGACAATGGCGTGATGGTCCAACAATGAGTGGACACGACCTCTGTTACGTTTAATTACTTTCAAACTGTCCAGTTTCCGCCAATTAAAGACTTGATAAAATGGGCGCCCAAAAACAACCATTATGTACGTTACATAAAAAGTATAATGTGAGAAATTCTCTAACATATTTTTGCAGAAAATTCTCGTTATGTTACGTTAATATAAAAGACTGGACTTTCGCAAATTACCTTAATTAATGAAGTAAGCTCCAAAATGTAATATTTTAGAAAAGGGATTTAGTTAAAACGAATTAGGTAAGTACTTAAATTATTTGTTGTAAATGTTTTCGTATTGTAATGATAAAAATGAAACATGTGAAGGAAATAAAAATAGTACTACTGAGTACTGACGTAAAGATTTAAACTTGATGATGGATATAATACACGAAGATACCTATATAAAACATATAAAATAAATATTACTAAAATATGCAAGCATCGTTGAAGACTTAGGTCTTGAACAAACCTAACGATATCAAGCGTCACCACCGAGCGTCACACAACTTATATAAAACCATGCAGCCTACAAAGCGTAAACTTACCAAATCAGTGTCATTGGACGTTACGTCATCCATGGGGTTGCCATTCTCGACATCGACCCCCGAGTCGTTGGGATCCCCCCTGCGCCTATCCCTCAGGATCTCGTGGAAGTTCCTTATCGAGTTGAAGCTAATGCGCAAATCCGTGCTAAAGTCATCGAACAGCCTGTACCTGTTCGCGTTAAACTCTGTCTCGTTGTCGAGAACGTCGCCGCTGTCGATATTCGTGCGATTCGAATTCTTGTTCACATACATTACATTTATGTAATCGCGGCTCATTGTTTCACTCTGTATCACGTTGCTTTCATCGTTGTTTTGTATATTAAAAAATATATCTGAACACAACAGAGACCTAGTTAGCAGTTGCGTTGATGGTACTTTCAGTTGATGTATTGGATATAAGTTCGCTTTGTTTTGTGATGATTCTTATGTATACTCTAACCTATTTCTTATGTTCATTTATACTATAGTGATTTATTTGAATCTAATAAGATGCTCTTCGATGGAAAAAATTTTTCCTTAATAAGTAATCAAAAACAGGAAGAAAGTGATGAATGACTATTATTATTTAACAAGAAATACGTCGTTGAACACGACACTCAACGCAATAAACATAATAATATCCGCAAAAGTATTAGTATTTAGTAACAAGATATAATATTATTAAAATAAACGAATACTAGCGCAAACCTATTACTCATGATTGCATAATTAATATAAAAATAAAATTGTAGGTTACCGGACACATTATTATATTAATTATATTAAATTTTGTTTAATATGCACAAGTCGGGGCAATATTACAATAGTCATATACAAATCTAGACTAGAAAAGTTCCCATCAAGCTTCTTGTTCTAATTCCACGGTAGGTCAAGTAGAGGTAATAAATACATTTTAAGCAAATTAAGTTTAAAATATTGCATAAACTTTCAGAAGTCCACCTATTAATAGAGAATCAATCAATGACACACAAAACGTAGTACGTAAGTTTTAAGATATCAATGAGCGTTTGGGCACAGTTCCAAAGTAAAACGCCTATGTTGTAATATACAATGGGATAATGCGGTCGGTCTAGTTTAGAATTCAGTAGTAGTTCTATTGTTGAGCTTAGTGTTCGTTTTTATGAACTTCTAGGAAAGACCATCGGCCCAAATATGATTTTAGGCTACCTTATCTTAAATATATATTTTAGGAGATAGTATTTTTCCTTTACTTGTGCTCTAATTTAATCTGTGAGCACGAATGATTTATGACTTGTTTACAAAAGTAAACAATCTTATGACGATAATGCAACTCTAGTTCAAGTAAATACTTACAATAATCAATATTATTAGAAGCAGTACCACAACTATTTGTAATATTCTTTATTTATTTCATTTTCATCTACCCAGATTACGATTTATTTCAAAGCATGACTAAAATATAGATCTACATGGACTTGCATCACAACATAATCAACCGGATGAACGTAAACACATGAGTATTTTGGAATTTGTAGTAAAAATATCTCATGGACGTTATTCAAGGCTACTCGATTTTATGGCGGAGAGAATTTATCTCGTAATTAAAACGCGTCTCGAGATAACGAGTAGGTAGCTGACGTACGTTGTTTATATTCAATACACATTACTTGTTTGAGAAGAGAATTTTTTCCTAGACTTACAAAAACTCTCGCACTAGTTTTGGAGTTTTCATCCAAGCTCTTCTATCCCAGATCATCAACATTTGAGAACAAGTGATTTAATTTTTTAATCATCGATGTGATAACTGCATGCAACAAATTTATACTGGCTTCTGCTTTTGATCTATGTAGGTTTCATGAAGCAGAACCTTCATAGTGTTAGCCTTCAGGATTACATTAGACACCCTGGATTCAGACAAAGTTAGTAACAACTAATAAGATTAGACTTCTGAAGAAGTGTTGAATTCTGATTTTCGATGTAAATTTTTATTAAATTGTGAGGCAAAACAATCATTGATCATTTTAAACGTACGAAAGTCCGAGTCTGATGCCGCGGCCGCACATATTGTGTCTATCGTTACGAAGCTTCGTGCTATGAGACGATACCATTGGACAATTCACGCAGATCGTCCAATGGTATCGTTTTTAGCTCGAAGCTTCGTGACGATAAACGTATGTGCGGCCGCGGCATAACTGAAACAAACAGCAAACCTTGGATATCTTTATTGAACTTAGAAAAATGTTACAAAACTTAGCGAATACCTAAAAATTTACTATAAACTTATGTGCGGCCGCGGCATAACTGAAACAAACAGCTAACCTTGGATATCTTTATTGAACTTAGAAAAATGTTACAAAACTTAGCGAATACCTAAAAATTTACTATAAACGTATGTGCGGCCGCGGCATAACTGAAACAAACAGCTAACCTTGGATATCTTTATTGAACTTAGAAAAATGTTACAAAACTTAGCGAATACCTAAAAATTTACTATAAACGTATGTGCGGCCGCGGCATAACTGAAACAAACAGCAAACCTTGGATATCTTTATTGAACTTAGAAAAATGTTACAAAACTTAGCGAATACCTAAAAATTTACTATAAACGTATGTGCGGCCGCGGCATAACTGAAACAAACAGCTAACCTTGGATATCTTTATTGAACTTAGAAAAATGTTACAAAACTTAGCGAATACCTAAAAATTTACTAAGAATTTACGATTTCTGTTGGATCAGAGCTTCTTAACCCACATCTTGGCGCCTTAAGATATCTTGACAGCTCTTCACTTCGTTTAGGTGGTTTCAAGTGCCCACTTATACAACCGATTCTTAACTTTTAATAAGCTTTGATGTCGTCGCAAGGGTATTTATAGGACGTATTTTACCCTAAAATTTAATGTTGTGGTTGAACAAAATGGTATTTAGAATCACAACGGAAATTTTGATTGTGATATAGAAATATGTAATGCTTAAAGTACTCACACACGGTTTTGCTCGATAGTTTTACTCCAAATCGAAGGAAATGACGTCATATTTGACATATTTAATTCCATCGAGCCGGCTCGAAGCGAGCCTTCGAGCTGTCAGTTTTGGCGGTCCACACGGTGGTTATTGCTCGATTTGGAGTAAAACTATCGAGCAAAACCGTATGTCAATACTTAGCATAATACATTACAATTGTTCATAATGTCATCTTGTAACGAAATTATGACAGCATCGTCTCAATGCGGTGTCCAAGCGTTATAGACTACAGGCCCACGTCAAAAATGGATGGGTCAAATGAACCACCTGGGGACGTATATAGGACGATATTAGAGCATAAAATAATAAGATTTAGCAATATGCCGTCACTTGTAAGCTGTCCAACTGAGTGCTTTTAAGAATTCAAAAGTGCATGTAGGGTGAGTACATTTTGGTCATATGATCCTGTACGGCATTTTTACCATCGATAGACACATGAAAAATAATAAGAAAGCCCGCAGTGCCGTACAAAAATAATGCGCCAACAAGTCGGTATTTTTATTTTATTTTCAGCCAATTTCCATGGTAAATTTGGTCATTTGATTCAATACGGCATACGTTTCATACTGTTTGGATACAGCTTGGAATCAATTATTCCGCAACGCCGTACAAAAATAATGCGACAATAGAAAAAAATCGAGGGTTACAAACCCATGTTTTTCAGGGGTCCGGGGGGTCATCTGAAACAGTACGGCTTCGGTTCCAAACATTATTTTAGCACTCAAAAGTACTATTAAAAATAATGCCGTCAAAAAAATTTTGTCCATTTTAATAATAATCTTAATTACATGGTATACTTGATTTTTTAAGCTGTAAAAATATTTGATTCTGTACGGCGACTTTATTTTTAATATGATATTGTAAAATACAATTGATATAAAGTATTGCCGTTCAAAAGAAACTGTTCTAAAAAAAAAATAAACAGAAATACAAAATCTGAAATTTTAAATATTCATAGATTAATAAAATAAAGCAATTTTCTGCATTTTTCCTTCGTCTTAAATAGTATTAAGATAAATAAATTAGGAAAAAATTATGCCGTACATTTTAATGCAGAGTAAGTAAAGTTCCGTACCATCATAGAACAAAATTGTGTTTTTTTTGTATGGGAGCCCCCCTTAATTATTTCTTTTTTAAAAATTTTACTATTGATTTAAAAAAAAATTGAGTATTTTGTGAACATTTCAGGTGTCTACCTGTTGCCATTATTGATATCGAGCAAAAAATTGAAAAAAAATCACGTTTGTTGTATGGGAGCCCCCCTTAAATAATTATTTTATTTTGTTTTTAGTATTAGTTGTTATAGCGGCAACAGAAATACATAATCTCTGAAAATTTCAAATCTCTAGTTATAACCGTTCTTGAGTTACAGCCTGAAGACAGACAGACATCGAAGTCTCAGGTAAAGGTATCCGTTTACACCCTTTGGGTACGGAACCCTAATAAAACAACTATTTTTTAGAAAAAAATCGATATATTTCGTTGTATGGACTTTTCTTACATTTGGTTCTATGGATATTTGCTTGAGTTTTTTTTTTCTCCTACAAACCTTTGGACCAACAAAAATGTACGGCGTACAAAAGAATATGATCTATGCATAGCATACTTTCAAAATGAATTAATTTTATGTTGGTTCAAATGATTTCCCAGACCCCTGAAAAACGGGGGTTTGTAACCCTCGATTTTTTTCTATTGTCGCATTATTTTTGTACGGCGTTGCGGAATAATTGATTCCAAGCTGTATCCGAACAGTACGAAACGTATGCCGTATTGAATCAAATGACCAAATTTACCATGGAAATTGGCTGAAAATAAAATAAAAATACCGACTTGTTGGCGCATTATTTTTGTACGGCACTGCGGGATTTCTTATTATTTTTCATGTGTCTATCGATGGTAAAAATGCCGTACAGGATCATATGACCAAAATGTACTCACCCTACATGCACTTTTGAATTTTCACCAGCACTCAGTTGGACAGCTTACAAGTGACGGCATATTGCTAAATCTTATTATTTTATGCTCTAATATCGTCCAATATACGTCCCCAGGTGGTTCATTTGACCCATCCATTTTCGACGTGGGCCTGTAGTCTATTATGTTCACCACTTTCTAGCAATCTAATTACAATACTTTCTAATAATTATTGCCGGCACAAAACCGATTAAACGGAGTTTAACATTGTAAGGCCGTTTGCGTGTGTCAGCGAACCGCTTTATGTAATAAAATTATGTAAAGTATTCTTAATGTATTCGGTAATCCGTCAACTCATAATACATTATTAGCTATTAGCATATTAGAATATTATTTTATTTATTTATTTTTCATGTACAAAGTTACAAAGACACATTTAAAAGTTTGTATTGTTAATGATTCGGCGTACTTATCTCTTAAGGTGACGCAGCGTTAAAGTAAGAAACGTGTTGGCTATGTTTTAGATTGCTTGTTTTCTATGAGAGGCCGGCCCGGCCTCTCATAGAAAACAAGCAATGGAACAGCAAAAAATGGAAAGGGCGTAAGCGACAAAATGGTTTTTGTCGCATAATTTAAGAACCATAAATACATTTCATATAAGCTATGCACAAATTAAAGTGCATGCTTGAACCAATTTATGTACAAATTTTGGAACCTTAAATCACTCTCCTCTGTTGGAAAAATAGGAATCCCTTTTTTTACAGAGGTCTTTTCGATTGATTATTCTGTGCTATAAAAGTTGTCCAATCGTGTTATGTATGCTATGGGCAATTCAAAGACAAAGACATGATGAATACTGACAATGAACTTCAATTTCTTAGCTTTAGTCATTGCTGAGAAAAATCGGCATCGCTACAGCCAAATTATCAAGGCGTCGACTTAAAAGAAAATATTATCTCTTCCAGTAATTTATGACAATATAGTTCGAGATTCACCATTAAGGGCGTTCCTTACGGAGATATCGTAATTTACCGTATTTCAAGCCTTATAAACTCATAATTTGAAAGCTACGTTATAATAATTAAAAATACAGCAATAATCTTCAGTATATCAACATTCCTTTCCCCGTTTTAAATTTTCTATTTTTGTTTATTATACTCATGATATCCGCTACCAAAGTAAAACCAATTTATTAAAATTCAAGCATACATTCAGCATCTCCTTCGGATTTACAAATTACTTTTATTTGAAACACACGCCAATAGATCGACAATATCATAAACTACATATTCCCCGTTTAAAATTTTTTTTAGGACAATTTTGAACTAAGATAAGTAAAAAAAATAGGGTTTTGGTTGGATCTCGACAACGCGGCAAATGTATGGCTAAGGTCGTTTGCTCGGGGGACGGCCTTAAAACACCCGATTTTTTTATATATATACGTATAGATGTAATATGTTTATTCATGATACATTTTTTTTGCAGAAAGGAGAAATAATATTCAGTCTCAATTATAGCTCGACATTTCATTTCAAGTTGCTGAAAGTTTTAAAGAGCTTCAACAGCGTAGATTATAATATGCTAAAATTTTCCTTTAGCCTTTAACAGTCAGCTACAAAGACTTTATATGGGCTCCACTTTCCGTTGTAAGTAGGAAGCCATAGAAATAAGAATATAAATAATTCATATTTAATAAAAACCCTTCAAAGACGAAAGTTATATTGGAATTTAGCAAACATACAAGAACATTACAAAATTAATATAAGATAAACACTGTTCAGATTATTAATTAACCAGCTTCATAACGTATCGATTACATTTTAAAAATGCACTTATTACAAAAACATCGTAAAAAATAATTGAAATTAGTCCAACTTTGATGTTATCTACGGCATCGCTAGAAGTGACAGTGTTAGGAGACGGAGACATCACGTCATGCAGGAAGCAGTCGATATATATAGAGTTTTTTAACCCAACGTTAGAGGATCACCTTTCTATCGCACGCGAGCGTTTACGCTGTCCAACTATAAAGAAACCGCGAAGAAAAGTGTTCTAAATTTAAAAATAAAAACCGTCAGTTTCTTTTACACTTTCAGTAGCGTGAATTCAGAGTTAATTGGTTAACATAACGTAAGAGAGCTGGAAAGAATAATATTTATTATTTGACCTGGTAGATCAAAAGACGAACTTCAAATAGATAAAGGTAAAGTTGTAGACCTCGATGAAGGCTCTGATGAGGATGAAAAGAGATACCTAAGTGTCTTATTGATAATCAATAATCGGCCAAGTGCGAGTCGGACTCGCGCACAAAGGGTTCCGTACCAATACAGAGCAAAAATAGGCTAAACATTGTATTTTTTGTATGGGAGCCCCCCTTAAATTTTTATTTTATTATAATATTATTATAAAATATTAAAGTACACATATAACTAGGGCCCGGAAAAATATCTATTAAAAAATCCAAAATATGTACTTAAAATATGTACTAAAAAATCGAAAATATGGACTATAAAACAGAAATATGGAAAAATATGGAGTATAAAATTACAATAATTAAACATTGTGTTAGTGTAGGTAGCCCTTAAATATTTATTTTATTTTAATTTTTTTATCAATTATTATTAAAGTTATATAATTAAATATATTGTAAAAATTTCAAGTGCCTAATAGCAAAAAAATTACGTTTGTTGTATGGGAGCCACCCTTAATTATTAATTTTATTTTGTTTTTAGTATTTGTTGTTATAGCGGTAATAGATATACACATTCTGTGAAAATTTCAGAAGTCCAGCTATAGCCAGATAGTCCAGATACAGCCTGGTGACAGTCAGACGGACAGACAGACATCGAAGTCTTAGTAATAGGGTCCCGTTTTTACCCTTTGGGTACGCCGGAACCCTAATAATCGGCACAGAATTTTGTTTTTCTTTGTGTGTTACGTACTTAAATCCTTTATTTTACCCGAAGACCGAAACATACTTCAGTTTTTGTTTAGCCTTGTCAGCAACAGGACCTTTTGCATCTGAAACATTATTTTCTATTTCTTTATTAATCCTTCGATCGCGGATTCTTGGAAATGCTATTGTATTCTATTGTTGTCGCGATCACCGGTGCTTTTATGGGGCTTGAATCCTGAAGGAATAATCTTCTTTGGAAACAATAAATACGACGATGAAGCGCGAGAGGAACGAAATACGCAGCCGCATGGTGGCGAGAACGTATATTATTTTTTGTATTTTTGTGAAAATATGGACGTTTGTGACATTTTCTTGCAAAATATGGACTTATCTTTGAAAAACCCTAAAATATGGAAAAATATGGAAAATAAAACTTGGTTTTTCACAGTCTAAACATGATAATTCGTGTAAAAAACACATTCTAGGCCGAAAATCACGCAAAACAAAAATATGTATTTACATATAAATCCGGGCCCTACATATAACGAAAGAATGTGTGAAAAATTCAAGTGCCTACCTCTTGCCATTATTGATATAGAGCGAAAAAGACCGAAAAAATCACGTTTGTTGTATGGTTGCCCCCCTTAAATATTAATTTTATTTTGTTTTCAGTATTTGTTGTTATAGCGGCAACAGATATACACAATCTGTGAAAATTTCAGAAGTCTAGCTATAGCGGTTCTTGCAGCGGCGTGCAGAAGATTTTGACACTGGTAATGCAGCGATATCGGTTCAATAGTTTTGGTGTGAAAGCAAAACAGACAGACAAACGGACAAAAAGAGATATTTTCGCATAAATTATATAATAGTGTGGATATAAATTAAAAACTATGTTTTAATTGAAGAAATAAAAAAACGCCATCTATTGTTACGTATTAGAAATACAATGTGAATTTATTTTCATCGATATTTCCATGGAAATTAGATAATATATTTTTGCCTCATCAAAATGTAGCCTATGGCTCTCTCAGGCTCTAGACTAACTGTGTACAAAATTTTATTATAATCGGTTCATTAGTTTTGGCGTGAAACAAAACAAAACAAAAACTTTTTCTTTTACAACTTTTTCATTTTTATATCTAGTATATTTTAAGTACTAACCTAATCAGCTTAACTTTTGTCTTTTCACATAATCAAGGTTCCGGTTACTTGAGATCCGATCCATAATCCGATGTAAATAAATGCAAAATTTTGGCCACCACAAATTATCTTATCCAAGTGAGTGATAGTTATGAATGTACGCAATTATTAATGTTAAACTGTTAAATATTATACAAACTTTCAAATATTAAAATCTAAAATATTCTTAGAAAACTATAAAACCAAAAATAATAATATAATATAGTACTAACAGTGTTCGATCACACGAAAAAAGCAAATGGCCTCCCAAAACACAAAAAATTTCAGCTATGTAAAATGTAAACAAATATTATAAACCTCACAAAACAAAAATGCATAATGTACATATTATACGTAATTAGTTAGATTTGCGTCTATTCATTTTTCTCGGATTATATCCGATTGCTCACGACTATTCACGAGTAGTTCCGATCGCCGTCGGCATGGATGGCGCGGGCGCCCGCGCCGGCCGCGGCGCCAGTGATGCCATTGAATTTCAACCAGAACTCCCCAACTATTATTTAAATATATTATTTATTACTTGGGGTACTTTCCACTGAGAGATCGAAACGCTGAAAATACTACTTCAGCCGACCGCAATTATTGTTTGCGGCAAAAACGTCACTCATAATGTCATTATTTATATAAAAACAGTAATAAAAACCAAATAAATATACATTTTTGCCTAAAAAATTTCACGCCCATGAATATAATATAATATTTTTACTCCCTAAAATACGCACTATATATTTAATTTTTCCCTACTAAAAGTGGGATATCCCCATAGTTGGCAACACTGCTGGGGTCTGCCGCAGAGCTTGCAGTACAATAATCGCATTCGATATTCATGGTTGTGTGCGTTTTCGGCTGTGCAGGGACACACTCACACATACGCGCAAGGCAGGCACCTCAACACTGAGCCTATCTTGACCTCTCGTGAACCCGTTCGCGCGTGTACCTGATTACATGTTGCTATTTTATAAATTGAGGCGTTTTACATGTGTATTATTTATTTTTTTACTATATTTTTTACTATTATTATTAAAAAATTAACGTCATGAGTCATTTAAAAAGTACGAAAGTTAAATTAAAATATCTGTTATCTGTGAATGGCAAGCACTGCCTTTTTGCCTACAAAGACTGCACGCCCATGGGTTCTTGAGATACAGCCTGGAGACAGACAGACGGACAGACAGACGGACAGACAACGAAGTCTTAGTAATAGGGTCCCGTTTTTACCCTTTGGGTACGGAACCCTAATATTTCATATTTGACCTTAATATGCCGCAAGCTAAACTCAATTCACTCAATCCCACACAAATCCCACTAAAGCATTGAGAAACAAGAATAAATTGATCCAAGATATACCTGGTATCCGAGTGAAATAATCTACGTAGTCCATCAAACTTCAAACTCACGTATGGTATGCTAAAACAAAGCGAGCATACACAGAAAGCAGTGAAAGTATTATGGAATTTTGCGATGCACCGACTATTATGGTAATTGGAGTGAAACGTTCTACAGCATGGCGTAAGCGTGATGGGCGAATTTTACATTTTAAAGACAGAATAGTATTCAAATAACATGTGTAACTCAATTAATCCTTCGATCGGGGAATCTCGGAAATGCTATTGTATTCTATTGTTGTCGCGATCACTCATCAGTCATCACCGGCGCGGTGCTCGTACGGGGCTTGATGGGTTAAAACCTCCGTACCATCCAAAACCGCCTGTAAGGAATAAGGATATTCCCTCTCCAGAATATGGTTGATTACATTAACCTGTTAGACTTTACAGTTACGACTCGACACTCGTGGTCATACGGTTAACCGCATACGATAAGGATTTTACGGAGCATTGTTGCTTATCACACGAGATTTGTGGTACAGTTATGCTGATGGATATTGGATACGCACGCGTGTGACGTTGACGTGCCGCCGCAACATGCTACAGCTTAACCACTTCTGATAATAACCCTATACTAACAGGCAATGGCAGGCTTACAGAAAAGTCAAAAGGCTTTAGGGTGATTGGAAACAAAATGTACAACAAAATCGTTAGGCACTTTTGCACAAGTTAGTGTCTTAAACCTCAATTACGTAGCTTGATTTAACCATACACACGTTGATGTAACCATATAGATTATAGGTACTAAATACTAATAAGACGATAATTTCTTTTACTAATAACTATTGTTATCTGTTTTTATTGCAAAAGAAACTGCATTATGTGTATAACTAGACTCGTAATATTTTAACGAACGCTTCCCATTTTTTAAATCGTCATTAAAGTTACATAAACTCTTTTCCTGGACTCGATTGAAACCTATTTCCTATTAAAAAATAATAAGTGAAAGTGGTAGAGCAAAAATTTTATGCCATCTATATTGATTGGAGCACTGAACAATAAAGCGGCACACCGGCACATTTCGCAATTCGCACGCCTCCGAGATGATCATTGTATCTGTTAATTGACTTTCTTCGACACGTAATATGGTTATATACTAATGAAATCTTAGTCTTGTGTGACAATTACTCAATTATGCAACTCGTATTATGTGTAACTGCGTCTGAGATCATTTTTAAGTTTTTATTTCTTTTAAGCTCGTTGATATTATCAGCAGGGTCACATTCTTGGGGCAAATCTTCGATGGCTACTAGAGTTTTACTGACTCTTTATACAATACACGACCGATTTTCATGCACTATTGGAGCGTATAACGCAGTAACGTATTACATACAACACACCAGTTTTCCAATCCATGCAAAACAGTTCGATGACCTTGTACTCTTTAGCTTGCAAAATTAATTGTATCTATTATTTTAATCTACTTTTTAAATATAGAGCAGTTATAAGCTCTATTAGAATAGAACTAACTTGTTCTTATATTATTTAAAAATGTAAAGAGTCCTGAAATTCATTATAAAGAAACTGTAAGTTCGATTACTATGAAGCTTGCTGAATTTGGTAGTGTTTACTATTTCCGAAATAAAATTTAAGTATACCTGTCCTACCTATATACAATCATACATACATACATCAATCTAGTCTAGTGTTTCTCCACGTAAAAAGAATTACTTCTTAGAAGCAGATCTAGGTTAACAGTTTGCGTACATTACCCTCGCATTACCTGAATGATCCGTTTATGGAAAGCATTTTGATGACTTTTTAATTAATACGCTTTGAATATTATCAAGAAAATAAAAGGCCAGTGACTTTGAAGGTTACCGATTGCATTATATCAATAAATAGAGCAGAAGAATAGCAGTTATCAACATAATACATCACTGTTGAAGAACAGACAATTTATGTACGCAAAGAGAAAAAAAAAAGCGAAAAGCGTGAAATATTCAGCGTGCACTGGATCGGATCTCAACTAAAATATAATTCGTAGTATTGAAACGAAAGTGAGAGTCGATTACAGAATCTGTTGTTCTCAGTAGATTAGTATTGCTCGGAGATAGACCAAATCTAATCTTTCACTTTTACAAAAGGTTTCAATAAAATTATCTGTCTGCTATTTTAAAAACCATTGAGTTATGTCTCATGACTTTGGTCCGAAAGAAATAGAAATTGAATTTGCATCTCTTGCGACCGCTACTATAGTAATCGATATATTTTTAGTTACTATTCAATTAACAGGTTATCAGTTCCTTTAACACTGATGATATCCCAAAGGAAGCACTTTGCAATTTCCTACCGGACGAGGTCAAGTATGGGCATCCATTCATCATGATATAGCGTGAAGTGTGAAGGTAATAACCATGTAATATTAACCGATTAAAAGCCTCTCGAGGTCCGATGTTCTTGAGTATTGATACTTGTGAGAATTTTGTAAAAACAATACTGCGAATACATTTTTTATTCTCAAATTCTGATAGGGACCCCTAAGCTGCAGCAACGTAAGCTGTCACTGTCTTTGCATGGCATCAGATAAAGATTGCGTGTGAGTTCTCAGTGTTAGAGTATATTTTGGTCATGTGACATAATTTTCTTTAAGATCTGATTCTACAAGAGTCGTAAATACGTTTATCTTATAAGATTATACAATGATGCTCCAATGACATAAAACATGATAAACACTAAATTGAAGTTGACATTGGTTATATACGGCTTCTCCAGTCTGTTTTATGGACTGACACAGGTATTCTGTTACGTCCTCTACGTGTCTTGCAGTATCAAGTTGCAGCACTGCTGACACGGTCTAATAAAAACCAATATGTCCGCAGATGTTGCAAGTTATTAAAGTCCAGTATGCATTTTCTTTTTACTGATTGGGACTGATTAATCAAATCCAAAAGATGGGCAAAAATTCAGTGCACATATTTTGTATAAATTTTTTATAATTTACTGAGTTCTAACTTTAGTGCTCTAAAAGTCCTCATTTGCCAGCCATAGAAGTTAAAATCTTTGTAAAATATCTTGATTTCTTTTAAGTTTTTGTAAGCCCAATGTTTTATTATTTGCCTTGTACTATCAGAGAAGTTGATTCCTATGCAGATCGGGGACCTGCGTAGTTTGGTTGCATTACGTCAAACCCAGCCGACAGATCACAATTAACATTGAATTGACATATTCGACCAAATAACATTGGTCTATCAACTGCATAGGAATCAATTTCCTCGATGGTACAATCTACATCTTATGTACTTACAACTTACAAGCGGAATCCCGCAAAATGCAATGCGTTTATCTTTTGAAAACCAGCTATCGTAAAAACATTAGCACCGTCGTGCATCATCTTTACGATCCAATGGTTAATTCAATTTACATGTACTGCCAACGTAAGTCTAGCGAGAAATACATGCACTGATTGATTTGTTGGTTTTGTTGATTTCCTTACATGCTCATTGCCTTAGTTTCTAGTTTGATAACACGCACAATGAATTATAAAAGGTTCATAGCTCTTTGTGAGGATCTTAATTCTAGATAATGGTATTTAACTCATAAGAGAAATCTCCGACAAGCTTCGGAAGCTTGTCTTACTTAATTGCCTCCAAAGTTTCAACTCTACTACATTTCAATAACTGTTCTCTTGCAAAATCTTCAATCTGTATTCTCTATTATCTAGTTTGAAATTGTAATTTTGATAATTTCAATGCTGTGGGCAAAGATAATAGCGTGGATCTCATCGATGTTGCAATAGCAAAACTAAAAACGTATTGTCGGTTACCGAATACGGCTGAAGAAGGCTGATGAATATAAATTAGCCACGTAGGTCGTCTGTTGCGATGACTGGTGACTGACAGCGAAACAAAAACTGAAATGATTAATGAGCAAGCTTATTTCATGTTCTTGGTGTTCCAGAAACATGATTATTGACTTATGACTATAAATTGTAATGCTGCAGATTTCAGTCTGGTTGTCGTGTGTCCGCGTGTCTCGTTAGACATCCGTAGTCCAACTGGGCTGCAGCCTGCAAGATGTACGGATTAAAAACAATCGGTCTTACCACAAAAAACTAAACATCTGTTGATTGATCAGTTGTTTTGTGACCATTTTGTACTGAATTTTTCTCTAATCAACGGTCAACTGTTCAACGGATGTTTAAATCTATTGTGGTAAGACCGAATGTGTTTTCATTTTACAACAATAGTAAGAATTGTTGTTAATTGTAATTTTAAGAGCGCATTATTTAACATCTTAGATATTATACATTTAATTTTTCTATCATACACTCGATGGTTATCTATTTAAGTTTTTGCGTTCAAACGCTGAGAAAACAATTCAATGTTTAGATGCATGAATCAGCCTTAGTTTTGAATTAATTATTTTCGAGTTTATGACTGAACGTTAAAACGTGAACGCTGTAAGCAGACGTTATTTAATCCTTCGATCGGAGGTTCTAGGAATTCCCATTGTATTCTTTTGTTCTCGCGATCACCGGTGCTCGCGCGGGGCCTGAAAGATTAATATGCTAAATATTTGCCCTCTGATGTCTTTCATACCTTAACATATTATATTTTACAAAATTTTCATGAAATAAAAAATTCTAAAACTAGCTTAGAGCAAACAAAATTAGAGGAAATATCCTGTTTAACATAAATTTGTTTATGGTCAATCCTTGATAGATTTTAACATTTAATTATGAGTTAATATTGTCCAAAATCGCCATTGGTAAAGTCAAAATGCTAAGAAAACTGTAAAAGTACTTCTAAGTATATTATGTTTTAAAATTAATACATTAAATGACAATGGTGCAGTTGTTCTACATTCTACTGTAACCCCGCACAATTAAACTTTCAGCTATTATGGTGATTCATTGTAATATTCTTTTTAATGTTTTATAACAGACTTACATTTAAATTACAAAAGCCAAACAGTGATTAAAATCATTGCTGCTCCTATTGCAAAACAAATAATACAATTAGCAAATTAAATTAAGTTTTCAAATGAAATTTACTCTTGCAAAACTGATAAAATAAACAAACCGAAGCACTCTTGTAATAAAAGATTCGAATTAACCGATGTGAATCGAATCAAGTGAAAGGTGATTTTAATAAAGATGAAAAAATAATTAATTTACAAAATGATGGAGTATAATTGATAATTTCTATTAAAATATAAATTTATTATGTTATGGTCGAGTGTTGTTTCCCCGTACATTCTACTACAAAGTAAAAATGATAAATCAATAAGTGGTTATTAGAAAATATGGTTAATATCGTTTACTTGCCTTTAGATTTGAATTTTGAACAATATGTATACTTACTAGTATCTACAAAAATATTAAATTTGATGACTAATATACTTAAGAGTTACATTATTAAAAATTTTGACTTCATGATGAAGCACGTTCAATTCTTAGCTCCAAACATCGTAAAATTAAAGATGATTCAGCTACCTGAATCTATGTAGATAAAGCATAATATCATTCAAATTGTTTCATCAAGGTTAATTTTAATGTGGTAGGTACCTAGTAATTATTGGGTTTAGTGTAAAGTAAAATTAAGTAACGACTGGGCTTTGACAAATCTTTATTTTTGTACAGAAATTGATAAGACAATATGCAAAAATAACTTCTGTACAAAAATCCATTACAACCACGATCGCACTGTAGTATTTTATACAACAGACTAACAAGACACAATTTCAGCAGTTTCAGCAGTAAATTCGGAAATTGGCGATCGCGTGACAACAGGAGAGAGCCTTGGCAAAGTTATTTCGCAAGATAACTACAAAAATGGAATGCTTACAGGGTGGTGCACAAATTGAACTGATTTAAATTATTATCACTGGTACTGATGAAATGGTAACGATGATGATTATAATCCTTCGATTGTGGATTTTTGGAAATCTATTGTTATTCTATTGTGTCTCGCTCACCGGTGAGCTTATGGGGCTTGATGGGTTAAGGTATGATCTCAAGTAATTAAAATATCTCACAAAACCTTGCATTTAAACCAAGGGGTTTTAAATTGCAATCGAACGTCTTTTTATACATTCAAAATAAACATAGGTTTTTACACAAGCCAATTTAACAGTACCCGAAACAGAATTGGCAAGTTTTTAAGGAATTGCAGTTGCAAAATCCAGACCTGCTAGTACCGGACCGGTTGCATCGCCCACCGTCTGACTCATGATGCAGGCATGGCGCTTGACGTAACACATTTTAATTGTATTACTAACATAACAGTCCTAAAGCGTCCATAGATATTAAAAAATTAATAAAAAGTTTGAAAAAAAAGAAGTTACAACAAATATAGCGAGAATAATAAGCATATTAATACTTTTTCTTATCTTAAAATAGTTAGCTTGAATAAAAGACCCTTTATAAAGCCTTTGCGCATAGAAATGAAGATGAGTGCGCCCAAAGTGCTGTAGATTGCACAAAGGCACATTATCAACACGTCATAATGGATTTTCAAGCGATGCGTAAAATGACTCATGCAGCTACTGGCGAGGTGGCAAACTGTCTGCTGAGCACAGCTTTAGTGCCTTTATAATTAAACTTTCTAATAAAAAACACTGTCTTGTTATTCTATTACTGTACTTATCAAAAACTTGACTACAATGTTTAATCGTCCATCAAATCTAGATCGGCTTCGTGCTATCATAATATTTCTTAGGTTTAAATTATTTAAGCTGGTAAAGTTAGATCAAACAACGCGTCAAGGAAAAAACACGGTAATGGGAAAAGCATTGATTCTAAATTCAGAGAGGTCAATGTATGATATAAAATAGGGGTCAACGTACTTTTTAGCTGTAAAACATTAATTAACGACCTCTGATACCGAAAACGTTAATTTTGAATACAGTTAGTAATTCAGACTTATAAGAAGCAGTCATTTGAAATCGTTAAGTAAGAATGCACTATTGCTGAAAAACTAACAACTACACTAACAGAACGATACAAAAAAATATTTGTAATATACTTAACAATTAACATTTTAAGATGTCGATTATGAAAAATCAATCCCTCGATGACAGTGACCCTTGAGAGCATTTACTCGTATCTGAAGCAGATACCTCATACCACGCTAGATCGTAAAACAAACGTACCACTTGACCCACATCCTTCCAGAACATTCTTGGTACCTACGTCACTATTCACTAACCTGAATAGATCGAAACAGACGCAACTGAGAAAAAGGTGGTATCTTATTTTATTTATTTTATTTGGTACACAAAACAGAATACAGCCAATATTAGTGCCATTACAAGCAGCACTAATACTTAAAATACTTGCAAGTTTACAAAACACACATAATGAGAAAACATAATCATCAGTAAATTAGTATAAGTAGTGACATGTTTATGTAACTTCCGGCTTAAAAATAATCTTTTTTAAATCAGCTTGAAATTTTTTAATGTTATTGTTAAATATATCTATATCCTTGTAATTATTCTTACATATTTCGTTATACTGGCGACAAATTAAAGTCATAGCATTGTTTAAGGACACATTTGTCCTAACTGCGTCCATTGAAAAGGTTTTACCGTGCATATTTCGTGCTCTAGGTCTAATGTTAATGTTGATTTGTGATAGGAGCGTGGGAGCATCAATATGGGAGTGAAGAATTTTAAAAAGGGTAATTATTCCCGTGTATAACCGACGAGATCGCAGAGTTTGTATTTTAAATTTAGATAATCGTTCCGAGTAAGATTGAAGAGGGCGTTTTAATCCTAATCTACTGGTAAGCATTCGCAAGCAATTGCTTTGTACTCGTTCAATGCGGTTAATATGAATATCATAGAAAGGTTACCATATGATATAATTGTATTCAAGGATACTACGAATCATGGAGAAATACAAAAGAAGAAAGCTGGATGGATTTTTAAAATCTTTAGTTATTCGCGAAACAAACCCAAGGAGTTTGTTGCATTTGTTGATAATATAGTCGTAGTGGTCTCTAAAAGTGAGCTTCTCGTCGAACAAGATACCTAGATCTTTGATAGTGGTCTTCCTGATTAGACAATGGCCTTCCAGCATATAATCAAATTTTATCTTATTGACGGAGTTTGTGGTGAAAGTAATAACAAAGCATTTCACGACATTTAACATCATGCCGTTGGCTTGAGACCACTTTTTAAGGATTTCAATATCAGATTGTAATGAAATAGAATCTAGGATGTTTCGAATAATTGAGAAAAGCTTAAGGTCGTCAGCATATAGTAAGCATGGATTATTTAGTTTTTCAATGAGGTCATTAATGAATGCAATGAAAAGAAGGGGCCCAAGGTGGGAGTCCTGTGGCACCCCTGATGTAATGCATTTCGGAGAGGATAAGAAACCCTTAATTGAAACCAGTTGACTGCGATTAGATAAATAAGATTTGAGCCATCTTAATAGACTGCCATGAATTCCATAGTGTGAGCTTAATTTACTAATAAGAATATTGTGGTTTACTTTATCAAATGCCTTTGCAAAGTCCGTATAGACACAGTCCACTTGATGTTTTTTGTCAAAGGATCTACAAATGTAACTTTTATATTTAAGTAAATTAGAAGTTGTTGAGCGATTACGAACGAAACCGTGTTGCTTGGGTGATATATGTGGATAAATGTGATAATAGAGGTTATCATGCTACTAATCTAGTTTTAGGCTCTTACATATAAGTTATTGAATAATGTAATAGGATTTTCATTTTTGCTCTCAGGTATTGCTTGAATTTCAACATTAAGGCTACGACTCATCCTATCGATAGACATTATGCGTGAGTTAAGAGTTGATACTTCTCCTTTTAGATTAGATTAGATACTTCAATTTCCAAGTTTTTTATAGTGCGAGATTTATCGTCAACTACGCGTTTTAGAGCGGCGTTCTCTTCGCATATAAAGTCTGTGGTGCATGTAAATTCATCTTTGATGTGTTGCATAGAGGACTCAATTTCTTCGCGGACGAGTATTTTAACATCCTCTTTGATCTTCCGCCTAAAATCGTTCATAAAAGCAGAAAGTGTACTATTTAGTTTTTGATCTAGAAGTGTACTAATATTGTCCATGGTAACGCTTTTATCAGTAGTAGTCGGAACAGGGACGCATGATTGGTGTGAGGATAGTTCGAAAGACATGTCCATCCCTACATCGGATTCCGGTATTTGGTTGTTTCTAACAGGTGTATTATCATTGCGCTTACCACTTTAGTAATGTTTGAACATGATGGACAAATCCAATGCGCACGGTATTCGCTCGACAGAGAACGGAATTGTTCACTGCTTAGATTTAAACATTTAGGGTGATATTTCGATCGACAATGGTTACATTGAAGTTGGCGTTTTGTCTCAAGTTTATTGTTACAACCGCTGCAATCCATATTTTCAATATCTTATAGAGTTAATTGCCTTATAAAAACTTGTAAAAAGCGTTGGCGTATGTAGGTAGGGTTTGAACTCGGGACCTCCTGCGTAGTACTCGAACTCGCAACCGCTTGGCTACAAAACTATAAGTTGTACTGGCGAAATTTTTAATAGTATGGTCGCGCCGACGGGCGTGTTATATCGATTGACGGTAGGATTGACGATTAATAATTGCGTCGATAATGCCGGTACCTACATTCACTTTTGTTACACACACAACGAAACACTTTTTCTAAAATTTTTTAGTTGTTCAAAGTTTTTTTTCTTGGTGTTTATTGATTCCCAGTTATAGATAACGGAGATGTATGTTTTGTGCAACTTTTTACGCGATATTTATCGTTTAAAATCACTTTTTAGTAAAGTTTTTGAGAGACGAGTAAAATAGTGACTGCTCCAGTGAAGTGACAAGTGACAACGGTACAACAGTATCGATTGAAGCTGTTCATATGTTTATACAATTTACCGGTAAAACTGAATCAACAGAAGCAATTGCATAAATTGATTTCAAAAGATCAGATGCAGAGACAAGCGGTATTGATATGACACGTAGTTGCAAAAACAGATAGAGAAGTTTCATAATTAAAAAATTAATAATATGAATACAAACGAAATTGATATCAATAGTGATATATTTATCTTCAGACTACGCGCGACGTTTCACGTTGTGGTTAAGATATTACCTCACAATCTGAATATCTTATACATTAGACGAGATATTTTTATAGTTTATTGAGAATGGCTGCAACCATATCTATGAAATTTATTATGTACAACAATTTAGCTAGGTTTCATCCCTAAAGTACTGCAAATTTTTATGTACTCGTCTGTCTACTTCAAGTGCATGAAGCAGGCGTTGAAGTTGGCGGAGCTGAAGAATTCATGTTTAGACTTCAAACTTAAAAACTAGCTAGGAGTTATATGTATGTAATAAGTAATTTGTATGAGTTGTCTAAATATTGTCCACAATTATTATAGCTGGCACAGAAAAATTATGGTCCTCTTTATAACTGACCTCTTTTAACTGGCTAGAGTATAGCGCCATGAGCACTTTCCGTCGGGTGACTCACTGTACTGTCAAGACCACAACTGCTACACAATAACACCTGCCTTCAAAATTTCAATATCTTAAAATTTAAAGCATTTTCGCTTAATATTTAGGCTCCAATTTTATCAGACATAAAAAAAATAACAGCTGATTAAGGGAGATTTGCTTTGACATATTCTGTTTAAATTAAGTTAAATGTTGTGTTTGTTGTACTCCAAAGATCCACCGTGCCCCGAAATGAAAGAAATTATTCTTACTTGATGAAAGATAGAGGAAAGATTGACAGTGACAGATTGGAGCGTCGTGCTGCGTGCACGATTGTACATAGTTAATTATAAGTGTGAGTACAAACGCCGGCCGGTCGTTACTCCACGTAGTAAGTTAGGTAATTCTCCCTCACAACACGGGTCAAGATCAGGTATTGAACGGCGCTGATGATGAAGTGGAACAATTATATTTACTTTAGAAGTTTTTTAAAATTCCAACAAAAATCTGACGGGTTTTATTACGGGTATTAGGAGTTAACACAAGAATAGATCTTTTTTCACCCCTAAAATTAAATAAATAAATTATATTAATTTCATTTTGTTTATAGTATGAAATTACTTAGTGTATGAATGGCAAAGGTTTAATATCGAAAAAATGAGAAAAATTTAAAAAAGTGCAAATATCCCAATATAAGAGAAATGTGTAAGAATTGTTAAATCCCTTTAAAGTTTAAAACAGAAAAATTAAAAAAAAAACTTGGTGAATATCATCTCACGCGTGACGTGCTACCAATTCAAAGCATACACAGACTTATTAGATTATCTAAACAACCATAAAATATTAAACTGAGAAGCCAAGAAAATGTAAACTTGTGCTTTAAACAACGAATTTAGAACCACACAATCCTTCCTCTAATTGGATTTACAATTCAAAACTCTAAGGTTAAGGTATAAGTGCCAATATTGCTGAAAAACTGTTTACCCAATCACAAACATCCGGTGATACAATTCACATGCACGTCTCCATTGCATCGAGATTCGAGTGTTCTCTTGTAAAGACTAATCACTAGGTTTTGAGCACTTATAGAATCGCGATTACTTTCTCCAATTTTTGACACTAGGCATAACGGTAGGACAATCAACGCAACTGCTAGACGATAGGCAGTGATGCCTAAAATTATAGTACCCGCAACTCGGTGGTTAATAATCCATAAGTCTTCTAAATTGTTCGTGCGTGACGATTTCTACGCATTCCGATGAGACACATCGATTTCAGTGAAATTATGAAGCACTAGTCACAGGCCGTTATCACTTTGCAAATAAAAAAACTAAGTGTCACTGTCAAACTTTTTCAAATTCGAAAATGGAAAGGCAATCGAGTCGCGGCGCGCGCGCCCGCTTGCAGCAAAACGGACTAACTGAACTCACGCAGCACTCTGCACTGTACTCTGTGTCTGTAGTGTAGGCTGTGCGTGCGACAGTGTTCAGTAACAAACAGGGGGATATTATTTTACGTGCAGTGGTAATTTCATTTACAATGCACATCGCACATTGTATGAAGTCAATTATTATATCCAGAAACTTTAAAATAGTGTTAAAGAGATATTTGCATCCAATCGGTGATCATTATTATTTATTATTAATTGCTCCCTGAAGAAAGTAATCACAATAAAATGGTTATTTACAGTTTTCGTTATACTCATAATTATTTATGAAAATAGAGTATCAGTAAGAAATTATTTGGGTTTATTTGCCTTCTTTGAATGGTAAGGTTTGACCTATATAATCAAAGGGTTTGACTAACCAAGGAAGTCTCGATTCTCCAGCTATCTCTAAACCAAACCAAAATAGGGTGATTAAAAAATCTACTGACATCCGACAGTTCTATATATCATTATTTCACGATCATTTTTAAACAACGACTACTAACCGAATCCAGAAGGAGTTTATATTTAGACTATTTATTTTTGATGTCACGTCGCTAGACCAAACCCAGCCCTGCGCGTAAATCAACCTTCGGAGATAATTAATTTTCATCTCTGGATCAGTGATTTATAATTTTCTTCAATAATAAATAACTATTGTGGGCTTTGTTCACTGAAATAAGACGTGCAAGTGTGTTAATGGCTACGTAGGCAAGGTAGTTATGAACCTAAAGAATTAACACAGATAAATTAATTATAATTGTTAGTCTATTTAACCGGAACATTACAAATCAATTGAGAGCAACCTGTAGATATAACGCAGACGGCAGAGCGCATATGAAATTATTGTAATCACATTAGAACGCATTCGAGGCCAATAATACATCGACTGGTGCGATAGTGTGCAAGACAATGAAGTGAAAGATTCCCAGTACATTATGAATCAACATAGACATTGTGACTGAAAATGGCCCATAACGTCTTCAACAAAGGATGATCTAAATTCCACCCTTCCTCTAAATTACGCCAACTTAAATACCCAACATATTTGTAACGGAACATTGTAATGTTAATTGGGTAAACAGTGTAAACCACTTGTAAGTGGAACATGTCTTTGTTAATGAAAATTCAAAATATCTTTGGATCGTAGGCTACTCATGGTAGAATTGCGCTAGGTATCGTACCCGCAACTCTGCCTTAAACGGTGAGTGAAGCACCATGGGGTTTTAGTGGGTAGACTAAGCAGGAGTCCCACATACCCCGGCCGATATCCCCAATTTGCCGGGGATGCGTAAAACATTTCCCCATATTAAAAAAAGTTATAAATTCAGAAAAATCATGAAAACGTTTTAGAGGAAATATTTTTTTCTGGATCATACGGAATGTAGAACTTCGATCCTATAAGAACCATAATACTATAACGGGATAGCGTTGATAGGATTCCCAATATAACGGGTAAGATGGTTGAGACTGGATGTTTAGCATTCGCAGCTCCAACACCTGATGTTTACTCGTCCATCTTACCTATTTATGTGTAAATTTCTCAGTTCATTTCCTTAGGTGTAATAGCTGCTATTTACATGCAGCACCTCATGCGGTTATATAAGGCATGTCCGAATCTGAATCAGTTCGCTTTGAATGCAAATTATAGTGCTTGGAATGTTCCGTTGTTTTGAATATTTATTTTCCGTAGCTTTTTTTGTGTAAAGGAACACCAGGGCATATAAAATTATGTACTACGCTAAATTAACGACAATGTGAAGAAAACAATGATTGATGTACTTTTCATAACGTTTTTGATAGTGGGAAGGGGGAACATTGGCATTTGGGACAATCAACACATGGGTGATCCAATGCCAATACTCTTAAGTCCTCACAATGATCATAGAGCTGTAAAGTAACGGTCTATTAATGTTTTTAGTATTTCTGGTCCAATAGCCAATGAGTTGTTGGATGCACGTGCAGTGGAGAGACAGACATTTGCATTTTATCGTATTCAACAATGTGCCTTGTAAGGATATAAAGAGAACGACCGTGACGTGAAAGAAGTTATACCCCCGTTGAAAAATGCAATGCTTCTATAATGTACTCGGCGAAACATGGCGGTAGCGGTCATTGACTCCCTGTCAAAAACTTGTCATTTTCTAAATAAACCGCGATTGACAATGAAGTGTCAGATGTTGTCATGTCAGAAATGACAAGTTTTTGACAAGGAGTCAATGACCGCTACCGTCATGTTTCTCCGAGTACAATATACATCCTATCCTATTGGTCTATTGTTTTTATAGGGCACAACAACAAACCTACGTTCGACTTGCTGGTTGAAGCTGAGCTCCAAAACGTGACAAGACGTTTACGATTGCATTATTAATTTCTAACTTCATCGTCAAAACTATCAAATACTATAATATCTATTCTAATGGCGACGGAATTATCAGGTTTTCTTTCATCTTTACTTTGATCGTTAATTGTAATAAGGTATACATATATACTTAACCGATAATAATCGGTTTTCACTTTTCACATACCAATCCAGATTCCAGACAGTCATTACCCACGTGAAATTAAACGGTCATCTCCGCGACTGTTTCCGGCTAAGTAACCGTATGTGGCAAAGCACTTTGACATAAAAAATTGCCAACTCTTCTTGCATTTAGAAGGTGCGGTACTTCAAAGTGCAATGTACTTTGCTGAGCCCTAATTAAAACTTTCTAGCACTGGTTTCGAAACATATAAGTACAAATGATGCGTTTACCTTTGAATCTGACTTAAAACAAATAGTTCTCCCCTTAAATTCTGAATCCAAACAAATATTTCTTTCTTTCCATGTTTTAAAACTTATCTTGCCCCAAACTAGAACAGAAAGTCATTTCATTAAGCATGACAAATTAAAATGTTCCCACTAATCACACTAACGGCGGTCGCTCGGTCCTGTAACACGAACGTGTATCCCGGGTGCCCTGCCCCACTCGGGTCAACGACCGTGTCCTGCTTACTTTTTTCAAAAGAAACGTACACGTGCTTTTCAGGCGTCTATTGTATGAGAAATTAATTATGAGTTGTGCTTACATGCGGATGTAAATACATATGTATCTTGGGACATTGCAGTGCCAAGATCCATAATAACATATAAGTAAACATATTCCTTACCCCCCAACCAAGCCAAAAACCAAGCCAGCTACAGAGGAGTAATTTTATTGTGTCACGTGTGCGCAGGCGGCAGGAGTCAGACCCAAGATCTCCAATTCAAGGGCAAAGTTTTAGAATTTAGACCAGTGGTTCTTAACCGGTGGTCCCTGGAGGCATTCCAAGTGGTCCGCGACGCCATCCTAATAATATGTGAGAATTCAGAAGTTAGTAAAGAGTATGGACTATTGCCGTCACAACCATCACATTAATTAATTAAAATCTATAACTTATAGATTTTTAATATACTTATAGTAAAAAAAAAGAGTGCTAATTATAAAGTTGTGCTTGTTTTTTTTTATCAAACAACCCTTAGTTTAGGTAAACCAACTGGGTGGTCCCCGGCAAGAGAAACATTTGGAAAAATGGTCCCTCATGATTAAAAGGTTAAGAACCACTGATTTAGACCATTGCAGAAATAGGCGTAAGCCATATTAAGACATAGCATTCGCGACAGAAGGCGCCCATTATCATTATCCCAAAGGATATCTTCGGTCAGTGGATACCTGACTCATTATAATACCTTGCCTATATCGCCCGAGACAAGTTAACCGTGGTTGAACGCTCCGTGGATACCCTAATGAAGATTAACAATCTTAGGAAAGCCAAGGACTCTGGGTGCGTTAGTGAAAAAACTGAAAAAACATAATCATGCATCCGTGGAAATCATGCATAACAGTCCGCTCCAATAGGAAGGAAATGATGAAAGCCACCCTGATGAAACAAACGAAGACCTAGCATTATTCCCGCCGCTCGTGTGCAACGTCCGCACTCCGCTATATAACGTGAACGACGCGATGCAATTATGTACTTTTTAATTAATAACTCGATCGAACGACGACATTTCTTATGTAAGGCGCATGTGATAACCCAGTAGGTACTTTAATATGTAACGCAGAAACTACAGAAACTCTTCTTGTAGCATTTGAACTATAATTAAAGAATATGATGTGTAGGGTATTCAAAAATAATTAGCTCACGCCATAATAGGCTCCTCGATTATTCGAAAGTGATCAAACTAATTCCAATTTGCAGCGGCGACATAGGCAAACATTTGATTTCGCTGGACACTTTCATCGAATAATGATCTCATAAAATTGGAAATATTGCCTGTAACTATTATGGCTATAATACTATTTTAATACTGGCTCGTATCAGGCCTGTCTCACTTCCATACAAAAGGCGCGGAATCGCCGAGATATTTACCTACTATTCTGGAAAACAACCTAATTTCAACCTTTTGCATAGCGTTTAGCGTTCATAGTACAATAACTGTCTGCCGTCTCGTTTCAATCTGCCAGGGCTGTCAAGCGAGCGGCGCGGCGGCGCGGGGCCGGGTACTATTACTTTTGTTTCGCGGATGTGTGCGCTGCGTATGCGACAAGTCGAGCGAGTGCCAGCCCATTGAGACTAGCCCGGTGACCGGACGCTTGCGTTTATCATACCTAAACTCGGGAGTGATACTTCTGTACCGTAAGGCACTAATAAGTATTCTGTGCTCGTATCTTGGTTAGTAAGGGGGTTCGTTCCTTTACAAGAAAAAATATTTACACATTGTATTTTTTATTCACAGATGCCGTCTTGGTCTCATACGATGGAAATGTCACTTATAGGACAAGAACAGATACAATCTATATCTTTATTATCTATACTAATATTATAAATACGAAAGTATCTCTGTCTGTCTCGCTTTCACGCCAAAACTAAAGAATCGGTTCTTAAGTTTTGGCGTGAAAGAGAGAATTGTAATGAAATATTGTACACAGATAGTCTAAAGCCTGAGAAAGGACATAGGCTACTTTTTAACTGGAAAAAAGGGTTGTAAGGGGGTGAAAATGCGTAAATTTATTCAAATTAAGTTAGTTCTAAAAATTCATAATAGATGGCTCCGTGCCGTCTCCTACATCGCGCTGACGCTTACTCAAACGTCTTTCTATAAGAGGTGGTACCAATAATATCATCCTTTATTAATTTTTCGATTTTTTCTATTGTTATTTCTGTTTTACGTTATTAAATAACTCAGTACTCTATCTATGCAGTGACGTAACCTTAAACCTATCAATGATAGTTTATGGGTAAAGTTATGTAATTGAGGGGCTAAATATACTTTAAAATTTGGATTTTGGCATAAATTAAGTTTAATTTAAAAAAAAAGACGGGTTGCACTCCGGGAGTGTCGGCAGAAGTGAAAACTTGATTATTAACGTTGTGCATTATTTTTTTAACCCATTTTTAATGAAAATCGATTTTTAAAAAAGAAACCCTCACAATTTTTTAACCCGATTTTATGAAAATCGATTTTTAAAAAATCGATTTTTTTAATTATTCGAAACCCTTACAATCGATTAAATTTTTAACCCATTTTTTATGAAAATCGATTTTTAAAAAATCGATTATTTTAATTAATCGAAACCCTTACAATCGATTAAAAAATATCGACAATCGAAAAAAAACAATCGATTGTTCGATTAATCGATTTCGATGTTACAACACTACTCTCCAACCGTCTTACGGTTTTTCGATCAGTACGAGAATCTGACGAGAGTTTCACAGTTTTTACCCATCTCACAAAAGTGCTCAACGCCGCTAAAGAAGTTTTCACTTCAAAAATGAAATAAGTTATGTGCACACTGCACAGCTTGTTTTTGGGTGTTTTGATTTAAGGGGTACCAGGGTTTTTTTATAAAAGCTTTTGACACCAATTTTGTTGACATCGCGCGCTATAAGTAAACTGAAGTCCACGCGGACGAAGTCGCGGGCAACAGCTAGTAAAAATATAAAACTCAAAGGTGACTGACTGACATGGTGATTGGTGATCTATCAAAGCACAGCGCAAACCACTGGACGGATCGGGCTGGGCATGCAGGTAGATGATATTACGACGTAGGCAATCCGCTAAGAAAGGATTTTGAACAATTCTACCTCCAAGGGGTTAAAATAGGGGATGAAAAAACTTTCATCCCCTATTTCATCATCGCGTTAAGAAGTATATTATACTTCTTAACGCGAGCGAAGCCGCGGACAAAAGCTCGTAGTCTATAAAAAAAGTTTTCTCTGTGTAAATATTGCTATTTGTGAGTAGTTCATTTATATGAAGGAAGAACAGAAATCAAGAGATCTTTTAATTACCTGAAATGATACAAATAAATAATAATATTATCAGACTAACAAAATATGCTCAAGTTGCCGTTTAAGACTAGATCATTTACATATTAAATCACATATTATATAGGACGTTGGTGTTGATTTCAAAGTAAAATGCTGTCGAGAATGAACAGTGTTAATTGATATTTATATGTTGGGGGTTAAGAGGTGGACAATTTATCAGTCCAGACAGGGATATCATTCCTGTAGGGCGAATGATGTCATGTCCATTGTAAGAGTTTACGTCATCGCTTTCAAACATTTAAAGTAGAGCAAAATAATAAATGGTTCAATTACCTACATCTCTACTAATTTGAAAGCATTTGATATCATATTCTAATTTCTAAGACTTGGAATAGCTTTTGAAATACTAAGAAATTCTTATGCTTATTAATTGCTCTATATATTGTGATTTGTGAGGAATGGGGATATGGAAAAATTTCATTCCTTCACCTAATTCAACAAAATTTTCTTATCAAAAACAAAAACTGCAACGCCCAATTTCTAGTTTTACTTAACTGTGCAGACAAAACACATAACTCTCTTTTACAAATATGTGAAAACTCCCGACTAGCTCGTCATGCTTCCAAAGCAGAAAGACTTGAGACATAAACATTTCTCGTTTTAATAGAGTGGTTTTACAAGTGTTTCAATTTTTTATCTACGCAAGTATAAGTCAATTACATAAGCATATTTCGCAACTTCAATCAGATATTTTAAGCTGTACACGATTGTGTTTATTATGCAACTTTAATAAAGCTCCTCCCACAAAACAAAAAGCTTTCCTCTCTCGTCACACAGACTATCTGCCGATCGAACTACAAGCCACACTTTATATCCAATACATCAAATTATATACCTCGCTCCTCAAAAATATATTCGTTTGGCCTGGAATACTAAGCTAGGGGTGTATACGCTATTGCTTACGGAAGGATCACATCAACAATCACTATCACAAACACTGGCTCGATGTCAAAGAACGCTCTCGACGTCGCTAACCGTACAGCTAATAACGCGAAATTATCCTCCGGCTATCCGACGAGAATCCTTCGTGGAGAAGGAAACTGTGGATTTGTTTATTCGTTTTGTTTTTCGTTTTTCTTCCGGGTAAGCGTCCGGGCCGAGCCGGCGAGGCGACTGAGGAATCGAACGCAACCCTAGGGGAGGCTGCGTGTTCGCGCATGTCATTCGAGCGAATCTCCACCACATCGTTTTCGAATAAGATACATTTTTCATCGCCGCCGCGGGGTCCGTCAATCGATTTTGGCACGCCGCTAGAATAGCGCAAGTGAGCAGACAGGCTTTGAACTTGAACTTTATTCGATGCGGGTACGGTTTATTTTCGTGCGGAGGTGTAATAGAACCAAAATTGAGGGATGGGGCGAGGTCAGCGGAGGAAGAGCGGGCCGCGGATAGAGGGCGTTGTTTGACTGCGCTACGGGGCTTTCATTAAAACGTTTTGTCAGGCCTTAATGGGAGCGTCCGCGGAACGAAAGCTCTCGCAGGCACAAAGTCAATGGCTCAATGGGTGACACATTTGCTGTGCACTTAATTTGTTCTTCAATTAGTAGACTAATTAAGAACATCGAATTTTGTTAAAGGGCAGAGGGCTGAGTTAAAGGACAGAGAAAAAAACGAAATTACATTAAGTTCTATTTACTTATTTCCTTGTAGTCATCAAAATATAATGGATAAAATTAAGTAAACTCTGGGAATGTCTTCTACATTCATCTGCTTTCAAATAGGGTGTACCAAAGAAGTTTTTAGGAGTACAGCTATAATAAGCTGTAGGTATCCGGGGTCTGCGGCGGTGGAGACGCCACGTGGTCTGTCTGTGCACCGGATCGATACCGATGCAGTTGATATCGCTCTGACTCAACCGGCGCACGGTTTTTTAGCATTTTGATAAGAAGAAAAGGTCTCCATTTCAATAAATGATTGAGTAACAATCTCCATGTTCTCTACCTTTCTTTCTTCCGCATTTAAGACCTTTTAATTAGTAGATTTAACTCCAGGCATTTTGCGCACTTTTAGGGTGAAGCCAAACGAGCGTAATTTGTGAGTTGTGAGTCGCAGAATTTCGGTCGCGTAAATATTTTTTCATACAAATCATGACTCACAAAATTACGCTCGTGTGAATCAAACAGGACTTTTGTATGAAACTGAATGCAGCAAAATTTCTGCCAGCCGAAATTCTGCGACTCACAAATTACGCTCGTTTGGCTTCACCCAATGAGCCTTAATCAGTCTTTTTAGCTACTAAGTATTTCTTATAGTACATGATTTTCATTTTCTCTATCATTGCTTGTGGCATATAACTTTTTAATTCATTTCATGCAGGCATTTCACATGGCTATTTGTATTTGCTATTGGCTATTTGTTGTATTTGGCAAAATTATTGACGAATACACAAACAAGCAAATATAGGCAAATACGGCCCTCGACACATGGACGTCAAATACCAAACTTTTACTTGATTTTCTTTACTTGCCTATTTGACTCCTTTGATGTGCGTCAAAAACCGACAAAGGTACGGATACGTGTATTTGGTATTGGTCATATTTGTCAAATAGGCAAATAAGGCCAATATTTGTCAAACATACCCTCTACACATGGTGATTGTTTGGCGAATACATCAAATACGCAAATACAAATACCCATGTGAAGTGCCTGCATCAGGCTCTAATTTACTACTTCTATTAGGGATGTCGTTACTCATTGGTCCTGTCTTTTCTATCTATCCTTTGTCTAATTCCTCGCAGATATCTAAGTTCTTCCTTAGCAGCCACTTGCCTGACGATAGTAAAATATATATTGTCCAAACATTCCAGTTCGACAATCGATCATAATAGTATTGACCCCCGTTTGTTCCAGTAATCGATAAAAATAGAACATAATATCTGCCGTTAGCATATGAGCCTAAATAATATCGAAAGACTTACATTCTAAGCACGTTTCGCGAGAGGAAACAGCGTATAATGAATATAAAATTTCACACACCATTGTAAAACTAAGCAGAGGACTGAGGAGCTACTTACTCTTTGGCGTCTTCCTTTATTACTTTTGTTTATTTATTCATTGCTAGCTTCGTACGGGTGCCATATTCATTATACATGTTCCCCTAGATTCACAAAGTTTATTCAGATGTTATGGTTACTTCATGTCTTGTCCTTATGTGATACGTTAATAAATAATAGTTAAAAAAACTAAAAACACGCTTTTTATAGAAAACTAAACTAAAAAATTGAAAATAAATTTAAATTAAAAAGTGTTAAAATTTTCAATAAATATAAATTAATAATAGTGTGAATAAAAAAATATTTTATTTTAAAAAAACCGTGGGGTGCATGGTGTCAATAGTTTTAAATATTTTATTGACAGATATGAGTAGAATGACTATCATTTTCATAATATCTTAAAAAGCACCCCACGCTTTTTTAAAATTAAATATTTTTTTTATTCACACTATTATTAATTTATATTTATTGAAAATTTTAACACTTCTTAATTTAAATTTATTTTCAACTTTTTAGTTTAGTTTTCTATAAAAAGCGTGTTTTTAGTTTTTTTTAACTATTGTTTATTTTTTACTTTTTAGTTTGGTTATATCTATATCTATAAATATTATGTACATTTATTCTACCAGGGGCGCTTGTGCAGTACCTTCCTAGTATATAATAGCTGTTTTTTTCGGCAATTAATTTTGAACGACTTTTTTTTTGTTTTGTTTTTTTTTTGTTGAACCACTTACACGCTTATAGACATGGTTTTTATAGTTGGTTTAGTGTCATTAAATGTACTTAATACTATAAAATATGTATGTGCATATTATATTATATAGGGTTTAACAAAAATAAGTGCAGTCAGCAGCACTGAAAGACCAAAAAATTTTTTCACTTTTGTATGGGCAAGGGCCCGAGCGTCACGAGTTTCCCCATGCAAAAGTGAAAAAAATTTTTGGTCTTTCAGCGCTGCTACTTTCGCAGTGAACTCTCTACAAGGAACACGTACACACCCTAAAGTATTATCACTTATTTTTGTTACACCCTGTATATGGGGCAATATGCTTTATTTTATCAAATTAGTGTATTGTCATCGGTCCTCGATAAATCTACAAAGTTTGATCGAAATCTGGCCGTTTAAAGTGGGTCAAAATCGCGCCCAAAGAAGTCGGTTACAAACAAACATACAAACATATAAATTGAAAAATGGAATAATTATATCAAATTAGTGTATTGTCATCGGTCCTCGATAAATCTACAAAGTTTGAACGAAATCTGGCCGTTTAAAGTGGGTCAAAATCGCGCCCAAAGAAGTCGGTTACAAACAAACATACAAACATATAAATTGAAAAATGGAATAATTATATCAAATTAGTGTATTGTCATCGGTCCTCGATAAATCTACAAAGTTTGAACGAAATCTGGCCGTTTAAAGTGGGTCAAAATCGCGCCCAAAGAAGTCGGTTACAAACAAACATACAGGTGAAGCGTATAATAATTTCTTAGACAAGGCAAACCGCAAAATACTATGTATCTATGACGTGACATACATGCTACAGTACGCTGCGTACTTTTTTAGGATAAAGTATTAACCTTTTATACCTATGTCTAATGATAATAATCCGCTGGCCGATTCTGTATCGTACATTTGTGAATTAATAACTGAGTTAGTAACGAAACCGAGGAGTGAGTAACGGAAAGTGTCACTTTTTGTATTCACTTGCATACAAAAGTGAGACTTTCCGTTGCTCACTCCTCCGTTTCGTTACTAACTCAGTGATTAACTCACAAATGTACGATACAGAATCGGCCAGCAGGTCAATATTATGATATAAACAATCCGGAACATTCTGCGTCAGCAATATCATAGATAGCTTTGATTGGTTTTATCTCGTTGACACCTCCATTTTCCCATACCGATATGAATTCAAGGTCATTATGAAACTTGCCGAGGGGAATGATGCATCACGTGGTACAGGAGTATGGTCACGTGTCTATCAGCCCCTGGGCGCGTGACACGACGTGACGTAATTACATTCAGGGGACGGACCCCCTTCCGAGCTTTGTTATTGGCAGCTATTAACAAGACCCTGGTATTGACTATTAGGAAAAATTTCAGTCGTAGGAATAGGTAATAATTTTTTTTTATCCTTCGCGTCACTAGCTAAAAGATCAAGATTTTTTTGGGTGAACTCTTCTACCACTGTCTACAAAAAATGAGTTACTTAGCTAATAGTAGGGGAGGGGAGGGTGCTATTTGTGTAGTCACTCGATCGTCATGGACACCTAGTAGGTTTTGTACATTAGGTAAAACTGATAAAAAAATATAAGAGCGTTTTTTATTTTAGCGGTGGGTTCAGAAACTGCAGCCATTTTAATGTTTTGAAAAAGAAAATATATTCAGAAAATTGCTGATTTAGGTAAATTACTAGCTATTTGACCGACCTTTGCTCGGTATTCGATAAAACACGAATAAAATGACATTTTCTAAAAATGATTCCTAGCTAGATCGATTTATCGCTCCCGAAACCCCCTATATACTAAATTTCATGAAAATCGTTGGAGCTGATTCCGAGATTCCAATTATATATATATATATACAAGAATTGCTCGTTTAAAGACATTAGGTAGATTATAAATATATTTTAGACAACAAGGACTAAATCATTTAGTTTAGTGCAAAATAAAATATCTGCAAAGCTTAGTTAGGAAAATATAAAAATTATTTTTTTATATTTTAAAATGTCCCTACAGGCTTACCTAACCTTTGAATCGTCAGTGCTTTAAATGGAAGCTTCTTTGGGGCATGCTAAACATCCCCTATCTTAATCTGACAGATCCAATGACATTTCAATATTTAAAAAAAAAAAATTTAACCCACCACATGAGAAATCTGATTTCTATACCATGATAACTAGACACATGTCGGAAGCCTATACAAGCTTAATCTGACACGCTCGAGCTACTCCCGAAATCCCCTCTTCCCCTCCCCAACTAAAAAGTTTTTATACATATAACATAACTAAATCAATATCCATACTTCCATAGCTGTTCATACTAATATTATATAAAGGCGAAAGTGTGTCTGTCTTCCTCTTCACGCCCAAATCGCTAAACTGATTTTGCTGAAATTGGTATGAACTATGGACATTGGTATGGACTATGGAGATATTTTGAATCCCGGGAAAATTAAACAAAAAAGTAAACACCTTTGTACAGATCGCTGAACAACGAAAAAAGTATTTGCACCCCTAACCACAGCTGACTTACAATAGAAGGGGATTCCCCTTCTATTGAGTATTGACATTTGTACAGGGTGTTAGCAACATTACATAGTATATTATAATATTCTCTTTGGTTAGCAAGTTGTACTTTGTATATGATAGTAATTTATACATTTCAATCTCTTTGGTGTAAGATTATTTTGATCAAATGGGCTCTAAAACAATTGGAAAGATTTTGATGAAAGGCACAAAATGTAAACCATGAGGGAAGGACTATGCTAAAATTCTTATTACAGTAGTGTAAAAATCTAAAAAATGGTAGTTGCTAATTTTGGATGATTAAATCTGCATACTATTTTATATTATTTCAAAGTGTTAAGAGGCTCAAGTTCTTTATAACTCTACAATTTGAGTTTGTAATTTTGTATGACTATACAATTTTAAAACAAAACTTTGATAGACGCAAGCTAAATTTTAAGCTCCCCAATGTACTCACTAATATAAGGTGTGGTAAAATTAATAGTAAGTTTAAGCATTGACACAAAACCTAAAATCTCAAAGCAAAAATCATTTGAAGTAATGAATGGCCCCATTATTAGGTTGCGTATGGAAACCCCGATTTTTCTTCAGAATTTTTTAAGTGAAAACTTCTTTAGCGGCGTTGAGCATTTATGTGGGATGGGTAAAAACTGTGAAACTCGCGTCAGATTCTCGTGCTGATCGAAAAACCGTAAGACGGTTGGAGAGTAGTGTTGTAACATCGAAATCGATTAATCGAACAATCGATTGTTTTTTTTCGATTGTCGATATTTTTTAATCGATTGTAAGGGTTTCGATTAATTAAAAAAAACGATTTTTTAAAAATCGATTTTCATAAAAAATGGGTTAAAAAAATTTGTAAGGGTTTCGATTAATTAAAAAAATCGATATTTTAAAAATTGATTTTCATAAAAAATGGGTTAAAAATTTAATCGATTGTAATGGTTTCGATTAATTAAAAAAAACGATTTTTTAAAAATCGATTTTCATAAAAAATGGGTTAAAAATTTAATCGATTGTAAGGGTTTCGATTAATTAAAAAAAACTATTTTTTAAAAATCGATTTTCATAAAAACTGGGTTAAAAAAAAATGTTAATAATCAAGTTTTCACTTCTGCCGGCACTCCCGGAGTGCAACAAGTCTTTTTTTATTCCTGTGAAATAAACATTGTGCCATTTGAGTTGTAACATCTTGGTTGTACTTATCTTTAAGGACCAAGGCTGCTCAACCCCAGGCTCGCGGGCCACATTATGGCCTGCGAAAGAATTTTAAATATCCCGCCAAACTGAGAAATCCCACCTAATTGGCTGTCCTTTCTTAATCAGTTTGACTGACATAGTTATTAGTTAGTTGCCCTGCCAATATTCAGTTAGAACTCGTTGAACTGCAAAATCATCAATCATTGAAAACCCTTTTTGTCGAAAAAGTGTCGTCGAAACCTTAAAAAAAAATAAAATGCTTATATTATAACCCATTGAAGTTTGATTATATTTAATTACTAGCGACCCGCCCCGGCGTCGCACGGGCATAAAATAAATAGCCACTGAAAATATTATTAAAATCGATAGCCTATTATAATTATGATCCTTCATGTGGTCTACTTCTTATCTGTGCCAAATAACATAAAAATTGCTCCAGTAGTTCGCGAGATAAGCCCTTTCAAATAATTTCCTCCGTTTTTCCACATTCTCCTATTAGTCTTAGCATGATAAAATATAGCTTATAGCCTTCCTCAATAAATGGGCTATCTAACACTAAAATAATTTTTCAAATCGGACCAGTAGTTCCTGAGATTAGCGCGTTCAAGTTGGCCCTTTCAAATAATTTTCCCCGTTTTTTCCACATTTTCCTCTATTTCTTCGCTCCTATTAGTCTTAGCGTGATAAAATATAGCCTATAGCCTTCCTCAATAAATGGGCTATCTAACACTGAAAGAATCATCAAAATCCGTTGCGTAGTTTTAAAGATTAAAGGGAACAAAGGGACATGAGGGAAAAAATGCGACTTTGTTTTATAATATGTATAGAAGCCTAAGTTAATGGCCCGTTATAAATGTCGGAATCTACCGTTTGGCCCCAGTGTAAAAAAGGTTGAGCAGCCCTGTTATAGACACTAGAAACCTCCGATTTATTGTGTATGATACAGCTCCATTTTAATAAACATTAAAAAAAAATTACATACCTATTGGTGAGGTCCATCTTAATGTTGGCACAAATGTAGCTAATATTGTCTTTTTCTGCTTCTGAAAACAAAAATTGAGCCATTGAAATAAATCTATACATATAAAAATAAATCCATTTATACCTTGGTCACGACATCACACGTAAACGGCTGGACCGATTTTGCTGAAATTTGGTATAGAGATACTTTTGAGTCCCGAAAAAGAACATATATGATACATTTTGTCCCGGAAAAATGTATGGTTACTGCAGAATATACTTTTATGATTTGCGCGTAAACTGTTCAATCGATTTTACTGGGTATTGAGATACTTTGTCTCGGGAAAGGTCAAGGGATACTTTATGTCCTGGAAAAATGTGCAGTTCCCACACAATATGCTTTTATGATTTGCGTGTAAACTATTCAATCGATGCACAGGAACAACTATACACTAAATTCCACACGGACAAAGTCACGGGCAACAGATAGTAATTAATAAAATAGATTGTGTAAAAAAGGGTAGAAGAGAAAATATACATAATTTTCTCTTTCAATTTATAATTTGAATTGCTAGTCTATCTTAACCCATCAATCCCCAAGTGGCAGGGCTGCCACATAATAATTGGAAATCTATTGTGTCTGCGATACCCACAGTGTAGGTGTTAGGGTGAAGCCAAACGAGCGTAATTTTTGAGTTGTAAGTTACAGAATTTCTGCCGCATACAAATCATGACTCACAAAATTACGCTCGTGTGAATCAAACAGGACTTTTGTATGAAACTGAATGCAGCAGAATTCTGCCGAACCAAAATTCTGCGACTCACAACTCACAAATTACGCTTGTTTGGCTTCGCCCTTATTAAAAATTAATTTTAAGTTTTGTTAGTCTTGCTAAATCTCAAGAACTGCCGAAACATTTTGGCTAAGTTTAGTCTGAGTCCAAGAACAGTTTATATTGGGAGGAAAGTGATATAAAGTTCAATAGGTCATCTAGTAATCAATAGTCATACTAGCTATTCAACAAAGACGGATATGATAGACAAATTACAGTAATTTCTTATTAGTTTTACTATTAATAGAATAACATCTTCTTAATTAAAAAAATTGGTTTTATTGTTCACTTACCTTATTTGGGAGGGGGCTCAGAGCAAAGTGCGGCTACACCGCACTAGCACCATTTGCCCCCGCCTGGAATGAAAAACAAAATGTCTAATAAAGCTCTAAAAAATTAGGTACAAGCATCTGATTCTAACCTGTCATATACATTAAAAACTGCAGCCTAGTAGCTCATTGAGTTTTATTTTTTCTCTACCTGCATCAAAGTCTGTATCGGAAAGTATTGATAGCTATAAAGCGGTTGCAGGTAGTTTGAATGTGCGTCTGTGTGATAAATGATAATGTAGATAGAATACTTGTTACTTGAGCATCATTTGGTTGAAAGTGATTTTAAGCATTCCTATAGCTATTATCTCAGGAATAATAGTAGACTTAAGATTAATAATGGGTCTTTTTATGCTTTTAATAAGAAAAACAACAACTAAGTCTTGCAGCTTTCGCAAATACATCTTACCACACAAGAAAGCTTGTTATCACATCAAAATACTGTTTATAATATAGAAAATATAATCATTCTTACCATTTTAAGTACCAATATGAAATAAATACTTCACAACGCTTAATAAATTGAATTTTATTATCGAAACCTCCACTTGACGAAATGCATTAAAAATCTTCAAACAAAAGTCAAAACGGTGAACGATCGCGTTTGACAGATTTTACCATAGACATTTTTTTTAATTCGTCCCGGTCGGGAGCAATGAATAAGAAAACATGTCGGGAGTCGGGACCAAGAATCTTAAATATTATACTGGATCCTGCGCTTAGAACATTTTTTTGAAGACAAGTTTATTGACCTTTAGTTATGTATTTTTTCTCTCTCACACATTACATAAAGTTGCCATGGTAAAACGAAAAGTACCTCATCCAAATTTCAAGAACTGTAAAACTTAATTAAATGAGCATTATCGATCGTTTATAAGCAGATCTTACAAGTTGTTTTGAAGTACACGTGAATTCAGTTCTTTAAACCACATTAGTAAAATCACGTGATATTTTAAGTATAATTCGGTACCTATATTTTGCCTAATTCTTGTAGTTGCTCTACTTTATTTTATTAGCAACACTCTGACTGTCATTTATCTGTCAAATGCTGCCAATATGGCCGATATGTCAAAAAAAGTTCTCTCGCTTCGAATGTTTACTTGCTGAAATAATCGTTTGTAATAAATAAAATCGGAATTTAAAATATGCCTTGTGTTGTGCAAAATTGCAGAAGTTTTTGGAAACCCAATTCTTAAATCAAGTTCCACAGGTGAGTGTATTTTTAAGCTAATAACTATTTTCACAATAAAAGTCAGTTTTTACCATGTTTTTACATTTGAATCGTAAGGAAACATTGATTTTGTTTGATTTTAGTGTTGTATACTGATAATAAACCAATATAAACAGTAAATGTGAACCGTTTTCATATAGTTTTGATAAAATGGTTTACGCATGTAGGGTGTCCATTATGTCCATTTATTCTCAGATGGACCCATATTATATTGTAGTTGGTGTGAAGTTTTGCCTCTGATTATATATTATTTTCTTCAAGCCTTACAAGATTATAAAGCGTATACTATTGAATAATCAAAAAGAAAAGTCAGATAAATGTAAATGTTACTGGCAATCTGTATAATCCAACATTATGCCTAGGCAATGTATAGAATGTTTATTTAAAGTTTTAGACAGTATTATAGAGGATTAAATTTCAATTTTTTATAATTCCAGCTTCCCCAAAGATGAACAAAGAAGAAAAAAGTGATGAATATGATTATGACCCAGACAGACCAGGCCGTCTTTTACAACATGCAGTGCCATTTTATTTACCACAATCATGTGATTGTATTCCAACTGCAAGTGAGGTAAATGTATACATATTTAATGTGTTTATGCATTTTATGGGTTTTACAAAATAATCAATATACTAATTATTAATATATTTTTCGTCATTTCAGTTAAGAAGTAGGTATAGTCCCTACTGAAAGTACAGTACAAACAATGACTAATATTAAACCAAAAACTCACAGACAGAGAACATAGAGAAATTCAATATGAAGAAAAAGAGAATATTGTAAGTTATTTCATTTAATCTGATTAAACTTTATAGCTTTTAACTTTTAACAATTTTAAATTTCTTATTTTTGTTGCATGTAGTTGTTTACTGCTCTGTCATCTCCGAGAATTGAGTCCACACTTGAATTCCTAAACACTTCAAATATGTGGCGCCATCCCCATTTAAATAATGTACCTAAGACACCCAATAGGTACAATATCTTTCTAGAAACAAAATTTTTCTTTGTAATTGGCAACATTAGTAAAAAATATGAATAAAGTAGTTAACAATTTAATAAACTTCCATGGGCATTAAGATTGCAATCGGAAAATGTTGGTAGAAAATTATTACTGGTGCTGTATAAGAAATGAAAATTCCTGGATTTGATGAAATTATGAAATTGGCGCTTTTATTAACGGCACCACCGGAAAACTCTTCAATAAATAATAATATGTATTTTAATATTAAGTGACTTTTGATTGTGCATATTCTGTGAATATTTCGGCAATTTTTCGTGCATGTTTGCATGCATATTTCGGCACTTTGATCGTGCATATAATCCGATGTCTAATTATAATAATGTATGTATTACCGTTTTTGTATCCAACAGGTGGATGCTCAATATGGACCACCGATAAAACGACCCCGCCTGAAAGATTTTAATGTACAATTTAAAATGAAGCCTAAAGTATTAAACTTTCAGGAGGCTTAGCAGTGAGAAGCAACTATAAATACGAGATTCCTACAGTTATCCTGAGGAAATTATATAAAAAATAATTAACCTTTTACTTTATAGAAGGTTAGATAGACCTCCTAAAGTAACCACGATCAAAACTCCACAGTTGTTGATCGTTATCACCTCTTTAAAAATTAAGAGTCCGTTATTACCTCTTTAACAATTAAGAGTCATATCCACAAAATCTTAGAGCTTATAAAAAATGAGGAAAGTCTGTCGCTGGCTCTTGAGTTAATACTATTCATGTATTTTTTCGTTTAATTGCAAATTGACTTTGTGAATGTAAATTAATGATGTTTATATTTTAATTTTCAATGCAAATAAATAGAATATTAAATGCATGTGCGTTTTTATTTATTACTAGCTGTACCCGCGACGACGTCGTTCAGTCATAATATTTAAAAGTCTGACCCCCTCTATTGCCCATTAACTTAACGACGACATGTATTTATTATAAGTTTAACGAGGATAACAAAGTGTTAAGCGAGCTCAGATTTATAATATTATAATAACGCTATACTCGAATAACAACAAACATACAGATTACAGACAGAAAAAAATATAACCACACATAAATATCGACGTAGATTGTAGACTAGTACCACCCCCTGCAATTTTTTTTTAAATCATATTTTCATTGTACAGAATTTTAATTTCTACAGTATTATTATATAGGTCGTGAATTGAGAACCACAGTTTTTTTTTATATAAATAAAACAGTATTCTCATACGGAAACGCACTTGCAAGTTGCAATTACTCTTCTTATGTTGCGAGTGTCCATGGGCAACTGTTGCTTTCCATCAGGTTACCCGTTTGCTCGTTTGCCCCCTAATTTTTTAGAAATAAAATGATGTTTTTAAAATAATCTATACGTCATTATTTTCTTCTTACTTGGGAATATCCTAAGTATAGATCAATCATGGTCACCTCAAAGAGTGAGACAAAATACATAAGTGACGTCACCCAAGGTCAAATTTTTGGTCTTCAAAGATTTGTTTGGAGTGCAATTTCCAGTGTTTTTAACCGACTTCCAAAAAACGAGGAGGTTATATGTTCGGCTGTGGATATTTTTTATTTTTTTTATTTTTGTATGTTCAACGATTACTCCGCTGTTTGTGAACCGATGTTCGAAATTTTTGTTTTGTTGTATTAGGTTTCACTCCAATTTGGTACCATGTTCACAAAAATGGTGACCTGATGATGGGATCCATGAGTAATCGAGGGAACTTCTCGAAATTTATATGGAAACATATGGTGATTTTGGTTTTATGAAAAGCATCCTAAGCATATTATGCTACCAAAACGCAAGATTTGGCACCAAGGTATATTATGGTTCCGAAGATACTAAGAGAACTCCGGATTCCTTATAGATACAAGTTTGGGTGTTTAGGCGCTGTTTTAAGAACTGAAAGCATATGCTACTATACAAATTACATTCATCATCATCATCATCATCATTACCACGTCAGGGTCACCAATGTCACCAAAATTGAACATGACAAAATATTCAACCTTATCTCCAGAGCGTAAGGCACACATTTGACATTACTTCTGAGAAGTAATTTGCTTCGATAATTATTATAATACAGTAACATGCTAGTGCACTGTCACACATTTACCAATCGCGGCCACGGACGGCCGTAGACTTCTCAAGCGATACTATGTATTACAATAATAAAGATAAAGTTTAAAATCATATGACACTGAAAGCCTCGCCGCTGCTATTCCGATTTCCGGTTTGGCGCGGCCCTAGCACGTGTCCACTTCGATTTTTTTAAAATGTATTGTTTAAAATTATCTGCAGCTGATATTATATTTTGTAAGTGTGACTGTTAACAAATTGTAATAAGATACGTAGAATAATACACAGGTGTATTATTCTACGTATAGTACGCGATGATTTTACTAGGTAACTAAAAAGAGTGAAATTATTATTTTTAACAAAAAATTAAAACCGACGTCCAAGGTAAAAACAATAATTACATCCTTATAATATGAACTAAAAAGTATTAAATAATTTTTCCTATCTAATAGTGCCTTTTTCCGAATTCGGCTAAAACTCAACTATTTCTGTACTCAATCTTATCATTTTGAAGTCGGTGCCAGATATAGCTGAATCTTCAGTCTGCCAAAATATTTGAAACTTTTGTAACTGGCACCGACTTCAAAATTATGACGATTGAGTACAGAAATAGTTGAGTTTTAGCCGAATTCGGAAAAAGGCACTATTAGGTAGGAAAAATTATTTAATACTTTTTAGTTCATATTATAAGGATGTAATTATTGTTTTTACCTTGGAAGTCGGTTTTAAATTTTTGTTAAAAATAATTTAAGTTTCTTGGTAGGTGGGAGTATATTTATTTAAAAACTGTATTATCCATTCACTATCAATGAAACTACTTCTAGGTGTATAACTTCGGTTGAATTTTTTAATATTCATCCAAATTTGGCTCATAGGAGTTAATCTACTAACAGATTTACAAAAGTTTTCCCAAGAAAGTCTTCGCTCTTGTTTCAATACGCGTTTTTTATGCGCCTGAAGACGCATAAATTCAACAAAAGTTTCAATACAAGAATTCGCTTTAAACCGCGCATAGGCTTGACGACAATCATGTACATTGTACAGCCTTGGAAGTTGGAACATATTTTATTCCACCATACTAATGGAATTTTAACTTTTTGAAGTGAAAACTTCTTTAGCGGCGTTGAGCACTTTTGTGGGATGGGTAAAAACTGTGAAACTCGCGCCAGATTTTCGTGTTGATCGAAAAACCATAGAAAACGCGTAAGACGGTTGGAGAGTAGTGTTTTGTGTCGAACTCGAACTCGAACGAAATGTACAGTCGGGGAAATGAGTTGTTCAGCAGAAATGTACAGTCGGGGAAAATTGTGCTAAGCAGAAATGTACAGTCGGAGAAATTAGTTGTTTAGCAGAAATGTACAGTCGGGGAAAATTGTGCTAAGCAGAAATGTACAGTCGGGGAAATGAGTTGTTTAGCAGAAATGTACAGTCGGGGAAATGAGTTGTTTAGCAGAAATGTACAGTCGGGGAAAATTGTGCTAAGCAGAAATGTACAGTCGGGGAAATGAGTTGTTTAGCAGAAATGTACAGTCGGGGAAAATTGTGCTAAGCAGAAATGTACAGTCGGGGAAATGAGTTGTTTAGCAGAAATGTACAGTCGGGGAAAATTGTGCTAAGCAGAAATGTACAGTCGGGGAAATGAGTTGTTTAGCAGAAGTGTACAGTCGGGGAAATGAGTTGTTTAGCAGAAATGTACAGTCGGGGAAATGAGTTGTTTAGCAGAAATGTACAGTCGGGGAAATGAGTTGTTTAGCAGAAATGTACAGTCGGGGAAATGAGTTGTTTAGCAGAAATGTACAGTCGGGGAAATGAGTTGTTTAGCAGAAATGTACAGTCGGGGAAATGAGTTGTTTAGCAGAAATGTACAGTCGGGGAAATGAGTTGTTTAGCAGAAATGTACAGTCGGGGAAATGAGTTGTTTAGCAGAAATGTACAGTCGGGGAAATGAGTTGTTTAGCAGAAATGTACAGTCGGGGAAAAGTGTGCTGAGCAGAAATGTACAGTCGGGGAAATGAGTTGTTTAGCAGAAATGTACAGTCGGGGAAAAGTGTGCTGAGCAGAAATGTACAGTCGGGGAAATGAGTTGTTTAGCAGAAATGTACAGTCGGGGAAATGAGTTGTTTAGCAGAAATGTACAGTCGGGGAAAATTGTGCTAAGCAGAATTTGTTTTGTGCAAGACAACTGTCGCGAGAAGTGTCTGACAGTCTGTCTGACAGCAGCTTTTTTTTTCGATTGTAGATATTTTTTAATCGATTGTAAGGGTTTCGATTAATTAAAACGATCGTTTTTTTTTATCGATTTTCATAAAAAATGGGTTAAAAATAATGCACAACGTTAATAATCAAGTTTTCACTTCTGCCGGCACTCCCGGAGTGCAACCCGTCTTTTTTTTTACTGTTACTACAGGCAGAACTTTGAGAAACAGGATTAGCAGTTGGGGTGCAGAACTTAGGCTTATTCAAACCGTTGATAAATGTGCCACATTTATCAACAGTTTGAATTATAAGCGCACAGAATCTATTATAACTGTCGATTAAATCGCATGTTTCAATTTGAATTTTTTTTAATTTCTGATTAACAGTTTTTTCATACAAATCCCAATTTACTGTTTTCAGATTCGTGTGAAGAGGAAAACTTTCAAATGTCTGTGACAAGTTACTATGGGAAGAGAATGATGGAGAAAGATTGAATGTTGTCCGAGTTGGTAAATGATAACTACCTAATGATTTTTTTTTTTTAATTTATTCGTGACCATGGATACAAGTCCTTCAGCCGTAAAAACAAATAAATTATAAAATTAATTAGAATACATAACATTAGAAACATATAACGTTACAACTTACAAGACATTACATAGGTATTTAGGGAGTAACAAAATATTTAAATACTTAAATTAAACAAACTTATGACATTTATAAATACGGATGAGACATGAGTCATGACATTTCAAATATAAACTAAAAAAAAAAAACAATTAGGTACATAAATTTAACAAACATAACCTAGAAATTAGAGCTCTAAATTTCTTATTAGGTACTAAATTTTTCCTATAGTATTTACAATATACTTATAAATAGGGTGAAAGTAAATAGTGTTTCTTAATAGATCTTGACTGAGGCGGGGGACACTTAAAGAGTTCTGTTCAGCTATTTCTTTGATCATGTCAACAAATATAGATCTCTGTATGGCAAAGACTGGACACTTAAAAAGCATGTGATCGATGTCTGCGTTTTCTTCAGAGCAATGTGTACAGTTACTATTATTTACTATGTTCATTCTGCTGAGATGTGAGGGAATTAGGCAATGTCCAAAGCGCAAACGATTAATACTAGTCACAAACTTTCTATCCACATAACCAAGCCTACTGTACCATGGTGATATCGGTAAGTCTCTTTGTATTTCCGAATACCATTTTCTTTTAGTTTCTGTTATTTTCTTCCAATATTCTATCCATAAACTTTTTACTGCGCTTTTAATTTGTGGATAGAAGTCCGTGAATGGGACTTTAAAAGTTCCTGAAATGTCCACATCATGTTCCCTACGAGTCACTTGGTCAACAATTTCATTGCCTAATATGCCACTGTGGGAGGGAACCCACACTAATTCTATATTCTTTTCAATCAATTTTCTAAAAAAATATCTTATTCTAAATATAATATAATTTTGTTTATAACACAAACTTTGGTTACAAATAGAATTTAGTACACTTTTTGAATCACTAATAATTAAAATATTTACATTATTTACATTAGTATAAACATATGTCAAAGCAGCTAATATTGCCCAAGCCTCTGCTGTGAAAATACTGCAACTTTGTGGCATTTTAAAACATTTGCTCAGTTTAATTTGTGGGTCATAGTATGCAGCTTTAACTTCATCACTTTTGGAACCATCTGTATATATTGTGTAAAAATCTCTTTTATCATGTAAAAATTGTACAATGTCAAATTTATTTGTAACGGAGTTTAAATGACACTTAATAGTAAAATAGTTAATTGTAATCTCATAAGGATACTGATAAATTGGCCACTTATTACTCGTATACATATTTTTAGCACATTTTTTTGTTAAAAACATAATTGTTGGTATTTCAGGTAAAGAAGCAGAAATGAGATCATTACATGTAATAATTGGTGAAGCTGACCCTACAATTTCTACAGGATGCAACAATTGGTTCACTATAAAATTGTTATCACAGGATAACTGTTTAAGACAAAATCTCTCAGCCAATTGTAAACGGCGCAGAGACAATGGAGGTATACAATTTTCTATTTCCATAGACACAATAGGGGTAGTGCGCATGGCACCACTTATTATTCTTAAACCCATATTCTGTATAACATCTAATTTCCTTAGTAATGTTATATTTGCATTCATATAAGCTAATGAACTATAATCAAAATGACTTCTGACTATGCTTTTGTACAACATGTTAAGAGTTTTTGGGTCTGAACCCCAAAATGTTCCTGCCAAACTTCTCATTACATTTATGCTTCTCATAGCATTCTGGCATACATAGTTTATATGTTTATCAAATTTAAGTTTATTATCAATAATAACTCCTAAAAATCTGTGTTGATTCACAACGGGAATTCTGTCATTATTATAAGTTATATTTACAGACTGTGCAGGTACATCTTTACTAAATATTAACACCAAACTTTTTTCTGAACTAATTTCTAATTTTAAAATATCCTTGTAATAATTTTGTAATTGAGCTAATGCCCTATTTATAAGAATGATAGCTGTATTTAAGTTTTTATTTACACAGTAAAAAAGCAAGTCATCAGCAAATTGCAAAACTTTTACTCCAAGTATATTTACAAATTTAAGTATTTGAGATGTATAAAAGTTATATAGAGATGGTGATGTCGTAGCACCTTGCATTGTGCCTTTATTGGCCTTTTGTGGCCCATGCAATTTATTATTGAATTTGACATAGACTTTTCTGTCATATAAAAATTTGTATATCCATTTTAAAGTTTTTACCGGAAATCCTAGTTCTTGTAAAACTTTTATTAACACTTCAATGTTAACACTATCAAAAGCAGCTTTTACTTCTAAAAATACACACACAGCACTACAGTGACTTAGTTTTGCCTTTTTTAAATCCTCTATAAATGATACAAAGCTTCCAGAACAACTTTTTCCTTTCCTAAATCCGAATTGAATATCTGGTAAAAAGTTTTGTGATTCAGCAAAGTAATCTAATCTTAGTTTTAACATGTTTTCAAAGAGCTTACCTAAACATGATGATAGGGAAATGGGCCTGTAGGAAGTTGGATTACCAGCAGGTTTATTTGGTTTTAAAATAGGAATGACACATTGAGTTTTCCATGACTCTGGTATTAGTAAACTATCCCATAATCTATTATAAATATTTAAAAGTATTTCTATGGCATTAGGGTGTAGTTTCTTAATTAAAATATATGGTATACTATCCAAGCCTGGTGTTGTGTCTTTTCTACTTTTTAAAGATATGTACAATTCGCTTAGTGTAAATGGCTTATTAAGAAATGAATTACTTTCATCTTCAACGGCTTGATCAAAAATAGTTTTTAAATTACTTTCATTTATCTGAGACTGATCTGTGATTTTATTCAAAAAGGATGGTACCCAATTATCATTTAAATACCTATTATGGGAGGTACCTATTCTCCTAAATCTTTTAATGTATCCCCATATTCTAGATACTGGTGTCATTCTATTAAAACTACTACACAAGTCATGCCATGATTTAACCCTTTCCTCCCTTAATATTCTTTTCTTTTGAGCATCTAACTTTTTATAAGTAATAAAATTGTCAATACTGGGTGAAGATCGATAATTTATTAAAGCTTCCTTGGACTTTCGAACTGCATCTTCACATTTTTGGTTCCACCAAGGAGCTGGTTTTCTCAATGGCTTTGAAATTGGCTTTATATTTTGTTTTGGTACTGTTACTGATCTTAGATTACTTAAAATACTGACAAAACTATTGTATAACTGAAGTGGTTCTAAATTATTATTATCTACATTTAATTCTGAAAAATATGTCTCTGATAACTTAAAATATTTATTCCAATCTGTTTTACTGTAAATATATTTTTCTTCCACAGGACGAACTTCATATATTGAGGGCTGTACATTAATAGTTACCTGAGTTGGATAGTGGTAGCTGCCCATTGGATCACTGTGGACAAGCCATTCGCAAAGAGGAGCTAAAGAAGGACTAACAAGAGTTAAATCAATTGCAGATGGATTTCTATTTGGTGCCTGAACTGTTGTGACACTGCCATCGTTCAATATACACATGTCAAATTCATCTATGATGTTAAACAAACTGTTACCTCTGTTATTGTTTGAGTGGCATCCGAATAAAATGTGGTGTGCGTTAAAGTCTCCCATGATGAGACATGGCTTAGGAGTTTCAAGTAATACTTTTTTTAATTTATTTGTATCAAACCTGTTATTAGGTGGGCAGTACACACATAAAATGTGTATTGTTCCTATTGTAGTTTCTAATGATATACAAATATTTTGAATACTTTCGTAAAAAGTTGTATTTACAATTTTATATTTGAGGTTTTGTTTAATGAGTATACCTACTCCATTATGTGAATTTAATGAATCTTTACGTATGAAATTATAAGGTGTAAAATCTGGAATTATACTTGAACTCCTAAGCCATGTCTCATTTAACAGACATATGTCTATATTGTGATCAAAAAGAAATGTTTTTAATAAGGCTCTTTTATTCTGCAAGCTTTGTATATTAAATTGTGCTATATTTAAATATGTATCCATTATGTGATTAAATTAGATAATAGTATATCTTTAATTCTTTTATTCGTGACTGGAGTATTGTTATTACCGAGGATTACAAGAGACTTAACTAAGGCATTCATTATAATGTCATTATTCAAAATTTGTTCTACATCGAAATTTGTTTTAGTGTTACCAACAGTATTTACATTAATAGGTTTAGAAATAGCTGGAAAAGATTTAGGGTCAGTGAGCAACGGAACACTACTCACCACAGTGGCATAGCTACGGTTAACATTCTGATATTTGGACTTCTTTTCCTGCATTTTCTTCTGTTTCACTGGACAGTCTCGTGAGATGGCCAAATGATTTCCGCTACAGTTGAGGCATACAATTTCTTCTACATCACATTCTTTGTATGAGTGCCGTCCAGCACATGAGGAGCACATTTGCTCTCCTCGGCAAACTTTGGCAGAGTGGTTGAACTTGAGGCATTTGAAGCATTGCAATAATGGTGGTATGTATAAATGTACTGGATACCTGAACATTTGTATGTAGGCGTTTTGAGGTAAAATTGTACCAGCGAAGGTAACTGCTATTGTACCCAATGGAGTAAGTTTCCCTTCAACTTTCTTAAAAAATCTTTTAATTGAAATCACTTCTGTGTCGCATGCAATGTTTTTGTATATAACTTCATTGGACAGATCCTTAGGCACATATTTTATAACACCAGTAATTTCCGACTGGTGGGCCGGTACAAAGGCTTTCAGTTTATTTTTTGTTAAAAAATGATCCATTTTTAAGAAGTTATTCGCAGGAGCGGGCTTCTTAAAGGTGACACCAACTTTATGAGCGTTAACTCTATGAACTCCTATGATGCCCTTAACATTTTCCGTGAATAATTTGGTCAAAGCAATGGGATTTTTGTTTCCCAGTTTTTCATTGTTTATCGATTCTACATACACAACGCAATCGCTACTATAGTTCTCTGGGAATTGCCTTTTATAATTTGTTTTTGTAAACATTCTATAATCCACTGTACAGCTATCGATAGCATCCAATTTTCTTTTCTTAGAAGTATCTGCGGGGGCCGGACCCCCGTCGCTATCTACACTCATCTTATTTTTAAATTATTTAACACTATTGAAAAAGTACTATTTACAACTATATTACAGTAATATTACTGGAAAATTAATTTTTATAAAGCAGAGAAAATTTTGAACACCCGCTCTTTTCGACTTCCCGCCAAAAGTCCACTACCTAATGAGTCTGAAGAAACTTGCCATTCACAAAATAATGCTAACGACGCCGAAACAAAAGTCAAATCTAGTGTATTTGGCTTCCATCTACGCGACCCTACAGTGGTTGGACGTCCGTAGTGATTATATTCTCTTTGGTCCATCATTCAAGAGAACCAAATCATTCTCATCAGCGACATCAACAATATCTCTCCCTCGCGCGTCAACTTTGCCGCAACCCCATAAAGTGATTTTCTCAGTGTACATGCCTACAGACTGTCAGGACAACCCACCTCAATTCACAGAATGCCTGTCGGTAATTAATGCGATAACTGATGAATATAATGTAGACTTAGTATATATTTTGGGTGATTTCAACGCACACCCAGGTGAATTATTTTGTTGGGAATTACTACAATTTTGTGACGAACAAAACTGGGTGTGCGCTGATCTGAAACTGTTACCTAGCTGTCCTAATACTTATACTTATCTAAGTGAGGCGCACGGGACCGTAAGATGGTTAGACCATTGCCTGGTCACGGACTTGTCTTTTCAGACAATCGATAGTATAAAAGTGATGTTTGATGTTACATGGTCTGACCATTTTCCGCTAGCCTTAACATGCAATTTAAGTAGTACTCCAATTAAGTGTAAGCAAAGGGAAGTTGAAAGACCTTTGTGGGGGGTTAGAGACCAGGATCAAATCAGAGAGTACTCTGAGTTGTGTAACACGGCATTATGTAAAATAGATTTTCCATCTGAGTTACATAAATGTTGTGATTCGATTTGTGATAATGAAGATCATAAACATATTATAAACTCTATGTACAATGATATTAAGTCTATATTAATCAAAGCATCGGCGGCTACCAAAAGTGCTAAGAAGGTTAAAAAAAGGGTTACATAGTGGGTTGGAATAGACGGGACGTTCGGGACGTTCACAGGAATGCTCGCCTTAGTTACCTCACTTGGGTATCACACGGTAAACCTAGAACAGGGCATTTGTATCTGAGTATGTGTGAAGCACGTAAAGTTTTTAAGAAGAGACTAAAGTGGTGTCAAGATCACTCTGATCAAATTAAAATGGATATATTGGCAGAAAAACACCAGGCCAAAGATTTTAAGGGTTTTTGGAAGCAAACCAGTAACTTAAATTCTAGGCCGAGCATTCCTGTGAGTGTGGGAAATGTAGTAGGTGAATTTAACATTGCAAATACGTTTAAAGATATGTTTACAATTACACCTCTAGCATGTAAAACAGATTCTCTGTCTAAGCCTGTATCGCAGCCAGGTAAAATTTACTATCGTTTCACTGCAAGTGATGTAAGAGGTGTTATAAAAAAGATGAGAAGTGGAAAGTCACCTGGCTACGATGGGCTAACAATTGAGCATCTGCGTTATGCTGGTGTGCACTTGTCCAGGGTTTAGAGCATGTTTTTTAATTTCTGTATCGGCCATTCCTATCTACCGAGTGACATAACAAGAACAGTAGTCAGACCTATAATTAAGAATAAAAACGGGGACCCATCTGACAAGAACAACTAAAGGCCAATATCACTAGCCACTATAATGGCGAGAGTCCTGGATGGTCTTTTAAACGCGTGTCTGGAGAAGCACCTTCACATTAATGACTCACAATTTGGTTTCAGACCAAAGTTGTCAACAGAATCGGCTGTTTTGTGCCTAAAGCAAACAGTCAGATACTACACAGACCGGAGGACTCCTGTATACGCGTGTTTTCTAGACCTATCCAGGGCATTCGACCTAGTTTCCTATGACGTTCTGTGGCATAAGCTCATAACGGAAACTGATTTACCGACTGAGCTTATCTCTCTTATGAAATACTGGTACGATACACAGGTCAACACAGTCAGATGGGTCAACGCTCACAGTCAAGGCTATCATTTAAAGTGTGGGGTGAGACAGGGCGGGGTCACCTCTCCAGGTCTCTTCAATCTGTTTGTCAACCGTCGGTCGGTCGGTCGGATGTTCAATTGACGGGAGAATAATTAATAATATTAGTTATGCAGATGACATGGTTCTGTTGAGCCCGTCGGTAGCTGCGCTAAGGAAACTGGTCGGAATTTGTGAAAGGTACACGCTGACTTATGGGCTGAAGTATAATGCCACTAAAAGTGTTGTCATGCTGTGTAAAGCCGGCACTAAAGCCCCTGCAAGCATTCCGCCGATCAGTCTGTGTGGGGTAGCACTTACTAGAGTGTATAAGTTTAAATACCTCGGTCACATACTGACAGACGAATTGCGGGATGATGATAATTTGGAGAGGGAAAGGAGGGCGTTGGCAGTCCGCTGCAATATGCTGGCCCGTAGATTTGCACGCTGTACAAATGACATAAAATTGCTCCTATTTAAAGGCTTCTGTCAATCTTTTTACACGTGCAGTCTATGGATCAGTTTTACGCGGCGGGCTTACAACTCTCTCCGAATCCAGTACAATGACGCGCTGAGGATACTGCTGGGAAAGCCGCGGTACTGTAGCGCATCCACGATGTTTGCACTGGCTGGAGTTGATGATTTCTTTGCCATAATTCGTAAAAGAACTGCATCCACAATGGTAAGACTTCGGAATAGTACCAACAGTATCCTCAGAACGTTGGCTGGAAAAATTGACTGCCCGTTTCAAAAATACTGGACAAGTGTACACCTTAGTAGTAATAAGAAGTAGGTTAAAGTAATTTACTAACAAATACTAACTCTTAATTATTACAACCACTTTATTATTGTATAAGATACTAACCAAGTTACTAACACATTTTATGTTTTTTGTTATTTTTTGTTTTTTTTTTTTAAGAAATGTCTGTTTTATTTTTATTTTCATGTCATAATATTTAATTATAACCTGTAACTGTTAGGCTACAATATGGGCTATTTGGTGGCCTGAAATAAAGATATTATTATTATTATATAAAGTATGATGCGCGTTAAAGTCTCCAGTAAAAATTATCGGTTTCGGAATAGTCTGTATTAAATCATGGACGTATAAAAAAAGGGTATTAAATCATTAAATTTTTTCTTATTAAATTCAGGAGTACAGCTTCCTGGGCTGTAAAAACTTACAATCGAAATTTGTTTCTGAAAAATTTGAATCTGAACAACAATATTTTGTAAAGAATCATCATAAAATGTATTAATTTTGTTATAGACTATAGTGTTATGAATTAATATGGCTACTCCATTGTGATTATTACCACAGTCATTTCTCACAATAGAGTATCCTTTCATGTTAAATGTGATATGTGGTTTGAGCCACTTTTCACTAATTATACAAATGTGGATGGAATTATCTAATAGAAATTTTTGTAGTTCATATTTATTACTTGGCAAGCTTTGACTGTTCCATTGCATAATATTTACTTGGGCAGAGAATGTGAAAGATTGTTATTTTTTTCCTTTATAGTTTCTTTTATTGCTTCTGAAAGAAGCTGTGAGTTTATGCTTGCATTTTGAGTTTTGTTCAGAGTAATAGCTTTAATTAAACATTCTGTGAGTAACGTAAGTGCGTTTTTATTTGAGAGAAGTACATTCAATAAGTCTTTACTATTTGTGTTTTCATTTAATGAAGGGAAATTTTGTAATTTATTATTAAAAAGGTCTGCATATGATGTAATTGTATACTTTTTTTTATTTTCTTCTATTTTCATTTTTTTAACTCTACATTCTCCAGATATAGATAAATGGCTACCTTTGCAATGTACGCAAACAGCTTTATCTGGGCTTTGGGTACATCGGCACAGATCGAGCAACGCTCTGTATTCTTACAAAACTTTGCTAAATGTCCGTATCTTAAACATTTATAACACTGTTCCACTGGTGGAATATATGTCGTAACAGGAAATCGCCACATATTTATTAAAACAAATTCAGGCAATGATGTAGAGCACGAAATTGTAATTGCCACTGATTGCGTTGGTTGCAGCGCAAAGCTGTTGTTAACCTTAGCTTTTCTCATTATTCTACGTACACATATTACCCTTTTTGTACTACTCGAAATTGCTTTATAAATTTTTTGATTGGACATTTCGGTCGATACGGAGTTGATGACACCAGTCAACTCCGTGCTACCAGCTGGAATGCTTGCTTTTAAATTTTGGTCTCGTAAAAAAGTAATATTTTCAAGAAATGCGTTAGCTAAGTTCGGCCGATTGAAATATACTTCAACTTTGAATTTATTAATTTTTCTCAAGAAAGATATTCCCTTAATCGATTGTTGGAAAATACGACTTAAGCCCATGAGGTCGCGAGTACCTATAGGAGTTTCACCTGTGCTTTCCACAAAAACTACAAATTCAAATCCAGCTGCGCTGTCCTCTGGATAGCGACGGCTGTAATCATTGACTCTATAAGGAGCATATTTGTTAGATTCCTCTGTGGGCTCAGACTGTTCAGAGCTACTCGACTCAGCCTGATCATCCACCGGACTAGACGATATTTGTCTCTTCTTCTTCCGTTTGGACGGCCGCTGAGACATCGCGGCGCGCCTGGTCCCGTAAAGGGACTCTTATATAATTAAAAAACTTACCAACAGAACGAAGAAATAATTATATACAATTTAAAAATATATACAATACGACAAATATTCTACAATTATACAACTTTTTACAATAAAAATCAAATTAAATTTTCAGTGCTGAAAAATTTCCAACTTTTCCCGCCACTCCCGAAAATCGAATCCTTACCATAGACATTTTTTTTAATTCGTCCCGGTCGGGACAGGCAAAGGGAGCGTTGCCCATACAACCATTTCTATGTTTTCTCTATTTAATGAATGATAGTGAAGGCCGAAGCCAATTCTTTTATATTAACCATCTGAAATAGAGGTTTCATCAGGCCGAAGCCAATTCTTTAATGTCATGTTAAAAACCGGCCAAGTGCGTGTCGGGCCACGCCACGCGCAAAATTTGAACGAAAAGTTCCTACTTCTCCGAATAAGGTAAATGACTAGTAGATTGGACAGTACCAGTCATTGGAAAAAGCACAAAAACACAATATTTATGAATGTTGCTTTAAAAATTTCCTGTTTTTAAAGTAAAAGAACGCCTGTTTTTAAATATATGGTGTTTTTGTGCTTTTTCCAATGACTAGTACTGTCCAATCTACTAGTCATTTACCCTACATTTTTTTTTAGTTGATCGACTATTACTCAATAACTTAAGTAGTTTTTTTAGCTGTGATAGTTTTCCTTTTAAATTCAGCATAATATTTTATACTCCCATCATTTTTTTCACATCTCCAGAAACAAGTACTGGCAGTTTTGGCGGGCATGTGAAAGAGTGCTGTTGTGCTTTTGTATTATTTTCCTAAAATTGTGTTAGCTGGGTTTTTAATGTGTAATATTGGTAGAATATTAACCATTAGATATTCGTGTTCATTCACAAGTGTAGGAAAGTGATGTAATATCCAGAAACGTGCTATTTTGTGTTCCCTCCAAAACTCCATCGAAAGTTTCAGTAAAGCGTCTACCACTTTACTGAATCGACCGAATTGACTCCTGTGACTGTATTGACTTTTACTTAGACTTTGAATAGACTTTAGACCTGACGATACATGAAAACGATGATGAAAATTATAATAGGAGGAATATGGTTTTCCCGCCATATTCCTTACCTTTTTACCTTGTCTGTGGCACAACATACACATCCTTTGTGTCAAGTTGCCAAAAAAGAAGAAAAAAAAAAAACAAGTACTGACACACAAAAAAGCCGCGCATGCGCAGTTGAAAAAGCAAACGAACACGACTAATGACTAACTACTGTCAACTTAATTTGTCTCTATTTCAGATGGTTAAAACTTAAAGCGCTTATTCCACTTATCCTTGCTAGGTTCCTAGGTAGGATCCTAGCTAGGATCCTAGCTTTCTAAATGTTATTCCACTTGACTAAATCGGAAACGATTTAGGATCTTAGCTAGGATCCTAGCTTCTAAATGTTATTCCACTTGACTAAATCGGAAACGATTTAGGATCTAGGAACCTAGCTAGGATAAGTGGAATAAGCGCTTAGGCCTTCACAACCATTCATTATAGATAGAAAACATAGAAATGGCTGTATGGGCAACGCTCCCTTTGCCTGTCCCGACCGGGACGAATTAAAAAAAATGTCTGTCATGGTCTTGTCAACAGTCATCACAAATTCAAGTATTGATAGGCATGTCAAAAATACAGTAAAAAATTATGATTTATTTTCCCGAATAAAACAAAAATACAATTTATATTCCCCTCAAAAGCTGTGTGTAATAAACAAAGGTATGTCGAAATATGTTTGGTGTGAGTTTGTCCATTTAGATCCCCTCAAATGATTATAAAAATAATGCGTGATGGAGGAGTTTACTCTTCATAAAGATTTATTTTAAAATAAACTTTGTTAAAATCCATTTTTACGAAGAAGGGTAATGTTCATAATTATATCTACGTGGATTTTAGTAATACTAATTTATGTTTTTTCAGATGTTCAAATTTAGTGGACACATAATTTGTAGGTTAGGTTCAAGAAATCTGTTAAGAAAGTATTCTGCTCCCGGTGTAACGGTATTTAAATCTAATAAAACTGATGTATCTGCCATCAACCAAGAGGAAAATGTTACAAATGCTGTAGGAGATAAGGAGAAATCAGGTAATTGTAGTGTTTATTTATTTGTTTGTATACTGAATATGCTATTATGTAACAATCTTGTTTCGCTTCAATAATTTATTGTTAAAAGTACAGTGTGTTAATTAAAAAAAAAATGAATTTTAATAATTACTATGTTGCCATACTTTAACAGTTTAACTGATAAAATAGCACTTCATATTACCTGACCAATATTAATTAACTAATTTATATTTCAGGACTTGTGGCAGCAGCTTTTGCTTCGCTAAATGCTCCTGATGATGAAACACCTAGAAAGCCAAGTCCAAAATCTGTCAAGCTTAGCCGTATGCAGCAGTTGGACAGTCAAATAGGAAAGGCAGCCGATGTTAACAGCCTTCTTCTTGTTGCTGAAAATCCTATTGTTTCTAGACGGCATGCACTTAAGGTGAGAGGAATAATTTGGTCTTAATCACAATAGCCTTTCAATAGCCTTTCAATTGTTATTGCGGTTCACTTGGGCCTTACCAGAGTTGAAGCGTTAATAAGCATACAAACTCAGGGTGTGTTTATGTTTCACATAAATTTTTTCTTCCTTGTTGTTTTACTGCTAATGTTATAAACCCCATAATATATGACTGGTATGTCTGTCACAATAATAATGGAAATTTGTTTTGTCATATCACTCTATTTCAATAAAAAGGAAAGTGATCATTAAAGTGTTGTCGGTTTATTTGCAGATGGTGTCAGTTCTCTCAGAATGGTCGAGCAGTAACAAAGTGAAAATAGCTGATTTTGAAAAAGATCCCCGGTTTCTTAAGTTGTGTCGAATCCTCGCTCGGACTCCCACATCACAGGCTATCGGTTCTTTGACCATGGCAGAAGACCTTAGCACTGTATTGGGTATAACTGGGGATGATGAAGCAGCACGGCTCATTGCCAATCTTGCTTTGCCTCAAATGATTAAGGTATGCTTAAAGACAGTGAAAGAAAGGGCTGGAGGAGGCCTTTGCCAACAGGCACACCAAATTAAGAGATTAATATAAGTCTCTATCAAGTTATGTATAATATAGTCTCTATCTAATAAGAAAACTCTTATACTGCTATAAAAACAGACAATTCAGAATAGAAGGCTTGTAATTGGCTTTTTGTAATCAATCATATAAAGTATGCTGTAATATATCTAGCTGGAAGCCACCCAAATATGATAAAATAATATTATTATTACACAATATTTACTGTCATTGTTATCAATGACAGTAAATATTGTAAAGGAATTGCCTTGAAACAAAAAAAATGTTAACCTTAAATCATTATTATTTCAGGTGATGAAAGCACTCCAACAGAAAGGGCGCCGCAGTACGCCATTGCTGCGAGCTCTCTCCTACAACATCACTAAGCAGCCTGGGCCTATTGACTTGAAGAAATCAGCCGATCTTCTATTCTCTATGGCTGCTCTTAACTTCCCAGACCCTGTGTTACTGGATAGGATCTGCAGGTTAGTATCATTCCCCTTCTAAAAAAATCTATCTTATATATAAAAATGGATTTCAATTGTGTTAGTAACGCTATAACTCGATAACGGCTGGACCAATTTGGTTAATTTTAGTCTTAAAATGATTGTGGAAGTCCAGAGAAGGTTTATAAGTGACACAAAGTTCACCGGGACATCTAGTATATTATAAAAAGAAATTTTAAAAATTTGTTGCATTTGTCCTAGTCTGTTGCCTTGCCTTGCTGTAGTGCTCCTGCTTTTAATTTATTGTTACGGAATAAAGACTATAAATAAATAAAAGAAAAAAAGAAAGTTCTATCTTTTCTAATCATTGTGCCTTTGTTTTAGCGATGTGTTAGACTGTTTACCAAATAACACTGATAAACCAGCAGTGGTAAACTCTATACTGGTATCGTTGGGGTTACTGAGATACAGGCATGAGCCAATATTGAATGCTCTAGTAAGTTGGCTAAGCGAAAGGCCTAAGCTGCTGCGACCGACGGATATAGCTTCGGCTATTTTAACCCTTGCCACAGTCAACTATCTGCCTGTGGACTCTGAAAATATTTTTACGGTGAGAATTAGAGATTTATATAATTTTTCTCAGATGTAGGCCTTAATAACATTGAGATTGGCGAAAGTCGACGTAATCAGTACCACTACCATTCAATCTTCCAATAGGCATGTATCTTATCGCTTCTTTGCCAATATCATATCACCTTATTAACCAGACCTACAAATTTGCCGAGCAATCGTAGAAGTATGTAACATAATATTGTGTTCAAAGTATATACTGGATCGGCAATTTGTATGGGTATGAAGACGGTTTTTTTTTAAGTTCCCAGCATTGTTCTCATAGAAAAAGTTGTTCATTTTGACGGGCTCATTTGATGGTTTCAAGGATATCGGTGTTTACACTAACACACTGTATAAAGTAATTGTAAAAAAAAGCTAACTGCTGGTGCTTCTATATACACTAGACATCAACAATGATCATTGGTTTAAATGCGTAAGTGAAAGTAAATTATTTGTTTTTCAGGCAGCCGTAGCGCTGAACGAAGATGATATGGCAAAGGCTTCTTCATGGCTTGACTTGGTTTTCTCACTGCTGATATTTGACAAAGCCGACCAGGAACACTTAGAATCGACGCTTCGACCAGAATTTATTGAAAAACTGCTATCTGCTGGTGGTGAGTTTTTGCGTACTGATATAAACTTATACATTAAATATGCCCAATTTTTTTTGTTGTTATCTATCTACCTGAATCTAACATAACTTGATCTCACATAGCCTTAAGTGTTAAAAGCCTCTAAAAATAGATCTACAGGCAAAAGAATTTTGAGAATATTGCAATTATTATTATGTACTATTGATAATGAGTGATTTTAAGTTTCTGCTAAAAGTGTGTACTAAACTACTACATATACTGTTTATTTTGAACTGAATGTATTACAGAAATCACTATTCCTTCTCGGCGCAAACTGATGGCTATCGACGCGTATGTCGGGCAGAAATACCCTTCGAGCAACATTCGTTTGGCTGAAGACATATCTGTTGGTGTACCAATCATGTACACGAAAGAGAAAGCATTCTACGTCCAGTGCATCATGGAGACCTTCAAGAGTTTGGTCTCTGCTGACACTTTCCTGAAGAAAGAGTGTCAATCTGGAATGGGATTTTTGTATGGTAAGCCGTTAATAATAATTAATAACAAAATTAATAGACATAATTCCATAGATAATAGAGATTTCCAATCAGCAGTATAAAAGCATTGCTATATTATGATGGCGCACTTGCCGGGGTGGCGCGCTTTGCCCCACTCACTATTATACTTTAAAACGTAAGTCAATGAATTTTGTGCTTTACCTAATCGCTTGTAACAATTATATAAGAGAAAATTATTTATGGAGATGTAAAAGCATATAATTTTTCTACTTACAGATGCTGAGTTTGTAGTGGACTCAAAATGTCATCCAGTTCCATTGAATAAAGCAGCAGAGAGGAAAGAGTAAGTTCTGGTACTTATAGTAACATACTTGTTTGCGTTGTATCAAGTATCAATCAATGTGTATCTTATCGTGGGGTAGTGAGTTCCGTTTTTAACCGACTTCAAAAAGGAGGTTATCAGTTCGACCCGTAACGCCTCTTACACGATGCAAAGCGAACTGACCCTTGAGTGTTTCGAAACGCTCCCTAATATGTCTCCGTGGTATCAGTGTTCACAGGATAGCGGTTTTGGCGTTGGACTACCACGACATGTCGCGCAAGGTGCCCGTGCCGCTCGGCGTCAACGTCCTATACAGCCGACTGCTGCAACTTAAGGTAAACGCCAGTCGCGAATCACCAGTGGCGCAAGTCGCAACTATAACATCCGGGGCCCGTGGCATATTGATGGGGCCCTATTAGTAAAAATTCGTCACGTTAGTAATAAAACAATGTATAAAAAAATTCTGACCTCACGGCCTCTTGGGCCGGGGCCCTTTTGAGTCGGGGGTCCGTGGCATTTTGCCAGCCCTGCCACCCTATAGTTACGCCACTGCGAATCACGTACAACTTTAAAGTCTGTTGAAGCTAATACTCAAATTAGTATCACGTTACCTGTCCCGTTTTTCATGCTAATGAAATATATGACATTTTAACAAGCCATTAACACTAACAGATGTTGGTGGAATTGGGTCTCAGTTACTTGTCCCTTTCGCTTTCGTTAAGCAAGAGTAAGAGAGACGAGTGACATCCCTATATATACGCTATAGCACTGTTATCCTTTAATGTGCCTTGAAAGACTTACACATTGTAAAAATCCAATCCGAAACTTTCAATAACCACCTTCTTCAGAACTTCAAATCACGATTTTTCACTAGATAGCGCCATAGCGGTAAGATAACTTCAATTAAAATATTGTGACAATATCCAGTGCACATTTATGACAAATACCAATGTGATAGTTGTGGTTTTATCTCTTAATTCTACTATTTTTATAGAAGGTTTCATAAAAAGCTTTCATAAAGCATAATAATCCCTTCAAATAAAAAAAAAGAAGGGTTGCACTCCGGGAGTGCCGGCAGAAGTGAAAACTTGATTATTAAGAGCCCGTACTATCTTTTCTACTGCTCTCTTCACATTCACGCCCGTCTTTCATATGCCAGGTGAAAAAGGACGATCGCCAAGTTAGCGGGCAGTTATAGGTATTCTGTTTTTTAAAGGGTTTTTTATATTAAAGTGGTAAAAAGTAATTCCAACATTGTATAGACGACTTTCTCAACAGTACATTGTATTTTTTTCATACCGTTAGACGTCAATACAATCCATAAAAAGGTGATATTCTAAACCTTTTACAGCAAAAATCACAAAACTGTCGCGGGCTTGAGTTGGATTATTTAAAGATACTTAAAAAAATAAAAAATCTAGCTGCAACATTAGATTATAATTGAAATGATCTTACATGTTGTGCATTAAAACTTATAGAAATACTGTATTTTAACTGTTAAATCACGTCTGTTAAATGAGCGAAATCGGCAAAATTTCGTATACGGACTCTTAACGCTGTGCATTATTTTTTTAACCCATTTTTTACGAAAATCGATTTTTAAAAATCGATTTTTTTAATTAATCAAAACCCTTACAATCGATTAAATTTTTAACCCATTTTTTATGAAAATCGATTTTTAAAAAATCGATTTTTTTAATTAATCGAAACCCTTACAATAGATTAAATTTTTAACCCATTTTTTATGAAAATCGATTTTTAAAAAATCGATTTTTTTAATTTTCGAAACCCTTACAATTGATTAAAAAATATCGACAATCGAAAAAAAACAGTCGATTGTTCGATTAATCGATTTCGATGTTACAACACTACTCTCCAACCGTCTTACGGTTTTTCGGTCAGCACGAGAATCTGACGCGAGTTTCACAGTTTTTACCCATCCCACAAAAGTGCTCAACGCCGCTAAAGAAGTTTTCACTTCAAAAATGTTTTTGTTTCAGGGGTACAAAGTACTTGAGATTCCATACACGGAGTTTAACCCGAAAGACAAGCTCGTGGCGCGCGTGCAGTACATAGAGAAGAGATTGAAGGAACTAATCGCTCAGCCCGCGTAGGTCAGGGGCGCAAAACCGGGTGGTGCGCCGATCGAGATTGTGAAGGATGGATGAATTCACCTGTTATTAGGGTTCTGTACTTAAAAGTAAGAAACGAACCCATATAAAATCATTATGTTGCTCGCAAAACTTTGTAAATCGAAGTATAGACGAAGAAGAGTAATACTGAAATGAAATTTAGATACTTTTGTATGTTTTTAACTTGTACTGAAATAGTAAACTCAATCCAGATGGCAGATTAAATGGGCAAGTATATGCAACCTTAGTAGTAGTATAATTGTCATTTCGTGACAACACTATCCTCTAAAAAGTAGGTACACTATTTAAGGATGCATTTACAAATTTCATATAAATTGACTCTTTTGATACAGTCATGTAATAAAATATAATTATTGTAAGTAGTATATCTGGTCTCTGGCAGTGCTTATCCTTCGAAAATACGGCGTCACATATTTTTTTAATTTATCGTGTTCGGATCTCTACCCACTATGCATTTCCAGAACGCGTCCTTAAGTACTTGAATACGGCGCACCATTACGTTTTTTTATAAATAGACAATTTACATGACGCTACGATGGCGATAGTGCAAAGTTTTTATGTTAAAACAGATAATATGTGGCTTGTGTAAGTATTTCTGTGGAACTTTTAGTAATATTGTGGTGAGAAAGTTTGAATGTGTCAACATATTATATTCCTAAGTGTGTCGTAAATTAATATGACAATTAAATAGAACAAATCAAAAAGGTTTGGTACCTCTGAAATTTTGTACCACGCATGATTTCGTGCAGCAATTCTGGCAAGTTTTGTTTTTCTAGAATAAATTGTTTTTCTAGATATAAACAAACATAATAATAATTATGATTCACCCCTTTGTTAAAAAAATCTGTTAAAAGATCCACAGTTTTTGATTATTATCATAATATTATTGTGAATTATCTGGACAACATTTTTAGTTATGATAATTGATATCTTAAATTTTTATTAGCATTCGGCATAATGTAGACGTCACCTAACTTATCTACAAGTAGGGCTATAACAAGTTCAGCTATACTTATCTGATTTTCTGCAGGTTTGTGAGACTGTATTATAGTCTTTTTAATTTTTATCATCCCAAGGAAGCATAGTATTTTCGACTAAGTAACAAATAAAGAAACAGTTTTTACTACACTCAGTATGGTAACAACTTTAAGCATGAACGTTTGTAAGTGTATTTATAATACCTACGTATATATTTAATTTTATTAATATTTATTCCATAATCATGAAGTCAATGGCGTATATAATTTTCAAAATCGGATCAGTATAGTTGACCTGCCGGCCTAAGATGCGCAAACGAGAAAATCTCGAGAAATCTCACTCTCGTGTGTAGTTACATTGTCGATAACGACATAATCTCAAAATCATTTTTGACATGATGTCGATAGATTTTGACGACAGATTTACACGAGAAAAAATTTATGTCATGTTAGGGTCAATAGAGATGAAGAGAAACGCCATCAAACATCGAGAAAACGCGTAGACAAAATTTTCTCGTTGGCGTATGCTAGAGGGGCTGGTTATTGTTGATGTTAATAACATGGGATGAGTGATTGTAACTTATTGTGATGTATATATATAAATGGTTACAAATAAACTTGTTTATAAAATATTTATTTCTATTTTGTTACCAACTCATATTTACTGAAAATACGTCTTAAATACTGAAGATAGTTATTATATTTTCTCAATTAAATAAATTAAAACCATATACTTAAAGAGTGTATAAAAAAATCGGCCCAGTGCGAGTTGGACTCGCGTACGAAGGGTTCCGTATCATTATTGAGCGAAAGTTGGCAAAAAATGTGTTTTTTGTATGGGAGCCCACCTTAATCATTTATTTTATTTTAATTTTATTATTAATTGTTAAAGTACAAATATAATTAATAATATTGTGAGTATTGCAAGTGCCTAGCTGCTACCATTATTCATTACGAGCAACAAAGGCAAAACAAAATCACGTTTGTTGTATAATGGTAAGGGAAAAGACCTAATGCTAGACACGGAACTAATAAAAAAAAAATTAGTTTGTTATTATTTTTAGCAATATTCCGCGAAATAAACTTCCACCTTTAAGTAAATGAGTGAGTGCACGCATAGGCATGCGTACAGCACCTCCCTCCTCCCACACTGCCTATGCGTACACTCGCATGCAAGAACTTGCAAACACCACCACCACACAAGCAATAATGTTGGCAAATCCGTGCAAGGCCCCTCACCACCATGCAGGTTGAAAACCTCGACGCGCGTTTCGCTCCAACACCGGAGCATCCTCAGGATGTGGACTCTACGAACAACGTCCGTCAAGTGCCGCCACCGGCCAAAACACCGCCTTTTATACCCTATCGAGCCCCGCTACTATCCCCACTACCCCCACTACCCTCACCAGTACCCCCGAACATATTAATAAGCGGTGACGTAGTCAAGCAAGTTTGGTCATTCAACAATGCAAATCTGTTGTTTTTCTTTTCTTTTATGATCTCTAATTGTTCCAACACGCTCAGCCGAAAGCCTTTATCGCATTTATGTAAAACTTTATAGGAATGGCCATCGGGCACGGTATGATTACTATCTAAAAGATGTTTAGCAAAATGTGACTTATCAGGATGACCATTCCTATAAGCCGCGATATGTTCTTTATACCGAGTCTCAAAGCTGCGTCCAGTTTGACCCACATATAAACTATCGCATTCAGGACAATCGATCTTATAGACACCGGATTGATATTTTTCATCAATCCGGTCTTTATTATGACACAAATGATGTTTTAAAGTATTATTTGTCCTGAATGCGACATGCATATCGTTTTTTTTCATTATTTTGGATAAGCGTGCAGATACCTCTCCCATGTAGGTCAAACTGGACTTATATCTAACTATCTCCTTATCAATAGGACCTGCGTACAAAAACTTAACCAGTTCTTTCTTGTTTTTATTTTTCAAAACATTATTAATAATTTTTGGACTATATCCGTTGGATATCGCAATTTGGAAAATGATATTAAGCTCATTTTGATAATTATCTTTATTAAGAGGGATCGATCATAATCTATGAATGTAACTATGAAAGGCCGCGAGTTTGTGTTGCCAAGGATGACATGACGATGCATGAATAGTAGTATTAGTATATGTCGGCTTGCGAAAGATTCCAAAACTATGTTTATTATTAACTCTAGAGATAGATAAATCGAGAAAATTTAGGGTGTTATTATCTTCACATTCTAATTTGAATTTAATTTTAATATGTTTTTTATTTAGTTCTTTAACAAATACGTCCAGTTGCCTCTGTGTACCCGTCCAACAAAGAAAACAATCATCTACGTACCTATCTAAAGTAATATAAAATACTTTTATTAACGACGATATTTCTTTGTTCAAAATCGTCCATAAATATTTCGGCCATCAAAGGACTTAAAGGTGAACCCATAGCTAGACCGTCGTCTTGAACAAAGAATTCGCCGTTAAATCGAAAGTAGTTTTGTTCCATGCAGGTTTTAGTAAGAGTAAGCAATTCATTACTTTCACCAGGAGGTAAACGTTTTTCTAATGCATTCCTTAAAATACCCAATGTTTCCTTACGTGGAACATTAGTGAATAAACTATCGACATCAAGTGAAACTAATTTGCAACGAGGTGGCAAAGTCACATCTTTAATCTTGTTGACTAATTGTAGACTATTTTTTATGGCATAAGGTGGCCGAAATGAGATCTTTTCTTTTATTATGAAATTAAGTGACTTTACCAGCTCGTATGCTGGTGCACCTATGTATAAGACAACTGGACGCATGGGAATATCAGTTTTTTTTTTAAATAAATAAAGGCTATTTTATTTATTTTTTTTATTATAAAGGCTGAGCGTGTTGAAACAATTAGAGATCATAAAAGAAAAGAAAAACAACAGATTTGCATTGTTGAATGACCAAACTTGCTTGACTACGTCACCGCTTATTAATATGTTCGGGGGTACTGGTGAGGGTAGTGGGGGTAGTGGGGATAGTAGCGGGGCTCGATAGGGTATAAAAGGCGGTGTTTTGGCCGGTGGCGGCACTTGACGGACGTTGTTCGTAGAGGCCACATCCTGAGGATGCTCCGGTGTTGGAGCGAAACGCGCGTCGAGGTTTTCAACCTGCATGGTGGTGAGGGGCCTTGCACGGATTTGCCAACATTATTGCTTGTGTGGTGGTGGTGTTTGCAAGTTCTTGCATGCGAGTGTACGCATAGGCAGTGTGGGAGGAGGGAGGTGCTGTACGCATGCCTATGCGTGCACTCACTCATTTACTTAAAAGTGGAAGTTTATTTCGCGGAATATTGCTAAAAATAATAACAAACTAAATTTTAAGCTATGGATTTCCGCAAAGTAACGCCTGATTCCATTAACGGAACTAATAGATGACACTTACAACAAAAATACCATAAAAAAAAGAATTACTCTAATTATTTCTCAACACTGTATATTTTATAAGCTTCTCAAGCTATCTGTTGATGTGAAAAAATATATTCGGGACGCCTTCGGGAACAAAATTTTAAAATGGGATCAGTTTTCGTAAATAATGTGACCGCGTCAACACGCGCTCGGCAATTTCTTAGCAAATAGGTTAAGGAAGGCGAAATTTTGCACGTAAGTTTTGAATACATTCATTTGATTTTTTGTAATTTCTATTGATTTCTATAGCCGGGTCCACACCAGACGATCCAACGCGCTCCGATCGCGCGCGGCATGAAGCGCGTTGCACGGAGCGTTTGGTGTGGACGTGCCGCGCGCGATCCATGCGCAAGTTTTGGAGCGCGCGCTCCCTGGCGCTCGCGATCCGTTCGTTGTCGGTTTTCTTGCCCGCTTCAAAGGTGCCTCAGTAAACGTGGCGCGCGCGGTGTGGACGGTTATGTGATTCGAGCGATCCATCACACCATGGATATTTCGCAAAGTCGTCGTCTGATATCGCTTTATAAGGAGTTTAAATGTTTATGGAACCCAAAAGATGTTTATTTTACGAATAGAGGTGCAAGAGACGATGCTTGGGCTCAGATTTCTCGCAAAATGGGCAACAAGCCAATAGAAGATCTAAAGAAAAAAAATGCGGTCTCTGGCGGGAGGATACACCGTCCTTTTCTTTTTTGTACTTTTTTGCGCAATAATTTAAATTTTAAGCAAAATAAAGGTTACTGCTGCAACGGCAATTCTCTCCATATCGTGCAAGATACTGACTGACTTGAATAACGGATCGCCTTCGGATCGCTTGGAGCGCTTATTAGGATCGCAGTTTCCAAGTTCTTGGATCGGTCTAACACGCTCCACGCTCCACGCTCCTCGATCCTGGATCGCGGATCGCGGGATCGCCGCTCCAAAATGGAACGTTTGGTGTGGACCCGGCTATTGGATTAATGGTCATGTTGTATACATTAATAAATGTTTATTTATGATTTTTTATCCATTTTCCATAACAATATAAAGGGTGTCTACTATTAGTTCTTGAAAAGGTAAAAAACCTAATAGATGACATGGAACTCATCTTTTAGTTTTGCAATACATACTAAAGTTATTCTGTAGTTTATTCTACTGCAAATATTATCACTATTCTCTGAAAATATAATTATATTAACAAACTAAGAACTTAGCTAACTACTGTACCTAAAAATGGACATGGTGTCTAATATGAGACCTTGTACTGATCTAAAAATCGATTACTTTAGTTTTTTAGCAATAAAAAGAAGAAAAAGGAGAGCTGAGAAAAGAAAGAAGAAAAAAGAAGAGGCAAGAGAAGCATGGAGACTAAAGACTGAAAATAAATTTGCTAGAAAAAAATATGAAAAATAAAAATAAAAGGAAAGATAGTTTCAGCATGGAAGAAGAATGGATAGAATCTGGAGACAACGTGGATAATATTTCTGATGCATGTAGATATTATGATGAAGTAAACGAAAACTTTTGAAAAACGGCAAATAAAGACCTAATAATATGAAAAATTTAAAATGTAATTTATGGCGCATTTTCACTGGTCGATAGGGCCCGCATGCGGGGTGCGGGAGATTTCTGAAACGCATGCCACGACCAATGACAATGCGCCATTAGTTGTCAATTAGTTGTCATAGACTCCCCACATGCTGTATACCGTACGAGTTAACGACTAATGAAAATGCGCCCTTAATGTTCTATGTCAACTATTAGTTCATATTGGTGTCTACTATTAGTGATGTACGTTTTTTGTGATGTCATCTATTAGTTCTTATGACTAAGTTTATAAAAAGAAAAATTGATTTGTCAGAGAATAATTATAATAGTTTTATATTGTAAGAGTTACTGAAGACATGGAAGAAGTTATCAATCTTTTATTTTCATAAATATATATTTTACTAGCTGTCCCGGTGAACTTCGTGTCACTTTAAAACCTTCCCTGGACTTCTACGAATATTTTAAGACTAAAATCAGCCCAATCCGTTCAGCCGTTTTCGAGTTTTAGTGCGACTAACACATTTGAAAATCCATTTTTATATAAAGGGTCTTTCAAATAGAGCGGGTCGATGTTAATAATCTGTGGCGACAATTTTGTTTTGGCGGCATTTGTCAAATCTGTTTTTTCTTATTCAGTTACTGATGCCAAATCACCATGGCAAGTTAAACGGTTGAGCAGCATGTGCAAAATATGATAAAACTTTATTATCAAAATGAGTGTTCGTTAGTGCTAACGTTGCGCGCTTTGCGCCCATTTTACGGCTGACGCGGTGCCTCTTCAAAGTCTACTCTCCAACGATTGGTGACCAAATTTGAGACGACCGGTTCGGTAAACAACCAACCAATATCTTTACGTTAAAGGAACGCCAGATCGGCCGAGAACAACTCGGCCTTTCGCAGACTTCAACTTAGACAAATTCGCATCGGGACTTGGGCCTGCATCCGTACAATATCCATCTGACCCAAGAGATCAAAGTTAATGACCATAGACAACGCCATGTGTTCGCTGAATGGACTACGCTTGGAAGTGGACCCCGATTTTGGCTGAAAAATAATCTTTAGCGATGTGATTTGACTCCGCTTGACTTTTTCTTGTGGGGTTTTCTGAAGTCGCCGGTCTATACCAATAAGCCACAATCGATTGTTGCCTTGAAAGCCAACATAACGCAGGCCATCGCTCAGATTCCGCCGGATCTATACAGAAGAGTCATTAAAAATTGGACCTCTCGGATTCGTGCCACCATACGAAGCCGTGGCGGACATTTGAAGGATGTCATATTCCATCCAAAATGGCATAAATGGACCTTTCAAATAAAACATAAATATCGTTAATATCTCACACACATCTTGTTTTATTCAATTTTAACATCGACCCGTCCTTGTTGAATGCCCCTTTATATAGATAACATTCAAATGTTTCATGTTTCCTTAAAGTGTCTGCCATTAGGGCTTTTCCCTTATCAATATTTATTTTATTTTTAGTACTTATTTGTTGTTAGAGCGACAAAAGAAATACTTACACAATCTGTGAAAATTTCAGAAGTCTAGATAAAGCGGATCTTGAGTTACAGCCTGGAGACAGTCAAACTTATGTGAGGGAATAGATGCATTTACTTAATTTAAAATGCATCCAGATAAAATAAAATTATAAATCATCCCCAAAGCCTCTTCACAACGCCACCATTTTTTTTCTAGGTCCCACACCTAGGCTTTCTGCGGCTTTCAGCGCCCACAAGGGGGCGTTATCGCCCACTTTGGGAAATACTGCTTAAGGGTGCCGTATGAGACTGCCGAATTATTGACCAATCACCATGCTTGAAATCTCCGCTCGGCTTCGCTGCTGTTCCGCTATAATAGCACGATTGGTCAATTCGGGCACCGCTAAGCTCCTCTCCGCCCCGCTCCGCGTCAGTGGAAACCCACCTTTAGGGTGTACAGGTGATCCTTGTAGAGAGTTCTCTGTGAAAGTAGCAGCACTGAAAGACCATTTTTTTTGCGATTTGTATGGGCAAGCGCCCCAGCGTCACAAGTTTCCCCATACAAAAAAAATGCTCTTTCAGCGCTGCTACTTTTACAATAACCTTAGCTACCTTTACAAAAACCTATTATTACTTTGTTTTTGTTGCACCTTGTATAGGCAAGGAAGAGAGCATATTTATAAGCGCTTTGCTTGCCAAGAACTAAGAAGTAGTTAACTATTTCATGTCTAGTGGCGCCATCTAGTAACATAACATAAAGAACTTTATTTAAAACACCAACAATAGTCAATAACATTTAAACAGCTGTGTTATAAAGTTTTCTTTATTATCACCCCAATTAAAAAAATTGGTCTTACAGGTATCTTAAGAGTCAAGATCAATTTTTTTCACTTTTACAGCATACTTACAAGTTACAGAACGCTATAGCCTATAAATATATTGTGTGTGTAAATTCTCACTTCGGGGCGATTTCACCAAAACTCACTACTCAGTTCTCATTGAATGTGTTCATGCGGCGATGTAAGTTGAAACAAAACGAGTTGTTTCAAAATATGGATTTCACAATCTTTTCAAATCGCGATTGTTATCTCTAAGTTTACGTGACGTCACGCGATGATTTTACAATAGGGTAAGGCTGTGTTTCCACTGAAGCGGAGCGGAGCGGAGAGGAGCTTAGCGGTGACCGAATTGACCAATCGTGCTATTCCAGCGGAATGACAGCGAAGATTTCGACTTTCGAGCATGGTGATTGGTCAATTCGGCACCGCTAAGCTCCTCTCCGCTCCGCTCCGCTCCGCTTCAGTGGAACACGGCCTAAATGACTAGTCATTGGACAGGACCAGTCATTGGCAAAAGCAGAAGAACACAATATTTATTAAAGTTGCTTTAAAAACTGCCTGTTTTTTTAAATAATAGAACGCCTGATTTGAAAGATAAACAGATGTCTTACTACAAAAGATTAACATCCGTTGAACTGTTGATTAGAGAAAAATTCAGTACAAAATGGTCGCAAAACAACTGTTTAACAGATGTTTAATCTTTTGTGGTAAGACCATTAATTTTTAAAGCAACCTTAATGAATAATGTGTTTTTGTGCTCTGTCCATTGACTAGTACAGTACAGCAGCTGTCCAATCACTAGTCATGTTCACCCTATGTTTTCATAATTTTGGAGTCTTGTCACATTATCACATATAATCTGTGAACTGACTAAACGCAGCTGTCACAACTGTCATCTTGACATGTCAATGGGCGCTACTGGTATAGAACTGTCAAACACATATCAAAAAGAAGCCAAAAAGTAGGTATAGTGCGTTTCATGATTCACCTATGGTTTCATCGAATAGTTCCTTTGCCGTCATGTTGGCATTCCTGTCTGTCAATAATGTAAACAAGGTAGACATGCTCTGCGAGTTTTCATAAGTTATAAGTGTGATTTCGCGAGAAAATCATACCGAAAACATTAAAAAGTGGTGAAACAATGATAGTGCTAAGAGTGAAAGAGTTTTGTGAACGTGAAAAACGTAACTAGGCCCCAATAATTCCATTAAACTCGGGTTGCCGCCATTACGGCTTAGTGAAATAGGGCTACCAGCGTCAGTTTATTATTCAATAGTAAAACTTATGAATACTTGCAGAGCGTGTCTACCATGCTTACGTTATTAACAGAGAATGCCAACATGATGGCAAAGGAACTATTTGATGAAACGCACTTCTAGTAACGAAAACTACATACACGCGAACGAAGGCGCGGGTAAAAGCTAGTACAATAATATTATCAGGGCGAGCGAAGTGAGCCCTAGTACATCTCACAATCTGTACATTTTGTGGTACACTTTACGGACAAATTATGACGCCTATTGATTTGTGCTTTACATGTAAATGTGTGAGTCAGTGAAGGTGTGATGACGCGAGCCCTCACAAAGCTCGGCTTTTAGCTAGTAAATGCGACAGTGAATTTGGTTGTTACGCCTTCACACATAAAGTACTAAGCGGATCATAATGAAACTTTCATAGGTACACGTTGTCCGGGGTATGGAGAAGGACATAGGGTACCTTTTATCCCGAGAAAAATAACGGTCCCCGAGGGATAGAGTATAGACGTTAACGCAGATAGAGCCGCGGGCGAAAGCTGTTAGAATTATGTACAATTTTTTAAAATGCATTTTGTGATAACATATTATCTCCCCTAATTTAAGGTAGCACAGTAAGGGTAATGTGGCAACATTAATTTGCATTAGTGCCAACATGACGGCAAAGGAACTATTTGATGAAACGCACTCTACTCTGTGTTGGGTTTTATAAAGGCTATGTTCCGTTATGTACTACGACCACTGCACAGTACTATCACTGTAGAAAAAATCGTTCCGTTATGGAGTTGCAGTACACTGCCGCAGTACCCTAGTGGAATATATGACGTCATCAATCGTCGCCATATTGTACTGTGAGCACTGGCGTTTTCGAGGTAAGGCACTCGCAGTACTTTGATCACGTGATCAGTCAACTGTCAAAAGTCAACTGTCAAGCGTCAAAACCACTCGAGTGTCTAACGTTTTATAACAATAAGTCCTACCTACAGTTTAATCCCAAAGTTATAAATTTCTGTAATTAATTTGGATTAATAATAATAAAATACTGGAAGAATTGCAAAAATTAACCATATTAGACTGTGTTGAAAATGTTGCTGATAGTATACTGGATTGCATTCCGTTTTAAATAGTAACCAGTATACTAACTATAAAGGAACGGCTTCGCAGTATACTAAAATAACGTCACACTCTGCAGTGGTCGCAGTATATATCGGAACATAGCCAAAGTTAACTTCAATGAGGTTATTAATCTGTGGTTAACTTATTATTAATACAAAAAGCATAAATTGACTTATAACGCGTGTAGTGTAGATGAGAATTATTATTTTACAGTCAATGTTTTTATTACTGCTGTTGTAATACCAAATTAACTTACAAAGGTCTTATAATGGCACACTTAAAGTGGAAAATGATTTAGAGTGCTCTTACGACTGCCCTTATAAGTGTAATTCCTCTTACATGACTCTCCGGAAGTACTTAATTTATCTGTATTTAGTATATAACACAAGGACGCGACGCGACCGAAATAGTGTACGATCGTTGCTGTTATAAAAAAACGTTCGGTAAGTATTATTTGTATTTGTGTTTAGTTAATTTGCTTGACTTGAATCTTGATAGTAGGTACTGTTTAGATACCTTTAATCCAGTGGTTCTTAACTGGTGGTCCCTGGAGGCATTCCAAGTGGTCCACAAAGCCATCCTAATAATATTAATTATTATGTGAGATTTCAGAAATTAGTAAAGAATATGGACTATGCAGTCACAAAAATCACATAATTACCTAAGTAATTAAAATCTGCAACTTTTAGATTTTTGCCAAATAAAAAAAATAAGTGTAGTACTTAATAGGTAAACCAACCGGCCACCGGGTAGTCCCCGGCTAGACAAACATTTGGTAAAATTGTCCCTCATGACTAAAAGGTTAAGAACCACTGCTTGTTATTTTATTTTTTATTTTTATTTTATTGTGCACAGGAAACATTACATAATTACTGTTTACACAGAAAGACGACACAACGGATCTGCTTATTTCTGAATAGAAATCTCTTCCAGCAGCCTTTCGGAGAGAGATAGGATTAAAAACAGCAGATGCTTTAATCAATAATTACAAAGTACATTTCCTTGAATATTTTGTGGAATAAAGTCATATACTTTCTCAGGCCCACAGCGACCACATAGCCTCATAAGTGCAGGCCCACTTCGGAATGAATTTAAAATATTAAAAAAAATATTTATAAATTGAAAAAGATGCCGTTGCAAATCTGCAATATATACTTATATATGTATAATAGACCTTGCTACACTTCAGAATTATTACTCTTCTTTAAGAAATGCTGAAGACTAAAATGTCTTATTTTATACTTTCTAAATTATCTGTAAGTCTTTTGGTCTTATTAAAATACTTGCTTAAGATAACAATTGGAAGCCATTTATTAGTATTGATAAATTAATAAGGGTTCCATTTAAAGGTCCATGGGTTACAAATTACAATATTGTGGTCAGTGATATGTTCTGTTTCCAATGTTGTTACCCTAGTACCAGATAGTACCTACAATCTACATATTACCTCTCTGCATGGGGGGGGGGGGGGTCGGATTCGTGATTTTAAACCCATGATGGGTTAACCCATGATGGGTTAAGAGTATCTCACAATTGTATTGAAGGTGAGGTAAAAATGGGGGGGGGGGGGGGGGGCTGGCTGCTCCTCCCTCCTGCCCGTACCTCGCTACGCCCATGCTTCTCTACTTGTGGTTGATATAATGTTAGTAGTGATGACTGATGCCTTTGCAGGTACACCTATTTAAAAAATCGGCCAAGTGCGAGTCGGACTCGCGCATGAAAGCTTGAACTGTATTTTGATTTTTATTAGGTACTTACCTATTATTAATGTTGTATTTTTGTTTAAATTGTACATGATAAAGATTTTTTTTTCAGGCACGTTGTTTGTTGCACTATGGGTATGCCTTAAATGCCTTTTAAAATATAACAAACTTTTGAAAAAGGCCGTCCTATGATGATAGCAGTACCCCAAGAATGGGAGGCTAAATGAAATTTTGTACTGGCCAAATAAAGACGTGAAACTTGGAAAAATAGAAACACCGGATACAAATTGGCGCATTATTAATTGCACCTAAAAACGATCTAATTTAATAACATTAACAGAAGCTGAAGACGAAATTGATAAAATGGAAATCTTAATAGATACGGAAAATAACACCAACTGCCTTTCTAGAGATTACATAACAAACGAGCAAAATAAAACTAAACAACAATCCCTTAAGGAACTGGCTAGAGGGTGGATCAAAATTGTACGTAATAGAGAGTTAAAATTACCTACCTATCTCAAAAACTACTGAACCGATTTTGACCAAATTTGCATCATTTCCTAAGTTGAACAATATCTAGTACTTACAAAAAATATTTAACTCGGACTTGTAGTTCTGGAGATATGCTATCCCAACCAAAAACATACACATACATTCATACACACACAGTACATAAATACACTTTTGAGATTTAATACATTTGTTCAGACGCCTATGTCATAAGGTCGTGGTTAGCACTTAGCCGCTACCAAGTTCGGAACGGTACCTTAAGGGAAATCGCACACGTCACACTTTTTGTGTGATCGAGTCTGCGGCGCACAAAAGGCGCACAAATGTCGTTCGCGGATTTTTCACAGACTTAACGCACACGACGCACATCTTCGATCATTCTGTCCGCTGAACTGTAGGGACGTAGACGCTATGGAAATCGTGCAAAGAAATCGTGCAAAGAAAGAAACACAAACATTATTTTAAACTTAAATGTCATTAACCCTTAATTTTACCCTTAACTCATTAGCTCCCAAGCGGCACCGGGGTGCCGCATAATAATTCCGTCCGTCTGTCTGTCTGTCTGGTCAGTCTGTCTGTCCGTCTGTCTGTCTGTCTGTCTGTCTGTCTGTCTGTCTGTCTGTCTGTCTGTCTGTCTGTCTGTCTGTCTGTCTGTCTGTCTGTCTGTCTGTCTGCCTGCCTGTCTGTCTGTCTGTCTGTCTGTCTGCCTGTCTGTCTGCCTGTATCTCCAGGCTGTAACTCAAGAACGGGCAACGGTAAAAGCTAGGTAAAAGCTAGAGATATGATATTTTCACAGATTATATCTCTTGCCGCTATAACAACAAATACCTACTAAAAACAATATAAAATTAATATCGTGTATAAGGAGGGCTCCCATACAACAAATATGATTGGCCTTTTTTGCTCTATATCAATAATGGCAACAGGTAGGTACTTGAATTTTTCACAAAATATTTAATTATACCTATGTGTACTTTAATACATATTTAATAATAATATTGAAATAAAATAAAAAAAATCCTATACAAAAAACACAATTTATGGCTTAATTTTGCTCTAAAATGGAACGGAGCCCTTTATGCGAAGTCGGACTCGGACAGACAGGCAGACTGAGACAGACAGACAACGAAATCTCAGTAATAGGGTCCAGTTTTTACCCTTTGGCCTTTGGGTACGGAACCCTAAAAATCATCAAATTCGCCTTCTAAAATCTCTAAAAGATCCATGTTTATTCAAAATATCATTATTAACTTGAAGAAAGTTCACACAACACTGAACTGCATTATTACGAAAAATTGGCAAAAATATAACAGGCTGGAAATTTTGGCGCGATAACAAAAAGAAAGTTTCGTTATCTGACAAATAAACCTATAACAGCCACATGATCGGGCTGATAGGATATCGGGGATTTTATCTGCTTGATTGGCTTGTCAGACACTTGTGGAACATAATTTTTTGCACTATCTGTCAAATAAGTTGTTAATAGCCTATTTGACACTTTATCAGGAAGCGGTGAAACAGGCCCTAAGTGTATGTACATTGTACACATATTTTTACACACAATTAATTGTACTTAAACCAATTTCGGTTTCGTTTGACAGCTCGAGATTGTCGCTCTATTCCGCTAGGTATAATAACTTGATAAAAACTAAACTTATCGTATTTTGTTTTTTCTTTAGACGTCAATGATGTCCAAACTGGAGCTGAATATACATTACAGCACACTTCTTCCCACAATTTTCTTTTCAAATGTCTATTATGATATTCTGCCTTAGAAGTATCATAAATTACTGGTCTGTTTTGTATTTCATGAATTAACATCGTTACATCGATATCTGGCGCCATGTTAATTAAATAGATCGCGTACGTTACGTCACTACAAATGCAGATTGTAGACTAAAAGTATGCGCCGTCTGCGTTAGCGCGTGTTGAAGCAAACGTTCTATTTTTTTCGCACACTTTTTGTGCGGCGCGGCGCGATGCGGTCTGCCAGAATTATACGAATTTTTTGTGCGTCGGACTTATTGCGCGTCATGTGCGTTACTGCATATAATTGCATAGGTTCTATTTCCACAGAATAAAAAGTGCGTCACGGATAGTCTGTCGTCTGCGATCTCCCTAAGAGGGCGACTAACCCAAAAAATCAAACATCGCCCTTCTCTCTTCACACTTACGCCCGCCTTTCATTATGCCAGATGAAAAAGGACGACGCAGAATCATCGCCAAGTTAGTTTTTAGGGTTCCGTACCCAAAGAGTAAAAACGGGACTCTATTACTAAGACTTCGATATCTGTCCGTCTGTCTGTCTGTGTGTCCCCAGGCTGTAACTCAAGAACCGCTATAGCTAGATTTCTGATATTTTCACAGATTGTGTAGGTACACGTGCATAGCTGTTAGGCCGTTCTAATATGTATAATTAATCTGTTCTGTTGCCGTTATAACATAACAACAAATACTAAAACAAAATAAATTGAATATTTAAGGGGGCCTCTCAATAACAAATGTCATTTTTTTGCTATTTTTTGCTCGATATCAATAACAGCAACACATAGGCACATGAAATATTCACGAAATACTCAGTTGTATTTGTACTTTAAGTAATAATTTAAAATAAAATTTCAATAAATAAATAATGATGGGGGCCCCATACAAAAACACAATTTTTGTCTTTGTTTTTGCCTATTTTTCCTCTATAATGGTACGGAACCCTTCTCGCGCGAGTCCGACTCGCACTTGGCCGATTATTTCTTAATAACTCGACAAATATACAACATTTTAAAAATCCGCCAGGTCAGTGTCTCAATTACAGAATTTCGTACAATGTGTTAAAATATAACTTAGCTGCACGGTTATGACTTTAAATGGCAATAATATATGGCAATATATTATGAAAAATTCGTGAAAATTAGATGCAGCTTTTTGATTCTGTTCTATCGAGAAAATTTTAAGATATCTTGTTTTCGCTCATCAATTCATCAATCAAATTCTTGGGAATTTAATGTAGTATCTATGTTTAGAAAATGAAACAATTCGGGATTTATAAGTATAAAAATGAATTATAAAATCGACAATTTTGGGTTAGTCACCCCCTTAAGGTTTCTTTATGGGATAAAACAAACACGCACACATCTCAGCTTGTTCTTAAAACTAAATTGCTAAATTTTATTTTTCAGGAGTCTCAATCAGTGAATGAAAACGTGATCACACAAGTTCCGGATTCACATCAGTTGCAAGTTATGATCACTGAAGCTTACTCAAATATTACAAATAGTGACATTTCGACATCAAATATGGAATTAATGACTCCAAATGGCGCGAAAAATAAAAATTCAATACCCCATGTGCCTGATCCATTGGTAGCCTCTTTTTCACAGCATACTAATGCTAGTACGATCAGCACAAATGAAGCTCTGCACATAATTATGCAAAGAATTGGACGAATTCAAGAAGATATAAAAACTATTACTGAAAATCAGCTAACCCTTTATGAAAACCAGAATACTCTACTGTTGAAATTTACAGAACACCAAACCCAGTGTAAAGAATTTACAAAGCTATCTTGTGGGCCAAGCTCAGCTTCTAAAATGTCTGACTTTGAACCCATCGGTAGTGCAAATGAGTTAAATAATTTAGAAATTAGTTTAAAAGATCCCGATTTTAGTTCGATACTAATTAGTAAATTAGAACTTTTTTGTAGAAAGGGCAAAAACAGAGGCATTAGCAACGCATATGCTGTTATTGATATCCTTTTCCAAAGGAAATTTTTGACCAACTGTTCTTGGACAGGTGGATCGAGAACCGATGATAGCAAAATTGCCCTAAAAGGCTACAAGAATGTTTTTAATTTATTATTTTCTGTATGCCATGCGTCCGATCCTAACTTCAATAAGCCAGACTGTGAGAAATTTTTAAAGACAGTTTTAAAAAATGCACGTCAACGTTGTAACAGCAAAATGTTAAGAGTATCCACTGAGAAGCGTCGCCGAAAAAGAAAGATAGATTGCAATGCTGCCACTTCCAAACGATCTCGCCAAGTGGAAGTAAAAGAAAGCAACATTATAGATAAAGAAATATGTACGACAGGACCATCGGATAATGATAACACTACGGCTGAAGAAGAAGATTCGCTGTGTTAATTATTATTTTATAAATATGTATTATAAACACACACTTACTCGTCAATTCATACACACTTTAACGTACATACATATAAGTTACTAGTTGATCTCAATATAAGTTAGTACATAATAGGCGAAGAACTAACTCTGTCAATTATTAAATAATTTCTAGGGTAACTGATCAATATCTATATTTTTTTACGAAGAAAACAATTCTCTGAGTCCAACATACAGATTGTAATTTACTTTATTTCAATTTTTATTTCACTTGTCTCGCGTTAGTGATTAATAAATTTCGAAATGGCTTTTCATTTATTGGCGTACATATTATTACTCGTATGTTACATTATTTAATGTTTTATTATAAGGGTCAAAATAAAATTGTTCAGGTGTATTTTAAACCACTTCTTAGACTCTTTGATGTATGGATAGCTTTTTGATTTTAAAGTACATACTTTTAAAGTGCAAATAATAGATATTTAAGAGCAGTTACGCTATAAAAATACTCTACTAAGCTGATAAAATATGTCTTCTAACGATTTCTTACAGACCTAAACAGTATGTTATTATTATAAGGTTAATATTAAGGTTACATTCGCGGTGTGGTTGTTGGGATTCTATTCAGGTTGATTCATTCCTTTGTCGACAATACTGAAACAAACATTAACATCAGTTATAACTCACTTAAGTTATAACGTATACAGGGTGCAATAATTAAACCTTCCTGCCAAATTTTTTCCAGGGCTTAGGTATCATTAGGAGAGTCCATTTAACCAAAAAAATTGGGTGTTATTTTTTTCAATGACATATTTTATCCCATTTATAATCGTTGCAGAACGGTCACTAGCGGCGCGGGGGAATGAGCGGGGGTGACGCGGGATGAGGCGCGCGCGCGGGGGCACGTCACGCGTGGCCGACGCATCGTGTCCATTAATTGTAGTGATTTTTAGGATAACTTTCGGAAGCTATTTCTCAACATTTTAGTACTGAGTGACTATAAAAGAAAAAATACGTGTATTTTTATTTTTAACAAGGATCAATATTATATCAAAATTTGGCAGGAAGGTCTAATTGCACCCTGTATTAACATGTTCTTTCTTGGGACTCAAAATACCTCAATTCTCAATAGGTACCCTATTCAAATAAATTCAACAGATACTTTTGAAAATATAAATTGTGGAGCATTGGTAAGACATTTTAACATGTACGAGCTCCGAGGAAGCATAAGACTTATTAAATTCTTAAATCACTTTAATGACGCCGGCAAGTCCCGTGCACCAAAATTTGTTTATTACGCAGGGACCTATCCTATAATTATTTCCTATGTCCTTTCCCGGACTCAAAGTATTCCCATACCAGAATGTATTCTTCGGAAATCGCAATTTATGCCTAGCAGAAGCAAAGAATACTAACAAGGACACTTCCTTGATGAAGATCACCATGTTGGTGACGGCCGACACGAGGTTCTGTACCGCGACGGGTGTGGAGAGGAACGGCTCTGGTGGCTGGTAGACGATCTGACGCCGCAGCTCCTGCAGCGCGCGGCTGTTGGACGGCTTGGTGCCTTCTCCCGTTATTATTGAGTACTGTGGAAGAGGTGTTCACAGGTTGAACGAAGGTTTGAAATTTGAAACCAATTCTAGTCAGTCTAACTCTATCGTGAAAATTTTGCAGTAAGTAGGTAATGTTTTATGTTGCCTACATAATATAATTGCCCGGAATTCCCACAGAAACGGTACACAGAAATGGTTCCCACCACTGTATCTCCTGTGTTGCCAGGATCGACAGCGGTATCCAACCACGAAAACCCTTTGATATGATCTCAGAGACCGAAGGACTAAAGCTGTCTTGGGACCCGCATTTCTAATAGTAGCAAATTATAGAATACATCTTACACTTTCATATGACGTCTTGTAGATAGGGTTCTTGAACACGATCCAAATCACGATTTCATTGCAGTCCGGCACCGTCAGGGAGCCCATGTAGGTGTAGTAGATACCATTAGCTGGGACCAATATATCCCTAAAAGTAAAGAAGACAGTCGCCGTAATTGTATGTCATTTTAAACCTTATCGCAAAGAAATAAGGCCGAAAAGGTATACACCTACCTCAGGTCAATCAGCAAGCCGCTCAGTTTTCCCTTCTTCGTCAGCTCTGGTAGGAAATCGTGTATCTCGTCTGTGAAGTGTCTGTGCGTTATGTTCGCTGGTTCTGATATCTATAAACATTAAACAAGATGTAAAGTACTAACTGCTATACTGTACTCGGCGAAACAGCGGTAGCGGTCATAGACTGTATATTAATTCATGAAGCCCCAAGCGGCCTCATCCGGCCGCGATAACAATGAAAAAGCTATTGTGTCTCGTTTTGCCACGACTGATGGGGTTTATGGTGTATATGACGTACTCGTATAGAAAATTTTATTTTTTACTTTTTAACCGACTTTAAAAAGATGACGGTTATTTGTGTTGTGTTTCAAAGAGAATATAATCACTACGTGTTGTGTTTCGCCAGCGGTCATTTGCGGTATTAATTAGTTATTCCAGGACAAAAAATAAGAACTGCCCTGTTGCTGCAGATAATAAGTCGTCTTATTTCAAGCGTGTTTGGGTCTTTTGTGGTGTGCCATATTATGCAGCTGCAGCTCCTTTGCTGTTTACCTATAGCTTAATAGAAGTGTATTTACGTTGGCGAAAACGGAGAAAATGGCCAACCCGTCGTGGTAGTGTCGCGCTGTGGTGAGGGTGAGGTTGTCTCGGACGTGCACCAGCTGTATCTCCATGGGGTACCTGGAATTAGACCAATAGTCATCCCGGTTGTGATCATAGTTGTTAATGTCGTACCTACTAGCATACAGTGACTAAATAGTAATTAACGCCTCCATATAAGTTTATAGGGAAGGTGGCTGTGGTGCAGATACAAGAGGTGGCAACACAGTCATGTTAAATAAATTGTAGGGTTTAGTTAAGTTCCGAATTGCAGCAGGTTCCCTTTGTAATTTGCACCTTTCAGGCGATTGCAGAAAATTATACATGCTACTCGTACTGCAGGTGACATATTAATTGTACCCTATATCTGTTATCCAAAGGCTGCACAGTGCACACTCTAACCTGACAAGAATGTGGGAAGACCAGTGACCCATGAATCTATTAATGACATGATCACTTACTTAACACCATCCAAAGCATGTTCGGAGGGATGCCGGAAGGTGACCTCGGTGAGGTAGTAAAAGCGCTCCAGAGGGCCACCAGTGACGCGGGGCCGCATGCTCTGGTCTCCGTCTGCTATGAACCTTACTGAAAATGTATATTTGATATTCTATACTAACCAACAGATAAAGTTTGTCAGTCGAACAACTTTTCAATCTTGTTTTAGTCAAGAAAAAGTTTCAAAGCTTGACTTACTTCAGTAATTAGAAAGGCACTTGATGAAGAACAACGGACTTAGAGAGGTTTACAAAAAACAGGTACTGAGATTCAGAAGATACCAACGATCCAGAGGATTGAGGGTTCAAAGACGATGATGCATTAATTGTAAATGGCAGCTGCTCCTCTAGTGTGTTCCTGCTGCTCATCTAATATCGTTTTCGGCATCTGAACTGCCCCGGGGCAGGGTGGGCCGACAGGATACGGATACCTACATCTGAAGTTTAAATTAAGAACATATTAAGCTACGTATTGCACTAGTACTATGCAATACCGTACCAGTAGCCAGATCAGATGCCGAAAACGCTATACCTATATGATAATACTAGCGACCCGCCCCGGCGTCACACGGGTATAAAATATATAGCCACTGAAAAAATGATTAAAATCGATAGCCTAGGATCCTTCACGTGGTCTACTTCTTAACTTAGATGCCAAATATAATAAAAATTGCTCCAGTAGTTCGCGAGATAAGCCCTTTCAAATAATTTCCCCCGTTTTTTCCACATTCTCCTATTAGTATTAGCGTGATAAAATATATCCTATAGCCTTCCTCGACAAATGGGCTATCTAACACTGAAAGAATTTTTCAAATCGGACCAGTAGTTCCTGAGATTAGCGCGTTCAAGTTACCCCTTTCAAATAATTTTCCCCGTTTTTTTCCACATTTTCCTCTATTTCTTCGCTCCTATTAGTATTAGCGTGATAAAATATAGCCAATAGCCTTCCTTGATACGAGGGCTGCTATTTATGTATCCGGAATTAAAAAAAGAAACAAACATGTATCATTTAATATGGTTTTATTGCTTTTCAAAATATTCGCCGCGATGATCGACACACTTTTGCATACGCTGGAACCAATTTTCATAGCACTTTTTCCATTCTGATTGAGGTATCTCCAAAACGTGCATTTTGAACGCATCAACAGCCTCTTCGCGGCTCGAAAAACGTTGACCACGTAATTTGTTCTTCGCGTATGGAAATAAAAAGAAATCGTTAGGTGCCAAATCAGGGCTGTACGGCGGATGACCAGTCAATTCGATCTTTTGACCCTCCAAAAACTGAGTTGTTTCAGCTGAGGTGTGACAGCTAGCATTGTCGTGATGTAATATGATTCTGCGTTGTCGGTTGTCCTTTCTTATTTCTTCAAAGACTTCTGGTAAACAAATGGTCGTATACCATTCAGAATTAACCGTTTTACGATTCTCTAATGGCACTGTGGCCACATGTCCATTAATTCCAAAAAAACAGGCGACCATTTGCTTCAAAGGACTTTTTGCACGAGTAACTTTTGTTGGTTTCGGCTCATCTTGGAACACCCACACCGTTGACTGTTGTTTAGTTTCGGGGTCATATGCATAGATCCAAGATTCATCACCTGTGTAGATATTATAAACGGCTTTTGACGTACCACGGTTGTATTTTTTTATCATTTTTTGCACCAATCGACACGAGCCCGTTTTTGATCGATTGTCAAGTTGTGCGGAATCCAACGCGAACATATTTTTTTTACAGCCAAATGTTCGTGTAATATCTTATGTATGCTCGTCATACTTATGCCTAAGGACGCCTCTATCTCGCGATATGTAACATGACGATCACGCATTATTAGTTCCCGCACAGCATCTATATTTTGTGGGACAACAGCTGTTTTTGGGCGACCTTCTTTATTTTCATCCGTGAGCATAGACCGCCCACGATTAAACTCACTGTACCAGTGATAAACAGTGGTTTTTGATGGTGCTTCATCTCCAAAAGTTGCGGTGAGTTGAATAAAGCACTGTTGTTGATTTAGCCCACGCCGAAAATCGTAGTAAATCATTGCACGAAAATGTTCACGCGTTAAATCCATGGCAAATGAAGACACGCAATTTTCAAAATGAGGCCACAATGGAAAAATAATTGACAGTCACATGAAACAAAATGTATTCTTCAACCAAAGAGTTCTATTTTCAAATGTTGTAATTACTTTTTAAATATTGTAATTACGTTTTAAATATTGTAAGCACTGTTGTTGATTTAGCCCACGCCGAAAATCGTAGTAAATCATTGCACGAAAATGTTCACGCGTTAAATCCATGGCAAATGAAGACACGCAATTTTCAAAATGAGGCCACAATGGAAAAATAATTGACAGTCACATGAAACAAAATGTATTCTTCAACCAAAGAGTTCTATTTTCAAATGTTGTAATTACTTTTTAAATATTGTTCTTGTAAGTGGCCAGTTCCGGATACATAAATAGCAGCCTATGTAAATGGGCTATCTAACACTGAAAGAATTATCAAAATCCGTTGCGTAGTTTTAAAGATTAACGGGAACAAAGGGACATGAGGGGAAAAAAGCGACTTGTTACCCGACTACGGCGAAGCAAAAAGGAGGGTTATGATTTTGATTTTATAATATGTATAGATATAGATAATCACTACGTTTCTAAACAGCTTATTTTTGTTCTCATTTCAAAAACATTTCACTTACTATTTTTCCCATCGTTGACTCCTGTCATCAATACATTGTGATACCCATAAAACTTAAGGTGTCCATACTTGATGAACACTCTCTCGAAGTCCTTGATGGCATCACGATCCTTAATATCGATAGGGGACTGCCGCCAGCTCGTCTTTTCACATAAGGTGCTGGGTTGCTCTAGTTCTGAAAAAAGAAAGTATTATAGCGCGAAGCGCTAGACAAGTGACCTCCGCTCCGTCTCGCAACCCCTCACATATACCGATCCGCCGATCGAGCCGGGAGAGGAAGCCGCCGCGGCGTGCTTACGATTGACCAATCCGCGCCGAGTATTATTCTCAGTTGCGCGCGCATGTTAGGCGCCCGCGTCGGGGTATTGCGTCAGCCGACACGAGGCAGTTGCGTCGCGCCATTCTATCTGTAACACGTACTATCCTCTCGCAGCCCGAAGTCGGTCTTATTGTAATAATAATAGGTAGAATAGTTTTCATAAGTGTTGAACTCTTTGTAAATGTTCAATAAAACTATTTCTGCGGCTATAGTATCTAAATATATATAGTACTTACCTTTATCATTGAGATATAAGTAGTAGTACTTAATATGTAGATATTATCTCAATGACCTTTATAGATTTTTCTTCACAAGTTGTTGCTTTAATGATAAAATAAATAATATATAAGTATAATACCCACCTGTTAAGTCCTCCAATTTGATATCTTCGATAGACAAAGAGGTAATTACATCTGGAAATAGCAATAGAAATTGAAAGTTCTTGTGTGTAATTGCCGACAAGTGTACTTGAGCACTCGAGGAGGCGCAACTTGAACCACACTTGAACCATGGTGTTGAGAAGGTTATAATTCTATGGTGTTGAGCGAGTTCGATTTTAAGATTACGGCTGAGTTATTTTACGGCAGGGGTCCCAAAATTATTTTGTCTCCTACCCCCTTTGAGAAAAAAATATGATTCCGCGCCCCCATTGTTTCTATTTAAAATGTATTTAGATGAAATAAATCATCCCCCAAGCCTCTACACAACGCCCCCATTTCTGGTTCCCACCCCTCCCCCCTAAAAAGTCAAGTAAAAGTGGGCGCTGAAGGTCTATACCTTCAGCGCCCACTTTGGGAAAGGCTGCTTTACGGTATTATAATTGTATTAGATAATCCGCAGTCCTTTCTCGGGACTCAAAGTTATTATCTCTATACCAAAGTGCAGCAAAATCGGTTCACCGGTTTGGACGTGAAGAGGTTACAGACAAACATACTTTCACATTTATAACTGTGCAATGTGCTCAAAGACCTATACCTATTTGATATTTCTTATGTCAATGAATGTGCTGTATCTAGCAGACCCTGTTATAGGCACCCATAAAGGGTTTCCGATGCGTATAAAAAAGCCCACTTGCCCATTATGTTTTATTTTTCACTAATGTACCCTACATTAGTGAAAAATAAAACAAGAAAAGGCCAAAGTAAGCAAGTTACAAAATCGGCCAATTGCGAGTTATAAAGAAAAAAAAGCCAAAAAAAATCATGTTTATTGTATGAATGAATGAACTGAAAATGAATGACTCCTTAAATATTGGATTTATTTTGTTTTTAGTATTTGTTGTTCAGCAACAAAAATGCTGCATAATCTGTGAAAATTTCAACGCTCTAGCTATCACCGTTCTTGATATACAGCCTGGAGACAGACAGACGGACGAACAATAATCGAAGTCTTAGTAATAGGGTCCCGTTTTCACCCTTTGAGTACGGAACCCTAAAAAACTAACTATAGTGGTTGGTGCTGAAAACATTATGACAATGACGAAGGCTCACCGTTTAAATCCCGATTTTGCGAAAGATTGGCAGATACGATCAACATAGATGTACTTAATGTTATCGGTTGATCGATTCTTTAATGGTTATCTTAAAGATGGGAGATCATGATTAAAAGCACGACTTCTATGCGTGGCAGGAATTTGGCTGCAGGACTTAATAGATATTTAAGCTGTATCAAATTATTACCGATAATTCCGTATCAGTTTATTGCAATGCAATTGATATAATCCGTTAAGTAGTTGCAATTTATCGATGAAAAATGTTAATAAACAGAATAAACAGGAAACAGATAACTACAAACTAGGAAATGAAAGAGAATGAAAGTGAGAAAAGGCGATCTAGCCGTTCTTGAGATACAGCCTGGAGACAGACAGACGGACAGACAGACATCGAAGTCTTAGTAATAGGGTTCCCCATTTTTACCCTTTGGGTACGGAACCCTGAAAACCACTTCTGAACACCTGAATCTTGTCAGCAATCTGAACAACAACACAAAGCTGTTGTGAAATAACGCTCATGAAGAGGTTTTTAGAGACCAAAAGGGCTATTGAAGTATTGAAGATTAGAAAGCAACCCAAGTGCTCAAGGCCAGGTGCGTTCCCAGCCAGCAAAAAAAAATTTGGGCTCGTTTCCGCGGTGTAAATAATCATCACAATCATCATCAGAGAAGTTGATTCATATAGGGAGATGGCCTATCTCCCTATATGACTCAACCAGGGGGATCTAATTAATTTGGGTGCGTTATGTCGAACCCAGCCAGATCACCACTAACATTGAATTGAAACAACCCGATCAAAATTAAGTAAAGTTCTTCTATTGTACAATATTCTTTTCTAATGAAAATGTACAATGGTATACATTGTAGGAATGGAGGAAATTGATTCCTAGGTAGTTGACAGACCTAGCTACATCGTTTGGTCGGCATATGTCAATTCAATGTTTAGAACATTGAATTGACATATGCCGGCCGTGTTTCCACCTGCAAGCAAACTCGCGGAAGTCTTGCGTGAGTTTCTTACAATATTGTTTACATTTCATACTAATTCCTGCAATTTATTGCTGCAATAAATGTCGTGCGAGAAGCTTGCGTATATAAATGCTATACGAAATTAGACCGTATATCTGCAGTGACCCGCAGCGAGATCTGTCGCGAGACTCGTGAGTCCTCGCAGACATATTGTTTAGACATGCTGTCGCAACTACTCGCAGGAAGTGCTTGACAAATTGTCGCGACAGCACTTGCTACAGGGTTTACACCTGCAAGCTGCTGTCAGACAGATTGTCAGACACTTCTCGCGACAGTTGTCTTGCAGGTGGAAACACGGCCTAAGCTGTTATCTGACGCCTGTCGGATGAGATTACTTAGGTCCGCCATCAGCTTTCCCACCTCTCTGCCGCTCCGCCGGCGTAGGACGGGAGTGCGGAGGCGTCGCTACGCGAACCTCTTAACTCTCGTCTAACGGGGCTCCGGGTCAGGATGGGAACCTGCCCGGCTTTGTTAGTCCCGGCGTCGAGGGGAACGCTTTAGTTTGCCTAAGCGTTCCCTTACTTTGGTGGAAGTCCGGTCCGAGGTATACCGGCCAGTCGTGGAGGGAGTCCTGTGTTTGTTAGATCCGGGATATCCCTCCTCTATACGGCTGAAGGCGAACCGCAGATGGTTTTAGTGAGTAGGAGTCTCACATACCCCCGGGGTGCTTCAGCTAACTGAGGCACATACCCAACCCGGGGCACCCATGATGGGTTTCCCCTGCGTAAAAAAAAAAAAGTGTCTGCTGGATATAACATAATATAGTAAAAAAGGTCCGCCATCAGCCTATTAGGAATCAACTTCTCTGAAAGTACATACCTAAATATGAGAGACCAAGAAGAATAGTTAACACACACATTATCAGAAAGCCTTTTTTGATTTTCGCGCCAATTTTCCTCTGTTATTACACCGTATCGGTACCTACACGATAATTAAAATCGTAAGTTTTACTTCGGTGATAGGTAATTGTTTTGAGATATTGTGTAACGATATAGAATAATTGTTTGAAAATACGATCGTGTTATTTAAACAAGTTTAATGTGGCCATAATAATTCAGTCACAATATGGAAATATTGTTATAATATCAAATGATATCTTTATATAATTTATACCCATATAATGTAGCAGAGGCGTGCAGAGGTTTTTGAGATAGGGTAAGCAGCGGTATCGGTTTAGTAGTTTTGGCGTGAAAGCAAAACAGACAGACAAACGGACAAAAAGAGATATTTTCGCATAAATTGTAATATTAGTGTGGATATAAATTAAAAACTATGTTTTCTAAACTATTATAATATATGAGTACGTTCTGTTATGAAGAAACAAAAAAACGCCATCTGTTGTCACGTGTTGGAACTACAATGAAAGTTCATTTGCGTTCACATGTGTGCTAAGCTAAAATAAATAAAAACGCCATAGATGGCGTATGGCGTATGGCGTAATATAGATTGTTATATATTAGAAATGCAATGTGAATTCATTTTCATCGATATTTCCATGGAAATTAGATACATAGTATATTTTTGTCTTATAAAAATGTAGCCTATGTCCTTTCTCAGGCTCTAGACTAACTGTGTACAAAATTTTATTACAATCGGTTCATTAGTTTTGGCGTGAAAGCGAGACAGACAGACAGAGATAATTTCGCATTTAATATAAAGTATATAATTTTTTTTTTTTTTTTTTTTTTTTTTTTATTCCTTGTCCCCCTAACTGTGTCAGGGCTTGTTGCTATCTTATTTTTTTTTTAATTTTAACATAAAAAATATGTTCTTTTTACCCCATAAAAATCCAATTATTATACACTACATTATTAAAAGTTCTTATACATAAAAATTCTAATTAATTACTAAATACTAAACGGTTCAATAAATATTAAATTTCGTTCGAATTAAAATTTACAATTTACAAAATATGTAAAAATTAAAACAATAAAAATACGGCACAACGTTCGACTACCCTAATATCACAGCTTACAATCACATTAGTTTACTGGAATTTCTCTTGTTCGCAACACTCACTATCCTTTTGCAAAAAGAGAGGAACAAGTCTCTCTTTTTTCCCCCCAGGATGGCAGGCAGATTCTCACCCGTCATCGATGTGCCCAATTTTTGCTCAATATCATATCTATTGCTAGCAAAAATTGGACACTCGAGTAACAGGTGAGGAACCGTCTCCTCAACTCCTGGCTGACACAGGCACGACGGATCCTCCTTCAACTTGAATCTGTGCAAGTAGAAGGCAAATCCGCCGTGTCCAGTCAGTATCTGTGTGGTGTGATGTGTGATGTCTATCTTTTTTACTATTTTGTATGCAGCAGCAGCGCTTGGGAAAAAGAGTTTCGTGACTCCAGCCGTCCTTCCCACTTCGTATCTCCCGTCCCATTCCTCAATCGTATCCTCTCTCAAAATACGCTTGACGAATGAAACAGGACACAGATCGTAGTCAGGTTTCCTTCTCAATCCCAGCGCGGCCTCCTTGGCTAATTCGTCAACCCTCTCATTCCCTCTCAGCCCTGCGTGCGCCTTAATCCAAAACAGGGAGACCTCCCGCCTCTGCAATGCAGCTTTTCGGAGGGCCGCCCTTGTTTGCGCTGCCAGGGGATGAGGGGAACTAAGGGTGATAGCCTGGAGAGCCGATCTGGAATCGCTAAGGATACCGACCTTTGCCATTCCACTCTTGCAGGCTATACTTACTGCTCTTTGGAGCGCTAGAAGTTCGGCCTGGTAGACGGTGCAATACGACGACAAAGCAAGCTTGACGGCCTTCGTCTCGGCCTCACCCTTCCATACAGAGAGAGCGGCTCCGACTCGACCCTCAATCTTGCTGCCGTCCGTATAGATCCTATGGATGTGGCTGTTAACCACGTCAGCATACGAGTCCTCATCTACCATCCCGAACCTCAGCTCTACCTGCTCTGCCGGATGTGGGTCCTCAATCGCGGAAGCCATTCGTTCCACCTCCCTGTCCCTCAATGCCGGGTAGGACACTCCCTTCTTGATCTCATATAGTCTCGATGCTTCAAGTATTCTGAGATCAAGAGGGAGTATCCCAGCCAACAGCAGCGCAGAGTTCAGGGAGACGGTCCGATATGCTTTGCAGATCTTCAGGGCAAAACCCCGTTGAACGGAGTTGAGCCTTTTTTGGACCCCCATCTTTTGGACGGTGGGTGCCCACGCTGCTGATGCATACAAGATAGTTGGTTCTATGACCGCCGTATAAATAGTCTTAACTACTTGGGGGTTAAGCCCCCAACCTACTCTTGCGGCCCTGGCAAGCTGCTTGTAGCGCGTGATTGCCTTTTGACAAACGCTGCTAACGTGGGCGTTAAACGTCAAGCCTTGGTCGATGATAAGGCCCAGAATCTTTAGTTCACTGCAGTATTTAATTTCTACACTCCCCATTCTCAAGCTCGGTATGTCATATTTTAGTCGCCTTGTCGACAGTAATGCGCAGGTTTTGTGCGGCGCAAAATTCAATTTATTGGCTCTGCCCCAATTTTTAATGACGCTTAATACTTCGTTAGCTTTTAACTCCACATCTAAAGCCGAGTCTCCCTCAAAAACAAGCACGATGTCGTCAGCGAAGGCCTGACAAAACACACCCATCTCCTCTAGCATCGTTAGCAGGGGGTCCAAGAAGAGGTTCCACAGGATGGGACCGCCTATGGATCCCTGTACACACCCCTTGTCGGTCTTCCTGTTCACTTCCACTCCGGCATATCTAACATTCACGCACCTTCCACTCAGGTAGCTGCTGATAACCCGCCTCAGGTTCCCCGGACACCCAACTTCAGCCAACCGAACCTTTATGGCCGGCCACCAAGCACTATCGAAGGCCCCCTCTATGTCCAGCGATACCACAACAGAAATTTTCTTCTCCTCCCTCTTTTTTCTGATGTGGTTCACCAACCTATAGAGGGCGTCTTCGGTGCTTCTTTGGGGCATGAAACCATACTGGTTGGGGCTTATTTTGGGCAACAGGTAGAACCTGAGTCGGGCTACCAGCATCTTCTCGAAGATTTTGCCGAGAACAGGTAGAAGGCCGATTGGTCGATAGGCTTTTGGTACCCGGTATGATTCCTTGCCCGGCTTTCTCAGCACCACCACTGTCGCCTGCTTCCACTGTTCGGGGAAGTAAGCGACAGTCAGACACTTTTTCAGCAGAGCAAGGAACCACTCCGGGTTACATTCCACAGCGTGCTGGCAGATATCGGCCGTGAGACCATCCGCTCCGGGGGCCTTCTTGGGGTTGAAGGACCTTACGGCTCTCTTCAACTCCTCCATGATGAAAGGTGGGTCGTCCGGACCCGTCGGCGGTTCGGAGTCCAGGGACTCCGCACGCCGGCGCGTCCGTCGATGCTCCTCACTTTCATCACTTTCCAGGTCCGCGGGGTAGAAGGTCTCCGCCAACAGCTCTGCAGAGCTTCGAGCGTCGAGGGTTTCACCGCCCTTTGTTAAGGGCAGATCTTCCTCCCTCCCTCCGACTCTGTTCAGCACCCTGTAGATGCCCTCCCAGACCCCCTCCCTATCCTGTTTCCGGCAAAACTCCTTCCAACTCTCCACTTGAGCATCTTTCACTGCCTTTTCATACTTCTCTTTCGCTTCCAGGTACAGTCCAACTACGCGGTTTCTGCGATCAGGCGCTGCGTTTCGGATCCTGCGTCTCCTCGTAGCGACTTCTCTCTTCATCTGTGCGAGCTCATCATTCCACCACGACAACGTGAATTTCTGTGCGTGTTTTTTGGTCGGCATAGTGTCTCTGCATGTTTGTGTTATGGCTTGTGTGTATCTGTCTATTTCGTCATCTATCTGTTGTGTGCTGTGTATTGAGTCAATCGCTTGTAGAGTCATTTGTCTGTCCGACATTAGCTGGGTCAGTTTCTCACGAAACTGATTCCAGTTTGCCTTCTGTGTGTTGAAGATGCGTGTGGTACGTATTATGTTTGTGCCTGTGGATTTGTGTTGTCTGATGCCGAATGATATGCCGTTGTGGTCCGAGCTCGTCAGATTCTTCTCCACCCTCCAGTCGCCTACTCGGTTCAGCAGATCATCGGAGCACGCTGTCACATCCACGTAACTGGAGTACCTTTTACCCCCTCTGACAGTGTCGAATGTTGGGGTGTCCCCTGTGTTGAGTATGTGAAGACTCATTTCTTCCAGTACTGCAGACACATCCCTTCCTCGCGGGTCTTCCTTATTGCCACCCCACCACGGGCTTTTTGCGTTAGCATCACCTCCCAAAACCATCTTGTCGGTACCCAGCTCTCTTCCTATCCGTACAAGATGGTCCAGGTAAGGCCCTACAGGCTTATCAGGCTCAAAGTAGAAGGACACAACAATCATCTCCCAGGCTTTGGTTCGGATCGTGGCCACAACGATGTTGTTATTGCTAAGGCGTGTGTGTAGTTCGACATCCAACGTGTCGCCGAATACTGCAACACACGCCTTGACCACACCACCCCCCTCACCATCGCTCTGGAAGACTCTCACTCCTTTGTATGTCCTCATACTCCGCGCCCCACCTATGTAGGGCTCTTGCAGCAACGCTACGCAAGCCTTACGCTTGGTGGCCTCGAGCAATAGCTCCTTTGTGGCGAGTTGGCTCCGCTGGAGGTTCGACTGCAACATTCGGTATTGGAAGGACTCACCTGGGACAACCTCAGCAATACGCCACCGTCGATCTGGCTAGAGCGTCCCACCTCTTCCTTTCCATACACTCCTTATCGAGGGCACTGTGCTCCGCGCTACCTTTCCTGGCCTTTGTGCAGTTTATGCACTGAGGGGCCTCTCTTCGCAGCCACTTGTCGCAAACGGTCCTCAGATGAGGACCGGCGCAGTGACTGCATCGATCCGTCTCCTCCTTACACACCCTCTTCGTGTGCCCGTAACCAAGGCAGCGGAAGCACTGCACCAACGGACTATGGTCCTCAACTCTCACTCTGCCCAATCCTATATGAGCGTATCCTATATTCATACATCTTTTCCACACTTGTGGGCTCGCTCTAACCACTAGGTGGTTCTGTAGGGGGTTTCTTGCTTTCATCCCATATACTACTTCAAACTTTTTCTCTTCCCCCCTCAGGTCCTCAAGGATGGTCGCGTTTTGGTTCTGGAACGCGATATTGAAATCGACGTTGTCGCATTTCATAACATTCCTGAAGACCAGTAGAGGGAGTTTATTATTTACATCTTCTATCACTAATCCTTCATCCTTGCTCAGTCTTTCCTTTACCTTATTTCTCTCTACCTCATTTATACAGCCGACAACTACTCTTCTGTTTTTCACTTTCCTAACCCTTTCTACTTTTACCCATCCGTCCTTTGGGTCCACTGTCTTCCTTATTTTTTCAATTACCTCATCTCCCGTTTCTTGTTCGTCTTTGGAGGACACTACCACTGAATGTAGAGCCCTTGTTTCGGGGAGACGCTCAGCGACTTGTTTCGAGGCCACGCTCGCATAAGTCGGTTTTGCGATAGTTGTACTGCCCTCCAAGAGCGAGTTTAATCTGTCCATACTGTCAATGTTATCTTTCATACATCCTCTCATCTCGTCTATCTTTCTCATCATTTCCTTCATACTAGTGTCAATATTTTCCTGTACTAATTTATTGTTCTTTTTTAGATTTTCCAGTAGTTCCTGTTCCAAGGTGTTACTGGTGACGTCAGAACGCTGGGGGGGATGTATAGGGTCCCTCCCCAGCTCCCTAGGCATCCCTTTTTCCACCCTGGTAAGTTCGTTGTCCATTTCTTTAATTATTTGGTAGGCCCTGTCCAGCATTAAAATAACTTTATCTCTTATCTCTGTTTTCAGGTATCTGGAGCTATTAATGTAGGTTTTCGCATTTGTGAGACAGACCCTACCTTCCTCCGTTCTAGTTTTATATGTTACTGAGGGACACTCGGCTTTTTCTACGACTGTAGCTTTTTTGATAGTTTTTGTTTTAGGTGCACAATGCTCCTGGCTTGTTGCCAGTGTTTTATTGGAAGACAAGGCGCTAATGTTGAGGGTTTCTAGGTTGTCAACATTTTTCCGCACTGCGGAGGCTTTCGCAGGCTGCATTAGGGCTCTGGCCTCGTCTATTTTATTACTATTTGGCGGGGAGATCGTGAATGTATCACTTGGGCGCTTGGGGGTGTGAAACATTTTCTATATTTGTCCGGAGGACACGTCAAATTTAAATAAGAATTATTTAAATTTAGAAAATTTAAATAATATTGTCAAATTGGATAAATAAAAATGAAATCAAATTTTAAATTAAAATAAAATAAATTAATTAAAATTAAAATTGTAATAAAATGTCAAATTATGTAAAAGCCTATCCTAACAGTTTTCCCCAATAGGAGAAGGAACTGTCCTAACCTAGATATAATATAGATAATATACTGTGTGTGTATTGTCCCTAAACGCTTAACAAAATAACTTAATCTAACAACCACCCAAAATGGTGTAGTTAGTCCTTATATTTATTTTATTTCTAGGCAGCAGTTCCAATAGGGGCTGCTGGTCAGCCTTAATTTATTACAATTACAAGCTTGGCGTTCCAGGCGTTGCAGGTGTTCTAACTGGTCCTCCAGGAGTCCCGGTCGAAGCAGTGCGTCCCTCTACTTCATCCGTTGCCGACCCGAAGATTGCTGTTCGCTGGATAGCTCAAATAGCTCTGCCAATCAAAACATTGAAAATCTCGCTGCTCTGCAATATCTGGATGCGGAGGCCCGAGATATCAACGTTCGAACTTTTCCAAAAAAGACGGATTTTACTGATAAAGGCTCAGATGCTAAGATGTTCTTGCAATAATTGTTCACTTTCCTTTGCCTTACTCTGCCAATTTCAGCTCGGAATTTATTACCTTGCAACCCTATGATTATGTCAAATTCAAATTGGACAGCTGTCAGTTAATTTTGACAGTTTTTAAAAAGATTGGGTTGAGGGTAATCCGCGATGCTTCTTGACGTTTGTATGGTTATACATATATTGAAGGTAGATAATAATTAATAATTATCACTTGTTTCTATTTGATTTTGATACTCCGCGTACACAATTACACTTGTAATTAATACCACAGGTCCTGCGTTCAGCGCACTATACTTTGCGAACAGATAACATTCAATATTTTCACTTTTACAATTTTTAAATTAAACTCAATGCGAGATTGTGTGTTCAATGTGCCAGGGTTGCCAGCCCTGAAAAAAAAAAAAAAAAAAGTATATAATATTATAAAATGATAAAATAAATAAGTACATGAATATGAATAACATGAAACTTTCGAGTTACTTACATTTCATTTTTGTTACTGGTTTAATTGTTGTAACTCAGGTACACGTACCTACCTTTCGACACAAATCACAATTAGAATCTTTTCATTGAATGACAATTGTGAAAACTTGTTTTTTTTTAATTTTTAATAAACACACATTTTCAACACAAACCTCACAGTCAAATAACATTTTTAAGAAATCAAAAACGCACTTAATATAGAAATTAGAAACTCAGTAATAACTAATATCTAATAAACTGTTAAGTGTACAAACTTTTAAATGTTAAAATAATAAAAATCTTCTAAGAAAACTATAAATATACTGGCGCAAACAAAAATAATATGTTACAGTGCTCATCACATGAAAAAATGGCCTCCCAAAATACAAAACACTTCTGTAATGTAAACGAATATAAACCGTACTAAGCAAAAATGCATTATGTGCATATGTGATTAATTAGATTTCCGTCTTTTATTTTTACTCGGATTATAGGCAACGAACATATCCGATTACTTCCGAAGCGCTCGGCTAAGCTCGGAAACCATGCGGCAGGACCTGGCCAAGTAAATCGCACACGCACACACGTTTGCGAACAGTGTACGAATACGAAAATCTTAACTCACACATATAGGCGGGGTCTGCGAGACATCGAGTGCCTGTAACCACAGATATGTAGTATAATATTGGTGCGTACCTTCGCGCGGCGCGCCTAGTTACCACTTACCGACTAATGTTTATGTAGTTTTGCAAATCAATTGGTGCTATTTTATAAATGTAGGCGTTAATATGTATTTATATTTTTACTATTAATAATAATTAAAGTCATCCAAAACGTACGAAAGTCAAATTAAAATATGTGTATAGCAAGTATTTATCATTAGGTAAGCAGTGCTTTTATGCCTTTATGGTACGCACGTCCATGTAATGTAGAGCTGACATAGGTCATTTAAACATGTTCTTTAATAGTTCGTTAGAAGGTTAGTAGTTTATTTAGTACCCACTTGACTTTACCTAGTATTGTAGTCAATAACCTTTTTCTTATTAATTTATTAGCTGTATTAGCTAAGTTAGAGTTAAGACCGGGCTGCCAAAAATATCAAAACACGCTAGCCCCGCCTACATAACTCCGCTATCCTCCAATCGTGATATAATGATTCCATGAATCGTGCCCGCATGAATTGTACTTTGAGCCGCAGCTAGTAGTGAACAATATCGCGTAACAATGGGTTCCCGCATTATAGCACGAAAGTAAAGGTCGTAAGTCCCAAAACAGTTTTTTGATGATTACTTAAAAACTAAATACAATACTTATATTTCCTTTAGCTATGATTTTACAAAGTGTATGATTGTAGTAGTGCAAGTTATTTAATGATAGTAACTGAATAAGTGCACCAGATATTTGTTGAAAAGCCCAGAAATATTCATAATTTCGAAAAATAAAACTATCGAGTCAAAATAAGTGAATCGTGTTTTCCGTTAGGCTAGTATCAGATAAATATACAATGATTAAATAGATCTCAATTTCATCTTCCGGGACTGTAATATTTATTAGAAAACACAGCAAAATTTGACAGCTCGCTCTTAAATGACTTTAACGTGCTTTAACTTTATAGTGATAAAGTTAAAGCGCGCTATTAGTCATTTTAATACTTTAAAAAATAACTCTGCCGTCCACTAACTAAAAGGCAGTTAAGCCACAGTTGGCCATTTTTCACTTTTTAATGTGGTCTTGTACAACTTTCGACGCTCTATCTTTTGGTTTAAGAATCATTTTTCTACGATTAATAGTTTTAGAGTTACAGAAGATTGCTGAGCAGTTATAACACATAAATTTCGTTACTTTCTTAATTAAAAAGCAGCTAAGCCACAATACTTCCCTAGAAAGACGTTAAGATACTGTAAGACAAATTGGTATATGAATTTTTCTTAATTTCCTTAATTAAAACTACGTTATCTAGTCAATCTTGGCTAAAAAGCAGCCAAGCGCCTTTAACTACCTTCATGTGCTGTGCCATACAAATAACCATCTGAACATCGTACCTTAGCTATAAAGCAGTCATAAAGAAAAACTACACTAGAAAGCAGTTATATGCCAATAGGCTACTTGACCTACTTTTTTACTTCATGCTAATCGCTTCTTAATCATTCATTTTCACAAAAAAAACTAATATTTTATTATTTTACACAGTATAAACCCATAAAAATGTTTATTGAAAAATATGCCTCATAAATGGCGCCGAAAACGCTGTCCGCCATAGTGTGACGTCATACGCTTTGTATTTTAAACTCTCTTTATTGAACATTTTTTTATGTGCTAAATGTTCGAGTCTAAAAGTATAAAAGAATTAAATAAGAAATTACAAATCATTTGTAATGTTGAAAACTTTTGGAGAAAAGTTTAGGCCATTTCATTTCCCGTCTACAATAAATGGAGATAATATATAAAACTGATATTTTAAGTGAATTATTCAAGAATTCTTATTCTTATTATTTATGTACAAATAAACTTACATATAACGAGCGCGATAAATAAAAGATATTAAATTACTATGAGGATGACGTCACATCCAAATCAGAAGTACCGCAAAAGCGTTTTCGTCAGTACAAATCCTATTTTCATAAAATCATATTTTCAAATCGACTTTATTTATCAATCATAAGCTTTTATTTGATGATAAGGGTGAAATACGGTTTCCTAGGCCAAGTTCTACTAGAAATATGCATTTGTTTTATGAAATTGAATATAGGTCAAGTAGCCTATTACTGCTTTTAAGTTAGGGATTGAAATTAGTACCTATTAGCTAAGTATCAATCACTAGATAGCAGCTAAGCGACATTGCTAGACTAGAAATAGCAGTAAGACGCTTGTGATTTTGGTTCGCGTTTGAATTCAGTTTATACTTCCTTTTCACTTCGGGTGCTTGTGGCGGACGGATAATCCATGGAAATCATACCATAAAAGGGGTGTTCACTTGCATCAGATCGGGTAGTTCTGATTTTTTAACCAACTTCAAAAAAAGGAGGTTATCAATTCGACGCGTATGTATGTAATATTTCCAGAACTGCCCAGTTTTTGTTTATGTTAACCTATAACAGCTTCTGAACAAATGTGCCAAATTTCAAAAGTGTATGTATGTATGTTTTTATGTTTGTGCACGCATATCTCCGGAACTACAAGTTCAATCTGAATGATTCTTTTTTTATTGTACTAGGTATTGTTCAACTTAGGGAATACTGCAAGTTTCATAAAAATCGGTTCAGTAGTTTTTGAGATAGGGAATTTTAATTCTCAATTACGTACAATTTTGAAGTCGGTTTTATCTTTTCAAAATACAGTTATTTATATGTTGTATGTAATGAGGTGGTAATGACAAATGTAATTTTTCGACCTCGAAAGCCCTCCGGAACATTGTAAAATTCATGAGAAACCATTTAATTTTTGATCAGTTTTCAGTTTTTGCCATTTTTTACCACCAAGCACATGTTTAATGGTAGAAGCCACCAGAAATTATTTTAAAGTAGACTAATTTGCAACAAAATGTTATTGTTCTATTTGACGGCATAATTCATATTATACGTTATTAAGGAAGACATTTTTTTCAACAAAACGAGACAATTTGGTCTATTAAAATCTGATAGTTCCCTAGCTACAGCTGTTCAAAGTTGCTGAGGTGAGTAAACAAAATGAAAGACGACTTATGAAATAAGCATTGATCTCATTACTTAATAAGATTTGTAAAAGTTTGTTTTGTTTTTTTTTCTATATAATTATTTATTGTTTTGTTTATTATTATTAACAAAACAATAAATAATTATATATAAAAAAATTATATATATAACAATAAAAAAAAACCACTTTGCTTTCGAACATCTGTTAAAAAGAACATCTGTTAAAATTTATCAAAAAGCTTATTAGCTTTTTGATAAGTTTTAACAGATGTTCTTTTTTAATAAAAAAAGTTCTGATTTTCCTAAGATAGTTTTTAACTTCTCAACTTTTTACCCGGAAGTGCTTACTTAAAAGGCAGTTAATTGCGAGCGAGATGTCTTTAACTGCCTTCTAGTTAAGCACTAGGGGAACCAGTATAAATATATGTTTTACATTACCGAGCTTAAAAGCATTTAAAATCCCGTAACTGCTTTTTTGTAAGCAAAGTCACTCTTCCAAGGCCTAGCTACCTTTTTTTTTTTCACGCAGAGAAATGCATTACGCATTCGACGCAGGGGATGGGGACTCCCGCTGCGGATATGTGGGGCTCATCGCGGCGAAGATGGTATGTGCCGCGATCCTACCCACTAAAACTCTGCGACGCTCCTCTCGCCAACCAAGACGAAGCCACGGGCACGACACACCCACCGCAACTCCGTCAGTGGCCGTCCGACCTTTGTCAGACCACACTCATTTGGGGGCGCTTCTCGCCCCGCAGGCCGACAGAGGCCCCACTTGGGGCTTGCTTGGGCCCGCCTTCTCAGGTGTCAAGATGCACGGAGCGTTTTGTGCATCGTGACTCACTCTGGGACTCGAATTTGATGACGGCGTCCTCACGCCGCCATCACGAGTACCCAAGGCCTAGCTACCTAGGCTAAAAGAATGTTAAAATCCTTTAACTGCTTTATAGTTAATTATATTTTTTCAACTTTAACTATAAGTACAAGACGTGGCAGCTACAAGAAATTGCTTTGCTATAAATAATAATAATAATATTTATGGACGCTTCACACCACGTCAGTCTGGCCCCGTGCTAAGTACCTGAAGGACTTGTGTTACAGGTACCAGACAACGGAAATATATTTAATACTTTTATACTATACATATATTTAAGATTTTTATTATATGATACACATATTTAATACACATCCATGACCCAGGAACTTTGAAAACTTTTTGTTCCGTCGGCGGGATTCGAACCCGCGACCCCCGGCTTGAGCTAACGACAGCCCACCCACTGAGCCACAGAGGTCGTCAAAGGTATGGTTAACGGCCTTATAGTGCAGGATATTATGTAAAAATGAAAAAAATTGCTTAGCTTGCAGTTAGAAAGTTAAATAAAATAAAATTTAATAAATAAATATGAATGAAATATATCACATATTATGCACAAATACTATGCCTACATATATAACTTGCAACCTTGTTCCTAAGTAGCATACTTTTCAAGAGACATTAATTCCCACTTATTTTGGCGTTTTCTCGAAAAATACTTTTTGGGCTTAGCTGCCTTCTAGTTAGTGGCCGGCAGAACTGAGCTACGTATGTATGTTAGTCGCTCTATCATATCCCGTGTTATAATTGTCAGATAAATGATACTTCCCAGAAGATTCTAGATTGAACCAACACAATCTGGACCGGAGCCCGGATGGTAGAAAATAAACGCCAATCTTCTCATGAAGAAACTCGCCCCCATCAGGATGTGGGCGCAGGTGCTAACGAGATAATGCAGCTATCAGAACCCAACGACACTAGACAGTAGGATAACCTGAGTCTAGATCTACATTCTATTTAGGTCCCACTTGTCTGATCCCAAGTCTAGATCAGAGAAGAAATAACAGGAGGGAACACGTCTACAAATTAAAATATCTATACATAATATTATAAAACAAAGTCGCTTTTTTTCCCTCATGTCCCTTTGTTCCCTTTAATCTTTAAAAGTACGCAACGGATTTTGATGATTCTTTCAGTGTTAGATAGCTCATTTATCGAGGAAGGGAAGGTATTTTATCACGTAATAAGACTAATAGTAGCGAAGAAATAGAGGAAAATGTGGAAAAAACGGGGAAAATTATTTGAAAGGGCTAACTTGAACGCGCTAATCTCAGGAACTACTGGTCCGATTTGAAAAATTATTTCAGTGTTAGATAGCCCGTTTATTGAGAAAGGCTATATAGGCTATATTTTATCACGCTAAGACTAATATTATGAGAATGTGGAAAAAACGGGGGAAATTATTTGAAAGGGCTTATTTCGCGTACTACTGGAGCAATTTTTATGTTATTTGGCACAGATAAGAAGTAGACCACGTGAAGGATCATAGGCTATCGATTTTAGTAATTTTTTCAGTGTGGCTATAAGTATATTTTATTCACGTGCGACGCCGGGGCGGGTCGCTAGTATATTATAAAGAAGTTATGATACGACAGATGTTGAGTGACTCGGTATTAGACTTTTATTCATTCGCAATATAGTAAAAAACCACGGGCTAGGCCCTAGGCCTAGAGAATACTTTTAATAAGAATTTATACTATCAAATCATGGAAAAACTCTTAATAAAACTACAACAAAGGTGTGTACACTGTACTATGTACAGTATAATGCAGCTATACTCAATAAACAAAAAAGTAGTTTTTGATTTTGAAATTTGTACGCAAAGAAGAGCCAAGTCGTCGTGAAAGTCGTGAAATTTTTCCACTTCTAAAAAATTTTGGTTGTGGCCCGCGACACGAAGCCAAAACCGTGTTTGTGGCCCGTATAGAAAAAGGTTGAGTACCACTGGCGTACACCAGTGGTACTCAACCGAAAATCTTTGATCATGGAACTTTAAATACCGGCTAATTTTTCAAAAAGTAAATTCATGGTAGGAGTGATAGGACCATACAACTGTACCCTAAATGTACAAGGATAAACTTTAGTTTTTTCCGGCTGATTAATGAAAGCATTTATTTTGTATCGATGGCTTGCTTGATGCGTCATAACTCATAACTCGTAAGACATGATATCAAAATATCACAACTCGTTTAGATTATGGCGTTTTGTGCGATAAAGCTAAAGCTTCTTTAGTACAAACTACAAAGTAGTAATTTATCTGATAGTGATGATTAGATAGTTCAAAAATCTCAGCCTACTGTCTGTAATTGATTAATTTATAATAATAATATTTAACGAAAAATAATAATATGGACATTCGTAGCTTCTTCCTTTACGCTAGTAACAGGGGTTCCCAATCTTTTTCAGCCTACGGCGCACTACACGTATCAAGGTTTTTCACCGCGTCCTACTCTACCTAGCTATTACAAAAAGATACATAATTATACACCTTTTTATGATTATAGTCAGGTTAAACAGGCTAATTATAATAAACAAAATATATTTAATCATCTGTCTGCTTTGTCTAATTCATAATTAGGGCCCGGAAAAATATGTATTAAAAAATCCAAAATATGTACTTAAAATATCCAGGACGAAAAAATCGAAAATATGGAAAAAATATGTAGTATAAAATAAGAATATGGAAAAAATATGTAGTAAGTATAAAATTACAATAATTAAACATTGTCGTGTACAAGCTTTGTACAAGTAAGAAAAGAGTCACTCGTGACAGTTATCAAAGAGATAGAGGCCAGAAATATGCCATGCAAGCTATTCCAAAAAGAATTTTTGGTTTGGGGAAAAAAAAACTTTAATATAGGCATATTATAGGAAATAATTACGGTACCTACATAGTAACGGCTACATTAAAAAAAAAAAAGTAGTAGCGAAATTATTATTTCAAGAAAAAAAAAAACAGTTTTATTCAACTTAAATTGCATCAGCCTTATTAAATTGGTTGCAATACATAATGACGTGCTTCTTCAAATTATCAAAATTAAAACTAACTAATATACTAAAAAAAATGTTCTAAAGTCTTAATCGGACCTACGACGATCATGCGGCATGACATGCATATTTACGTGACAGTATATGGACTTGATAAGGACAGTATTAATTATACTAAGCGGACCCAAGACGATCATGCGGCATGACATGCATATTTACGTGACAGTATATGGACTTGATAGGGACAGTATTAATTATACTAAGCGGACCCAAGACGATCATGCGGCATGACATGCATATTTACGTGACAGTATATGGACTTGATAGGGACAGTATTAATTATACTAAGCGGACCCAAGACGATCATGCGGCATGACATGCATATTTACGTGACAGTATATGGACTTGATAGGGGCAGTATTAATTATACTAAGCGGACCCAAGACGATCATGCGGCATGACATGCATATTTACGTGACAGTATATGGACTTGATAGGGACAGTATTAATTATACTAAGCGGACCCAAGACGATCATGCGGCATGACATGCATATTTACGTGACAGTATATGGACTTGATAGGGACAGTATTAATTATACTAAGCGGACCCAAGACGATCATGCGGCATGACATGCATATTTACGTGACAGTATATGGACTTGATAGGGACAGTATTAATTATACTAAGCGGACCCAAGACGATCATGCGGCATGACATGCATATTTACGTGACAGTATATGGACTTGATAGGGACAGTATTAATTATACTAAGCGGACCCAAGACGATCATGCGGCATGACATGCATATTTACGTGACAGTATATGGACTTGATAGGGACAGTATTAATTATACTAAGCGGACCCAACACGATCATGCGGCATGACATGCATATTTACGTGACAGTATATGGACTTGATAGGGACAGTATTAATTATACTAAGCTGACCCAAGACGATCATGCGGCATGACATGCATATTTACGTGACAGTATATGGACTTGATAGGGACAGTATTAATTATACTAAGCGGACCCAAGACGATCATGCAATAATTATTGCATGACATGCCGATCGCGAAACAATCATGTGTGCATGACAGCACGTAACGCACGTGCTGCATGATCGTCTTGGGTCCGCTTAGTATTGGCTAAATGATCTCTGCAAGTCACAATTCACATGAAGTCATGGGTGCATACTTAAACATGAAAAATCTTTGTGTTTAAGTATGCACCCAATTTTTTTGTGTATTAAGTACATCCTGTATTTTATCCGAAGACCGAAACATACTTTTGTTTTTGTTTAGCCATGTCAGCAGCAGGACCTTCAGCATCTGAAACTTTATTTTCTATTTATTCAATAATATTCTTTGGAAACAAAATACGACGATAAAACGCAAGAGGAACGAAATACGCAGCCGCATGGTGGGGGAAACGTGTTTTTTTTTGTATTTTTGTGAAAATATGGTTGACTAGATGACGCCCGCAACTTCGTTGCGCCAAAGCTCGTTTATCGCGCGGGAACCGTACATTTTTCCGGGATAAAAAGTATCCTATGTCCCTTCCCGGGACTCAAAGTATCTCCATGCCAAATTTCAGCAAAATCGGTTCAGCACTTTGGGCGTGAAGAGGTAACAGACAGACAGACAGACAGACAGACAGACAGACAGACACACTTTCGCATTTAAAATATTAATATTGATTGTGACATTTTCTTGCAAAATATGGACTTATCTTTGTAAAACCCTAAAATATGGAAAAATATGGAAATAAAACTTGGTTTTTCACAGTCTAAACATGATAATTCATGTAAAAAACACATTCCAGGCCGAAAATCGCGTTAAATAAAAATATGTATTTGTGAGTGGTTGACCAAAAAGGGACCTGAAGGTAAATAATTTGATTTTGAGTAAAATGCGTTTGAAGTTTCGTGTTTCGACTCGTGCGCGGTTCACACAAAAATTCATAAAAAAAAAACTACGGCACCTTAAAATATTCTGGTTAGACCAAAAGAAAGCTAAAAGACCACGGATTAAAAAATAAAAAAATAAAAGAAGGTAAGTAAATAATTTGATTTTGAGTAAATCGCGTTTGAAGTTTCGTATAGAAACAAGTTACGACTGGTGCGCGGTTCACAAAAAAAATCATAAAAAAAACTACGGCACCTTAAAATATTCCGGTTAGACCAAAGCAAAGCTAAAAGACCACGCATTAAAAAAATAAAAAAATAAAAATAAACCGTTTCCAATCCTTCAGGTCCCTTTTTGGTCAACCACTCACATTTACATATAAATCCGGGCCCTATTCATAATATTATGATTTTATTTTATAATATTAGTGGTTTCGGTTAATGTTGGAGGATCGACTCATGGCGCCCCTCTTGCCTTTCCGCGGCGCACAGTTTGGAAACCCCTGCGCTAGTATTTACTTACAGTAGAAGTTAGTACGTAGTATTTACAGAGCTACTTGCTACTTACAGTACCTACTACGTAAAGTCATATCAAAGGATAGGTAGGTAGTTGGTTACTGCTGTCGGTTTTGGCTTACAAGAGCTGCAGCCGTGGTGGACTTGCATTAAGTGGGGTAAGAAAAGACACAAAATACTCACGATTATTGTCAGTTTAATAATAAAAGAGAACACATGAACACAACCGCAAATGAAAAAGAATAAAGATACAAAAGTTACCGAGTAATTTAATTATAGGTATACCTACTTAGAATTAATAAAATTTAATTTGTACAACAACATTAATCTTCACAGCCTCTTATCCTAAAATATATTTAGCACACACAATAATTATTAAACAATTTTTGGTATCTAGAATGATCTGAGGAGACAAAATTGTAGCCAATCGTAGTTCCTATAATTAACATTCACGCATTTTTGGTCCATAATCAGGTATGTTAAACACAATTTACATATATATTATACATTTTGCAAATTCCCACATCGTCATTCGATACTTATCATAAAATCAATCAATTTATTTACAAAATATAAATTAATTTTAAAATTAAAACTTAATTTTATATACTATGTTCTCAGCGTAACAATTTCTAATTTTCATAATGGCTTATTAAATTTTCTTTAGTAACATACAATAAACCTTGTGTTTGATAACTAAAATATTCGTTTGAAAATATTGCACTGCTCGGCGTTCGCACATCAGTCATAAGAACCTTGCCTTTTATTTATTGTCTTATATTATGACTTTATTTACATAATATTATTTTGCAATAATTAGTTGAATTTCTTAATTATTCAAATGATAAATCGATTTCGCAAATGCTACGATCGTTATCATACAATGAATAAATCTTAAAAGAATTATTCAAAGTCTGTTGCATTTTGCATTGGCCGAGAGATCTAGATTTTTGAGACCAAAGACAGCAGCAACAGTCATTATGTGGACTATATAATTTAATCTAACCAAAAAGGTAAGTCCGCCATCTGCTCATAAATCAATTTCACTGGGTGTACAACGCACGTATTAGTTTTAGGGTGTGCTCTACAATCATTTATTTTCTTCTAATACTTAATTAAAAAAATTGCGATCCTTACATGCATATTGCAATATTTTTATCCCATTTCATAGCATAATTGCTGATTTTAAATTAATTTCCTTGTTGATATCTGAGATAAAACAATTTATGAGTTTAATCTTATCTATGCGTTAGCTAATTTGAATCAATAAATAATATACTATTCACGAAGCATTTAACAAAAATTACGACCAGTGATTACTAGTTTAGTTTCTTTAACAGTTCATAATCTAATCGATATCAGACGTTGCACTCTAATCTGCTTTTATAATGTGTGAAAGCTGGTAGTTAGAACATCGTGAGAGACAATATTTCGCCTCTCAATTAACTTAAGTGTCTAAACGCACTAGGCCGAAAATACGCGGCCAAGTTCGGCACGATTACGCTTGCAATGCGCTACGCATACAATAGATATAACGCGACGTAATTTCGGTTCGGCATGGTGTGTCATCAGTAATTTAAAATGCCGAACTTCGGCCGAGTATTTTCGGCCTAATATTGTGTTTAGACACTAAGGCTGGCCGTGTATGTGTCCGCGGGAACGCGCGTTCTGGCCGCTACACCGCATATTACATCGAGCCTACTGCCTACTGATCATAAAAGTGTAGAAAATAATATCTATTAATATAGAAACCTAGCACGTACTAATTACTTACCTAATCTAGTTTTGTGGTGATATGTAATTAAACTTACTCTTACGACTAGAAATTACTACCTTTAGGGTCAGGTCACAAGGTAGGTAGCATGTAGGTAACGAGACGCAACGCAAAGATTCATAACATATCGATACAAACATTTAACACTTTTATCCATAGTGCCGTGCCTAGTTTCATTTCGGTGTGACCTGACCCTATTTATTTTCTATTAACAATAATATCATATCCTTAAATATCTAATAGGATGTGAAGGGCTTCATTAAAATTATAATAGAGAGAATAATATGACTATTCCACACTTGTCATATTGTATTGAACACCTAGACTCCATACAGAGCTACTGAGTAGTATCTAGATAGAGCTAGATAGAGACTATCACCAGAATTTTGCTGACAAATTCTAAACGGTGGAGCACCATCTGGTGTACCACCTGATTGTACTCACCAAAATGGCATTGAAACAAGAGCACAAAATTATCTTATAAATAACAATTCTTTGAGCAAATTTTCGTCTGATAAAAAATATCAAAATAATATTATTATCAAGCAAATATTTGTAAAAACAGCTCCAAAATCTCTTTGAGTGGCTCAGAAAGATCTGGAAACAAACCTTCGGTTACCAACTTGCCTATTCACAATATCTCTTCCGTCAGTCCGTGCACTCCTTGATGGCGTTCCCGAATATCTTCCTCTTGATGTTGACGAGGGCGCAGATTCCTCTGCTGAAGGTGGTGGAGAGGGAGGCGGAGAAGTTGATGAGGCTGGCCATGAGGCCGATGGAGGTGGGCGCGGCGACGGCGGCACAGGAGGCGATGCTGCGGTACACCATGCGGTTGGCAGGCTGCAGGCTGCGGTAGTTGTCGATGCCGCCTACTTCGATTTTGCTGAGGAGCTTGTACTGAAAAGTAATGCACAGGTTAAAGACGCCTCCGTGGTCTAGTGGTATAGAGCGCGGCTCTTGACTCGGGGGTCGTGGGTTCGATTCCCGCGTTGGAAACATGTTATTTCTAAGTTTGGTTAGGACAATGCAGGCTGATCACCTGATTGTCTGACAAGTAAGATGATCCATGCGTCGGATGGGCATGTAAAAAGTCGGTCCTGCGCCTGATCTCTCGCCAGTCGTGTCGGTCGTCCGTCCCACTGGGTTATGAGAGTAAAGGAATAGAGAGTGCTCTTGTGTACTGCGCACACACTTGCGGATCTGGCCTGGTTTTCAATGAAACCGGCCACCGTCACCGAAATCGGTGTGGGAGCTATTAGTAAACAGGTTAAAAGACATCGTAATGACCGTACAGCAGCAACAACGATGGTAATTTTAAAGGGTTTTCGTGGTTGGATACTGCTGTCGATCTTAGCGACACAGGAGATGCAGGGAATGTATGGTGGACCCATCTCGGGTTAATAAATACCTTAACCTATATTAGCAAACTTGTCCCAAATAAAACAATCTACAGTCTGTTTTGAGTGGCTATTGGCGAGTAAACGTTTACTAGAAACACAATTCAACAAAAAGAAAAAGTCAATAACAAATGAAATCTCATTCGATACCATACAAATTAGGTAAACTTCTTCACTACGAGATTAATAACTTTACTGTTTTAACTTCTTAGTTCTATAACTTTGTTCAATGTTTTGTTTTCTGTAGTTCAAATTTAGATGTCTTTTGCCCCGTGACGTTGTTCTATCGATTCACACTCAAATATATAATTAACATAAAATATTAATTGATTGCTTTCTAGAAAATCATTCAATTAATTATTTTCACCTATCGTTATTAATCTATTTAAGTTTACCGAAAAGAGGCAATATTCTTTTCTTCAAAACATTATCTTTAATAGTCTTTGATAATGATTATAATATTAATTATTAGGTGTTTATAATTAATAATAATCCTTAGTAAGCAACCGAAAAAATATTACCAGATTTGAAATTTGTAGAAATATAATCACGTGTTCAACGCTTAATACGAGTACTTACATCTTTATTACGCTGTGTTTACACTGTCAAAACTAATTAGAGTAATTATTACAAAATAATACTCAATTGTGTAACTAATTATTTCTTTCGATAGTGCAAATATTACAATAAAGTACGATGTCAGAAATATGCTAGGTACTCGTGTAGAAAAATTAACCTCATAAATTAACCCAAGGTAGGCTCTAACAAGCGACATTTTTCAAGTTCCAAAGTAGATTCTTCACATTTTATAGTAAAAATAGATAGCGTAAGAAGCAATGTTATTAGAAAATACCATTGTTAAAATAACGCATAAATAGTATGCATAATTTGATTGTAATGTTATGGGTACGCGTATGTGGGTCGAGGAAAAGTAACATAGTCTTGATGTAACCAGTAACCAGTAACCACCAAACTCCAAGGTCGTGGGGTGTATTGGTATGAGCTAGTGAATATTAGATGTTGTCCGCAACGTTGGTGCAAAATTTTGAAAAATATGTGTTCTCCGGAAACTTTAATTATAACTTTTACATGCCAAAGTTTGTTAATCAGTTGAATTTGCGTTAGATACTAGACTTTCAATGGTGAAACTACAAATGCATGGAACCTAGTTCTGTTAGAGACCTCTCGCTTAGGAGGGATTTTTTAAATTACCTAACTTTTTTGCAACCTTTTCCCACCTCACCAGTGTTACTCTGCAGAATCAGCATCGATAACGTTAACCAATCATGAATACCCTTTGATATAATTTCAGGCGTGCTCGAGGTACAAGAATAAACTGTCTTTGGACCCGCAACAAAAATTAATAGAATGTAGAACGAGTAGAAAGTTTTTGCAACCTGCTCAGGGCCGGATATATAGACGGCCATTTTAATTTCGCCTCTTTTATGTACAAACTCTGCCGTCGCCATCGCCATCATCCTTGGACGCTGATAGGACGCCATAGGACGCTGCCGCCTATTAAATTGCCATAGCCTATATACTGCCTATACATAAATCCAGGACTGAACCTGCTCCAATTTCATCAATTACCTGTCCGTCTCCGACTGTGATGGGCTTGTCCATGACGATCCACGTGACGACTTCCTGGCACTGCGGAGTGGTCAGCGAGCCGTGGTACGTGTAGTACGACTGCGTTTGCGGACTGAGCAACCTCCTGCGGAAGGAAGATACGTGAAAGTACTTCATCTATCACGGTCGCTGAGACGTCTACGTCTCAGGGACTTAGAGGTTAGACTTAGAGGGTTTACAAACATAGTAGACGGTTATTGTTTTTTAACTCTACAGTTTCTTAGTTGTTTTTGTTGGTAACATGTCGTATATGTATACAATCAATAACATTTTCCAGTCTCCTCGGTTGTTTCCAAATCCGAACGATGTAGGCAGATCATCTGATTTTTTAAAAAGAAGTTCCATGCGCCTGATCCATTGCCATTCGTGTGGGTTTATCCATCCTACTGGTTTACGAGACTACAGACAGGGAACTTGTGTGTTGTTTTACAGTAGCAGTTTTGAAGGCATTATTTTGTAGTACACTTACGTAAGGTCTATGTAGGAGGCCTTAACTTTTCCCTGCGAGCGCGGCACGAGGTCGGGCAGGGCGGGTGCGATCTGCTCGAACGCGTATTCGCTATCTGGTCCGCTGCTCACCTGCGTACAAGTATTATATTTTAAATAACTAATTAAAAGTTAACGGAACTCAATCATTTTGTAAGTACCATCGAGGAAGTTGATTCCTATTTCCTATGCATTTGAGAGACCAACGTCATTTGGTCGATCATGTCAATTCAATGTTAATTGTGATCTCTCGGCTGGGTTTGACGTAATGCGACCAAACTACGTAGGTCCCCAATCTGCATAGGAATCAACTTCTTTGAAAGTACATGAAATTTGTGATTGACAGCATATATTGCACAATTTTTGCCTGTTGCACCGCTGCTGCCTGATAAAAAATTATAAAATGAAAAAGATTTAGGGGCAGTTTCACCACTTACTGATAAGTGCCGGACAAGCGATAGATCTGTCAAAAAAGTTGTGACTCCATCCTTCAGATAAGTTGTGGATAGCCTATCGGCTATCCGGCACTTATTAGTCAGTGGTGAAACCGGCCCCTTTTCTAGTAGGTATTAACTTTAACTTATATATCGAAATTATTTTAAAATCTCGTTTTTGGCATATACAATGGTATATTATAATGTGTGTAATTCGGATAAGCTACAAGTTAAAACTAATTATGGTGTTGTAAAGTGTTAATTAAATTATTCATAAAATTACCGCGAAGGGTGCTCGGGTACGCTTATTATTTATTCAGTTTTATGTAAAGCAGTCCCTGGTGTGAATGAGTAATGTAATGAGACACCAACACTTTTTTTGCTGACTAAGCTCTTATCATTCTATCCCAAATATTTAGATATTTAGCCATAAAAGACTTTATGCCGTCTTGAGATCCAGACGTTTGGTCTGTACTCTGCGCCTGATCTCTTGTCAGTCGTATTGGTTATGCGTCTGGCGCTAAAACTCTACGTCATGCTCTTAGATACTTTAAAAATGATTTCTAGCTGGATTGGTTTCAATGAAATCGACTTCTGCAATTAGTGTGAGGACTGGTGAGTGGTGACGTCGTCCGAAGTAAGTTCATGTGCTATGACACGCCTTTAAAATATAGCAATTTTATTGCTTGCGTATTGCAGGTATTCATTGCAGGTATATTGTGTCATTGCTGTGAATCCACGTGTGTAGCAGGTATTGCCATGCATTGTCAGCGCCGGATTTATATTTTTTATGAGTATAGGCCACTTTAATTTTGCCACGGCTATGTACGAACTCTGCCGCCATCCTAGGATGCTGCCGCCCCTGTAAGACGCCATAGGACGCTGCCGCCTGTAGGCCATGGGCCATGGCCTATACCGCCTATACTGGAGCTGGGTAGTGTTAGGTATTACCTCACCCATGACCGCAAACACCGCGAGGCCGTCGGGCCGCTTGAGCGCCTCCTCCAACGTCAGGCCGGTCTTCATGTGCACAAAGTGGATCTCCACGGGAAATCTAATTGTAAGAAATGTATTTAATAATCAGGACCCTCATTCACAGTTCCCAATTCGACTCTGTTTCGGAAACTCAATAACAGCTGTCCGCTCGCCGCACAAGGCATTGCCTAATTACCGAGCAGTAAAGTTTTCCGTATAATCCGTAAAAAATAATAATCCATACTTCCATACTTAATATTATAAATGCGAAAGTGTGTCTGTCCGTCTGTCTGTCTGTCTGTTACTTCTAACTTCTTCCCACGCCACGCCCAAACCGCTGAGCCCATTTTTCTGAAATTTGGTATGGGGATACTTTGAGTCCCGGGAAGGGACATAGGATACTTCTTATCCCGAAAAAAAGTACGGTCCTCGCGCGATAAACGAATTGTTGCGCAATGGAGTTGCGGGCGTCATATAGTAGTAATTAATTCTGATTTTTTTTACTAAGCGGTGTAGTGAAGGTAGCCACATCGGGTGGCGAGCGAACTACCAACGCTATCATTGCTGCGCTCTCAAGAAATTCGAGGTAAGCCATTAAGCCCAGCTGCCTTATGTAAAAAACTCTTACTTCTTCCCATCGATGGCGTGTTCTGAGAGCCAGTGCAGGTGGAACTGTATGAAGCTGTAGTTGCCCCGCAGCGGGCCGCCCGACAGCAGCGGCGCCGGCGCCTCCGGCTCCACCATCCATTTTACTGAAAACATCTGACTCATGTACACAGTTCTGGTTTTAGTGCTACCAGCACCTTGTGCGAGATTTTTCGGCGCCCAGGGTGCTGGTAGGGCTAAAAAGGGGGCGCCCCTTTTTCTCTTCCTTCGGCGCCCCTTTTTATCCGACGCCATGGGTGGTCGTCTAGCGTCCCCCGCCCCCTAACGCCACTATTACATGTAGCGGTGTGATGGTGGATATTGACTAAAAAATATCGACTAAGGGTTGTTATTGCATTGTGTTTAAAATTTAATATTTTATTTGAACTATTGGACATCAAACTGTCCTGCGTAAACGAGTGTAAATCACTTGTTTTCAACCGACTTCCAAAAAACGAGGAGGTTATATGTTCGGCTGTGGATATTATTTTTTTTTGTATTTTCAACGATTACTCCGCCGTTTGTGAACCGATTTTCGAAATTTTTGTTTTGTTGTATTAGGTTTCACTCCAATTTGGTACCATGTTCACAAAAGTGGTGACTTGATGATGGGATCCATGAGTAATCGAGGGAACTCCTCAAAATTTATATGGAAACATATGGTGATTTTGGTTTAATGAGAAGCATCCTAAGTATATGCTACCAAAACATTTTGCACCAAGGTATACTATGGTTCCGAAGATACTAAGAGAACTCCGGATTCCTTATAGATACAAGTTTGGGGGTTTAGGCGCTGTTTTAACTGAAAGCATATGCTACTATACAAATTACATTCATCATCATCATCATCATTACCACGTCAGGGTCACCAATGTCACCAAAATTGAACATAATAAAATATTCAACCTTATCTCCAGAGCGTAAGGCACACATTTAACATTACTTCTGAGAAGTAAGTTGCTTCGATAATACAAGTAACATGCTAGTGCACTGTCACACTTACCAATCGCGGCCACGGGCGGCCGTAGACTTCTCAAGCGATACTATGTATTACATTAATAAAGATAAAGTTTAAAATCATATGACACTGAAAGCCTCGCCGCTGCTAAAATTCCGGTTTGGCGCGGCCCTAGCACGTGTCCACTTCGATTTTTTTTTAATGTATTGTTTAAAATTATCTGCAGCTGATACTATATTTTGTAAGTGTGACTGTTAACAAATTGTAATAAGATACGTAGAATAATATACAGGTGTAGGGCCGATTCACACCGGAATAGCGGAGGCGAGGCGAGCAGTTTTAGTGTCATATGATTTTAAACTTTATCTACGTTGTTGTAATACATAGTATCGCTTGAGAAATCTACGGCCGCCCGTGGACGCTCGTGGCCTCTTGCGGCCGCCGGCGGCGTCGATTTCTCAAACGATACTATGTATTACAATAATGAAGATAAAATTTAAAATCATATGACACTGAAATTGCTCGCCTCGCCTCTGCCATTTCGGTGTGAATCGGCCCTAATCTACGTATAGTACGCGATAATTTTACTAGGTAACTAAAAAGAGTGAAATTATTATTTTTAACAAAAAACTAAAACCGACTTCCAAGGTAAAAACAATAATAACATCCTTATAATATGAACTAAAAAGTATTAAATAATTTTTCCTATCTCATGGTGCCTTTTTTCGAATTCGGCTAAAACTAATGTTTCAAATATTCTGGCATCTGGATTCAGCTATATCTGGTACCGACTTCAAAATTATGAAGATTGAGTACAGAAATAGTTGAGTTTTAGCCGAATTCGGAAAAAGGCACCATGAGATAGGAAAAATTATTTAATACTTTTCAGTTCATATTATAATATATCATAACATAACATCCTGTTATTATTGTTTTTACCTTGGAAGTCGGTTTTAATTTTTTGTTAAAAATAATAATTGAAACTAGGATTGGAATAGCATGTGGTAATTACGAATCTTATAAAGTAAACTAAGAAATGCACTTAATTATATTAAAAATCAAAAATTACTGATCTAATTAGTAATTACACATCTGGATAACGGCGCAGCGCTAAGTGCCGACGATATTCTATTGGATTCACTCTTGGAATACAGCCAGTGGCGGCTCTATCCATTGCGAGGCCCCGGGCGGCAGGCCTTTTGGCTGTCTGTCCACCGCGGTCGACACCGGGACCACGCCGCTAAAAATTCAAATAAAATGCCACTTTATGACCTTTTGCTTGACGCGAGGCCCGTGCAAGAGGAGGCCTCGGGCGATGGCCCTGTTCGCCACCCCCTCAGGCCGCCACTGAATACAGCTGACAAAAACCTCAACTTACCCGTATGTCCATTATTCTCAGCGGCCATGTTGACATTGGTGTACCCTCTGAACACGAGCGGGCCGCGCAGTACCACCTCGCTCTTGTCCATGATCGCGTCGGCCGTCACCACGTTGATGGGCGACTGCATGTTGCCCGCGTTGCACTGACCCGGCCACTTACTCTCGACTGCCGTAAATGTAGGAAGAACGTTAACTTGATGTAAGGGAAGAATTTAATGGAACAGGATTTGTGAAGCATGTATAAAAAATCATGATGTAGGTACCTTAAGAGGTCAAAAGTGTCAGGTACTGAATGCTGGATAGCATTGAAATAATATGTATTTCATTATTTCATATCCAGCATCTAGATAACTAGCATTCACAAGATCCTGAAAGTTAAGTGTGTTACATCCTGATCTTGATGCGCAGGAATACAGTGACAACTGATACGGTCATCCGCTACTTATATTATTGAAAATCTGCACATAATATTATTATAATAGCCTTTATAATTTTCTATAAATGCGTACCTGGCATGTCATGGAGTCTCCTCTTTGTCTATACTAAAAACTTTTTATTTGCCAGTTCATAATTTTTGACGACCATCAATCATAAGTAGTATTTTAAAATACTCGCAAGTTCTTTGGTTCACTTTTTGTGTCAATTTATTATTGCCTTTGTATTATCATCAAAATACGTATTTACGTTCATAAATCACAGACTCGTTGACATGCTTGTATTAAAATAGTGAGGAAATAATCATTAACACAAAAAATAATATTACAAAATTTTATCTAATGACTATGACGCCCGCAACTCAGTTGCGCCAAAATTAGTTTATCGCGCGAGAACCCTACATTTTTCCAGAACAAAAAGAACCCTATGTTCTTTGCCGGGATATCTATAGTCTATACCAAATTTCAGCAAAATCGTGTCAGCTGTTTGAGCGTAAAGAGGTAACAGACAGACATACAGTTACAGACATACAGACAGGCACGTATGTATGGATGTCACTCACATTCGTAGGTCCAGCCGTGGTCATGTTCGTGTTCCTGCGCGCTGTCGTCGCCGTGACCGTGGTCGTCAGAACACATGTAGCCTGGAGCAAAAAAAATATTAATTCGATTTTTAAATTATTGTTGCATGTTAATTACATACTGCACGCAATACAGTTAACTATGCTTGATACGACGAATAATACATTAGAATAAATAATCGTAACATTGTATCCCAAGAATGTTTAAAAAAATGTATATTGGCTACGCCTCCTTATTCCTTGCTGCGCCGCGCTACGTCGCGCTACGCCGCGTCGTATTCCGCTACGCGCCTCTACAGCCCGCTACGAGTCGTAGCGTAGCGTCAACATTTTTCAATAAGTTTTTTTTATAATTCAGCTCAGCAAATGGTAAAAAAAAACTACATACTGTCATAAATTAAAAGAAAATACTCAAAGGCAACTCCCACAAAATAAAATGTTTCGCACACATTACATAAATAGTTTCCATAATTAAACTATTTATGTGCGTAGTATTATCTGGGATATTTATCCAGATTAAACCTGTCAGCGTTGATGTCGGCGTGCGGAACTATACCGTCTCTGTTTGGACATGTCAGCATGAGAGAGTAAATTATTTGTTAATTAACAGAGAATAATTTTATATTCCGGTTAACTCTAGATTATTAAGAATCTTGAACATAAAATTATTCGTTCCGAGGCATTTTGGTAATTTTATCTAGTGAAATCAAAGATGTTATTTAATTTTGTTTTTTTTTATTATTAGATAACGGGGCAAACGAGCAAACAGGTCACCTGATGGTAAGCAACTACCGTCGGATACTCGCAACATCAGAAGAGCTGCAGGTGCGTTGCCGGCCTTTTAAGAGGGAATACGCTCTTTTCTTGAAGGTTTGCAGGTCGTCCGGAAATACTGCTGGTGACAGTTCGTTCCAGAGTTTTACAGTGCGCGGCAGAAAGTTACGCGAAAAACGCACTGTGGAAGACTGCCACTCATCAAGGTGATGAGGATGGTATGTTTTTCGCGTGGGACGATGGCGAAAAGTTGCAGGTGGTATGATTCCGAACAATTCCTCAGAGCACTCCCCGTGATACAACCGATAGAGGATGCAGAGTGAAGCCACATCTCGGCGTAATTCCAAGGGGTCCAAGCTGTTTGAAACACTATGGCAGTCAACAATTCGAGCGGCCCTTTGTTGGATACGATCCAGAGGGAGCAGTTGGTATTTAGGCGCCCCTGCCCAGAGATGAGAACAATATTCCATATGAGGCCGAACCTGCGCCTTGTAGAGTTGTAGGCGTTGGTCCGGACTGAAGTACTGTCTCGCTCTGTTAAGAACACCAAGCTTCTTCGAGGCTCATTTGGCCTTACCCTCTAGATGATATCGGAACTGGACTTCGCTCGATATGTTGACGCCAAGTATCTCAATGCTAGGGGAGATGGTGAAAGATGTGCCCTCGAAACGAGGATATACGACCATTGGTGACTTTTTAGTGGTGAACGCGCAGACTTGGCGGGGTTGAATTGGACCAAATTACGTCTACCCCATTCAGAGACCTTTTCCAATGAATTCTCCACCTTAGACACAAGTTCGTTTCGACTCTCAGTGACATTTTGCCGAGAAATATTGTGGGAGCCGGTATATACAGCATCACCTGTACTATCACCCGCATAGCAATGAATGCCGTTGGTCTGTAACATGTCATTGATATGCAGTATGAATAGAGTAGGCGATAGCACACAGCCCTGAGGGACACCAGCATCAACAGACTGAGTTTCCGAGCATTCGCCGTCAACTTAATGCTTAACTTAAACCTTAATGCTTCTGTCTGCTAAGAAACTAGTGACCCACTTACATAATTTCTCGGGCAGCCCGTATGATGGAAGCTTTGATAGCAGCGCTTTATGCCAAACCCGATCAAAGGCCTTCGCAATGTCCAAACTAACAGCCAATGCCTCTCCCTTCGACTCAATTGCCTGAGCCCAACGATGAGTCAGGTACGCCAAGAGATTACATCTTTTTAGGGTCAATTAAGACCGCAACGCGACGCGTAGATGCATTTTTTAATTTGTACTGAATTGACAGATTTCGTGAGGGTAAGCGCGAGACGTCTTGCAAATCTGTCAAATTATGGATTAGACAGATTTGCAAGACGTTACAAGACAAATGAGGGTCAATTCAGACCGCAACGCGACGTGTAGATGCTTTTATACATTTGTATGGATTTGACAGACTTCAATTGCGAGAGACTCCTTGCAAATTTGTCAATTCAATACTTTAGAAATGCATCTACGCGTCGCGTTGCGGTCTGAATTGACCTTTACAGGACGTAGTCGTCCTAGTAGACCAAAGATCGATTACAGAAGCCTCGTATTTTTTTTCCCTTTGCATGTAAGGAAATCTCTGCACATCAGCAGACGTCAATCGTCATTTGTATCTGTCACTGCTCAACTGAAGAGCAGCAACTGCGTCCGCCAAGGTACAGCCAAAGCGTGGTTGAATGAACCAGACTTCCATACATTTCACACATATTTTTCACTCTACAGGTGCTCCCAGACAGAAGTTATATAACGTTACAAAACATTGTGTAACACGATAACATTTTATAACATCGTGTATTAAAAAAATTTATACGAATATGTTATCTAACATTATATAACTTCTGTCTGGGAGCACCTTACTATAACTCTAGTCGCGTTCTTTGCATTTGTTTTACCGTTCGTGGACGTTAGCCCACTTTAATTTTTCCTGGGTATTTCAAAATCTAAAAATTATGAAGAATGATAAATGATGTAAGTAACGTTACTTCTTTTTTTTGCAATCGCGCAAACAGAAGCCGTATCGGTCGCGCTCCGCCGAATTCGCGTATGCAAATAACAAAACACAATAAAGATAATTGCTATTTCCAAATTGTTTATATAACTTGTCGCAATTAAATTAAATAGCAACATATTTACACGGACTTGATAAAATGAGATATGTGAAAATAATTTACAACGTATTGCTCTTGGGAAATTTTCAAAACATCCGAATTTGTTTAGGTTGTTTTGTTGAGATTTTACACATTTTTACTATGTAACTTGTAAGCATTGCAAATATTTTAAAATACAAGCATCATTTTAAGACGTAGAGCTTGAAGTCTTTAAAAAAAAGACGGGTTGCACTCCGGGAGTGCCGGCAGAAGTAAAACTTGATTATTAACGTTGTGCATTTTTTGTAACCCATTTTTTATGAAAATCGATTATTAAAAAATCGTTTTTTTAATTAATCGAAACCCTTACTAGCCCATTTTTTATGAAAATCGATTTAAAAAAAAACGATTTTTTTAATTAATCGAAACCCTTACAATCAATTCGAGTTCGAGTTCGACAAAAAACACTACTCTCCAACCGTCTTACGGTTTTTCTAAGGTTTTTCGATCAGCACGAGAATCTGACGCGAGTTTCACAGTTTTTACCCATCCCACAAAAGTGCTCAACGCCGCTAAAGAAGTTTTCACTTCAAAAATCATAAACCTTAAAGTATATATTTTGTAATGTTTTTAAATACAGTTCGAACTTTAGTAAATTATTTTAACCGACTTCCCAAAGAAGGTGGTTATAATACTAAGTAAGTATGTTTGTCTGTCGATTTCTGCACATTTCAAAAATTAATTATTATTTATATTCCACCTTCATCGGTGGACCGAATTTCAAATTCATTCTTGATTGAAAAGGTTTTGTGTTTTTAAAAATAAAGAAAATTGTATACACACAATATTTAAAGATATTAAAAAAATAGAGTAGGGTGGCATCATCGTAACAAAATGTGGCCTGATCAAATCCTATAGGTACCAACTACGAATTATAAGGGTACCAATTACAAATGTTGTCCTTCCAACACGTCATGGTTATTCAAGCCACAAGTTACAACCAATACTACCAATTTGGAAAAGTTTACTTGTATAATACTACCACTTTATCACTGTAGACATTACCTATGCAGACTCTAAATTGAATATCAAGAGTGTCGCATACGGTTAAGGGTCTGTTCACATTGCAACTTAACGAGGTGATATATGGGATTCTCACCCATTTAAAACTGAACTTTACTTCGTACATGAAAAGATACACATTGAATTGACAGACTAACCACTTGCGGTGTCAAGTTGCTTCCAATTTTAAATGGCTCATTTAAAAATGCATCGCATTGCCTCGTTCCTTTGCAATGTGATCCTCAAGTGTCGTTAAGATGTAACTTGAGAACAATAATTTAGTTGGTTACGATAATTTTCACTGGTCAGTGGTCACTAGGATCAGGTCATCCATGTAATGAGGTATAATCCGACAAGATGAATGGAGCTATTTATAACTCATACACTTTACATCGTACAATGGCTAGGTCGTTTGGACGCCCGGTGTACTTATACGGATGACCTAATACGAGTATTATGTTAAAGCTATACACTTAAAACTATTCATGGAATAAAAAAAAATGATTTATTTTATAATTTCATAAGACCCTAACGGATATTTTTTGAAGTGAAAACTTCTTTAGCGGCGTTGAGCACTTTTGTGGGATGGGTAAAAACTGTGAAACTCGCGCCAGATTTTCGTGTTGATCGAAAAACCATAGAAAACGCGTAAGACGGTTGGAGAGTAGTGTTTTGTGTCGAACTCGAACTCGAACGAAATGTACAGTCGGGGAAATGAGTTGTTTAGCAGAAATGTACAGTCGGGGAAAATTGTGCTAAGCAGAAATGTACAGTCGGGGAAATGAGTTGTTTAGCAGAAATGTACAGTCGGGGAAATGAGTTGTTTAGCAGAAATGTACAGTCGGGTAAAATTGTGCTAAGTAGAAATGTACAGTCGGGGAAATGAGTTGTTTAGCAGAAATATACAGTCAGGGAAATGAGTTGTTTAGTAGAAATGTACAGTCGGGGAAATGAGTTGTTTAGCAGAAATGTACAGTCGGGGAAATGAGTTGCTTAGCAGAAATGCACAGTCGGGGAAAATTGTGCTAAGCAGAAATGTACAGTCCGGGAAATGAGTTGCTTAGCAGAAATGTACAGTCGGGGAAAATTGTGCTAAGCAGAAATGCACAGTCGGGGAAATGAGTTGTTTAGCAGAAATGTACAGTCGGGGAAATGAGTTGTTTAGCAGAAATGTACAGTCGGGGAAAATTGTGCTAAGCAGAAATGTACAGTCGGGGAAATGAGCTGTTTTGCAGTCGTGTACTAAGCAGAAATGTACAGTCGGGGAAATGAGTTGTTTAGCAGAAATGTACAGCGGGGAAATGAGTTGTTTAGCAGAAATGTACAGTCGGGGAAATGAGTTGTTTAGCAGAAATGTACAGTCGGGGAAATGAGTTGTTTAGCAGAAATGTACAGTCAGGGAAATGAGTTGTTTAGCAGAAATGTACAGTCGGGGAAAATTGTGCTAAGCAGAAATGTACAGTCGGGGAAATGAGTTGTTTAGCAGAAATGTACAGTCGGGGAAATGAGTTCTTTAGCAGACGCGCTGATTAAGGCCGCGTTTCCACCTGCAAGACAACTGTCGCGAGAAGTGTCTGACAGTCTGTCTGAAAGCAGCTTTTTTTTTCGATTGTCGATGTTTTTTAATCGATTGTAAGGGTTTCGATTAATTAATTGAAACAATCTTTTTTTTTTTTATCGTTTTTCATAAAAAATAGGTTAAAAAAATAATGCACAACGTTAATAATCAAGTTTTCACTTCTGCCGGCACTCCCGGAGTGCAACCCATTTTTTTTTAATAGAGAGGTCGAAGTTTAAATAGAGTAGTCATACAGTAAATAATCCGACCAAAATCTGACATGATGCTAAACACATCATATCAGAATATTGACAGAAGCGTCGTCAAACAAAACTTTTTGTTTACTGTCTGTGCTGGTTCGTTATTTTTATTAAGTGCCGTAAACGAATTAAAATATTCTTATTTTAGTTTTATCGGTATTGACTTATAAAAATATGATGTGTATATAATATATTATCAACTATAGTTTATGCTCGCAATTTTATTTGCGCATAAATCTGATTACTGATTAGTTATGGATTTCGCCGGGACAAAACTATATTATATCCTTTCCCGGGGCTCAAAGAACTTTTCATCTTAATTGGTAAACACATATATAATTATACTCCTAATCTGTGAACAGATAATAATAGACAGACGGCAGACACATCTTCACATTTTAAACAATATGAGTATGGACGTCGCTTTTTTTAAAATTAGGTGCTAAGAAATAAAAAAAATTATTATTACTTTTTGTTCTCGTACTAAGAAAAAAAAATTACTTTAATTGTTTTATGAAAAACAAAATAATATTACTTAGCATTATAATTATATTCGATTGAATTAATTAAATATAGATGTTTGAATTAATAGTTGCTAACCTGAAATACCACTTAGGTATACCAGCTGACATTGTAATATTTTGTAAACACTCAGTTCCGTTTTAACCGTTCATTATGCACACGCGTTTATAACTTTGTATAAAGAGGAAATTGTTTTAAGTAATCTTAAATAAATAACCGATGCATCAAGAATTGGCTAATCTATATACATTTTAAATTTTAGTATACTCGCTAAAACTTTTTAAGACTAATATTAGCCAAAACGGCTGAACCGATTTGGCTAATTTTAGTCTTGAAATATTCGTGAAAGGCTAAGGAAGTTATATTAGGACTAGTATGAGGGAAGTGATACGAAGTTCATTGAGTCATCTAGTATTTTATAATTATAGTTTTGAGGCTAACCATAATAATATTATTTAAAAAGACATTTAAAATCTTTATCTCCGCAGTTTGTCTATACTTTCGCATTTCCACTGTTCGCCGTGCTACGGCTACTAGAGTGGTTAAACGTGGGTTGAACCTTAAAGATCTTAAAGAGTTACAAAGCATAAACGGGTACATTCCTCCAAAAAATCTGTGTCCTTTCCCAGGACATAAAATATACTCATATACCTCACTTCTGATTCGGTTCTGTGGTGAAGAAGTAATAGACCTACATTTTTATTGCATATAATGCAAATATATCTATTTTAATTATTGCACCACGTACTAATACGAGCACTATTATCCTCATATTAGTTTTGCGATCATTCGATTTGTAGACCGGTACATTTTATGAAGAGGTGAGAGATAGTATGTTTGTGTTTACGGATGCACTCAGAGATATATTTTAATGATGATTGTACTTCAATTGAATAAAGAGTTTGACAGATAATGTATGGGGCTTATGTCAAAATCTTCATTTATTACAGTTGAGTAATTAATATTTGCCTCTGAGTGCGGCAGAATGGGTCAGGCCACAACACTGCGCTGCGGCGTCGCATCGCAAAAACAACCTTAGAAAAGCAATGTAGTTTTTTGCGATGCGACGCCGCAACGCAGTGCCCAGACGTGGAAAACAAATAAAGAAATAAATGGAAATAAATTATTGTGTTATGCATTTTATTTGTGTTATAATTTCATAAGAATTTTCGTAACTCTACTGTTATGATATTTTTTCTTTGAAAGTACTGTTACGATAATGTTGAAGATGTAAATATGAAGTTATTTGATTGCCTAGATAGTTATGAAACTAAGATATTATATCATGACCTAGAAATATCAATTGTTATTATTTGGTATTTAAAATATTTTTCGTTTAATATCATATTGTTAAAAATATTGATTCCCTCTACTTATAAACGTAACTTACTTAACTTTATCCCTGCAAAGGAAAACTTTCAGTTGCATCTTCATTTATGAAAAACATCTGAGGGATTCCTGTTTTATTACGATACTAAGTCTTGCCTGCCTTTAATATTTCAGTAAATTATAAAACAAAATAACCGTTAACATTTTAAAAGCCTGAAAGAAAACTCTGGCCAATTGTGGCTTATATAATTTGTAATCCTGGATAATTTGGGTAAGTATATTATTTAACTGGAATCACTAATTTACCTTACATTAAATTAATAAAGAATCTTGGCAAAACTGCCATTCGCGAAATAGCTAGTACATTACGCATCAAGGAAGGAAAGTAGGACATGTCAACCCGCGCGTCATTCAAAGCGTCCGCGTCGGTCGAAATGTCCGGTTAATCCTCCCGTGGCGCGTCTAGAACTTTTCATCATACCAGGGTCCAGGACCGAAAGTTTAACGACATCGAATATAAGAAAAACTAATGTGGTTCACATTAGTTTTTCTGTTTCTGTAACGTCTCAACCCCCCACAACTGGTGTGGTGGGGGGTTGAGACGGCGAAGCCCTCCCAGATGAAAGAACCAAATTAAGCAATGTTTAATTTGTTTAATTTAATTAAACAATATAGGACATAATTTATTGAAAGGCACCAATTACCATGGCAACGTCCATCGCTGTCCCGAGTCCCGAGTCCCGACTCAAAGAAACGAAGTAGAGTTAATTTAATTTAATTAAGTTAATTAAAAATAAAATATCAGCTCTCCTCCGCTATTCCTTACTGCTGGCGATGTAAGGACGTCGTAGTTGGCAGGCGACGTAAAATAGCTAAGTTGGTAGCCGCCTCCTCAACTCAACTCTTAAATCAATATTATTTTTAAATAATATTAATAATGGTTAGGGAGGCGAGGTAGCTAAATGGCGTAATTCAACGGCGCCTTCGAGACCTATCAAAATCGAAAGATAAAATAATTTCGAAAAGAAAAGCTCGTATGGTAAAAACCATTTTAGCGGTGGGTTTGGCGTGTACGGTTTCTCAAAAATGTAAAAAAAAACATTTACTTGGGCATTCTCGAGCGCGTCAGATATTCATACTACGTATGCCCCAAGTGCCTCTGATAACATCGGTATACTAATCTGCCGGTTTGCGTGGTGGGGGTAGGCATATAAAGTAGTCAAAAATGCAAAAAAAAAAAAAAATTTACTCGAGCGCGTCAGATTTTCGGAAGGGGTTGTTAAGTAGGCCCCAAGGAAGCTAGCTCCCTTTAAAAAAACTGACGATTTCGGCGTGACGATAAGTTACGATGAATTTTTGAAAATGCAAAAAAAAGTTTTTTTGAAATACTCGAGCGCGTCAGATTTTCATAGGGGAGGTTTATCTCGGTATCCTGAAAGCATATTTTCTTAATCTGACAAAAATGTTGGTGGGTTCTCTTAATCTGACCGGAAATCAGTCTGTATTACATGTTTATAGCAAATTCCTCTTTTTTGCTTCAATTTTTCACTTCGTTTTGCTTACGGTACATCCAAAAAACAATTTGAGGATCAACAGGCTATTGAATAATATACATACATGAAACTGTACATGTTAATAATACTTTTGTATACAGATACGTGTAACTTTGTCCGAGTCCACGAAAATTGTCGAGAAGCTTTAGAAAAAAAAAATTTTGAGATATAACAAAAGTCACATAATTTAATCATCGTTATTTCATATTAATTTTTTTTAACACCCTCAGTTTTCGAGATATACTTACTCACAAAACCGGGAGTTTGAGTTTTTATGATGCTTCAAGTCAAAAAGTTTTAACTTTGGACAAAAATGTAAAGAGACCTTTTTTGTGTACAATAAAATTACCTTTTTTGTTTATTTAAACTTTTTTTTTGTAAAATGTATCGTTCGCGACTTATATGCCGCAACGCGTTTTTCGGAAGACGAAATGGCTCCTCCACACTTCCGGTCATGAGGAAACCGGCAGATTTTGTATTTTTAGTAAGTTTTAGATTATATTCTTCAAAATAAAAATAAAAAAAATCGCGCTCGAGAATGCCGGATTAACGTTTTTTTTTTACAAGTTTGCGACCCTATAACTCGGCGGCGTCAAGGACTTATCGTCAGATTAGTTAAATTTAGTCTTAAAACACTAAAATCAACCAACTTAATCTGACGCGCTCGAGTATTTCAGACTATCGATTTTTTTTACTAATCTGATCGTCTATCCTGGGCGCGTCACTACATATAGAGCTAAATACTTTACAAGGTTGTTCTATTAGGTCCAAGGTATCTCTCATATCTTAAACTGCCACGCTCGAGTATTACCGAAAATTCCCCTATTCGCCTCCCTAACTATAACGAACTATTGCCCGCGGCTTCGCTCGGGTTACGAAGTTTTATTATATTATACAAACTTTCATCCCCTATTTTAACCCCTTGGGGGTAGAATTGATCAAAATCCTTACTTAGCGGATGCCTACGTCATAACATCTACCTGCATGCCAAATTTCAGCCCAATCCGTCCAGTGGTTTGGGCTGTGCGTTGATAGATCACCATGTCAGTCAGCCTTTGAGTTTTATAATTATATTTAGATATAAGTTTGAAATAACAACTGCACGGTTTATATGGAAATGAGTTATTTCAAATAGGTAACGGGAAGAAAATTTTAAATTGTCAAACAAGAGAAGAAATTTAAACTTTCGGTCTTGGTATGATAAAAAAAAAACTTACCGGCAGCGTTCACTAACAACAGAACTAGTGCCCACATCGTTGCAACACTTTTGGATTATTTCCGAAACTATGTGTGTGCACTGCACAGCATTCCGTAACCGACTGACCCGATATATGACATGTCTTGTTTATATACATATTTCGTAAAATATATTATATTTTTATGTAAAAAGAGCGCGCGACGCGGTGTCTGGCTCGGGACTGTGATTCGCGAGTCGCGAGTTTCTGCGCAGAGGACCTCCACACGCAAGATATTATAATGTTGTAAGCGAAGATTTCAATGTTTTTAGGATTTTTTTTCGAAAATGGCGAATGGTCCCATATTTTTTTGGAAATGGAATAGCTAATTTGGAATATTTACGGATTTTATTTGGAAATGGCAAAGCTAATTTAAAATATTTACGAATAAAAGTTAAACAAATTAATGGCACATTTCAAAATAATGGAGGTCAAATTTGTTCTTTTAGGTACTTTTTTTCTTGACAGTTTGTCTTAAAATACTTAGCGTGTCACTAATAATAACTATAAAGTATAATAAATCAAAATTTAAATATTAATTACTTACTTTACTTCACAATTTAAAATTTTTGAAAGGTTAAAACTTAAATCTGAAATTCTAGATTGACTACCTGTTACATTATGTCAGTCGCGTCGTTTTAGGAACAAGACGAACTAGTGTAAAGTTGTAAACTGAGACGCTCGTGAGATGATGCACTGACCTGACCGACTAAGGTCAAGTCTATTATTTCAACTCCGTCATAATTACGCGAAAATTACACCCTGATCGTCGGTCATTGACTAGATAGCATTAGTAGAGTACAAAACTTCATGTTATAATTATTGTTCCTTCTAATGTGTAAATGCATAAGTAATAACAACTCCCACACCGGTTTCGGTGACGGCATTAGTAATTTTATAGTGCCCAAGTGTGTGCGCAGTACACAAGAGCACTCTCTATTCCTTTTACTCTCATAACCCAGTGGGACGGAAGACCGACACGACTGGCGAGAGATCAGGCGCATCCGACGCATGGATCATCTTACTTGTCAGACAATCAGGTGATCAGCCTGCATTGTCCTAACCAAACTTGGAAATAACATGTTTTCAACGCGGGAATCGAACCCACGACCTCCGAGTCAAGAGCCACGCTCTTAACCACTGGACCACGGAGGCGTTTTTTTTTTTAAATGCATAAGTATAACATTATTATCAATTACGACTTACGATTAAGCGGAATCGATTGTAGCACCTCCATCGTGGGAATCGCAGATACAATAGATTTTCAATCGTTATGCGGTAGCCTGACGCTTGGGGATTGGTGGGTTAATTAAATTTTGCAAAGAATCCAGGGAAAATATTATGTAGTCTCTGTCATGGAAAAATGTATGGCCCTCGCGTTTTAAGAGAATTTCGACTTAACGATGTTAAGGGCGACAAAGTTTTAAATGATTTTGATTCGAGGCTGACAAACATTAAAATTTAGCCTTATATCATATTACTATTGGCAATTTATGGACAATTCTTTTTTCCTGCAAATCAGCGCATGTGATAGGGCTTTAAAAACGTCGTTACCGACGTGCGCAGGCGCAGGTCAGCTAATTTAGTAATAAAGCCCCGCGGGGAAGCGGCAATGTCACTAACAATTCATTTAAATGGTTCCGCTATAATTTATTGCCATAGGTACCCATAGTACTGTCGACGAAGATGACCCTCGACCAGCCGAAACCGCTACACAACGCGGTTAAATTGTGCACACATAAAATATACACATAGCCAATTTCAAAAGTACTTAGTAAATATATCTCACAACCTGAGCACTTTTGTGGTACACTTTACGGAAAACCTATCACGCCTATTGATTTGGTAATTTTTATTTATATGTAGATGTGTTATCGTCGGTTAGTCAAGGTTTGTTATTATTAAAATATAAAAAAAACTGCCTTAAATATTATTACCACGCAGAAAAACGACGTGAGCCCTCACGAAGCTCGGCTTTTAGCTAGTATTATTATTATTATGAGAAAAAAGCTAAGCAACCGGAATCTACACATTTGTATTAATCCTATAGGCTATATTAGATCTTTATTGCAACGCGTTGGTTGAAACTTGCAATGGGTTCTCTACACTTCATCTTTCCATTCTCATTTAAATGAAATCAATAATACAAAATTGAGCTTCTGCTCTTTCCCCATAGAGAAGAACCAGACTTCAAAATAGTCCACCAGTAAAAGAAAAGAGAAAAGAAAAATTATATATGTAAAGCTCGTGCTGAACAGAAGAAAGTGTTTATCATTACAGTTGCCATCCTCAATCGAAGCAGAATAAAATTGTCCCTTGGTAATAATAGAGGGGGCTTGTCACAGTGACCTACAGCATCTAACTGTTAGTAATAGCGTACATGACCTAGACTCGTATTTTGAATATAAGCTATTACACTGCAGCAACAGTGCGCAGATCGCAAAGGCAAGTAGAGAAGCGAGACAAAACCGCTGCATGAATACATTTTGTAAATCTATATTTCTATGTCTATCTATACATATGTCGCAGGGAAAAGATGATATCAGGAATTTCACGATATCCCTAGGGATATCACGAACTCCCGGTAGATGCCGAATATTCTTGTTTGTTACGTCTTCTTACTAAAAATATCTAGTGATATGTCATTTCACTAAACTAAATCTAGTGAAACGTCAGAAAAGCGGACACCGCCGAATAAAAATCAACCCACGCATTTCTCTCGCTTGCTCTAGTATACACATGGGTACTTTGATAGGATCATCTAACATCTGAATCTGACAAGTAAGATGTTAGATGATCCATGCGTCGGATGGGCATGTAAAAAGCCGGCCCTGCGCCTGATCTCTCGCCGGTCGTGTCAGTCTTCCGTCCCACCGGGTTATGCGAGTAAAGCAATATAGAGATTGCTCTTGTGTACTGCGCACACACGTCTTGGGCACTATAAAATTACTCTTGTCCTGGTTTCAATGAAACCGGCCACCGTCACCAAAACCAGAGTGGGAGTTATTATTATTATGTGTAATACACGTGTAATGCAACTATAGCAGATCTGAGGGGGCATCACCATATCTCTGAATCATACAGTTGAAACCAGCTGAGGGTTCTTCATCAGATACTTCAGACCTTTGATTTTTGACGTCAAATGAAGCGGCCGACCAAGTTGAATATTTTTGTAAAGGTGGCATGTCGATCTCTAGTTTGGTTAGGCTCTTGTACAGGCACAGGTACTACAGGTACTCCAGCTCTTCGATTATCCTAGTTTTTACGATTTCGTACCTAAAGGGTTAGTATGTCTGTCTGTCTCCAGGCTAGACGAGCCGCGCCAGCTCGAGCGACGCGTTTGTTTCACTCCCTCTAGTTCCCACCGTGTCACGTGTGGGAACTAGAGCGAGCGAGAGAAATGAGTGGCTCGATTTTTATTCGGCGGTATCCACGTTTCTGACATTTCACTAGATTTAGTTTAGTGAAATGACTTATCACTAGATATTTTTAGTAAGAAGACGTAACAAACAAGAATTTCGGCATCTACCGGGAGTTCGTGATATCCCTAGGGATATCGTGAAATCCCTGATATCCTCTTTTACCTGCGACACATATTATAAAACAAAGTCGCTTTTTTTCCCTCATGTCCCTTTGTTCCCTTTAATCTTTAAAACTACGCAACGGATTTTGATGATTCTTTCAGTGTTAGATAGCCCATTTATCGAGGAAGGCTATAGGCTATATTTTATCACGCTGAGACTAATAGGATCGAAGAAATAGAGGAAAATGTGGAAAAAACGGGGAAAATTATTTGAAAGGGCTAACTTGAACGCGCTAATCTCAGGAACTACTGGTCCGATTTGAAAAATTATTTCAGTGTTAGATAGCCCATTTATTGAGCAAGGCTATAGGCTATATTTTATTACGCTAAGACTAATAGGAGAATGTGGAAAAAACGGGGGAAATTATTTGAAAGGGCTTATCTCGCGAACTACTGGAGCAATTTTTATGTTATTTGGCACAGATAAGAAGTAGACCACGTGAAGGATCATAGGCTATCGATTTTAAACATTTTTTTGAGTGACTATAATATATTATTTTATACCCGTGCGACGCCGGGGCGGGTCGCTAGTAATATATAAAAATGAATCCATATTTCGCGTGGTCACGACATCACGCGTAAACGGCTGGACCGATTTTGCTGAAATTTAGTATAGAGATACTTTGAGTCCCGAAAAAGAACAAAGTATACATTTTGTCCCGGAAAAATGTACAGTTACTGCACAAAATACTTTTATGATTTGTGCGTAAGCTATTCAATCGATTTTGATGAATTTTGGTATGGAGCTACTTTGAGTCTCGGGAAAGGACAAGGGATACTTTTCATCCCGGAAAATGTACGGCCCCCGCACAACAAACTTTTATGATTTTCGCCTAAACTATTCAATCGATTTTGATGGAATTTGGTATGGAAATACTTGACTCTCGGGAAAGAACAAGGGATACTTTTTATCCCGGAAAATGTACGGTTCCCGCACATTAAACTTTTATGATTTTCGCCTAAACTATTTCATCTATTTTGATGAAATTTGGCATGGAGATACTAATTTGAATCTCGGGACAAGGAATGCTTTTTGTCTCGGAAAATGTACGGTTCCCGCACAATAAACTTTTATTATTAACTTTTATCATCGTTAAGACAGGACAATGTCTGTCGGGTCAGCTAGTTTAAAATAAAAGTAATAAATGTCTGACGAACGAAATGTGTTTATAAGCAATGTTTTTTGTATTCAAATAAGAAACTTTTTAAGAAAATTAAAAAAAATCGCAAAGGATAAGGTCCAAATTGGGCTAATTTTAAAAGTGCCGGCCAACGCAAATAAACCCATTATTTGAATAGAACATAATCTAAGGAATAATTTTTATTATAACGCCAAAGTTCTAAGTCAAGTCTCCGAGTTGTTATTCAAGGTCAAACTTTTTTTATAACATATGTAATAAAACTTATTTTATTAATTAAAAGCAATAATTAATCGATCCCAACGTCTCTATCCGAGTCATAGGACAGGTTAGAAGCCAAATACCTACAAATGATTTGGAAAAATTCAAAGGAAGAGGGAACCTCTACGCGCTTGGGGCTTGCAGGGCACAACTCATTGCTTACTTGGAATACTAGGCAGATGCCGTGCGTACCCCAAGCACGTAGAGTATCCCCCTTCCTTTGAATTTTTTGAAATCATTTGTAGGTGTTTTGATGGTGTAATAATAAAAATTATTCCTTAGATTATGTTCTATTTAAATAATGGGTTTATTTGCGTTGGCCGGCACTTTTAAAATTAGCCCAAAATTGTATGGACGTTGGATCTTGTCCTTTTATTGTACCTTCAGAATCCTTATACCTATACTCTTAAGAATAGCAGATATTATATTATCTTGTTACTGCAGGTAGTCATTTTGTTACGTTAAGAAATAGTCTGCACGATTCCTTACCACACTGTTAAAACCTCTGCTCTCCTCTGTCAATAATCGCTTTATGTAGAGAGCTATTATAGTATAGTGTATGCCTTATCAATGGAGGCACTAGGCATTATGTACAGTCGAAGGACGGGATTCCATTTTCGAACCTTATTGCCCAGGGATAAGGACGAAAAGTCATAATAAACTCTGTCTTCAAGGTTCAACAGTAGAGTCAAACCGAAAGTAGATATTATTAAGCTGCCTGAGTTGCACTAATGATGGGTTCCGTACCCAAAGGGTAAACACGGGACCCTATTACTGAGACTTCGATGTCTGTCCGTCTGTCGTCCGTCCGTCCGTCTGTCTGTCTCCAGGCTGTATCCCTAATCTCAAGAACCGCTATAGCTAGACTTCTGGAATTTTCACAGATTGTGTACATTTGATGCAGCTATAACAACAAATACTAAAAACAAAATAAAATTCATATTTAAGGGGGGGTCCCATACAGCAAACGTGATTTTTTGGCCTTTTTTGTTATACCATATATTCTTTGCTTAAAGGGGTGATAGACGTACGAACTTAAAGTACGCGGTTTTTAAGTTCGCGAACTTACTCGGCTCGCGTCGGTGACACATGAGAATCGCTCACACTGGATTACCATGCCCCCAGGCTCGCGACTCGCGGCGCGCGGCTCGCGGCTCGCGGCTCTTTGCTGACACACAGGTGATTAAGATCGTCGAGCCATAAGTCCGCGTACTTACTCGCGTGTCTGTCACCCCCCTTATGAGTCCCGTTATCATTATTATATTATTATTATTTATTTACGATAGTCAATTAACGGGATGTAATTCTTTTGTTTCTCTTTTTAATATTAAAATGTGGTTCAAATTCTGTTTTTATTATTTATTATTTTCCGGTCAGCAATATTTTTTGAAGTGAAAACTTCTTTAGCGGCGTTGAGCACTTTTGTGGCATGGATAAAAACCGTGAAAGTCGCGTCAGATTCTCATGCTGATCGAAAAACCAAGGAAAAAACGTAGGACGGTTGGAGAGTAGTGTTGTTACATAGAAATCGATTAATCGAACAATCGATTGTTCTTTTTCGATTGTCTATATTTTTTTATCGATTGTAAGGGTTTCGATTAATTAAAAAAATCGATTTTTTAAAAATCGATTTTCATAAAAAATGGGTTAAAAATTTAATCGAATGTAAGGGTTTCGATTAATTAATTAAAACGATCGTTTATTTATTATTATTTTTTTTTTTAAATCGATTTTCATAAAAAATGGGTTAAAAAAAATAATGCACAACGTTTATAATCAAGTTTTCACTTCTACCGGCACTCCCGGAGTGCAACCCGTCTTTTTTTTTTGGTTTATTTTTCTTTAATAGGATAGCAAAATTAAAAAGCTTATAATTAACTGATCACCAGAAATAGTAACATTTCACAGACAAAAATTGTAAACGATCACCAAAATATAGACCACCATTTTAATGTAAAATGATAACCAAAGATTTAACATCTTAAAACCAAAAATAGTAAATGATCACCAAAATTTGTAAATGATCACCAAAATTAGTAAATGATCACCAACATTATACTAGCATTTTAATGTAAAATGATCACCAAAGATTAAACATTTCGCTATCCTATTTATGCAAAATGACTCCAAATAAATCATTGTAACTCCAAAAATAGTAAATGATAACCAAAAATAGTAAATGATCACCTAAATTAGTAAATGATCACCAACATGACACTAGCATTTTAATGTGAAATGATAACCAAAGATTTAACATTTCGCTATCCTATTTATGCAAAATGACTCCAAATAAATCATTGTAACACCAAAAATAGAAAATGATCTCCAAAATTAGTAAATGATCACCAACGTGATACTAGCATTATAATGTAAAATGATAACTAGATATTTAAAATCTCGCTATCCTATTTATGCAAAATGAACCAAAAAAAAAAATGTCCACAAATTACGTGAGGTGTAGGTGAGGGGGGGGTAATTTTTTTCTCAACATGATAATACTACATATTTTGGTCTATTTCATAGATTGTACGTATGCTTAAAAAAATTATCGTAAGCGTAATCGACTAATCGTTATACGATTAAGGTTCGACAGAAAATCTACTGACTGTCATACCAAACGTTTACGTGAAACTCGCATTTTAAAAAATCTCACGTTAGATTTGTGGGAGAAGGAGGGGTTCAATAAAATCTAAGTAAAAAATAGTAGACAGCTAGTATTAAATATCTTCTATACTTATTATAAAACAAAGTCGCTTTTTCCCTCATGTCCCTTTGTTCCCTTTAATCTTTAAAACTACGCAACGGATTTTGATTATTCTTTCAGTGTTAGATAGCCCATTAATCGAGGAAGGCTATAGCCTATATTTTGTCATGCTAAGACTAATAGGAGCGAAGAAATAGAGGAAAATGTGGAAAAAACGGGGAAAATTATTTGAAAGGGCTAACTTGAACGCGCTAATCTCAGGAACTACTGAAAAACTCTCTAAAACCAAGAGCGAGTCGGACTCGCGCACGACGGGTTCCGTACCAATATAGAGCAAAAATAGGCTAAAAAATGTGTTTTTTGTATGAGAGCCCCCCTACAAATTTTATTTTATTTTAATATTATTATTAAATATTAAAGTACACATATAACAAAAGAATGTAAGTATGAAAAATTCAAGTGCCTACCTCTTGAAAACCGCGTAGAATTAAATAACTTTTTTTGCTAATGTGCCTATAAATTTTGTCAATCATAGTGATTTATTTGGACAGAAATTACTTTTTTTGCTAATTTGCTTACCTTTTTTATCAATCCTAGTGATTTATTTGGACTGAAATATCGCATTTTTTGCCCGTCAGGATTTGGTGATCATTTACTATATTTGGCGTTCGGATACAATTTGAAGTGTAGTCACGACTAAAATAGGTAGTAGTATTGCAATTTTAGGCTTTATTTTTTTGGTGGTAAGTATCTATTTTTGGCGAAGAAGCTTAGGGTATCGGTGCATTTTTTGGTGGTCATTATAATTGTTCCCAAATGAAAACACTTTGGTTATAATTTTACATTAAAATGCTAGCATGATGTTGGTGATCATTTACTAATCTTGGTGATCGTTTACTATTTTTGGTTTAACAGTGATTTATTTGGAGTCATTTTGCATAAATAGGATAGCGAGATGTTAAATCTTTGGTTATCATTTTACATTAAAATGGTGGTCTGTATTTAGGTGATCGTTTACTATTTTTGTCTGTGAAATATTACTATTTCTGGTGATCAGTTAAATAATAATAACTATTATATATATAATATATATAATATAATTAACTGATCACCAGAAAGATCATTTACTATACTATTTGGTGTTCGATTACAATTTGAAGTGTAGTCGTGACTAAAATAGCTGGTAGTATTGCAATTTTAGACTTTATTTTTTTGGTGTTAAGTAACTATTTTTGGTAAATAAGTTTAGGGTATCAGAGCATTTTTTGGTGGTCAACGTGCTTGGGGTACACACGGCATTTGCCTAGTATTTGCTCATGCTCATGCTTCATGCTCATGCCTCATGCCTCATGCTCATGCCTCATGAACAATAGCCGTAGATGGGTGTTCAATTTCTAAATCTCGATTATAATAAGGGAACAAATATAATGACCACCAAAAAATGCTCTGATACCCTAAACTTGTTTACCAAAAAAAAGTTACTTAACACCAAAAAAATAAAGTCTAAAATTGCAATACTACCAGCTATTTTAGTCACGACTACACTTCAAATTGTAATCGAACACCAAATATTATAGTAAATTATCTTTCTGGTGATCAGTTAATTATATTATATATATGTATAATAGTTATTATTATATAACTGATCACCAGAAATCGTAACATTTCACAGACAAAAATAGTAAACGATCACCAAAATACAGACCACCATTTTAATGTAAAATGATAACCAAAGATTTAACATCTCGCTATCCTATTTATGTAAAATGACTCCAAATAAATCACTGTTAAACCAAAAATAGTAAACGATCACCAAGATTAGTAAATGATCACCAACATCATACTAGCATTTTAATGTAAAATTATAACCAAAGTATTTTCATTTTGCTATCCTATTAAAGAAAAATGAACCAAAAAAAATATTGCTAACCGGAAAATAATAAATAATAATAACCAAATTTGAACCACATTTTAATATTAAAAAGAGAAACAAAAGAATTACATCCCGTTAATTGACTATCGTAAATAAATAATAATAATATAATAATGATAACGGGACTCAGTATAAGGGGGGGTGACAGACACGCGAGTAAGTACGCGGACTTATGGCTCGACGATCTCAATCACCTGTGTGTCAGCAAAGAGCCGCGAGCCGCGCGCCGCGAGTCGCGAGCCTGGGGCATGGTAATCCAGTGTGAGCGATTCTCGTGAGTCACCGATGCGAGCCGAGTAAGTTCGCGAACTTAAAAACCGCGTACTTTAAGTTCGTACGTCTGTCACCCCTTTAAGCAAAGAATATAATATGGTATAAGTAGGTGTCTGCTGGATGACTGCGGCGCTGCGGAGGACACGAGGTGTCGACCCTCGAGGTGTGCGATCTGTTACACCCTTACGTTGTTAGGTGTTTAGCTGACTAGACCTTAAGTCTTGTCAGCACTACTATACTAGTATATCAGGTCCCCAGCGGTTGGACCTCCAGTCTTCAATTCGCCGTCTCACTGGAGGAACCTCTCCTCATTTACTATATCTTTTGTTAAGTGAAGTCTCCTCCTTTAATATTCTAATTTCTAAATCTTTGTGAAGTCAAATAAAAGTGTGTGTTAATAAAACATTTTTTTTAAAACTCGAAATACAAGGTCCCGTGTAACATTGGTGGCAGCGGTGGGATGATTAAGTGCATCCCCGGTACCGTCTCCGAAAATCAGTGAAATACCGTGAAAATCCGCGAAAAATCATTGGAATACACTGCAAAATCAGTGGAATCTGTGGAACTGCAAAATCAATCTGTGTATAAAAGCATATAAGTGATATAAGTGTAGTGAAAAGTGAGGAAAATACTGTGTGAGAAATCACACTACGCCGCTGCAGCTGCGAGCCGTTTCGCTGAGTCTACGCCTGGCCAGTCATGCTTCTTATCGCCGCGTACATAATCGTCAGCTCTATTAGACTGTAAGTCTTTAGTCACTGTTTCCCAATCTGTAATTCTGTTATTTAAATTCTGTTACATTTTATTTTATTTCTAAGGCATATTAGCTAAACTAAACTAGTCTTTCTCGTCTAATGGCACCAGAAACAGGTAAATCGACCGAGCCTGCTAAAGGTCCCAAACTCATAATGCCGGCTGTAGAATTAAATATTTTGATCAAATTCATTGGCAAATTCGACGGGAGTAGAGATAAATTGAACCCATTTTTAAGCAACTGTAACAACGCATTAGGGTTAGCAAATGAAGAACAAAAGAAAATAATATTTAAATATATACTTAGTAGATTAGAAGGTCGCGCCGAATCCGCCGCAAATATTAAAGAATTTAGTGAATGGGCTCAGTTAGAGGAATTTTTGAAAACGCAGTTTGGGGAGAAAAAACATTATACGCACCTCCTCACCGAACTGCAGAATTGCAAGCAAGGTAGTAATGAATCAGTCAACCAGTTTTCACTCAAAGTCGAGAGTTGTCTGAGCAAACTATTAACGGAAATAAATATTTCGATACCAACTAAAAAGAAAGCCGAGCTAGCCGGCCGAGTCGCTGCAATGGAAGACTTAGCTCTACACACTTTTATAACGGGACTAAATCCAAACATATCAACGGTAGTTAGATGCCGCGAGCCAGAGAACCTTAACGAAGCCATAAACGCAGCAATATCCGAGGAAAAAATTTATTATGCCACAAAGAAATCAAATCCGAGTCCAAATTTTAATAGCAACTATCGCAATCATGTCCCTAATAACAATAGAAACTTTCAGCCGAGAAATTCATTTAACTATAATTTTAGAAAAGATCAATATGTGCCGCGTCACGATTCAAATAATTCTCCCAATCTTGTGTGTAGGTATTGCAAACACCCAGGGCACACTATCGAAAATTGTCGCAAACGACAATACAATAATAGCAGGAATAACCACTATAACAATCCTGGGCCTTCCAGACCTAACCCAGTCCACTTCACACAAGACCTTGCCAATTCTCACACGTTTGATAACAATATCACTTATAACAATAACTCTTATGACGAAGTAGATAATGTAAAAAACTAAAGGAAGTCTCATTTAGGTGTCGTATGAGACACAGTAATATTGAAACCGACACCACTACTAAATCCTTAAATGCTAAATCCGCCGTATCATTTACAAAATCTTTAGAGAATAAAAGAAAATTCACTGAATCTCATTCAATTCCTAAGTCCACTGAATCTTTTGACATTACAAAATCCACTGAATCTAATTATACTACATCCACTGAATCTAATACTACTAAATCCTTGAATGAGTCCTCTGTATCGTTAAAAAACACTGAATCCTCTGAGTCTAATACTTCAAAATCCTCTGTGCCTACTAAAATTGCTAATTCTACAAATTCCATGCCTACAAGATCCTTACACACTAAATTGAAAAAAAATCCTCAACCTGAAAGTACTAAGTCCGTAATAAATAATACTGAAAATCCTTTCGAAATTTATGAGATTAATACTAATCACACAAACAAAACACTGCCGCACGTATTACTTTACACTCAAACCTCTGACATTCCTTTAGCCCTGCTTGTTGACTCTGGTTCCGCCATCAGCTTACTAAAGAAAAATTCTATAATGAAACCGCAAAAACTTATATCAGAACAAATAAAAATAAAAGGTATTGATCCAGGAAAAGAAGTCACACATACACTTGGTCATTTTAATCTAAAACTATATGTATCTGATAATTCTAATCAATTTATCTCTAGTAAATTTCATGTTGTAGAAAATATTGACTTACCTTACGATGGCATTATTGGCAGTGATCTCATGAATTTATTCCGCTGTAATATTGATTATAACCGTGATATTCTGAAAATAAAAAATCATGAAATTAAATTAAATTTTTATGAACCAACTTACCTCATCCCAGCTCGCACAGAGACAGTTATTGAATGCTCCGTCGCTAACCCCGAATTAAAAGAGGGTCTTATACTAGATCAAAAAATATCTAAAGATTTATTAATAGCTAATTGTCTAGTCACTGTAAAACCTAACAAAAGGATTAACTTATCCGTCGTGAATACTTCCGAATCTCCAGTACACATTAAATCAAATTTAAACTTAATTCTTTTACCCTACATTTCTGATGACGTAAATAATGCTGACTCTCCTATATCTGTTAATTCCATTCACACTGTATCATATACAAATAGTTTTCAACGCACTCGAGAAGTATTAAAACAATTACGAGTCTCTCATCTCAATAAAGAGGAAAAAAATGCCCTTTACAAACTCTGTTCTGATTATTCTGACATCTTTCATCTTCCTGGGGAACAACTTACATTTACAAACGCAGTTCGACATGAAATTAAAACCGTCTCCGACGCTCCAATTCACACCAAAACTTATCGTTTTCCAGAAATCCATAAAGAAGAAGTAAATAGACAGATAAATGAAATGTTGCAACAAGGAATTATAGAACCTTCATCATCTCCATGGTCGGCACCCATTTGGGTTGTCCCGAAAAAGTTAGATGCATCCGGTAATCGTAAATGGCGAGTTGTCATCGACTATAGGAAGTTGAATGACGTCACAATTGGTGACTCTTACCCCATACCAAATATAACAGAAATACTAGATCAATTAGGCAAAAGCCAGTATTTCACCACTCTAGATCTTGCTTCCGGGTTCCACCAAATTGAAGTTTCCCCTGAAGATTCACCTAAAACCGCGTTCTCCGTTCCTCAGGGACATTACCAATTTAAACGCATGCCATTTGGGCTTAAAAATGCACCCGCAACATTTCAACGTCTCATGAATACCACACTCTCAGGACTCCAAGGCCTACGCTGTTTCGTACATTTAGACGATATTGTCACATATTCATTTGATCTTATTTCGCAAATTCAAAATCTAACCGCAATATTTGATAGACTTCGAAAATATAACCCAAAATTGCAACCGGACAAGTGCGAGTTTCTGAGACGAGAGGTCGCATATCTCGGACACGTCATTACTGAAAACGGCGTCAAACCTAACCCAGACAAAATCGAAGCAGTGACACAATTTCCAGCACCTAAAACTCCTAAAGATATAAAATCCTTTCTTGGCCTCGTCTCCTACTACCGCAGATTTATACCCGACTTTTCTATGACAGCAAAACCACTGACTTCTTTACTAAAAAAGGATGCAATGTTCAAATGGGAAAATCAACAACAAGTTGCATTTGATACTCTAAAACATAAGCTTACCTCTGCACCTGTTCTCTCCTATCCCGACTATAATCTTCCTTTTATCCTCACCTGTGATGCCTCTGAACACGCCATCGGTGCCGTATTATCTCAGGGTCAAATAGGTAAAGACCGTCCTATCGCATTTGCCTCACGCACATTAAATAAATGCGAAAGCCATTACACTGTAACTGAAAAAGAATTACTAGCAATAATATTTGGTTGTAAAACATTCCGCCCATACATCTATGGCCGAAAATTCACCATAGTCACGGATCACCAACCCCTAAAATGGCTCTTCAATCATTCAAATCATAACAGTAAACTTCAAAGGTGGCGCCTACAACTCGAGGAATACGAATATGAAATAGTTTATCGTAAAGGCAGACTAAATTCAGTAGCTGATGCTTTATCGCGCTATCCTGTCAACCCTATTTTCCCAGATGATGATGATGCACAACTATTTCCCGAATTAATACCTCTGAATCCCGTTCAAGATCCTCTAGACTCTGTCCCATCTCCAAATAACGTATTAGAAGAAATAGGCGCTCCACTAAATTCTGAACAAATAAGTAATGAAATTTCTGAACATGACAGTAATGAAAACAATAAAGTACCTGAAAATTCTAATACATTACCTGAAAACGAAACATCACTAATACCTAATCCATCATTTGACGACATCCTATCACCTTACCTTCCGTTTGGCGGCGTCGATCCTGAAAATAATATTCCATTACCTAACGATAACCTTTCAGACGTTGGTTCCTGTGGTTCTAATCAACAAGCCCCTGACTTAGCATCTGAATTAGACATAGATGAATTATTACGTCCACCTAACAGAAATCCCTCACCTATAGTTCCAGAAGAGCAACAGTCTCCATCTACCAATATAAATACAAACGAAAAATATTCACAGTTTCTTAAAACAATTGCAGATAAAAATAAATCTTTTAATACTAATATTATTGAACATAATGAGTCTCTACTAAAAACTTCCTGTTCACACATTATTGTACCAACTTCTATTGATCTAGACGAATCTAATCCCTACGTAAATGACATCCTATCATATTCTACAAATAAAGAAGAAATATTACAAAGCGAAAAAGAACTATACTCATTTAAAAATTTAGAAATTAATAAAATTTACTACTTACTATTTACCAAAGTACACCACTTCGAAGAAAGCTCCTACCGCGACATTTTTCAATCCCTGGAAAAAATAAAAAATATATTAGTAAATTCATCTATTATTACAGAAATTGCCATATCAGATTTCAAAAATCCCTTTGATAGACATACGTTTAGCAAAATATATAATATGATCACATACCTGTTTCACGATTCCAGTATAGCCGTCCATATTTATCACAATAACATAATGTATCCATCACTTAGCGAAATTAAAACTATTTTACGAGAAAATCACGACTTACCTGTCGCTGGACACCTTGGCTCCGTCAGGATGCTGAGTAGAATCAAAGAAAAATATTATTGGAAGGGTATGCGCTCGGACATCGAAACATATGTTAAAAATTGCAAACAATGCCAAGAAAATAAAGCATTAAGACAGGTTAATCGAGCTCCTATGCAAATCACTACTACATCCACTGCTCCATTTCAGCGTATAGCTATTGACATCGTAGGACCCCTGCCAGAAGCAGGCACAGCCAAACTTAAGTACATCATGACCTTCCAAGACGACCTAACGAAGTTCTCAACAGCTTACCCTATTAGATCAATTACTGCAGAAGAAACAAGTGATTGCTTAGTCCATTTCATTTCCTTGTTTGGCATCCCCAAAACCATTCTTTCCGATCAGGGTACCAACTTTACTGCGGAGCTGTTTAAGAAGACCTGTAATTTCCTAAAAATCAAACAAATTTGGTCAACCCCATATCATCCTCAGACTCAGGGCGCGCTAGAGCGCAGCCATTCTACATTAAAAGAGTATTTAAAATCGTTTACAAATGTAAACCAGGATAACTGGCCTCGCTATGTTTACACAGCCATGCTCACTTACAATACCAATATACATTGCACTACTAAATTCTCACCCTACGAACTCCTATTTGGACATAAACCTTACCTTCCTGATTTCATTTATAATACTCCACAGGACGTCACCTATCCCGAATACCTGAAAATGCTCCAGCATAGATTCAAACTCTCCCGCGATAAAGCGATTCAAAATATAGTCGCATCTAAACAAACTTCCAAAACTTACTATGATAATCGCACTCGACCGATTCAATACAAAGTAGGCGACTATGTTTATTTAAAAAATCATCTCCGACTCAGAAAAGCCTTGTCACCCCAGTGGAAGGGCCCATATAAAGTTGTTAAAATACATGGATATAATACATTATCTCTACTAATAAATCGTAGACACGTGAAACATCATTTCGACGAAGTTAAACCCGCAACTGTTCCTGCAACATAATAAATAACTATTAATAAAATATAATACATAATTTGACTAGAGTAAATAATCTTAAAATAAATTAAATTCTAGATTAAATAATTATTTCTATACTAAGTTATAATATATACATAAAATTAAGTAAATAAACATATTTTATTTTCCAGCGTTACCGCAATAGCGCAACAAGACTATGTCCAAGCTATTACGTCGAGTCCTGGAATTTATTTCGATTATTTAGGACAACTCAAAATGAGAAGAACTTACCTCGATACCATGATACCAGTCGATACATCCTATATCGGGCCGCACATCGAAAATATAAATTCCGTTTTAGGAACTGCTAGATACCTATGCAAACAATCAGAAGCACTAAATAATATCGAATGTCATAGCATGCTAGAACCCATAACTGCACGGTATTACGATGTAGTCAAAGAATTTGATTCAATATCACATCTTATGTCAAAGACCAGCAAACGGTCGGCTTGGTTTGGCGGCATTGGTACCGCCTTCAAACATATTTTCGGATCCTTAGACGAGGACGACGGAGTTAGATACGATCAGGCGATTGAAATTGTAAAAGACAATCAAGGTAAACTAGCTTCATTAATAAAACAAAACCTTTTAGTAACTAAATTTACATTAAATTCATATAACAAAACCTTTCATGAAATGAAAATAAATGAAGCTCGTTTAAGTGATGCAGTCGACAATCTCTCGGTAAATATTCATAATTTAAGTAGTGTTTCGAATAATTTAGTTTTCATGACAAATATTAATTCTATTCTCAACAGTTTGGAAGCCACTCTCTTAACATTGTCGTTTCGTTTAGAAGACTTATCTAATGCTATTACATTCAGTAGTCAAAACATCTTGCATCCGTCAGTCATAACACCGAGTCAGCTATACCGAGAGCTCGCCGAGAGTCATATTCACTTGAACAATGATGTCGAATTCCCTGTCAATTTAGAGTTAGATTCTATGTATCGCCTTATAAAAATTTCGAAAGTATCTTGTTATTATATAAATAGGAAAATTATATTTGTGTTAAGAATTCCTTTAGTCGCTCCCAGCGAATTTAACCTGTATCATAGCATAGCTTTTCCGATACCCTATGACCCGGAAAATCCGGACACTTATATCGCCATTATACCTAGCACTAAGTATATCGCAGTGACTAAAGACAAACAAAAATTTTGTAACTTAAATAATTTAGGCGAATGTACCACCGTCGACTCTCGGACTATTATATGTGACGCAACGAACTTATATACCGTCAACGAGTTCCCGACCTGCGAGAGTGAACTATTATTGAAAGTTACGAGAAAACCTCCCGCTCAATGCGAAACTAAATTTATATATGGACATTTACAAATATGGAAAACATTAAGTAACAATCAATGGATTTTTATTCATTCTGTTCCGACACAATTATCAATAGACTGTCTGAACCAACCCGAAAGTGTCGTCACCCTATTGGGAACTGGACTTATATCGCTTCCTGGCAACTGTGTTGCATTTAGTTCTAGTACTAGGTTAACACCTAATAAAAATAATTTTATTAATATTACTGTAAATCCGATGTCATCTGATTTTAATTTAATCAACGACTCTTGCTGTAACTTAAACAAAGTTACGCAATTACTATCGTCGAGTAATGTGCCCCCTATATCTTTAATTAATACCGACTTGGATAATTTAAATTTAAATGAACAAATTTCAAATTCTATACTTAATCAGGCCGATAAATTAATAGAACAACCGCATATCATAAAATATGGGACACATTATTCTGGCACAACCTTATTATTGTGTATTTTAGTTTGTAGTTTTGTATTTTATAAGATCTTTACCTATTTTAATTTTTACAAATTCTTTAAGTGTAACAAAAAGACTGAAGGTCAGGAACAACCCGTTGCGTTGGAGTTAGATGAGGGTTTGACGACATCCCCGCCTAGGTTAAGAATTAATTAGTAAAGTTGTTTGTATCCCCAACTTTACACTCAACCGGGGGGTTGTTACACCCTTACGTTGTTAGGTGTTTAGCTGACTAGACCTTAAGTCTTGTCAGCACTACTATACTAGTATATCAGGTCCCCAGCGGTTGGACCTCCAGTCTTCAATTCGCCGTCTCACTGGAGGAACCTCTCCTCATTTACTATATCTTTTGTTAAGTGAAGTCTCCTCCTTTAATATTCTAATTTCTAAATCTTTGTGAAGTCAAATAAAAGTGTGTGTTAATAAAACATTTTTTTTAAAACTCGAAATACAAGGTCCCGTGTAACAGATCGCTGGGCCGTACAGCGCCACGATCTTGTGGCAATGCTAGGCGGGGACCTCTCACTCCTGAGCATGGTGCGCTGCATGCTCGAGAACGATGAGGCCTGGCAGGCGGCGGTCTCTTTCTGTGAAATTGTTATGTCGCAGAAAGAGGCCGCGGAGCGGGACAGAGAGGACGATCCCACCTCTCTGCCGCTCCGCCGGCGTAGGACGGGAGTGCGGAGGCGACGCTATGCGAACCTTTTAACTCTCGTCTAATGGGGCTCCGGGAGAGGATGGGAACCTCCCCGGCTTAGCCAGTCCCGGCGCCGAGGGGAACGCTTTAGTTTGCCTAAGCATTCCCTTACTTTTGGTGGAAGTCCGGTCTCAGGTAGACCGGCCGGTCGTGGAGGGAGTCCCGTGTTTGTTAGATCCGGGATATCCCTCCTTATACGGCTGAAGACGAACCGCAGGTGGTTTTAGTGAGTAGGAGTCTCACATACCCCCGGGGTGCTTCAGCTTACTGAGGCACATCCCCAACCCGGGGGACCCATGATGGGTTTCCCCTGCGCAAAAAAAAGGTGTCTGCTGGATATAACATAATATCGAATTATTATACTTTTTTTATTAATATGCTTACATTTTTTGTCAATCGTAGTAATTTATTTGGACAGAAATATCGCATTGATTTGCTCGCTTTGGTGATCATTTACTATATTTGGTGATCATTTACTATATTTTGTGATCATATATTATATTTGGTGATCATATACTATATTTGATGATCATTTTCTATATTTGGTGATCATTTACTATATTTGGTGATCATTTACTATATTTTGTGATCATTTACTATATTTGGTGATCAATTACTATATTTGGTGATCATATACTATACTTGGTGATCATTTACTATATTTTGTGATCATATACTATATTTGATGATCATTTACTATATTTGGTGATCATATACTATATTTGGCGTTCGATTACAATTTGAAGTGTAGCCGTGACTAAAATAGCTGATAGTATTGCAATTTTAGACTTTCTTTTTTTGGTGGTAAGTATCTTTTTTTGGTAAACAAGTTTAGGGTATCAGTGCATTTTTTGGTGGTCATTATATTTGTTCCCATTAGAAAAGCTATCTTTCTTGCACTATACGCGAAATCGTATCGTGTAATATGAAAAGGGCTTGGCAATTTCCTGTTAAAAAGTTTTAAGATCACTTATTCATCGGCTGACTGATTAAGTTATCACAATATTATGCATCAGCATTTAAAGTTATCGTTGATATTTATCTATTTTTTGATAGTAGAATAGGATGTTGATACTAATTTTCATTTCATTCTGAGAGATTATGGTAAAGGCAATAAAATTAAACATTTTATGCTCAAAAAGTTTTTTAAATTCTACCAGACGCCGTATTATTTTGTTGCCTTTTCAAGGATACCGTAAAAGATTGCTTTCGAAAATGTATTATGATATAAACTTCATGTAATCAGTCCAGAATACAACAGTTTTATGGGCAGGAATCGAAAGTGTAACCTTCATATTTAGAGATGTTGCCATACTATATTTAACTTACGAGTACATCGTGAATGGCTTGTTTCTCTTTGTACTATTTTCTGTAGTAGACTTAATTGCTATGCAGTATCTATACTAATATTATAAATGCGAAAGTATCTCTGTATGTCTGTCTGTCTGTCTGTCTCGATTTCACGCCAAAGCTACTGAATCGATTGTAATGAAATTTTGTACACAGATAGTCTTTAGCCTGAGAAAGGACATAGGCTACTTTTTAACTGGACAAAGGGGTTGTAAGGGGGTGAAAATGCGTAAATTTGTTCAAATTAAGTTAGTTCCAAAAATTCATAATAGATGGCGCCGTGCGTCCCCTACATCGCGCTGACGCTTACTCAAACGTCTTTCTATAAGAGGTGGTATCATCTTACATGGGATTTTCGATTTTTCGATTGTTATTTCTTTAATACGTTATTAATTAAGTCAGTACTTTATTAATTATGCAGTGACGTAACCTTAAACCTATCAATGATAAATATTTTATGGGTAAAGTTGTGTAATTGGGGGGCTAAATAGTAAATATACTTTAAAATTTGGCATAAATAAAGTTTAATTAAAAAAAATGAAATAAGTTATGTGCACTGCACAGCTGTTTTGATTTAAGGGGTACCAGGGTTTTTTTATAAAAGCTTTTGACACCAATATTGTTGACATCGCGCGCTATAAACTGAAGTCCACGCGGACGAAGTCGCGGGCAACAGCTAGTACAATATTATATGGTATTTCACCAATATATACCTAGTATAATATTGGTGAAATTTAAGATCTTTAAATATCTAAGGTATTAAATCGAAATAGTTCTGTTTATGAAAAAAATTTAATCACTCCGTGTTAGCCGCAACTTCTTGAGTAGCAATGTTTTGAATGAGAATTATTGTATACAGGGTGCAATTAAACCTTCCTGCTAAATTTTGATATATTGGTCCTTGTTAAAAATTAAAATACACGTATTTTTTCTTTTATAATCACTCAGTACTAAAATGTTGAGAAAAGCTTCCGAAAGTTATCCTAAAAAACACTACAATAGGGATGATGACAAGGTCAAAGATTAGCGAATTTTGTTAATAAAATAAAGAAAACACGGTAAAAAATAAGCGTTACCAAAATTTCAGCTCGATAGCATTTGTATTTTTTTTTGCTAGGTGCCTTCAAAGTTGGATAATCAAGTCGAATTTTTTTTCAATTAAATTTCTTAATATTTGTACACCATTCGATAACTTATGCAATTAAAAGCAACTTTTGGTATGAAACCACTTTCATAAACGCAATATTTAATATACCTATCGAACAAAGTTCTCTCCCGATCCGTATAAAATACGAAAGACTGACGTCAGTCTTTCGTAGCACTTTGTATGGAGCGTTTCGGGCAGGTCTATTTTATGAGATGTTTGAATTGTTCATATCTTGGTGAATTTTTAAGCTATGAGAGTCACTCATAGCTTAAAAATTCACCGATGTTTCTATTTTTTAAGGGTCTTTCAATTACCAATAAGAAAAAAAAAATAGTCATCAAGCCTATTAATGGACACGGCGCCGCGACGCGTCGCCCGAACACTGACGTGCCCCCGTGCGCGCGCCTCCCCCCGCGTTACCCCCGCTCATTCCCCCGCGCCGCTAGTGACCGTTCTGCAACGATTTTAAATGGGATAAAATATTATGACATAAAAAAATAACACCCAATTTTTGTTAGTTAAATGGACTCTCCTAATGATACCTAAGCCCTGGAAAAAATTTGGCAGGAAGGTTTAATTGCACCCTGTATATTAAAAAAAAGTAAACAGTACACATTAAGCAAAAAAAAAAAACCCATACAGTCCTTTCCCTGAGATCCATAGACCAAAGAGTATATAAAATTTTTAGCGGTTTGACCGTGCAGAGGTAGCAGACAGATTGTCCCTACTATAGTGTTAGTATGGACGTGTTTTAGTTAAATTATTTTAGCATGCGAAATATTATGTTATAATTAACAATTACATCATATTACGTAACTTTCTACTATTGCTAGTAGAATAGGTGCCTGGTAAAACTTCCTCTAGGAAATCTGTAATCGGATATTGATTATGGATATAGAGAATACGATACAAAGATTATTACGTAGACAGAAAGTGGCTGAAGAACTTGATATTGTTACCCACAATGTGCAGTCGAACCGGTGAACTTCTTCCCATGGTTTGGCTTTGAGTTTTCATTACAATACCAGATGACGCCCGCAACTCCGTTGCGCCAAAATTCGTTTATCGCGTGTTAACCGTTTTTTCGGGATAAAAAGTATCCTATATGTCCTTTCCGGGACTCAAAGTATCCCCAAATCAAATTTTATCAAAATCGGTACAACGGTTTGGATGTGAAGAGGTAGCGGACAGACAGACAGACACACTTTCGCATTTATAATATTAGTAAGTATGGATCACACAGAAACACGAAAATAAGCCGCATTAAAATTGAATAAAATATAATTAACATGATTAATATAATCGGGGTACCTACTAGGGTTGCCAACATTTCTCCGGCGAAATATAGTATTTTTCAAAATTAACTATACAAAATATAGTACATTTCTAAAAAATATAGTATTTTATGTAAAAAATAAAAAATGTTCAATGAAATATGTATTTAAGTAAGTATTATTTATTTTTATAAAAACTATATTTTTTTGCACTTCTTTTTTACAATGTTTTGTCTAAAATAAAAGTGTCGTATGCTTTATTACATTCAATTTTTAGATTCATGTAAATTAAAAGCTCATTTTTATTAATGAGATACTAGTTCTGTTTCTCTCTTCCCGCCATTTCAAATTAATAACCGAAAATACCCTTTCTGTGAATGCCGAAGTGGCGGGAATAGAGAGCAGGAATGAGATAATTTTAGTGTTGAAAATATAGTATTTTTGCGTACTATATAATAGTTCAACAGTATATAGTACGCAGGCTCGAAATATGGTACAATACTATATATTATAGTACGGTTGGCAACCCTAGTACCTACTGATAGCAGTAATGGCCGGTTTACATTTTTCCAAACCAATGATCCAATCGAGTGCTGTATTGTAATACTGGAATTAATCTGTATTCTGAGTACTGGAATAATGTAGACGGGTATTGAAATGCATTAGAACGAACCGAATCGCATACCAATTACCAGTGCATCCAGTGCCCGTTTACATTATTCCAGTAGCAGTCCAGCGCTGGAATGGATTATTCATGGATCGGAATAATGTACTTAAACCCACTATTATAGAGAAAAAAAGAAGTCCAGTGATCAAGCGAAGTCAATTAGCGGAAGACACGATTAGTGAAAAGAAATATAAATTGGGACAATGACATCCTGTGACGTCACACAGTAATTTTGTTTGTTCGCCGAGAAAATTCAAGGTTCATTAGCCGTTAGTCAAAAGCCTATAGTCAAATTGTATTTCATAGTTTCAGTTAGACTGGTTATAGACCAGTGGATCCTAACCTTTTCAGAGCTGTTACCCCTGTGGCCTGTTAGCCCATCAGTCGTGGCAAAACGAGACACAATAGCTTTTTCATTGTTATCGCGGCCGGATGTGGCCGCTTGGGGCTTCATGAATTAGAGAAACTGATTTTACCTCCCCCCCCATAAAAATATTTCAAGAAAACAATACAGGAATTAAAAATAAAATTTATTAAGTGTATTAGTGTGAATCTCGCTTCCCGTACCTATTGACCGCGATTTTTTGAACGCGAGAGCACAAAAGCATACCTAATATATTTTTTTCAGGCCTATTCATTTTTCATTTTTATTTTTTATATACATTTTGTAAAGAACAATGGCCAAATCGTACCAGGTGGGCGGTGGCGTCCAGATATGCCATTAGTTGCAAAAATTCCCTAATATTTTAAGGCATCGAAAATCATTAGAAATGTGTCTATAAATAGCCACAAAAAAAGATCAATATATTTTAGTTTCGTTATGTTCTGACAGCCGGCGATCATTCGCATTCGTTCTATTTTTTGGGTAATACTCTAGGAAAAATTGAAATGATTAGAAACGAGATCGCCAAATATACACTTGTAGGCTACACCGCAGTCGGGAAAAAGGTAGTTCTTAAGTCTAACCTCAAAATAATTGTTAACGTTATTAATTATTATAAAAAATCATGGCTATTTAGACATAATTCTCAAACGGAATTATGTTAAGAGCATTAGAACAACCAAATCTAACTATAGTTTATTTTGGGACATCAAAAATAAAAGTCGAGTCCAGCTCCTATACAAATTTGGCCATGATTCTTTTATTTCTAATTTCGTTGTCAAAATCATCGAATGCAAGTTATCTAAGAGCCTTGGTATAGCCATGGTATAGCATTATCGCAGCCTTTATAGCCAAATTTTTGGGGGCATAAAGTACATACGCTAGGTATTCTAGCCTAATCTGGGGGATCGTGGGATCTCAGAAAAGCTCTCTACTTTAATTCATAAATAAACCAATTATTTCCAAAAAAAATACCTTTCAGCCTTTACATAGGCGTGAGATTTCAAACGTACATTCCATAGCTACATACCTAAATAATTGTAATTATACAAGGTAAAACAATTTCAACATGCCTAAGGAAAAATAGAAATTTCAAACTCGACCTTTGTTATTGTCACAAATGAAACTAATAAATTAGATAAAACATTTCTTGCGAAATGAGACAAATCAAAGTGTCGTAATGGATATCCAGTATTAGTGAATACAAATAATAATAATTCTAAATATAGAACTGACAAAAACACAATCAATTCATAATAAATTTCGATAAATTACAAGATATCATTTATTTTTAGCACACACGTGATTATCTATATTTATTGTTATTGTTCTCGATTGTAATCGATAGATTATTTTTTAATTAAGTAATTTCCTTTCATGAATGAATGACGGCTCATAGTCCGCTCAAATAGTCAAAAAGAGGGTGACTAGAGTGCGTGAGCTGTAACCTAAGCAATTTCTTCAGAAATGTGTTCAGGATGCCCAGAAGGTTCCATCTGGGCATTAGAACTTTAAGTAGAACTTTAACGGGGATTTTTAGTGTTTTATTGTTTATACTAAAAGTTAAAGTTATCATTTTTTAGTTTTTTGGTCATACTTAAAAACGGTGCATCGTTATGAAAATTTGTTTTCCACTTAATGAAAGCTAATAAAATTTACTACAACTTTGTCTTTTACACTTTGTATCTATAGCTCCAATCATTGCCAATACACACATCACCAAAGTCAAAAAATATTTTATTTTATGAAATATTTAAATAACACCCCTCTTTTTGGTCGGGGGTTAAAAATCTTATTTGAAGACAGTAAAATATGAAAGAATGATAGCTTATTTTATGTTTTTTTGTAAAACATAAAAAAATCGTTTTTTTGTTTCTTCAAAAAACCCTTGGCTTTTCCACACTTTTCTATGGTCACGGAAATGTAATATACCTACTCGTATGTACCGACAAATCTTTATTTCATTTTTTTTAATTTTCATTAGAATGAAACAAAAAATATCACTAGTTTGAGTGTAGTGTGGGTAGTGGGTACTCCCACTGGCTGAAATCTGAATACAAGAGTCGTATAAGTCATAGTCGTATTAAAATCGTATGAATTAATTTGGAAAAAACAGAATAATGACAGAGCGATTAAAATCTATAGACCTGAGTTGACCTATTTGTTATTCGATATTAATTACTTAACTTAGGGTAATTGTCTACCACAAAAGTTATCTAATATTATAAGTCTAGTTGTTTGCTGAGCAAGGGGCAATGAACGATTAGACAGAATGGCCTAATTCGTGACAGTGAAAACCGGCGTGAAACAGCGCTTGCGCCGTGTTTCGCCGAGTGAGTGAGTTTACCGGAGGCCCAATCTCTTACCCTATTCCCTTCCCTTCCCTCCCCTATTCCATTCCCTTCCCTTCCCATCCCTACCCTCCCCTATTACCCTATTCCCTCTTAAAAGGCCGGCAACGCACCTGCAGCTCTTCTAATGCTGCGAGTGTCCATGGGCGACGGAAGTTGCTTTCCATCAGGTGACCCGTTTGCTCGTTTGCCCCCTTATTTCATAAAAAAAAAGTGAAACCAGCGGAACCTACAACTATTACAACGAGTAACATCTCGAGTAGAATGGCAACCTCATACTACTAAAAAGTAAAAGCCATATCCCATTCCCCAATAATAGCATTTTAGAGATAAACTACGATAACATGGCGCGCCCCTCCAAAATTCAAAACGTTTGAAAGTATTTGTGAAAATATTAAGTACATAGCGCCACCAAGACTCATAAGTCATAACGCATGTGTGCGTAAAAACAGCCGTCAAACACAAACAAATACATGGATTTGTTGCTCGACTAGTGGCGTCATTAATCGCTCGTATTTTTAGTATGGCGCTGCACTGTCGTACTCTATGAAATCGACACGTGCGTTGTCTTGCGCGGTCGGCTAGTTATGATTAGTTGACCAACAAATCTGAGTAATAAGTGACATTAAGTGAAATATTACGATTTACGAGTACTGGTTGATTGGTTGAATACTTACAACTACATACAAACTCTTTCATAAGGATGTGACTACACACATTGAAACAGTAATTTGGAGGGGCGCGCCATGTTATCGTAGTTTATCTCTACCATTAAGCATTAAACGATTTGCATATTTTTTTTTTAATTAGTTAGGAATTATATTTTGTTTGTAGTCACGAAACCATTCAGTATATTGGTCTAACTGCAGTAAGGAGGAAAAAAGTATCTGCAGTCTAACAAAGAAGGACTTTTTAAGGTTCCGTAGTCAACAAGGAACCCAAGGTCTGTCCGTCTGTCTGTCTGTCCGTTTGTCTGTCCGTCTGTCTGTCCGCGGTTTTTCTTAGAGACTATGAGGCCTATAAAGCAGTAATTCGGCATGAATATACATCTTAATCCTACATTCATAACCATTCGTCCCACAGACCGGGCGAAACGTAAATTTGTTTTTAGTGCCTCGAGTGAAAGAGATAGAATGATGACCTCTCAAGTACCTTCCTAGATAGCATGACCGTTAGTAACGCGGGTGCGCTTGCCTCACAGTGACATCTTGTGCACAAGTTATAGACCCTTGAACGTCTGAGAAACGAATGTTTATGAATAGTGTTACATTTGACGAGACTGCAAGTTATTTTGTAAACATTGTTTTTATGAGTTCTGCGATGTTATAGAGTAAAGTAAGTATATTATATTATTCTGTATGAGTTATTATTTATAGTTACATTTTATTATATCGTCCATAGTGTGTCATTGTGTGTATTTTACATAAAATCTTTTTATTTTATTTTAGGATGAATAATCAGCAAATTGAGGACTATTTGAATCGTTTATCTGATTCTGGTTATGATGATTCTACCAGTCAGAAAAATTATGAAGAGAGTGATGTCGAAGATAATGTGGAATTGGATGAAATGGTCCCGACAGATTTCGACAGTGAAAACGACGTCCAACCAATCAGATCACGACAGCAGGAACGCCGAAGCGGCGTCATTTTGTCTTCTGATTCTGAAACTGAAGAAATACCAGGTACTTCTGGCGTTTCTACACATTCGCGACGTATAATTATTCCATCAGCTCGTAACCTACGAGGAAAAAATGGTCATAAATGGTCTTCAATGCCTTTTGAATCTTTAAATACAAGAACCCCAGCTAGGAATATCGTGCATGTAATTCAGGGTCCAGCTAATAACGCGAAGGATATTACGGAACCAGTCGATTGCTTTACTAATTTTATAAATGCTGATATGATTCGTAAGATACTCATATATACAAATGATGAAATTGAGATAAGAAGTGCGAAATACAAAGATAAAACTGCCACTATTGCTCCTACATGCGACAAAGAATTGACAGCTTTGCTTGGGTTGCTTTTATTATCAGCTGCAAAAAAGACAATCATCTCACGAGCTTAGAGCTGTTTGACCCTACTTTCAGTGGAACTCGCTATATATCAGTTATGTCAAGGGAAAGATTTGACTTTTTACTAAACTGCTTGAGATTTGATGATAAATCAACCACAGATGAACGTAAAGCTCAAGATAAATTCCCGCCTATCAGAGAATGCTGGGAAGTGTTCATTCAGATATGCAGGGACAGTTACAAAGCGGGAAGTTATCTTACTATAGATGAACAACTCTTGGGCTTCAGAGGCCGATGTCCATTTAGGATGTATAATCTGTCAAAACCTAATAAGTATGGTCTAAAAATTTTAATGCTGTGTGACTCTAAAACAAATAACATGCTAAACGCTATGCCATATGTTGGAAGAACTGAAACCAATGGTGACTCACTCGGATCTTACTATGTCAAGACTTTGACTGAAAATTTGTGGGGGAGCAACCGCAACATCACCATGGATAACTGGTTTACTTCAGTCCCTTTGGCCCTACAGTTACTACAGGCACCATATAAATGTACAATAGTTGGAACCCTTCGGGCAAATAAACGGGCGAAATACCGCCTGAGTTGCTTCAGATAAAAGAAAGACCAATAGGTTCATCCGTATTTTGTTATGACAGGCAGTGTACGTTAGTATCTTACAAACCTAAAAACAACAAGAACGTGCTCTTGCTTTCTACCACACATAGTAACGGTACTATTGGAGCTTCTGGTAAACCGGAAATTATCGAGTTCTATAATTCCACGAAGGGTGCTGTGGATACGTTCGACCAAATGTGTGGAAGTATGTCTTGTAGTAGAAAAATGTAAAGATGGCCTTTATGCTACTTCTATGGCATACTCAACATGTCAATAATAAACTCATACGTAATATACGTGCATAATAATGTGAAACTGGGGCGAAAACCAATAAGCAGACGATGTTTTGTTAAGAATGTTTCAGAGAAGTTGACCGAACCATGGTTACGTAAAAGACACGAAATGCCAACTTTGAAGAGATGCCTAAAAAGAAAAATCGCCGAAATTTTAGGTGAAACGCCTACCATTGACACACCTGGTCCAAGTGGTACTCAAAAAAAGGTTTGTGGCTATTGCGATTATAAAAAACGGCGTATGACAAGGTTTCAATGCAAGCAATGCAAAAAGTATATGTGTATGGATCATCGTGGCCTCATGTGTGTGGAATGTGCTGATGAAATTTAATTTTGACTCAATTTTTTTTGTTACCTTCCTAGTTAAACATATTAAAGACAGTCATACTTTATTTATTTATTTTATTTACAAGTACCTCAAAACCAGCCACTTAAATTTAGTCGTCCGTGGGATGAATGTTTATGAATAATGCTACTCTTACATAAGGTTATGAATCTAGGGTTAATGACGCCGACAAAATGGTGTAAAAAATCTTAATTTTATTATAGTACCTCCCTCCCATAAACATCAAGGGGAGTGATTTATTTTTTTCGCGTCCACCCCACCGGCCACCGTGTGGGATGTCGTTGAATAGGTTTTTTAAAAATATTAAAAGTATTCAAAGACCATTTTCCGATTTAGGGATTCATTTGTGAAATATGAAGTTTTTCGAGTCCAGTGTCCCCCCCCCCCTTCTACCAGCTAAACGGTTGCTTCTGGAAATGTTAAAAAAATTCACGGCTAAGAAGACTTCATAAGTTATTGAGTAATAGTCGATTAACTAACAAGTTGTATTCGTAGCGAAGTATAAAGGAATTTTTCGCTCAAATTCCTTTGAACGTAACTGAGATGATGTTGTTAGTAGTGTAAAACACGTTATAAATGTACATTCATTAACCTTTTACATCACGGGCGGGGTCTACGCAGACCACACGCGCTGTTTTTTGACAGTATTTTTTTTACGATCGCACATTTTCGGCTAATCTCAAAGTAACGCGAGGTCTTTCAGTGAGTAAAAGTCCGTCGCTCCTCTGCTAAGAGAAGTTACAATTTCCCTTAAGGTGGGTTTACACCAAAAGAACATAGAGCAAGAACAGCACAAGAACATTATTTCGTATTCGTTTAGTGTAAACTATAATTCGTTACAACATACTTTAGATCGTTTACACCAATCGAATCAACAAGAACATCAAGAATAAGAATTTTTGCTCTATAGATGAGAATCATATAGCTCCGTTTAGACCAAACGAGCGAATGCTCATTGCTCATTCGTCAACGATAAGTAGTTAATTTATTTTTATAATCATCAAAGGTTGGATCCCATAAACATCTTTTGTTATGGTATAATTCTATCGTTTGTAAACATTTTTCATTACTCCAATCCATATTTACGAAATAACCTTTGATAAACTACTTAAAACCAGCCGCCAAAAAGTAAAAATATTAAGAACACTAGAATCCCTTTGAAGAGACCGCCTCGAAGAGCGAGCACGTCCGAACACGAAAGAACGCTCTAGGCAATTGCTTGAGCGCTCTTGCGTCGTTTACACCAAACGAGCGAGATTCTTAGAGCATTCTACCTATTTACCGCCGAACACGTGGCGAACACACTAGAACAACGAAAGAATGCTCGTTGTTAGTTTACATCAAAAGAGCTTTACTAGAATGAGCATTCGCTCGTTTGGTCTAAACGGAGCTTTATGTGGGGATACCTGCAGACCCCACCCGTAATTTAACGTCTATACTTTTTTCACATTGGTTATGTGTTTATTTGTAAGTTTTTTTGAATTGGCTATGTATAAATGGAAAAAATAATTCCCTACTTACAGAAAATCAAATTGCTCAAATCTTATTTAAGACAATGAAAGTTTTTAACCGACTTCCAAAAAACGAGGAGGTTATATGTTCGGCTGTGGATATATTTTTTATTTTTTTATTTTTTTTTATTTTTGTATGTTCAATGATTACTCCGCCGTTTGAGAACCGATTTTCAAAATTTTTGTTTTGTTGTATTAGGTTTCACTCCAATTTGGTACCATGTTCACAAAAGTGGTGACCTGATGATGGGATCCATGAGTAATCGAGGGAACTCCTCGAAATTTATATGGAAACATATGGTGATTTTAGTTTTATGAGAAGCATCCTAAGCATATGCTACCAAAACGCAAGATTTTGCACCGAGGTATACTATGGTTCCGAAGATACTAAGAGAACTCCGGATTCCTTATAGATACAAGTTTGGGAGTTTAGGCGCTGTTTTAAGAACTGAAAGCATATGCTACTATGCAAATTACATTCATCATCATCATCACCATCATCATCATTACCACGTCAGGGTCACCAATGTCACCAAATTCAACCTTATCTCCAAAGCATAAGGAACACATTTGACATTACTTCTGAGAAGTTAAAGTTGCTTCGATAATGTAACATTCTGTCTCACTTCGCTGAGATATTCTGGAAAACAACCTAATTTCAACCTTTTGCATTGCGTTTAGCGTTCATAGTACAATATTATAACTGCCAGGGCTGTCAAGCGAGCGCGAGCGGCGCGGCGCGGGCGGCGCGGGCCGGGTACTATACAGTGCGATCAGCGATGCGTCACGTGCGACAAGTCGAGCGAGTGCCAGCCTATTGAAACTAGTCCGGTGACCGGTTACTTAGCACGTCCCACGTGTTCACTTCGATTTTTTTTAAATGTATTGTTTATATAAAATTGTCTGCAGGCTGCAGCTGATATTATATTTTGTAAGTGTGACTGTAATAAGATACGTAGAATAATATACAGGTGTATTATTCTACGTATAGTACGCGTTGGCTTACTAGGTAACTAAAAAGAGTGAAATTATTATTTTTAACAAAATATTAAAACCGACTTCCAAGGTAAAAACAATAATAACATCCTTATAATATGAACTAAAAAGTATTAAATAATTATTCCTATCTAATAGTACCTTTTTCCGAATTCGGCTAAAACTCAACTATTTCTGTACTCAATCTTCATAATTTTGAAGTCGGTGCCAGTTCCAAAAGTTTCAATTAATATTCTGTCAGAGAACTGAAGATTCATCTGGTGCCAGTTCCAAAAGTTTCAATTAATATTCTGTCAGAGAACTGAAAATTCATCTGGTACCGACTTCAAAATGATGAAGATTGAGTACAGAAATAGTTGAGTTTTAGCCGAATTCGGAAAAAGGCACTATTAGATAGGAATAATTATTTAATACTTTTTAGTTCATATTATAAGGATGTTATTATTGTTTTTACCTTGGAAGTCGGTTTTAATGTTTTGTTAAAAATAATAATTGGAAACATTTTGGAAGAGTTAGAGGTTTAGTTAGCTAGACCTAGTGCACCAAAAATGAAGCGAAGATGCTATTTTTGTCCCAGAACTAATTAATATTGTCCGTAAGCCTTGTTATAAAACTATTTACAAGCCTCATTCAGTAAAATTATTTATTAATTACATAGCCTACTCAAGGAATAATTTTAGTTTAGGGTAGTACTTTTCAAGGACTGTCAATTTTTTTTCTGTAATGTTTAGTGTTAATTTTTATTTTGATGACTTATTTCTAAGTCTTATTTTCTTAGAAAAAAAATAAGTAAGTCAGAAATAGACATTTTTGTTGAATTTTAGTACATCAAACATGTGCCCTAAAAATCTATGCACAATTGGTTAGTTCATAAAAATGTTCTTTACTGTCTAAATAATGGTTATTTTATTATTATTAAATGCTTTTTAAAACTAAAATAATATATTTTCTTATAATATAAAACGGTTTTTAAAAGTTTTTAACCATTTTGAATTTATATGTATATTTATATTGGGGTACTTCTAGACCCCACGCGTGACGGAACGTAACCCAAAACAACGCGTGTACTTAAAGGTTAAGTATGTAAAAATTTTCAAAAACTATCGTTACTACGGGACCCTATATTGCGCGTGGCCTGACACGCACTTAGCCGGTTTATTGAAAGACGGTTAAAAAGGGTGTGAAAAAAAAACAAAGATTAGAAAAGTAAAGCTAGCTGACGTAGACGCACGACGATGCTTTACAGTCTTTGCGATACTGTCCAGCGTCGTGTCACGTCACACGTGCCAGTGCAATAGAGTCATAATAAAAATAAGCGTTAGATATATGCAATTGTTGATAAATTAAGTTTATTGCAATTTAGGCTTATTGCGAGATTATTATATTACAGAGTAAGTTATAATTATTGTTAGTTTAGGATTTAAAGTCATACTTGGAGGAAGATGAGAAACTCACGTTAAAGTCTGAGGTAAATTAGTAGTTGTTTGGTGGTAACTCTCGATGTAGGTACAAAACACGCTACGCTTATAAATGATAAGCCCTCTGTCCCAGAGTATAATCTATGACAATGCTTTGAAAGGATGTTGGTTTAAGTAAGTATATTGATTTAATTAAGGTCGCCGGTAGAGTATTCTGTTAATATTTTTTATTGACCCTTATTCCCTTTATTTTTTATTCTATACTGTAAACTTTACTTTGTTCTTGCGATTTAAAATTTCGAGCCTTAAACTTTTGTTTGTGAACTTAAAATGTTTTTAATTTAAATCTTGGCCATGGATGCAAGTCCTGAAAGATAATGATAAGTTGAAAGGCACCAGTTTCATATTTCTTCTTGGGTAATCTTTAGCAAAAAATTCAATATGCTGTGGAAAGGTTTCTGAGGCACAGGGTGGTGCGGACCTCATCGCACGGCCGCAAATCCGCCTTGCAATAAAAATAAGAGCGCACTGCGCAGTTAAGTAGCCCGACACCGTTTATTTTTATTTTTATAAAAAATAAAATAAGGGGGCAAACGAGCCAACGGGTCACGATAGAAAGCAACTACCGTCGCCCATGGACACTCGAAACATTATAATATTTGTTGCCGGCCGGCGGCCTTCCAAGAGGGAATACGCTCTCTTCTTGAAGGTTTGCTGGTCGTACTGGTCCGGAAATACCGCTGGTGACAGTTCATTGCAGAGTTAAGTGCGTAGAATGCACTGACATGGATCAGGATCTTTTTTTTTTTGAGGAAATTGTGCTCACTTCTCAAGCAATTTAAGTGGATTTTTGCGTACATACATACATATTGCGTACAAAATACATACATTTTGTCAAACATTTTCGCAACGCGGCTTACACTTGCTAATAATTATTATGACTGCTTCATCATCAGTAATAAAAAATTCAATTTAATCATGATTCGTGACATAAAATTTCACATTAAAATCAGTCTAATACGGGGCGAATTACAAAAAACTATAAAAATAATTTATTACGCTGCCATGTTTGGACTTGTGTTCATGAAATAACCTTAACCAAGTGGTATGGTCAAAGATTTCAAAACTCAGAAGTCAGAGCAATACTAGAAATATTCCTTCGATCGTGGAAAAACGAGACACAATTTATAGCCTTTCTACTCGTATTGTTATCGCGGTCGCCGGTGACCACTTGGGGCTTGAACTTGAAGCATTATAGCTATGTCCATACTGTGCCTTTTTTTGTTCATCAAGGGCATGCGCCATAGCGCAGTCAACAGCGCACGTGAGGCATGCCCGTGACGCACGCGCTCTGACCGTATCCAAAACTTTCGCTTTGTTCTTTTTTCTGGAATTTCTTATGACCAAATAAGCCGCACATATTCCACCCAGTAAAATGTTCTCGTCGCACATGTTACAGTAAGCTGACAGACACTGCAACTGAACAAAAATGATAATATTGGCGTGCGTTCGATAACGCATTCAATTATTGAAAGCGCCAAACGAAAGTTGAATAGAAAGAAGATGACGAAAATTGAAGACGAAAGTGCACACATAGCTTATGGTTTGGTCACTGTTATAATTTGCTGAGGTACGGCACGTTATTTTTATTATATTATTAGACAGTTTCTAAGAAAAACATTATTATTAACATCTTCATGCATACTAAAATCCGCCAAGTGCGAGGCGATTATGATAAATGAAAACGCCTTGTTTCAATTAATAGCAAAAGAGAACTAAAGATATTGCTTGTAAAGTTATCTGACGTGTTTTCTCGGTCTTAAAGTATGAAGTATCTCTAAATCGGCTCAGCGGTTTTGGCGTTTTTGCGTTTGGCGTGGAGAGGTATGTGTCGCCGCACACGGGCCACGGACCACAACCACAAAACGACGCCACTGGAATATTTCCTGTAGTTTTCATACATTTTTTGACACACGCTAATCGTTCCGTTCGGAAAAAAGATGCGTGTGCCAGTTTATGGATTTCCTACTGATTCCATGCATTCGGATTTCCGAATACGAAAACGAACGATTGCCGAATTGGTTTTCCGTATTCTGAAATCGAACACGGAAAACCTGCCTGATTCGTGATAAACATTCTACTTGGCTTCTAAACAGAAGACAAGTACAATGTTTGTAATCCATACTAATATTATAAATGGGAAAGTGTGTCTGTCTGTCTGTCTGTTACCTCTTCACGCCCAAACCACTGAACCAATTTTGCTGAAATTTGGCATGGAGATACTTTGAGTCCCGGGAAAGGACATAGGATACTTTTATCCCGGAAAAATGTACGGTTCCCGCGCGATAAACGATTTTAGGCGCAACGGAGTTGCGGGCGTCATCTAGTGATTTATAATTAATATCTGCACTAAGTGATCTCTCAACTTCTGTCGTATTAATTGTTTGCTCTTAACACTCTTAGTTCATTAAATAATCTTCACTAAGATGATACAACATGCGAACAAATAGCAAAACTATATTAAAATGCGGAGCGCGACGCTCGTATCACTGTGTGATCCGACAGCGCGGCGGTGAGGCTGGCGGCGGGCCTCAATTAGTTTTTTATGAATGAGAAAGTGGATGAAAATCAAAATGGTCGTGAAAATCAAAGTAGACTTCGAGGATGCTCTGACGTTGGCAGGTGAGTGCTTTATTTGTAAGGAAAGTTTAGAGAAATAAGAAAATTAAAGAAGTTTTAGCTCTCTAGCTTCCTTCGTAGAAGTAGCTGACTCTCTTAGGGTGGGTTGCACCAACTTACTTTAACTATAACTAGCGACCCGCCCCGGCGTCGCACGGGTATAAAATATATTATAGCTACTGAAAAAATGATTAAAATACATTACATAGGCTATCGCTATGATCCTTTACGTGGAGCAAACTACTAGAGCAATTTTTATGTTATCTGTGACAAATAACATAAAAATTGCTCCAGTAGTTCGCGAGATAAGCCCTTTCAAATAATTTTCCCCGTTTTTTCTACATTTTCCTCTATTTCTTCGCTCCTATTAGTCTTAGCGTGATAAAATATAGCCTATAGCCTTCCTCGATAAATGGGCTATCTGAAAAAAATCATCAAAATCCGTTGCTTACTTTTAAAGATGACCTAATTTCACCAACCTCTGTTTGTTAAATCCTAACAAGGCATTACTTAACGGACCTTAGAAAATTAAACAGACCATTAAAATACTTATGTCCCACATTAAAAATTTAACAGAGGATTAGTAAATGCAATGTTATGTGAACAACGAGTGAACAACTATCAATTCGTTCATTCTTGTTATAAGGCGATGAAATTGCAATGTACAAGTTTAATACGACATGTTTGCTGCAATGTGTCACTTTCTTCCTTATTCGTATAATAGTAGATAATGCGACCAAATTAAAATATCATTGATCGCATACATTTGTTACGCTATAATAGTTCTTCTTAATTTACCAGGTTAATGAAAACATGAACCATATTACAAACTTTTATTTACATAATATTTCGGTTTGGTAATTTTGATACAAGTTAGTATATTTGCAATGTCAAGGAAAATCCGAGGGTTGAATTTTTGACAAAGTGAAAATAAATAATTATTCATAACTATGAAAAATAATTAATAATAAGGACGTAGCGGAAACATGGCGGAAACACTCAAAAGTCAAAAGAGATTCTTTTATTTATATTGCATATTATTGTCTTTGAAAGTTGTTGTATTGACTCATATAACAGCCTGTTATATATTTAACGGACCTTCACAGCAGGAATTAAATTTAACACCATGTTAGGTGATTTAACATGACATTAGGGCATGGTGGAACGCTCGAAAGCTCTAACAGGCCATTAACTGATTTAACAGGGCATTATTTATTTAACATTGCTTGATGAAACTAGGTCTAAAGGGAACAAAGGGACATTAGGGATTAAAAAGCGACTTTGTTTTATAATATGTAAGACTGTAACTGTAACTATAACTTTAACTATAACTACAGTGCAAATTGTCAAATCTTTGGTTAAGGACGCCTTATTTAACGATAACCATAATCGCTCATACTTATATCGAAATTTTTTCGTGAAAATTTAGTTACTATCGCTCAATGGGTTGTTATAACAAACATTTTTCCTGTTGATTTTTACGGATAATTCAATTTTTTGTACTCTCAATCCCATTAACTGTAGCTTTAATAAAAAAATAAACGCAACAGACATTTGCCAAATTCTGTTTTTAGCCTTTTTAACGCCATTGAAAGACAGAGATAAAATATGAAAACAACTATTAAACTAATAGGCTTATTTCCAAAATCATTGTACCGATTTGAACGAGAACTTTTGACTAGATAGCACGTTACACAACTCATCATAATATTTTGTAAATTTAAATTAGGAATGGAATAGGAATTTCAATTTCTTTTTAGAAGCTGCAATCCAATATGGCCGCTGGTCTTCCAGAATGTTCCAGGGAGCGATATTAATTATTATTGTCTCCGTTGGTTCCATTGAGTTGGGCGACTTGACATGACCAATTATTATTGCTAAGCGACCGCTCGTACGACTAATATTATTATTATTGATGTTAGCAACAACGCGAACATTTAAATTCCATTCTTGTAAACAAATATATTTTATTAATGCTGCATTCGAATGAACAATTTTTTATCTTGTACTATCACTTGCTATCACTTATCAGAGAATTTGATTCATATGCAGATGGCGGGCCTCCGTAATATGGTCGCGTTTTACCCAGCTGACAGATCAGGAATTACATTTTGCAATAAAATATAGTTTTAGAAAATTAAAAATATTAAGTATTAAACATAACCGTCTTTATGAGAACAATAATTATTAAGATAAGAAATTCGCTTAACTGGCCTACTACGTAAAATATGTATACTATACGGTGGAAGCAACGCCTGGAAATGAACTGACTGAATAAATGTGCTTCCCTAGCCTAAACCTACGAAAAAATAGAGTAGATTAAAAGTAGGATTCCTAGTAATCTAGTCCAGGGAGAAAATTGGTCAATATATATCTGGGAAGTAGGAGCAGTCTTAAACCCCCAAATCGCAAAACACTAAGCGAGCTGCTTGGAAAACTTCAGTTACGCCGGTTACGTTATTATTAATAATAATACCATGTCAAAATAAGTTCATTTGTTTTAGGAGCAGACACAAAATTCCTCTTATTTTGTTGAAATTCAACAGAACGTGTACAGCTAAGGCGTTTTCTTTTCAGGTTTCGGTAAGTACAACGTTGTGCTAACGTTAGCAACGATAAGTGTGATCCTGAGCATGACCTTCGAGATATTATCCGTGTCGTACCTGGTGCCCGCCAGCGCCTGCGAGCTGAAGACAACGGTGCCGCAGCAGGGGCTCATGGCTGCTGTTCCTATGTTAGGTATAACCACAAAATATGTTAATGCTTAATAGTTATGAGGACTAATGGTGAGGCTGACTAGGCAACAGCAGCGTATGCTACATAGTGACGTGATGGTGGCACTTCATTGGCTATTGGTATTTGTTATTGGCTATTTGTTGCATTTGGCAAAATTATTGACGTATACACAAACAAGCAAATAAAGGCAAATACGGCCTTCCACACATGGACCGTGGACGTCAAATACCAAACTTTTACTTGATTTTGACTCTTTTGATGTGCATCAAAAACCGACAAAGGTACGGATACTATTCGAGACTGTATTCGCCCATAGGTTTTCGCCGCTGGCTCAGATCGGACTCGAAGACCGAGGCTACACCGGTAATCTTGCAGAGCGGGGGCGTAAATAAAACACACGAGAGTCGAGGAGAACATTGCTCCCGAAACGCACCTCGCTTACCTGGCTCGGGCGAATGCCATATAGTAAGCCGCTCCGATTCGCAAGTTTTCTGTCTCACTTTTGCTATCGGAGACGGCTACTTTTCCCCTATTTTCGCCTTTTTCCGTGAGCCAGGTAATTAAAACGCGTTTCGGGAGATTATTTATTCATCGTTCCACAATATGTACCTTAATCTAAGTATCACCACTTATATTTTAACGTAATTATAGCTAAGTAAACATAAAAGTTAATAGAATTTACACATTTTTACACACAATTTTCCTAATATTTTCCAAACTACATATGTTACACAACTAATTTTTCCTGTATTTATTAGATAACTTATTAACTTATTAAATTAACTATATTTTATCTCTTAGGGAGCCACAGATTTAACGTAATTCACTTTTAAAGTCTGTTTGTAAAAACACTGATTTGCACTGAGTCTATTTCTCACATTTCACTTTAATTAGTTTATGTGCACTCACTATACGTTTTTCGGGAGCGAGGCCGCTGTCCTCAACATCCTCCCCCCGGCGCAGTAGCCAGGGTCTACGTAGCCTTCTCTGGTGACTGCGGGCTCGCCGGTCTCGCTGTTGGCTGCCTCGCTGAGCACGAGCTGGCTGAGCTCGTCGCGACTCGTTCCGGCGTCTGCGGGCTGTCTCGGCCCGCCGCTGACTGCCCTGCTGAGCACGAGCTGGTTGAGCCCGTTGCGACTCGTTCCGGCGACTGCGGGCTGTCTCGGCCCGCCGCTGACTGCCCTGCTGAGCACGAGCTGGTTGAGCCCGTCGCGACTCGTTCTGGCGACTGCGGGCTGTCTCGGCCCGCCGGCTCTTCTCCGGGCGCCGTCTGCTCTTCTCCTGGCGCCGTCTGCTGCTCCGGCGGCGATTCTTCTATCACCGCCAGCTTTGATATTGGCCTGCGGAACACTCCGCTGCGCGTACGCACGTCCGCGCAACGCACTCGTCCGTCCGGGCCCGGGTAGACACGGTGTACGACTCCGCGCGGCCATGTATTACGCGGCAGCGCGGGGTCCACGACGATCACTAAGTCCCCCGGGGCCAGATTGCGGCCGCTCCTCGGTGCCCCGCAACGGGGCGTGAGCGTCGGCAGGTATTCCCTCACCCATCGCCTCCAGAACTCGTCCGCCAAGGCCTGCGCGACCCTCCACGTCTTCTTGTCGGCCTGCACGCACGGCCCGACGTATGGTTGTCCCGTGGATGACCCTATGAGAAAATGGTTAGGTGTGATCGCCTCTGGGTCGTCGGGGTCCACGGAAACGTGAACGAGCGGTCGAGCGTTCACGGAGTACTCCGCCTCGGTCATCAGGGTCTGGAGCACCTCTTCCTTCGGTGATTTCTCGTTCAGTGTGGCGAGTAGGGCGGTTTTCACTGACCTCACCAGTCTCTCCCAGGCGCCCCCTTGGCTCGGCGCCCCTGGCGGAGTGAACTTCCATTTCATGCGGTGTGTGAGGCCCAGCTCGGTCATAGCCGGCATCCACTCGGCGTACGCCTGTCGCAGCTCGACGTCCGCGCCTCTGAAGTTCGTCCCATTGTCACTGTACATGACCGCCGGCCATCCCCGCCGTGCGGCCATTCTTCTCATTGCCATCAATGCTGAATCGGTCGACAGCGAGGCCACCAGTTCCAGGTGAACCGCTCGCGTCGTCAAACAGGTGAACAGCGCTCCCCATCTCTTCTCATGACGTCGGCCGATGGTAACGATCATTGGGCCGAAACAATCGAGACCACAGTAGGAAAATGGTCTCTGGAACACCCCCAGGCGCTCCGGTGGCAGGTCTCCAGGTTGCGGGATTCTCGGGCGCGCCCTCCTCATCCGACAGAAGGCGCAGTTGTGGATGATGCTCCGCACCGTCGGCCGTAGCTTCAGGATCCAGAATTTCTGTCTTAGATCGTTCACAACTCTCTCGCGGCTCCCATGCCCGGCTCTGGCATGCTCCCTGGCCACCAGCAGTCTCGTGAAGGGGTGTCTTCCGTCCAGGATAATTGGGTTCTTCATTTCATCCGGCACCTGCGCTGCTCTGATCCTCCCGTCCAGCGTGAGCAGGCCGTCCCTGTACACCGGGTTGAGCCGGTACAAGGAGCTCCATCTTGGCGCCGTCCCTCCATTTTTCATCTTCTCTATTTCCCGTGTGAAGCTATCGTGTTGTGATTTTCGGTACCACAATATCTCCGCCTTCTCCAGGTGTCGCACGTCGAGACTGGCCCGGCGATCGCGACACTTCTCGATGAATAGTAGAACCATCGCCGTACATCTCACGAGGCGCTCGTACTTTGAAAAGCGACTCACCTCTGGCAGACAGTCCATGTCGCTCGCCTCCGTGGTCTGGAAGGCGACGTGCTCCTTTTGGTCCTCGGCTTGAACGGGACTCTCCGCGGGCCACTCGTTCACAGGCCTGCGCAGGAAGTCTGGTCCATTGAACCACGGATCTTCTTCGCTCTTGGTGACATAGCCCGTTCGGGTGGCCATGTCGGCGATATTATTCTTCGTGCTCACCCACCTCCATTGGTGTACGGATGTCAGCTCGGCGATCTCTCCCAATCGGTGGGCGACGTATGGTGTATATTTCCTGCTCCCGTTCTGTATCCACCACAGAACCACCTGAGCGTCGGTCCAGTAGAAAATCGCATCTGTCTTCCATCTGTGTTCCGCTGCGACGGCGTTCCCGAGCCTCGCTCCCACCAGAGCGGCTTGCAGCTCTAATCGTGGTATCGTCTGTGTCTTCAGTGGTGCCACCTTAGCCTTGGCTGCGGCCAGCATCACTCGAATTTCTCCATCTTCTTGCTCCAGCCTCCAGTAGACGGCCGCCGCGTACGCGTCTTTGCTCGCATCACAGAACACGTGCAGCTGCCGGTTTCTTGTGGGGCTCCCCCCGTTGTAGCTTCGGGGTAGCGCGAGGTGGCTGATATGCTCCATGTCTCTCAGCCATCGAGTGAAGTCTTCAGCTGACTCCGCCGGCAGCGGCTCGTCCCAGTCCAGCTTCTGACGCCACAGACCTTGCAGGATGACTTTGGCGGTGATGGTGTAGCAGCTCAGTAGCCCCAGCGGATCGTAGATGCTCATCACCGTGCTAAGGGCCTCTCTCTTGGTAGGTGCGCGCTGCAGCTCTCGGACCTCTTTAGGGACTCTTGATAGAGATGTGTTAAATTTTAGCGTGTCCCCTCGAGAGTCCCACAGTATCCCCAGGGTCTTCTGTTCATCCTTGGTGACAGGCTGCGCCACATCATCAGCTAGGCGGTCCACTGGTAGCCCCGTCAGCGCTCGTCGGTCGTTGCTCGTCCATCCCCGCAAGTGGAATCCGCCCATCTTGTGCACCCGGTCCACTTGTTCCACGACCTGCTTGGCCTTCTCATGGTCTGGATAGCTGTCCACATAATCGTCCATGTAGTGGGCTTCGGTGATGGCGCGATAGGCTTCTGGGCACGATTCTGCGTGTTCTTCTGCATTTCGATTCCGTACTGAATGTGCCAGGTACGGTGAACACGATGCCCCAAATATCATGACCATCATCTTGTACTTAGAGGGCGGCTCCTCTCGGCCCTCTCTCCACAGGAACATCTGCGCCGGCTGGTCCTCTTTTCTGATCTTCACGCGTAGGAACATCTCTTCTATGTCTGCTTTCACTGCCACGGCTTCCTCCCTGAACCGGAACAATATCCTCGGCAGGGATGTCAGTAGATCGGGCCCCTCCAATAAGTGATCGTTGAGGCTCACGCCGTTCGTTTTGGCCGCCGCGTCGAAGACCAAGCGCAGCTTGCCCGGCTTGTTTGGGTTCTTGACCGGGAAGTGCGGCAGGTACCATGTGTTCTCGCTTCCGGCCTCCGTCCCGTCGCATTTCTCTGCATATCCTTTTCGTATGAGGTTTTCCATCTGCCCATGATACTGCGCCGCATCTAGGGGGTTTCTGTCGAGCTTGCGTTCTAAGTTCTTGAGCCTCCTCAGCGCGTTATTGTAGCTGAGGGGCAGTTTGACGCCATCCTTGCGCCACAGGAGTCCCACTTCGAATCGACCGTCTTCCGTTCTCTTGGCCGTTCTGCCAAACAGGTCGATGGCTCGCTGTTCCTCGTTGCTCAGCTTCGCCTTAGCCGCTATTCCCAAAGCGTCTATGTCGAAGTGTTTCTTCACCATTTCTTCCAGACGATCGTTTCTGGTTTCCACCGTGGATATATGCAGGATATTTTCGTTCTCGTCCTGCCTTATGATGCGCTTGGGGATGCTGCCATGTATCACCCATCCAAGCTTCGTCTTAGAGGCTGCGGGCTGGTTCCTCTTCCCGATTCTCAGCTCCCGAGACACGATGAGCTGCCAATTGTCCGTGCCGATGAGAAGTTGGGGTTTCTCGTTCTCGTAGCACATCTCTTCGTTCTTGAGATCGCGCAGGTGAGCGAGCTGCAGAAGGGATTCCGGAACGGATTGAGTTAAGAGATTCAACCCGTTCACAGTCCTCGCGGTGATGTCGTGTCTGGTACCGTCGCGACCTCGTACGCCCAGTTGTACGAGGCGGCTTCTCTCTTCCCTTCTCTCGGCGTTGATCCCGTGCATGCGCAGCATCTTCGGTGGACCATCTGCGCCGATAGCCTCAGCGACTTCTTCATCCAGCAGAGTCACCGTCGAGCCCTCGTCGAACAGCGCGAAGATGTCAGCTTCGCCCCGTGGCCCAACGACTTGAATTCTTCTCATCTTCAGTTTCACCGCGCGGTCGGAGGCAACCGATGCGGTGATTACGGCGTCCTCGATCGGTGGAGCGCCGTCGGACCTCTCCTCGTGTAGTAGTGGGTGGTGAGGCCGCTTGCATCCCTGGATACCACACTGCTTCGCTCTGCAGTTGTATCTTCTGTGTCGGCTCGATAGGCACAGGAAACACAGCCCTTCTTGCTTGACTGTGTCCCATCTCTTCTGCACACTCAGTTTCTTGAAAGCAGCGCAGCGAAACAGAGCGTGGCGGTCGGTGCACATCGGACACTTCGTTGGTTCTTCGCGCATTCTCTTCGGCGGGCTGGGGCTCGGTGTGCCTCGGCCCTCTTCTGCTATCGCGAAGACTGGTCTTCTCGTTCTAACTTCGTTCTTGTTGGGAGGTGGACGCGATGTTTCCTTTCTTGCAGCCGGAGCCGTGGTGAATCCGTAGCGCAGCGCTCTGTCCGCTTCTCTCATTAGGAATTCAGAGAGAAGGACGACATCGGGCTCGTTCCGGTAGCGCGATGTCTCTTCTGCGTAGTCGTACCATTTGCTCTTCTCGAATGGGCTGAGCTTCTCCAGGATGTCTCTCACAAGCAACGGATTGAAGAGATACCCGTGCTTTAACTTCTTCAGGATGGCCACCATGTTCTGAATCTTCACCGCGAATTGGTTGAGCTCTGCCGCCGTGCCTCCGAGCCTCGGAAGCTTCTTCAAATCTTCCATCATGCGGTCGACCATCACCTCGGGCCGGCCGAAGCATTGCTCCAGAGTCTTCATGATCTGTTCGGGTGGTGTTGCGATGCTCAGCAACGGCGCCACTGCTTCTCGAGCCTCCCCCCGTAGACAGCTTCTCAGGCGCGCCAGGTTCTCGATTGGCTTGAGCTTGTAAAATGCGGTGGTATCTTCCATGGCTGCTTTGAACGGCAGCCATTCCAAAGGAGAGCCCGTGAATATGGGCAACTCCGTCTGATGGCGCGGCTGTCGTTGGTTCAACAGCTTGTCTAGGGTGTCGGCAAGCTGTTCCACCCCGTTGATCCCGGCTGCAGGCCGCTCGAACCTCGATCTCTGCGGCTCGCGTCTCTTTCCCGCAGGTGGCATGTCTTCTGGCTTCGGCGCGTCCCCTTCCTCCTCTGGCACGACCCGTTCCTCGGTCGTCTCTTCGTTGTCAGGACCATGTTCGCTTAGCCAGGCTCGGACCCGTTGCTCCACCTGTTCTGAAGGTTCGTCTTCGTCGGGGTTGCTGGTTTCCTCGGCGGTGGCGACATCAGCGATGAGCTTCTTCTTGATGAGTTCTGCTTCGATCTGCAGTTCCTTCTTACGGAGTGCGGCAAGTTTCTCTTCCGCCTCGTATCGCAGGCGCGCGACGACACTTGCTGTCGATCGACGCGACCCAATTGAAATAGCCTTCTCCCTGGCTACAGGTACTCCCGATGGCGCGGGTGTCTTGCTAGTGCCCGGCCTCGGTTTCAACACAGTTTGAAGCAGATCCGCCCTCCCCTCGGTCGGTGGCTGGCTGGTTGCGGCTGCAGACGGCGACCTGGGCGGATCCGAAAATATTTTCGGTTGCTGGTTCTCCTCGGCCCCGCTCTGACTCCTCGTGATGACCATCTTCTATATTGAATCTTCAATCTTCTATATTGAATCTTCAATCTTCTATATTGAATCTTCAATCTTCTATTGAATGTTCAATCTTGTATGTTCAATGTTCAATCTTCTATGTTCAATGTTCAATCTTCTATGTTCAATGTTCAATCTTCTATGTTAAATCTTCAAGGAACTTCAGTAGGTTTTGTGACAAAAATCTACGAATCCTTGCTTCCCCTTGGTGGTGTAGACCTGTATCTTCGAGTCCAGTCGTCTCCGAGTCCAGTCTTCTTCGGGTCCGGTCTTCCCAAATTTTCTAAGTCCAGCTTGCTCTTGAAATTTTTCTAAGTGTCGTCTTGGCTCTTGAAATTCTTCTAAGTGTCGCCTTCAAATCCGGATCGCAAAAGACAAACTTCAAATCCGGATCGCAAGGACCAACTTCAAATCCGGATCGCAAGGACCAAATTCGCTATTTACAATTTATTGCTGGAAGTTGATGAGTGAATTTCGTTAAGGCGGATACGATGGGGTTGACATGTCTACGACAAAAACCCCCATAAAAAATAGAATTAAAAAAAAAAAAAAAAAAAAAAAAAAAAAAAAAAAAAAAATCGAGACTGTATTCGCCCATAGGTTTTCGCCGCTGGCTCAGATCGGACTCGAAGACCGAGGCTACACCGGTAATCTTGCAGAGCGGGGGCGTAAATAAAACACACGAGAGTCGAGGAGAACATTGCTCCCGAAACGCACCTCGCTTACCTGGCTCGGGCGAATGCCATATAGTAAGCCGCTCCGATTCGCAAGTTTTCTGTCTCACTTTTGCTATCGGAGACGGCTACTTTTCCCCTATTTTCGCCTTTTTCCGTGAGCCAGGTAATTAAAACGCGTTTCGGGAGATTATTTATTCATCGTTCCACAATATGTACCTTAATCTAAGTATCACCACTTATATTTTAACGTAATTATAGCTAAGTAAACATAAAAGTTAATAGAATTTACACATTTTTACACACAATTTTCCTAATATTTTCCAAACTACATATGTTACACAACTAATTTTTCCTGTATTTATTAGATAACTTATTAACTTATTAAATTAACTATATTTTATCTCTTAGGGAGCCACAGATTTAACGTAATTCACTTTTAAAGTCTGTTTGTAAAAACACTGATTTGCACTGAGTCTATTTCTCACATTTCACTTTAATTAGTTTATGTGCACTCACTATACGTTTTTCGGGAGCGAGGCCGCTGTCCTCAACAGATACCTACGTGTGTTTGTCAAATAGGCAAATAAGACCAATACATTGTCAAACATACCGTCTACACGCATGGTGATTGTTGGGCGAATACATCAAATACGCAAATACAAATAGCCATGTGAAGTGTCAGGCGTCAGCATAACCAGAACAGACATAACTACATAACACTTCACAGCCACGTCATATTTTTTATATAAGTAATATCGTATGACCGCCGCACCGAAGGCACAGTATTACAATGAAAATGAAAATGAAAATAGTTTATTGTCTCTCTCAGTAAATACATAATAATAAAATGAAATAAAACAAAAGATAGACACAGGATAATACAAATTCAGGTGCGCAACCCCTACACTAAGAATCTTGTGCTGTAGGGGTTGACTAAATTCAGTGTACATAACTAAATGGATATTATTATAAGATGACAGAGAGAGGGCTTAAGGTAAGTATTTACTACGAGTATTTTCTATTTTACTATGGAATATTGTAATACTGTGCCGAAGGTGAAGTGTCGCGTCGCTCTGCTGCAGCATAGTGTCACCCAGTGCGGTCTCGTCTTAAAGGGACTTGGGGTCTACACGGACGGACCGCATTTCAACTGCAATCCAACTGCAAATTGCAGTTCAAGTGCAGTTTCAATGCAGTTGACACGACTGAATTCGACTGCAATAGAACTGCAAACCAAACGCGCAGTCGGATTGCAGTTCTATTGCAGTCGTATTGCAGTCGTGTCAACTGCATTCAAACTGCACTTGTAAGTTCTGCAATTTGCAGTTGGATTGCAGTTGAAATGCGGTCCGTCTGTGTAGACCCTAAAGTACAAAATTGTAATAGGATTAGAGAAAAACCAGTGCACGTTTTGTAATGTCAAAACACTTGTGGCACGTACCCAATGAATAAGGAAACACCGAATTTATTATTACCTTCTCTATCCTCGTTAACTTTTATTTAGAATGGCTCAGAGAATTTTCGTGCTGCAATAAAAAGTTCAACTTTTCAAGTCCTTTCATATTTTGGTATATATTATATCTCAAAGTGCTACATTACTGGGTACGATATGCACCTCCTTCTATAATTTATAAAATTCAAAGATGTGATTTCTACCTTATATTAATAGATTCAAAGGTTCATAGCAAATTCACCAATATTGTTGTTAAACGTATAACAATATTACTTTTAGGTATAATCGCCACGTCGCACATATGGGGTTATTTAGCAGACACCAGAGGTAGGACGACAGTTCTCGCCTGGTGCATGACATTAAGTCATCTTTGGATCTCTTAACACATTGGCACCGAATTGGATAGTTTTTAGTGTTTTGAAGTTCATCTCATCATCTGCGTAAGTTAATTCTTAACTTGTATGAAGTATATCATTACTCTTTTTGTCAGTAACTTTAACAATTAATTTACTTTCAGCATCGCTGGTACATACGCTTTAGCTATAACCCTGCTCAGTGAATGCACTCTACAGTCATGGAGATCTAAAATGGTGGCACTAACAAGCACCGTCTTCTTAGGAAGTACAGGGACTATGGCAAGTAAGACCTTGATTCCGACTAAATTAAATTAGATGTGATTATGATGTTTTTGTTCGTATGAAGTCTATTTAGCCCTTAAATAAAATCGTCTACAGAACTTCCTATACAGCTTTGCATTAAAATTACCTTATTTTCTTATTGTTTTCAGTCCTCTCCGTCCCAGTTCTTCAGTTGAAGTTCTCTTACGACATACCAGCTCTGGGCATAACCTTCAACTCTTGGCGTCTACTCAACCTGGTGTACGCGTTACCATGTGCGATAGGGACCCTCTGCATGTACCTGTCCTATGAGAGCCCACGATACTTGTTAAGACGACGCCTTGATAATTTGGCTGTAGCGATGCCGATTTTTCTCAGCAATGACTAAAGCTAAGAAATTGAAGTTCATTGTCGGTATTCATCATGTCTTTGTCTTTGAATTGCCCATAGCATAACACGATTGGACAACTTTTATAGCACAGAATAATCAATCGAAAAGACCTCTGTAAAAAAAGGGATTCCTATTTTTCCAACGGATAGAGTGATTTAAGGTTCCAAAATTTGTACATAAATTGGTTCAAGCATGCACTTTAATTTGTGCATAGCTTATATGAAATGTATTTATGGTTTTTAAATTAAGCGACAAAAACCATTTTGTCGCTCACGCCCTTTCCATTTTTTGCTGTTCCATTGCTTGTTTTCTATGAGAGGCCGGGCCGGCCTCTCATAGAAAACAAGCAATCTAAAACATATCCAACACGGTTTCTTACTTTAACGCTGCGTCACCTTAATGGCTGGAGAAGAAGAAAAGGCTCTGGAGGTTCTGAGAGGAATATTCTCAATAAATACGTTTGACAATTTGACGACCTCTGTGGCTCAGTGGTGAGCGCGTTGGTAGCTCAAGCCGGGGGTCGCGGGTTCGAATCCCGCCGACGGAACAAAAAGTTTTCAATGTTCCTGGGTCTGGATGTGTATTAAATATGTGTATGATATAATAAAAATCTTAAATATATGTATAGTTTAAAAGTATTAAATATATTTCCGTTGTCTGGTACCTGTAACACAAGTCCTTTAGGTACTTAGCACGGGGCCAGACTGACGTGGTGTGAAGCGTCATAAAAAAAAAAAAAAAAAATAAAAAAAAAAATAAAAAAAAAAATAAAAAAAAAAAATACTGGAAAACAAAGAGAGGAATATAAGGTAGGTTTTATAGTTACTTAATTTTAAGGCCATATATATATATATATATATATATATATATATATATATATATATATAATTGGAATCTCAGAATCGGCTCCAACGATTTTCATGAAATTGAGTATATAGGGGTTTTCGGGGGCGATAAATCGATCTAGCTAGGAATCATTTTCATAAAATGTCATTTTATGTGTGTTTTTTTAATTTTTTGAATACCGAGCCAAGCTCGGTCATATAGCTAGTAATTAATAAATTTTTAAAACTAAACTTTCAGGTTCAGTCAGTAACTCTAGGTGAAGAATCTAGCAAACCCACCAAAGGACTCATAGCATCGATCATAGCCCAGACCGTACCACTATTGAAGCCTCCTCTTCTCAAGAAAACTATCCTTCTCTCGATCATGTTCATCATAGTTTTTTTCGGGTAAGTAGTCAAAATTTTTACGTCGTCACTTGTTAGAGACATGTTTTTGTTTTTAACCGACTTCCAAAAAGGAGAAGGTTATACGTTCGGCTGTGGATTAATTACACTAATGGAAATTAAATATCGCGACAGTCTCAAATTACGCATAATTGCACATCGTCACAGTATAACAACTGTGACATTGTGCATGAAATATTTTTTGTAATGAAGATGAAGTGTTGTAATACAGGGCTTAAAATTACTGGTCTACTTGCAATATTTCAAATCGGATTTTTCTTTCGATCTATCTACATATTTTAGTAAATAATATTTCTAGTAATTGGGTTATTAACAACTGGTCAAACCATGATGCATTTATCTCACATTTTGCTATCTTCTAAGAACAATATATTGTGATCTCTGATAAAAGAAATTTTATAATCACGTGCTCATCATTTTTATTCTGTCGTACTCCTGTAGGCTAGTACTTCGACTTAATAAATTAGGATGTTAAGTTACCTATCTATATATATAAAAATGGATTTTCAAATGTGTTAGTCGCGCTAAAACTCGAAAACGGCTGAACGGATTGGGCTGATTTTAGTCTTAAAATATTCGTAGAAGTCCAGGGAAGGTTTTAAAGTGACACGAAGTTCACCGGGACAGCTAGTGCATGATAAATGAGCTAATATTTGAATTATTACTAATATACCGTGATTATGGCTTTCAGGATAAATCCTTTTATTGTGTGGCTGCCATTCATAGCCGATGCCATGATGACGTCCATAAGAAATGGCGATAAGGATTTCAAGATGTGTGACATGATACGATCGTCCCAGAATGCTACCACTGTTGCAGTTGAGGCTGAAGTAAGTATTAAGCAAATAAGAGTAGATAGTATAGGGAGTGCCTCCGCTGCCGGCGCCGGCTCCCAACAATATCAGTAATGGGAACCGGCGGTAAGTATACTGCCGGCAGCCGAGATATAAAACAACGGCTGCCGGCGCTGGCACTCAAAATGGGAGCCGGTGATAATGCGTAAAGCGCTAGGTTCCAGTGCCGATACACAAATTTTAAAAAGAAATAATCATAATCTCAAATATATTCGACTTTACCGATTTCCAAAGGTGAAGGTTAGGTACCTATTTGTTCGGCTGTGGATATTTTTGTTTTTTGTGATGCTCTTAGCTTAGCTTTACCTTAGCTACCCTTTTTTCAGCTACCAAAAAGTAAGATTTTGCACCACAACTACAGTTATAAACCCCGTGGTATACTTCCGAAGGTACTGAACAGAACTTCAGATTCCTTATGCACGTTAGAGAGTTTCAGCGTTGTTTAAAGAAGCAAAGATATATATTATATTGTATTATGCTACTATGCAGATCACATTTATCAGCATCGTCATCACCACCACACATCACCCATCAAGATTCAAGCCCCATACGAGCACCGGTGATCGCGACAACAATATAATACAATAGCATTTCCAAGAATCCCCGATCGAAGGATTCAAATATGCATCCTTACAATATGACTATTTATGACCTTATTATTTGTACTTTTCATAGTCTTTTAGCTCAAGACTGATGTTTTTGATCATTATGCTGTCATTTGACAACCGATGTTTGCCGAATAGGCGCCGACAGCCTATTCGGCAAACATCGCGTGACTTCGGCAAACTTCGGAGTTCGGAAAACGGCGCCGGCAGCCATTTCAGCAACTGGCGCCGGCAGCGGAGGCACTCCCAATGGTATACTTAATAAGCAAAGGAAAAGATATTGTACAAATAATATTAAATGATTTTTTTTGTCTTAGATAGATTATATAAGATAGATCTTAAGATAGATAAATCATAGAGGAATATAATCATACATCGGATAAGATACAATATATACTTAAAACGTTAATAGTAAGTGTGCTAAACATCGAGGAAAATGAAAACTTCACCATTAGGTTTTTAAGAATTCAGATCTAAAGAGAAAACATTTTTTTTAAATTTTACGCAATTTATAATAAATTATAAACTACGACAGAAGTATTCATAATTTAAACACCGCAGAATAATTACCATCAGATAAGTTATCTGACAGAATAAATACATCTGTAGAGTGTAATGCTGACACTGCTCATTCATGTTTGTTTAGGTTAATATCACAATAAACATAAGTTTCATTATGTAACTACATAGGTTTATATATATATATATATATATATATATATATATATATATATATATATATATATATATATATATATATATATGTATTTCAAAGTACAATAATAAAAAACAAAGAACAAAATTAGTTTATTGACAATTAACAATGTTTACAAATTACAGTCCCCCAAACTGTCCTATGGGGAAGTTTAAAATAGTACCTACATGCGTAAGCATTGCGGCTATTAACAACAGGAAACAAAAGAAACAAAAAAATCTAATTATTATAAAAATGTAATGTAACTGCTTAAGGTGAAGACAGCTGCCAATTCGACATCTTTGTGCAGTTTTCTAGACGTATTTATTTCATTAATTGGCACAAAAAAAATATATATGATTTTTGATTATATTTGGAAAAGCTTGTCGAATTTAAATAATAAAATAATGTACTCCTACTGGATGAAAAAAAAAACCAAAGTCACATCTTTCAGGAACTTTAAACAGTTCTAACTAAAGTAATAATACAATCTATGCTTTAAAAATTTGTTTATTTGATACCTTTTACAAAAATCCAAAGATTGTCGGATTTAATTTTCGGTTCTGACATCTAGATTTCCCATAGTATTTATTTTTTCCTCTAACAAACGAAAAATGTATCCACGCTACCGAGTGAACACTTCACATCTCTGTCTCTCTGGCATGAAAATCGACAGTGGTGCGAGAGTGATGCGAGATCAAGGTCATTGGCAGTTGTCAGCGCCTTAAATTAAACATTTTATCTGTATTTTGAAGTATATTATTATGTAATTTCTTTTACGAATCTCTGATTTCATGACTCCACATGTCCCAACTTCCAATCATTGGATATATTCATTTTTATTGCCTATTTTGTCTTTTTTTAAACCTATAAGTTATTATCTTTTCAGAGTCAGGACTGTAGCTTGGACTCGTACGCAATGATGGCTGTCTTCGGAGTCAACATTATACTGGCCATTTTAAACATCGGTCTCAGTTCGTTTATTAACGTCGTCGGAAGAAAAAGGATGTTAATTGCTATTCAGGTAATTCTCAATAACATAATTATTTACTTGTATGTTTTTTTACAATGTAAGTTTTTATATTATTTAAGGAAAGACATTTTATTATAAATCTGTCCAGAACACTTTTGAAAAACATTACAATCGACATAATATTTCCATTAATTAATAAGTGTACGTTTTGTATCTATTATTTTTAAGGCATCTTGCCATCCTATTCTTTAACATTCCAAATTGTCAGGCCTTATAATAATATGAACGCGACTATGTACTATCGAAGAAATTGAGTCATAGGCAGTTGACAGACCTACGTCATTTGGTCGGATTATGTCAACTTATTGTGTCGTCATCAGTTGCTTGGGTTTGCCGTTTGTCAAAACGCGACTAAAATTCGTAGATCCACCATCTTTCTATGAATCAACTTCTCTGATAGTACCTACTTCAGTTGTTCGCAGGTGCAGCGGGTCTGTCCATCAACTTGAGCCCTATCTGGCAGCTCAACGCCGTCCTGTTGGTCGGCTACGTCCTCGCCGTTCTCAACTTCGGATACGTCTCCACCATCTGCGTCGAAGTCTTCCCAACATACGTAAAGTGAGTCTTCTTTACTTTTACATTCATTTAATTATTCCCTGACGAAAAAATAGGGGTGTTATAAGTTCGACATGTCTGACCGTCTGTCTGTGTGTCTGTCCGTAGCATCGTAGCACATAAACGAGTGGATATTGATCAAGTTTTTTTAATCCCCGCATGATCAAGAGTGTTCTTAGGTATTGCCAGATGAGTTAATTATTGCTCATCATCAGCTCGCACAGTTCTCAAAATTTGGGTTTAACTATTTCATGAAAAGTTGTAACTTCCAGAGGTTTGATCGATTCAATTCTGAATCCTGAAACTTATTAGAGTTTTTAATCAGGGGTTATTTTTAATTTATTAATTTTACGTACTTTGGCATGTTTTTGGTTACTACTTTTTGATAAAATATATACTTTGATTTAGTCATTAGTTTAACTGTTTGAACATTAATATTAATTATTAATAGACGATAGGAAGTTATTTTATTCTTTTTCCAGGGCTATGGCAGTATGCCTGACTCTCATGGTGGGTCGAGGCAGCTCGGTGCTGGGATCAATATTCTAAAGAACATGATGGTGTCCAATTGCGAAGCAGCCTTCTACATGTTTCCTTTCCTGACATTTGGTATGTTTATATTTAACTTACTTAAAGTGCATATTAATACCGAAGGCCTCTTCTTAAGGGGGTGAAAATATCTTAGGAAAAAATTGGCCAAGTGCGAGTCAGACTCGCGCACGAAGGGACAAGGTTCCGTACCGTTATAGAGCGAAAGTATGGAAAAAAAAATGTGTTTTTTGTATGGGAGCCCCTTAATTACGGACAGACAGACGGACATACATCGAAGTCTGAGTAATAGGGTTCCGTAATTACCCTTTGGGTATGGAACCCTAAAAAGTACGTGAAGTCTATAGGAGAAGGTTAGCGTGGTAGACTGCAGTATAATTCTGAATATTATAGAATGTTATGACTAATTATAATGTTAGTATAGATTATTAAGTTTCTAAAGGATAAAAGTGATTATGAAAACTATAATCTTCTTCATAAATAATAAAATTGTTTTTTACTTGTTTCAGCCGGGGGCATATTCGCATTTTGCCTTCCTGGGGATAACGAAAAGAAGCAGAACAAAGTTGATGGTGTCGAAATATGAAAAGAAATGGCTGTCAAAATATTAGGCATTTGTACGTGTACTAGGAAATACTCAGAATTATTTACACTGTCTCACACTTGATCTCGAGGCAAGAGTTGTCTTGATGAATATGACCAAATTATTCTTGAAATAGTATTATTAGTAGAATTAAACATAAGAGTTATCATTCCATATATTTAAATATTGTAAGCCCTGTACTAAAATAAATTCTGAGACTGCGGAAGCTTAGCATATTGTTGCCTTTGACTAGTGTTTTAAAGTATGTTTTTTAAAACAGATAACATGAAAGATATAAAAGTATTATATTCAATTCCAATAATTTCTATGATTAAGAAGAATATCAATTGACTTATCTTAAAATATAAAAATAAGTGGCAATTTTCGTTGTCACTTTATAACTCAAGAACGGGCTCACCTATCCAAACCAAATTTTTAGGGTTTGTTCGGACTATTTAGTAGATGGTTTGTATGAAGTTTGCACAAAATCGGTCGAGTGGTTCTTCATTCATCACATTTTTTGTAACAAATGAATTCAATAAATGGCGGGTCATTTTGTCATTGGGTTTTTTAGTCGGGGAAATTTTTGTTTTATTGTATAGGGTATGATCGTGGATTGGTACCATGTTCATAAAAGTGGTGATCTGATGATGGGATCCAGGAGTAATCGAGGGAACTCCTCAAAATTTAAATTGAAACATATGCCGATTTTGATTTTGTATGAAGTATTCCAGGCATATGTTACCAAAAGTAAGATTTTGCACCAAGATATACCATTGTTCGAAGGTGCTGAACAGAAGTCCGAACTCCTTATAGATACAAGTTTGGGGGTTGGGGCGCCGTTTTAAGAACTGAAAGCATATGTTACTATGCAAATTACACTCATCATCATCACTACCACATCAGGGTCACAAATGTCACGTGACTGTGTGCGTTACGCTCTGGAGAGTTTGTTATGTTCAATATTAGTGAGTCGTTTCGATGCGCTTCGACTTATGAGTAGTATAAATAATTGACCCTTATGTTGCGGTTACTAAGATAGCAATTTGATCACGGGATCTATGAGGTATGTAGGTATTATTGTATAGGAGAGTCTTTCAAAATTGGGACAAGCATAGATCTATTAATGTAGTTTTAAGTAGTTTATGCATATTTTTTATGATGAGTTTCCATGCGGAATTAGTGCTATAATAATAAAACGAAAGTCAGAGAACCTAGAACTCTAGAGCCTAATTAGAGATAGGTGTTTGAACATGTTATTTTCAGCATTGCTTGATAAACTCTAAGTATATACAGTAGCATAATATGCTTGGAGTTTTTTTAAGAAATTCTAAAGTGGTAGTGAAGTCCTGGATCCAAAGTCACTAAGCAGAACACATAAGTCTTTACAGAAAGCCTTATAACTATCTTAAAATAGTGAAATTATTATTTTTTCAACGGGATTGTCCAATGTTTATATCAATCTTAACCATAAAGTATTCGATAGTTTTATAAAAATTCTTATCGAACAACCTAAAATTGCATACATGTTACAGATTCAGGGCCAGATTTATCATAAAGTTGGTTCGTTATTGCAGTACCCCGACGCTGATCATTTTATCAATGAATCTTTGCTAATTTATTTTATTGGTGATGAAAATCATGAATTACCTACTAAAATCACCTGCGGTTCGCCTTCAGCCTATAAAGGAGAGATGTCCCGGATCTAACAAACACAGGTCTCCCTCCACGACCGGCCGGTCTACCTCAGAAGGGACCGGACTTCCACCAAAGTTAGGGAACGCTTCGGCAAACTGAAGCGTTCCCCTCGGCGCCGGGACTGGCTAAGCCGGGGAGGTTCCCATCCTCTCCCGGAGCCCCGTTAGACGAGAGTTAGGAGGTTCGCATAGCGTCGCCTCCGCACTCCCGTCCTACGCCGGCGGAGCGGCAGAGAGGTGGGATCGTCCTCTCTGTCCCGCTCCGCGGCCTCTTTCTGCGACATTACAATTTCGCAGAAAGAGACCGCCGCGCTGCCAGCCAGGCCTGCTCGGGAGCGAGAGGTCCCCGCCTAGGACTGTCACGAGATCGTGGTGCTGCACGGCCCAACGATCGTACACCTCAAGGGTATGCTGGGCCGTGTCCTCCGCAGCGCCGCACTCATGGCAGGCTGGCGTTGGCTCTCTATGAAAATCATGAATTGGATCAACGTTGTGCAATTATTTCTAATACAAGAGGAGAAATTATTCGTGAACTACAACATTGGTTTTTTCATCAGCATAACGCATTCTATTTCAATTGTTTAAATTTTAAAATTGCTCTCGATCGTATGTCATCTGATAATCACAATTAACGTTTGTGGTGTGAATTTGGAAGAATCATGTTTTTCACATGGCCACCTTTATGTTGCCTGTTCCAGAGTTGGTACTACAGATTCACACTCAAAATGGAAAAACAAAAAAATATTGTTTATCCAAATGTTTTGGATTAAGTTTTAAATAGCTAGCAATTAAGTAATATATTTTTTTAAGAAATTAATCGATGTTCTAACAGATTTTTGTATTATTTCACTTTATACGTAGCGAAGCACGTACCGGGCCGCTAGGAGATAATAGATATAAAATATTAAAACAAAAGAACAGTGATTTCTGCTGTCTGCAGGCGTTAGCAAAAATAAAGTTTGATTATGCCGGAAGAGCACATGTCCACGGTCATAATCATGCAGGATTATCGACTTTAGAAAAGTTATCGAAAGTAAAGATTATAATAATAATTATTATCGCCATATTGTCGCAATGCTGTCATAACTGCCGCACTCAGAGTGGAACATTATAATTAATTAATTATGACTTAAATGTAATTAATTTAAAATTTTGACATAATTCAAACTCTTCATTAAAGGTTGAAAGGGTTTCTTCAAATAGGGTGAAGGTTAATCACAATTTAAGGACTAAGGTACAAGTTGGAAGCCGGCTACATGAAGTTGCAGCAGACGACGTGTCGTCGCGACACTACTGGTTTCTATGTATTTCTATGAAAAGTGTCGCTAGCTTCGTGTCGCTAGCTGCGCAGGGTATTTCATAGAAATACAATATAGAAACCAGTGGTGTCGCGACGACACGTCGTCTGCTGTTGCTTCATGTCGTCTGCTGCCAACCGGAACCTTTACTGTCTAGTACGGCGGATAGTCTGTTAAAATAGCTTTTCTAACGTATAAAAAAAAAAAAAAACAGAATCACGGATTAACGTAAATGCCGCGGAGAAAATATTATGAATGTGGCTATTGTCTTACAGTTGGTACTACTAATATATATTCTGTGCTTACAGTAAACTGTGATGTTAATTAAGCTGTTTATGTACTTAAGAAATAAATATAATTATACGATTTGGTAGTTTTATTTACTTTAACTGAGACATAAAGCACATAAATGTCTAGAAATCGGTTGAACTTAACAACCCCAAAGCGCTGAACTGACAATTGACATCGCTGCCCTGATGAGAAACATACCTATCTGTCACTAACAGAATCCATACAAACTTTTAAATAAATGCGAAAATACGAGTATGTCTGTATGTCTGTTACCTCTTCACGCTTAACCCGCTGAACTGATTTTGATAAAATTTGGTATGCAGATACTTTGAGTCCCGGAAGAAGACATAGGATAGATTTTGTTGCTGAAAAATGTACGATTACCGCGTGGTAAAAACTTGAAACAACGGAGTTGCGGGAGTCATGTAGGACCTAATATTTACAGATAGTAAATGGAACTCGAAGATAGCGTTGGGAGGACTTCAATACAGTAGCTTGTGAGGTACGTGATAATATTACGTAGATTTAGGTAATCTATGATATTGTTATCATTGAATTTGTAGACATAGTAAATATTACAATCAGATAACAACCATACTAACATTATAAATGCGGGAAACCCCGGACAGGTCAGTTGGATTGACAGGCTCTGACCCTCCCCTGGCACTTCACACACTGCAATCTATGAATGGCATGGTTCTGTCGATTCCACTGGCTGGCAGCTGGTAGGTTCAGCACAGAACGATATCTCTTGAACAACCTCGAAACTCTACCTAGCTTGAGTGACCTCACTCCACCAAGCCAATGCTACATCTAAAGCACAGAATATAATATATTAGTAGTACCAATCTAAAGGCAAAGGGTGGAGCTTCATACCTGAAGACATCGTAAAATGTCGGATCAGTTGCCACACTAGGCCCACACTGTCCGAAACACTAAAATAATTAAAATATTTAAAAAAAAGTCCAAGGCGTGATGGACTACAATAATTGTAGTCCATCACGCCTTGGTCTTTTTTTGTTATTACTCTTGGAGCGAAATCTTTTATCAAGGACTAGCTGTTGCCCGCGACTTCGTCCGCGTGGACTATAGTTTATAGTTGTTCCCGTACATCGATTGAATAGTTAACGCGCAAATCATAAAACTTAAAAGTATATAGTGTGGGACAATATACTTTTATGGTATGATAGATGTTCCGCGCGGCTTCGCCCGCGTTAAATTTAGGAATGTCATGGAAACCGTACATTTTTCCGCAAAAAAAGAAACCTATGTCCTTTCACGTGGTCTTTTCTTCATGTGTGCCAAATAACATAAGAATTGCTCCTGTAGTTTCTTAAGATAATAAGCAATCTTAAATAATTTCCTCCGTTTTTTTCCACATTTTCCTCCTCCGTTTTTTTCCACATTTTCCTCTATTTCTTTGATCCTGTAAGTCTTAGCGTAATAAAATATAGCCTATAGCCTTCAAATAAGCCCTTTCAAATAATTTCCCCCGTTTTTACCACACTTTCCTCTATTTCTTTGCTCCTATTAGTATTATTCCTATTTCACATAATTTCCCCCGTTTTTTCTACATTTTCCTCTATTTCTACGCTCTTATAAGTCTTAGCGTGACAAAATATAGCCTATAGCCTTCCTCGATAAATGGGCTATCTAACACTGAAAGAATTTTTCAAATCGGACCAGTAGTTCCTGTGATTAGCGCGTTCAAACTATTACTAAATAAGCATTTCATATAATTTTCCTCGTTTTTTCCACATTTTCCTCTATTTATTCGCTCCTATTAATCTTAGCGTGATAAAATATAGCCTATAGCCTTCCTCGATAAATGGGCTATCTAACACTGAAAGAATTTTTCAAATCGGACCAGTAGTTTCTGAGATTAGCGCGTTAAAACAAACAAACTAACAAACTCTTCCGCTTTATAATATTAGTATAGAAGTATAGATATGGTTTTTCAAATTTTAAAACATTTGAAATTTTACAACAATTTTAAAACAAAATTTGAAAAACCATATCCTTGATAAAAGATTTCGCTCCAAGAGATATTAACAAAAAACCGGCCAAGAGCATGTCGGGCCACACGCAATATAGGGTTTCGTAGTTTTTTATAATTTTTGTATGGTCAATGAATGTATATTTATAACGTGTTTTACACTACTAACAACATCATCTCAGTTACGTTCAAAGGAATTTGAACCAAAAGTTCCATTTATACTTCTCCGAACATATTTTTTTATTTGATCGACTAGTACTCAATAACTTATGAATTCTTTTTAGCCATGATAGTTTTCCTTTTAAATTCAGAATGTGAAACAATTCACATTTCCAGAAGCAACCGTTTAGCTGGTAGAAGGGGGACACTGGACTCTAACGGTTTTTTCCACTTTAAAACTTCATATTTCACAAATAGATCCCTAAAATGATCTTTGAATACTCGTAATATTTAAAAAAAACCTATCCAATGACACCTCACACGGTGGGGTGGACGAAAAAAAATATCATCCCCGCTTTGTTGTGTAGGTAGGTATACCATTATACATTTTTTAAAGATTTTATATACTTACCATTTTATCGGTATCATGGGCGTTCATGCCCAATTACGGCTTTGCAGGCCCTATAGTCTCTGAGCAAAACCGCGGACAGACAGACGGAAACTATAAGGGTTCATTGTTGACTACGGAACTCTAAAAAGGATATGGACAAAAAGCCCATAGGTGGCTCCAATTTCAAAATAAAATAAAAAATATATAAATGCGAAAATGTCTGTCTGATGTTACCTCTTCACGCCCAAACAGCTGAACCGATCTAGCTGAAATTTTGTATGTATATATTTTGAGTCCCGGTAAAGGATATATAATAGGTACTTTTTATCCCTGAAAAATTTACGGTTCCCGCGCGATAAACTAATTTTGGCGCAAAGGAATTGCGGGCCGCGGGTGTTGTCTAGTGAATATCTAGTGCTTTTTGCAACCGTAAAGAGAGTGAGAAAAATAAAGAGGTAAACCGTCGATACAAATGGAAAGGATCTGACCACTGGTGTTGGTACACATAGAATACGGGACGTATTCCATATTGTGTACCAACACCAGTGTCAATAATTTCAAACGCGCGACCCGCGACTTGCTACTGACAATGACGCCTTCACCAACTCAGCCACAGAGGTCGTCAAATGTAGAAAAGCAGGGTAAAATTTTTGAACGCGCTAATCTCACGAACTTTCGAACCAATTTTATGTTATTTTTCCCAATGCCCATACTCATATAGACAGACCACTGGAAAAACATCAGTTACTTTTTTGCGGGAATATGTACGGTTCCCCGAATTTCCTTATTAAGGTGACGCCGTGTTAAAGTAAAAAACCGTGTTGGATATGTTTTAGATTTCTTGTTTTCAAAAGAAGAAACGGAACAGCAAGAAATGGAAAGGGCGTAAGCGACAAAACGGTTTTTGTCGCGTAATTTGAAAACCATAAATATATTTCATATAAGCTATGGGCAACTTATAGTCTATGCTTGAACCAATCTTTGTACAAATTTTGGAAACTTAAATCACTCTCCTCTGTTGTCAAAATTAGAATCCCTTTTTTACAGAGGTCTTTTTGATTGAATATTCTGTGTTATAAAAGTAGATCAAACGTATTATGCTTTAGGTAAGTAATTCAAAGACAAAGACATGATGAACACTGACAATGAACTTTAATTTTTTATCTTTAGTCATTTCTAAGAAAAATCGATATCGCTACAGCCAAATTATCAAGGCGTCGCCTTAATGGCTCAGTAGAGCCGCGCAGACATTACATAATGGTAGGAAATTGCGTTCTGTGTACAATTTTGCTTTTATCGTTTCTATTTAAATTGTTTATATACGGACTATGTGATTTAAGAATGATATCACTCTGATTTGTGATAACTGATAACAGTGATTGTTAAAATTCGGCACGTGTTTACTACACGGCCCCGTAAACTAATATTTAATCAAAAGAAAAAAACTATGACGCGACTACGCAATAGGGAATAAATTACGCAATGGTGTTTAAACACACTAGGCTGAATTACGCCGGCGTAAATTCCGCCGCGTTTACGCCGCGTATCAAACGCATACAAAATACGGACGGAACGCGACAGACGACACACTATGCCGAAATTCCGTCGCGAGCCGAGTCGAGCGTAAAGTTCGGCAGCGATTCGGCTGTAATGTTTTGTATAGCAACACACTATACGCGATGGAATTATCAAAACCGAACATAGCAAATTCAACCTTAACTCCAAAGCATTAACGCACACATTACATCTGAGAATTTTAAATACTCACTTACGCGCGCGTTCCGCAACGGAAATTACGCCGCGAAATTTCGGCTCTTCGCGTAATTTATAGTGTGTCGCATCAGACGTAAGCGGCTGAACGTAATTTCGGCCACGTAAATTACGCCGGCGTAATTCAGCCTAGTGTGTTTAGACCCATGGTCGGAGCAGAGCGCGCTACTAGAACATACAGTAAATAATTTTACCAAAATCCGACATGTCGCGCACGACATATTACCAGAATATTCATAGGAACGTTGAGAAATAATAACCTTTGGTTTACCGACTGCGCTGGTGCTGACTTTTGCAGTAATATATCTTAACATTGCAGTAATATATCTTATTGAGTAACATGAATGAAGCTAATGTTATCAGATAACGATGAGGGATCAGGTCCAATTCTCGTAATGTATTGAACAAGATGTTTCCCGCAAGCCCGTAACGCAAATTAATATTATGCATTTGGTACACCTTCAAGAGCATGTTTATCTGAATTACAGTATTAACACACAAAGTACACTTCATTGATATAGAGAGAAAATTTATTATCCAGTTTTTTTTTTTTTTTTTTTTGCGTTGGGGGAATGCATTTACGCATCCCCGGGGCCTGGGGAGAACCACCGGGGTATGTGGGACTCCCCGGGGCGGACGAGACGCACCCGGGACTACCCACTAAAACCCCAACGGTGTTCCTGCTCCTGCACCAACAAGAAGCTAATAGAAATGTAAAAGTCGGTAAGTACTTAATAATATACTAGCTATTTGACCGAGCTTTGCTCGGTATTCGATAAAACACGAATAAAATGACATTTTCTAAAAATGATTCCTAGATATACAAGAATTGCTCGTTTAAGGATATAAGATTACGTAGTTAGTTCCTTTTGAATAGTTTAAATTAGTGGAGTGCCTAGAGCGTAAAAATCATGCAAACCTCCGATTTCCGTAATAGTGGATGAAAATTGAAAAGAAAAAAAGGAATGTGTAGCTGATAACATAAATAAAAAAGTTTACCTATTGAAAAGTTGTGCTTTTGATTTTTAAATTATTCTATACCACTTCAGTGACACTCATAAATTTTAAAATTTTGAAGAAAACCTGCATTTCTTTCAGTTCAGTTATGTAGCAAAATAATAAAATATATTATCATTTTTTTATTCATAACGTTACTTATATTAAAAAAAAAAAAGAAAATAAGTGGAAAAAATATATAATTTAGACTTAAAAATTAATATTTTTGTATCTAGATGAGCATGCCTCCGAATATGTTTGTTGTGTGCTTCGGCAGTTCTATTTTTTTTGGTTTTAAATAGGAAGTTTAAAATTATTTCTTAGGCTTTACAAAGACTTGTGTTTGTTAATGCGTAAATTTTTTTAGCTCTTTAACTTTATTAACTTTTCCGAAAATGTAGCACAAACTTTTCGCGTATATTTCGAAGAAAATCTGTATTTTATTTCTTTTGGCTAGGTTTTAACATACTAATATTTTTTTTATTTATTTTTTTTCATTGATTACATTCGCTAAATTATACTTAAAGGAAAAAAATAGAAATTAGGCTAAGAACTGATATTTTTTGTATTCAGGTAAGCATTTTTCAAACATAGGTCGTAGCATGCGTCTTTATAGTATGTAGGTACGTGACATATGTAGCACCCAATTTTTTTCTGGCTTTAATTAGGAAGATTAAATATATTTCAAAGGCTAGAAATAGCCTTTCATTTGTCGATGCATTTACCGTTTTAGCTCTTACTTAAATAAATTCTCAACAAATGTAGAAAAACAATTTTGGTCTATTTTACACATTTTTGGAGATATTAAAACGTTTTAAAGTACATGTAACTCATAATTTCTCTAAAAATTAAACACGCACAATAAGTACGTGTAACAAACTTTTTTTTACGACCCTGAAATCCTCCCAAACTCTTTTATCTTGGTTACGACGAGCGTTAATCTCTAAAAACTTTGCAAAAAGCTTCTAGTTTTATTTAGCTTAGCAAAGCAAACTTTCTTTTTTAAAAATTGTGTTTTTGGTTAATTTTCAATGTAAACAATCGGATAAGAGTCATTAAATAATAGGAACAAAAAAAAACTTGACTGATTTTATATGGTGAAATATTAATTTTTAATTCAGTAACTAAAAAATTAAAAGCACAAACAAATTTTTGGTAAACTTTGCAAGTTAAAACGTAAAAAAGAAAATGACACATCAAAAACAAAAATCCCACTATTACAATTTTCGGAGGTTAAAACCTCTGGCGACTCCACTAAAGAACAATGGCCAAATCGTACCAGGTGGGCGGTGGCGTCCCGATATGCCATTGGTAGCAAAAATTCTCTAATATTTTAAGGCATCAAAAAATATTAGAAATGTGTCTGTAAATAGCCACAAAAAAAGATCAATATATTTTAGTTTCATTATGTTCTGACAGCCGGCGATCATTCGCATTCGTTCTATTATTTGGGTAATACTCAAGGAAAAATTGAAATAATTAGAAACGAGATCGCCGAATATACACTTGTAGGCTACACCGCAGTCGGGAAAAAGGTAGTTCTTAAGTCTAACCTCAAAATAATTGTTAACGTTATTAATTATTGTAAAAAACCGTGGCTATTTAGACATAATTCTCAAACGGAATTATGTTTAGAGCATAAGAACAACCAAATCTAACTATAGTTTATTTTGGGATATCAAAAATAAAAGTCGAGTCCAGCTCCTATACAAATTTGGCCATGATTCTTTAACCCTGGAGTGGTCGCGTGGACTACATATTATGTAGTCCACGTAAACAAAACCAAAAATTTCTCAAAAACTATAAGCGTGCGTCTCTTGCGCCTCTAGGTAGGTACTTTCAAATGACCTATTTAGCTACACATTCAATGTAAGCTAAATAGGTGTGTAGAAGCTATAAGCCTACAAGCCCCTGTCGTGTATTTTCGTGACGCAATAGCCCCTCAAATATCGTGGACTACAGGTGTAGTCCGCGCGACCCATCACGTAAGTAATTTTTTTGGTAATGTTTAAAAAAATTCCGGATAAGTATTTTAATATTATATTAGTATATACTAGTAAAATAAACTCGGTTTTATAATTTTGATTTGCTTTGAAATAATATTCCTTTATATTTTTAGATAAAAAATGGCCGAACGACAAGCTGCATACATTGAGGCGTGGTTGAATAGCCGGGTCCACACCAGACGATCCAACGCGCTCCGATCGCGCGCGGCATGAAGCGCGTTGCACGGAGCGTTTGGTGTGGACGTGCCGCGCGCGATCCATGCGCAAGTTTTGGTGCGCGCGCTCCCTGGCGCTCGCGATCCGTTCGTTGTCGGTTTTCTTGCCCGATTCAAAGGTGCCTCAGTAAACGTGGCGCGCGCGGTGTGGACGGTTTTGTGATTCGAGCGATCCATCACATCATGGATATTTCGCAAAGTCGTCGTCTGATATCGCTTTATCAGGAGTTTAAATGTTTATGGGACCCAAAAGACGTTTATTTTACGAATAGAGGTGCAAGAGACGATGCTTGGGCTCAGATTTCTCGCAAAATGTTGAACAAGCCAATAGAAGATCTAAAGAAAAAAATGCGGTCTCTGGCGGGACTCGGGAGGATACACCGTCCTTTTCTTTTTGTATTTTTTTGCGCAATAATTTGAGCAAAATAAAGGTTGCTGCTGCAACGGCAATTCGCCGCCGCTACGTGTGACTCCATATCGTGCAAGATACTGACTGACTTGAATAACGGATCGCCTTCGGATCGCTTGGAGCGTATATTAGGATCGCAGTTTCCATGTTCTTGGATCAGTCTAACGCGTTCCACGCTCCACGCTCCTCGATCCTGGATCGCGGAGCGCGGGATCGCTGCTCCAAGATGGATCGTTTGGTGTGGACCCGGCTAATGAAGTCGATGGCGATAGCGAAGAGTATCAAGCGCAGTCAAGCTTTTTATTTTTGTTATTTTAATTACTTTTAATACAGAGGTCGCGATTAATTTTTGTTGTTCTTTTTCTGATTAAGATATATATACTTACTATATTTTAATAAGTAAAATAAATAAACTGTTATTTAACATGTTTTAATCTTTATTTTAAATTGGACTACGTATGTAGTCCGCGCGACCACTCCCGTCCCATTCAGGTGCGCGACCACTCCAGGGAATGTCATATTGATAGAATCCTCTGGAGGTTTCTAGTAAAAATTATAAGAGTACTATGGAGTGTAGATTGAAAGGAGAACTATCTTATATGGGGGATATTTGAAAAAGTGTCCAGCTGTACGCAGTAAATAGTTAACAGTTGAAAAATCCTCCACGAGTGGCGCTAGCTGCAGCCAAAAGGTATGGAATGAATTATGGAGTGTAGGAATTAATGTAGACGTTGGTGACAAAATATAAATTATTACTGGAATATAAATTATTACTAGAATTACTGGGTTAATACCAATATATTTTAAAAAATATAACCTAAAATAGCTGAAATAAAAGTTGCTAAATGATTTAAAATTTACCTTGGTGCTACTGTAGCGCCTCCTAATGAGTGAATTAGTTTCACCCTAATTTAACGCATTTCCGGGGACACTTTTTACATACAGAGATATTCCTCCTTTCATCTACACTCCATAAATAGTACTTATTATAATATTATATACGTCATAATACATATATTATTATAATCTATATTTACCTGAATAATCATATTGTTTTTTAATGATCCGTGGTTCTTAAATAAGAAGTTCCATAAAAAAATATATCCAATGGCGTCGGACATAGATTTAAATCTATGTCCGACGCCGCTGCGGCAGGATAAGCAAGTTTTAAATAAGTACTTGAACTTTTAAATCAATGCTCGGTATATTATAATATTTTATGTTCCGTTTATAATTAATATTAAATAACTTGTTTTTCAAACGGAATATAAAATCACCCAGCTTTGATTATTTTTATACGCTAATAGGAACTATGTATCTGTCGCAGTCATCTGGTTTAATCTACGATTCGATTGAATGACTAGCGCGTTCGTTGAATGACACCATTTAATTGAATCACTAAAGGACCACTCGTCAAGACGTTGACTGTAACGTTTAACGTCTTGACTAAAACTGAATACTGATATAGTAAGTCGTTAAAACTTAAGTGGGTCATGGTATGTTATGACTTTTAAGTAGCCATTGGCGAGGTAATGATTGGTACAAGCTGTCATATTTATTTGTTACAATTATTACAAATAACGCACTTTAAAGTAAATTTAATCGAAAAAATATCAACGCAGTTCTATCAGCTGTGCGAACAGTTAGATGCCATATATTTTGTTTTGTTGACTACTAGCACCGCATTGGGAAAAAAATTGAATTCATTCAATTACCTGACTGATTTCATGTCCGCTATGTTACAAATCGCTAACTAGTTGGACGTTGAGTGACGATTGTTCAATCAACGTTCGGCCGAGTCATTCAATTGAATGGTGTCATTCAGTGAATGCGCTAGTCATTCAATCGAATCGCAGATTAAACCAGATGACTGCGACATATCCATCACTATTCCGCCAGACTAGTCGTGGCCAGACGCGAAAAAATGAGACGCCCCAACGCGATGACAACACTTCATTCGTGATTGTACTTGGCTTCTGTTTAGTAATTGTTTGCACTAAGTGATCTCTTAACTTCTGTCGGATTAATTGTTTGCTCTTAGTTCATTCGTATTGGAACTAATTAAATAATCTTCAATAAGATCAGCATGTGAACAAATAGCAACACTATAATAAGATGCAGAGCGCCTCGCTCGTATCACTGTGCGATCCGACAGCGGTGAGGCTGGCTGCGGGTCTAATTTAGTTTTTTATGAATGAGAAAGTGAGTGAAAATCAAAATGGTCGCGAAAATCAAAGTAGACTTCGAGGATGCTCTGACGTTGGCAGGTGAGTGCTTATTTGTAAGGAAAAAATAGAGAAAAGAAGCTTTTGATGGACTTTCAAAATATAAAATTTCTAATCATCTAACTTCCTCTATGGGACTTAATTGATTCTCTTGACGAGTCTTGTTTACGAAATATTATGCGTAATATTCTTATTAAGTATTTTAAAAAGGGAAAACAACGATAGCAATGGGCTAATTTCCAAAATAATTGTACTTACCGATTTGGACGCGAGCTCTTTACCAGCTAAAAACTTAAAAAAATTAAAAGTTAATGACTTTAGACGTATAATATGGTAGGGGTTTTCAGTCAATAGGCTACTTGACCTATATTCGATTTCATTGAATAAATGCATTTTCCGAGTAGAACTTGGCCTAGGAAACCGTATTTCACCCTTATCATCAAATTAAAGCTTATTAAAGAAGCCTAAAAAGATTAGTAAAATATATATTTTCTTAAATAATTCAAATAAAACATCAGTTTTATATTATATTATCTCCATTTACTGTAGTTGGGAAATGAAATGGCCAAAACTTTTCTCCAAAAGTTTTCAACATTACAAATGATTTCTCATTTCTTATTTAATTACTTTCTAATTTTTTGGCACTTTGAGACTCGTACGTTTAGCACACAAAAAATTTCAATAAAGAAAGTATAAAATGCAAAAAATATGACGTCACACTATGGCGGACAATGTTTTCGGCGCCATTTAAAAGGCATATTTTTCAATCAAAATTTTAATGGGCTTTTACTGTTTAAAATATTAAAATATTAGTTTTTTTTGGTGAAAGTGAATGATAAAAAAGCGATTAGCATGAAGAGCCTATTCTTCGATCGATTTTGAGAGTTTACAGTTTACATGTGATCGAAGAAGCAAATCCGTATTTTATGCAAAAAACCGAGTAAGTACCTATAACTTAACAATTGTACATAAAATTAATAATTATGTCAAAATTTTAGAGAAACTCTAAAATAATAGCTACGAAACTTGGTAATCACAGCAAAGCTTATTGATATATACGAGTAGGAAGTTTTAAACGGGTTATTGATTCGACGAAGTTGTTATTGTGTATTTGTAACATTATGTTATACATTTACCTACCTCATTATGAATAAAAAACTAATAAAGCTGCTAAAAAGAATTTAACGTACGAGCTCTGGATAAACTTGTCATATTAACATTTAGGGTCGGTGCACACCGAGACACGACGGGCATTTTACAGACTATTAAATATTGACCTTTATATACAACGCACGAGGATATATTATTATTTCATTGAGCGATATCGCGTTACGCAGCGTTATCAAAATATGCCGTGTTTTGTTTACGTGCAAATTGACATATTTGTTTTAACTACGTATATCGTAAAAATTTATTTAATACTAAATAAATACAATCCATGCGTAAATTGTTTGGTATCACATTGTTATTAAAAGAAAGTGTAATAATGCCCAAATTCTATTTAGATTCAAGCACACTCTACAGCAACGAATCCATCTACGATCCTACTTATGATTTATGCTAGAATCAATGTGTAGCCCGTAACTTGAAAATACCACAGAAATATAATAGTATAATAAATTATTATAATATTATTTTACCGTAAAAAGTAGTCCTTGAGCTGCTTTTTACAGCCGAGCTTAATTACTCCCTAAATGAAAAATTAAATTAAACCCTAGTAAAACAATTTCCATACTGGATGTTACCTTTTTAAAGAAGCTAGCTGACCCGGTAAACGTTGTTTTGCCATATAAATTATTTCTAGTATCAATATAAAAAGTAGATAAAAACCTATTCTCAGGAATGTACATATAATTTCATAAAAACCGGTTGAGCCGTTTTGAAGGAGTTCGCGCTCAAATACTGTGACACGAGAAATTTATATTTTAGATTTCTTTTACCACTGTCAGGCTGATGACGCGTGGAGGTCTAGTAGCAGTAATAAAATACATAAAACCTTAAAATAACAACGATTTCAATGATAGAGTTCCACAAGGCAGTTTCCTTGCCCCCTACTCTTTTAAAACCTTTACGATGGTTCTGATTGTAAATAATAATATTAAAATTCCGGGTCCTTGATTTAATTTAGGGCCTGTTTCACCACTTCCTGATAAGTGCCGAATAGGCTATCCACCACATAACTTGACAGATAAAGTATGGAGAGTCTGTCAAAAAAGTTGTGAATAGCCTATTCGGCACTTTATCAGAAATGGTGAAACAGGCCCCCAGTTTAACAAAAGAAGCAATAATACGCTTAGACCTTGTATTTAAATATTGTTATACCTATGCCGGTTGAAATGACAACAGAAAACATGAAATTGTTCGGACTATTGAGGAAGTTTTAACAGGTTCTCATTTGCTTGTATTTTCCCACACACAAAAAAAAAATATCATGTAGTACCAAATACTATTCGTTGTTTTTTTTTGTTATATTGTAGTATTTGAAAAGTTGAATTTAATTCGCTTTTAGATGTTTATTGATGTTTTTCGATTGAAGATTATTACCGTATACATTAAAATTAATAATCTATACATATAATAAAACTGTAGAAATGAAAATTCTGTACATTAAAGATATTCAAAAAATAATAAGCGCGGGGTGTCACTACATCGCTATAGAAGCCAAAAATGTATTTAGTTTTTGTCTGTCTGTCCGTCTGTCTGTATGTTTGTTCCACTATCACACGAAAACTACTGATCCGATTTGAATGCGGTTTTCGCAGATATATTTGTCTTCTTCCAACTTAACATCTGGCGTATAAAAAAATTTCCCCTCACCCCACCCCTCTGAGGGGACCAAAGAGGGGGTCAGATTTTGTATCAAACTTTTTTCTGATCCGATTTGCATACGGTTTTCGCAGATATTATATTGGTCTTCTTCCAACTCAACATCTGGTGTACTTATAAAACTCGGGGGTCAGATTTTGTATCAAACTTTCTTCTTTGATGGACTTACTTAATATTATTAACTAACTGTTTTTTCGTAGGTTTTTTCCAACTTAACATCTGGTGTATAAAATTTTTCCCCCCACCCCTCTTAGGGGACAAAAGAGGGGGTAAGATTTTGTATCAACTGATTGAAGTATAAATACTTTAAATGGCAAAACAACGTTTGCCGGGACAGCTAGTTGAATATATATAGATATATATTTTCTATGCCATAGGCAAAGTTGTAGTTGCACACGAGCTGGGAGTGCCAAAAACTGTTTTCTTTATTCAACCCTTTCCAAACATTGCTGTAAAAATTGTTCAAAGACCAACTCATTATATTCTGTAAGTTTGAATTTTTCTTCCCTGGCCTATAATGCCCCACTGCTGGGCAAATGCCTCCTCCAGGGTCTTCCAATGTTCTCGCTCTTGCGTCACCGATGTCGAGCCTGGCTGGTATGTCTCCAGCTCGTTACGCCACATTTTTCTTGGCCGGTCACGTCAGCGGCATCTTCTTCGTAGTTTTCTTCATTACTGAAGGTCGCGCCTGGAAAAGTTCTCCTCTACTTTGGTTGTTAAGCTCTTCCATTTTGTTCGGTCTGCTGTTTCTTTAAGGGCGGCTGTTATTTTTAGTCCAGAGTGTCTTAATTTGGTCACACCATCGGGTAGGTGATCGAACCCTGGGTCGCTTGCCTTCAATTATACCCGTGACTATTAGCTTTTCGAGGTTGCCTGGTTGCCGGCGAGCGATGCGTGATGTCGGCGGCATAATAATATGATCCAAATTTAGACTAGGAATGTTTTTAATTTAATTCAAGAAGCTGCGGTACAATGTGAATGCTGATCATCCAGAATGTTCCAGGGAACGATATTAATTGTCTCCATTGGTCCCATTGAGTTGGGCGACTTTTGACACGATCAATTACTGGCGCGCGACCGCTCGCACCGCAAATTGATGTTAGCAACAACGCGAACATCTAAAGTACATTCAGTTGTAAACAAATATTTAATACTGCATTCGAATGAACAATCTTGTAAATTTGACGATTGATCTCCTCTAATGTACAAGATTGGTCGCACTCAATCCTCGGATTATTATAGGTTTATAAGGAGAATATTAACGTTTAATTTCCTAAAGCTATAATTATTTCAATAACCATATTATTAAATGATTATTGAAATAATTATAGCTTTAGGAAATTAAACGTTAATATTGTGCTTATAAACCTCGATTGAAATTATATGCATAAATTGATTTGAGAATTTGGCTTTAAGGCCGTCCCCCGAGCAAACGACCTTGGCCATACATTTGCCGCGTTGCCGAGATCGCACCAAAACCCTATTTTTTTTTACTTACCTTAGTTCAAAATTGTCCTAAGAAAAATTTAAAACGGTGAATATGTAGCTTATGATATTGTCGATCTATTGGCGTGTGTTTCAAATAAAAGTAATCTGTAAATCCTAAGGAGATGCTGGTTGTATGCTTGATTTTTAATAAGTTGATTTTACTTTGGAAGCTGATATCATGAGTATAATAAACAAAAATAGAAAATTTAAAACGGGGAAAGGAATGTTGATATACTGAAGATTATAGCTATAGTTTTATTATTGTAGCTTTCAAATTATGAGTTTATAAGGCTTGAAATACGGAAAATTACGGTATCTTCGTAAGGAACGCCCTTAAGTTTTGCGTTTTTTAAAGCATAATTTGATTGCATCTCCAGTCATGTAAATTACATTCTACATTGTGTAAATTCAGGGCCCCAAGGGCTAAAGCATGAAAGTTTAATGGAAATTATGGAAACGTGGTACGAGTAAAATATATACTATCCATATTTTCAAATAAATATATTTATAATAATGTTAGGATCTATAGTAAAATTACATTCAATCATTCACATGTAGTGCGCAGTGCGTACTACGTACTAAAGATTTAAATTGTGTTTAGTGCTAGAACTACGGAAACATAGGCTGAAAACTGTAGCACTAATGGCAATGAACTAATAAACTTATAAGGCAAGGACGGAACTGGCATAATTATTATAACCGACTTTATAAGAACAGTAATGGAGATAAGAGGCTTATCAGTAGACTTACGTTGAATTTATACAGTTTCCTCAGAGTGAAGCAACAACAAATTAATTAATTAAGTATACTGTAATACCTAGAATGACGATTTAAATTATATTATAAGATTGTCCAGCCCTAGGTACACCTACGTGAAAATTTATTTATTTATTTATTTAATATTGGAAAACCAACAGCTTACAATATTACTTAAATAGTTAAATTATAGATAAAACAAGAAGCCAAGGACAGGTTTTCACCATTAACAAAGAAGAACTAGCAAACAAACATGATTTTTCACACAACAAATAAAATTCTGTGTAACTATAATAGACTAAGGTTACAAAGTACAATGATGTTTAAGATAATAGAACAGTTATAAATCAATAGAAAATATTAATCGAAGAATTTAAGGTTCAGTTTGTCTCTTGCATTCTTGATTCTTATTCAAATTCTTATTTGATTCTTATTAAAATTCTTATTCAAAATAGAATAGAATAAAAGTTAAAATAATCTAATCCTGATAGAAAACTGGCCAACATAATATCTGGGATGTGGGAGCTAAGTCTAAACCCCCAAATTACAAGCGAGCGAGCTGCTAATAATGAATTATTAGATAGTATTAAGTATTAGATAGTAAATTTCGATTACGTCAGCTATAATTTTATTTATACCATGTCAAAATTAGTTCATTTGTTTTAGAAATAGACACATAATTCCTCTTATTTTGTTAAAAGTACTTTTCCTTTCAGGTTTCGGTAAGTACAACGTAGTGCTGACGCTGGCGACGATAAGTGTGATCCTGAGCATGACCTTCGAGATCTTCTCCGTGTCGTACCTGGTGCCCGCCAGCGCCTGCGAGCTGAAGACGACGGTGCCGCAGCAGGGGCTCATGGCCGCTGTGCCTGTGTTAGGTATAATATAACGATGAAAAGTGAGACCACACTAGGCGGCACTGGCACACTTCACAGTCAAATATTCTTTGTATGAAATCGTATGAACTAAGCCGCACCGAAGGTGAAGTGTCGCGTCGTTCTATTGCTGTATAGTGTCGCCCAGTGCGGTCTCGTCTTAAAGGGATTTAGATCTATACTAATATTATAAAGCGGAAGAGTTTGTTTGTTTGTTTGAACGCGCTAATCTCAGGAACTACTGGTCCGAATTGAAAAATTCTTTCAGTGTTGGATAGCTTATCTATCGAGAAAGGCTGTAGGCTATATTTTATCACGCTAAGACTAATAGGAGCTAAGAAATAGAGGAAAATGTGGAAAAAACGGGGGGAAATTATTTGAAAGGGCTTATTTGAACGCGTTAATCTCAGGAACTACTGGTCCGGTTTGAAAAATTCTTTCAGTGTTAGGTAGCCAATTTATCAAGGAAGGCTATAAGCTATATTTTATTACGCTAAAACTAATAAGAGCGAATAAATAGAGGAAAATGTGGAAAAAGCGGGGGAAATTATTTGAAAGGGCTGATCTCACGAACTACTGGAGCAATTTTTCTGTTATTTGGCACAGATAAGAAGTAGACCACGTGAAAGATCATAGGCTATTTTTTGTGAAATAATTTGTCTGAAATATCTAATTTACGCGGGCGAAACCGCGCGGAACGTCTAGTATCTAATAACATGAAACTTATTCCTCCTTTATAAGGGGACCAGAGAATAACCAGTGCATGTTTTGTAATGTTTAACAATATTTACATACACTTGTAGACCCGTATAAATACTGCTTAGCATTATAATAATTTATGGGCGGATTTCCCAAACGCATTTTTTACGCGGCTCTTGTGAAAATGGCAGTGTAAAAAGGCTTTTTAGTGTTAAATAAAATTGTATCGTATAGTTTGTGTAATTATCCAAATGAGACAGCAGATACGTTTTTATTTCGATAGCTATAACATGTAATATAGCTGATATCGGTTTTAAATTAACCCATCAGTCGTGGCAAAACGAGACACAATAGCTTTTTCATTGTTATCGCGGCCGGATGTGGCCGCTTGGGGCTTGATAGACCGTGTCAAAACATTTTGAGGGATATTTTCGTTTCGGTGATTCCATTTCCATTCGGTGACCAAATTGGTCACCTTATTCACCATTCACAATTTTTTAACACACTTTTTTAGTGAAAAATGGATATAAATCAAAATTTAAAGACAACTAACCTTGATAAGGAACGTAACAAAACTACAAAAAATGTTTGAATGATTATAATTACTTCTGGTCAAAGTTCTAGTGAAAATAAAAACATGAATTTTCGTGGTATTGGGCCTTGAAGGACATAATATTATATTAATTTAACGATATCAGATAATATAATTATAAAATCTGTTAAATTCAAATATTTCATACGTATCTTTAAAATATTATGTAAATAGATTTAAAGGTTAATAGCAAATTAACCAAGATTGTTGTTAAAAATATACCAATATTACTTTTAGGTATAATCGCCACGTCGCACATATGGGGTTATTTAGCAGACACCAGAGGTAGGACGACAGTTCTCGCCTGGTGCATGACATTAAGTTTCATCTTTGGATCTCTTAACACATTGGCACCGAATTGGATAGTTTTTAGTGTTTTGAAGTTCATCTCATCATCTGCGTAAGTTAATTTTTAACTTGTATGAAGTATTGCATTACTCTTTTTGTCAGTAACTTTAACAATTAATTTACTTTCAGCGTCGCTGGTACATACGCTTTAGCTATAACCCTGCTCAGTGAATGCACTCTACAGTCTTGGAGATCTAAAATGGTAGCTCTAACGAGCACCGTCTTTGTAGCAAGTAATGCGACTATGGCAAGTAAGACCTTGACGGTAACTAAGCTGAATGTTTTTAGCTCTTACTTAAAATCTCTTACGGTTCTTCCTTTATTGATTTGAATTAAATTTACCTTATTTGGTTATTGTTTTCAGTCCTCTCCGTCCCAGTTCTTCAGTTGAAATTCTCTTACGACATACCAGCTCTGGGCATAACCTTCAACTCTTGGCGTCTACTCAACCTGGTGTACGCGTTACCATGTGCGATAGGGATCCTCTGTATGTACCTGTCCTATGAAAGTCCACGGTACTTGGTGATGGTTGGAGAGGAAGAAAAGGCCCTGGAGGTGCTGAGAGGCATATTCTCAATAAATACTGGAAAACCAAAAGAGGAATATAAGGTTTGTTATACGGTCATATAATTAATTTTAAAGTCTTAAAACAGCACTGGCAAGTGACATCATATATTCAGCTAGCCCTTCCAACGAAGTTAGTTTATAAACTGCATTAAACAATAATTGGTACAAGACGTATAATTTTTAAAACTAAACTTTCAGGTTGAGTCAGTAACTCTAGGTGAAGAATCTAGCAAACCCACCAAAGGACTCATAGCATCGATCATAGCCCAGACCGTACCACTATTGAAGCCTCCTCTACTCAAGAAAACTATCCTACTCTCGATCATGTTCATCATAGTTTATTTCGGGTAAGTACTAAGTAGTCGCTTTTTAAGGTTCCGTAGTCAACAAGGAACCCTTATAGTTTCGGTCTGTCCGTCCGTCTGTCCGTCTGTCTGTTTGTCTGTCCGTTTGTCCGTCTGTCTGTCCGCGGTTTTGCTCAGGGACTATAGGACCTACAAAACTGTTAGTTGGCCGTACCGTACCATTTTTGACGTATAAAAAAAACTATTGGCTAGATCTCGTTCAAACCAATTTTCGTTGGTAGTTTTTATAGTAATATGTACATCATATATATTTTTTATACTTATCATGCCCCTACTTTAGAAGTTAGGGGGGGGGGGGGGGGGGGGGGACACACACATTTTACCACTTTGGAAGAGTCTCGCTCGCAAACTATTCAGGTTAGAAAAAAATGATATTAGAAACCTCAATATGATTTTCAAAGACCTATCCATAGATACCCCACACGCATAGATTAGACGAAAAAAAAATTTTTTTGTTTCAGTTGTACCTATGGGGACCCCTAAAATTTTTAATAACTTTTCCATTTTTGTATCAAAATCTTAAAGCGGTTCACAGACTACATCTACTTACCAAGTTTCAATATTAAAGCTCTTATAGTTTCGGAGAAAAGTGGCTGTGACATACGGACGGACAGACAGACAGACATGACGAATCTATAAGGGTTCCGTTTTTGCCATTTGGCTACGGAACCCTAAAAAACAAGTTTTTTATTTAGATTCATCTTCTCTGTAGTTAAATCTTGCAAACTTAAAATCTACCCTACTTTTTAACACGTAAAGTTGCCTCACAGACAGTGTAATGCAAAGTCATGAGATCAAAATTAAAAGATTATTTCAATTTTTCTTGAAGGGTTAAGATTTTTTTTAAAACCCCCGCCAAACAACTTTAAAAAGTATTAAGTAATGAAATAGTAATTTACTGACTTTAAGTTTTAATAATTCCTAAGTGTAAAGTAATATTCTAGTCCATAATTATTGTTGTCACGGTGTGTCAGGGGACTGCCAAGTAAACTACGACAACAGTATAATGTAACTATAAAGTAAACTATAATGTTATGTGAAATCAAACATCTACATTAGCGGTCCCCCGAAACACCTTGACAATACCTAATTATGGACTACAATATTACTTTACACTTAGGAATTATTTAAACTTAAAGTCAGTAAATTATTATTTTATTACTTTTTAAAGTTGTTTCATGTTTGGCGGTTTTTTTTAATTTCGTTATTTAATTTTATTTCATGCTTTTTAAACTTGTGTAGGTTATGGTACAGAATAACTCCTATCAACAGGGTCATAAAATAACATCATGATTACCATTTATAAAATAATATTTCCTTTTCGATGAGGCCGTTAATATGAGCCCAAACACAAAACTAAAAAAGCATGAAATACTTAATTTAATTTTATTTCATGCTTTTGAAACGTGTGTAGGTTATAGTGCAGAATAACTCCTATCAACAGGATCATATCATAATGATTACCATCTGTAAATGTAATTTTTGATGAGGCCATTAATATGAGCCCAAACACGAAACCTCCACTTTAGGTTCATACAAAGCTCGGCTCCTACAGAATCCAGGTGATGCTACTGCAGCAGCAGCATGCAATATTAAGCGTTTATCCACGTCTTGCTGGTTATCGCAATTAAAATGAGCCCAAACACGAAACCTTTGCTCTAAGTTGGCGAGGAGTTGATTACCATGTGATGCTGCAGCACCAGGTCAACTTTCCATTAATGTGCATACGTATACCTACTGTATATTCATAAATGTCACGAACGAAAATATTAAACTCATCAAACGACTGTAAGTTGCTAACGGCCTTTCATGAACCAGATAAACCCAGATTTTTCAGCACTGATCAGGTTGGTGATGATGAATTATAGCTTAGAACACTCTCGATTATGTCAGCTTTCAAACGAAAAAAAACTATGTCGATCAAAATATGTCCACTCATTTGAATGCTACGATGCCACGGACAGATAAACACACAGACAGACAAACAGACAGACAATTTGTGGGGGTTAAAAATAAAGGAAACTCGTAGCGGAGTCTTAAATAAATTCGTACGGTATGGAAATAATTTTTTATTTCCATACCGTACGAATTTATTTAATCTTATTCTATATGATAATAATTGGTATTTGGTACCATCATTTATTAAAATTTTATTATAGGTTTACCAGAATCTGATGGCTAATTTTGAAAGCAAATTTTTAAAAAAATATACTGATCATTGGATAAATTTATATATTTGCATGTTTTAGTACAGTAAAAATATTTTTCATTAATAGGAAAAACAAAAATCACGAAAGGCGAATTTACACACATCCATTCGCACATCTACCTACATTAGATAGAGGGCGCTCCTAGACGTGTCAACATCGACTCCGTATATTTATTGTTATTTAAATTCGAATAGTTCATATATTGTAGTAAAAAGTGAATAAATCTGGAAAAGAACTCATAAATCATAAGTGACATTGTTATCCAGTGACTGTGTGACATAATATAAAAGATAATGCTTACTTATCATATCAGTGAACAAGTGCAATTACCTAATAAATTCATTACTGGAACTACTTGAACTTTTACGTACAAAATTACAGTGCAAATGTAAAACTAACTACAATTTTAAATAAGTGACTGTGGTGTTAAAAAGTAAAAAAAAAACGATTAAAACTACAAAATAAATTAACATTTTTGTATCGGTGATAAATAGGCGGTATTCCGAAAACACAAACCCTACTTTACCAAGCGACAAAATCAAACATTACTTTATTTGCAAGCTTATCCAAAAATTCGCTGAGAGTCTTTGTGCTGTATTAGCACAGTTGGTAAAGTCTTTGTTTTTGTACGCACAACCAACAGGACCGAGTTCGATCCCAGCTGGCTTTTCAAATATCATAATAATTATTATTTATAACGAATAAAATTACCTGTTTGGAATTACTTAAGTAGACAACAAATTACTGCAGACTTAACAATAAGACGACGAAAGGTTGATATACCTAAAAAATATTATCAATAGATGCTTGAGCCCATACTCGCTAGATGGCGCTATAGGTTTCCATAGAAGCTAAAACTGACTGTATTACAATCATACATTTATACTTCGTATTCGCTACAACTACTGTAAGTGCACTATGATGAAATTTGAATTAATTAAATATATGAACACTTTGACATCAAAACATATGGGCAATATTATATTCTTTACGCTTCCTTATAGCAATAACTTGACAGACTCTGAAAATTCTGTTAGATATAAGCTCAATATGACTATGCATACTATTTCTCAAAATAATAAATATGTACTCGTACATGTGATAGACATTAACAAGCTTATTAATAGAACATGTTACGTAACAAAAGGTAGATATTACCTTTCTAATTTTTACAAAAAACAATTAGCTATTTCGCTATCCTATTTTTTTGACATAATATCTTTTAATAACTTGATTGATTTAAATATATAAAAATAATAATTAATTTTAATATAATAAAAATTTAAACTGGTACTCGAAAATGCCTATCGACTTTCGTAATAAAGATCCTAATGAGTCTTACTACCATTTTTTTAATAAATTCAGCAATATATTTAGTAACGTATTCACACCTAAATCGTTCACAGTAACGGATAAACCTAGTTTTAGTGAGTGGGCGACAGTAGGTATACACAAAAGCCGACAAAGACTTTATGATATGTACAGTGAAAAACAATATAATTTCAGTGAAGATCTTAAGGATAAAATTAAAAAATTACTCAAAAATTTTTAGAAAAGTCTGCCAAAAGGCAAAAGCAAACTTTATTGCCAAAAAAATGTAAAATAGTAAGAACATTGTTAAAACAACATGGAAAATAATAAATGATGAAATTGGAAGAACTCGAAATTTTAATACTGATTTTAAATTAAAAATTAATGGCAATATTATTAAGGATAAAGTAGAAGTCGCTCAAGAGTTTGAAAATTTTTTTACCAATGTCCCAGTCACTCTTACCAGATCATTAAGCTCTTCACAAGACAAAGCAGAGTCCTTACTGAAAAAAATGTACCTATTTGCGAAACTAGTTTCAGCTTTAAACACGTAAATGAACATGATATTATCAAAGCTTTTAAAATGATAAATGTGAAAAAAGCAACAGATTTATGGGGTATATCTAAATACATCTTAAAACCACTTATAGACGAGGTTGCTTATGAATTAGCTTATATATTTAATGAGTGCATTGATTATGGAGTATTTCCAGACTTGATGAAATGCAGCAAACTAATTCCACTTTTCAAATCTGGTGAATCAAGTGACCCCAATAATTTCAGACCAATATCAGTTTTACCTGTATTCAGTAAAATCTTTGAAAAAATAATGTTAAATCAATTAATATCTCATTTTAATGCAAATAAATTATTACATCGGTAACAATTTGACTTTACCAATGGAAAATCTTCTACTGACGCTGGTATTGAATTGCTATCGTACATTTATGAAGCGTGGGAGGAGTCATATGACGCCTTGGCAATCTTTTGTGACTTGTCTAAAGCATTCGACTGCGTACATCATGGGACATTGATAATTGCGAAGCCCCGCCCCCCCCCCCCCCCCCAGGCGAAATAAAACAACAAATTAATAGATTTAATAAAACAATGTTGCTTTGTTAAAATACCATTTTGTAATGTTGTAGTCAATGATATTATTCTATGTTAATAAGGTAACTTTAGTCATGTTGTAGTGCTTTAATTTGTGAAGATATTTATTGAAGTGACTTAACAAACTGTGTACCATGGCAACGTCCATCGCTGTCCCGAGTCCCGACTCAAAGATAAATAAAGTAGATTCTATCAGCCCTTCCCCGCTATTCCTGACTGCTGGCGATGTAACAACCATGTAGTGTAGTTGGCCCAGGCGACGTAAAATAGCTAAGTCGGTAGCCGCCTCCTCAACTCAACAACTTATTTTATCAAATTGCCGCGTGTATTAATAATATTATGGTTTTGAAATAACAACTGCACGGTTACCATGGTAATGAGTTACTTCAAATAGGTAGCGGGAAGAAAATTTTAAACTGTCACTAATTATTGTGAGCAGTCGGAAATATGCATCTTTCTTCCCGCATACAAGGGAAGAAAATCAAACTTTCGGTCCTGGTATGATGAAAATATATATTTTTCCCCTACACATAAAGCGGGGATGATTTTTTTTTCGCGCCCACCCCATCGTGTGGGGTGTCGTTGGATAGGTTTTTTTAAAAATATTATGAGTATTCATAAATCATTTTCCGATTTAGGGATCCATTTGTGAAAAATTAACTTAAAGTGGAAAAAATCGTTAGAGTCCAGTGTCCCCCCCTTCTACCAGCTAAACGGTTGTTTCTGGAAATGTGAAAAAATTCACGGGAGTAGGAAATATGCTGAATTTAAAAGGAAAACTATCACGGCTAAGAAGACGTCATAAGTGAGTAATAGTCGATTAACTAAAAAAATGTATTCGGCGAAGTACTTTTCGTTAAAATTCCTTTGAAAGTAACTGAGATGATATTGTTAGTTTGTGTAAAAAATGTTATAAATGTACATTCATTGCGATTATTGTCGAGTCTCAAATTACGCACAATTATTGCAAGCACAATGTGTGTTCATATTTTTTCTGCTGAACAGTATAATACAGTATAGCAATAAATAAGTGATGTAATAGAGGAGTAGTTACTTGCAATATTGCAACCAGATTTTTCTTGGGACCTATCTAGTGGAGCGCCTAGACCAGTGGTTCCTAACCTTTTCAGAGCTGTTATCCCTATGGCCTGTTAGAGAAACTAATTTTACCCCCCTCCCCCCACCATAAAAATATTTCAAGAAAATAATACAGGAATTAAAAATAATTTTTTTTATTAAGTGTAAGTACTAGAGTGAATCTCGCTTCCCGCTTGACCGCAAATCGTGATTTTATGAACGCGAGAGATCGCCGTGCGGCGATATATCTACTAATATTTTATTTTAAACACAAAAACATTTTTTTTCTGCGTATTCATCTACTTTAGGTACCACCTCTGTTACCCCTAAATAGCTGTTTTACCTTAAGACTTCTATTTAATTAATAGTAAATAGAAGTCTTTGGTTTTACCCCCGCGGGGGTAATTACCCCCAGGTTAGGAATCACTGGTTCTAGGCCAGTGATTCCGAACCTGAGCGTAAAAATCGTGCAAACCTCCGATTTCCGTTATAGTGGAGGAAAATTAAAAAGAAAATAAAGGAATGTGTAGCTGATAACATTAATAAAAAAGTTTACCTATTGAAAAGTTGTGCTTTTGATTTTTGATTAAAAAAAAAGATAATAATTATAACAATTCAAATAGTATGGGGCATAATAGCTATGCTATTATAGAGGCATATGCTGTAAAATGGTTTTGTATTAAAAATTAAGTTAATGTTTATTATTCTGCAGGGTGTAACGAAATAGTAGGTAAGTAAGTAAGTAGTAACGAAATAGTACTACTTTAGGATGTGTATATCTCCCCTGTATAGAATTCGCTGTGACTTTCACAGCGCTGAAAGTGTTTTTTTTTCACTTTTGTTTGGGAAAAATCATTCATTCTGGGGCGCATGCAATAACAAATAAAAAAATGCCCTCTAAGCGCTACTTTACAGTTGACTCTATGCAAGGGATACATACACATCCTAAGGTATTATCACTAGTTTTATTACACCCTGTATATGAACGAGAAGTAAAAAATGGAGTAACCCAAGGAAAATCGAAAAAAATGTGAAACTTGAAATAAAACTTTGGTTAATTCAGGCATTTTTCAAAATATACTGTAAAAGATGAATATATGTCTGCATCAAAAATGCTTTTCACTTCAGGTAGGTATAATCATCAACTTTAAAATTTTGAAGAAAACCTGCATTTCTTTCTTTCAGTTATGTAGCAAAATAATAAAATATAATAATTATTTTTTGATTTATATCGTTGCTTATATACAAAAAAAGAAAATAAGTGGAAAAATATTTAATTTACATTTAAAAATTAAATATTAATGTTTTGTATGTAGGTAGGTGAGCATACCTTTAAGGTGACGCAGCGTTAGAGTAAGAAACCGTGTTGGATATGTTTTAGATTGCTTGTTTTCTATGAGAGGCCGGCCCGGCCTCTCATAGAAAACAAGCAATGGAACAGCAAAAAATGGAAAGGGCGTAAGCGACAAAATGGTTTTTGTCGCATAATTTAAAAACCATAAATACATTTCATATAAGCTATGCACAAATTAAAGTGCATGCTTGAACCAATTTATGTGCAAATTTTGGAACCTTAAATAACTCTCCTCTGTTGGAAAAATAGGAATCCCTTTTTTTACAGAAGTCTTTTCGATTGATTATTCTGTGCTATAAAAGTTGTCCAATCGTGCTATGCTATGGGCAATTCAAAGACAAAGACATGATGAATACTGACAATGAACTTCAATTTCTTAGCTTTAGTCATTGCTGAGAAAAATCGGCATCGCTACAGCCAAATTATCAAGGCGTCGCCTTAAATGAACTTTGCAAGTAATTAAGTAATTAACAATTTTCGGAGGTTAAAAGCTCTCGGCGCTGCACTAATCTATAATATTTCTAGTAATTGAGCTTCAAACAATCGGTCAAATCATGATGCTTTTATCTTGCATTTTATTATCTTCAACTAGCGACCCGCCCCGGCGTCGCACGGATATAAAATATAATATATCCACTGAAAAAATGATTAAAATCGATAGCCTATGATCCTTCACGTGGTCTAACTTCTTATCTGTGCCAAATAACATAAAAATTGCTCCAGTAGTTCGCGAGATAAGCCCTTTCGAATAATTTCCCAGGTTTTTTTCACATCCTCCTATTAGTCTTAGCGTGATAAAATATAGCCTTCCTTAATAAATGGGATATCTAACACTAAAAGAATTTTTCAAATCGGAACAGTAGTTCCTGAGATTAGCGCGTTCAAGTTAGCCCTTTCAAATAATTTTCCCCGTTTTTTCCACATTTTCCTCTATTTCTTCGTTCCTATTAGTCTTAGCGTGATAAAATATAGCCTATAACCATCCTCGATAAATGGGCTATCTAACACTGAAAGAATCATCAAAATCCGTTGCGTATTGTTAAAGATTAAAGGGAACAAAGGGACATGAGGGAAAAAAAAGCGACTTTGTTTTATAATAAGTATAGAAGTAGTCATTCTTTGAACTGTTATCACTAATTATTATCAGAGATCACGTGTTGACGTGATCTTTGATTTTGCAAATTTTATAATCTGGTGATCATTATTTTTATTGTATTGTAATTTAGGGATTAAACTAGTCTTATGTCTATACAAAAGACTAGTTTTATCCATAAATTATTAAATCAAAATACTAGTAGTAGTGACTATCCACTACTACTAGTATTTTGATGTAATAATTAATTATGGTGAATGATTATACATGAGCATAATATTTGAATTATTATTAACGTCGCGATTATTGCAAATTTCAGAATAAATCCTTTCATTGTGTGGCTGCCATTCATAGCCAATGCCATGATGACGTCCATAAGGAATGGTGATAAAGATTTCAAGATGTGTGACATGATACGATCGTCACAGAATGCTACGAATGTTGCAGTTGAGGCTGAAGTAAGTAAAAGTGGATGTCAAAATACAGTACTTTGAATTATTTGTATTCTAAAATATCTAAAGATGCTTTAGAGATGCATATAATGTTTGTAATAATAATAACAAAACTTTAGTAGTAAGTATGACCAACATTGAGAAAGATGAAAACATAAACAAAACATAAACATTTTGAAGAATTCACTGAAGAGCTAAATAGGCAGCATTATTTTTAATTGTATTTTACACAATTTATGATGTAAATTACGATAGAAGTATCATAATTTAAATAGGTGCCGCAGAATAATTACCATCAGATAAGCTATCTGGCAGAATAAATTCAACTGTAAAGTGTAATGTTGATAGTGCTCATTCATGTTTGTTTTGGTTAAAATCACAATAAACACGAGTATTATTATGTTATAGGTATATCTGTTTTTCGAAATATATAATGATGTTATTTAACAACTGCTTTTACCTATCTAATAATGAATTCTCCCTGATTTTATGGTTCCATATATTGTGTGGAGTCCAAAGAGTTAGATAGGTATATTTTATTTTTAACGGACACCTTGGCTTATTTTAACTAAACCTATTATTGTTTTATTTCCAGAATCAGGACTGCAGCTTGGACTCGTACGCAATGATGGCCGTCTTCGGGACCAACATTATACTGGCCGCCTTGAATATCGGTCTCAGTTCGCTCATAAACATCGTCGGAAGGAAAGGAATGTTAATCGCTATTCAGGTACTACCCAATGATTCATTTACCTATTTACCTTTCTAAATTTTGTAATGTATATAACAATCGTATGTATAGAACATTTTCGTTCAACAATATTTTTGCGAAACGCAACAAACCTATTTTGAAGCGTCTTGCCAAAGTGGCAATCCTCATTTAGGAGACACATCGTAAATCTACGAGCCTAATAGATTTTGCCCGGTATTAATATAGCATGATACTTCAGTTGTTCGCAGGTGCAGCGGGTCTGTGCATCAACTTGAGCCCTATCTGGCAGCTCAACGCCGTCCTGTTGGTCGGCTACGTCCTCGCCGTTCTCAACTTCGGATACATCTCCACCATCTGCGTCGAAGTCTTCCCAACATATGTAAAGTGAGTCTTCAACTTCACTTTTATATCTATGTTTACTCAAGTTTTCCATTACTGCTTTTGGATGATATTCTATAACACTAAGCCGTTCCCAATATTTGATCTATCTCTGGTTTTGCCCTACTAGAGATAGGAATAGTTATCTGTTTTAAGTCAATTCAATGTTAGCAGCGATCGGTATGAAAACTGAAAAGATATTATACGCGACCGAAATTCTGCGACTCACAACTCACAAATTACCCTCGTTTGGCTTCACCCTTACAGACGTTAGGTAAACCTTGTCAATTTCCTCACTAATATTATAAATACGAAAGTTTTCCTATCTGTCTCCTGTCCCTCTGCACGTTTAAACGGCTGAACCGAGACGGAGAGAGACTCAGAGACGGGAAATGTCATAAAATAGTGTTTGTTGGGGAAAATGTTCCTGAGTAATTTTGGCGCAACGGAGTTGCGGACGTCACTTGGTTATTCAATAAATGGACGATAGAAACTTATTTACATAACTTAATTTCCAGGGCTATGGCAGTATGCCTGACTCTCATGGTGGGTCGAGGCAGCTCGGTGCTGGGCATCAATATTCTAAAGAACATGATGGTGTCCAATTGCGAAGCAGCCTTTTACATGTTTCCTGCTTTAACTTTTGGTACGTTTTTGCTTAACTAACTTATAGTGTTAAAATGCATACTTGTAGGTGTACCTAAGGCCTCTTCAAGGGATGAAATATCCACGCAGTATAATTAAGTAACCTAAAGAAAGTTATGATTGACTATTAAGTATTTAAACATTATTAGTGATTATGATAACTAGAATCTTCTTAATTGTTGTTCTCGTGATAAAATACATTGCAATTTTTTCTTGTTTCAGCTGGTGGCATATTCGCATTTTGCCTTCCTGGGGACAACGAAAAGCCGCCGAAAAAAGTTGATGACGCCGAAACATGAAAAGAAATGACTATCAAAATATTAGGCGTTTGTTAGTAGATGTAGGTGTAGAAAATACTCAAAATTATTTACAGTGTCTTACAGCTGATCTCGAGGCAAGCGTTGCCTTGGTAAAATGTGACTACATTATTCTTTAAATAGTATTATTAGTAGAATTAAACATAGGATTTATATCATTCCAAGTATTTATATTGTAAACTCTGAACTAAAATAAATTTAGAGACAGAGGATGCTTTACGCATGTTGCTGTCGTTGTCTGTCTAAGTTTGAATTGTTAAATAGATAACATAAAAGATATAAAAGTATTATAATATTATATTTTCAAACATTCAGAAAAATGGCAGATTAGATTTGTGCAGGCGTTTGCAAAAATAAAGTTTGATTATGCAGGAAGAGCACGTCGTGTCCACGCCCCAACCAGCCCCGTAAGAAGAAGAAGTTTTTATTGCAACGATAGGGTCCTTTAAGGGTCCCACACATTAACAGTCCGCCTGCAGGCTCTGGTCGGCAGGCTGCCTGACAGTCATTGACCATAGTTACAAAATCTACAAAATCGCCAGGGGAACTGTGAGTCTGTGATCTTTTCCGATTGACTGCCAGGCGGCGGCGCGCGGCCTGCCGGCGAACTGTTAATGGGTCCCTTTAAACAGAAACTCGAGAATGTGATCGTCATCTAATAAATTAATAACACTTCGGAGTCCGAAGACGTTACAGATACGGTAGAAGTAGTACAAGTAGTCCGAATATTGCAGATACAATGATAGCACCTGGCGTAGGTGCGATTTTCCGAAACAAATTGTCGGCATCTGCTGCTATTCCGCTTAAGAACAACAAGTACCATCAACCAGATGGCGGACCTACGTCATTTGGTCGGATTATGTCAATACAATATTAGTCGCGATCTGTCGGCTGAGTTTGTCATAACACGATATAAATTATGTAGGTACTAGGTTTGCATTCTGCCTATGAATCAACTTCTCTGACAGTACCATCAAAGCAATTGATTCATAGACAGCCGACGGACCTACGTCATTTGGTTGAATTTTTCGATGTAAGTGTCTAAACACAGTTAGGCCGATAAAACGCGGTCGAAGTTCGGCATGATTACCCCTGCAATGTATTTTAAATTACCGATGACACACCATGCCGAAATTATATCGCGTTATATTGTATGCGTAGCGCATTGCTGACGTAACCATGCCGAACTTCGGCCGCGTATTTTCGGTCTAGTGTGTTTAGACACTTTAGTCGTCAATCGTGATCCGTCGTCTGGGATTGATGTAACTCGATCAAACTACGTAGGTCCGCCATCTGCATATGAATAAACTTCTCTGATAGTACATTGTGAACAACATAGTTGTCATACCCTGTAAAATGGCTTTTCTAACGTATCAGACAAAAACAAAATCATTTAACGATTAATCGATTAACGTAAACGTCGCGGAGAAAATATGAATGTGGTTATTGTCTTACTCTAGAAAACTGTGATGTTAATTATGATGTACTTATGAAATAAATATTTCAACGATTCGTTACTTTTATTTTCTTTTATTGAGACTGTCTGACTGATCGAGAAAGTCTAGAAATCAGTTTAACTTAACAGCCCCAAAATGTTGAATTGACAATAATTTAAGTCGTTGTCCTGGCGAGAGATAATATATTTTTCACTAACAGAATACCTAATATTTACCATAAGATTACGTAGTTTATATCCTCTTTGAATAAGATAGTAAATAGTCAATAGAACTAAAAGATAACGTTGGGAAGGTTCACAGTAGCTATAGTGAGGTACGTGATAATATTGCGTAGATCTATGCAATCTATGATACTCGTATTGTTATCACTAAATTTGCAAACATAGTAAATATTACAACCAGATTTTACAACATAAATAAAATTATAATAAATAATATTATATGGCTACTTGAAGATGCAGTAATTTTTTTTAATAATATTATTTGTTATTTTAACCATGTATTCAAAACCGGTTGTTTCTATACCATGGTACCCACTGTATTAAAATCTCTCAAGCTTCATTAAAGTCCTTTTTAAGAGCTGGAAGTATAAAGACTATAAAGCATGCCAAAGAAGAATATTCTCACATCTAAACCAGAAAAAACATAGCATCTTGTCACAATCGTGAAAAAATGTAGGAGCCTATAATGCCTACATGAACTTGATTTTTTGCCTCAAGTTTTGTTACTAATTTTGATAAGTACCGTGTCAATAAAAAAATCCCATCTACCCGCAATTAGTATTATTATTTATAGCACGTTGCTTGGGTAAATCAGTCTTTTCAGTTTCTGCTAGGGAAGGATAAGTTTGTAAATAATTATTTTTAGTTTATCCATGTTGTTTTTAGTTGATAAGTGTAATTATTAAAAGTTTCAAATGTATAATCAAGGAATATTGTATTTAATAGTTTTTTATGTAATTTTATTTCATCACCTTAAGAATGTTTTACCAGAAGAATATGGAGACACTATAACCAAACATTTTAAGAATAGTAACCGTAAGTACATAAAGTTTAAAATTCTTCATTCTTTTGTCTAACATTTTAGAAACATTCATGATACGGAACATCTTGAAAATTCAAGAAAAAATAACCTAAAAGCTTTAAGCTAAAATGATCAACTACATCGAAGGCATGATTAAAAAATGCTTCCCTAACTGTTGGAACATCATAACAATTATGTAGGTAATACGTAAGTCTTATAATGTTTAAACAGTTAGGTAGGAAATAGTATGATACAGAACTAATGTTGTATCGAAAACTATTATTATGGTAATTTATATGCTAATGAATGTATGTAATTTTACATATTATTATGAATGTATGTAGCGCTGCTTTTGAACCCCCTGCTTTAAAACAGTGTTAATACTTCACACAGAACAGAGCCAAAGCCCGTTCGTGGTGTGCCCGCGGAATGGCGCCTGTGTCCCGAAGGTGCAGTGTCCAGCGCACGTCAGGCCGGGCTCCTATAACCCCGATTGTTACCTGCCCAAACAAATTGTCGGGGTCTGCTGCTACACGGGGAGTAGACATGCAGGTATGTGATTTTGAGTGAGGTTTGAGAGTAAATTAATTTAGAATTGTTTTCTAAGAGTCTAGGTACGTAAGTGTTGCAATCAGTTTCTCACGGTGTCTGAAAGTCTTCAGAAAAAAAAGGCTGAATCGGCACTAGTAAAATACTAAACCTTAAGTTTATTAAAAGTTGTTTTTAAAAAAAATCTATTAATAAACAGGTGAAATGGACTTAATAATGCATATAAGAGAAGGAAATTTAAATATAGAAGATCTAAAAGCTGCTAACAAAACATCTAAACGTAAACTGTCCAAGTGGCTAGAAAAGGCAGAAATTCTTGCGTCGTTAACAGAAACTACAGTTGATGAGAATTCGCCAAGTTTTGGACATCATTTGGTAAGTGGCTGATAAAACTGAAAACTAAATATACTTAGGTCGTAGTAGGTTGACAATGTGGATTTTTCAAGTTTGAGCATGCCACATTAATTATTACAGTATACTTATTCTATTTTTTGCCATTCTAGTCCCACGTTAACTATGACGCTAAAATACCAATTCTTGGAAACGGCGCGTTGCAAAATCTTTATGCGACAAAAGAATTGAAATCTCGTGAAGCCATTTTAAGTGAAGAATTATACTTGGGTTTGACTCAACATACTAATAGTGAGTATTTTAAAAACTGCAATTATTTCAATGCAATTTACTCCCTCGATCGTGGATTCTTGGAAATTTATTGTTTACGCTTGGTAGTTGAAGCATTAATCATTTATGTTGAAGATTTATCTTCCTTGGAATAAAATAAAAACTTGGTTTCTCAGGTCCATTTTGTCCTGAAGAGCCAGTGTGTCTAGAAGAAATTAGTAGGTATAGAACGATTGATGGAGGATGTAACAATCCAAAGCATCCAAAATGGGGAGCAGCGAATAGTGCATATCAGAGGTTGCTGCCACCTGCTTTTCATGACGGTAAGAGAATTTTAGTTATGTTCTTAATCATCTTGTGATAGTAAGTATTTCTTGAGATGATGAATATTATTAAATACAATTACAAAATTATTATTATTCTCAATAAAACTATTAGGAACATGGTCGATGCGAAGGTCTGTGAAGAACAAACCACTGGCCAGCCCGAGAGTCATCAGTAGGTTGGTGTTCGACGACAAGTCTCGACACAGCTCCGCTCTCAACCTCATGTTCATGCAATTCGGCCAGTTTATAGCTCACGACGTCAGCGCTACGGTCATGCTTACTATCGGTAAGCTTAGAAACAAGGATTGCCTTTGCACCAATTTTTATCTGTTTAAAGTCTTTAGATACAGTTGATTAATTTAGTACAAGTTCAAGTTCATCCATACTAATATTATAAATGTGAAAGTGTGTCTGTCTGTCCGTTTGTCTATCTTCTGTTACCTCTTCACGCTCAAACTGCTGAATGGATTGCGTTGAAATTTGGCATGGAGATACTTTGAGTCTCGGGAAAGGACATAGGATAGTTTTTATCCCGGAAAAATATATCGTCTCCACGCGATAAACGATTTTTGGCGCAACTGAGTTGCGGGCGTTATCTAGCTTAATATATTTTATCTTCAGCCCCAAATAGATCCTAATTAAATTTAAATGCACTAAGTTAGGAATAAAACTATTTTAGGCAATGGCAGTTCAATATCCTGTTGCACTAAGAACGGCGAAGCGATGCTCCCAGAGGAAAAGCGGCATTATGCCTGTGCGCCTATATACGTGGATCACGCAGATGACTTCTATGGGCAGTTTAACCAGCGCTGCCTGAACTTCGTGAGGGCACAGCTCGCCCCTAGCAGTGATTGTAAGATAGGTTATGGAAATCCGGTGAGTAGTAAATTAACATATTATTATTAAAAACATTCTTGTGATGAAGTAGATAGAATAATTTGTAGACAAACAAATCCTTGCCATTTTTCAAAAGGCTGGCAACGCACCTGCAGCTCTTCTGATGTTGCGAGTGTCCATGGGCGACGGTTATTGCTTACCATCAGGTGACCCGTTTGCTCGTTTGCCCCCTTATTTAATAAAAAAAAATATTTTATCTCAAATGAAGTAATTTTTCCAGATGAATGGCGCAACACACTTTTTAGATTTGTCTCATCTATACGGTACTACAATGGAGAAGGTAATGGAATTGAGGGGACCGAATGGGGAGCTTAAAGTATTCAACGATTACGGGAGACAAATGCCACCTCTCACTCATAGGAAAGAATGCGTAAATATGCAAGAGGATTCAGTGTGTTTTAATTCAGGTTAGTCTTTGGAATTACAAATATTATAAAATATCTAGAGCAATAATTTATATACTAACTTTGTCTTAATCCTATCATCAGCAACATCATCATATCAGCCTATATTCGTCCACTGCTGGACATAGGCATCTCTCAAATAATAAATGATCTCTTAATCCTATACAAGGTAGTAAATAATAAATATGTAGGTACCATTCATACTTCATACCATTCCAGGAGATCATCACGGAAACCAAGTAATATCCCTAACAATATTACACACGATATGGACCAGGGAACATAACAGGATCGCTCGAGAGCTTCTACGCATGAATCCAAATATGGATGAAGACGTGGTGTTCATGGAAGCCCGAAGAATAGTACAGGCGGAGTACCAGCACATCGTTTATAATGAGTGGTTACCACTGTTGTTAGGTAAAATATGTTGAATGACTATGACTACATAAATAAGCCAAGTAGAAGATGACAAGGAATAAACGGATCTTAATTTGAAACATTTGCAGGTCCTTCTAACATGGAGTTGTTTGATCTGGAACCAATGCAAAAAGGTTATGCTAAAGGCTACGACCCTGAGGTAGATCCATCCATCACCACAGAGTTCGCGTCAGCAGCTATGCGTTTCGGACATTCGACTGTTGATGGAAAACTCATGTGAGTTTTGTCAAATCCTTGCTTCGGACTTACCAAATTATTTAAACTACTAGCGACCCGCCCCAGCGTCGCACGGGTATAAAATATATTGCCACTGAAAAAATTATTAAAATCGATAGCCTATCACGATCCTTCATGTGGTCTACTTCTTATCTGTGCCAAATAACATAAAAATTGCTCCAGTAGTTCGCGAGATAAACCCTTTCAAATAATTTCCCCCGTTTTTTCCACATTCTCCTATTAGTCTTAGCGTGATAAAAGCCTATAGCCTTCCTCAATAAATGGGCTATCTAACACTGAAAGAATTTTTCAAATCGGACCAGTAGTTCCTGAGATTAGCGCGTTCAAATAAGCCCTTTCAAATAATTTCCACCCGTTTTTTCCACATTTTCCTCTATTTCTTCGCTCCTATTAGTCTTAGCGTGACAAAATATAGCCTATAGCCTTCCTCGATAAATAGGCTATCAAACACTGAAAGAATTTTTCAAATCGGACCAGTAGTTCCTGAGATTAGCGCGTTCAAACAAACAAACAAACTTAAATATTAGTATAGATGTTCATGAGAATTACAAAAAATCTCTTTCAGGGCACTAAGTTACCACAAACGCCAAATGATCGAAGCGGTTCGTCTGCCAGAGGTCATGTTCCAGCCAAACAGACTGCGGATCAAGAACTATTTGGACAGCATGTTGGTTGGTCTGACCTGGCAACCGATGCAAGAGGCTGACATGTTCATTGATGACGCTGTGGGTATTTGTAAAGGTGTTCTTTTTTAGGCGACGAAACTGGCATATAACAAATTTTATAATGACTTTATCTATTTCAGCTAACAAGATACCTGTTCCATGGCGTCAAGCCATTTGGACTGGATCTAGCTGCGATCAACATACAGCGCAGCCGAGACTTCGGCATCCGCCCTTATAATGATTACCGACGCCTCGTTGGTCTTCAGCCGATTTTGGACTTCGGTGATCATCATGAAGAGGTATGCAAACGCTACTCATTTTATTTTTAAGCACATTCGTTGCGTGAAATGATTGTCTCATTTACTAAAACTACAAATTTACTAAACTTCCCGAGGTCTCGTTCACCCAAACTATTGCACGGAGGCGTTTTCCTGAAACCTTCATATATCTTTTGGTAGGATTCCTACATGGGGTACGATGATCCCGATGACGTGGACCTATTTGTGGGTGGTCTCTCAGAAGCCCGCATCAGTGGTGGGGTGGTGGGTCCGACCTTCGCCGCCATCATCGCTGACCAGTTCTCCAGACTGAAGAAGGGTGACAGATACTACTATGAGTACGGTCCCTCTGTAAATCCAGGAGCTTTTACCCTCAGTAAGTAATAAATTGACAAGCAAATCAATAAAAACATAGATTCTACTTTTACCATTACTTTTTGATTTTGTTTTCCAACAATAATAGATATCTAGTTAGATACTCGTAAATAAATGTACCTATATCGGCAAAAACCCAGTTTTTTTACACGAGTTTGGTGAAGTGCCTTTTACGTCGTCTTATGGTATCCGATTAAACAATAACTTGCCAATACCGAGACTTGATTAATTAATAGTAGCGAAAGTATTATTTAATTGGGTTACATTTTGGTAAAAAAAAAATACTTATAATTTTTATGAATGCGTTGAAGTCTTTTTCTAGGCGAAATCTCAAAAGGTCATTTTGTTAACCTCCTTTGAAACTAGTTTGAAACTAATTATTTTTTAAATGTTTGATACTGATATGTCTTATTTTTTTTATTTCAGGCCAGCTGCACGAGATCCGGAAGGTGACCCTCACGCGTGTGCTGTGCGACAACAGCGACGGCCTGGAGTTCGTGCATCAGGCGCTCTACAGCTTCCTCAGAACTGATCATCCGGGGTAAGGATATTCATATTTCAAATCTACAGCCATATTACCAAAACTTAATATGACAATAAAGAAAAAATATGAGATATGAGTTATGACATACACACAAATATGTTCTAATGCGGGCTCTACACTCGCGGCGCGAAAGCCCGCGAAGGCCGCAAACCGCGAGTGTGGAGGGTTTCGCGGCTTAGCGTTCGCGCTTCGCGGCTTCGTATTTGTTTGCATCGTGTTCACGGCACGTAGCATCCGTGAATCGCGGCCGCAATTCTCGCCGCGAGTGTAGAGCCCGCATTATTTTTAGCTCATGAAGGAAATTACACCGCCATCTTATATGTATAGTGTCACTTGAGAGTTGAGAGATAGCTCCCGTGCCGTTCATTTTGCACGTTGCCGAATTATGAACTATCGCAATTTTGAGTAGCAGCAGCTGGTTCATCCATGCCCCTGACAATAATATCCAAATGCCAAAACATCCTTACAGGTCTATTATGTAGGTCAGTGTTTCTCAACCTTTTTCAACCACGGTCCCCTAGGAAATCAAGCATAGTTTTCACGGACCCCCTTAATAAAATAAACAACAAAAAATCGGATTATTTTAGGCGCATTTTGTAAGCGTAGCGATTACAAGGCAACATGGGCGCCGGAAGGGGGGTTCCAGGGGGTGCACTTGCACCCCTTGGGAATCTCGGGATCAACAGGAATGATTGAAATAAAAATCGGTTGTCTGTAAAGTCGGTTTACTGACGATAGTTGAACGTGACAACGTCATAGCCTTAACCCCTCAATTCCGGGAAAAATCTATGCAAAAAGTTGGCAGGTCAATGTGCAAAAAAAATGGCGCCCGGCCTACCCTCTTTGTAAAATTAATGTAATATGAAATATCCTTACATATAATCCATATTTTATGTTTGTGTGAACTACATATATGTTAAATTTTCTATCTATCAAGCCATCATAATATAGTATTTAGTCCGATGTGATATTAGTTTCTCAATTATAAACTTTCGAAACTATAATTAGTGACTTGTTCAGAAGAAATAAACGAATACTTTATTCTTCATATATTAAGTCATACCTTGACACGTAGGAAATAGAGCACAATTTTGAATAGCCGAAATAATACTAATAGCTCACAGATTGTTTATTTATTTTTTATTCAGAGTGTGGTCAATGTATCAAAGGTCATAACTAACCAAACTTCTTCATACAAAAGTATTCTCTAAGTCATCGAAATACGTAATATAATCGAAACAAAGAGCGCGGCCCAGGTGGGCCTTACGGTTGTTGAGAGACTTGAGAGTGTAAATGGAACGCCTCAGAGCTGTCAGCGAGGCAACGCCGCATGAACTGTCATGTTTTTCGGGCGCGCAGCCCATATCGAATTATAAGACGTTATCACGTCAAAAAGCATTTTGTAACCCAAAATACCATGCCTTACAAAGATAGTTCGTAATGTTTCGGCACTACATGTATTCTGTTGACGTAAATAGACAGTCACTGTTGTTCGTAAAAAGTAAAAAGAAAAGAAAAAAAAAAAAACTAAAATCTGCACCCCTTGGGAACTATTTCTGCCGGCGCCCCTGCAAGGCAATAGCATATTTTATGACAGAAAGTGGTCCAGAAATGACACCGTGGACCCCCAAACACATACTCGCGGACCCCCAGGGATCCGCGGACCACAGGTTGGGGAACACTGATGTAGGTTATTTTTTTTATTACAGGAACCCCTCGATTCACTGCAGAGGCGACAGCAATTTACCTGAAATGGACTTGTCCAAATTCATTGCACAACCCAGAGATACATAGACTTATAGCTTAAGTACAACCAAACGGAAAATTGTCTTAAAAATATTATTTTGATTTTTCTACTATGACGTGAGGGAGTTATATATTTTGTTTTTAAAAGGTAATTTTATACTAAAATTCATTTGCAAATTTTCTATTTCACCCTTTCTTGTCTTAAGTAAGTGACACCAATTTTGAGCGTGTAACACTTTTTGATTTTAATGTAAGAGTGAGTCATTTTTAGTAATTCCACCTGTTACAATAAAATCATTTAGTGTTATTATGTTACAAAAATTCATATATGCAATACGATTTTCTTTGCCTATCTTTAGTCTTATCTTTTTTTTTTCATTTCTGTATTTGCAAATGAATTTTATTATATTCTAGTGCGTTTTGGACTCGGTTCAATGATTTTTTCGTTAATAAAAAATCCAGGAGTCGAGAGTGTACTGTTTGAACGTCAAAGTAGAAAAATACAACATTTTATTTTTTGACAGTTAATCACAACACGTTTATTTTTTTAATTCAGCCTTTTTGTAGTAGAGTAATTCTTCAAAAATTATTCTCCGCGTAACTTTCGTGGGCTCACTCATTTATGAGTGAGCCCACGAAATAATACAATAATTAAATAAATAATATATTAATATAATAAATAATAAATAAATAATAGTAAGTTAGTTTTGTAACATTACACTCATTTATGAGTGAACCCACGAAAGTTACGCGGAGAATCATTTTTGAAGAATCACTCAGTACCTATTTTATGTAAATTTCTCTGTAAATTTAAGAATTATAGCAAAAGTTTAGTTGTATGTGTGCGGAACCCTAAAATTGGCGTCTTTTGTACTGTCGTGCGATCAAGTGAAAACATTTTTTACATTGTTGAATTCTTACACTATACAACGGTAGATCATCATAATAATATTCGCTAATTGCATAATAAAAGTAGATTTTAAGGATTTTAAACGCAAAATGTTTTAAATATTTTAATAGTTAACTAGTGGGTGCAGTTATACAAAATGGGCGATGTCGCCATATTTTATAAATAATTTGATAAGTGGTATTTTATATTAAGTATGTAAGAAATTCAGCTTCGCTGAGATCATGTTTTACAGAATGTGTAACAGTAGTGTATGTATATTTTTAAAGAGAGCTACCATAATTGTAAGTGAATTAATTTTAAAATATTAATAAGATTTTAAAAAGTAATGATGCATTTGTTTAATTATATAAATGGTGTATATATAATTTACATTATTTTAAAACAAAAATATTAATTTTCTATCTTAAATGTGTGAAAGTATTATGTAAGTAATTAATTTTTATTTTAGTAATATGTAATAATTAATTTTCTCATATTATATTTAGATTAATTTCAACAATAAATCTTGATCCACCGGGCAGGCGCTATCTATATCTAATACTGTATAAATTAATTATAATAAAAATTATTGAAAGATTGCAGGGCGCAAAAATGTTGATTTTGTAAATGCATGCATTTTTGAATAATAAATATGAAAATAAAATACATAATATTTAAGCACAGTTTTTTTTTAAATAAAATATTAAAATTAAAGTATTCCTAGTTTTAGTGCTGATTTCAAAAAGTCAGTTGATTTCCTTTATTTATATGTTTTTCTTTTTTAAAATAAATTTTGACTTGCCCAAGTAACTTAAAATTACGAATATGTCTGTAACATTGTAATAAAATGTAGGAATGTAATCAAACCACGAGGTACCTGTCTTCTCAGATAACAATAAGAAGCTTTAAATTCGCGACAGCATCCTCGAATCTTTTTGACTCCTGACGTTCGGAGTATTCAAAATAAATTTTGGTGTTTGTTAAGGTTGCTTTATACTGGATGGAATGATACAGGTACCTACATCCAGAGAATTAGCATCTGGTAATAGATGCAAAAAATGGCTAGCAATAAAATTCTTACCCTATCCAGAACAATGGCAAGAGTAATAAGGTAGTTTCCATGAAATTCAAATTTTTGAAAGATTCTTTGATATTTAGCTACCCTCTTTTTGTCGAAGTACTCTTTTGGAGTAGAACAAGTACCGAGAGCACTTTCCTATTATTCACGTTCATATTGATTTCACTTATTAGCTTAGGTCATGTTGACGCCCCTGCGTCAAGGACGTGTGAAGGCCCCTTAAGTGTACACTTGACATACAGAACGTACGTTATATTTAGGACGAAGGCATACACGCGTATAGGGTTGTCACAACAAATCTAAATACGGGGCAAGAAAAGGCAGCTCAGTAGGATATTTGTGTTAAAATTGTAAAAGAAGACCCGACAACCTGCTATTGAGGACTTAGTATTACGTGGTAACTGTCTCTCATATTACATCACAGGTTCAGTATCGGGCATCTAATATTTTTTCTGATTAATTAAAACTTAGATGTAAAATTTCCTAAAATTAGTAGCATTTTTATATGCAATTACATTATTTAAAAGCCTGGCCTTTTTAATTTTGTTCTGACATGCACTAAAAACCTAATCTATACTAATAATATTATAATTCTGAAGAGTTTGTTTGTTTGTTTGTTTAAACGCGCTAATCTCAGGAACTACTGGCCCGATTTGAAAAATTCTTTTACTGTTGGATAGCCCATTTATCGAGGAAGGTTATAGGCTATATTTTATCACGCTAAGACTAATAAGAGCGAAGAAATAGAGGAAAATGTGGAAAAAACGGGGGAAATTATTTGAAAGGGCTTATTTGAACGCGCTAATCTCAGGAGCTACTGGTCCTATTTGAAAAATTATTTTAGTGTTAGATAGCCCATTGATCGAGGAATGCTATAGGCTATATTTTATCACGCTAAGACTAATAAGAGCGAATAAATAGAGGAAAATGTGGAAAAAAAAATCCACATTTTCCACATAAATATGAAATTGCTTATTATATTAAGAACTACAGGAGCAATTTTTATGTTATTTGGCAAACATGAAGAATAGACCACGTGAAGGGACATAGGCCATTTTTTGTGCAAAAATGTACGGTTGCGTGAAATTCCTAAATTATGCAAGCGAAGCCGCGCGGAACATCTTTATATAATAAAATCGTAGGAAAGTCAATTCTGTACATTAAATATTTTTGTACAATAAATAATACTTGGGATATGATCTACTATGCTAAAGCGGACGAAGTCGCGGGCAACAGCTAGTATTATCTAATTATGATCGACTTTTTCCGGACGCCTGACAACCCTAGACAGGTACACACGCAAAATAATTCCTTCTGTTCCGCGAAAGTCCCCTGCAGGTACAGTCATTTGTAAAAGTGTCTTGGGTCATAGTTCAAATTGAGTTTTGTAAGTGCAACCTAATTCGTTTGAGGAAGACGCCATTAATCAAATTAATTAAGTAGGTTACCGCTTCATCTCAGTTTTTAGGTGAGTATAGTTAAAGCGAAAAAGTGACGGAATGCCCCAAAATTGTTATTTAATCGTTTATTTTTTATTTTAAAATAAATATTATTGACTGTTATTAGGTAAAACTATACAAGAAACTTAAATTACTAGTCACAATAGTTCTTATTGACAATTTCACTTTAAAGTGTGTACATTATATTTTAGGCTGCTTATGTAAGAAGGCAGAAAAAATTGCAAATCGAATCGTAGAATTCTTGTAGGCATGCTGATCATAATTTTATTTTAAAGTTATTTTATTTTCTACGTTTTCTTTAAAAACAAAAAAGTCTAAAAAAATTGGAAAACATTCAAGATTTTTATTAAAAAAAATGAAAAACGCTGAATATTAAAAAAAAACTAAAAAATATTGGATTTAATATGTCTAACATCGAATTTAGCAATTTTGTGCGTGAGTGTCTACGATCAAAGTCAAGGCGCGCCTCGTGCGTTACAACTTACATCGCTCCTTCGCTGTCGGTCGCATGATTTATGACTCGTGGTCGTGTGTACACACTCTGTACGCGAGTGTACCGACATTGTGTACGGTCAGCGAATACAGTGGTGTTTAGTTTTTTGCAATAACAGCGTAATTTCTAAAATAATGGCAAATGGCAAAAAAAACAATACTACCGTCCCGTAGATTTCATCTGTTTTTCGAAATAAGCGTAAACAATTTAAATTTTATTTTTGGTTTTGCACCTTTGGCTAACTATACATTCTGTGCGACTGTACTACAGAGTACGGTACTGGTTTTCGATTCTCGGATGCGTCTGTATTCAGTGATCGCTTTGCACTTTTTACGCGAGTATTTTTAATTTGATTTTGACATCGCAAAGGCTATTTTTGGATTCAGTGAATTTCTCGTGCTGTAATTTTTAAGGTACGATTAAGTTCGTTGTACTTGCAACAAAACTATGTAACCCATTAAAATTTACCTTTTGCCTACAGTAGTAGTTATATTGTTTACTTAGAGAAAGTGAACTCCGAAGTCCGGCTGATTTTGATAAACAGGTAAAAATCTATGTTTCTAAACTAATCAATTCCTTAATAGACCATTGAAAAGCCCAAAATATTTGATTCTAGCTAGCTCTTACGCGTGCGAAGTCGCTAGAAACAATATCTAGTCAACATAGCCTCCGGTTTTCTTAACAAATTCTACCTCTAGCTAGTTGCAGCTATGCGATGTAATGATTTGTTATTTAACAGGCGCCAGATATACCAGGCGTGTGCTAAAAATAGAAAATCTAGTTGTTTCTAGTAAGTACAGTTATTAGTTAATCTTATTTTAATGTTCAGGAGAAAGTCTACGGACCTAGGCATAATAAATTACATGTTCTAGAATTTATAATTATGACCTGTAAGTCTAGACAGATGGTAATCATAAGCTTCGAATCCTGCTTCCCTTATAAGTTGTTATTCGAGACTTTGTATCTCTTGAAAGAGAAAATAGTACTTTGGTGGTTTCTTGTAACAAGGGGACTTGAACTAGAACAAAAATCTTATAGATACATAATATAAGTAAGTACTATCGGTTTCTTGACTGCATGTATTTTTTAATAGTAGTTTAGTAAAGTTTTAGGGGAGTAAAACAATGTTACAAAATATGTAATTTCTGTGAAACTGCGCGGTTCACAATGTTTCAATATTCAGATATGACGTGAGCAACATGGCTGTCATTTTGGGCGGATATTAACTGTATGTGCTTAGAAGTGCCCCCTGCTTCGACCTTAGCGTAATATTCCCTATTTGTTTGTTTATGTTCTTAGTCTGTTGTACTCAGAACTCAGAAGTATCCTAGGCATGACAATTGCTGTTTATTTTTAGACCGGTCCTGGGATTAGGAATCAGGAGTTGCACCTAAAATAGACGCAGAGTCAAGCACCTTAGCGAGATTGCTTTTTTGCAAAAACCCGGTGCGCTGCGCAGGCGCACCGCGCATGCTACGCGCAATCAGTAACTGTGCACTATGTAATCATTGTAATATGCCAGGGACAAAAGCTCGAAGCCTCATAAAAATCGGCCAAGGGTGAGTTGGACTCGCGCACGAAGGGTTCCGTAATATTATTACAGACCAAAAATAGGAAAAAATGTTTTTTTTGGAGTTTACTCCTTAAGAATCGATTTTCATATATAAGGCGCCCGGTATGAGAAAAATGTCCCCGTTAAAGTTGAAAATCATCTGCTTTTTAGTTTGGTTACCAACATTCATCAACAAACAGTGATATAATGACTGTCTCTTCACATAAATACCATAAATTATGGCTAAACTTCCTTAGAGAGGCCTTAAAAATTGTTGTATCAATTTTTCCGTACTCTTTAACATCTTCAAGAAGCACAAATCTTAGAAATATGCTATAGTTACCACGGTGCATTTGAAAATAATAAGCAAATATCTTGTAGAGCCTTTTTGTCCTTCGCAGTTATTGTGAATAGTGACTATAGTAAACAAATTTCAAACGATAGTTTGCTTTTTTACCACTTTCTCCGAACTTGATATAAATCAATAAATTTCTTCACGCAGTTAAGAGTAAATAAACTGACATGTTTACGCACTAAATAATGGAGCACTAATAATCTCAAAAATCTCGTATGAAATTCCAAAAAAAAAACATTTACTTTCAAGTCACAACGCAGTACTTATACGTAACTTGTATGAAGAAGTTTAATCTCAAGTCGGCACGGGTTATAGTTTAGGAATCGAACTTATATTTATTTCTAGACAATATAGGGTCATTACGAAACTTTTGAGATGGTATGCGTAAAAATATATCGAACTTGAAATTTAAGGGACACCCTAATATATATATATATATATATATATATATATATATATATATATATATATATATATATATATATATATATATATATATATATATATATATATATATATATATATATATATATATATATATATATATATATATATATATATATATATATATATATATATATATATATATATATATATATATATATATATATATATATATATATATATATATATATATATATATATATATATATATATATCGATGTCGATGTATTTATATTGCTATACTCGTACTTAAGGAGTAAACTCCAGTCGTGCGTCGGAGCTGACACACTTTTTTTTTTGTATGAGAGCCTTTTAGAAAAATTATTTATTTTATTTTAATTTTATTATTAAGTAATTATTAAAGTACAAATGCTATTAAGTATTTTTTGAATATTTTAAGTGCCTACATGTAGCTATTATTGATAGGTATAATAAAGCAAAAAAGCCCAAAAAACACATGCATATTTTGTTGTTAATAGCGGCAACAGAAATACATAATCTTTGAAAATTTCAACTCTCTACCTATCACCGTTCTTGAGGTACAGCCTGGAGACAGACAGACGGACAGACATTGAAATCTTAGTAGTAGGGTCCCGTTTTTACCCTTTGGGTACGGAACCCTAAAAACTATACAATTGTTACACAAAAAAGTAGTTTCATCCATAATATATTACAAGATAACAATAAAAACGCTGACTAAACTGATAAAAATCACATGTTTATTACATTTTATCCCAGATTGTCTGTCCACTGTGCGAGACCGCCTTGCATCTTTATAGTGACTAGTGTCCCCTAAAAGTCTTAATTTGGTTTCAGCAGCCAATGGTTCGGGCTACTTGGACCAACTCATAGCCACCATAAGTTGCCGATTTGGACCTTGTCTTCAGGCTTGCTGCACTTATAATACCCATTTGTCCCCATATCTATACTTATTATAAAACAAAGTGACTTTTTTTCCCTCATGTCCATTTGTTCCCTTTAATCTTTAAAACTACGCAACGGATTTTGATGATTCTTTCAGTGTTAGATAGACCATTTATTGAGGATGGTCATAGGCTATATTTTATCACGTTAAGACTAATAGGAGCGAAGAAATAGAGGAAAATGTGGAAAAAACGGGGAAAATTATTTGAAAGGGCTAACTTGAACGCGCTAATCTCAGGAACTACTGGTCCGATTTGAAAAATTCTTTCAGTGTTAGATAGCCCATTTTTGGACTTTATTTGTGGCCCGCGTGATGTTTTGAAATTCACGCCCACCGGCAAAATAACGTGTGATAGTCGTTAAAATTTTTCCACTTTTAAATCGTTTATTTTGAAGAATGTTATTTTTTAGTTTTGTTGCGGCCCGTGACATCAAGAACAAAACATGTTTGTGGCCCGCATGAAAAAAAGGTTGGGGACCACTGCTATAGGCTATATTTTATCACGCTAAGACTAATAGGAGAATGTGGAAAAAACGGGGGAAATTATTTGAAAGGGCTTTTCTCGCGAACTACTGGAACAATTTTTATGTTATTTGGCACAGATAAGAAGTAGACCACGTGAAGAATATCCATCTTAATCATTTTTTCAGTGGCTATATATTTTATACCCGTGCGACGCCGGGGCGGGTCGCTAGTGTAAGATAATGAGATGTTGTTAATGAGATGTTTTTGAGATTTTTTAGATTATTCACCAATCAATTAAGTCTTGCGTTGGGTTTTCTAAAACCCATCGAAAATTCGTTCAAGATTTTCATTTCACAAAAGCAAACACTAAATAGTATTCAGAAAATTTCTACATATTTGATGATTGATAAGTTTTGATCGCAAAAAAATTCAGTTCCCTCGCGATAATAATCTGCTGCGCAAACGAAGTTTTATACAACAAGATGGTGCGCGCAGTAGATTGTAAAACATGCAAGTTGTAACAGTGAAACAAATCGACGCTGCGGCTGCTCAAAAAAGAGCGGCATCCAGACCTACCCGGCCAGGAAAGGTCAATCATCCTACTGCCTCACCATATACATCCTACTATCACCGTACCTACGTCCCTGCTAGATGTACGTGACCATCCGCGCTGGTCACTCAGTACATCTCCGACTGTCCGCGAATGTGTTTGTGTGACGATGGTGTGCAAGGTGGCTCCGAAATTAGAATATTGTAAGCATTACTATTTACACTGGCAGAAAAAATAATCATTTTTATAAAAAAAGGGAAAAAACTTACGCGTGATCCTGGTCTAAAATTGCATTTAGGAGCTAAAAGTTATACTTAGTTTTTTAATGCACTTATTTATTTTAAACTATTTTTGAGGTTTATGGCAGCTTTTTCTTTATATTTTACTTTATTCATACCAAAAAAATTAATGTGCATTATAATCTCCAAATCGTGGTTTAGCGGTAAATGCGCTCAATTTTCATTCAATAGTGTAGCTTACAAAAAATGAAAAAAACTTTTAACAACGATAAAAAGAAAACAAAATTTGCAATCTAGGGGCAATTACAATTCGAAAAAGGAATTAACCTATTGAGATAACAGTTCGGTCCTTAATCTCTATTTAATTAAAAGACCATTAAATACAATCACTAAATAATGTGATCGCATGTAAAACAACGTGGTCGATTACGAGTACGATAAAACTTTGTAAATAATTGTTCGCAATCCGCTACTGTTAGTAATAAGCCAAATTATTACTTTTAAATGAATCCCTTAACAGTTTTAAAAAGAAATATTTTGAAAATTACTAAAGTTATCAAATAAAATAACAAGTAACAGCGAAAGTTTTAATATGTAACTTAATTAAAATTAGACGACGCCCGCAACTCCGTTGCGCCAAAATTCCTTTTTCGCACGGGAACCGTCCATTTTCCGGGATAAAAACTATCCTACGCCCTTTCCCGGGACTCAGGCCGTGTTCACATCAAACCGACTGTGAGCTGCCGAATGTGAGCGAACGTTACGCAGTTTATTGTATTTCCATACATATTATTCACCTTTTCGTTCACACCTAACCGACAATACGCTATTACGCTAGGCGTAGGCGCGGACATTCGACACCGTATATTTTCACGTTCACACTGGGGCTCACAGTGAGCCTGCTCACATTCAGCGGCTCACAGTCGGTTTGGTGTGAACACGGCCTCAAAGTATCCCCATACCAAGTTTCAGCAAAATCGGTTCAGCGGTTTGGGCGTGAAGTGGTAACAGACAGACACTTTCGCATTTAAAATATTTTATAAGTATGGATAATAATTAACAAATGCCTTAGGTATAATATCAAACCGTATCACAACGTATACTTTGAACTTTCAGCGCCCCGACGGAACGATGGTCAAGACTGTGCGGTACACGAGGTAGTCGACTATGAGACAGCCCTGGACTCTGCTGGTAAGATGCTATTTCTTTAAATACACAGATATTAAATATACATAATTCTATTGTTTTACTTACCAGGACTAATTTGGCACTTACACTTAATTTATCGTTTGTAACTTTAATTGAACTTCTTGACACAAACTCCATACATTAACCGTCAAACGCTTCATTATTATCATAAAGTTCAGCCGTTTGTCCTGGAAAGTAAAAAGTAGTTAAATGATTATCTATGGCCTTCTTAGCCTTCGGCACCTCCAGCCACACGACATTTTCTGCTGGTCTGATGTGAGGTCAAAGGTTCAAACAGCCGGCTTTTTATAAGAAGAACCTCAAAAAAAAAAAAAACAAAAAAAAAAGTCGAGAAATGTTCTTGACTCACGCTCTGTTGCCGCGCTGTCAGCATTTAGGTACTAGACTACTATGCTAATACTAATCATGCTTTACGTGGGAGAGCCATGGTTCGGCACGAATGGGCCGGCTCGACCGGAGAAGTACCACGTTCACACAGAAAACCGGCGTGAAACAGCGCTTGCGTTTCGCCGAGTGAGTGAGTTTACCGGAGGCCCAATCCCCTATCCTATTCCCTTCCCTACCCTCCCCTATTCCCTTCCCTTCCCATCCCTACCCTATTACCCCTATTCCCTCTTAAAAGGCCGGCAACGCACCTGCAGCTCTTCTGGTGCTGTGAGTGTCCATGGGCGACGGAAGTTGCTTTCCATCACGTGACCCGTTTGCTTGTTTGCCCCCTTATTTCATAAAAAAAAAACCATCGATTGGTCTGAGCGCGCGGAGACCAAACAATAATCTAAGCTACCATCGGTCTATCTGCTAAGACGTTCTGTTTTAACCAGACACAATACCTAATATACATGTACAATAATTGGATGAAAGTATCATAAAATTTCCATAGCGTTATTATGAAAAGTTGCGCTTACATTACGTATGTGAACGCGTAATACAATTTGGACGGTCTATACGTGATTTATTTGGAATATTTAAATATATAATTAGCAAAGTCATTACACGTGTAATCAGTTACAGTAACCATGTGTCATATCCACATATCGTATGTAATGAATTTCTAATAAAAACTTTCCAAAAAATACAACCTTAGAATATATGAGTCAGGTTGAACGAGATCCCTTAGAATTGTCGAAACGAGATTTTTTTCTCAAGGGTCCTTAGCTCCGTCGTGGGCATCGCAGACACAACAGATTTTCAATGGTTATGCGGCAGCCGGCTGCCGCTTGGGGATTGATGGGTTAAGGCCAAGGGGCCATTTATATATTACGTAACACAAAATTTAGCTTTTTTTTTAACTCCCTAAAATGTCATGATTTTCTGAATACCTTTAATATACAGTCACATTTAGTGTGACCCCCTCCCTTCCCCTTCAGCTGTAACGTAATAATAATATGTGGATGGACCACTTAAAGCTCTCCGTCGCCAGATAGAGAGAAACTCATTTTTGAAAAAAAAATTGAATTGACCCGACAACACCCTATACACCCTGTTGCATCACTCATCTATACAATTTTAACTTTTATTCAGGAATTTTCTTCGTGTAATTTAGAACCGGTTTGCAAATTGCAACGGCACATTCCTCTTACTCCTGAGTCCTGGATGATGCAACATTACATTTACCTTTATTACCAAGAAAACTTCCATCCAATTACGCCACAAGAAAGTAGGGAGGGAGTTTTTCTGGGAAGGTCTAGAGTTTCGAGTATTTGACGTTGTGCCACAGAATACATCCATACTTCCATACTAATATTACCCCAAATTGTCGAGCTTTGGGCTGTTGAAATTCATAGGCTCTAAAACTAGATCATAATAATTGGTTTATCTGTTTTGGAGCTTGTCATCAACGGACACTTAAAACAGCTTAAAACCTATAAAAATCGTCTGCTTTGTCGGGGACTAAAACTGTGATAACGTATATAGTCTGAGTAAACTATGGGTGTGTCAATATTATTCTGAACCTGACCATCATGACCTATCGAAATAGTCAGACAAACAGTATTAGTTATTTGTATATCGTTTGCAAATTGTGAATGACGGCAGAGAAATTATAACAATGTGTAAACAATTGTTTTTACTATCATACTCGTTATAGTTTTCGAATGCAAGAGCGTATTTCATTGACTGACTAAAATGTGTGCTAAATTGATTTAGGTACTCTCAGAGAAATAGACCCTTGAGCGAATACCACGATTTATGGAATTTCCTAAAGTTAAGTCTACATCAGTCGACAAATCGAGACTAGTATTGCGATACCCAAACAAATAAAATCTTACATATAAAATTCTCGTGTCACAATGTTAGTCCGGGAACTCCTCCGAAACGGCTTTACTGATTTTTACCAAATTTTATATGCATATTCAGTAGGTCTGAGAATCGGCTACTGGGTACTTTATATATTGATAAGTGCATTTGTTGAATAAATAATAGTAAATTATTACAACCTGAGACTGACGGCGACCATTGTTTGTGCGACGAGATAGCGATTGACGTTGCCATGGCGACATACTTATTTAGTCACTTCAATAAAATAATATGTCAAATATAATATTATGGCAAAGCAACGTTTGCCGGGACAGCTAGTAGTAAGGCAATGCTATAAGCATTTGAATCATTTTTCCTGATACTAGGTACTAATCAGAGAAGTTGATTACTAGGTAGATGGGGGACCTACGTGGTTTGGTCGCGTTACGTCAAACCCAGCCGACAGATCACAATTAACAATGAATTGATATGTCACATGATCCGACCAAATGACGTTGGTCTGTCAACTGTCTAGGAATCAATTTCCTCGATGGTACATAAGATGGTGTTTCCACTGTCTGATACAATAATGCAATTCTTAACATTTTGAGTCATCTAATTCGAATTACATGCCGCTTTTGGTTTTGTTTTGCAGCGTTGAGTATTATAAACTAAAGGTGACTTTCCGATCTTCGCGGCAAGCGATCGCGATCGATGAACGTTCATAAAGTGCTGTTTTATTTGAATTTTTGAGGGTCACCGTCGCTTGCCGCGAAGATCGGAAAGTCACCTTTACAAAATGACTGGAAACTAGACTAATAAGTAATAAAATGACGACGAAAGGATAAAGCTCATTACCGAGCGACTGATGTCACAAGACAGTAATGACTACAACAGCTGACTAATTATTTTGTGTCAATTGGGAACATTTAAATTATCTAGGAAAAGCGGTTGGCGCCGATTACTCAACTGAAATAATGAGATATTAATAACAGCTAGCACTTACCCCGGCTGCACTCGCATTAAGGCGAAGACAGCTGCCAATTCGACATCTTTGTGCAGTTTTCTAGACGTATGTATTTCATTGATTGGCACAAAAAAAAAATGTGATTTTTGATTATATTTGGAAAAGCTTGTCTAATTTATGATGAAATGAAAGGATGGAAAAAAATACCAAAGTCACATCTTTCAGGAACTTTAAACAGTTCTAACTAAAGTAATAATACAATCTATGCTTTAAAAATTTGTTTATTTGATACCTTTTACAAAAATCCAAAGATTGCCCGATTTAATTTTCGGTTCTGATATCTAGATTTCCCATAATATTTATTTTTTCCTCTAAAAAACGAAAAATGTATCCACGCTACCACTCTTCACATCTCTGTCTCTCTGGCATGAAAATCGACAGTGGTGCGAGAGTGTTGAAACAGTAAGTCTTTTGCTGACCACTCATCTTCTTCTAGCGTAACAAAAAATAATAAAATAATTGTTGAAAATAACTACCATTCTATTAAAAGGTATTTAGGTAGGTAGGTAGGTTAGGCCCTCTTAAAATGAGATATAAGGGTATGTGAAATTTGTGGAGTTCCTACATAGACTACTAAAAACATAGTCTAGAATTCAAGATGCTGCTAAGCTAAAAAACCGTCAAATTAAAGAATCTGTATGGTTTGAAAAAGCTTTTAAAATTGGACAGAATAAAAGATTTATACGTGAGTATTTGATAGTTGTTAATTTGATATTGTAGTTGTTAAACAAGTGTTAGGAATTGAATCAACACATCGCATTGTGTTGGGGTTTGAACAACTGAATGGTGTTTATACGGCCTACTGATTAAAATGTGGCTCGTAATTACACGTCAAATTGTAGCACATAGGCGTAAGAAATCAAATAAGCAGCAGCAAGAAATCCATTAAAGAAATGAATGCAACGACTAAAAGCGTGATTAATAATCCCCAACATCGGTTTCGGCGACGATGGCCCGTTTTATTGTAACCGGGCTAGTTTAGCAGAAGTAATTTTATAGGATCCAAGCGTGTGCGCAGTGCCCAAGAGCATTCTCTATTCCTTTACTAACATAGCTCAGTATGCCCGACTACCGACATGACTGGCGAGAGATCAGGCGCAGGACCGACTTTTACATGCCCGTCCGACGCGTGGATCATGTTGTCAGACAATCAGGTGATCAGCCTGCATTATCATAACCAAGCTTGAAAACAACACGTTTCGACGAATCGAACCCGCGACCTCCGCGTCAAGAGCCACGCTCTTTTTTTTATTATTAAATAAGGGGGCAAACGAGCAAACGGGTCACCTGATGGTAAGCAACTACCGTCGCCCATGGACACTCGCAACATCAGAAGAGCTGCAGGTGCGTTGCCGGCCTTTTAAGAGGGAATACGCTCTTTTCTTGAAGGTTTGCAGGTCGTATAGGTCTGGAAATACTGCTGGTCTAAACGACTGGAGTCTGGACCATGCATCAAACATTGTTAAGCCAAATTTAATATATGTCATTGTATAGATTTGGTATTAATATTATTTCCTGTTGTGTAGCCACCGTAACTCAAATCCTTTGGGTGCAAAGCACGGGCCAAACGGCAAATAAGCGGAGGCTTTTTATTGTATTTTGTGACTAGAGAAAACCTAAAATTGTGGTCGTAACCTACGTCACGCAGTAGGTGACGTAGGTTACTACCAATATATAATAGTAGAATAAAAATATGTGTGCTACCACTGCATTTGATGTACGAGTACCTAGACACTGTCAGAAAAATGGGTCCATAAGTTGATGACAAGCTCTAAAATTTCGTAAAGCTGAGTAGGTATGCCTATCTACTTAACCGAAAAACAATGAGGATAATCGATGGATAAACAAAGGCGAAAATGGGGTTGATACTTTGTTTAATCTTACCTACGTACGTGTATGTAAAGTGAGTGGTCGCTGAGGAAATTAAGTCACTATAAAAATAATAATATTGTCTATTGATAACAATTTCATTGTTGTTCGATTTTTAATAAAAAGATCACATAATGTAAACAAAATACCAAATTAAAAATTAGGGGATTGACAAGAACGAGTCGCATTCAATTAGTGCAAGAAAATACTTAAGTGCGTTTTCTACAATGTCAACGTCAACGTTCTCGTACGTTGCTACGAGCGTGTTCTGACAATAGTAATTAATGAAGGTTATGATGATTTTAATGATGAGATAGATATTGGATGTCACAGATGTGGGCGGGGCACATGTCGTAGATTAAGCATGGATCATAGATAGTATTATTAAAGAAATATTCTATTTTGGAATAGCGTAGAGACTTTTTAAGAATGCGAGTCCTTTAAAAGGTGTCGACATAATTTTGGTGATGTTATAAGGCCCCATGTTCGAAGAGGTCGATAAATCCGGTTGTACCCATCGCAGGCAGGCTATAGGAGTGTACCACCGAAGAAAAATCATACGTAATTTGGTCAATGTAGTAATCTGTCGGCAGGGTTTGAATTAAAGCGATCAAATTACGAAGGCCCTTTATCTGCTTTGAATCAACTGATGATACAATGTTGCAGGCTACGGGCGCTTCAGCCGGAGCGTGCTGAGCGCGTGCGCGTGCGCGTTCCTGGCGACGGGCGTGCAGAACTGCGTCATGTCGTACGTGCTGCCGGCCGCGCGCTGCCAACTCACCCTCACCACGTACCAGGCCGGCCTCATCAACATGGCCTTCATGAGCGGTAAATACATCTTCTCTGCAATATTCTGCTACTGGAACTAGTCTGGTAGTCTCTCTTTTGGTGCTTGACAAAACCCAGTAAAAATGCTTGTTCATGTTCTTAATTAATGATCCACTTTAATGGCTGGTTTACACGTATTAAGTAGATAAGTAGTAACTTAATTCTAATTGCCATCTAGTTTAGAACTTATTAAATTTTAACTTGCTACTTGCTACTAAATTTTGTGTTTACATGCAATTAACAACTTAAAATTAAGTTAAATTTTAGTTAACTACTTATCAACTTAATACGTGTAAACCAGCCATAAGTCCGTATTCCATAACCTCAAAAAATATGCTTATTGGAATGACTATTACGTCAATAAATTCATACACAACACATAAATTTTTAGTACTGCGTATTATCTGAAGTAATAACAGATTTCGGCCATTTTGGGTAATGAACTCATTGTATCCAATCCTAAATAAGATGCCTTCCGTCATTCCTAGGAATTAGCGCCCCTATAATATGCCATAAGAACGACACTTTTGGCTACTCTGCTTTTGGCCAACAATTATCATGTTGAGTGTCAAAAACGTCACGTTAGAATTCTTGTAAAATGTTATGTTTACTGAAGTTTAGTAGGTGTGTTGGTTTGGTCCACTTTGCAGCGTCTAGAGTGACTAGACAGCTTGAACCTTTTAGAGGTCCTAGACGAGCGAGTAAATAATTAACTTTCGCACCTATTGTTCTCAATAATTTGATTTTAAGACTTGTTACTTTGTATATTGAAATAGGACTGGGAGTCATTAAATCCTACTTGGTAACATTTACTAATTGAGAATTGCAAACACCTTAGCCTCTAATATACGTAACGATGATGATAAAATGACGGTGTGACGGAGTGGAAGACGCAATTAATTGATTGGCTACTTGCAATTAAAGTCAATTGTTTGACTATCGGTTTAAAGTCGCGCCCACGTCTATAAAAATACTCCTTTACGTTAATTGATATAGGAGGGGTTGTTGTCACTTTTTCCATTCCCAATCTTTTCCACTGTTGAGTTTCAAGTGTTTGTCGCTAGTTCTTTTAATTTAAAAGCAACATTTTCATGCATCGTTAGACGTTTGACGACTGATTTTTTATCTATTATTTTTTACTTAGTCCAGACTACTCCCCAAAAACAATTAAGTACAATATTAATGTTTCTCGTTTAATAATTCCAGGTGGTGTGGCCAGCGCATTTTTCTGGGGAATAGTGGCTGATGTTTTTGGCAGAAGAAATATGCTGAGTAGCACATTACTGGTAGACTCCGCAATTCTCTTGGGCCAAAGCTGTATATCTGACTTTAGATTGTTGTTAGCGGCTAGATCACTGAACGGATTCTTAATTGGTAAGTTCTCTTTTAGTCAAGATTTATTTCGAATTGAAGACGTTTTATCCATTGATGCAGTCATTTTTGTCCGGCTGTAATATAATTTCTTTGTTGCTTTATTGCTTATTATTATGAATTATTATGATGTTATTTAGTTATTTATATTATTATTATGTATTAACTGAAACTGAAGCTTATTAGCTTCAGTTTATTCATAGCAATAAAGCAACAAAGTTGAATAAAATTTATATTTTACTTGTTACAGGTGCTACATCTACTCTTGTATTTTCATATTTGTCTGATTTGGTCGGTGAGAAGAAGCGGCAATTTTATTTGGACCTCGTTGGAATGAGTTTTGTCGCGGCATGGCTGATTTTACCTGGTATCGCATTTTATATCACTCAAACATGCAACAGTCAAACATCGTCAAAGCTACTACTATTTATTAATATTGATTCACCATCAATCCCCAAGCGGCAGCCGACTGCCCCATAACAATTGAAAATCTAAGGCTTCGTCCACATTTGTATCATTTGCGCGATCAGATCTCCGTCGCGTAGCATCGAAGCGATCATGATCGCTAGTACGCCTCGATCGCTATTAACCGCGTAACTGATACGTGTCGTATCAAATACGCGCATGATCGGCAGAATGATCTAGTGTGGACGCATTTTGATACGGTGTCATGATACGGCTATGTCACGTGATTGAGGCGGTTTTCCCCCGATCATCAAAATATATTTATTTTGACGATCGGGGGAAAACCGCCTCGATCATAATATGATACGCGATCAAGATACGACGCGATGACAAAAATAGGCGTCCACACTATGATACGCATACTTGATACGGTGTGATGATCGCGACGGAGATCTGATCAGAGATCTGATCGCGCAAATGATACAAATGTGGACGAGCCTTAATGTATCTGCGATACCCACGATGGAGGTGCTACATGAAATCAGTGTGATCCAACAATTACCATCACAGCTTTTCTACAAGATAATCTTCTATTAGAGAACACCACATATTTTTTTTATTTACAGCATTGGCTTGGTTGATAATACCCTTCAACGTTGGCTCCACTACATGGCTTCCAATACACTCTTGGAGGCTGTATCTCGCTCTCGGAAGCATACCTGGGTTTATAGCAGGAGTCTGGGTGATGTTCCTACCGGAGAGTCCAAGGTTACTCTCTGACACTAACAGGGGTGACATGGCTGTGAAGATTATGGAACGGATTTACAAATCTAACAATGGTGACACAACAGGATTTAAAGTAAGCAGTAAGAATGTTCATAAAGTTTAAAATATCTATTATACTTTAACTTTTGCCAAAGTTTAAAGAAGTCAGAAAACATAAGCTTTAATAAAAGTTTATTGTGGCTTGCAAGCCGATTGTTCCACCCTATCATTCTTTTCAGTTGTATTAATAAAAGGTTTATTCTATTTCCAGGTGAAAAAAATCATACCGGATAATATTTTTGTATCAAAAACTCAGAACGGCGAAGAAAACAAAACAAAAGCACTATTTATATCGGTTTTGAAGGACTTGAAGTTATTCGTTTCAAAGGCCTACGTGATGAAGTCGAGTCTCATACTTTTTGTATTCTTTGCAAATATGGCTGCGTTAGTATTTATTTTATTCTTCTTCTGCTAGTTCTTTACCCACATTAGGTATTTATGTGATTGCCTTACATTCATTCAAACTACAGAATAACAATAATTTTTATATCTTTCAATTTGAATTACATCTTAATATTTATTTACTTTCTTATAATATTACAGTGGTTTCGGCCTGAACCTTTGGATTCCTGAACTTCTTCTTCGCATGCAAGGAAAAGAGTGTATGCAGCACAGTCAAACTAACACGCCTTTCAATGCCACCCTTGCTTGGAGGGAGAGGGTTCCAAAAACTTACGGCGTAGACGCCAGATTGGAAGTTGGACAATATAATGAAACGCTAGAAGCGCACGATGGGACAAACGTGCCTTGCAATCAAAACATTGATGTTTCGGTAAGTTAATGCAAAATTTAATAACGTAACCAATGTACCATCGAAGAAATTAATTCATAGGCAGACGGACCAACGTCATTTGGTCGGCTGGGTTTGACAAAACACGACTAATATAAGTAGGTCCGCCATCTGCCTATATGAATCAACTTCTCTGATAGTACGACAAAATGTATCATTAGAGTAATAACTAATAACTGATTCATAGGCGGATGATGGTCCTATAATTTGGTCTGGTCCAACAAACCGGTCCAAAAAAATTGCAAGTCAACGTTACAACTTACAAGTGATGTTTTAGGCTTGACATTATCCGACTGAATAGTGAGTAACGTCAATCTGCCATCAGCATTTGAATCATTGTACTCCTTCAAGCCCCATAAGAGCACCGGTGATCGCGGCAACAATAGAATACAATAGCATTTCCAAGAATCCGCGATCGAAGGATTAAAAGGCCTTAGCTACAGAAGGCTAAATGTCAAAAATATACTTTTCCAGGTGTTCACGTCAGGACTCATAGTGGGTGCGTGCTGCGTGGTCGGCAACATAGTTTGCGCCGTGTGCGCTCGAGGTGGACCGCGCGGCGTGCGGCTCGCTGCGGTACTATGCGCGTTGGCGTGCGCGCTCGCGTGCGTATCTCTCGCGATCAGCGCCTGCGCGTGCTCACGAGCACCGCTCGCGGTCGCTGCGGCGGCCGTCTTGAATGCTGCTTCGCTAAACGGAAACGTGCTGCTCATTCGATTGATTCTCCATGCGCTGCCAGCCAAGCTCAGGTGTGTTGATAAGAATTTTTTGCCGACTAAGCTTTGCTGCAAGATGGCAGCGATACAGTACATTTTCTTTTACATAATATTTTTATCTAGGTTTTATAACTCACCGTTAGTGCCATGCTACTTGGCAATGCCATTTTCAAATCTCATACATTTTTCATTTTTGATATCTAAAGCTGTCGAAAGCTTATTACTATCGTAATTAGAGGACTCTGTTCTGTGTGTGCACTTTCATCGTTAATACCTAAGTCTCAGACAATTCGAATAACATCTACTTTTATATGAACTTCCAGTGGTCTGGGTGTATGCTGGGGCGCGTTTTGGGGCCGCGCAGGTGGTGTGGCGTCAAACCTGGCTGTGGGGACGTTGCTGGACTTTTCCTGTCAGGCACCGTTCATATCCGTCGCGGCTCTGCTGGCTTGTAAGCTTTTTTTAAACACATATTTTTTGTGAATTAACCCTTAGTTAATTGGGTCGGAACTTCTGAATGCAAAAGAAGGTTAGCTGATTATATATTATTTTATATTAGTTGCCATCGCCACACGTCTCCTCACGTATCCGGCTTCAAGGATCACCTACAGTAAAATAATATTTTTTGTTTCAGTGTCAATAATAGCGATCGTCATGATAAAATTAGAAGAAACGAAGACTGTGGATGACGAGAAGATGGAGGTGGAAGTCCAGGAAAAGCCGGCAGCTTTAGAGAGGTATATTTCCACACACATGTAGGTGATTTCTTAATGCGAAAGAAAGTGCTGAGGGTTGCCAATGCGAAAGATATTAAGTGTAATCCTGCGATCAATTAAATTTTAAAATATGACATCAAAAGGAATAAATAATAAGTTATTAAACTATTATTTAAATTGAAGGTATGGATGTAGGTACAATGATTATAAATAACGCTAATTATTAACTTTATATTGCTTAACTTGAGACCAAGGTTTCTGTAACGCCAATATTAGTATGAAATTCTATGCCTCATTATTTTAGTGAACGGTATCATTATGTGAAGCTGCTGACTGTTTTTTGATTAAGGAGCTAATATTTGCTTGTCGATGTTTGTTTACTAGAGTCAGTTCTACCATCATCACTATTTCATAAATCAGGCGTTTGATTTTAATTTTACAAAAAATCCAATTAACGGAAATATACTCGATTATTGAATTTTATCTGGTGGTTTATCTGCTCGAGACATTGATAAGTTCTGGTAACACTTGAGTCTGGACTAGAACGTGCGACAATGCAGATGAAAATAGTACTAAGATAAATGTGCCTTCGATGTGATTTTGTCTATTATTATCTCTTTATCGATAAGATGTATGCGATATTAATTTTAAAGTATTTGTGTTTCTATGATTCAAAATTTATACTCATGATAAATTAAGAATTTAAGGCATAACTTTTAGTGTAATTATAATTTAAATCAAAATGCATTTATTTTATAATAATATTACATTACCGTTTCGAAAATAATTTATTGTAAGTCCAGTAGGCGGTGAAAATTTGCCTACTCGCTTAGTTTGAAATTGTTATTTTTTTAATAAATATTAAAATTGTATTTCATTTGCAGTCTATGTATATTTAGCTGTTAGCAATGGAAAAATCTTGTTTCTATGCATATTATTATAATAACAGGAATTTTAAAATTATTTAATTTATCTAGATCATACTAGAAAATTTAAATGTTTTATATTATTAACATAACAAAATACGATTGGACTAAGGTAACAATGATTAAAACAAGTTTTAAACTTCGATTATTATCTTAACAGTGGCCTTATATTGTATACTTTTTATACGTATTTTATCATACTGTCTCTCCGAGGATGATCTCGTAATGGCCTAAGATCCGACCGTAAAATCCTGCATGAATCGTTTTTTTCGATGAAATATATATTAAAGTAATCTTTAGAACGTATTGAATGGATTAATGTTGGGTGGCCTTGTCAAAAGTAGCCGCAAGTACCTCTAATTAAGCTTAATGTTCATGCGATTAATACATAATTTGCATGTATATTTTTTTCAATAAATTTAACATCATTTGAAAGAAAATGACGTGACAAAATAAGGTATAAATGGTGGCCAGCTCTAAGTCTGCCGCAACTTAGGGTGGCCATCACTTTTGTATACGACATCGCGTGAGGTTAGGAAGCGCAAGAGAAAAGAAACACGCGTTGTTCGATAAATGAGGATATTGAATAGCAGCTGCGACACTCACAGTATTACAATGTAATACTGTGGCCTAGTCAACGAATATTAGAGAATGGAAGGAGCACTTTTGTGGGATGGGTAAAAACTGTGAAACTCGCGTCAGATTCTCGTGCTGATCGAAAAACCTTGGAAAAACCGTAAGACGGTTGGAGAGTAGTGTTGTGACATCGAAATTGATTAATCGAACAATCGATAGTTTTTTGTTTTGAAGCGAAAACTTCTTTAGTGGCGTTGAGCACTTTTGTGGGATAGGTAAAAACTGTGAAACTGACGTTAGATTCTCGTGCGAATCGAAAAACCTTGGAAAAACCGTAAGACGGTTGGAGAGTAGTGTTTTGTGTCGAACTCGAACTCGAACTCAAATTGATTGTAAGGGTTTCGATTAATTAAAAAAATCGATTTTTAAAAAATCGATTTTCATAAATAATGGGTTAAAAATTTAATTGATTGTAAGGGTTTTGATTAATTAAAAAAATCGGTTTTTTAATAATCGATTTTCATAAAAAACGGGTTAAAAAATGCACAATGTTAATAATCAAGTTTTTATTTCTGCCGGCACTCCCGGAGTGCAACCCGTCTTTTTTTTTAATCGATTTTCATAAAAAATGGGTTAAAAAAAAATGCACAACATTAATAATCAAGTTTTCACTTCTGCCGGCACTCTCGGATTGCAACCCGTCTTTTTTTTTTGTTAAACGAGTATCCATACTATACACTTTTAGTATGTGGGGATATACGTAGAGGCCAAAGGAATATCTTCCGACCGAGCGAGGTGGTGTGCCCGATCAGGCCGAAGCCCACGTGATACATTTCAGCTGTCGTATATTATATATACTTAAGGCCGTCCCCCAAGCAAACGACCTTGGCCATACATTTGCCGCGTTGCGGAGATCGCACCAAAACCATATTTTTTTACTTGTCTTAGTTCAAAATTGTCCTAAAAAAAATTAAAACGGGAAATATGTAGTTAATGATATTGTCGATCTATTGGCGTGTGTTTCAAATAAAAGTAATTTGTAAATCCTAAGGAGATGCTGAATGTATGCTTGAATTTTAATAAATTGGTTTTACTTTGGAAGCTGATATCATGAGTATAATAAACAAAAATAGAAAATTTTAAACGGGGAAAGAAATGTTGATTTACTGAAGATTATTGCTGTATTTTTATTATAACTTTGTAGCTTTCAAATTATGAGTTTATAAGGCTTGAAATACGGTAAATTACGGTATCTCCGTAAGGAACGCCCTTAATACCGACGCGCTCAGAAAACTTCGATAGCGCGATGCAGGAATGTTAGGCAAATTGTGGGTACCGCCACAACTATAATATTTATATGTATAATCTAGCGAAAGTGTGTCTGTGTGACTGTCTGTTGCTTCTTCAAGCCCAACCATTGAACCGATTTTGCTGAATATTGGTATGTAGATGCCTGGCAGGATTTGAGGACGTCGAGAACCCGCAAGATTGCCATTTTTATTTAACAGGCGTTTTTATTTTTCTCTTGCGCTTCCTAACCTCACGCGATGTCGTATACAAAAGAAATGGCCACCCTAGGTTGCGGCAGACTTAGAGTTGGCCACCATTTATACCTTATTTTGTCAAGTCATTTTCTTTCAAATGATGTTAAATTTATTGAAAAAAAATATACATGCAAATTATGTATTAATCGCATGAACATTAAGCTTAATTAGAGGTACTTGCGGCTACTTTCGACAAGGCCACCCAACATTAATCCATTCCATACGTTCTAAAGATTACTTTAAAATATATTTCATCGAAAAAAACGATTCATGCAGGATCTTGCGGTCGGATCCCATACTATAAAGATAAGACTAGTTATGTTATAGACTATAGTATTATATTTACTACATATTTTCACTTACAGTGATAAGAATGATCCTAGGTAATTCTATTAAGTTAATAATTTATACAGAACATTTATCGTAATAAATATTAGGTAATTGAGACGATGACTGTTTTTTATTTTAGTGCCTATGTCATGACTCATGAGTCATGACTTATGTCGTATGACCATACAGTACACAGTATACATATTATATAGGAGAAGGTGGTAATGTGGCCCCCCACTTTGTTTATCAAGCATTATTTAAAAAATATAGGAGTTCTTTCTTTCTTTCTTTTTCTTCTTTTTTGGCAACTTGACACAAAGGATGTGTATGTTGTGCCACAGACAAGGTAAAAAGGTAAGGAATATGGCGGGAAAACCATATTCCTCCAATTATAATTTTCATCATCGTTTTCATGTATCGTCAGGTCTAAAGTCTAGTCAAAGTCTAAGTAAAAGTCAATACAGTCACAGGAGTCAAGTCGGTCGATTCAGTAAAGTGGTAGACGCTTTACTGAAACTTTCGATGGAGTTTTGGAGGGAACACAAAATAGCACGTTTCTGGATATTACATCACTTTCCTACACTTGTGCATGAACACGAATATCTAATGGTTAATATTCTACCAATATTACACATTAAAAACCCAGCTAACACAATTTTAGGAAAATAATACAAAAACACAACAGCACTCTTTCACATGCCCGCCAAAACTCAATATAGGAGTTAGAGACCTAAAAAATACATTGTGGGACTTCTTCTTCTTCTTCGGATTCTTATTCATTTGTTTAAAAATATCATATTAGGGAATAAATAAAATCGTGCAGGATAATCGAAAGTTTTAATTATTCTTAATCAATCACATTTCGTATTTTGAGATCAAGTGATGGTAATGTGGCCCCCCGGGGATATCACATTAAATGTATTGCACAAGTGAAACTTAACGGCAAAAATCAAAAATGTAATAGTCACCTTTGGAGCCTCCACAGGCTACATAGCCCATTAGTCAAAAATATGATACTGCACCCATGGCTCTCCAGCTCTGTCATTGGAACCACATTACGACCAATGTGAGGGGGCCAAATTACAATCATTGCTAATATTTAAACAAACATACCAAAAATATTTATTAAATGCATAATTTTATATTTACCTTTTAAATTCCGTAGGAGAACAGTTTGACGTATCCTATGTTTGAACACAAAAGCCAAATATTTCTGTTTCTTAACAGCTATCGAAATAAAATCACACACACTTAAAAGTTTCGCCGGTCGCAAGTTTAACTTGATCGAATGACAATCGAACTTGACAGCCTCTGTTGGATTTGTACGGTGCTAAATTAGTAGCATGCCGCGAGCATCCCGTTCCACCAAAATTATACTGGATAGCGTTGTTAAAACATTAAAATATTGAAGGGGGCCAATATATATGTGCAGGGGCCACATTACCACCTTTTCCCTGTACCTATATTATTTAGAAATAGTGAATAATAAAATCCAAATCAACATTTTATAAGTATGTATTTTTATTTACATATTTATAATTATGATAGTATAATACAATTAATAATTATCCTTAATATAAAAGTCCTTTACAAAATACGCAGCACGGGCTGGTTTACACGTATTAAGTAGATAAGCAGTAACTAAATTTTAACTTATTTGAAGTGCCTGCCGGAAATGTGTCAAGTGACAAGCCCCGCCTGCCAACCTTACAGAAAATAGTCAAAATTCTAATTTCCTTGTTTAGTACTTAACTAAATTGTAACTTACTACTTGCTACTAAATTTTGTGTTTACATGCAATAAATAACTAAAAATTAAGTTAAAATTTAGTTAACTACTTATCTACTTAATACGTGTAAACCAGCCAAAGTGTCTTTAACCTAAAATAATCTAATATCTGTCATGACATTATATTTACAAAAAATTCACTATTACACCTATAAAATCTCTTCTCACTAAATTTATTATTGCCTACTTAACCAGAAACGCCTCAAACTTAAAATACAAACAGCCTCAAACCAAAAAAACTGTTTGTGAATCGCAAAACTTTTCCTGCTTCTTTCCAGTCAAACTAGAGCCAGAAAACTTTGCACTTTTTTAATGGAAATGACAGATATAATAATAATAATTAGGCAAGGGATTTTTCATAATTATTATGAAAAAACCCTTGCCGAAAACCTTCGAAGTCATGTAACGATACAATTATGTCTGCACAACACCATATTTTAAGACCCTTCTAAGTTTTTATTCGATATCATTTTTTTGCATCAGAGACAGTCTCTAATGCTTTTGTAAATAATGTAATAACTAAAAACTATTCAGATAAGTACAAATCAATGTTTAAGAGCGCCTTCACATTACGTCGCAAGCAGTGCGACAGCAGCGCTGCAGCCGCGCTGCAGCCGCGCGACTTCATACAAAAGAGAGTCGCGCGGCTGCCGCCCCACTGGCAACGTAATGTGAAGGCAGCCTAAATAATATTATTGACGACCTCTGTTGCTCAATTGGTTGAGTGTGTGGCAGCTCAAGCCCCCCCGGCTTGAGCTGTTCGCGGGTTCGAATCCCGCCGACGGAACAAAAAGTTTTCAATGTTCCCGGGTCTAGATGTGTATTAAATAATTATGTGTATGATATAATAAAAATCTAAAATATTATATATTGTATAGTATAAACGTATTAAATATAATATTTCCGTTGTCTGGTACCTGTAACACAAGTCCTTCAGGTACTTAGCACGGGGCCAGACTGATGTGGTGTGAAGCGTCCATAGATTATCATAAAATATAAAACTAGCTGTTGTATTAATCGTATGTTCACAGGTCGATCCTAAACTTCCAAAAACCAGATGGCACTATCAGTGAACCCAATTTAGTATTTCCGTACAGTAATTATCTCTTCTATACCTTCGGTCTGTCTGGTGGGAGGAACCAGGCTGCTACTGCGCTACCTGTAAATAAACTCCAGTCAGTTGTTGCTAAAGTTTATTTAGGGTCAATTCAGACCGCAACGCGACGCGTAGATGCATATTTTCTAAATTTGTATGGATTTGACAGACTTGAATTGCGTGGAATCAGAATTGCAGTCAGAATTATTGACCTGAGGTATATAAACTCTTTAAGATCTTTATAGCATCGAGTTAAAAATCATAGAAGCTTCAAAACTAGTGAATTAGGAATTTGGATGCTGAGAAAATAAATGCCAATAAAACTTGTGTAATACACAATATAACAGTGAAGCGTCGATTATTATACAAAAGTCGATCAACTAAACGAGTACTTATCAGAACCCGTAGCTTTCCAGATCAATCTTAATATCTTATATATAAAATTCTCGTGTCACAATGTTAGTCCACGAACTCCTCCGAAACGGCTTTACTGATTTTTACCAAATTTTATATGCATCTTATTCAGTAGGTCTGAGAATCGGCTACTGGGTACTTTATATATTGATAAGTGCATTTGTTGAATAAATAATAGTAAATTATTACAACCTGTTTGTGCGACGAGATAGCGATCGACGTTGCCATGGCGACATACTTATTTAGTCACTTCAATAAAATTATATGGGCGAAATACTTACTTTATATTATGGCAAAGCAACGTTTGCCGGGACAGCTAGTAACAATATAATATAGTGGGTGTGGTAAAGCGCGCCTACCCGGCAAGTGCGCCATATAGCTATAATTCTATACTGCTGATTAGGAACACACAATAATCGATGCGCTAATTTTATATTAATAAAGCAATACTTACCAAGTACAAGCAATGCCCAGACGCTAAACGTCGCCTGGCAGTGAGTGAATATCAGGTTCCCAGCGACGTTGATCCCCACGAACGTGCTGGTCCTCCCCACCATGATGCTAAGGCAGGCTACCATACCCCTGAAAAATAATTAGCAGCAATAAAACACTGGTTAACTTGATGGAAGCAGGTGTAAGAAACAACAAAAATAGGTCATATAGCCACGAACAACATAGTGAAATAATAATATTATTATTTATTATAGTACCTACCATCGAAGAAATTGATCCATAGGCAGTCGACGGACCTACGTCATTAGGTTGGAATATGTCTATTCAAATGCAATTTATGCAAGTGGCAAACTTACCTACAAGACGTCGGATACAATTCAACAAAATAACTAGCCATGATGCCCATAGCCAGGCAGGTGCAGGTGAACACGACGAAGAGAACAACACTCATCACTGGGTTCGGCACCAGCCCCAACAGCAGACCGCTGAGGGAGGACAGGCAGAGGATGATCAGCAGCACTATCCGTCGCCACCGCATTAGGTACGACAGTACGAAATTCAGGAACGAATACGTGCACTGCGATATCACTAGAGTAATTATGACGTTGTCCTCGATTGTGCCCTTGCAGATTTCCGCCTAGAATAAGAGTTACATTATTTCATACACATTTCATTCGCAAGTAATATGTTATGGTCCTATTTGGTTTTTAGGGTTCCGTACCCAAAGGGTAAAAACGGACCCTATTATTAATACTTCTTTGTCTGTCCGTCTGTCCGTCCGTCTGTCTGTCTGTCTGTCTCCAGGCTGTAACTCAAGAACTCAGATTATTTAGATTTCTCAGATTGTGTATATCTGTTGCCGCTATAACAACAAATACTAAAAATAAAATAAAGTTAATATTTAAGGGGGACTCCCATACAAAGAACGTGATATTTTGGGCCTTTTTTGCTCGTAATCAATAATGGTAATAGCTAGGCACTTGAAATTTTCACAATATCCTTAATTTTATTTGTTCTTTGATAGTTATTAATAATAAAATTTTAATAAAGTAAATATTTAAGGGGGGCTCCCATACAAAAGACACAATTTTTTGTCTACTTTACTTTCGCTCTATACTGGTACGGAACCCTTCATGCGCGAGTCTGAGTCGCACTTAGCCGATTTTATATTTTCAGATTGCGCTCAAATGTTCGAATCAAAAATTAAGTGTTTGAAGACACTTTTTAAGCCTATGTATTACGGAAGCGCTTGATTCGATTTCGTCAAATCCGATGCAGTTTTGAAAATCTGTTTCGATACTTACAACTGTAACGTTCCCTGCTGTTCCGTTGACGGGTTTGTTTGTGTAGGCGATCAGCGTACATACGTTGCCGTCAGAAGTGGGCTTCCTTTCCAATTCCAGTCTGACTAGATTCAGTATTTGAGGAAGCCATACTAGGAAAGTATTATTGCTGAAAATTAAAAAAATTATGCGTAAATATTTTTCTAAAAGTGCTTATAGTCATAATAGCTCTCAAATCTCAAAAACATGATCCAATTTTGATATTTTTTCTTTGTAATCTTTAAAAAGTGTTTTTAGCTAATCATCATCATCAGCTTACTACTTGACGATTGACTCACAGTAGGTACTCATTAAAGATGCTTTAAAATTTTACACTTTTAGTGGCAGCGGTGGGATACAATCGGATAAGAAGTAAATAAAAAGAACTTATAGTCTGATTAACAAGTGCCATTTTCCTCAAAACCTGATCTAATGCATCGAAAATTATGATTTTGGTCTCATTCGATTCAGAATACCATCTTGAACATTCTATCAAAATTCCAAGAGGGGCTGAAAAAAAATGCAAAAGCTATAAACAAATAAGTAAACATAAAAGGAAGGGTTTAGTTTTCTTTTTATATTTCGAAAACTATTTGACTTAATCAAAATTTGAAAAAAGATCCTTAAAGAACAGGAAATTTCCTAAAAAAAGTCCTAGATCCATGAACCTTATCAACAATCCTTATAAGTTATAACTTTAATTGAGCGGCGAAAGTAACGGTAAAAACGCGTAGTTCGGGTTTCGCGTGAATTGCCGCAATCTGCCACGTGAACTAAAAAATATATTTTAAGTGATTAAATATTAATATAAAGAAATAAAAAAATTGGGTACTAAGTAGACATATCAATAAACAATAATCCGTCAACAAAAATTAATTATCACAATTTGTTTAATTGTTATGCTTTTGTTCATTTGTTAATAGTCACCATTTTAATGTTAACATAAAAACGCTGATTATTTCAAAACAAGAAATCTAGAAATTTTTATTATTCTTTTGAGCCAATCTTAAAAGGGCTTCGAAGAGATATCCGTTGGAAAAATTCAACAATTTTGATTTTTCACTTTTTTATGAACAATCAAAGGCATTCATGAAAGAACAATGGCCAAATCGTACCAGGTGGGCGGTGGCGTCCCGATATGCCGTTAGTAGCAAAAAGTCCCTAATATTTTAAGGCATCGAAAATCATTAGAAATGTGTCTATAAATAGCCACAAAAAAAGATCAATATATTTTAGTTTCGTTATGTTCTGACAGCCGGCGATCATTCGCATTCGTTCTATTTTTTGGGTAATACTCTAGGAAAAATTGAAATAATTAGAAACGAGATCGCCGAATATACACTTGTAGGCTACACCGCAGTCGGGAAAAGGGTAGTTCTTAAGTCTAACCTCAAAATAATTGTAAACGTTATTAATTATTATAAAAAATCGTGGCTATTTAGACATAATTCTCAAACGGAATTATGTTTAGAGCATAAGAACAACCAAATCTAACTATAGTTTATTTTGGGACATCAAAAATAAAAGTCGAGTCCAGCTCCTATACAAATTTGGCCATGATTCTTTTCATGTAAATATAGCAATTAGGGGTTTTTCATCAATAAAAATGATTATTAAATTTTATTACTTATAAATAAAAATACATTTATTGTTATCTGGCTTCTAACAAAAACAAAACAAAATAGTAACAATAATTGAATATAAAAGTACCGTAATTGCTTTATTTACATGAATAATTTTGGAATGACTTTGAATGTTAATAAAAAAGTAAAAATTAAAAATAAATGATTTTTTTCAACGGGAATCTCTTACAAAGCCTTTTAAGATTAGCTCAAAAGAATAATAAAAAAATCTGGATTTCTTGTTTTGAAATAATCAGCGTTTTTATGTTAACATTAAAATGGTGACTATTAACAAATGAACAAAAGCATAATAATTAGACAAATTGTGATAATTTATTTTTGTTAACGGATTATTGTTTATTCATATGTCTACTTAGTACACAAATTTTTTTATTCCTTAATATTAATATTTAATCACTTAAAATATTTTTTTAGTTCACGTAGCAGATTGCGGCAAATCACGGGAAACCCGAACCACGCGGTTTTACCGTTACATTCGCCGCTCAATTAAAGCTATAAGAATTATTGGTTAGGTACCAGGATCTATGATTTTTTTAGAAAATTTCCTGTTCTTTAAGGATCTATTTTCAAATTTTGATTATCTCAAATAGTTTTCGAAATATTAAAAAAAACCAAACCCTTCTTTTTATGTTTACTTAATTGTTTATAACTTTTGAATTTTTTTCAGCCCCTCTTGGAATTTTGATAGAATGTTCTAGATGATATTCCGAATCGAATGAGACCAAAATCATAATTTTCGGTGCATGAGATCAGGTTTTGACAAAAATGGCACTTGTTAACCAGAGTATTAAGACGGATCTGGTAGTTTAAAATAATTTTTGATTTTGATTTTTTTTTCGCTTCTAGTTTGATATTAAAATTTACAGTTTTACTAACGTTACGTAGACAACACCGACAATTAAATACAGCTGTATAGTTTTCAACAGTAGAGGTTTTCTGAACATCGGCGCGCTCTGTTCATACATAGTGCGCATTATCGACATCTTCTTTTGTACTGTTGCGTCTTCTAACACTATGGATGTCACCTGAAATCAATTATAACCATCTTTCAAATGGGCTAAAACCACTCAATCACCACTTTTCAATTATTACAATATCAAAATGAAGCTACTCACAAAAAATTTGCTTGATGGTTATCAAAAAAAAAATTGTTTTAGGGAACCTGTACTTTAATACTTACTTAGGAATTCTAAAATTCTTTAAATTTATATTTTAATAACTTTATCGTTTTAATCTTACAAACCTCATAATACTTTTAAGGGAGTATTTACTTACACCTAATTCCTCTTTAGAGCATCCATTATTGGTTGCGTAGATTGACTTTAGAACCTCCAAAGCCTCTTCATTTTTGCCCACATTAGCCAGGAATTTAGGTGACTCGTGGCAGAAGCAGATAGCTATACCACCGAGTAAAGACGGGATCGACAGTACTATGAGCATTAGGCGCCAAGCCTTGAACGTGATCCCAAGCGCAGGCATGTCGTATTCGAAATTCAAAAGAAGCGTTGGATACGCCACCACTGGAAAAGAGTTGGGAGTGTTGTTAGGTTCAAAAGTTTTCATTTGTCCATGTGTACTATCAGAGAAGTTGATTTCTAGGCAGATGGGGACCTATGTAATTTGGTCGTGTTACGTCAAACCCAGCCGACAGATCACAATTAACATTGAATTGACAATATGTATCCTACCAAATGATTTTGGTCTGTCAACTGGCTAGGAATCAATTTCCTCGATGGTACATTAATACTACGGAAGGTGACATTATCACTGCAGGTATTACATTGCTGAATCAGCTCAGGTATCTAAATAAATTTAGTACAGCTATCGCTATCTGGTGCTCGAAGTGTACTTATGAGAATACTGCGTATTATCAGCCTTTCACTGGTTTCTTAAAAAAACAAAATATTCATACTTAGGCTGCGTTCCACCAGAGATGTGTTGCGAGGAACGTGTTTTTAAGATCCAATAGAATCGCTGCGCTGAACGAGGTCACGTCAATGAAGCGATTCTATTGGTTCTCAAAAACACAGAGATGTGTTCCGAGCGATCGCAACACATCTCTGGTGGAAACGCAGTCTTAAACTGCCATAAGAAATCATTTCATCGATCGCAATCGAATCGTAAACAAATATCTACCTTAGGTTTTTGTAGGTATTACTGTCTTATGTGATTTATTGGTAGGGTTAAAGGTACCTGCAGCTGCGGCTGGAGACAGTATGATGAGGCAGGTCATGAGCAGCATGTACTTGCTCCTCACACTCTGGATACACGACTCCCCCACCAGGGTGTAAGTGGCAGAGTTCGCGGAGCAGGAGCTGATAAAGGAGTTACCAATAATTTAATCAATGATTGCAAAGGTAATAGTAATTTTAATATTATGAGCGGTTTAGGTCCTGATTACATTTTTCTGACACAATAGGTACTTGTTTCGTTTCATATTGGATCCAGACCAATAAATTTTATGGATATTCAAAACCATCAACGTTGGTATTTCTTGTGAGCAATTTGTAATGTCAGAGAAATTTATTCATAGGCAGATGGAGGATCAACGTAAATTGGTCGCGTTGTGTCAAAACCATTCGACAGATTACAGCTATCATTAATGACCTTTTGACGTAGGTCCGTCAACTGCCTATGAATCTATTTCTTCGAAAGTACTTTGATTTGATAGATAACGAACTGTATCGAATTAGGAATAACTTATTTCCTTGTTCGTTTGTTAACTCCAACAAAGGAAGAATGCGTCTAGTTGCCGGGTTATCCCTATCAAAAAGTATTACCCCATACAAACATTATAGTTGCTCGAACGTGGAGCCGTTTAACACGGGTCATATTAATATAAATTCATCTTATTGCGATTCATTCCTCTTAAATTACTCGTCTTTATTACAAACTCACTGCGTTCATTTGACTATTACACAGGATGCTTTTTTATCACTACTCGTCTTCTGCCTGAAATTTACCCAAGATACGGCTTCAGATAAATATTTTTTGGAAGATGAAATTACGCACCGAATAATTTTAGATATTTTCATATTTGCAGCAAAACACTGAATTTGGCTCATTTTATTGCACTATTTACTGGTATAGGGTTACCAAAATACCTTGTAATATGATTAAAATATACTTGCAATAAACAGAAATTAGTAAAGTGACGTAAACTTGAGCAAAACATCTTACGTGTTCAAGAAATGGTAACTAACAGGAATTGTGAAATTTTGTTAAACGATTTTCAGATAAATTGGCTGGTTAATAAAACTGGTTCCGGTGAAAATCCGTTCATTAATATAATACCTGTACCTATGTAAAAACACCGTCCCACAGGAATGCACATTTTGTCAACGAAAGTAGACCAATTTACTATAAGTACACGATTTCATCACAATCGCCCAAAAAAGTTGGATCCAAAACTTCATCCAACATCAAAGTAAGTAAATACTCAGTCATAATTCATACAGATTCTTAAAATTTCTCACAACACATTTAAAAATACTCACAAACACACAGACAGAAACTTGATGAGGCCCAGCACGATCCAGTTGGGAGACAGGCTGGCCAGGCTCGACAGTACGAACCCCGCCAGCACCGACACTATCAGGGACGACTTCCGACCCTTGGTGTCCGATATGTAGCCCCATGGATATGACACTATGAATATACCTGGAAAATGAGAAAACTATTAGGAAACAACTACTTACTTGTAGAGATGCAATAAATAAAGAAAGTTATTAATTTAAAAAAAAGTTATTAATAAGCGTCCGTGGCCTAGTGGGTTGACCTTTGGTCCACACCCCAGAGGGTGCAAGTTCGATTCCGTGTAGTGTGTACCAATGAAATATATTCAGATGAAGAAGACGAAGATCTCAAGTATAAGATGATCGTACGGTGAAGGAAAACATTGTGAAAAAACCCGCACAATATTATGGTTAGTCCCAGACCATGTTGCGAGAATGTCGTATGCGCTTGGGCAACCATGTTAACATTTAAAAATCTTGTCCCAGCCCCCAGGTACTACAGTACTTGAAGAATTGTCACTTCACTCTGAAAAGACCCGCGACGAAATTAATCAGTAGAAAGGAGTAGGAGATCTAGTTACCTATAAAAGGCAGGGACGTCAGTATGCCCTTCTCCGAGGTGGTGATGTGGAGGTCGCAGGCGGCGACCACCACCAGGCTGAAGCCGAACAGGTCCATGCCGATGGCCAGCAGGATGAGCCCGCACGCCGATACCAACAGGTAGTTGTAGAGACCATTGCCTGAAAAAAACATTAAGGCCGTGTTCAAACCAAACTGACTGACAGCCGCCGAATGTGAGCGAATATAACGCAGTTTATTATATTTACGTTATTATACGCTATGCGTAGGCGCTGACATTCGGCGGCCGATTAATATACATATCACGTCACTATGCTCCGCGGACTCTGATGGCTACGTAGCTACGTCAGCTAAATAAAGCGTATTATAGTCAGCATAGTGTGAACAAAAAATGGCGTTTATTTTCACGTTTACACTTTGGCTCACAGTGAGCCTGCTCACATTCGGCGGCTCCAGTTTGGTTTGAACACAGCCTAAGGTTTACCTGAAATATAGTATACCCTGCGAGTATACCTCTAATACTACTTTCCATTTCTCTGTTCCATAGTCTGTCCTGTTCTACAGGATGTGACAAAACAAAGTGATAATACAGGGTGTGCATGTGTTTCATAAAGAGCTCACTGTGAAAGTTGCAGCGCTGAAAGAGTTTTTTGTTATTTGCATGGTCCATGGACAAGCGCCCCAGCGTCAGGAGTTTGCCCATACAAACGTAAAAATAAATTGCTCATAATATAGTCGACTTTATTTATCTATACTAGGTGTCCTATTTGGTAAGTATATCGAACATAAGACTCGGTCTTGGTCTTGCTTCATTTATCATGGCCTTGGTCTTGGTCGTACTCAAGCAGTCCTAATCTTGGCCTTGTTGATTTTTCTGGTCTTGGTTCCAAAATCCATTTTTAAACCTAAATTCGCTTACATACACTGCCTACTTTGACGAGTGTTAATCAATTAAAAATTATTATATAACTAGATAATTTTGAAATCGTTTTTTTTTATATCATGTATAGGGAATGCAAATCTCGCGAGATTGGGGCTCAAGCGAGATTCCGCGAGTTTATGAATACAATACCGCGAGATCTCGCCAATTTCGAGATCTCGCGAGGTTAGCAGTTTGGTGGGTTTTTTTGCAAATAATCACAATATTTAAATAAATTACGAAAAAAGCAATAAATATTATAGGTATTATAAGATTAACATTCATTTTCACGAATTTTTTCAATAGAATTTTATGCATCAAACATTGTTTGACGTATCTGTCTATAATTTTTAAGTAGTAAACTTTGACATACGTATCTACTATCTATCAAATAACAAATGAAATAAACAACCAGTCTTCTCTTCTAATGTGCGTTTTTATAATTTTGGACGTGGCGGTAATATTATCGTGGACGTCCGCGGTAAAACGATAACATAGGGAAGTAAAATGTATGGGAGACACTTTTAAATTTCCGTCGAATATAATTTTTTAATGTGCACGTTGGACATCACGACGTCTACACTTCTGAATCGAACAAAACGTTCGCGGTGCGTAAATGCAAAGGGGCATTTAACGGGGTACGTTAAAAAATTTATCGTGGAAGCCGGCGTCCACGATAACGTGACGTCCAGAGTAATAAAAGCGCCCATTATCAAACACAAATCTTTTAGTAATAAAACAGTTCTTTTATAACAAACAAAACAACGAGAAGTCCAAATTCAGGACCTAGTTGAAGTGCATAGTTGCTTAGGCCAGCTCCTCTTTGTTTTTACTCCGTGATCGCAACTCCGTCCGTGTCAGTCCGCGCTTCGAATAAGACGTTTTCATGCTCAAGTGCAATCTCGTCAAACTCGCGAGATCTCGCCTTTTTTTCGTCCGAGATCAATCTCGCTAAAAAAGGCCGAGATCTTGCGAGAACGAGATCTCGCGAGAACGAGATTGCATTCCCTAATCATGTAGTAAAGTTGTGAGTAAGAATTTTTAGTTGAGTCTTGGTCTTGTTCTATTGGTCTCGTGTAGCTGTCTTTACTCAAAGACATCTTCAAAATCATGGTTACCTTTCATGACCAAACATAGAGAGCGGCCGAAAACGCACGATCATCACAATATTATGACGTCGTTATGATATTTGGCTGGGCCTCGGCCGATACACGCGCCAGCCCGTCTGTCGCCAGCGGCCAGACTATTTTCCTGAATTCCCATTATTTTGTTGATCGAAAGTGATCTCAATCTCTTTATTCATAAAGTCGATGTTCTTATAATACAAACTAATTGCATAATATGATTAAAATACGCAAGTTGGTGTATACTTTAGATACAAGCGTTATCTTGTGATGTAGTGATCCACATAGTATTGTCGGTACATAATGCTACTTCAGGAATGCGTTTTACTTGTGAAAATTGTTTTAAAAATAGCAATAGGATTTGCTAAAGAAACTATTTATTAGAGATGAAACGGATAGTAGTTTGGCTGGATACCAGATACCGGATATTCGGCCAACCACCTGGCCGGATAGCCGGATATCCGGCCGCCGAATATCCGGCGGTACTTAGCCGTTTGGTGCAAAGCACACATACTTTCAGCACCTTATAGCAGTGTGTACAGCGAAAGATTTTTCTGAAGCTGGCCTTATTTATGAATATAAAAAATAGCCAATAGGCCTGAACATAGCGTTGCTCTCGGTAGGTCTATAATATCCAAAAAAAAAACAGGGGCGTTGTTATAGAAGCTCGCACAGGGCGCAGTTATAGAAGCTCGCATAGGGCGCAAAAAAAGCTATTTACGGCACTGGAGAAGTTGGTTTTTATTCACCATAATTTGCCCTTAGTGCAGTATGAGTACTAACTCATTCATTTTCTACTATAAACTAAAACTACTTATATTTCTTAAGACTAACTAAACAAAGTAAATAATTACTTAAAAACATTTTTTTATCCAGATTTTTTTATTCGGCCGGATGCCTATCCGGCTGAATAGCAGCTATCCGGTATTCGGCCGGATAGTATTAAGACCGCCGGATAGGCCAGATACCGGATAGTTGCCGGATATCCGTTTCATCTCTACTATTTATTGTTTTTCCTGGACAAACGTTATCATTAAAGCAGTAACTTAGATTATGTCCAAATATTTGTCAATAATTTTACAAAAATATATTATTGTATTTTTAACCGACTTCAAAAAAGGAAGAGGTTTCTCAATTCGACCGTAGGTATAACATAAATTATGTACTTTTCAAATCAAATCAAATCATTTATTTCAGGCATCAGAGGCCCATAGTATAACAAATACCTTAAAATCTAACATACATATTATAATTATATAATAAATAGCTTGAAACTAACATACATATTTTATACTTAAAAAACTAACACTGTCACGTTTTGCCGGCGACGTGACTCGCTTCGTTCCGGAGTCTCCCCCGGAACCTCCGATAGACTACATCCATCGGCCAGAACTCCGGCGCCTCGAAGGTCGACAAAAGATTCGTCGGTACTCTCACCACAAAGGAGCTAAAGTTAACCTTGTGGCGAGACTGCAGACGTTCGACCCTCAGGCGCAGTGTCGTCTTCTTCTGGATGTAGTCCACGACGTCCTCGACCTCCATGGACCAGTGCAGGCGGGATATGTACAGGGGCGTCGCGGGGACCTCGCTCCGCAGACGCAGCTCAGGTACATATGGTGCGGTGCCGCGATGGTTGCGGGCGGCGGGCTTCTTCCTCCTCTCCACCAGTATGAAGCCCTCCTCATCGCACCTCCTGCTCTCGTCCTTGCCAGGCCGAGAAGACTCCACCTTGCGGCTCTTCGTAGCCTTGCGGCTCTCCTTAGTCTCGAGACTCTTCGGAGCCTTGCGGCTGTCATTCCCCCCTTTAGTTTTCGCCCGCGGGGGAGGTGCGGGGCGACCAGCAACAGTCGCGTAGTTTTGCTGAGTCGCCAGTGGACTCGGCGTCGGCGCAACCGGGAGGGGAGCGCGGGCGGGAGCGGCAGCGGCGGTGTTCGTTGACCCGTCCGCGTCCGATAATGCTGACGGGCTAAACGTGGCCGTCTGCGCGCCACGACGAGTGTTGACGTATGCGGCATCAGGTGACCTACATATTGAATTACCGCTTTTTAATTGCGATAATTCAATACGTAAGTCACTGATCGTTGACTCTGATGCCTGCAATCTACCCTGAACTCCGGCCAGCTCCTCCTTCAGGATCCTGATGTCCTTCAGTAGGCTGACGACGTCGACGTGGTCCAGCGTGACGGGCGGCAGCTTGTGCAGCTCCTTTGCCACAAAAGCCGGCACCTCATCAGGATCCGTCTGCTTCAGCAGGGAGATGATGTCCTGCACGCTTCTTTACGTTCCGTCTCTTCGCCGCGACGGCATATTCGCGCTCTGTCCGAGCGTCTCGTACAGCAGCTGCTTGCCCTTGCAAATCTCCTCGCTTGAGAAGGAGGACTTGCAGATCTGCATGATGCTGACCTCGTCCATGGTGTCGATGGCGTGCTGGATAAACGCCAGCAACTCGTTGGCCACGAGCGCCATGGTCACTTGCAGCGGCAATGTGCCGCGCGATTCGCAAAAATCTTACTTTTGCTGCGTGTGTAACGCGGAGCACGACCGGTCGCTAGCTCGACATATTACACACTTTTTGTACATAAGTTTCATTTGAACTAGGAGAGAAAAGCAAAGAATAAAATAAATTAATTGAAAATCAAAAAACCCGACTGCAAAAAATGTTAACTAAAAAGAACGAAACAAAATTTTGCCGGAGGCATCGAATCCATGTTTTAATTGATACGACTCTTGCTTACGAGTTTCATGCCAGGATAAATAGAAGGTTACATAGAAAAATGTAGAAGAAGAAAGTGGATAATAAAATGCAGTCGGAGGCATGTCGCACCAAGTAACATTAATTCATAAATCATAAAATATTATGCCTCCGACTGCATTTTAGTATCCACTTTCTTCTTCTACATTTTTCTATGTAACCTTCTATTTATCCTGGCATGAAACTCGTAAGCAAGAGTCGTATCAATTAAAACATGGATTCGATGCCTCCGGCAAAATTAGGTCTTGTTTCGTTCTTTTTAGTTAACATTTTTTGCAGTCGGGTTTTTTGATTTTTAATTTATTTATTTTATTTGCGACTTTTTAGTTGTAGTCATCTAACCATTTCGACAATCAATCTAATAAAAAATTGAAAAACTACCGTGCTGATATAACCATATATATCGTAGGTACACTTAGAAAAGTGTACCTAAGTACAAATTTAAGATTTATACTTAGGTACAAATTCAAGATTTTTAAATAAAAAAATGGTTATTATGCCTCACTCGACATAGATAAGTATAGTGTGTCGCGGACTTTTTTGTAGATATTTATAAGATCTACAATACTTAGAACATTTTATGGTTCTATCTTTTATAGTTTCGGCAGCGTACGCAAAATAAGTAACTTTTCTGGTTGATTTTCTCACCTGGCGTCTGAAAAACCCAAATATCTAACGAAACCCTATTTTGTCCAAAATAAAATTTAGCCTATGTTCAGGACAAATAATGTAAAATTTGCTTGGAGTAGTTTAAATAAAGCCAAAATCTTCAAACTATACTACTATATACTATAAGTACTATACTATAAGGATTCAAAAGTTCTGTTGGGTACCTTCAGAACCAGGATATATCCTGGTGCAAAATCTTACTTTTTGGTAGTATATGCCTGAAATACTTCAGAAAAAATCGAAATCACCATATGTTCTCATATAAATTTCAAGGAGTCCCCTCGATTCCTCATAGATGCCATCATCAGATCACCACTTTTGTGAACATGGTACCAACCTCAGATTCAACCCTGTACAACAACAAAAGAATCATGAAAATCGGTCCAGAAACGGCGAAGTTATGGTTGAACATACAAAAAAAAAAAAAAAAAAAAATATATATATATATATATAAACAGACGAACATTTAAAAAATGGGTGTCTGAAGCGTTTGTGAGAATTTATAACATAGAGCACAGTTTGCCGATTCTTTTACACATTATTGTATTTTGAATGATACAATTCGGGCTAAATAAATTATTCATTTAGTCAAATGGGAAAAAATTCAGTCAAAGGAAATGTAAATATACTGTAAATCTATCAAAGTCAAATTAATTCCACTCAAGCCATGCATGTCGCAGAAGAGAGAAAAAAGTGCTGTAACTGAGTGTAAATTTTGTTACTCTGAGCTTTTAGATACGTAATATGAATTTTTCATAGAAAAGACAACATGTATATAGACAGTGCATAATGTATTAAACTAGTACAGTATCTAGGGGTACGGGAGTGCCCCCGTCAAGATGAGCCAAGCGAAGCGCGCAAGGGCACTACCTACCTTTACTCGAAACGTTTCGTCGTATTTTTTAAACTTCGTAACTTTGGTTTGGATAATGCCAGATACTTGAAATTTTTAGGGTATAATGACATGAGTGAAATAATGAAATGCGCAAAGTTTGAATATTTTATAGGTGTCCAAAAACCCACAATTTTGGCACTGACTCACCTATCATCAAAACTGATAGGGTACTTCCTGAAGTCTGAGAAAGCTGAAATTTGGTATGTAACATACTATCAGTACAGAAACAACAAAAAAATTATCAAACCCAACCTAACCTATATCCGTACACTTATAGAGCAAAATTAGGCCAAAAATTGTGTTTTTTGTATGGGAGCCCCCCACATTTTTTTATTTTATTTCAATATTATTATTAAATATTAAAGAAGACATATTAGAAAGGACTTTGAGAAAAAATCAAGTACCTACTTGTTGCCGAGCAAAATAGGCCAAAAAATCACGTTTGTTGTATGGGAGCCCCCTTTAAATATTAATTTTATTTTGTTTTTAGTATTTGTTGTTGTAGCGGCAACAAATTTACATAATCTGTGAAAATTTCAACTCTCTAGCTATTATTATTCTTGAGTTACAGACTGGAGACAGACAGACAGACAGACAGACGGACAGACGGACAGACGGAAAGACAACGAAGTCTTAGTAATAGGTTCCAGTTTTTTAGGGTTCCGTTGTCAACAAGGAACCCTTATAGTGTCCGTCTGTCTGTCCGTCTGTCTGTCTGTCCGTCTGTCTGTCTGTCCGCGGTTTTGCTCAGAGACTATAGGACCTACAAAGCTGTGATTTGGCATGAATACGCATATTCATTATGCCGACAAAATGGTACATGAAATCTTTAAAAAATATTTTTTTTATGGTACCTTCCCTACACATCAAGAGGGGATGAATTTTTTTTTCGCGTCCATCGCACCGTGTGGGGTGTCGTTGGATAGGTTTTTTTAAAATATTATGAGTATTCATAGATCATTTTCCTATTTAGGGATCCGTTTGGGAATTATTAAGTTTTAAAGTGGAAAAAATCGTTAGAGTCCAGTGTCCTCCCCTTCTACCAGCTAAACGGTTGCTTCTGGAAATCTGAAAAAATTAACGGGAGTAGGAAATATGCTGAATTTAAAAGGAAAACTATCACGGCTAAGAAGACTTCATAAGTTATTGAGTATTCGGCGAAGTATAAAGCGACTTTTCATTCAAATTCCTTTGAAAGTAACTAAGATGATGTTGTTAGTAGTATACACGTTATGTAGGACATACAGAAAATTTAAAAAAACTAGCGGTACTACGGAACCGTATTGCGCGTGGCCCGACACGCACTTGGCTGGTTTTTACCCTATGGTTACGGAGCCCTAAAAATACGTGTTATCCTTGAGAGACCACAGACTCATAGAAAACCGGCGCGAAACAGCGCTTGTGCTGTGTTTCGTCTAGTGAGTGAGTTTAGCGGAGGCCCAACTGCACTCTATACCAATACATTATTCCCTATCCCTATTCTCTTCTGCTAATTCCCTTAGCCTATTCCTTCATAAAAAGGCCGGAAACGCACTTGCAACTCTTCTAATGTTACAGTGTCCATGGGCGATGGCAGTTGCTTTCCGTCAGGTGAACCGTCTGCTTGTTTGCTCCCTAATTTCATAAAAAAATCATTCCCTATTCCCTCAATTAAGCCTTTTCTTTCTGAAAGTATGGCTACTCGGCGACGATAGTACTTTCCATCAGGTGACCTGTTTGCTCGTTTGTTCCCTAATTTTATATATTATAACCGATCCCCTCTTAAAGGCCTATCTACACTCCATAAGGTTGGCAAAGCACTTGCAACTTTTCTAATAATGCGAGTGCACATGCTCGTATGCCCCTTAATTTCATAAAAACGTGTGTGGTAAAACTTACAAAAAGAAATGAAATCCCACCAAAAAAACATTTTCATGTAAAAATGCTGCCAAGATGAGAACATAATAGTTCGGCCAAGCCACCCATTTTGACTAATGTGTAGAGTTTTTAGATTCTTCTCGTGCGGCTGACACATTATATCAAGTATTTTGCCGCGATTTATGTGTAAAATTAAGGTTTTTAGATTTAGGGCTGAGTGTGTAAGGTTTGAAACTTGGCTCTACATGAGAACTCACTACTTTTTGACACCACGAACTATTATGTTCTCATCTTGGCAGCATTTTAACATGAAAATATTTTTTGGCGGTATATTAATTACGAAAGTTTCTTCGGTCTAAGGACATTTCGTAAAAATTACCGCGCACGAAACGCGCGCTATGTTTTTTTAATACACTTTTCCGAGACTTATTAGTAAATTTATTTTATAAACTATTTGAAACAATTTAACTGTAGCTGATTTACATTATTAAGGAGAACAGCTGTGCAATTAAACATGAAAGATTTAATTGAAATACTTCAATCATTTAAAATATTAACGACGAATTCAAAGTTTTAACACATCTAATATCAATTAAGATCGATTACATTGAATGTCTAATAATTCATTGTAGAAAGCATAAAACAATTGACCTTATTACTGGATGAGTAAAAGCTCCATTAACTTATACGGGCTTATGGGCTGGCTACAAAATAAGACCCGAATACATGCATACATTTATGCATTCTTAATAAACTTTAAAAATTTATTAAGAAAAAAGTAGCCAATGAATTTCAAAATTATTTACCTTATATTCTTAAAATACCCTATTTTAACGAAAAAAATATAAAAAGTACATGTGATTTTTTTTGGACAATGCCCATTGCGAGTTACGTTTCCTTAGTTTTTATTATTCGTAGGTCGTAGCCCTTGCTACGAGAAGGCTACGAGTAAATTATTATTTACTAGCGACCCGCCCCGGCGTCGCACGGGTATAAAATATATAGCCACTGAAAAAATGATTAAAATCGATAGCCTATGATCCTTCACGTGGTCTACTTCTTATCTATGCCAAATAACATAAAAATTGCTCCTGTAGTTCGCGAGATAAGCCCTTTCAAATAATTTCCCCCGTTTTTTCCACATTCTCCTATTAGTCTTAGCGTGATAAAATATAACCTATAGGCTTCCTCAATAAATGGGCTATCTAACACTGAAAGAATTTTTCAAATCGGACCAGTAGTTCCTGAGATTAGCGCGTTCAAGTGAGCCCTTTCATATAATTTTCCCCGTTTTTTCCATATTTTCCACTATTTCTTCGCTCCTATTAGTCTTAGCGTAATAAAATATAGCCTATAGCCTTCCTCTATAAATGGGCTATCTAACACTAAAGAATCATCAAAATCCGTTGCGTAGTTTTAAAGATTAAAGGGAACAAAGGGACATGAGGGAAAAAAAGCGACTTTGTTTTATAATATGTATAGATGAGTTTTAAATATTCGATAACGGTTAGTCTGGAATTAATACACTTAAAGACTTCACTATTTTCCTTGTATTCTCAGTTGTTATAAAACCATTTTACCGCACTGATTGACTATAAACACATCGGGAAGTCGCACAAATCACAATGAACAATTGAAGCTTATTCTATCAACAGCGAAACAAATGACACACAAACACTCTTTGTGAATCAAATCAAATGATGACAAAGTTTTTAAAACACTAATTACATAGATATTAGAGATAATATTTATTTACGAATCTCAGGAAGGAATTGGTAAAGCTCCCAAGCTCGTATTTTTAACTTATTTTATTTCCTTGATTCGAATTTACAACACAACTACATCTGTGAATGTGCTCACAAACAAGAACACACAAACACAAAACCAAACCTTAAATTTTTCTCAAGTATTTTTTCAAAAAATGTTTCTAAATACTCTTTTCCTTAATTCTAATCATAGCTGGTCTCTAATTCTAATCAAGAAAATCCCGGAAAAGAAAGAAATATTTACCAGTTCTCTCCAATACGTCTTCGAAGGGAGTGGGACCATTCTTGGCAAGCGCCGCCATGACGTCCCGCTCGCAACTGAAGCGCGCCGCCCGACACTGAAACTATTTCAAAGTCACAGGCCGGTAGAGTCGGCAAAGAAATTTTATGACAGGAAAGTTTGTTGACAGAAAAGTTTATCGCAAAAATATGACAGTAATGTTACATAACATTTTTGTGACATAGAAGAAGAAAATTTTGTCAAAAAATTTTTAAAAGAAAAAAAACCTAGAGAAAAATAATTAAATAAATTAGGACGGAAGACTTGCATGACAGAAAAGTTTTGTGTTTTAAATATTATAGTCAAGGCTGAAAAATCCAAGTCAAAGATGTTAAATGCAACAATTTCATGAAATAATCACAGTAAAATTTCATGAATTAAATAATATTTTAGATAGTATTTTCAGTGCCGTAAATAGCCTTTTTTGCGCCCTGTGCGAGCTTCTATAACTGCGCCCTTGTTTTTTAGGGTTCCGCAGTCAACAAGGAACCCTTATAGTTTCAGTCTGTCCGTCCGTCTGTCCGTCTGTCTGTCTGTCTGTCTGTCCGCGGATTTGCTCAGAGACCTGCAAAGCTGTAATTTGGCATGAATGCACATATTATTAGTGATGCCGACAAAATGGTACATGAAATCTTAATAAAATATTCATCAAGCGGGGATGATTTTCTTTTGCGTCCACCCAATCGTGTGGGGTGTCGTTGGATAGGTTTTTTAAAAATATTACGAGTATTCATAGATCATTTTCCGATTTAGGGATCCGTTTGTGAAATATTAAGTTTTAACCCATCAAGGACACCGCGGCATCGGTGACCGCGACAACAATAGAATAACAATTATAGATTTCCAAGAATCCGCGATCGAAGGATTAAAGTGGAAATAATCATTAGAGTCCAGTGTCCCCCCCTTCTACCAGCTAAACGGTTGTTTCTGGAAATGTGAAAAAATTCAAGGGAGTAGGAAATCTGCTGAATTTAAAAGGAAAACTATCACGGCTAAGAAGACTTTATAAGTTACATATTGAGTAATAGTCGATCAACTAAAAAAATGTATTCGGCGAAGACGTATAAAGGAACTTTTCGTTCAAATTCCTTTGAAAGTAACTGAGATGATGCTAACGCGTTGTGGTCATAGTGAAACGGCCACGACGCGTTCTGAAACCAGAAAGTTACTCAGGAGTTATTTTATAGCGCCCAAGTGTGTGCGCAATACACAAGAGCACTCTGGTTTCAATGAAACAAAGCTAGTTACGCTGGAGTAATTTTATCACAGAGATATAAATTTTATAGTCTCTAAGTGTGTGCGCAAATCAAATCATATCAAAATCAAAATATTTTTTATTCAGAGTAATAATTTTATGTACACAAATGTATCTTTTCTCAACCTTCAAATTGTAACTGCTCCAAAATTTCCCGTGTTAATATTATAAAATATCTGGGTATTGAGATTGACTGTAACCTAACCTTTGAGAACCACATCAATTCCTTGAGTAACAAAATTCGGAAACTGTCTTACATTTTTAAAACACTACGGGAAGTGGCAGATAGACAGATTATAAAGTCAGTATATGAGGCATTAGTACACTCCATCATATCATATTGTATCACTACGTGGGGCGGAGCTTCCAAATCTAAATTATTAACCCTCGAGAGAGCCCAAAGAATGTTACTTAAAGTTAGCCTTGCAAAACCTCGCTTATATCCTACAACTAAATTATACGAAGACGCCCAAGTCCTTTCTGTTCGTCAACTTTATATATACTATACTCTGCTACATACACATACTAAAATACCCACAGAAGGCCGTAGGACACTAATTGCCCACACGAGGCGTAGCTATGCTACCTGTGAGCCTACAGCCGTCCACACATCTTTTGCTCAGAGATTTATTAAATATTTGGGCAGCTCACTCTATAACAAATGTAATAAACATCTTTGTATGTCAAACTGTACCAAAACTGAATGCAAAAATATAATTTATAAGTGGTTACTCGGTCTTAATTACGAAGAAACTGAAAAGTTATTATTAGCTAAAATGTAAAATTTATTTATATATTTTTAAAAGATATAAGTTATATATAACATTGTAATTTAATAATCATATTATACACACACAACCAACTCACAACACACAAAAACTTACACACACACCACTCACACACCTAAATAATTAAGATTATCTTATTACTTTATACTAAGAAACTAAAAATATTCACTTGTCAACGGATATATAATTTATATTATAATGAGTGTAACTTACTGGTGTTCACAAACTGTACACTGATAATATAATAATTTTGTTTTGGGGGGGCCTGGAGATCTATATTACAGGCTTGGCCTAGTTTAGACTCCAGATCTCCCACAAGTTACAACAATAACATGTGTACGTAAACAATTATTAGTTTTTAAGTACTTTATAACTTGTAATTTGTGGAGATAAATAATAAACGAGTTATTATTATTATTATTATTTCAGACAAATTACAATAATTTTTGCGTCCTCTCGTGTGACAGGTAAATTAAAACAAAAAAGTAATTTTTTTACAAAAATATTTCCGAACGTCGATACTAAGGAGTAAGGTGCCTACCTAGGGTTGCCAACATTTCTCCGGCGAAATATAGTATTTATCAAAATATTTTTATATAAAGTACATTTCTAAAAAATATAGTATTTTATGGAAAAATTAAAAAATGTTCAATTAAATGTTTATATATTATTTGTTTATATAAAAACTATATTTTTTGCACTTCTTGCATTTTTTAACAATGTTTTGTCTAAAATAAAACTGTCCTCATAATATTATGCTTTATTACATTCAATTTTTAGATCCCTCGATCGCGGATTGTAGGAAATCTATTGTTATCGTGGTCGCATGCGACCGCTTGGGGCTTGAGGGATTAATGTAAATTAAAAGCTCTTTTTATTATTAATGAGATACTACTTCTGTTTCTCTCTTCCCGCCATTTCAAATTCATAACCGAAAATACCCTTTCTGTGAATGCCGAAGTGGCGGGAATAGAGAGCAGGAATGAGATAATTTTAGTGTTGAAAAATTTAGTATTTTTGCGTACTATATAATAGTTCAACAGTATATAGTACGCAGGCTCGAAACTACAATACTACTATACTATATATTATAGTACGGTTGGCAACCCTATGCCTACCACCGGTTCCGGAACTAACCCGGCGAGAAGAACTGGCGTAAGAAACTCGCAATACACAAGAGCACTCTGGTTTCAATGAAACGAGGCCAGTTACGCAGGAATTATTTTATAGTGCCCAAGTGTGTGCGCAATACACAAAAGCACTCTGGTTTCAATGAAACCAGGCCAGTTACGCAGAAGTAATTTTATAGTGCCCAAGTGTGTGGGTGTGTAAAAAGTCGGTCTTGCACCAGATCTCTCGCCAGTCATGTCGGTCTCCCGCTCCATTGGGTTATGACTTATGAGAGTAAAGAATAGTGCTCTTATGTATTGCGCACACACTTGGGCACTATAAAATTACTCCTGATTAACTGGCCTGGTTTAATTCATGAAGCCCCAAGCGGCCACATCCGGCCGCGATAACAATGAAAAAGCTATTGTGTCTCGTATTTGCCACGACTGATGGGTTAATTGAAAACAGAGTGCTTTTGTGTATTGCGCACACACTTGGGCACTATAAAATTACTCCTGCTTAACTGGCCTGGTTTCATAGAAACCAGAGTGCTCTTGTGTATTGCGCACACACTTGGGCACTATAAAATTACTCCTGTGTAACTGGCCTCGTTTCATTGAAACCAGAGTGCTCTTGTGTATTGCGAGTTTCTTACGCCGGTTCTTCTCGCCGGGTTAGTTCCGGAACCGGTGGTAGGCACCTTACTCCTTAGTATTGACGTTCGGAAATATTTTTGTAAAAAAATTACTCTGAATAAAAAATATTTTGATTTTGATATGATTTGATTTGCGCACACACTTGGGGACTATAAAATTACTCCAGCGTAACTAGCTTTGTTTCATTGAAACCAGAGTGATCTTGTGTATTGCGCACACACTTGGGCACTATAAAATAACTCTTGAGTAACTTTCCTGTAATAAACGGCCACGACGCGTTCTGAAACCAGGCCAGTTAGGCTAATCGTGCTATTCCAGCGGAATGACAGCGAAGATTTCGAGCATGGTGATTGGTCAATTCGGGCACCGCTAAGCTCCTCTCCGCTCCGCTCCGCGTCAGTGGAAACACGGCCTAACTGGCCTGGTTTCAGAACGCGTCGTGGCCGTTTTCATTAGGGCCACAACACGAATTCGCGTCGTGGCTGTTTTTAAATGTTCAGAGCGCGTCATGGCTTTTCTCGATTACCAGAAGGCGTCGTGGCCGTTTCGCTATGACCACAACGCGTTGTGAGTCATTTATTCGCTCACTGAGCGTTTTCGGTCTTTGAGCGTAACATAATATACATTCATTGACCATACAAACATTTAAAAAAACTAGCGGTACCTACTACGGAACCCTATATTGCGCGTGGCCTGACGGCTGACACGCACTTGGTCGGTTTTTTTTTTATATTATAGGTAATGCTTCCAGGGCCACAGGCCTCCCTGGTCTGGCCATTCTTGCGCCCCCTAAGAGTCTGCGCCCTGTGCCTGGGCACCGGTGGCACCGCCCTATTTACGGCACTGAGTATTTTCAAGATGGAAAAGTTTTATTAAACTATTTAATATTGAGTATTGATTAACTTTTATGTCTTCATTTTATATAGTCAAGTCATGTTCGGTAGAGATAGTTTGTGTACTAGAGTAAGACCCAATTACACCAACGTCTGTTAATGTTAATGGTTTATTATGTCATGTTTTCTCTTTCATTAGTATGAAAAACGAGAGAGGTATCGTGATACTGATTCGAGCACTAACTTTAACTGACGTTGATTAAATTGAAACTTATTATCGTTCATAAATACAAATTATTTTTCTAATAGAAAAATACTTTTTCATGATCGTTATTTATCCTTCAAACCCCATACGAGCACCGGTGATCGCGACAACAATATAATACAATAGCATTTCCGAGAATCCGCGATCGAAGGATTAATTCACTTTGAATGAGAAACAAAAAATTACAAAATTTTAACTAAAAATTGTGTAGAGGCTATTAAGAGTGAGATTTATTTATGTATTTATTATTTAACACCAACAATGGAAGGTAGACTTTGGTGTTAGGGTAAAATATTAATTGGATTTGCTAAACTAGATAGGCAATTACGATTTGAGTTAAAGGGTTAAAAATCAGCTATCTCTGTCATGAATACGAACTCACGTAATAATAAGCTCAGGGTTAATTTTAATCTAGATCTGCATGATTGTGTCTTAGAGCTCTTTTAGTGATGAAAAAAAAACGTAAACGTAACCGTTTAGAAAAAAGCTAGCTGACCCGGATAGCGTTGTTTTGCTATTTAATTATTTTTAGTTTCAATATAAACAATAGATATAAACCTATTCTCAGGCCTAACGAATGTACATACAAAATTTTATTTAAATCGATTGAGCCTTTTTGGAGGAGTGCGCGCACAAACATTGTGACACGAGAATTATTAGACGTAACTTAAGAATAATGTATGTGAATAATGTATATTGTAAAATAAAACAATTATTATTTTGTTGACTGTAGCAAAAATCGACGCGCTTTTACAACCTTTACACCCGGCTTTGTTTGACTACAGTCTTCACACGTTCCATTCATTAAGATTATGTACACGAACTAACTGGCTAATTGTTTTTGAATTAAATATGTTATTATTATTATTTATTAGTAACAAAGGTAGTATAAAGAAAATTAATTATAAACTAAATAACTGAACTTTTAATACGTATTCAAGAAGCTTAAAAAAATTCTATTTCGGAGGAAAATGCAAGGTACCTAGCATCATTTTCTCTTATTTTTCTGGTACCTATTTTTAAAATCTTTTTTTTATATTTGGTTTGTCACCACCGAACGGCACAATCGGGTTACAGACGCACATACTTTTTGTATCTTGGAGCTCTGTCTAAACACACTAGGCCGAATTACGCCGGCGTAAATTCCGCCGCGTTTACGCCTCGTTTCAAACGCATACAAAATACGGGCGGAACGCGACGGACGACACACTATGCCGAAATTCCGTCTCGAGCCCAACTTTCGTCGAGCCGAGTCGAGCGTAAAGTTCGGCAGCGATTCGGCGGTAATGTTTTGCAACACATTATACGCGACGGAGGTTCGGTTCGATTGTCGCCGAAATGTCATGATGACTACATTTTGACATCTGATATCAACTTCCACAAACTTTTGATCCTAGTAATAATCTAAATTCTGCCGCTAATACTAATATTCCTCCGCGTAATTTCGGCTATTCGCGTAATTTATAGTGTGTCGTATCAGACGGATGCGGCGGAACGTTATTTCGGCCACGGAAATTACGCCGCGTAACTTAGGCATAGTGTGTTTAGACACTTAGATTGTATATTGTCATGGGAGCGTATACAGTATACACTATTGCAACACAGAGTAGGTATAGTGCATTTGTATGAGTATGAGTTTTGTAAAAGTATTAATAGCTCCGTGGGTATGAGTCCCTGTATAGAGCTTATTGTGAAAGTAGCGTTTAGTGCTGAAAGAGCAATTTTTTTACTTTTGTAGGGGCAAATGCATGATGCCAGCAGTCGACGGCACGCGTCGACGGCAGTCGACAAGTGCCGTTCGTCTGTAAGAAGTAAGAACACTAAATCGGTATATTATGTGAATCGATATAACGTGTGCAACATGTCAGATTTTTGTCGGATTATTTACTGTACATGAGCTTGTAGCACCCTCTGCTCCGACATTTGCGTAATATTCATGGGCGTACCGAAAGGGGGGGCAGGGGGGGGGACAACTGAACATAATATTAAAAAATGGCATGGTAATTCTGTAAAAAATCTTGAATATCACCATAAAAATACACTTCAAATTCGAACATCTCGTAATTTTCCATAGAGGGGGGGGGGGGGGGGTAAAATCCTGGGTACGCCCATGGTAATATTCCCTAAATAAGAATAATTCTTAGTTGAATTGTAGTTTGTACATTGATTGTTGAATGTAGGGCAACTATGCGATAAATGGGGGGTATGCGGGGGATATATGAGGTTTGTCTAGTAATTATAAATGGTTTTTGGTCTCACCTCATCTTCAGGTTCATCTTGTTCTGCCTCTGTATAGTCAATATGCTGACGATCACGCTGACTTTTCGACGGCATACTCTGTTTTGAAATTCCTGCAACTATTAAAATACTCATTTCAGTTCTTAAGCTACTAATAATAAAGTTGCTGTAGGTACAATAAAAATATGATGAAATTTTGAAAACTAGGCAAATAACTGCCAAGGGTCGCCATTTTTTAAAATGGCAACAAGAGTGATAAAATCACGAGGTAGAAGTATTTAAAGTTGAGAAAAATGGAGCAATTTTAAAATATTTATAAAAAAAACTTGGAGTACGAAATAAATTTATACGTTGGGCTACGGCATGTCGGGAAAAAAACAATTAGTCATCCCCACTTTTCGAGTTTTTTGGGGTCATTTTGACATTTGAGGTTTGAAATTGGCGTATTATGACGCAACATTTTTTTGGATGTAGATTCTTCCGTCCAAGTTCCAACATATTATACGTCCTAGTAGCCTTATACAAAGTTTAAAATCTTTACTTTAGTACCTAAGCTCTCGAAAAACCCTCCAGGTAACTTAACTTAGTAATAGCTATTTAACTTAACTTAGTAATTAAATATTAAAATTGAATATTAGAGAATACTCACCAAATGTGACCCAAAACCACAATGTATGTGGAAAAAATATTAGCGCACGACAGCATGTAAGTTGAATATTATACAAGCTAAAAATGTCAACCTTGAGAATACCATGCGGCCAATGAAAAAGGCGCCGGAGACGCCATCTTACTTCTAACTACTACCAGACCACGTGCTAACGTAGTTTGCTGTCAAAACTAGAAATTGGCGGGAGATTCGATATAATTTTGGGTGTTGAAAAAAATACTTTAGTTTTGTACAATTTATTTTTATATGGAAGTTAAGTTCTCGTATAGCTTTGCTTTGTAGGTTTAATGCTACGATTATGTTACAAGACTATTAGGTTAAAAAACACAATATACATAAAACATTATAAATTTTATTACCCTTCCTTTTGGCTTTGCCGTAGTCGGGTAATCAAACAGCGAAAGTCGCGGGCACATACATACAGGGTGCAATTAAACCTTCCTGCCAAATTTTGATATATTGATCCTTGTTAAAAATAAAAAATACACGTATTTTTTCTTTTATAATCACGCAATACTAAAATGTTGAGAAATAGCTTCCGAAAGTTATCCTAAAAAACGTACTACAATTAATGGACACGACGCGTCGCCCGCGCGTGACATGCCCCCGCGCGCGCGGCTCTCCCCTCGTCACCCCCGCTCATTCCCCGGCGCCGCGAGTGACCGTTCTACAACGATTTTAAATGGGATGAAATATTATGTCATTAACAAAAAAATAACATCCAATTTTTTTTTGGTTAAAGGACTCTCCTAATGATACCTAAGCCCTGGAAGAAATTTGGCAGGAAGGTTTAATTGCACCCTGTATATTTAAGAACGCTTATGATTATTACCAGTTGAAAATGTAATTATGATAATATTATCTTGTTTGTAATGAACGAGTTCTCTAATACAATACTACAGTTTTAGTAGTTAGGGATTCGCCGGTTCTGGCTCACTGCCTCAATGTAGGGAAAAATGGGTTTTTTGATGTCCATTCGCCTAAAAAAAAAAAAAAAAGGAAGTTTGGTGTCAAAATAGGGATTTTCGGCCATCCTCGTTCGATATATGCGATCCGTTTTTATATATTTGCACTATTTCCAAAGTTAGCTTTTGTGTTTACCCCTCATTATCTACTATCTCCACGTTCCATTATTATGTTATGCTCGCCTCAGTGTCCTATTTTTCGACCTGGCTTATCGCTTACGTCACCTTGCTTTCTTACAAGATTTTAAATATATATGAATGATAATTAACTAACTAATTAATTATTGCAAATTAAAAGTACTTAATAATTAATTATGTAGGTCATCCAATCATTCGATGGATTTCGTAAACACACGAAGACGCGGTGCGCAAACTGACACCTTTTGCTCGTCAGCGAAATCCAACGAGTCATCGACCACCGCCGCCACGCTCGCCGCCGCCACGCTCGCCGCTGCCACCCGCATCTCGCGACTCGCGTCGAAGCGCAAGTGTAAACACAAAGCTCGCAACACACAAGCGTGCCCTGCGAGTCGCGAGCCGCGCCGCGAGACGGGTCTCAAGCTCAAGTTTACACTCTCGGCTCGTAGCACGTCTCGCGGCTCGGCTCCCGGCTCACGCGCGAATGTAAATCATGTATTACAAGATTTTAATAAATAAAACTTGATAAATTTTTCATTACATGTATTTTATTTCATTAAAACATTTATTGCGCGCTCGAGTGTAAATCATGTATTACAAGATTTTAAATAAATAAAACTTGATAAATTTTTCATTACATTTCATTAAAACATGTATTGAACATACTGTACAATATTATATCATTACACAAAGTGTTGTTACTAAATAACTTTTGAAACTCTACTAAACTTTCCCCATTGAACTTATAATACAAATACATTAAACTATACTCTCCACAAACTGATGTGAAATCATTTTGTAATCTCCACGTGTTAAAATCCCATCTCCTGCAGTTTCGCCCCATAAAAACCTTGTGATATCGCATAGGGGCGCGCCCAAATGAGTCAAAGTATTGACCTATGCCATTTTCATTTATGTGTATTGCTTTCCAGTGGGATCCAGGTTTATTATCAGGGTCCAAGTTGCTAATTATGTATGTAGGGGTTTGAACATATATAGGTAGACGATTCGCAGCGTATACATTATCTTCTAAACCTTTACAAATTCTTCCCAAATAATTACGGATCTCTATTGTGTTCATACTGTATTACTAATACTACCATTAAATGCTGCATTATCTACAAATCCTATGATACACCTTTTGGGCATTTGCACCGGGGATATATTATGAGGCGTTTAGTTAAAGTTGTAATATCGTAAACGTTATTCACAATTCTTGAGTCATCCCTTAACACAGAGGTTCCCAAACTGTGCGCTGCGATGCCCTGGTGCGCCGTGGAAAGGCAAGAGGGGGCGCCGTGAGTCAATATTCCATCATTATTCGAAACCATGAATATATTAAAATTAAATTATAATATTAATTATAAAGCAGGTAGATGATTAAATTTTTATTTATTATAATATTATTTTTTTTACAATTTATTAAATTACAATTTACCTGTTTAACCTAACTATAATCATTAAATGTATTTATTTATGTATCCTTTTCTAATAGCTAGGTAGAGTAGGGTGCCGTGATAAAATAAGTATTTTACATCTGCACCGCAGGCTGAAACAGATTGGGAACCCCTGCCTTAACATCCATTTTAAAAAGCATACAATAGATAGTACGTTCACATTGTTTACTAATTATTCCTGTGACTCGTTAAAAGGACCAGCTTATTAAAGTTTAGACAGCTACCGTGGTTGCAAAAGTATATAGATTTAAATACTAAATTAAGGACGATTGCCAAATCAGATTTCGAAAAAGATTTTTATAAACTTATGAATAATTCAGTATTTGGCAAAACAATGGAAAATATTGAAAAAAGAGTTAATGTTAAATTATTAACACATTGGGATAATAATGGTAAAGTTTTAGGTGCACAAGATTTAATAGCAAAACCGAAATTTCATAGTTTGTCGATTTTTTCAGAAAACTTAGTGGCTGTCCAGTTATATAAAACCAAAATATTTCACAACAAACCAATTTATTTAGGATTTTGTATTTAAGATATTTCGAAAACTTTAATGTATGATTTCCACTACAATTACATGATAAATAAATTTAAAAATAATATAAAATTGTTGTATACAGATACTGATAGCTTAATATATCAAATATACACACAATATTTCTATTATGATATTAAGCAGGATCTTCATAAATATTTTTATACATCTGATTATCCTTCTGATAATAGGTATGGGTATCCTCAAATAAATAAGAAAAAATTAGGTTTTTTCAAAGATGAAAACAATGGAAAAATAATGAAAGAATTTGTAGGGTTGAGATCAAAAATGTATGCGTTTGATGTAGACAATCATTTAACTACCAAGGCAAAAGGAGTCAATAAATGTGTCACAAAAACAATGAATTTAGAAAATTATAAATCGTGTTTGTTTGATAAAAATATTCAATTATGCTCAATGTTAAGATTCAAATCAATCAAACATAGAATTTTCACCCAAAAAATAAATAAAACATGTTTATCATACAGTGATACTAAAAGATTTATTTTGCCTAATGATATAGACACTTTAGCTTGGGGTCATTATAAATTGAGAGAAGTTATGTGAAATAAAACCTTCTAAAAATATTGTGTTCGTATGTGATGATAAAACGAATAAGATTAATTTGTTTTCTTGTTATTTACTGTAAGATGTACTTTGTTATGTGGTAATTTTATATTAATGAACATTTGTTTTTCTTTTGTAATCTAGTTTGTAATACTTTGTTTCGAGTGGCTATACTTTTATATACTTTTTATGTATAATATTGTACTGAATGTTTAATTTTTAAAGTTTCATTGTATTATAACATAGTAAAATATAACATAATCAAGATTTTCTTAAAAACGTCAAGTTTTAAATATGTTAGTTATACCTATATTCAATCAAAATTTTAATATATATTTAAAATTTATCTAAGCTTGTTTTATTATTTTTAAAAACCTTTACGGATAAACACGTGAAGATGTTTCATTTTATTCATCCTTTTACTGCCATTGTTGCTGGTCCAAGTGGTTGTCGGAAATCCGTTTTTGTAACAAACTTTATAAAACACATTAAATCAATTTGTAGTGTAAACTTTGCACGAATAATATGGTGTTTCGATGAGATGCAACCATTATATAATTTGCCAAATGTGAATTATTATCAAGGTATACCAGATCTTAGTATGTTTGATGGAAAAGAACCACAACTCCTTATACTTGATGATTTAATGAGAGAGTCTGATGGACGTGTTGTTGATATATTCACCAAAGGATGTCACCACAGAAACCTGAGTGTGTTTTATATTTCTCAAAATTTGTTTCATCAAGGCAAAGGGCAAAGAGATATGTCATTGAATACAGGTTATATAATCTATTTTAAAAATCCTCGGGATAAAACTCAAATACGGTATTTAGCCCGACAAGTATCACCTGAAAATACTAAATTCATTGAAGATGCTTACAGAGATGCAACAAATGAACCCCATGGATATCTAATGGTGGATTTAAAACAAGATACCAATGACATGTGCCGAATGAAAACAAAAATTTTTCCTCTAGATAGTCATTGCATTGTTTATGTACCAACTAAAGAATATAAATATGCTAGGAATAAACAAATTCCAATTATTTATAAATAATGCATCAAAGCTTAAAGACGCACAAGGATTTGCTGCGTGCACTACATATATTAAAACCAAAATATATTAAAGCTCTTTTGAAATCTTGTGATGATGAAGAAATAAATTGCATTTGTGAGTGTATTCATAACGTTCTACAAGGTAAAGTACCACTCGAAGAAAAGGTGAAAAAAAAATTAAACAAATATAGAGATATTCTCCGAAAATTAGTAAGAAAAGGGACAAGCAAATTAAGAAAAAAAATTATAATTCAAAAAGGAGGCGCATTTCTACCCATAATTCTGGGTTCTATTTTGAGTGGATTGATAAATTACCTTGTCTAAGATGGAAAATGCCAAAAAAATGTTATTAATTGAACCAAGTCTTATTGAAAAGTTAAAACAACCTAGTAATGTGGAAAATCCTTTATCGAGGTTAGACACTGAAACGCAAAACATTTTGAAAAGTAATGTAGAAGATCGTAAAAAATGCATTTTATACCTACAAACACTGCAGAGATATTTGCATTTTACAGAAGAAGAACGTCAACCATACGAATTACCTTTACATTCTAATGTTCAGAGTGAACCTACATCTATTAATAAAAATCATGATACGAACCATAAAGAATCAGTTACTCCTTGGGCGTCAACTGAAGATGTAAGTGAACAAGATTTAACTGTTCATAATAATCCTATATACACACCGAGTCAAATATTAAGTTTAATACCTAAGACATATTAAAAAAAGGGTGAATTATTATTAAACTTAATTTCCATGAGTCAAAATAAAATTAATTGGAATGATTCCGGTACAGTAACTATAGATAATAAACAAATCCCCGGGAGTAACATTATTGACTTGATAAACGATTCTCTGAGACCTTTAAAAAGAAGTGATCCTATAGGATGGGAAACATTTGCTAAGGCACTAAAAGAAATTAAAATACCTCTTACTTACATTGGGAACCCAAAAAGAAGTGAATGCATAAATAACCTTCATATAAAATATATCAGGGAGTGTGCATCAACTGAAGAAGTGTTTCCGGCAACAACTGGTGGAGAAAAGTATATCAGGAAAGTTAGAAAAAAGTTAGACTGGGAAAAATGGACCCCTTATTAGAAATGCATAACATTTATTATGACCCATCACATCCTGCTGGTTATAGTGGTATTGATGGCCTTGCAAATGCAATGAAGGGTAAAATTAAAAAAAAAAGATGTAAAAAAGTGGTTACAGTCACAAAAAACATATACATTACATAGACCCGTTCAAAGAAGGTTTTCTAGAAATAAGTATATTTTATCAAACTTCAATGAGTTGTGGCAGGTAGATTTAAGTGATATGAGAACTTATTCTAAATATAACGATGGTTTTAATTATATATTGTGTGTTATTGATGTTTTTTCTAAATATGCATATGCAAGACCCATGAAACTTAAAAATTCTGAAACCACTAAACTATGTTTTGAAAGTGTATTTCATGAAGCTAAAGTTACCCCAACACATATACAATCTGACAAAGGAACCGAGTTCATCTCGAAAGATGTGCAGCGGTTTTTCAAAAGCAAAAATATTAACTATTATACAACGAATAACCCTGATATTAAAGCAAGTATTGTTGAAAGGTTTCAGAGAACGCTTAAAATGAAAATGTGGCGTTATTTTACTCATAACAATTGCTACAGATATATAGATATTTTACAAGATTTGATTTTCTCTTATAACCATAGTAAACACTCAAGTATCAAGATGGCTCCATGTGATGTGAATTCCAACAATATTATGACTGTTTGGAATAATCTATATAGTAGTGATAAAGTCAAATCATCACCAAATTGTCAAATACCTAAATTTCATGTGGGTGATTACGTTAGAATAACTAAATACAAACACATATTTCAAAAAGGCTATGAATCGAACTGGAGTGATGAAATATTTGTTATATCTTCAATTATAGATCGATCACCCTGGGTTGTGTATACATTGAAAGACTTACAAAATGAAGATATAACTGGTACTTTCTATGAAAAGGAGTTGCAAAAAGTATTTTATGACCCCTCTTCTAGTCATAAGATAGATAAAATAATTGGCACTCGATATTCAGGTAACAGAAAGCAAGCGTTAGTGAAGTGGAAAGGTTATCCAGATAAATTTAATAGTTGGATTTTATTTTCTGATTTAAAAAAAAATATGACTAAAGAAAGTTTTTATTTAACACTACTAAGTAATAGTTCCATTGAATATTTTCCCGATAATTTAACAACATTATTTTCAACAAAGCTACCGAAATCAATCAAACTGGAAGGATAATGGTCTGTGGGGGTGGTTGAATTTCAGTATCCCTGTACAATGTTCACAGTACAAGAAAATGAAAACGTTATTTACATTGCAAAACATATAGTAATGCCAAACGAAGAGAAACCATCTTTGGTTTATTATAAAACGCATATACCAGCAACAAGCTATGATGACATTAATCAAATCTTAACAGCACTGAATAGTATTAGAGAAAATATAAAGTTTCGTTATGATGAAATATCAAAGTTCGTGACGGTAACAGTGTTGGACAAAGCAATTTTATCAGTGAGATTATCAACCAGGTTATGTCTTCAACTGAGCTTCGAACCAAATAGAAATTTAGTGGAAAAGGGTATTGGTAAATGTCCTGCAAACTTACACATGGGGTTGCCATCTCAGTTATTTGTTTATTGTGATATTGTTGAACCACAGATAGTTGGCGATGTTATGACATCATTATTAAGAATTATTCCACTTGATCCATCTAAATACATTTATGGTGCTAATAAAATGCACACATTCTCACCACCTCACTACTTACCTGTAATGCGTAGGGAGTTTGATACTATCGAGATAGATATAAGATCAAGCACCGGACAAAAAATACCATTCCAGTTTGGTACCGTGTGTATTAAACTTCACTTCCAAAAATTATAATCAGCTCTCATAGTAGTCATAAAATGATTTGTCCTTATGAACATTATTATTCCCATCAGGGTGGATCAGGAATCGGTGTTATATATAAAGGTGTGCCATATCAACGTGGACATGGTATCGGAAGCTTTTTGGGTGGGTTATTTAGATCAGTCTTACCGCTACTCTCTAGTGGTGCTCGAGCCATTGGTAAAGAAGCGTTGAGTGCAGGTGTCGGCCTTCTATCGGACATGGTTAGTTCACGCCCCCTGGAAGACTCTATTAAAACCCGTCTGAAAGAAGCAAGTGCGAACTTGAAAAGAAAAGCTGATTCTAAAGTCGATAAAATTAATATGTCTGGTTCAGGATATATACAAAAATGCAAACTTCAATCAACACTCAGTCCAACTGTTACCTCAAAAGTGAGAACACTAAAAAAATCTAAAATCACTCCGAATAAAATAAAAGACATTTTTTCATAAACAAACAATGTCTTTTCTACATAGTCATTCCTGTGAGTGTATTAAGTCGGAGTTAGATTTATTTGCTTTACCATCAACACAAACAAGCATAGAAAATGGAATGTGGGTTCATTATAAACCAATCTCATCCCTTGCCATGGACCTTGACATGGACCCATTGAGTTTCAAGTGTCAGGAACAGGTGATGACTACATAGACCTATCACATACATGGATATATGTAAAAACTAAAATACTAAGCGAAGATTCAACAAAATTGAGTACATCTACAGTAGTGGCGCCGATTAATAATTGGCTGCATTCACTATTCAACCAGCTTGATGTTTATTTAAATCAAAAATTAGTGTCACCACCGAATAATATATATGCCTATCGTGCATATGTGGAAAACCTGTTGAACTACGCCTCAGCGGCTAAAAAGTCTCATCTTACGTGTGGGCTTTGGTATGAAGATACTGCTGGGGAAATGAATTCCACTGATGAGAAAAATGAGGGGTTCATTAAACGTCGAGAAATAGCGAGTAAGAGTAAAGAAATAGAAATGATTGGGCACTTACATGGTGATATATTTAATCAAGAAAAAATTCTCATCAATGGTGTTGAGATGTCCGTTAAATTAATCCGTTCTAGAGAATCTTTTAATTTGATGTGTTCTACAGATTTAAAATTTAAAGTATGCATTATAGACGCTACTTTAATTAGTTAATGGAATCAGGCGTTACTTTGCGGAAATCCATAGCTTAAAATTTAGTTTGTTATTATTTTTAGCAATATTCCGCGAAATAAACTTCCACCTTTAAGTAAATGAGTGAGTGTACGCATAGGCATGCGTACAGCACCTCCCTCCTCCCACACTGCCTATGCGTACACTCGCATGCAAGAACTTGCAAACACAACCACCACACAAGCAATAATGTTGGCAAATCCGTGCAAGGCCCCTCACCACCATGCAGGTTGAAAACCTCGACGCGCGTTTCGCTCCAACACCGGAGCATCCTCAGGATGTGGACTCTACGAACAACGTCCGTCAAGTGCCGCCACCGGCCAAAACACCGCCTTTTATACCCTATCGAGCCCCGCTACTACCCCCACTACCCTCACCAGTACCCCCGAACATATTAATAAGCGGTGACGTAGTCGAGCAAGTTTGGTCATTCAACAATGCAAATCTGTTATTTTTCTTTTCTTTTATGATCTCTAATTGTTCCAACACGCTCAGCCGAAAGCCTTTATCGCATTTATGTAAAACTTTATAGGAATGGCCATCGGGCACGGTATGATTACTATCTAAAAGATGTTTAGCAAAATGTGACTTATCAGGATGACCATTCCTATAAGCCGCGATATGTTCTTTATACCGAGTCTCAAAGCTGCGTCCAGTTTGACCCACATATACACTATCGCATTCAGGACAATCGATCTTATAGACACCGGACTGATATTTTTCATCAATCCGGTCTTTGTTATGACATAAATGATGTTTTAAAGTATTATTTGTCCTGAATGCGACATGCATATCGTTGTTTTTCATTATTTTGGATAAGCGTGCAGATACCTCTCCCATGTAGGTCAAACTGGACTTATATCTAACAACCTCCTTATCAATAGCACCTGCGTACAAAAACTTAACCAGTTCTTTCTTGTTTTTATTTTTCAAAATATTATTAATAATTTTTGGACTATATCCATTGGATATCGCAATTTGGAAAATGATATTAAGCTCATTTTGATAATTATCTTTACTAAGAGGGATCGATAATAATCTATGAATGTAACTATGAAAGGCCGCGAGTTTGTGTTGCCAAGGATGACATGACGATGCATGAATAGTAGTATTAGTATATGTCGGCTTGCGAAAGATTCCAAAACTGTGTTTATTATTAACTCTAGTAATAGATAAATCGAGAAAATTTAGGGTGTTATTATCTTCACATTCTAATTTGAATTTAATTTTAATATGTTTTTTATTTAGTTCTTTAACAAATACGTCCAGTTGTCTCTGTGTACCCGTCCAACAAAGAAAACAATCATCTACGTATCTAAAGTAATATAAAATACGTTTATTAACGACGATATTTCTTTGTTCAAAATCGTCCATAAATATTTCGGCCATCAAAGGACTTAAAGGTGAACCCATAGCTAGACCGTCGTCTTGAACAAAGAATTCGCCGTTAAATCGAAAGTAGTTTTGTTCCATGCAGGTTTTAGTAAGAGTAAGCAATTCATTACTTTCACCAGGAGGTAAACGTTTTTCTAATGCATTCCTTAAAATACCCAATGTTTCCTTACGTGGAACATTAGTGAATAAACTATCGACATCAAGTGAAACTAATTTGCAACGAGGTGGCAAAGTCACATCTTTAATTTTGTTGACTAATTGTAGACTATTTTTTATGGCATAAGGTGGCCGAAATGAGAGCTTTTCTTTTATTATGAAATTAAGTGACTTTGCCAGCTCGTATGCTGGTGCACCTATGTATGAGACAACTGGACTGAAAAGATTCACAAAACTGATATTCCCATGCGTCCAGTTGTCTCATACATAGGTGCACCAGCATACGAGCTGGCAAAGTCACTTAATTTCATAATAAAAGAAAAGCTCTCATTTCGGCCACCTTATGCCATAAAAAATAGTCTACAACTAGTCAACAAAATTAAAGATGTGACTTTGCCACCTCGTTGCAAATTAGTTTCACTTGATGTCGATAGTTTATTCACTAATGTTCCACGTAAGGAAACATTGGGTATTTTAAGGAATGCATTAGAAAAACGTTTACCTCCTGGTGAAAGTAATGAATTGCTTACTCTTACTAAAACCTGCATGGAACAAAACTACTTTCGATTTAACGGCGAATTCTTTGTTCAAGACGACGGTCTAGCTATGGGTTCACCATTAAGTCCTTTGATGGCCGAAATATTTATGGACGATTTTGAACAAAGAAATATCGTCGTTAATAAACGTATTTTATATTACTTTAGATACGTAGATGATTGTTTTCTTTGTTGGACGGGTACACAGAGACAACTGGACGTATTTGTTAAAGAACTAAATAAAAAACATATTAAAATTAAATTCAAATTAGAATGTGAAGATAATAACACCCTAAATTTTCTCGATTTATCTATTACTAGAGTTAATAATAAACACAGTTTTGGAATCTTTCGCAAGCCGACATATACTAATACTACTATTCATGCATCGTCACGTCATCCTTGGCAACACAAACTCGTGGCCTTTCATAGTTACATTCATAGATTATTATCGATCCCTCTTAGTAAAGATAATTATCAAAATGAGCTTAATATCATTTTCCAAATTGCGATATCCAATGGATATAGTCCAAAAATTATTAATAATATTTTGAAAAATAAAAACAAGAAAGAACTGGTTAAGTTTTTGTACGCAGGTGCTATTGATAAGGAGGTTGTTAGATATAAGTCCAGTTTGACCTACATGGGAGAGGTATCTGCACGCTTATCCAAAATAATGAAAAACAACGATATGCATGTCGCATTCAGGACAAATAATACTTTAAAACATCATTTATGTCATAACAAAGACCGGATTGATGAAAAATATCAGTCCGGTGTCTATAAGATCGATTGTCCTGAATGCGATAGTGTAAATGTGGGTCAAACTGGACGCAGCTTTGAGACTCGGTATAAAGAACATATCGCGGCTTATAGGAATGGTCATCCTGATAAGTCACATTTTGCTAAACATCTTTTAGATAGTAATCATACCGTGCCCGATGGCCATTCCTATAAAGTTTTACATAAATGCGATAAAGGCTTTCGGCTGAGCGTGTTGGAACAATTAGAGATCATAAAAGAAAAGAAAAATAACAGATTTGCATTGTTGAATGACCAAACTTGCTTGACTACGTCACCACTTATTAATATGTTCGGGGGTATTGGTGAGGGTAGTGGGGGTAGTAGCGGGGCTCGATAGGGTATAAAAGGCGGTGTTTTGGCCGGTGGCGGCACTTGACGGACGTTGTTCGTAGAGTCCACATCCTGAGGATGCTCCGGTGTTGGAGCGAAACGCGCGTCGAGGTTTTCAACCTGCATGGTGGTGAGGGGCCTTGCACGGATTTGCCAACATTATTGCTTGTGTGGTGGTTGTGTTTGCAAGTTCTTGCATGCGAGTGTACGCATAGGCAGTGTGGGAGGAGGGAGGTGCTGTACGCATGCCTATGCGTACACTCACTCATTTACTTAAAGGTGGAAGTTTATTTCGCGGAATATTGCTAAAAATAATAACAAACTAAATTTTAAGCTACTTTAATTGTTCGTAAAGCGAAAATTAATACTTCAGTGTTACTCGCACATCAAAAAGTGTTGGCTTCTATTACAGCCAAATATCCGATCACTAGAGCTGAAGTTAAAGTGTTAACAATTCCATCAGGGGTACAGGGTCAAACGCTTGATAATATATTCCTGGGGCAAGTACCCAAAAGATGTATCATAGGCTTTGTAAATAACGCAGCATTTAATGGTAGCATTAGTAAGAATCCTTTTAATTTTGAAAATTATGGTATGAATTCATTTTGTTTATACATAGATGGGCAACAAGTGCCTTCAAAACCCCTACAACCATCCTTCAATGGTAATATGTTCACTTCAGCCTATCATACATTATTTTCCGGCACTGGTATACATTTCCTTAATGAAGGAAATCGGATATCAAGAGAAAAATATGCAAATGGTTATTGTCTATTAGCATTTGATTTAACCCCGGATTTATCATCAAACACGAGCAGTCATTGGAATCTAATAAGACATGGTAGTGTAAGGTTAGAGGTTCGATTTGATTCTAGTCTCTCTCAAACGATTAACTGTTTTGTTTATGCAGAGTTTGATAATGTTATAGAAATAGATAAAAACCGTAATGTAACTGTAGACTATAGTAGCTAAGAAAAGTCACTTCTAGACAAAGAACACATCTATTTGAGTTATAATGTGTAATGTGTGTGTGTGTGTGTGTGTGTGTGTGTGTATCTATAATTAGTATGTGGATATTTTGAAATAAAATTATTGTGCCAAAGTTATGTTTCTTTTATTTATTCATTAATTATATTCATATGTAATACCCCATCTTAGTAAATACATAAAGCATACATAATGCGGATATGTAACATAAATACAAGATCCATAAACCAGGTCGGTTCTGTGATAATACAGTATGAACACAATAGAGATCCGTAATTATTTGGGAAGAATTTGTAAAGGTTTAGAAGATAATGTATACGCTGCGAATCGTCTACCTATATATGTTCAAACCCCTACATACATAATGAGCAACTTGGACCCTGATAATAAACCTGGATCCCACTGGATAGCAATACACATAAATGAAAATGGCATAGGTCAATACTTTGACTCATTTGGGCGCGCCCCTATGCGATATCACAAGGTTTTTATGGGGCAAAACTGCAGGAGATGGGATTTTAACACGTGGAGATTACAAAATGATTTCACATCAGTTTGTGGAGAGTATAGTTTAATGTATTTGTATTATAAGTTCAATGGGGAAAGTTTAGTAGAGTTTCAAAAGTTATTTAGTAACAACACTTTGTGTAATGATATAATATTGTACAGTATGTTCAATACATGTTTTAATGAAATGCAATGAAAAATTTATCAAGTTTTATTTATTTAAAATCTTGTAATATATGATTTACACTCGAGCGCGCAATAAATGTTTTAATGAAATAAAATACATGTAATGAAAAATTTATCAAGTTTTATTTATTTAAAATCTTGTAATACATGATTTACATTCGCGCGTGAGCCGCGAGCCGAGCCGCGAGACGTGCTACGAGCCGAGAGTGTAAACTTGAGCTTGCGACCCGTCTCGCGGCGCGGCTCGCGACTCGCAGGGCACGCTTGTGTGTTGCGAGCTTTGTGTTTACACTTGCGCTTCGACGCGAGTCGCGAGATGCGGGTGGCAGCGGCGAGCGTGGCGGCGGCGAGCGTGGCGGCGGCGAGCGTGGCGGCGGTGGTCGATGACTCGTTGGATTTCGCTGACGAGCAAAACTTGTCAGCTTGCGCACCGCGTCTTCGTGTGTTTACGAAGTCCATCGAATGATCGGATGACCTACATAATTAATTATTAAGTACTTTTAATTTACAATAATTCATTAGTTAGTTAATTATCATTCATATACATTTAAAATCTTGTAAGAAAGCAAGGTGACGTAAGCGATAAGCCAGGTCGAACAATAGGACACTGAGGCGAGCATAACAATGCAATAAGTAGCGATTATAATAATTATGAAGGAACAATGGAACGTGGAGATAGTAGATAATGAGGGGTAAACACAAAAGCTAACTTTGGAAATAGTGCAAATACGTAAAAACGGTTCGCGTATATCGAACGAGGATGGCCGAAAACCCCTATTTTGACACCAAACTTCCTTTTTTTTTTAGGCGAATGGTCATCAAAAAACCCATTTTTCCCTACATTGAGACAGTGAGCCAGAACCGGCGAATCCCTAACTACTGTTTTAGCCTGTCCATCTGTCTGTCTGCTCGTATTATATTTCTCACGTAAATATTTATATAAAGGGGGCTTGGCCGTGAATTATTAAATACATTTTGTATCAGATATAGTCACATAGTTTCTAGACTGTTATCAAAACAGTGCAATAAAGTGTAATATTATGTTACATGTTATTCAAAATGATAATATGCATTTGTAGCAGATGTTAGTGTTTAATTTTTCTAAATTAAGATGAAGATATCTTATATTATAAGATATAAAGATATATATTGTTATCAAGATATTCATAAGTAATAACAGAAGTTGTTTGTCGTCATTTGTAATCCACCATTAAAAACATAATAAATATAGAGTTTAAGGCTGCTCTTTCGAAAAAAGCGTGCAGATGAAACAACTTTTCATCGGCATTAACAGAGAAATTATATCTGAAAAAAATAATTAGTAATCTACATGATATAATACGTAATTTGGTTTTGCCATATTTTTTCTATCGGTATCACATAATAAAGAAATAAAAAAACCAAATCACCTCCAAATCGTTGAATGAAACCACTTTACTCCTTCATTATTTCAACATTCAGGAATTCCTTAACTCTTTGAACCAAATCCTACAAAAATTAAAATCATATAAAACAGTCCTGTTAGTGGGCGATATAAATATTAATATTCGCATCCACAGATCCCCGTGCAGATGAATATCTTGACATGTTATCAAGTCACGGTATGCTGCCAAGTCACACGCTACCTACACGAGAAGGTACATCTTGCCTCGACCATATTATTTTAAAAACTAGAAGACCGGCTGGATGTTACGTAGTGGATACTTCTATAACGGACCACGACAGTGTTATTGCTTTTATTGAAAATTCTGCTCATAAAATCAAAGTTCGTAAAAAGAAGGTAGTTACAAACTTTGAAAATCTTGAATCTGACCTCAAACGACAAAATTTTGACCCTGTTTTCCTATCCCTAGATGTTAACCAATCACTTTCAATTTTCGAAAATATAGTAAAATCTGCCATTGCCTCCAATTCAATAATTAAAACAATATCTAATCGTAACTATCTTATAAAACACTGGATGACACCTGGACTGTTACGGTGCATTAAAACTAGGGATGCCCTCCATAAAAAACTTAAAAAAGATACAAATAATGAAATAATTAAAATATCTTATATGAGGTACAGAAACTTTTGTAATAGAATCTTGAAAAATGTTTAAAAAGAGTTTGATAAAAGTCAATTTCACAGTGCAGGTAAAAACAATAGACTAGTATGGAACGCGATTCGAAAAACTACTTTTACCGAGAAAGACAAAAGCGCACCCATGGAACTTCTTAAAAGTAATAGTAAGGAAGACATTAATAAAATAAATTCATATTTTGTTCAAGTAGGCGCAACTTTAGCAAATAGAATCCAGGAAAAATCTCCACCCAAAATTGACAATAGTCCTTCAAACCCTAATTCTCTTTTTTTGTTACCTACTTCAGAAGAAGAAGTGAAATCGTTTTTGTCTTCATTACGCCCAGATTCTGCTACCGGACATGATGGTATACCAAGTTTTGTACTAAAAAAAAATTCACATATTTTTATTCCCCCCATAGTCCATATTTTAAACTTGTCCCTTTCAAATGGTGTCTTTCCCGATTCATTTAAGTTAGCTGAAATCATCCCAATCCACAAGAGTGGGTCTCGAGACCGTGTCGAAAACTACAGACCAATAGCCATCCTTCCTGCGATGTCAAAAATTTTAGAAAGAATATTAAACAACAGACTCATTAGCTTTATAAATAAAAATAACATTCTCTCCCAATCGCAATACGGTTTTAGAGCAGGTATATCGACTACTGATGCTGTGCATGATTTAACAGATTTTATTGTGAAAGGGTTAGATAAGAAACTCAAAGTTCTTGGCATCTACTTGGATCTGGCTAAAGCTTTCGACACGATTTCCATACCCATCCTAGTATCGAAACTCGATAAAATTGGAGTTAGAGGTACCCAACTTACGCTTTTTCAAAGCTACCTCACGAACAGACGTCAAAGAGTCAGGATTGGAGAAACTGTAAGTGATGAGCTTCCCATTGAATATGGTGTCCCGCAGGGTAGTATCCTGGGCCCAACCCTATTCCTCATTTATATTAATAATCTATGTAAATTAGCCCTACCTCATGGAAGAATTTTCACATATGCCGACGATACAGCTCTTCTCTTTCAAACTGATTCATGGGAGGGAACATTTCACGTCGCTCAGCTAGGCCTTAATAAAGTCACAAAGTGGCTTAACAGCAACTACCTCACACTAAACGTTGATAAGACAAACTTTATTTGTTTTTCCCTAACTGGAGCAACGCAACCCCCACCCTGCCTGAATTTAATAGTACATTCATGTTCCGGAGAATCTACAAAATCTACAAATGACTGTTCATGCCTGCCTCTAGCGCGTACTGAGAGCGTTAAGTATTTAGGAATTTTAATTGACAATAAAATGTCATTCGATAACCACATTAGCACTATTGTTAAAAAAGTCCGTAAACTATCATTTTTATTTTATAAAATCAGACACATTTGTGATGAAATTCTCATTAGAAAAATATATCTTGCACTCGTCCAATCTCTCCTTTCCTACTGTATAGTTATTTGGGGTGGCATTCCAAAAACAAAATTGTTGCGCCTAGAAAGATCTCAGAGGTGTATACTAAAAGTTGGTTGGAATTTGCCAAGGCTATACCCAACAACTGAGTTATATAAAAAATGTAGAGTTTTAGCTGTACGCCAGTTGTTTATTTTAGGAACTATAATTAAAAAACACACTTCTCTAGACTACGACAAGTATTTAAAACAAGCCAATCGCCGAAAATTTAAGATTTGCCCTATTGATCATATTTATAAAACCACTTTTGCACAAAGATTCTTTTGCTTCCTTGGTACATTCTTATACAATAAAATAAATAATATTCTTTCAATATACCATGAAAATAAATTAAAATGTAAATTAAAACTAATAACTTGGTTAGCTGGTTTAAGTTACGAAGACACAGAAAGTTTATTACATCGGCAAAAATAAATAGTATTTTAAAAAAAGATAACACCGACTTCAGAATTGTACGTAATACAGATTTAAAATTCACTATCTCAAAAACTACTGAACCGATTTTGGTGAAACTTGCATCATTTCCTAAGTTCAGTTGTTACATACGTTCAGGTCACATTGATAATAATCTCCTCCTTTTTGAAGTCGGAAATAACACATATCCTTATATTTAACCTACAATTTTACACACACACACACACATACACACACACACACGCACACACACACATACGCACACACAGACACACTCACACACGAAACCATTATTGTGTATTTACGTTAAATGTAAGTTAAGTTAATTAGTAGTTACTTTGTTACTATATTGTCTGTGAGGGGGGTACCAATATACAGGCCTTGGCTTAGTTTGGGCTCCAAGTCTCCCACAAATTGCATATGTAATTTTTGGGAAAAATAAACTTATTATTATTATTATTATTCATCAAAAGAATATATAAAAGATATCAACTGCTTTGCAATACATAAGTTAATAATTCGGTTTTTTTACTTTTTTGAAATATGTATTATATTAAGCCTTAAAAAGGTTTTTTTCTCCTATTTCGCCCTATCATGGACGCGGCGAGCGTCGTAACCGCGCGCTGTTATGAATGTTATTTTAATGTCATTTACGTCGATATTCGCACTGACAATCGACCTGCTTATTTAGGGAGAGAGGGCCCTTAAAAACAAATTTTTAAGGATAAAACATGTACTGTGTTACTTATAAACCGAGTATAGAAGTAATACTCAGTATAAACTTGGAATAAGCAAAATCGCGACTCATAAACCAGGTATAACTTATACCTAGTATAAGGTTGGTGTAACTCCCATACAAACGTTATACCAACGTTATTCCAACCCCTGCCCTAGTTTAACCTCGATATAACTTGGGTTGACAGTTCACATTTCGTAACATAGCCTTACAGAGTATTTCATAAATAAAACTTTTATAATAATTTGTGATTCGAAAGGATTTCGTTTAAAATATCGCTTTTCTAAACATGGTGTCCTGTTTTTAAATCGACTATTTGATGGCGCAATATCAATGTACTTACAAGTTACAACGTATTTGAAAAAGTTATGAAGACACTTCCAAAATATGTTGAATTTTTTTCTTATCCTTCGATCGCGGATTCTTGTAAATCTATTGTTATTCTATTGTTGTCACGATCACCGGTGCTGTTATGTGGCTTGATTGGTTAAGGCACTAGGTATGGCTAATAAAATAAGGCCAGTGTCGAGTAAATAGCGGGAAAACTATATTCTTGTTACTTGTGCATGATTATGATTTATGAATTTTTAATGATATCTAACAATTATTTCACCAACATTACACATTAAAAACAATACACAAACTATCACAAACACAACAGCACTCTTTCACATTCCCGGCAAAACTCCCATCTGTTGATTTATAGTTAACAGCTTTAACAGAATTCACAGTCAAAAACTGACTTTTTACCTTTTTTTATTCAATACTATTGTCTTTTTGCGTTGCGTTTATGCGTTGCCGTCTTGTGCTTCGGGAATAGCGGTGGTATAGTTATGACAACCTTTTACATTTACCGAGTTTATGAGTTAGAAAGTAATCTAAGGTTATTCCAAATTTATACCGAGTATAACTTTTCCTAGTATAAGCTTGGAATATCCTAAGGATAGTCAATTCTTATAAGTAACACCGGTAGAGTTTAGAAATGCAGTTTTACATTTTATCAAAATCGTCATATTTCCTATCAGCTTTTAAGGGTTCCGTACCCAAAAAGTAAAAACGGGATCATTACTAAGACTTCGTTGTCGGTCCGTCTGTCTGTCGGTCTCCAGGCTGTATCTGTAAATGTGTCCCGACACATTATACATATTATAATAAATATGACGTTCGTTTCGTCGGTTCAGTTTCTTCGGCATAATAGATCTACATTAAATAATTATGGGTTTTGAATCGACAACACAATAGCCGGATTATCGCGAATTTTAATACAAAACATGTAAAGTAAAAACTCTAGAATGATACTTGACAAATTGGGTACATTTCAAATATTTTTTGTACTTGTTTTATGACGAAATATAAAAGTAGGGGTTAAATAACAAATTTATACCCATATTTTTTATTTTTGAAAATGTGGTCATTTTCATTTATAAAACTTGGTTTTTAATTCTGATAATTCTAAATGACTTAAGCGCCAAATGACGTCATAGGTACGATTGAACAACAAAATACCTTTGCACGTCATATCTGATTTCTTAAAAAAAACTGTCAGTACTGTCACTGAATTTGTGGTACTTCACTTTGAGGTTATTGAATTTGTTATTGTGTTTAGATCTGCATTATTTTCGTTCCTACAAGCAAAGGTGTGTATCGTATCGTATTCTGCCGTACCAATGACGTCACAAGTGGATTTTTCGTTTTAATTTTTTTTCTCGGAAATTAATGATTTAAAAAATCTGTAATTTTTTTTAGGACTTCGGAAATAAAAACAAAGAAATGGTATTTTTTATTTTTGATGATTAATTAAATGAAATGTTGTCAATTCAATTTAATACAATTTACTTATGTTAATTTTTATATTCAATATATTACATTTTATCTGTGATTATAATAAATTTGACACTCGCCTATTTCGATATAGGACAATATTATGTGAAATCATTATATAAAAATTACGTGTCACCTTGTTTGTCCACGATACACTCCTAAATTACTAAACTGATTTAAAATTTGATTTTAGTACCGTGTGCTCCGTGTGCAATTTGAATCAACTTGAAAGATACGATCAAATGAACATATTTGTAGGCCAAATAATTTGAAACAATTTATGTTCTTACAAATTTTTTGTAAGACTTATGCCCGTTTTCACCAACAACACCTAAAATTTAGGTGTCCCTTAAGCCAATATTCCTAGTTTTGTTCTTGATGAATTGACAACCCCGTAACTCTTAGGTGGCGTTTATTTGAAATAAAACAACCTATTAAGCGATTCATCCGTCAAACCATTAGGAGACGTTTATAATTTACGGGATGAATTGACGACCCCGTACACTTAAGGTAAACGCAGATTTGGCCGCACCGCACGCACCGCAGTCGCCGCATTCGAATTCTTCATATAAAGTTGCGAAGACTGCGAGCTTGCCTATAACTTCATATAAAGAATTCGAATGCGGCGACTGCGGTGCGTGCGGTGCGGCCCAAATCTGCGTTCACCTTTAGGTGACGTATGTGGCGACGACGACGGTTGCCTTGACAATGAATCTGTTATAGAATGGCCGTCTGATATTTTACTTGTAAAATAGCGAACTCCCATAATTAATATACATATTTATCACAAACCTTCCTCTTTAATCACTCTATCTATTAAAGAAAACCGCAATTAAAGGGAACAAAGGGACATGAGGTCAGAAAAAACGACTTTGTTTTATACTATGTAGTGATATATGTCACCTAAGAGTTACGGGGTTGTCAATTCATCAAGAACAAAACTTGGAATATTGGCTTAAGGGACACCTACATTTTAAGGGCCCTCTCTTCCTAAATTAGCAGGTCGATTGTCTGTCAGTGCGAATATCGACGTAAATGACATTAAAATAACATTCATAACAGCGCGCCTTGTACGGTGGTGGCGGTTACGACGCTCGCCGCGTCCATGATAGGGCGAAATAGGAGAAAAAACCTTTTTAAGGCTTAATATAATACATATTTCAAAAAAGTAACCAAACCAAATCATTAACTTATGTATTGCAAAGCAGTAGATATTTTTTATATATTCTTTTGATAAATAATGAAGGAGTAAAGTGGTTTCATTCAACGATTTGGAGGTGATTTGGTTTTTTATTTCTTTATTATGTGGTACCGATAGAAAAAATGTGGCAAAACCAAATTACGTATCATATCATGGAGATTACTAATTATTTTTTTCAGATATAATTTCTCTGTTAATGCCGATGAAAAGTGGTTTCATCTGCACGCTTTTTTCGAGAGAGCAGCCTTAAGTGTTGTTGGTGAAAACGGGCATTATAGTTTCTGAGATATCACGAAAATAGTGTTGTCACCCCTTTTATCAAGATGGCGGCCGGGGGACAAGAGTGGCGACCCCACAAACTTGAGGTTAAGCTTCTATTGACCCCCCCAACATATCCCAAAAATAAAATTGCGGTCTCTAATAAATGCAAAGCAAATGTAACATTTCAATGGACTATCACTATGCCAAACATCTCAATTTATATAAATTACTAGCTGTCCCGGCAAACGTTTCTTATTATTATATAAAGTATATCGCCCGTATTATTTTATTGAATTAGTGACTAAATAAGTATGTCACCATGGCAACGTCCATCGCTATCCCGTGACCCGCGTCGCATAAACAATGGTCGCTCTTTATAGAAAAATAATTTGCAATAAAATAAAATTGCAACTATAATTAAAGACCTAAGCTATCCTATCTCTCAAGTTGGAAAAAAGCACACATTAAAAAAAAACATTAAAATCGGTTAAGTACCTAGTTTAGGAATCCATCGCGGACAAACATCGTGACAGGAGATTTATATATTATATTAGATTACAATATTATTGTATTGCAATTTGCAAATTATTTGTCTATTATTTCATGATGAGTTACTTAATTATCCAAATATCCATACTAATATTATTATAAATGTGAGTGTCCGTCTGTTACCTTTTCACGCCCAAACCGCTGAACCGATTTTGCTGAAATTTGGTATGGAGATACTTTGAGACCCGGGAAAGGACATAGGGTACCTACTATCCCAGAAAAATGTTCGGTTCCCGCGCGATAAACGAATTTTGTGAGGTTTGTATTCTCGTAAAACATTCGTTCTTTTACTTGTTTGATGTTTCTCAAATTCCGGTCGGTCTTACAATTTTTGTTGCAGCTTAGCTTCGTATTTGTTATAACTGTACTCGGCGAAACATGGCGGTAGCGGTCCCTGTCAAAAATTGTCATTTTCTATATGAATCGCGATTGACAATGAAGTGTCAGATGTTGTCAATCGCGGCATTGTATAGAAAATGACAAGTTTTTGACAGGGAGTCAATGACCGCTACCGCCATGTTTCGCCGAGTAGGTACAGTATAGTTACTATGTACACAACCATAATATTATTGATGGTTGAATGTATGAGAGCTACAATTCTATACTATATTATATTTCGATGGCACCCCGTCACCAAACCCATATACTACGTGCCACCCTTATCAAGGCCACTCCGAGGCCACGGCTCCGCTCGATAGGCCATCCCCAAATTTACGGCCAAGGTCATCTATTTATTACGTTCGTAAACAAAAATTAGTACGGCCCTGGAATATGAACACGAAGATGTACAATATGACAATTCTGTATTATTTGTCATAAACTCATAAGGAGTCATAACTCAAAATAATGGTGGATATTATCCTCCAAGTACTTTATCAGCGTTTAGGTGGCTGGTGGTAACAAATGGTAGATAATCCTGATATTTCGTTTATAGGGTGGGCGGCGACTGGCAAAGTCATTCTAATATAATAATCAATATAAAAAAACTAAGATAATGCAAATTTTTATCGCCACAAAATCTAAGATATTTGTAAAAGTATCACGCGACACGTCTACAGCTTCAGCCCAAATTTCGTATTTCTATAGTATCTATCGTGAACTGTCTGACCGTCGCGTCGCGTTGAGTTCTAAAACTGTCTAATAAAAAATACAGCTCCGAAATTTTTTTTTAAATATTTGTGTGTTTATATCAAAGAACACCGTAAAATTTCCCAAACGTGTTCCTCAAAGGATTTTACAATATTTAATTCCAATGGGGTCTAAAAGGAGACAAAAGTTATCGCCAATGCAATACGAGTATAGAGGCCTATAGTCAATACTTATGCCCCAAGCCGGCTTGCTCCAGCTGCCAAATCCATTTTATCACAATATCTGCTTTAGTTGATCGTTGAACTTCAGGGAGAAAAAAAGTTATCGTCTAAATTGTTATGTCGGCTGCACACTCTCGCGTTTTTCACTACTAGTCGCGCCGCTAGACAATGCAGGACAGAAAAATAACAATAAACGTCATTATCAGTCATTATCTGTGAGAAATAAAATTAAATATGATTAAAGGTCTTTAGATTACCATGATCGCTTTTGATGCATGGTGAATGGTGATCATCCACCATCTACGTTATCGCCATTTTTTTATTTTTTATGTGTAAATATTTGGTAGCTCATAGCACAGAGAGTTACGGCAGCTGCAAGAAAAGCGTTTTCGTCCATCTTCTCTCGAGTTCATAACTGCGATTGAACTAAGCGAGAATGTACATGATTGCACTCGGGCAAGGGGCTCTCGCACGAGACTCTCGCCCGAGAGCTCTCGGCGAGAGTGTACAGCCGACATTATAATGTTATAGAGAAAGAATCAGCTGACACGGTCGACTACGTAGCATTACATCATAGTGTCTAGACACTAGACTCTAGGACGATAAAATCACAAAACATTATGTAAAGTCATACAAACAATATAGCGAGACGGTTTATCAAATTTGCCGCCGGTTAGTCCCATCAATTGCATATTCATTACACACGTGGATCTACGTAACGTGTATCTGATAGATATAATATAGTGACTGGTGACATTTTTCGAGTTTAGGGGCCGTCCATTAATGATTTGCAACTTCATAACCACTCTCCCATGAACTGATTTTTTTTAAATTTCCAAATCAGTTAGAATTAGAAAATAACAGCTTTAGAAGTCTATATGAGGCCTATCACCGGTTCGGAAACTAACCCAGCGAGAAAACCTGGCGTAAGAAACTCGCGGCGGGGCTACCTTTTAGCAAAAATTTGGGAAAACTACTATTTTATGGTGATATGTGCTGAAGTGACGTCCGTGGTTTGGGCTTTACACAATTCGACTGAATTACGTAGGTCTACCATCTGATACCATGTGCCTGAGAATCTATTTCTCTGATTGGACATAACAAAGAAAATAAAAGCCAAATACGTAATAATATGTAAACAGTTTAAAGTTTAAACTTATTATCAGGGAAAATTAAGAACCGTATACCGATAAAAAAGTTTAACTTTAAAGTCGTGTCGCAAAATGTAAAACAAATAAGTAACTTATTTCTTGAAAAAAAAAATAATACAAGTGAGGAGGGTGAAGTCTACAAATTAGGTACGTGAGGTGTTTTTTAAATTTTCTGACCCCCCTCCCTCCTGGTGAGATTTCGTGAGATTTTATTCAACCCACAATCTCACGTGAGATATTTCTTCTTAACTTTTTCTTTTCGTTTCTTACGTAAACGCGTTGGATTGTTTGTCAGTCAGTAGATGTATAACTAACGTGACCATTATTTTTTTGTCAGAGCGGGGCATCGGCGGAATTATACCTACATAGAATAAGAAAAAAGTCAGCCAAAAGTGAGTAAGACTCGCGCACGAACGGCACGAAGAAGCAACCCTTAATTATCAGGGCGAAGGAAGCAAGCCCGAGTATATTCAACAACCTGAACATTTTGTGGTAATTTTTTTTGTAATAATGAGAAAAAAAATTACGTGAGATTTGCGAGACCCCCCCTCTCCCCAACATAAGATTAGATGAGATTTGACTCGACCTCATAAAATACCTTATGTAATTTGTGGACGCCCCTTGATATCTTGTATTTCTTTGAGAAGAAATGAAAAACTTTGGAGGCGTAAAGGAGGGAATCCTTTACGCCTCTAAAGTCTTTATCCTAACACTCAAGATATTATTATTATGTGTTTTTTCGCACCCTCAGTGTGATAGTAACGTGATTATTGGGCGGCTCCTTAACAGTTTTGACGCGACATGATCAACGGCTTTTACCAGACACAAAATAAAATAAGATAAGATAAAGTTTTTCCTCATATTTTGTCTGTTTTCAACGTAAACTGCAGGGCGAGTACTTGTTTCAGATTATTATCTAGATGACTTTCCGTCCTACTTTTCGTCCTTCAATACAATGAATAGCGACTTTACGCTTACAGAATATTGATAACAATATAACCCGGTGAACTTCGTATGATCCTTTCCTTATGCTCCGTACTCACATACGGTTTTGCTCGACAGTTTTACTCCAAGTCGAGTAATAACCACTGTGTGGACCGCAAAACTGACGGCTCGAAGGCTCGCTTCGAGCCGGGCTCGATAGAATTAAATATGTCAAATATGTCATTTCCTTCGACTTGGAGTAAAACTGTCGTGCAAAACCGTATGTGAGTACGGAGCATTATATATAGCTTCGCTGGACTTTTATGGGAGTCCCCCCTGAATATTTATTTTATTTTGATTGTATTCTTAATTATTAAAGAACAAAAATATATTTAAAAATTTTGGGAGTATTTTAAGTGCCTACATTTTGCCATTATTGATTACGAGCAAAAAAGGCCAAAAATTCACGTTTGTTGTATCGGAGTCCCCCTTAAATATTATGGTTAGGGAGGCGAGGTAGCTAAATGGCGTAATTCAACGGCGCCGTCGAGACCTATCAAAATCGAAAGATAAAATAGTTTCGAAAAGAAAAGCTCGTATGGTAAAAACCATTTTAGCGGAGGGTTTGGCGTGTACGGTTTTTCAAAAATGTTAAAAAAAACAGTTACTTGGGCATTCTCGAGCGCGTCAGATATTCATACTACCATGTATGCCCCAAGTGCCTCTGATGACATCGGTATATTAATCTGCCGGTTTGCGTGGTGGGGGTAGGCATATAAAGTAGTCAAAAATGCAAAAAAAAAAATTACTCGAGCGCGTCAGATTTTCATAGGGGAGATTTATCTCGGTATCCTGAAAGCATATTTTCTTAATCTGACAAAAATGTTGGTGGGTTCTCTTAAACTGACCGGAAATCAGTCTGTATTACATGTTTATGGCAAATTCCTCTTTTTTGCTTCAATTTTTCACTTCGTTTTGCTTACGGTACGTCCAAAAAACAATTTGAGGATCAACAGGCTATTGAATAATATACATACATGAAACTGTATATGTTAATAATACTTTTGTATACAGATACGTGTAACTTTTTCCGAGTCCACAAAAATTGTCGAGAAGCTTTAGAAAAAAAAAATTGAGATATAACAAAAGTCACATAATTTAATCATCGTTATTTTATATCAATTTTTTTAACACCCTCAGTTTTCGAGATATACTCAAAAAACCGGGAGTTTGAGTTTTTATGATGCTTCAAGTCAAAAAGTTTTAACTTTGGACAAAAATGTAAAGAGACCTTTTTTGTGTAAAATAAAATTACCTTTTTTGTTTATTTAAACTTTTTTTTTTGTAAAATGTATCGTTCGCGACTTATATGCCGCAACGCGTTTTTTGGAAGACGAAATGGCTCCTCCACACTTCCGGTCATAAGGAAACCGGCAGATTTTGTATTTTTAGTAAGTTTTAGATTATATTCTTCAAAATAAAAATAAAAAAAATCGCGCTCGAGAATGCCGGATTAACGTTTCTTTTTTACAAGTTTGCGACCCTATAACTCGGCGGCGTCAAGGACTTATCGTCAGATTAGTTAAATTTAGTCTTAAAACACTAAAATCAACCAACTTAATCTGACGCGCTCGAGTATTTCAGACTATCGATTTTTTTTACTAATCTGATCGTCTATCCTGGGCGCATCACTACATATAGAGCTAAATACTTTACAAGGTTGTTCTATTAGGTCCAAGGTATCTATCTCTCATATCTTAAACTGCCACGCTCGAGTATTACCAAAAATTTCCCTATTCGCCTCCCTAACTATTATTTTTGTTTTGTTTTTAGTATATTTTGTAGTTATAGCCGCGGCAATAGAAATACATAATCTGTGAAAAATTCAACCCTCTAGCTATCACCGTTCTTGAGATACAGTCTGGAGACAGACAGACGGACAGACATCGGAGTCTTAGTAATAGGGTCCCGTTTTTACCCTTTGGGTACGGAACCCTAAAATCATAATATTATTATACCTACCCACTTGTTAAAAGCTTGTAGTATTTTTACAGAAAATTTTAGGCTAATCTATAATATAAGGCTTCATCTCGGAAAATGTACGATTTCTGCGCGAAAAACGAATTTTGGCACAATGTAGTTGCGGGTGGCATCTAAAAATTCTAAAATGTAACAATATTTTCCTAGTCTCATCAATAGCTTCATCAGAAAATACCAAATCTCAGTGTACCTGAATGTTCTGACCGGAATCGCAACAATATTGCTAATTGTCTGTGGCAAAGTGCCAGACCCGTACACTGAAAATGACGAAACAAATGACGTTTGCACTTTTAATAAACAATGGCCGATAACCCTTATATCCTAGGATCCCTTCATAGAAGGACCTTCACCGAGCTGTTTACTGGATGAAAAGTATTTTATATTCAATTTCGTATGTCAACAAATTAATTGCTGGTAGGTTGCCTAAAAACTTTCAGTCCGGAATAAAAAAAAATAGAAAAAAAAAACTTTTTTTTTTACATTTCGCTGGTTTGGTTAATACGAGTAGACAAATTCTATACCAATCGAAAGCGAGTAGAGTATGAAAACGTTAGGTTGTTTTTTTTTTTCCTGTCACAACTCTTGGGTAGGCAGGTAAATTGATACTACTACTAATCGGTACCGGTCTGGATAATGCTTAATGCATATTCTATTGGCTTCATACTTTCGATTGGTATGGAATTTGTCTATTAACCAAACCAGAAAAATGAAAAAAAACAACTTTTTTTTTGTTTTTTTTTTATTTTTTTTATTCTGGACTGAAATTTTTTAGGCAACCCACTTGCAATTAATTTGTTGACATACGTAATTGAATATAAAATACTTTTCATCCAGTAAACAGCTCGGTGAAGGTTCTTCTATGAAGGGATCCTAGGCTATTAATCCTTATTATCATATTATGGCATATCCCAAAACCTGAACACCTTTGTAGAACACTTTACGGAAAAACTATCAGCCCTATTGATTTGTGCTTTAACGTAGTAGGGGAAGGGGGGGCATTACGGGGACGCGAGGTAAGATGAGAGAGATACAAGAAACTAGACTCTTGCGAACAGAAAGCAATAGGCCAATAGGAAGCCATACTCGATCAACCGTCAGCGCGACAGAAACAGTGAGTGGGAGTTCACGCGTTTTTTGTTTATAAACGAAAATCACGTTGAGTGTCTCGTCCATCGGGTCTACACAGACGGACTGCATTTCAACTGCAGCGGATTGCAGTTTGAATGCAGTTGACACGACTGCAATACGACTGCAATAGAACTGCAAACCGAACAGTTTACACGACTGCACGCCGACTGCAACTGAACTGCAATCCGACTGCGCGTTTGGCTTGCAGTTCTATTGCAGTCGTATTGCAGTCGTGTCAACTGCATTCAAACTGCGTAACAGTTAAAAAAGTCCTTACTGTTAGGTAATTATGACTACCCAATTTATGTCTTTTCTCGTATATGGTTGTCAGTGTTGTTTACTTTGTTGTGGTATAGTTGGACAAACGTTCAGTTAATATATATTTTTTGAGAAATTGTTTTTTTCTAAGTCAGCCTTTGGGGTAAGACGGGTTTTCTGAAATCATCCGAAGGTTTGGTAGGCTGTCATCTTTGTGGACGTTGGGCTCACAATGGTTGTGCTGGTGTGGATTATGAAAATTCATAATATTTGTATTTATTTATTGTGATTGGATTAGCTTACTCTATCTTGCCCCATTTTCATTACCCCGTCTTACCCCATGGTAAGGGGCAAGATGGTTTTTCGAAAGCTCCTATTAAATCATTTATTTTTTTTAAATGCTATATTTTAATCTCCCAAATACTATTCCAAATTCTAGTCGGATAAATAAGATATTGTGCCTTAAATAAATAAGCATAATAAACGTAATGATTAATACTGTATTTTTGGTATTTTCCTTAGATACCCCATCATTACCCTTCCCCATTTTTATTTGTTTGTAGATGTGCTATTATTGGTCAGTCAAAGTTTGGTTACTATCTTCTTCTTATCTTATATATAAAAATGGATTTTCAAATGTGTTAGTCGCGCTAAAACTCGAAAACGGCTGAACGAATTGGGCTGATTTTAGTCTTAAAATATTCGTAGAAGTCCAGGGAAGGTTTTAAAGTGACACGAAGTTCACCGGGACAGCTAGTCTTATATATAAAAATGGATTTTCAAATGTGTTAGTCGCGCTAAAACTCGAACACGGCTGAACGGATTGGGCTAATTTTAGTCTTAAAATATTCGTAGATGTCCAGGGAAGGTTTTTAAGTGACACAAAGTTCACCGGGACACCTAGGTATAATATATAAAAAACTGCCTAAATCCTAATGCCTTAAAGATAACCACGCAGAAAAACGATGCCAGCCATCACAAAGCTCGGTTTTTAGCTAGTACATACAATACCTACTAGCCAAAGTCGCAGGTTTGTCTTTGTCTGTCGTGCGACGTTTCCGCTGTGCCAGACAATAAATAAGCAGACCTTGTTAATAAAATTTATAACTTATTAGCTGTTATTTTGCACTCCCGTTTCATGTTGCCCACGTCTTCGATGGCTTTTTTAGCAGTGACAGGCCTGTCCCACTCGCGGGAATTATTATTATTACTTATTCGATCGCTATCACAGAATTGATATTAATCTCACAATGGACAATAAAAAGAAAAGGGCAAAGAAATATTGCGCAGTGTTTTTACTGTGTTAACAGTTAACACGGATTGTAAACCAAATTTAACTTTCTTTACTATTCGAAACCTCATTTGTTTACAAAAATAACTAAGTTATGTACAAACACTTTAAGTAGGTAATATAAGACCGGTTTCAATAATTAATATACGGTACCTATCGAATCTAAGTACGCGTAACTAGTTACACGCGAATTTATGATAATTAAATCTACATAGTACTAAGACATAATATCTTAGATTATTTCGAATTAAATAAAATGTAGTTAATTAAATATAAAGATTATAATATTATTTTTAAAAAGAGACAACCCTGATTTCTTCAGAAAATGTACGAGTTATGCGAAAGAAAGAGAGCGGAGATGTAGGCAAATATAATTGTAGGCACCTAGCACTGCGCGGTCGGAATTTGAACTTTATAGTATCGTAGCATGAGTCGTTAATTCTTTAAACGGATTTCGCCAGTGGGAATTCTGTTGGTACAACTAATATATATTCTGTGGCAGTGAGCAGTGTTTCATTAATAGCGAGTTTGGTCGCCTCGTCCATGGCAACTCCTGTTTTTCTTTTGTGTGATATTTATTTATTTTTATCCCAATTTAGACCAATCTCTATTTTGCCTGCCTGCTTGTCTGTTTGTACAGACTAATCTCTGAATCCGCCGGACCGATTTCAATGAAATTTGGCATGGTGATACCTTACATCCCTGGTCAACATCTTAGATACTTTTTTTAACCGGCCTCCAAAAAAAGGAGGAGTTAATATTTACTTTGCTGTTTGGTTTACATGGTTGTTTGGTAAGATTTTCAAAATTCTTTTTTTTTTTGTGAGTATAGATTGTTAACCCGAATTTGATAAGTACCATGTTTACAAAAACGGTGACATGATAATGATTTTCTCAGGATCGGGAGGTATCGACGGAACTCCTTTACAACAAAAACATTACAGTAATTTTCACATTTTTAAGTAAAATTAACATAAAATGCCACCAAAAAGTAAGATTTGCACCAAAGCATATCCCAGGGTATAGGGCTTCCGAAGGTTCCGTTGCTGAACGGAACTCCTGATTCCGTATAAGAAGATAATCTTATCTTATCTTAAATCTTTAAACGAGCAATTCTTGTATATATAGTATATGTATATATATATAATTGGAATCTCGGAATCGGCTCCAACGATTTTCATGAAATTTAGTATATAGAGGGTTTCGGGGGTGATAAATCGATCTAGCTAGGAATCATTTTCAGAAAATGACATTTTATTCGTTTTATCGATCGGTCAAATAGCTAGTAAATAATAATATATTTTGTAGGAGGTTTAGCGTTGTATATAATACTGAAAGCACATGTCACTATATCAATTGTATTAATCATCATCATCACCACCATCATTACACCATCCGTAACCACATTATGATGCTTTTATTGATTTTTTTGTATTCTTTTGCATTAAAAGGATCAGAATCGAAATTGATGAATAATTATTTTATTTAATCGCCTCTGTGTGATTTTTTTTTTGTAAAATTGTTATTTTATTAATGGGCTATAATAATTTGTATTTGACTATGGTTGCGAAAGTGGAAATTTCACAATGGGAACTATGAGTAATGGAATTGGAGGAAATCCTCGAAATTTACAACGACAACCAAAGTGATTACCAATTCTAGAAAAGGTCGATATTAAAAAAAAAATCCGTAATATTCGTTAACGATTGTCCTAACCGATGGATATATACGCAGTGGTATCTCAATTCATTACCGGCCATATAAATTTTAAAGTCAAACTTCACGGATCGAAATTACTAGCATGAAGCATCGGTGTGCTTGCATAGGTAGAATATGACGTGCTCGACCGAAGGTAGTATGTTTGAATAAACCACTTAAGGTGTCGCAGCGTTAAAGTAAGAAACCGTGTTGGATATGTTTTAGATTGCTTGTTTTCTATGAGAGGCCGGCCGGGCCTCTCATAGAAAACAAGCAATGGAACAGCAAAAAATGGAAAGGGCGTAAGCGACAAAATGGTTTTTGTCGCATAATTTAAAAACCATAAATACATTTCATATAAGCTATGCACAAATTAAATTGCATGCTTGAACCAATTTATGTACAAATTTTGGAACCTTAAATCACTCTCCTCTGTTGGAAAAATAGGAATCCCTTTTTTTACAGAGGTCTTTTCGATTGATTATTCTGTGCTATAAAAGTTGTCCAATCGTGTTACGCTATGGGCAATTCAAAGACAAAGACATGATGAATACTGACAATGAACTTCAATTTCTTAGCTTTAGTCATTGCTGAGAAAAATCGGCATCGCTACAGCCAAATTATCAAGGCGTCGTCTTAACATGTTCTCTGGGAGAGTTTTGACATAATATTAATCTTATACGTAACATAATATACTAAATGTATTATTTCTTGACATTGCTTTATTTATTGTAATTTTATAATTGTAACTGTCCTATTGTATTTTAAAAATGTTATGCACTGATTACCAACTATTGTTTTAATATTTATATGAAATGATGTGACAATTTTATTGTTTATTTCTAATATCTTCATAAAGACTGGCCTTGTATTATTAGTTAAATGTTGTTAGATTCTATGACTTTTTAAATATTTGCATGCTTTCTGTACGTTTTTATTTATAGTTAAGAGTGACCAATGAACTTATGTGAACATCTTATGTACCACTTTTAATGCAAATAAATGATTGATTGATTGATTACACATTACTCGCCTTACGAATTATTGTTTGGACACAAACCACGTATCCCAACATCTGTATAATATAATAACGACATCTCTTCTACAACCTACCCCGAATATGTAAAAATGCTACAACATCGCCTAAGATACACCTGCGAAAATGCCCTAGACCTAGAACACTTTAATAAATCAAAACAGGCTTCAAAAAAACTACTATGATTCGCGAATTCGATCCGTACAATATAAAGTCGGTGATTTCGAAACCTGAAAATCATTTAAGATTAAGAAAAGCCCTTTCGCCTGTATGGAAAGGGCCATACAAAGTGGTTAAGATACATGGTAGACGCCATGTAAGACATCATTATGATGAAGTCAAACCTGCTGACGTCCAAGACTCGGTACCAGCTCAAACGAGTCCAAATTTTTGTAGTTGGGTGAATTTAGTAACTGCTTTTTTTTTCGTGGCTACTGTGAAAATGGGGGTGTGAAAATGGGGGCCAGATACAGCCCGGAGACAGACAAATGGACAGACATCGAAGTGTTAGTAATAAGGTCCCGTGAGTACGGAACCTTAAAAACATAATATTATATTCGTATGATTACCCACTTGATAATTATTTGTAGTATTTTTAAAGAGAATTTAAGGCTAGCGTAGAAAGTGGCAACTTTTGGCGAAAACTAACTTTAAATACAATATCTTATATTTTAATGAATTAAAATAAAAAGCTATTACTAAAATATTTAATTAAATTATGGGTGTCGCTAATGCCAGTGGTAGGTACATACCTACAGTAACGAAAAATAAATGCGAAAGTATGCCTGTTATCTTTCCGTCTTGTCCTCTTCACGCCCGAGAAACTAAACCAATTTTGCTGAATTTTGGTATGGAGATACTCTGAGTCCCGGGAAAGGACAAAGGCTACTTTTTATCCCGGAAAAATGCACGGTTTCTGCGCGATAAACGAATTTTGGCACAACGAAGTTTGCGGGACGTGGCATCTAACATGTCACAATATTTTCCTAGTCTCTTCAATAGCTTCATCAGAAAATACCAAATCTCAGTGTATCTGAATGTTCTGATCGGAATCGCAACAATATTGCTGGTAATAATGGTAGGTATGTGGCAAAGTGCCAGACACGTAGACAAATGACGAAACAAATGGCGTTTGCACTTTTAATAAACAATGGCCGATAACCCTTACACCTTGAGTAAATCCTTATTATCATATGGTATATTCCACAACCTGAGCACTTTTGTAGAACACTTTACGGAAAAACTATCACGCCTATTGATTTGTGCTTTCTTATTAATTGTTTGTAGATGTGCTATTGTCAGTCAGTCAAGGTTTGGTTACTATTAGAATAATATATGTATAAAAAATTGCCTTAAAGATAACCACGCAGAAAAACGACGGCAGCCATCACAAAGCTCGGCTTTTAGCTAGTACATACAATACCTACTAGCCAAAGTCGCAGGTCTGCCTTTGTCTGTCATGCGACGTTTCCGCTGTGCTAGACAATAAGCAGACCCTTGTTCATAAAATTTATAACTTATTAAGAGTCCGTATACGAAATTTGCCGATTCCGCTGATTTTACAGACGTGATTTAACAGTTAAAATACAGTATTTCTATAAGTTTTAATGCAAAACATGTAAGATCATTTCAATTATAATCTAATGTTGGAGCTAGATTTTTTTTAAGTATTTTTAAATAATCCAACTCAAGCCCGCGACAGTTTTGTGATTTTTGCTGTACCTAAAAGGTTTAGAATATCACCTGTTTATGGATTGTATTGACGTCTTAACGGTATGAAAAAAATACAATGTACTGTTGAGAAAGTCGTCTATAAAATGTTGGAATTACTTTTTACCACTTTAATATGAAATAGTTGAGTATAAAAATATGTAACTCGACAAAATTTTAGAGAAAATGGGCAAAGAATTGCTGTTAATTTCGGCAACTTGGAGCTGTAATTCATAGAAAGAAAACGACAGAAATAATCTATAGATAAAATTCTATCCAATTCGAGAAAAAAAAAATTGTGCCAAAAAACACGATTCAAAACAACCTAAATCTCACATTATATAACTCGCCGCAAGGCTCGAGTCGGCTTTCTGCGCTTAAATATATTTTAAATCTAATAATTAATATATATATTTTTAAGTCTAATAAGGGGAAAAAACCTAATAATATTTCTGTAGCGAACCTTTGCAGTTTCATATTCATCGGCAAAATTTCGTGTTCGTACTCTTAACTGTGTAAATGTTTTTGTAATTTTGTTAGTAATTGGGATAAGGTATGTTGTAACGAAAATACCATATAGGTACAGGGAAAAGGTGGCGATGTGGCCCCTGCACATATATATTGGCCCCCTTCAATATTTTAATGTTTTAACAACGCTATCCAGTATAATTTTGATGGTACGGGATGCTCGCGGCATGCTACTAATTTAGCACCGTCACAGAATACATAATAGTACCTTACGGTAGCACCGTACAAATCCGACAGAGGCTGTCAAGTTCGATTGTCATTCGATCGAGTTTAAACTTGCGACCGGCGAATATTTTAAGTGTGTGTGATTTTATTTCGATAGTTGTTAAGAAACAGAAATATTTAGCTTTTGTGTTTAAACATCGGATACATCAAACTGTTCTCCTACGGAATTTAAAAGGTAAATTTAAAATTATACATTTAATAAATATTTTTGGTACGTTTGCTTAAATATTAGCAATAATTGTAATTTGCCCCCCTCACATTGGTCGTAATGTGGTTCCAATGACAGAGCTGGAGAGCCATGGGCACCTACAGTATCAAATTTTTGAATAATGGGCTATGTAGCCTGTGGAGGCTCCAAAGGTGACTATTACATTTGTGATTTCACTTGTGCAATATATTTAATGTGACATCCCGGGGGGGGTCTCATTACCATAACTAATTGATCTCAAAATACCAAATGTGATTGATTAAGAATAATTAAAACTTTCGATTATCCTGCACGAGTTTTATTTATTCCCTAATAAGACATGTTTAAGCAAATTAATAAGAAGTCCCTTAATGTATTTTTTAGGTTTCTGACTCCTATATTTTTTAAATAATGCTTGATAAGCAAAGTGGGGGGCCACTTTGTTTATTAAGCAACACTCTATCTTTATAAATTAAAGATGCAAAAATGTGGTATAAAAAAAGACTAAATAGAAGTGTATAAAAGTATCAATGAAATGACTGCCTTTGAAATATAAAACTACTTACTAAAATTTAAAAAAATTGAATTAACTACTTAACTGTATAATAATGTTTTAGTGTGGTCTTAAGCAATAAGTGACGTCATTGCACTTGTCACGAGTTTCGTCTACCAGTTTTGAAATAATATAATTAGCGCCTTGGTATTTTCAAGAGCAAAATGTTAAGCGTGTGGGAATATGCGTGGCGGCCGAAAATGGAAGATCTTCCGACCGAGCGAGGTGGTATGCCCGGTCAGGCCGGAGCCCACTGACGTCATTTCAGACGTTGTATATATCTTGCCGTTCTCCGAAACTTCGATAGCGCGATGCAGGATTGTTAGGCGAATTGTGGGTACCGCCACATCACTCCCCCCCGAAGACCGGAAGTAGAATCTTGAGTCTTGTCGCTTGAGTCGCCAGTGCCAGAGAGTTCCAGTGAGTCGGAACTGTTGCAGTGAGTCCCAGTGAGTCGGAACTATAAGCTGCTGCACGGGATCCAGTGAGTCGGATAAGCTGCCGTGCGGGGCTGATGCTACGTGCTGACCAGGAGAGATGTGCTCTGCTTGCTGACCGGTCGGTGTAGTGAGAAAGCTCGATGATGCCGATGCGGAGTCGCCCAGGCCGCGGTACATTGCGGCTAGTGGACGATGTACCCGATGAGGCGATGCTGGCTGGCGCGGTGCGGAGGGACGGGGAGTGGTAATGATGAAGGAGGCGTGTTCTGTCGAGGGTCACCAATGTGGGAATAAGCGTGGCGGCCACAAAGGAAGATCTTCCGACCGAGCAAGGTGGTATTCCCGGTCAGGCCGGAGCCCACTGACGTCATTTCAGACGTTGTATATATCTTGCCGTTCTCCGAAACTTCGATAGCGCGATGCAGGATTGTTAGGCGAATTGTGGGTACCGCCACAAGCGTACCATTGCGAATCTAAAAAGTAGGACCCGAAAATTTATGCCTTAGGGTCAAATTAGACCGCAACGTGACGCGTAGATGTATATAATGTAAATTTGTACTGAAATGACAGATTTCAATAGCGTGAGACGTCTTGCAAATCTGTCAAATCCATACAAATTTAGAAATGCACTAGCTGTCCCAGCAAACGTTGTTTTGCCATTTAAAGTATTTCTACTTCATCAGCTGTTGATACAAAATCTTACCCCCTCTTTTGTCCCTTGTCTTGTCTTGTCTTAAGTTGGAAAAGCAGTTAATAATATGAAGTAAGTCCATTAAAGAAAAAAGTTCGATATAAAATCTGACCCCCCTTAGAGGGATGGGGTAATTATTATACACCAGATGTTGAGTTGGAAGAAGGCAAATATATCTGCGAAAACCGTATGCAAATCGTATCAGTAGTTTTCGTGTTAAAGCAAAAAGTCTTATACAAAATCTGACCCCCTCTTTCGTCCCTTTAGAGGGGTGGGGAGAAATTTTTTATACACCAGATGTTAAGTTGGAAGAATACAAATATATCTGCGAAAACCGCATTCAAATCGGATCAGTAGGTAGTTTTCGTGTTAAAGCAAAAGTCTTATACTAAATCTGACCCCCTCTTTCGTCCCTTTAGAGGGGTGGGGGGATTTTTTTTATACACCAGATGTTAAGTTGGAAGAAGACAAATATATCTGCGAAAACCGCATTCAAATCGGATCAGTACTTTTCGTGTGATAGTGGAACAAACATACAGACAGACAGACAGACAGACAGACAGACAGACAGACAGACAAAAAAACTGACCACATTTTTGGCTTCTATAGCGATGTAGTGACACCGCAGTGATGGATTCCTAAACTACTTAACCGATTTTAATGTTTGTTTTTTAAATGTGTGCTTTTTTCCAACTTGAGAGATAGGATAGCTTAGATCTTTAATTATAGTGGCAATTTTATTTTATTGCAAATTATTTGTCTATAGAGAGCGACCATTGTTTATGCGACGCGGGTCACGAGATAGCGATGGACGTTGCCATGGTGACATACTTATTTAGTCACTAATTCAATAAAATAATACTGGCGATATACTTTATAAAATATGGCAAAGAAACGTTTGCCGGGACAGCTAGTATATTAATATGAATTTTCTTTTACACAGTTCTCTAAATATTGCGTCTCTACATCCGTGATCCGTCCTCGGTAGATCAAAGCCGGGAAGGGGAACGGAAGCGTCGTGGTAGGTTCTAATTCCAGTCAACTCTCACTTAAGAGCCCATCAACTTATTAACCATCAGGAAACTATCGTTAGGGAATTAAGGTTACCCCAAATAAAGGAAAGCTTAACATGGACATGATACAAAAAACTTCAAAGTTTGGTAACTTTTGATTTTAATATACCGAAAAACAGCATTATAACTTGGTTTTAACGCTTAATATTAATAATATTATATTGCAATTAAAAGAAATTTTAGATTAGACAAATTAGGCACAAAAAAGTCGAAACTTAGGAAAAATTGGATAGAGCTGAAAATTGGTAAAATACGAGGGCGTGTTAGTTCGCGGAATAAGAGGGTTGGAGGACAAGGCTCATTAGACCCGTAACGGGACTCATTATTAGTATAAACTATAAATGCGAGGTTTATTTATCATTAGGCAATTAGCGGCGACTCTTGTCCAGGAAACACCATGGTTTACAAGTGGCATAGTTTATTTAAACAAGGAAGGGAGTCCCTTGAAGGTCGTACGCACCATTATAAAGAAAACCTCAAAATTCAACGAAAAAAATTGGGTAAGTAAATGATTTATGTAGAAAAATTATATGATCTATAACTACAACTTTATCTAACTTACTTTTACAATAAAAATTTACGGGTAAAACCTTATTTCCGTACATATTTTGACCTATTTAATGCTCTACCAAACATCTCTATACTTTACCTAGGTCGATACTTCGATTTTCTTAGGCCTTTTATAATTAACCGGTGATATATTAAACATCTGGAATAAAAGTCATACCTACACATTTTTGTTGTCTTTCTTAGTAGCTTTCTTTTGTTTAACATCATAATAATATTATCTGTGTGAGGTTTTAATTTGTAGTCCATTTAAGGTTGGTATATACTATAATACACGTTTTCCATGTTCCGAAATTTGGATTGGTTGTCCATATTTGGACATCCAAATTCCGAATGCGTTGAATCAGTAGAAAACACATAACTGACGCACACGTTCGCTTACGTTTTTCCAAACGGTACGAATTCCGCACGTAGGTACGTTTTGAGTACAAGCTGGCGCGTTCGCGAGTGAAGAAAAACGCACGTTTGCGCTAGTCTCATGGAATTCCAAATCGAAAAACTACATTAGGAAATCGAATACGGGAATCGTGTGTATGCGGCCAGCTTTATGCGGTAGTGTGTAGGCGATTCACGTTTCCTTAGAAGTTAGGTAGTTTCCAGAAACAGGTTTTCCAGTTTTGTTTTTGTATACGAGGGCTGCTATTTATGTATCCGGAATTAAAAAAAGAAACAAACATATATCATTTAATATGGTTTTATTGCTTTTCAAAATATTCGCCGCGATGATCGACACACTTTTGCATACGCTGGAACCAATTTTCATAGCACTTTTTCCATTCTGATTGAGGTATCTCCAAAACGTGCATTTTGAACGCATCAACAGCCTCTTCGCGGCTCGAAAAACGTTGACCACGTAATTTGTTCTTCGCGTATGGAAATAAAAAGAAATCTTTAGGTGCCAAATCAGGGCTGTACGGCGGATGACCAGTCAATTCGATCTTTTGACCCTCCAAAAACTGAGTTGTTTCAGCTGAGGTGTGACAGCTAGCATTGTCGTGATGTAATATGATTCTGCGTTGTCGGTTGTCCTTTCTTATTTCTTCAAAGACTTCTGGTAAACAAATGGTCGTATACCATTCAGAATTAACCGTTTTACGATTCTCTAATGGCACTGTAGCCACATGTCCATTAATTCCAAAAAAACAGGCGACCATTTGCTTCAAAGTACTTTTTGCACGAGTAACTTTTGTTGGTTTCGGCTCATCTTGGAACACCCACACCGTTGACTGTTGTTTAGTTTCGGGGTCATATGCATAGAACCAAGATTCATCACCTGTGTAGATATTATAAACGGCTTTTGACGTACCACGGTTGTATTTTTTTATCATTTTTTTGCACCAATCGACACGAGCCCGTTTTTGATCGATTGTCAAGTTGTGCGGAATCCAACGCGAACATATTTTTTTTACAGCCAAATGTTCGTGTAATATCTTATGTATGCTCGTCATACTTATGCCTAAGGACGCCTCTATCTCGCGATATGTAACATGACGATCACGCATTATTAGTTCCCGCACAGCATCTATATTTCGTGGGACAACAGCTGTTTTTGGGCGACCTTCTTTATTTTCATCCGTGAGCATAGACCGCCCACGATTAAACTCACTGTACCAGTGATAAACAGTGGTTTTTGATGGTGCTTCATCTCCAAAAGTTGCGGTGAGTTGAATAAAGCACTGTTGTTGATTTAGCCCACGCCGAAAATCGTAGTAAATCATTGCACGAAAATGTTCACGCGTTAAATCCATGGCAAATGAAGACACGCAATTTTCAAAATGACACCACAATAGAAAAATAATTGACAGTCACATGAAACAAAATGTATTCTTCAACCAAAGAGTTCTATTTTCAAATGTTGTAATTACTTTTTAAATATTGTTCTTGTAAGTGGCCAGTTCCGGATACATAAATAGCAGCCTATGTACCTATAGGGCTTGTTTTACAAGCGTCTAGTCTAGAGTCTAGAGTCTAGACAATGATAAATACCTTAACTGGGAGTTTTATTTTTATAACACAACTTAAGTAAGTTGAGTTGTGACCTGTGTCACAACTCCACAGGCTTTATTTTTTTTTGTTGCCTTCTTTTTTTATTTTTTTGACTGACTCTCGCTATATTGTCATTTGTCATGTAACCTCTATAGATATATTATTAAGACCTAGGCCCGGCTAGTAGTTTCATCAAGCCATGTTAAATAAATAATGCCTTGTTGATCAGTTAATGGCTTGTTAGAGCTTTCGAGCGTTCCACCATGCCCTAATGTCATGTTAAATCACCTAACATGGTGTTAAATTTATTTCCTGCTGTGGAGGTCCGTCAAATATATAACAGGCTGTTATATGAGTCAATACAACATCTTTCAAAGACAATAATATGCAATATAAATAAAAGAAACTCTTTTGACTTTTGAGTGTTTCCGCCATGTTTCCGCTACGTCCTTATTATTAATTATTTTTCATAGTTATGAATAATTACTTATTTTCACTTTGTCAAAAATTCAGCCCTCGGATTTTCCTTGACATTGCAAATATACTAACTTGTATCAAAATTACCAAACCGAAATATGTAAATAAAAGTTTGTAATATGATTCATGTTTTCAGCTTTGACAGATAATAATTATTATCCTGGTAAATTAAGAAGAACTATTATAGCGTAACAAATGTATGCGATCAGTGATATTTTAATTTGGTCGCATTATCTACTATTATACGAATAAGGAAGAAAGTGACACATTGCAGCAAACATGTCGTATTAAACTTGTACATTGCAAATTCGTCGCCTTATAACAAGAATGAACGAATTGATAGTTGTTCACTCGTTGTTCACATAACATTGCATTTACTAATCCTCTGTTAAATTTTTACTGTGGGACATAAGTATTTTAACAGTCTGTTTAATTTTCTAAGGTCCGTTAAATAAAGCCTTGTTAGGATTTAACAAACAGAGGTTAGTAAAATTAGGTCTAAGTCAAACAACTAAATCTAAATATGTATTATGATTTATGATCTAAAATTTATAATGATGATAATATTATCTTCGACTTCAGGCAGTGCGCAGGCCAAGTTCCAGTTAATTATACATAATATCAAAAATGATCACAAAAAGTTAAATATACGCAATTATTCCCTCAAGCCCCGTAAGGGCCATATGGGCCGCGACAGCAAAAGATTTCCTGGAATTGGTGATCGACGGATTATAATTCAGTACCTCCATCGCGGGTATCGTAGACACAATAGATTTTCAATTGTTATGCGGCAGCCGGCTGGCGCTTGGGTTATAAATATTTGATACCCATAGTCATAATCACGGAGCTAATACAAAGGTCTTAATAATGACAAAATATAGCCAATGCGAATTTTGACCGATAATTCTGACGATCATGATAGAAATTGTAAATATGGCGCGGTGCGAATTGTAACCTAAATACGAGTAAGCTAAGGTCATCTAACTAGAGAACGTTCGTATATTTATAGAGTTGATACTACTGTGATTATTTTTACATACCTACAGTTGTGATCTGTGTATAAAATTAGAGTAAGTACGTGTTTAAAAATTTATAGCGGGCTTACGTTGGTCCAATCCAGTGATCCAATTTAGCTGGATTACTTTAAAGGAATAATGTAAACGGACTCTGGAATGTACTGGAATGACAAAAAAGCGCTTTGCATCACTAGATCAGAATGATTGATGATGAACATAATAAAACTTTTACTACGTAATATTTTTTTAATGTAAAATAGGATCAGATTTAACCTAACTTTGCAATTAAATCTCAATAGCTATAAATAACTGATTCATAAAAGAACAGTTGTCAAACATATTTTAACAGCTCTATACATATCCAGTGTTCACGTTACACACATTTTAGTTAGATTTATGTTTAGTTAGTTCAAGACGTTAGACGTGCGCACATGCCGCGCGCTGCGTGCTAACCTCACTCCCGCACTTTGCTATTTAATTAAAAAAGAAATATTAACATAGAGCGGTTAATAATAATGTTAAATCTATAAATAAGTAATTGATAGTAATAGAAAATGTCGGACACCGAGGATAATGCCAACGAATTTGGCAGCACTGAAAGACTGAATGAGGTGAAATCTTTTATAACAGCTAAAAGTAATGGCACAAGTGACACGAATACTGAGACGCAGAGGTTCACCGTGGATTCTGAGAAGGCAAACGAAGTACCTTTCGAAGATGCATTTAAAGTTACAGGTAAAAAAATGTTGTTTATGTTAGAGCATTGGTTCTTAACCGGTAGTCCGCGGACCAGTGGTGGTCCCTGGAGACATTCCAAGTGGTACGCGAACCCATCTAATAAAATGTGAGAATTAGTAAAGAGTATGGAATATGCAGTCACAAAAATCATATTTAATTAAAATCTGTAACTTTTAGATTTTTGCCAAATAAGTAAAAAAAAAAATGAATGCTAATTATAAAGTTGTCGTGCTCTTTATCAAAAAACCCTTAGTTTAGGTAAACCAACTGGGTGGTCCCCGGCTAGACAAACATTTGGTAAAATGGTCCCTCATGACTAAGGTTAAGAACCACTGTGTTAGAGATTAGAGGTGTCGGTAGAGTTCGGAAGGTGTGACGATCTATTGTTTTGACTTTTGCACGTTGCTTGGTTGTAATTTATATTTTTAATTAAAGGAAAGCTAACTCTTCCAAGCTCTACCACTTTAAAGCTAAAATAAATTATTTGATGCTATAAAATAAATATTTCGTAAGCGTATTGTGAATCAGACGATGCAAAAGATGAATATATTTTTATGCATTTGTTTTCCATTAAAAAATGGCTAAAGCCCAAAAATGTTTATACGATTAATATAAAAATATAAGTAATACGTATATTTTTAACCCGGTAGATTTTTCAACGTTCTTACTATATAACTAAAAGTTTTATTTTATATTTTATTTATATATTTAATTATTAATTTGTCTGTAAGTAAATTTTTTCACCCAAATATCTTACAGTAATTTCGTATGTCCTCTACAACTTCTACAAGGAAAACGACGAAAATATTTGGTAATACTTTTTATTTAGGTATAGAATAAGGATATCCTCAGTAGGTAATGCATTTGGAAGTAAAGTCAAGGACTATTGTAATTTTACGACATTGTCTTTTCGCGATTAAAAGACAGTGAAATGTAAAAAAAATTGTTTATGGCCATTTTATGGCTAACAAATTACAATCAACCATATTTTTGACAATATCATGTACATATTATATAATGCAACGCTAATAATAAGATACGAATAATAAGTAGGTATCAAATATAATGCAACGCGAAAGTTTTAAAGTTCAAATATCATGTACAGTTCTACAATGCTATTTTGGCGCGTGGTTACTTCAGATTAAGGGTTAATTCAGACAGCACCGCGACGCGTAGATGCATTTCTAAATTTATATGGATTTGACAGATTTGCAAGACGTTTCACGCAATTGATATCTGTCAAATCTATACAAAATGCGGTCTGAATTGAGCCTTACCGGCATCATCTCGATTCTCGTAAAATGTCACTTATGAGAAAAGTTTTTAAAACCCATATTCCACGTCTTTATGAATTTATTACATTATGAATGTGTCCGAATGAAAATTACCTTAAATGTGTCATTTTAGAGACACTTCGCATCTATGCCTCCGTCGTGGCTATGTCATCCAAATGTCACAACTCACAAGATTAGGTCTACGCATAATTATTTGACTACCAACAACTACAACCAACTGTACACACATACATACACATATTAGGAGCTAAACCTGGATAAGCGCTTGCATACCTAAGCTAAATTCCTGTAGCTGGTTCCAATATACATTCCTCTTACATTCCTTAATTTCCTTGGCTTGGCTATAAAGTTGGAGATATGATTTTTTGATGATTTTTTTGAGTATTTTCAGTTAATTAATTATTAATCTCATAATTCCATTGAACGTTTACCAATAATATATAATTCATTCAAATTAATAATATAGTCTATAGATGACAGATGAAAATTAATGCGAAAAGTTTCTTATAAAAATTGAGATGCTATTTACAAATTTTTTGCGGCGAATTATTAATATTTATATACTAATTTTTACCTATTCATCAAATTTGAGGAAAAAACTTTGCCGAATAGCAAATTCACACATTCACATTCCAAACCAGTACCTAATCCAATCTAGCGCTGGATAGCTACTGGATTGGATTAAATAAAAACCTACTATCGCGCATTGAAATTTTTTGCCGGTAATGACGCATACGCAACCTAGTCGGAAATCGTAATCTTAATGCAAATATTTCCAATCCCAAAAATCTAAAAAAAAACCTCTTTATAATGCCGGTCGTTGTGACTTGTGACTGCATAATTAATTTTAGTACGACGCGACGCTATAAATTATAACAATTATTATATTTTTTATATAAGTAGGTACGATATAAATTTTGTATGCAATAAACATTTCTAAATTATTGGCAGTCGCAAATTTTTGTAATTTATTAGGAAAAGACCTAATGGCAGACACTTTAAGGAAACATGAAACATTTGAATGTTATAAAATATATATTTATGAAAATAAAGGATTGATAACTTCTTCCATGTCTTCAGTAACTCTTACAAAATAAAACTATTATAATTATTCTCTGGCAAATCAATAAAAAAATATATTATTGGTCTTTTTGTAAACTTAGTCATAAGAACTAATAGATGACATCACAAAAACGAACATCACTAATAGTAGACACCAATATGAACTAATAGTTGACATAGAACATTACATTACATTTTACATTTTTCCTATTATTAGGTCTTTATTTGCCATTTTTCAAAAGATTTCATTTACTTCATCATAGTAACTACATGCATCAGAAATATTATCCACGTTTTCTCCAGATTCTATTCGTTGTTCTTCCATGCTGAAACTATATTTCCTTTTATTTTTATTTTTCATATTTTTTTCCTAGCAAATTTATTTTCAGTCTTTAGTCTCCATGCTTCTTTTGCCTCTTCTTTTTTCTTTTTTCTTTTCTCAGCTCTCCTTTTTCTTCTTTTTACTGCTAAAATACTAAAGCAATCGATTTTTAGATCAGTACTTACAAGGTCTAATATTACCACCATGTCCATTTTTAGGTGCAGTAGTTCTAAGTTCTTAGATTGTTAATAGAATTATATTTTCAGAGAATAGTGATGATTTTTGCAGTAGAATAAAGTACAAAATAACTTTAGTATGTATTGCAAAACTCAAAGATGAGATCCATGTCATATATTAGGTTTTTTACATTTTCAAGAACTAATAGTAGACACCCTTTATATTGTTATGGAAAATGGATAAACAATCTTAAATAAACATTAATTAGTGTATACAACATGACCATTAATCCAATGAAATCAATAGAAATTATAAAAAATCAAATAAATGTATTCAAAACTTTCGTGCAATATTTCGCCTTCCTTAACCTATTTGCTAAGAAATTACCGAGCGCGTGTTGACGTGGTCATATTATTTACGAAAACTGATCCCATTTTAAAAAATTTTTCCCGAAGGAGTCTCTAATATATTTTTTCAATTCAACAGATAGCTTGAGAAGCTTATAAAATTTACAGTGGTGAGAAATAATTAGAGTAATTCTTATTTTTACGGTATTTTTTTCATAAGTGTCATCTATTAGTTCAGTGTCTAGCATTAGGTCTTTTCCCTTATTAGTTTTAATAATAAATAAAATCAGCCATCGACGGAAAATAAGAAAAGTTATTACTTGGGATTTTTAAAGTTTTTGTACGTTTAAAGTTTAAGCTAAAGCTTTTCAGGAAACGTTTCTTTTGACACGTCATCTTTTTCTTAATTTAGCCAGTGGCCAGTTCTATAATGAGGCATTTTCTTATTTTTTTAATTTGATTGACAAACAGTTTCCATTTTAGTAACTAGATGGCGTATGAGTAGACAACTATCGGTAATACCAGGGAATACCATCAATAATTGCTACAAAACTGGGCAAAAGAATGTAAAACTTGATACATTTCAATTTGAAAAAGACGCAATAATATTCCAATGAGTAGGATAACGATGTTTTAGTTAAAACTCACGGAAGAAATAGCTCTATTTACCGATATTCACACCAAATGTCACAGGAAATATACATTTTGGTTTTGACTACATCTTACCTGCACTTGTGCAAGATAACGGATATTTAATGGCTAATATTTTGCCAATAATGAACACCAAAAACCCAAATAACACAATTTGGGAAAAAATAATAAAAACCACACCAACAATAAAAAGTAGAAGAAGTTTGAAAGTGACATGCCCGCCAAAACTCTCTTTCAGACTTTGTCAGTTTTCAGTTTGACAATTTACGTGTTCCTAAACTGTTACCACTATACTGGCCTAATCGTTTAGGCCAATGATCGCTTAGGCGTATGCTCTTCGTGACTTGACAGTACACTGATATTATTTGGAAACACAGATCATATGTAGTCAGTGATGCCAACCTGCAGATAATTTCAGATCGGTGGGGAACCAATAGAAAATCTAGAAGTGTCTATCGTCACGCCGTCTGGTGGAGATTAAAAATAAGAAAACATCCCATTATTATTCTACCAGGGATGGGTTGTGAAGAGAAGTGAAGTTCCGGTGTTGGTAGCGTTCCTGTGTTGCCAGATGTGAGATGACGCGGCCGGAAGACGTCTTGATACTTGCGTTTTGGCCCATTAAAAAAAGTAATAACCGTGTATGGTGATTCTAAATCGCGTAATCGCGTACATACGGACTGTATGAAATAAAGAATACGTAGTAGTAATTTTAATATTATCTATATTATATCTATTAAAACAAAGTCGCTTTTTTTCCCTCACGTCCCTTTGTTCCCTTTAATCTTTAAAACTAAGCAACGGATTTTGATGATTATTTCAGTGTTAGATAGCCCATTTATTGCGGAAGGCTATAGGCTATATTTTTTCACGCTAAGACTAATGGGAGCGAGGAAATAGAGGAAAATGTGGAAAAAACGGGGAAAATTATTTGAAAGGGCTAACTTGAACGCGCTAATCTCAGTAACTACTGGTCCGATTAGAAAAATTCTTTCAATGTTAGATAGCCCATTTATTGAGGAAGGCTATAGGCTATATTTTGTCACGCTAAGACTAATAGGAGAGTGTGGAAAAAACAGGGGAAATTATTTGAAAGGGCTTATCTCGCGAACTACGTTGGAGCAATTTTTATGTTATTTAAAGTAGACCACGTGAAGGATCATAATAAGGCTACCTATCGATTTTAATCAATTTTTCAGTGGCTATACATTTTATACCCGTGCGACGCTGGGGCGGGTCGCTAGTAAACAAATAAAACCGAAACTAGTAAACTTGTAGCAAAACTTGCAGTATTAGACCCTAGGTAGGCTTAAATCGGACTTGTAGACTGTAGTGCGGAGACATGCGAACACAAACATTGATAATCTCTATTTTCTTGAAGACGGTTAAAACTTCATCTTGTTATTCAAATTGTGTGATAAAAGGTCAACTACATAGATCTAAAAAAAACTAGCGACTGTGACTCACGTGCAAGCTTATTACGCCTTAATATATTATATTTTACCTGACTAAATATACAGGGTATTTCGAGTTCCGTAGAACGCCAGAAAAAATAATTTTGCTTGCGTTTCTGAGCCATGACAGTTGCAAAAGCATTTACACACAGATAGAACTCGCAAAATTAGAAAATCATACTAAAAATGTTGAAAATCGTTTATCTGCCGAGAATCATACAGTTTTCCGAGATAAGAAAATCCACTTCATCCATGTCTTCAATTTGTTATTACTTATTACCTTATTGTGTTTACTCAAAAGGGTATTGGATTCAAGATCAAAAAAAAGAATAAGATAATAATATTATAATATATTATGATAATACGAGCAAAAACATCCTATTCTCGTATTGCCGAATGCTGTCCGTAGCCCTCATTGACCCCCTGTCAAAAAAAATGTACATACATCATCGTTTTCTAATACATACCGCTTTTTGACATGAAGTGACAGACGTTTCTAGTCTGGGCGATATCGTATTTTGCATACTCGATGTGAGCCATAAAGGTAAATAAACCTATGATGTGAACTGAGTATGCAGTATTTCACTGTGAAGTACTTTATACTCAGTTCATGTATAAATAGTTGGAGATTATCATACTTAGATTTACAAATAGATTTTCCGGTGAATCTGTAATAATCTGTGTCTTTTTGAGTTAATTTTTTTTCTTAAGTTAACTGAATACAGCGCGGGCATTTTTTATATAGCTCTTAGACTAAAAAGCTCAATGACCACTACGGCACAATAGACATAACTACCAGTAATTCGACTACTAAGAGACGGACGAGTATTAATAGCTGTCATTTCTGTCGGGTTTCGCCAGGATAAGTTAAAGGCTGGCGCGCTGGCTGGTATAACTTATTTTTAAAAAGAAGATTTTGAAATTGAATTCTGACAGTTTTCTTTGCATGTGTCAAAATATAAACAACCAAAAATTTGTAGGTAACGACCCTAGCGACGACTTTTGTCATAATACGTCAAACTTAAAAAAATTTACATCAGTTCTAAGTCGGCATACTCTATCATTCTGTCTACTCTGACTACGGACACCTTATTCAATTTTGACTATAGCAGCATGCAAAAAGTTATTAACAATTAGAAACTTCTTTTACTTAAAAATATCGAAAAATATAATATAATAATATTATATTAATTTTGTATCTTCTGTGGTAGGTCCATCAGAAAGTTTCTCTCATTATGCAAGAACTTATTTACGTTAATGGCAACCAGCAGTGTCTAACTACTAACTCATTAACCAGTTCCTCTCTCAATTTTCTAAAGAAAGTGAAGCTATGACAAACGTGAACTATTATAGCCCACTACAGATGAAGTTGAGTACTGTATCATAATATGGTACATAGTTTAGTTATTAAAAAAATGTTTCATTCACCGAAAATGATTCTCATACAAATATGAGCGCGTAGGGGAAAAAATAAAATATGGAAAAAGCTATTGCCAGAGGAATGAGTTTATAGGCCGCAGTCGAACCTACGTAATTGGTCCTTACCTGACTAATATTAATAATACAACAAGTAATAACGTATACAATCTGTCTATAAATCAATCTTTTTCTTATGGTTCATAATAAATAATAATAATTGAAGTATAGTCTTATAATTTTTCGTAATTTTTACAGTTAACTTCTAATTATTGCACATTAATTCTCAGCTTGCAGTACTATAAATTACCATCAACAGACAATATCAATTAAAACAGTCAATCGCTTTGTTTAATCTCTCAATCGACATTGCATTGTCACTTTACAATTTTTACCACGTTTTTATACAATTGGATTAAATGGAAGCGTACTGTCAATTACTTAATTACACCATTTTAGAACGGGAAGCCCTGCAAAGGGTGTCAAGGTACAAGAAGGGCCGAACACTTGAAAAAAAAGCCGATTATAATATCAAATGTCTATAAGAAATAGGTTAATACTGTAAGCCACGGTTTGTTTCCGAATTTGGAAGTATTTTTAAGTCATTATAATATCATTAGCTAGCTTCATCAAGTAAATAATTTAAACACAAAAAGACAAATAAACAAAATGTTTTAGTATGGTGGAGGAATGTGCTTAAAAATAACAGGACATCCATAATGCAGAATGCTCCATTTTTTCGTCTGCTCTTCTTTGTTATATTTGGACTTTAGTATTTTGGTCGTCTGCTTGTTACCTATGCTATCGTCACTATTGGAAAAATATACGGGTAGTAATACATATAACCCAGTTAGCCTATTGCAGCTGAAGTAACCATGCATATGCGTCGTAGGCCTGTACTGCCACACAAACATGAACTCTACATAACTACCGTACTAACAGGCATCATTATTCCCCAGGTCACGGCAAGTTCAACCACCTCGTGCTGCTGACGTGCGGGCTGATCCTGCTGAACGTCTCCATGGAGACGGTGGGCATGTCCTACGTCATCACCGCCGCGGAGTGCGAGCTTCGCCTCACCAGCCATCACAAGGGGATGGTGACTGCCGCTGCCTTCGTAGGTACGTCAACTTAAAAAATGTAAAGTATCCAAGGAATGTGCCAAAATATAACCCAGTATATGCTCCTTGTGCGTGTTTGGCTTTAACCAATTAAGAATTATTAAAATGAACAAAATATCCTAAGTCAGCCATTCTTTTGTACCCGATCGTTTCGAATTTCGATCCACTGGAGCATTTTATATTTTAACTAGATGACCCGATGAACGTTGTTTCACTTAACAATAATATTCGTATTTCACTATTTTAACTAATTATGTGAGTTCTTAACAAATAGGACGACCAGTTTTGACATGAATATTCATCAGATTTGACTCTTTTTCGATAAGAATCATCATCAGATGATGACCGGGGGCGGAGCACTCCAAGGTTAGGGGGGCGAAGCCCCCCCGCCTAGTAATCAAACCTCACTCCAAAACTGAATGTGTTGTTTTCCTTGAGATATTCACATCAAATCAATAACTTAGTATTTTCTTAAAACATGAGAAATTATTATTTTTAACAAAAAAAATTAAAACCGACTTCCAAGGTAAAAACAATAGTAATATGAACTAAAAAGTATTAAATAACTCTTACTCTTTAATAGTGCCTTTTTCAGAATTCGTCTAAATCTTAACTATTTCTGTACATACTACAGTCTTCATTATTTTGAAGTCGGTACCAGCTAATTTAATCGTGAGTTCACTAATGTCAGAATATCTGAAACTTCTGGGACTGGTACCGACTTCAAAGTAATGAAGGCTGTAGTATACAGTACAGAAATAGTTGAGATTTAGATGAATTCTGAAAAAGGCACTATTAAAGAGTCAGAGTTATTTAATACATTTTAGTTCATATTACTATTGTTTTTACCTTGGAAGTCGGTTTTTTTTTAATAATAATTTCACTCTTTTTAGTTAAGTATCTACAAAATTAGGCTTTATGCGTAAATAACCAATACGAATGTTAACTATTCACATTATGTTACTGTAAACGAAATTGTGGTAAATGCTTGCAGTTATCTAAGCGATGCTGCAATATCTAAAATTTTATCTTTAAAGGTTCAGGAGTTCTGTTCGGTGCCTTTGCACCAAGAGACACCTTCGTATGAAATTTCTCTTATTCGTAACATATATTTAACTTACTGGAAACAACATTTTAACCACTATGAGTGTTTTGATAAATTTCAAGGATTTCCCTCGATTGCTCATAGATCCCATCATCAGCTCACCACTTTCGTAATTTTTATACAAAATTAAGATTATAATATCCTATACAACAGCACGAGAATTTTGAAAATCGGTCCAAAAACAGCGAAATCATTATCAAAAACGTCTGCTTCGATGCAAAATATCACGAAAAGTACCAATAATTGGGTCAGTGTGTTTAACCATGGTTTAATATTATGGTTGTGATGATGATGATCAATCAAATTGATATGTTGGCTTATGCTTTCAGTTGTTTAAACAACGCCGAAATCCCCGAACCTGTACCTATAAGCATTCAAAAGTTCTGTTCGGTACCTTCGGATCCAGGGTATAACCTGGTGCGAAGTCTTACTTTTTGGTAGCATTTACCTCGAATGCTTCAGAAAAAATCAAAATCACTATGTTTCCATACAAATTTCAAGAAGTCCCCTCGATTCCTCAAGGATCCCATCATCAGATCACCACTTTTGTGAACATGGTACCAAATTCGAGTTAAACCCTATACAAAACAAAAAGAATTTTGAAAATCGGACCACAAACGGCCGAGTAATCGTTGAACATACAAAAAAAAAAGATACATACAGCCGAACGTATTACCTCCTCCTTTTTGGAAGTCGGTCAAAAACCTCAATACTAACGACGTGAAGCCGTTTTGTTTTAAGCAACTATTTTCTGGAAAGGAGGGCTCGGGGGGCGAAGCCCACGCATAGAATACAAATATCACTCGAAAACTAAATGAGTAGCTTAATTTAAAATAATTTCGCTATTATATTCACTAAGTATTAATCCAGACTGGCGCAAATGAACCTAATATCTAAGACCAGCAAAGGGGCACAGACCGCAAAGTCCACAAATGCTTATAAATGACAAATTATTGTTTTGTATACCCTGGTCATCCTGGTTAGGGGTTGGGTTACATGTCGCAGACTCGTATTATATTTCAAGTTGAGGCACAGAATTCATACCGTATTCATATTATGTATTTTGTTGTGGAGACAAAGGTATCGAACCGTTGCGTTGGGTTTAAGTTTCACTTAATTCAACAGGGTTTTAAGTGAAACTTACATTTACTTTTCTACCCACCTAATCTTCGGATAATATGTCTAATTATGTAGTATGAGTCTTCATTCCAAAACAAAACGAACCGAGGCGTCACTTAACATAATATGCATAAAAGCAATAATTTAGAATATTTTTGAATTACAAAGTCAAATAGGATGGCATGATCGAAGAACGACCTAATGGCGGACCTATATATTTGGTCGTGTTATGTCAAACAAAGCCGACAGATCACAAGTCACAACTCACAACTAAACATTGAATACTTTGACCAAATGACGTTGGTCCACCATCTGCCTATGAATCATTTTCTTCGATGCAATATGGTACATTTTCGAACGCTATATTTTATATTGTCGTATGCAGCGTCGTTTCCCTCAATTCACGATTCACGTGAAAGGCTAGTCGAAATGACAAAAAAATAAAAGAAAAAACGTTCAGAAAACTAGGAAATTATTTAATCCAGAAGTAATTAAAAATATATTGGACGTATCATTACTTCCATTATCTATACCGGGCAATAACACGACCACTTACCTCTTCACATACGATAACACGGCAAGAATAAAAACAACTGCAAAAATAAATAAAAGATTATAGTAATATAAATTAATTGTAGAAATTAGACAGGAAGTTAAAGTGTCTAAATAATATTGTTATTGTTGGGTAGCCGCTTGTCCATATACGCATCACTTAAGTGCCAAGTTAAATAAATCAAAAGCATTGAACACACTGTATACTAGCTTTATTATGTCTTTTAACTGTGTTTGTAATCACTTCATTGACGTTGAAATTAAAACATAGAGCTAAGGTGTTGAAACTGAATGAAAACATGCATAACTTACTTGCGCTGTTTGTAGACCTCTCATCGAGAGTTTTTGCTTGACATACCTGTAATAATCCCTGCTGCTTCATAATGCTGACAGAACAACAATAAGGCTTTTCCACCGGACCTTAGCTGTGTTGCGAGGTTTTTTGAGAAACAATAGAATCGGTTTATTTGGCACCTCGCTCGGCACACGCCATTGGTTTTCTAAACACAATCCTCGCAAAACAAACTTAGCTCAGTTGAAAACGTACTTAATACTCAAACTGTTGCACCACCTTTCAGGTATAATAAGCACGTCGTTCCTATGGGGCTACTTGGGTGACAAGCGGGGCCGGCGCGCGGTGATGCTGCCGGCCATGGTCACGTCTGCAGCCTTCTCTGTGGCCTCATCCTTCTCTACCAACGTCTGGATGCTGGCCGCACTGAGGTTCCTCACCGGCTGCATGTAAGTGTTGCCACGCTTACCACAAGCTTAGCTAGATCGGATTTCTACCTATTCTTATGATTAGCCGGATATCCTTGACTCAAAAACCTGCTGAAACTGCCTATTCCATGCCATTGCTGCGTGATTTTTGCTCAAACTAGCACGACTGTCTAATAACCGTCTATTTACTTTGTCTTATTATTTTAAGGCACATAAAATTCAAATAAATCTGGTGGTTTTAATTTACTGTTTCAATCTACCAAGGATACTGACAAAATCTTAGTATCTACATTCTGCAGTACATTTGTTACAAAACTTATCTCTGTGGTCCTCGTCCTCCACTATTTCCTTACGCCAGATCCTGACTCCGGGCTAGGTCCCAAAGAAGTGGCATATTGAAACTAACAAAGTCCTGAAATAAGACAATTTTCACTGTGATTTTTCCACCAGGGTATCAGCATCGAGCGCGACGGTGTACGCTTACCTTGGCGAGATGCACTGCAACACCAAGCGTGCCGCCGCCATCGCCTGGGGCTCCGTCTTCATCTCCTTTTCCTTCATCATTCTACCCGGTAAGAGTTGCCATCCATCGTTGTTTTTAGGGTTCCGTAGCCAAAATGGCAAAAAACGGAACCCTTATAGATTCGTCATGTCTGTCTGTCTGTCTGTCTGTCCGTCCGTAAGTCACAGCCACTTTTCTCCGAAACTATAAGAGTTATACTATTGAAACTTGGTAAATAGATGTAGTCTGTGAACTGCATTAAGATTTTGATACAAAAATGGAAAAATTATTAAAAATTTTAGGGGTCCCCATAGGTACTACTGAAACAAAAAAATTTTTTTTTTCATCTGGCCTATGCGTGTGGGGTATCTATAGATAGGTCTTCAAAAATCATATTGAGGTTTTAAATATCATTTTTTTCTAACCTGAATAGTTTGCGAGAGAGACTCTTCCAAAGTGGCAAAATGTGTGCCCCCCCCCCAAAAAAATATATGATGTACATTACTATAAAAACTACCAACGAAAATTGGTTTGAACGAGATCTAGCTAGTAGTTTTTTTTTATACGTCATAAATCAAAAACCTTATGATTTCATACAAATAATTCTTATTGCTGCTGCGGAACCCTTCATGGGCGAGTCCAACTCGCACTTGGCCGGTTTTTTTATTTTATTTAATATAACATTGCACATGTGTTATAATATTATGTCGAACATTATAAAATTATTTCGCGCTCGTCACAATTCACATCAATAGAAGTTAGTTACAAACGGGATGGTGGTTTAAAAACTCGGGAGGGATTCCTTGGATCCGATGCATTTTATTATATTCTATTTTTGAATTTACCGTTACCGTTAAGAGTATTTAAGGTGTAGGTGATGATGCAATACCTATAGAAGCTAAACCACATCATGTTAGTCTTCAAATTTTTAATTATCGTCATATAGAATTAGAAATAAATTGGGTGATTATTTTTAAAAATTCGAAGTGACCGGCTGTGCCAATTTTTAAGGTCATAGCTTTGCGGTGAGCTACGGCGAAGCCAAAACGAAGAATTTTGGTAATCCATGTACTACCTATATCTATAATTATTGTATGTATGTATGTATGTTTGTTTCATTATGCTTAAGCTACTGATGTGATTATTCTTAAGCATAGGAGTGTAATGATGTTATGGGTAACATAGGTTACTTTAACCCATCAAGCCCTAGGACACCGGTGACCGCGACAACAATAGATTTCCAAGAATACGCGATCGAAGGATTAATATGAGAAATTGTAGAGTCTTATTGCAGAGATGATGTACTTAATCAAATAAATATTTTGATATTAGCCCCACACATTCTTCAATCTTCATTACATTTAAGTAATTAGAATTATTCGGCTCTGAGTGCGGAAGTTAGTTTTCTTTTATTACGCTAAAGTTGTACTTCGCAACATGTCGGACATAGTTTATTTTTAGGAGATCTAGTTGTTGAAACTACAAGGTGACCCTGTAATACTATCAACAAGTGTTTGCTCCACTTTCCTAGTTTTGTGATAAACTACATTGTTGACTTGCTCATAACTCAACTTTTGACACAACACTGCACTTCCAATAAAGTACTTGGCTGATGCTGGTCATGAAAGAGCCGCCCACTAATCCAAATGGCGTATTTCCACTCCAAACTCGTTTTGTGAATGGTCAAAATACCGTCTACTTTGTGTAGTATCTTATACCATATGGACGGGTCATGAATGGCCAGCTTAATGGCTATAGCTATGTTAAATAAATAACTATTATAATAATAATTTACCATTGAATTTGAATTTTTTTTTTTCCTCTTTTTTGGCAACTTGACACAAAGGATGTGTATGTTGTGCCACAGACAAGGTAAAAAGGTAAGGAATATGGCGGGAAAACCATATTCCTCCTATTATAATTTTCATAATCGTTTTCATGTATCGTCAGGTCTAAAGTCTAGTCAAAGTCTAAGTAAAAGTCAATACAGTCACAGGAGTCAAGTCGGTCGATTCAGTAAAGTGGTAGACGCTTTACTGAAACTTTCGATGGAGTTTTGGAGGGAACACAAAATAGCACGTTTCTGGATATTACATCACTTTCCTACACTTTTGAATGAACACGAATATCTAATGGTTAATATTCTACCAATATTACACATTAAAAACCCAGCTAACACAATTTTAGGAAAATAATACAAAAACACAACAGCACTCTTTCACATGCCCGCCAAAACTCGAATTTGAAATTAAGGAAAAATATTTATTAATTAAGAGTTGCCAGCGATCTATTATGATATATGTACAATATATATTTTATTGGAATATTGTACCTATGTATTAACATCATAATATTAGCGAGGAATGCAATTTGTAATGTTAGCAATTATTTGCATACTACAAAGTAATTTGTTTGTCATTTACATTGCAAGCAAAGTATTGTACTCTTTTATTATTTATTATATTAATCACAGCAAATAGATGGTGTTAGATAATATCAAAGATCGTTAACCTCAAATTAGGTCATTGACGCCGGAACTACGATGTGTTACTATTGTCACAATAGACATAACTACCAGTAATTCGACTACTGAGAGACGGACGAGTATTAATATCTGTCATTTCTGTCGGATTTCGCCAGGATAAGTTAAAGGCTGGCGCGCTGGTTGGTATAATTTATTTTTAAAAAGAAGATTTTGAAATTGAATTCTGACAGTTTTCTTTGCATGTGCCAAAATATAAACAACCAAAAATTTGTAGGTAACGACCCTAGCGACGACTTTTGTCATAATACGTCAAACTTAAATTTTTTTACATCAGTTCTAAGTCGGCATACTCTATCATTCTGTCTACTCTGGTATTGTAGTACTTGTATTTGTTTACTGTCTGACTTGTTGAATTATTATGTGCATTTTGCATGTCACTTTATATACCAACACTAAATCAGGAGACATTTAGAAAATAATTATAATTTACAGTATTATTACTATTTAGTGACGGTGGTTCCTATATACGTGAGTAATTTTTATAATGCCCAAATATATCAAATGGAGCTACGCTCTTATCCACTGGAATAGTTCAGACAATAACAGTTTCATTATTACTAACCCCTCTATGCTAGGAGTCCGTAGCCAGAGGCGTGACAATAACAAAAAGATAATGACAGCTAACGTTGTAATTGGCACTCATGCCTGGGTTCCACGGTGCGAGCTGGCATGCGAGCGAGTTACTGATGTGCAGAGCCTACTTGCTCCGTGTGTTGTGTGTGTTTCTCGGGTGCCAGTGACTGCAACATTTTTTGTTCATCGTTCATCGTATCTCGCCACTCGTCTTCCCTACCACAGATACAACTCGACTCGGAGATGTCTATCTACTGCGACGTCAGCTGCTTGCATGGTGTGACCCAGGTAGGCGAGTCGAGCTGCTATAGGTCTTGCAATCTACGAGCGCAGCCTTTATTTGTAGTTGAAAATGTAAATAGACATTTTCGTTAGTGTGCGCACCTGACGGAGCAGTCAGTAGCGAGCGAGCTCACTTAAGCTCCGTTTAGACCAAACGAGCGAATGCTCATTCTAGTAAAGCTCTTTTGATGTAAACTAACAACGAGCATTCTTTGGTTGTTCTAATGTGTTCGCCACGTGTTCGGCGGTAAATAGGTAGAATGCTCTAAAAATCTCGCTCGTTTGGTGTAAACGACGCAAGAGCGCTCGAGCAATTGCCTAGAGCGTTCTTTCGTGTTCGGATGTGCTCGCTCTTCGAGGCGGTCTCTTCAAAGGGATTCTAGTGTTCTTGAAATATTTTACTTTTTGGCGGGTTTTTTAAATTATCGAGTATACTTCTTTTATTAAATTCGTCACCCACCAACGTCTTTTCCTTCTTTTCTTTTTCATTAATTGCGTTATAACAATAAATACAGCACTTGAAATCACAATATCGCTATCACAGTCAGACATAGTGTAGTTGTTACGTAGTTTATATACTCTTTGAGTGTAGTGTGAACCCTACTACTTATCGTTGACGAATGAGTAATGAGCATTCGCTCGTTTGTTCTAAACGGAGCTATGTGATTCTCATCTATAGAGCAAAAATTCTTATTCTTGATGTTCTTGTTGATTCGATTGGTGTAAACGATCTAAAGTATGTTGTAACGAATTATAGTTTACACTAAACGAATACGAAAGAATGTTCTTGTGCTGTTCTTGCTCTATGTTCTTTTGGTGTAAACCCACCTTTACACAACTAAGGGCGCCGCGCGCTCGTAGATTGCAAGATCTGTACCTTGCGAGTATACAGGCACAGTACCTGCTTACTGTCACTTCAGCTGCTCGAACTGTGTAACCTATCCTTTAAGGGTAGGTTACACAGTAAGAGCAGCTGAATCCTCTATAATCTTCCCCGTCCTGAATTTTCCAATAATATCCTTATTAACGATGAGACTATTCAAAATAAATAGTATATTATCTCTATGAACATTTACTTCCAGGTCTAGCATGGCTCATCATCCCTGGCAAATGGTCTTTCGACCTCTTCGGGTTCACGGTAGTCCCATGGCGAGTGTTCATCTGGTCGTGGTGCGCGCCAGGTCTGCTTGGAGCTCTGGCACTGCTGTGGCTGCCGGAGAGCCCTAGGTACCTGTTCTCGTCCTGCGGGCCAGAGAAGGCGCTGCCGGTTCTGGCGAGGATGTACGCTTGTAACCATAATAGCAGGAGTGAGAAGTTCCCGGTTAGCATCACTTTTTTTTTTCATTTAGGCATTTTTTAAATTCCGATTGACGTCCGATTCTAATAGCAAATTAAAGAACAAACTTTCGAAAGACGAGCACTGCTCGTCATTTGGGAACGCGATATGGCACGCGAAGTATATACACATGCGGTATCTATCTTGATCTATGTCTGTGAGAATTACTGTGACCACAGTCTTCTATAGAAAAAAGTAAAGATACCTTTACTACATGTTATTATGGAGGTTGATCTTTACAAAAATATTTATATATTTTGACATATAAGAGCAATCGCTAATTTAAAGCGCAAGTCTTGAGACTATTACAGTATGAATTATTTTTTGATATTATTTAAGCTTACATTTTTAGTAATGAATTTTTTGTTTATTTGCAAAAATATGTTTGTTATTGTAATAAGTTTCTAAAAATAACATTTATTGCTTACATTTAAAAGAAGACACACCTTTCTAAGGTGGACAGAACTGTCTATAAACTGTACAGTCACATAACAGATTCAAGACGAAGATGTAAGACTTAAAAAAATAGAAGCCTGTGACTAAGAAACCTTTGACCATGGAAATTTCCTACTCCAGGTGGAGAAGATCACGTCAGCAGAAGTGACCAAGTCCGGTGGTTTCGTGGGCGCGATCAAGAACATCTCTCTGTTGTTCCGGCCGCCGCTGCTGAGATGTGTGATCATATCGCACACGCTCATGTTTGCCATCTTTATGCTGTAAGTAAATTGACATATCTGTCATATACCTATGATTTGGCCAGTTTGTCGTACCTGTGATTCCGATTCTAGACTCGAGCTGCTGGACTATAGTTTAGAGAGGCTCTTAGACAAGGGTTACACGCTCAGTGTGGCATCAGTTCAGTCCAACAGCTTGGTCAGAATGAACGTGTAAACTATAGCCGGTTGATTGATGGACTGGTCATCTTTTTATTATGTACTTTTCAGCCATCATTCTGGCGTCTGCAGTCTCAGACCCAGCTCAGACCGATGGACAGAACTGATACCAAACTGAGCGTGTGAACATTGACTTCGATTATTATTATTGGACATTGATTGTCGTGATTCTTACCATTATTTTTTTTTTAATCTAGAGATTAAACTGAATATTAGGCTACAGCTGTAGCTTCCAGTATACATAAGTTCCTTCTCACTGCTGCCATCATTTTACATTTAAAAAGACATGATGCAGAATTGTCTGCCTGCATAAGAGGGTGTTTTGTTTTGTTCTATAATCTATAGTAATAAATCTAGAAATTGTTTCGTTCTCCTACTATTGAACACTATGATTAATGGTAGGTATATAAGAAATGACATATCAACAAAATATTCAGCTTTATAACTCGTTCCTAAATAATATCAGAAGATCAAAACCAGATTGAACTTAAGACCGCTTTATCAAAGTCAAGAGCAGATTACATGTTGGCGAAATGACTGGATAACCCGCCGATAACACTGATATGATCAACATAACATCATATACGTCACTGTCATTACTAACATTGTAATAGAAACACGAAACAACAAGTGAAGGACATTTCATTGAATAACATGTTGCATGAGTAGTTCTTGGTAGTTCCTAATTTTGAGGGTATGTTTGTCTGTCTGTCTCTAGGCTGTAAGCGTAAATCCAACTTGCACTTGGCCAATTATTATTCTTCAAAATAATACCTAAATAAATACGCTACGTATTTTAATGTTTGGCAGAAAAGTTTTTTTGCTTTAACAGCTTCTCTGCTTTTCATTTTCACTGCAACAATTTTGCTCGTTGTCTCATGATATTGGAGTCGTTGCCTTATAGGCTTTAGTCTATGGCTCTATGTCAACCCACGTAAGCAAAGAATCACGCGGAAAAACTGAACTATACAGAGTGTAACAAAACCAAGTGATAATATATTACTTTATACTATTGTATTATCACGTCTTGTTTTAGGGCCTAAAGTATTATCACTTTATTTTGTTACACTCTGTATAGTTCAGTTTTGTCATTGGATTCTGTGCTTAGTGCACTGATCTCTATTATACAATGTATAATCAGTGGCTTAGTGCCTTCGTAGGTAGACAAAGAGCCCTAAAGTCAATCAGACAACACCGTCTCGGGATATAAAGAAGTTTCGTATCCTTTAATGATAGCATACCAAGTTCATTGATTAAAACCTTTTCAGTAGTTTTTGAAACCCCCAAGCTATCCATAACCAAATGTTCAGGTCGAGCGGACTGTACCTGTGGGTGCCGGACATCCTCAACAACATGCTGCACAGCACCAGCAACACCAGCCTCACCATTTGCCAGATCATACACGACAAGTTCCAGGCTGCTTCTAATCATACTACGGTAATTTAATTTGATTGAATAGTCCGTAGAGAACTAAACGTACGTACTTCAGTACGTCCGAATTAATTTGATCATTGAAGTAAATGTAAGAATTTCAGATCAGAATGATTTCTCGCAATTACAGTCAACGTTTATCTTATTTTTCTGACCAAGCACTCATAGTCGTGTGCGTACAAGACAAAAAAACGAGGTATACGGCTTTTGCTGAACCAAAGATTTCTTTTGGTAGGATTGATCTTTATATCCCTAAGAAGATGGGTTTACGATGTGGAGCCACCTGAATATTTCATGCAGGTGCGAGAGGGGGGGGGGGGGGGGGTTTAGCTTTAACAAGGTATGATGTCAATAACTGCGTGGGATTTAGGTATATAGTCGAGTTTAGTATCATTTTCGATTGAATCGAATGTTTAAATGCCAAGTTTGAAATAATATTTAGATAAAAGATAGTAAAAATAAAATAAAATAAAAAATGTAGAATATATGATTTTCAACCAACGAAAACGATGTTGACAGGGCTTAATTAATACAAGGAGGCTGATAGCCGCATTATTCTGCATGCCAAAGACATGGTGATGAATGGAGCAATAAACATATTAATAATACTAGACGTTCCGCGCGGCTTCGTCCGCGTAAGTCTGAAATTTCCCGGAAACCGTCTATTTTTCACAAATAAATAACCCATGTCTCACGCAGTCTACTATATATTAGTGTCAAATAACATAAAAATTGCTCCAGTAGTCTGTGAGATATTAACCCTTTCAAATAATTTTCCCCGTTTTTTTACATTTTCCTCTGTATCTTTGCTCTTATTGGTCTTAGCGTGATAAAATATAGGCTATAGCCTTTCTCGATAAATAGGCTATCAAACATTGAAAGATTCTTTCAAATCGGATGAGTAGCTCCTGAGATTAGCGCGTTCAAACAAACAAACTCTTCAGCTCTATAATATTACTAGATGTTGTGACGCGTAAATTAGATATTTCACAGACAAATTAGTCCACAGTAAATGGCCTATGATTCTTCACGTTCCTACTTTTTATCTGTGCCAAATAACAGAAAAATTACTCCAGTAGTTCGTGAAATAAGCCCTTTCAAATAATTTCCCCCGTTTTTTCCACATTTTCCTCTATTTCTTCGCTTATATTAGTTTTAGCGTAATAAAGTATAGCCTATAGCCTTCCTTGATAAATGGGCTATCTAACACTGAAAGAATTTTTCAAATCGGACCAGTAATTACTGACTCATACTAAGATTTGCGCGTTTAAATAATGCTTCTTCTTCTTTTTACGTTGTTTTACATCTTTATAGTGCAAATATGAGTCCTAAAATGAATTAAGCATTCTTAAGTCATCCGAATATGGTACCGAACTTGGAATAGTACCATAATTAATACCTCTATACAGATTGACACTCTATTTTCCTCCAGAGCAGAGGCTGCTAAAATTTAAAAAAATTAACATCAAAAATCGCGGTGGCTCCACATCTTAAATCCATCCTTGGGCCATAAGGACCAATCCTACCAAAGGAAATCTTTGGTTCAGCAATAGCCGTATAATTTACCGTACACACGCAACTATCAGAATACTCAGTGTAAAGTCCGTGAAAGAGGAAGTATTCTCGTTTCTTGAAATATGTCCGAATGTTAGAGCTAGATATTACTGTATTTTGCAACTCACTACCTTAAGACAAGACATTGAACGAAAGTCTCTCGCCCCTTAGGCGTAAATCTGATAATATTGGTTATGTAAATTGTAACTGATTTTCCAGCTGAACGTGACCCAAGTATGCCGATCTGACGTGCGTACAGGCGTGTTCGCGATCTCCATGGGTATGGGCGCGGTGTTTGCCGTCACGTACCTCGCTATTGGGGTCTTCATCAGCAAAGTGGGGCGAAAGACGTTGTACTGTGAGTACCGTTGCTTTTGGAATTGATATGATTTTTTTTTTGTTCGAAGCATGGATCAATAATTCCTCTATGGTTTGAAGCTACGGCTTATTGCGTCCGTGCGCGGGTTCGATTCCTGCAAAGAAAAAATGTTGATTACAAGTTTGGTCAGGACAAAGGTTTCAATCATTTGATTTTCTGACAAGAAAAACTCATGACACAATCAGTCGGCTGCCGTTGTACGATGAAGCGGTAGTCTAAAATAAAGTGACGACTACTATGTCTGCTTATTGTTTTTTCTACAAAACATCACGTTCTCACATATTTTTCAATATACGTACCTAAATGTTAATTTTTGCGGATGGACACTTTACGAAACTGATTCTGATGGTATCGCAGAGAGTATGTACATTACTCATTAAGGCGACGCCTTGATGATTTGGCTGTAGCGATGCCGATTTTTCTCAGCAATGACTAAAGTTAAGAAATTGAAGTTCATTGTCAGTATTCATCATGTCTTTGTCTTTGAATTGCCCATAGCATAACACGATTGGACAACTTTTATAGCACAGAATAATCAATCGAAAAGACCTCTGTAAAAAAAGGGATTCCTATTTTTCCAACAGAGGAGAGTGATTTAAGGTTCCAAAATTTGTACATAAATTGGTTCAAGCATGCACTTTAATTTGTGCATAGCTTATATGAAATGTATTTATGGTTTTCAAATTATGCGACAAAAACCATTTTGTCGCTTACGCCCTTTCCATTTTTTGCTGTTCCATTGCTTGTTTTCTATGAGAGGCCGGGCCGGCCTCTCATAGAAAACAAGCAATCTAAAACATATCCAACACGGTTTCTTACTTTAACGCTGCGTCACCTTAATCATTATGATTTCAACTTCCCAGCGTGTATAATGGTGGCGTGCGGGTTCTGCACGGTGTGCGCGGCGTTCGTGCCGCAGGGTGGAGCTGCCACGGCGCTGCTGGTGCTCGCTCTGTGCTCCGGCTGCGCGGCCTCCATCCTCGCCGCCATCGCCGTTGACGTCTTCCCAACTTGCCTGAGGTGAGGATGCACCTTTAATTGATTCATAGGCAGATGGCGGACCTACCTAATTTGGTAGCGATATGTCAAACCCAGCCGCCAGATCACGGACCAACATTGAATTGACATAACCCGACCAAATAACGTGCGTGCCACGGTGCTGCTTGTGCTCGCCCTGTGCTGCGGCTGCGCGGCCTCCTATCCTGGCTCCTATCGCCGTTGACGTCTTCCCAACTTGCCTGAGGTGAGGATGCACCTTTAATTGATTCATAGGCAGATGGCGGACCTACCTAATTTGGTAGCGATATGTCAAACCCAGCCGCCAGATCACGGACCAACATTGAATTGACATAACCCGACCAAATAACGTGCGTGCCACGGTGCTGCTGGTGCTCGCCCTGTGCTGCGGCTGCGCGGCCTCCATTCTGGCTCCTATCGCCGTTGACGTCTTCCCAACTTGCCTGAGGTGAGGATGCACCTTTAATTGATTCATAGACAGATGGCGGACCTACCTAATTTGGTAGCGATATGTCAAACCCAGCCGCCAGATCACGGACCAACATTGAATTGACATAACCCGACCAAATAACGTGCGTGCCACGGTGCTGCTGGTGCTCGCCCTGTGCTGCGGCTGCGCGGCCTCCTATCCTGACTCCTATCGCCGTTGACGTCGTCGCCACTTGCCTGAGGTGACGAAGCACAACCTATTCGTAAGGAACAGACAAGAAACATGCTGAGTCAACAGTTTCATCTGCACACATTCTTCAAGAGCCCTAAAAACTGGGCTACTTGATGTCTGTTTCAGACCCAATAGACACCTTTTAACTGACCATACGCATCAAGGGCTTGCTACTTGGATAACTTGATTCGTCTGTTTCAGGGCCATGGCGATGTGCACGATGTACATGATAGGGCGGACGGGGGCGGCGGTGGGCTCCAACCTGCTGGGGGCCACACTCAACATGCACTGTCAGCTGGCTTTCTCCTTCTTCGGCGTCTTTACCGCTGGTACCTGTTTTCCTAAACGATTTCATTCTGAATCCATACTATAAAATGCGAAAGTGTGTCAGTCTGTCTGTTACCTCTTCACGCTCTAATCTCTGAACCAATTTTGCTGAAATTTTGCATTGAGATACTTAGAAAAATGGAAAAGGACATAGGATACTTTTTATCCCGGAAAAATGTACGGTTCTCGCGCGATAAACGAATTTTGCGCAATGGAGTTGCGTGCAGCATCCAGTGTGATAATATGGCTTCATTTTTTGGTGTTCAAGAACTATTGTTTTCTAGGAATTATGATGCACCGTGCATGCTTTTAAGCATGAATAACCTTGGTAAAAAACTTGTAACCGTAACCAACTCTAATCCTAGTCTTATAAAAAAACAATAAGCCTAGAATTCTACAAGATTCTTTAGCGTAAATATCGCAGTCACGTTGAGTTTTAAAATATTTTTTTCTTTTCTAGGAACAACCCTACTCATACTATTTTGGCCGAAACCAGAAGTTGTGCGAGCAAAAATGGAACAAAAAGGTCTTACTTACTAGAATAAAGCTAGATTTTATTAAGTATAGCTGATAGTCTTAATATTGAGTAACGTTTAATTTAAGTAACGGGTAGTAAATATTTGTATAAGTTTTCTAAATAATAATATTATTATAACCGTTTTAAGACTGACTTTATGCCTTTCATTGAAAATAATAGTAGGGGAGGTAGTGCTATCGTTTGCTAAGTCATTTCATACCGACCAAATTTTTGTCCAGCGGTAGCTTAATATTTATCAATTAATATAATCAGCGTCAGTCGCCGCACCCGTGGTGGAATGTTAACTGAGAGTATTTCAAAGTTGTAAAAAAATACTTGCGAAAAGTGATTTTATACCGAATGAAACTTTGATGGATGATTATTGAGGTCATGTTTAACCAAAAAATCACCGTCAGCCGTATTGCAGGCGGGGGATTCAACGTCAGTCGCGTTACTGAACATGTAAAAAATTTTTGAATATAAAGTTATTTTATACCGTACAACATTTATACAGGTGAATGTTTCTACTTTGTAAATAATAAAGAAAACCGTCAGTCGCTAATACGATGGTGGAAAAACCGTCAGCCAGCGATATAATTTATGACCAATATAGCCCTACTTCGCGCTTAATGTAACCTAGGGCGTCGCGTAGACGACATTTCCACCTGCAAACATTCAGCTGACGGCGATTTTCGTTTGAATTAACCATAAAATTATCTCACATAGCAATTTTAAGTAATTAATTCGATAGTCAATATTTGTGAAGAAGAATTATATACATTTTACTTTAAAAGCGCCATCTGTTGTTATATACTAAAACTAAAATAACACCTACCGAACCTAAACGTGTATAATCTAGATATGAACCTTTATTGGGTGCGAATTGGGATCTTTTTATGTCAATTCAATACGATTCCCAACAACAACTTTGAGATGCTCTCAATTTTTATTCCACCCATTATGAAGTGGCTGACGATCAAAGCTGTTATGTATTAGTGGAATACTATTATTGTAACGATTTTCTTGACTTTGACTTTTTAATGACTTTTTAAACTGAGCGCGACCTCCCCTACTATAAAGATAAAAATATACTATTTTGTTTAAGATAGTAAAAAGTGACATCTATGAAAAGTTTAAGGAACTAACTCGAAGCATCCACAATTCACAAGCTATTATAGTCACTGCGTGTAACGAAATGTGAAATTTCACACAACAAAATACAGATGGCACTACATACACTTTAGGGCGCATTTTCATTAGTCGTTAACTCGTGCGGTATACAGCATACGAGGAGTCTGTGACAACTAATGGCGAATTTTGATTGGTCGTGGCATGCATTTTAGAAATCTCCCGCACCCCGCATGCGGGCCCTATCGACTAGTGAAAATGCGCCATTAAGCTTATAAAATCCTCAAGACTTTCCTTGGACGTTGAAACTATGTTCTGGGTCTATAATTATTCTTATAGATGTCGCAGCCAACTGGTTTAAATAGCCGTTCAAACAGCTAGCCCTTTGACTGAACAACGCCATTCAATCACACGTCTAGCTTTTTAATAGAATATTTAAGTCTCTCTGAACGTTTAACACTACAGCTGATTCAAAAGCCGGCGTTTGATTAAATTAGTTCACCGCTCACCACCGTGGCGCTAGGTGCATTTTGTTTACAATATGGCGTCAACTAACCGGTGTTTTGTGGTTATAATATTATGATATTTTTCGTAAATATACGTTACAAGTATAATTAAAAAGACTGAAATTATGGGGGCACATACGATTGAATAAAAATTTAAAGTAATATTCGAGGAGAAATTACAGGATTATGAAATGGATCACCAAGGTATGTATTGCAATTGTGTCCAAAATAAGTTAGAATACAATTCATCTATGTACTTGTTATAATTACGCTTGTGTAGTAAATAGCACTAAACTAATGGTCATCTTAGTTAATTTACCATTTAACCAATTGGCTAAGCGTCATCTAGCTGTAGTGTTGAACGTTGCAGTCAACAAGTCGGCTAAACGACGTATAGCCGTGTGTGTGATTGAATGGCGTTGTTCAGTAAAAGGGCTAGCTGTTTGATTGAATGGCTTTTTTAACCAGTCGTCTGCGACATAGACACGTGATCGGAAGATTATGCTGCTAAAGGACGGTGGAAACTGTCAACAACAAGTTACAAAATGGGAATTCGCCGTTTCAACTTTCATGTAAGTACTGTACTATCAGAGAAGTTACCACACTAAGGGTGGGTTGCACCAGCTTGCTTTAACTTTAACTATAACTACAGTGCAAAATGCCAAATCTTTGGTTACCGTTAAATATGGCGTCCGACGCCATATTTAACCATAACCGAGCTCTTACTTTTATCTAAATTTTTTCGTGAAAATTTACATTTTATGTTTCACAATGTTAAAGCTAAGTTCGCCTTAGCTTAAAACTAAGTTCGCCTTAACTATAACCATAACTTTAACTTTAACTACGCCTCTGGTGCAACCCACCCTAATATTTCTATGGCGGACCTCAACAATGTCAATACTCGGACCTAAGTAATTTGGTCGCGTAAAGTCAAACCCATGCTACTGATCACAACAGCTAACATTGAATTGACAGAATCCGACCAAATGACGTGAGTCCCTCAAATGCCTATCAATTTCTTTGGTGGTACACGCCGGTTCTATAGTTTGTGCGTTTTAAGATGATATGGGTGACACATAATAATTGACAATAATAGGGAAGTTACTTAAAAAAAGTAATCGATAATTTAAAAATATCGAATCACTTCGTAAGGGAATTGTAATCGAAATTATCGATTTCGTACTGACGTTTCAGTGGCGCCGGCGATTTAAGATGGCCGCTCTTTTTATCGATTTGATTTCGATTCAACATTGTCAATCTCTATTGGCATAAGTTCCGTATCATGCATCTGACATTTTTCAAATAAATATTTTCGTAACAATAATTTTATATTCCTATTTCACAGTTAATATTTATAATTTTATATTAATTAGTTAGCATTTAGCAACTTTTCATTTTTATTCATTTACAATTATAGGAAACATTTGTTTTTGTAGATGGAATATAATTTATTACATTTTGATTTTTTTTTGTTTTCTTGTAAAAAAAATCCGTAGCAAGGAATATGAGAACTGTCACCCATATCATCATAAAACGCACAAACTATAACTTTAGGGCCTGTCCACATGTCCACGTCACGACGTCGTCAACGTGGTTAACAGTGTGGTAACGTGGCACGGTACGTTATCGTGACGTGAAAATTTACGTCAACGTAACGTGAAAATGCACGTCACTGTAGCAACATTGTACGTCACCATGCCTTGTAAAACTGCTACATTCTTCACTACTTATCTAGATATGGACCTCACAATACGTATTCTGCTTCTGCTATTGTTAAGGAGACGGAGAGAGAGATTTAAGAAAAAAAAGACGTAAAACCTACTAACCTACTAACTATTAGTGTTTTAACTTCTAGTTAAACACTATTGTAAGTTGTTAGTTAGCACTCTGTATAAGGAGTCGATTAGAGACCGGTTTCCTGCAGGCATGCAATTTGTTGTTTAATAAACGAAGCGCAGGCGAAGGCGTGCCGCGTGCCAATCTAAGCTCCTGTAGGTAACTGTAGTGTCAATGCGTAGCGCGGTGATGGCATATTGCATTCCAGTGGTGCGTCAGGTTAATGTGACCGTGTTGTACTGTATATGTTTTTAATTGTAATTTTCCATCTTTTTAGCAAAAGATGGACCCGTGCGAGTTTCTTACGCCGGTTCTTCTCGACGGGTTAGTTCCCGAACCGGTGGTAGGCACCGTAGTATCGACGTTCGGTAATGTTTTTGTAAAAAAATTACTCCGAATAAAAATATTTTGATTTGATTTGATTTGAATGCAAAATTGTTTACCCTGAGTACTCGAGTGTTTATGATTAAAATATAATATTATTAGGTGTAGTTACATACTAAATTGTGTATTTCTTTGTATTATGAAATGATGGCGGCTAATGGTACACGGTAAAGTTTCTATAAGCTTATGTTGTACCATCAATCATTGCTAATTTATGTTGTACTTTTTATTAATAAATAAATAAATCCGAGCTACACTTTAGTCATTTGAATACACTGTCAACTACTCAATTGTTAAAGTTACCAAGACTGTTTTGACAACAGTTTTAAGCACTATTTACAAACTCTACTGAAAAATATACAAAATAACTAGGCGTATCATTATTATACCGATATAACAGTGAATAAAGCGTGTTCTTTATGCTCCCAACTGCGGTTTGGAGATAGTATGTGACCGCTAACCACAACGCTAAAGACTTCGGGTCATTTTCTTGTTAAAATGTACGTACATATTTATAATGGCAATGCCAAAAATACCAATGTAATTTAAGTTTTGAAAAAAATCTTAAAATTTTTTTATATAAAAAGTTACTAATTCAGGGTTACTGTAAAAATTAGGACGTCCCAACGGTAACAAGGTGACAATTTTTACCCGTTAGGCGTCAAAGGGTTGGGTGCGAAGTTATTAAAAATCCATTTGCTATAATGTCATTTCGATCGCTCCTAAATTTCAGTTTGTCGCCAGCTTACAAAAAACGGGGCATCCATTTATCTTGTCCGAGATAATCCAGCTATACTCTTCCACACTAATATTATAAATGCTAAAGTGTATCTGTCTGTCACCTCTTCAGTCTTCACGCCCAAACCGCAGAACCGCTTTTGCTGAAATTTGGAATGGGTATACTTTTGGTTCCGAGAAAAGGCATAGGCCGTAGGGTATTATTTATCCTAGAAAATTGTACGGTTCCCGCGCGATAAACGAGTTTTGGCGCAACGGAGTTGCGGCCGCCATATAGTTAATTAATATTTAACATGGATTTATTTATAATTGAATATCAATTTTTAATCGTCTTATTATGTCATGAACTTCTTAGTACCTAGTAGTTAGTACAGATAACGAACTTGTGTCTAAGGTGGAGAATTCATTGGAGAAGGTCTCTGAATGGGGTAGACGTAGCTTAGTCCAATTCAACCCCGCTAAGACACAAGTCTGCGCGTTCACCACTAAAAAGTCACCAATGGTCGTATGTCCTCATTTCGAGGGCACATCTTTAACCATCTCCCCTAGCATTGAGATACTTGGCGTCAACATATCGAGCGAAGTCCAGTTCCGATATCATCTAGAGGGTAAGGCCAAATTAGCCTCGAAGAAGCTTGGTGTTCTTAACAGAGCGAGACAGTACTTCAGTCCGGACCAACGCCTACAACTCTACAAGGCGCAGGTTCGGCCTCATATGGAATATTGTTCTCATCTCTGGGCAGGGGCGCCAAAATACCAACTGCTCCCTCTGGATCGTATCCAACGAAGGGCCGCTCGCATTGTTGACTGCCATAGTGTTTCAAACAGCTTAGACCCCTTGGAATTACGCCGAGATGTAGCTTCACTCTGCAACCTCTATCGGTTGTATCACGGGGAGTGCTCTGAGGAATTGTTCGGAATCATACCACCTGCAACTTTTCGCCATCGTCCCACGCGAAAAACATACCATCCTCATCACCTTGATGAGTGGCAGTCTTCCACAATGCGTTTTTCGCGTAACTTTCTGCCGCGCACTGTAAAACTCTGGAACGAACTGTCACCAGCAGTTTTTCCGGACCTATACGACCTGCAAACCTTCAAGAAAAGAGCGTATTTCCATTTCCCTGTTAAAAGGCCGGCAACGCACCTGCAGCTCTTTTGATGTTGCGAGTGTCCATGGGCGACGGTAGTTGCTTACCACCAGGTGACCCGTTTTCTCGTTTGCCCCCTTATTTAATAAATTTAAAAAAAAAAGATACAATCACAATACTGCATTTCGTCAGTCGGTTATTTCTCAAGTCGGTATCTAAACGTTTTACGACAAAATAATAGCGGTTCCCTAAAAAATGCTAAATTATTAGTCAAAAAATGTATCGCGATGCAGGTAGATGTTTTTTTTCATCTTACCTTTGATTTTTGATACGAGGCGACAGAAATTGAACCCCGAGGGTTTTGTTTTGGTTTTTTGTGGAGACAAGAATAGTTCCTGTGGGATTAAGTTGTAATTAAGAGATTTCTTAACTTAGGTCCAAGATAGGACGTAGTTCATGAAATCAGGATAAGTGATAGATATATACAGATTTTTCCTTCACACTTTTTAAGGATTTCGGAAAGTAACGACTTTCGCATTGGTTACGTGTATTAGTACGGAAAGGACAAAGTTTTGGGGCAGCCAAAACATTTGACCTCATACTTTCTTTAAATATATAAAATGTAGTAGGTATCTCAAACGTTTGAAACCTTTAAAACCTACATTACTTTTAAGAGAAGATTTTTAATGTTATCCTCAATGTTATGATACCGGGTCAAACGATTCACTTATGAAGCCAATAGGTGGGTGACATATTGGGGTGTAAGTGCACCCCTCTTTGCGTGCGAGGGCGGCAGGGGCACAGGGACACAGGGGCTCGCGACCTTGACGTATAACCGTCCTCGTATGACTATTTAATTAGCTGTACATCACCCATTATATACACGGGGTGTTGTGAAAAGTTTGAAATTGTTTAAAGGGTATATTCTATGATGTTTAAATTCCTTCAGCTCAAACTTTCTTTGGAAACAAGGCTGTTTTGGTAATTAATCTGAAACTATTAGGTTGTATAAATTTCTGAAGTTTAATTTGTTTGTAGTTTTCGAATAACTTTACCTACACACGAGAAAAATGTAGGTTTAAATTGAAGGTTTATTTCCCGTATTGGATGTCTCTCTTGTTTCTCGTGCTTATGAAAAAAATACCAAAATAACATATTTAACCTAGTCTTAACTTTAACGAAGTGTGAGCACAGTTTAACTAAGCCTAAGTAAATTACGCCAATTCACATACCGAGAGGAATCTTGTGTCACTTAGATGATCTCAATACAGTATCATAGAGTCTAGTTCTAGTATATCTAGAAGTCTGATAGTTGCAATTTTTTTATGATAATCTAGTGCCAATTTACAAGGCGGCGGCATTTCGTCCAATATCGCCCACGCGCCATGCTCCCAGAAACCATTGATTGCGAATCATCTACTCGTATATGACAGATGATGGTTTTTCTGCATGATCTGTAAAGATATTTTGCAGGACCTTTCAACCAACGAAATAAGCTTCACATTAATAGAGATTCAAATGTAAAATAACTGTGAATGGTTTTTAATATTATTACACTACAAAAACATACAGTAGAGTAACTTTGTCGTATCTTATGAAGGTGCAGTGACAAGCCCCAAAAATGATCTTCCGACCTTGCGGGGTTCCAATGCAGTATTCACTAGGGTCCGTCCGTAAGGTCCGTCCGTAAAGTCCGTCATGATATGTGAGATCAGAAACCTGGATCGCGCGATGCAGGATTTAGCGCTGCGCGCGGCTTAGCCCCCTGTAAAGTTAGAGTGAAATATAAACAAGTTTTACGCGCGTGACCTGATCCTAAGTATATTAGTTTCTTAGGTTACCTGGAATCTGGATGGTTTGTTCAGTATATACTTCACTTTATTCAATATACACTTCAGATAGCCTACTGTATACAATTATACTGTGTAAATATCGATGTCCGCACGTGCAGGCTCAGGTGGCGCGGCAACCGTCGGCCCATATGGCACAGGTTGCGGCTGGTTGCCGGAACATACGGAAATGTGGATTATGTCCGTTTTGTTCAGACGCAGAAGGTTGATTAGGTTGCGGGGTAAACAGATCACCTGATAGAAAGAAAAAGATAGCCACAAATGTGTCGCCTACTTTTTTATTGATTTTATGTTTAGCATCAAAGCTTGCTATGCCGAAGGTACGCGACCGAAATATAACACAATTATTGATGATGACGGCACAATACAACACGGTGTCGTTATACTGAAATTACGTTACATTATAAGGGTTAATTCAGACCGCAACGCGACGCGTAGATGTATTTCTGTGAATTGACAGATTTCAATTGCGTGAGACGTCTTCCAAATCTGTCAAATTTAGAAATGCATCTACCCGTCGCGTTGTGGTCTGAATTTACGCGAACGCACAGAACGAACTTCAGCATACTTCCGTCGAGTGTAAGTTCGGCAGCAACTCTGTAGACTCTACAAGTCGCTCTACAAGGTCTACAGCGTACTTGTGCTCTACGGTGTAGCACACGTATGGGACTTAAATGCGGTCCGATTGCTACGACAGCGCTCAATACACTGAACAAAGTTTGCAATTGAATTTCAGCCGCAGTAACGGTACTTGTGGTGTCAAAACGTACAATCAGACACAGAGTTTCAGTCGCGTACGTACATACGTACCATCGAAGAAATTGATCTATAGGCAGTTGACGGAGCTACGTTATTTTGTCAGGCTATGTCATTACTCATTAGTTTTGATCTGTAGGCTGGGTTTGACATAATGCGACCAATCTACGTAGGTCCTCCATCTGACTATGAGTCAACTTATCTGATAGTACATTGTGTATTTAGACACTATGTTATTCGAATGATTCCTAGCAAATATAAAAGTTGTATGTACCTACCTACAAAAGGCGAGCATCATCTTATACCGAAAACTCTTTTCAACCCCTAATTCAAAATGCTAACATAGTTTATGGTGTATGTCAAAGGTCGGTAGATGGTACCATCTGTCGCGATGGTATCTGACGGTAACGCACCGTCACCGTCCGCTGACCGTCATTACCATATTAACGTTATTAAGGGTCAATGTTGTAATTATAACGTTATCGCATTCTTACAGTTATTACGAGGTTACAGAATAAGGATAATATCGCAGTCTATACTATATAGTTTATAGTCTATCATTTACAGTTTTTCCAGGTTAATTCCGTTGCACGAATGTTCAAAAATTACGCCTAGAGATACTTTCAATCCTGAAAAAGTTTTCTTCGCCGAAAAATACCTCTACATGGTTCCCACGCGAAGAAGTCGCAAGTTTCAGGCAACATCCTTTTTCTAATTATTTCTTCGCCTTACTGCTGGAAGCAGTTTCTTCCAGCCAACCATAACTTGAGATCTGAAAATGTCTTACAGTCTTACTACACGGAATCTGCAGTCCTTCAAGTAAAAATCAAAAGGTCTACCCAGGGCCACTGCAGTGATTCTAATGACAAATACCTGCCAGGAAGTGGTACAGCATAGGCTCATAAAAAGTATATTCGGTGCAAGCTTCTCCGTTTACATAAACACCATAGTGCACTACTTTTAGCGCCAGCTAATAAGAGGGTCAGTCAGTCACGGTCAGCAGTCGTGCCTTATGGCCATATTGCAAGATGGCGCAGGTGGCGGTCGTTCCCACGATACGCCCAATTACTGGACCTACTTGCTTGCGTGTACAGCTACTCCAATATGTCACCTGTAAGGAGCACCGTGGGACATAGCAAAGCTTAAGGTGACGCAGCGTTAAAGTAAGAAACCGTGTTGGATATGTTTTAGATTGCTTGTTTTCTATGAGAGGCCGGCTCGGCCTCTCATAGAAAACAAGCAATGGAACAGCAAAAAATGGAAAGGGCGTAAGCGACAAAATGGTTTTTGTCGCATAATTTAAAAACCATAAATACATTTCATATAAGCTATGCACAAATTAAAGTACATGCTTGAACCAATTTATGTACAAATTTTGGAACCTTAAATCACTCTCCTCTGTTGGAAAAATAGGAATCCCTTTTTTTACAAAGGTCTTTTCGATTGATTATTCTGTGCTATAAAAGTTGTCCAATCGTGTTATGCTATGGGCAATTCAAAGACAAACACATGATGAATACTGACAATGAACTTCAATTTCTTAGCTTTAGTCATTGCTGAGAAAAATCGGCATCGCTACAGCCAAATTATCAAGGCGTCGCCTTAAATTCCAGCTTAAATTAAATTACTGCTTGATTTTGTGTTTATCGGGAAGTACTTTTTCTTTTCTCGAATAGCCTTAGATACTAAAATATAGTATTTTCTATAGTTTGTTTTAGTATTACAATTTAAACGCCTAATTCACTAACGTCATTGAGTCGAATTAACTAGTTTACGTGTGGAGTATCAAAATTATATAAAGACGGGCTTTTGCCCGCGGCTTCGCTCGCGTTAAGAAGTATTATTTATATACAAACTTTCATCCCCTATTTTAACCCCTTGGGGTTGGAATTTATCAAACTTCTTTCTTAGCGGACGCCTACGTCATAACATCTACCTACATGCGAAATTTTAGCCCGATCCGTCCAGTGGTTTGGGCTGTGCTTTGATAGATCACCATGTCAGTCAGTCACCTTTGAGTTTTATATAAATAGATTTAATATCATGGCGCTACACATACACACACAATTTTAACGTTATGAATCTGAACAGAACCTAGAACCCAAAATACCTTCTCAATACCAAAGAAAACATAATTCGCACCCCAGCCTCATTTCGGCGCCGCAGCAGCGCCGCTACCGTCACAGCCTCATCGATTAACTCACATCCGCCGGAACAACCTCCAACATAAATCATCCATCGATTGGAACAATGAGTAGCGGATAGAGGCGCAACGTGAATTCCACTTATAATATTATAGAGTACCTAGTTGGATAGCGCGCCGTTCTAGAAAGTGTAAAGTTGAGAGAGTAATAATTTTTATTTGGGGATATTATATAATAGTAAAAGAAGACTTTTACTTGTGTTCTTTGCTTTTGACAACTGAAGGGGTTTATTTCTTTATTTAATTACATCACTTTGCTACGTTGGAAAAGACAAGTTGACAAACAACAAGGATTAACGTAAACCTGGTGTAAAAATGTATAACTATTACCTACTAGTATTTAACAATAACATTAACCTTTCAAGCCCCATAAGAGCACCGGTGATTGCGACAACAATAGAATAACAACAGATTTCCAAGAATCCGCGATCGAAGGATTAAAATCTGACTTTGCTATAAATTTTCTAGAGTTCTATTACACAAAGATTAAATTCTCACTTTAGTATTCGTATACATAATTATTATCTAGGACTCATAAACCTTAAACTTGTCTGTCTGCCTAATCGCCTCTACCCGCTGCTCTATGCCGGCAGAATCTCGGAGACTCTCCGCTTTTCGGCAACCAATTAACTGCGTGCGTTATTGGCTCGTAACCTTTTATTACTTTTAATGATTTTATTTCGTGCGATGCTTAGCATTATCTTAAACCAATACAGCCTTAATCTTAACACGTATTGTGAGAACACTTTATTACAAAGTGTTCGAAACAAGAAGAAATTAGAAAGTTATCCTTCAAATCCCTGAACACTTAAAGGTGCTCCCAGACAGCAGTTATATTATAGGTAATTTATAATATTAGATAGCATTTTTGTCTAACTTTTTTCATAAATTATAACAAAACACACGTTTAAAATATCTTGACATGTTGAAGCGTAGGTGTGTTACACGCTGTTGTAAAAATATGTTATCGTGTTATATAATGTCTTATAACTTAATATATTATAACTTATAAGTTATGTAACTGCTGTGTGGGAGCATCTTAAAAGGCGAGAGAGATTAGTTTTTGTTTCTAAAAACCGCGTTTATTAAAAATTTAGAAAATCAAATAATGCTTATATTGAATACTATTAATAGCTATATGAAACTAAATAGGTGCATCTTACAGCTTACTATTAAAGAAATCCCTTATATCTTCGCGTAAAATCTACTGAACAGATTTTAACCTTAGGCATTTTAACTGGATAATTATATAGGCTATCTTCCCAGAAAATTGTAGTGTTTCTTAATAATAAACCTTAAACCTAGAATTTCAATAAATTATAAATCATGTCAGACGATCAGATCGCTACTTTTATTTTCACTTCTTACGTGTTCCGAGCATACTTCTGAGGTTGTAAAATCTATAATCAGGCAACCTATTAAGCCATTGTTTTTTCTGCTTTACAACCAATCAGTGAAAACAATTTTACGATCACAGGAACAACCGTTTTGATAATCGGTCCAGCCAAAATTTCTAGTAATCGTTAAATCGGTGTAAGCTTGGCCGCAATAAAGCTTTTTTATCGTGATAAAGCAATATAGCCGGGCTTTAGGGGCGGGAGCTGATCAACAGCTTCGGTAGTTTGAGCAACAAAAAAGCTCGTTTTATAACTTAAACAAACAATTTAAACAAATTGGTGTAAGAATGTAATTTCGCATCTTTGCCTTTATTTAAGGCACCTTCGAGAAGATTAGGATCTAACACCTGACTTTAGCTCACAGTATAAATACTGTTCAGTAGAGTATCTCCATACTGAACAACCCCCATTTGCACACACACAAAAGCGACGTGATTTCATGCTCGCGATTGGTACGTCGCGCTCTCGTAGTACACGAGAGCGCGAGAGCGCATTCTTGATTGTGAGAGAGATAGTAAAAAACTTGTCTAAAAATTATTTTACCATTGCTTGTTTACCATGTAAGCTACCGTAAGCTAAATAATCGGCCAAGTGCGAGTCGAACTCGCGCACTAAGGGTTCCGTACCATTATAGAGCAAAATTGGGCCAAAAATTGTGTTTTTTGTATGGGAGCCCCCCTTAATTTTTTTATTTTATTTCAATATTATTATTAAATATTAAAATACACATAAAACTAAGGACTTTGAGAAAAATTCAAGTACCTACCTGTTGCCATTATTGATATAGAGCCAAAAAGGCCAAAAAAATCACGTTTGTTGTATGGGAGCCCCCCTTAAATATTAATTTTATTTTGTTTTTAGTATTTGTTGTTATAGCGGCAACAGATATACACAATCTGTGAAAATTTCACTACTCTCTAGCTATTACCGTTCTTGAGTTACAGCCTGGAAACAGACAGACAGACGGACAGACATCGAAGTCTCAGTAATAGGGTCCCGTTTTTACCCTTTGGGTACGGAACCCTAAAAAAGGAATATGGAATGGAAATCTTTGGAATGTAAAGTAAGTTATTTAAATATTATGTGGAACAATAAGCTATCTATATAAGTTTGTTTGTATAGTTTGTCATCTACAACCAAACAGATACTATCTACGTGAAAATGTACTATCAGAGATTCATAGGCAGTTGACGGTATGCCATTTGGTCGTTATGTCAATTCAATATGTCGTAGCTGAGTTAGACAAAACGCAACCAAATTACATAGGTCCGCCATCTGCCTATGAACCAACTTCTCTACCTAATTAGATAGTAAAATGAAAAATACGCTGTTTTTAGGAATTTTTATTCCAAACAGAATACCCTTCTTCCTACCCATACAAGACTCCACCAAGCTCATTTGATCTTAAACAAACAACACCAGGTAATGAATTATCGACACGCTCGGATCGATCCGCCACCGCGGCCTGTAATCGGGTCGGACGCACCCAGCAATCAGCCTTAATCACCTCGATCGGCCGTACATCAAAATATTTGGAAAACACACAAAACCTATCGAAATCATAAAAAAGTGTTCACATCATTCATTCGGCGGTAGACATTGCTTCCAGAACTAGGTATATACAGGGTGTAACATAACTAAGTGATAACACTTTAGGGTGTGTATGAGTCCCATGTATTTTTTTTTATATCTATGGACGCTTCAAACCACGTCAGTCTGGCCCCGTGCTAAGTACCTGAAAGACTTGACGTGCTACAGGTACCAAACAAGAAGATTTTTATTATTATGATACACATATTTAATACACATCCATGACCCAGGAACTTTGAAAACTTTTTGTTCCGTCGGCGGGATTCGAACCTGCGACCCCCGGCTTGAGCTTCCAACAACCCACCAACTGAGCCACAGAGGTCGTCATGTATTGAGTTCACTGTGAAAGTAGCAAAGCTGCTATAGTAACTTTATTAAAACATTTGTATAGAAAAATTCCTGAGGCTAGCGCTTGTTCATGCAAATCACAAAAAAAATTTTGCTCTATCGCTGCTACTTTCACCGTGATGTCTATGTAAGGAACACATACACATAGTATTATCAATTTATCACTTAGTTTTGTTACGCAAAGTATTTAACGATTAACAATTTACAATATGACTGCTACTCAATCTTCTTCGTCGTTACTGTCCATATCCTTCTAGGCATATTCACAATACCTACTTCAAAATGTAATAATATGTGTTTGTCTGTCTGTAACATTCTATAGTCTGAAGAAACCCCTAAATGTTTTGAATGAAATTAGAATTACAAAATAGGAAAAAAATAAGTTTACTTTGTTTTTTGGCTTTACTCGCGTTTAATTCTTTTATTTTGTCATCTTATTATAAAGCAATATTATCATAATATTATATCAAAATCTTGTGTGCATTTAATTATTATTTAGCCAAGTAGCAATAAACGGTCAAATTATTTTTGCTATAATTACTTACGGGAAGGAAACTAAACAAATATTATACAAACCAATTTAATATTTTAAATACCTGTTATTATTTTTCGGAACTAACATTTTTTCATCGGTATGACAAAACAGTATTTGTTTAATGAAGTGTATTATAATTAGCTACACCAAAAAGATAATAGCAATAACTGACCTAACAGCAATTCTAACAAGATTCAAAATTCCTCAGCAGCTCTACTTTCACGTAGGTAAGCCTCACAAAGAACAATGGTTATGTGCAAAACAATTTTCGGGGCAAAATTGAATTTTATTCCCTGGGGATAAACGCTATCGCAAATTCCCGCAAAACTTTGTCGAAGGTGTGCAAATCTCTTTGCGGTTTGCGACAAAGACACCTATTTGTTTTTCTTTCGTCGTTTTTTGTGTGCGGCGCCTGCGCGCTGACTTGCGGCTCTTGTTCCGCCATTTGTCAAAGAGAGCGCATGAGATGCAAATAACAAAAAACGCCGCATAATTATTGATATTTTTGACAGATGATTTGGACCAGAATAAATGCTAGTTATAAATAAAGTAAATAACATTGGTGGGGCAGAAAATGTGGTTTGCGAGACCCTAATATAGATTAACAACTACCTCTTACAATAACTGGAGTACTCCACCAAACCCTTAGGCTACAATGTTTTCTGGTGGCCAAGTTGGGTACCTGTGTCTTAAATTTTCACCAATCTTCATATTATATCTCCAAATTATAACTATTAAAATTTAAAAAACCGCAAGGGGGTGATACATTTTTAATAATGTTCAGGTATGTTAAGTAAAAGCTTTTTTGATATTAGATACGGTACTAAGCAAAAGTTTTATATCAAATACTATAAATTTTATAATGGCTACCACAACTATGTTGTGGCAGCTAACCCACAAAATAATTTAAATTCAAATCAAATAACAAAATATCAGCGTATTTTATCAACTTTTGCTTCATCTAAAACCATTATCTGTAATGTATAATATTAAATGTATTTCTTTCCTTTCTCAACATTAATTTTGGCCTTGCGTACGAAATTAACACAAAAAAGCCTCTTCTTTCATCCCGCATCGCGTGATCTTTGTCTGTAAAAAGTGGATCTTTTCATTTGTACCGTATTTAAGGTCAACGGAATTATCTATTATACGTGCTCCAAATTTGTCTCGATATGGGCCAGGCGTGTTTTGCACAATGCCCTCAACTAGTTGTAAGGTAAAATAAGCTTCTGTGGAAGCAGACAGAACAATATGGGAATGGTGTTGAGGTTACAACTCCGTTGTGAAGTTTTCAAACTTTTTAAAGTTGTTTGGCGGGGGTTTTTTTCTTAATTTAATATCAGACATAGATAATAATTAAAACGAAAGCTAATAAGCCTTCGTATTCGCATATTTACGACCTTATTTACGACATACTTGTATAATACGAAAGCTTTAGTAGCTTTAACAACTAGAGGATAAGAATGGTACAGGACTGACGATGATGCAACTTTCGTCCTACGTAAGACAGGAAGGTCAGGATTAAGACAGGTGCTTAAAATTTGAAAGGATTTGAAAGTTTAATATATTTTATTCAAAGTGTGAATGGCTTCAGGGTAAAATCAACACAGAATCGCTCATGGAATCAACACTCAATTTTCCATTATTATTAAAATTGATCATTATTTGATCAAAGTCAGATTTATTTATTTAACAACGAGAATATATTATAAATAAGTTGAAATCGGTTGAAAGTTGAAAGAAAGGTTTGGTTTAATTTCGTTATTAATGAAAAGTATTGTCTACATTCAAATCTTTGTCTAAAAAATGTATGAGCAAATTAATTAGTTTAACTTTGTTTAGTACCCACTTAAGTTTCATTGGATTATTATCACAGATTACTATTATAGTTAACACGTGCCTTTCTGATCTCACTACTTACTACTAAGTATAAAGGACCCGTTGTCTCTGATAGTGTGTGATTTTACTGTTAAGCAATATTAACAGACGAACATATACCTAACTTCCTCCGTTTTGGAAGTCGGTTAATAAAAAAAACACAATCTCCTTTAATTCTTTTATCTATCAACTTTACTGCCTGATTCCACATTCCTCGCGCAATTCACGTAATTCAATAAAATGTAAAATGAAAGCTCAATAGCTAAGTCCACATTATGCAATTTCATCTTCAATTTTCGTCATCTTCTTTTTATTCAACTTTCATTTGGCATATTCAATAATTGCATTTGTCAAAATCCACCCGCGTTGAAAGAAAAGTGTCATAGCGAGCGCTACAATTTTAACGCGCGTCACGGGAATGCCTCACGTTGACTGTTAACTGCGCTATAACGCATGCCCTTGTTGAACAAAAAAAGGCACAATGTGGACAAAGCTAATGAGTGTCACGGTCTGCGAGCTACTGAGTGCGTGAGGTCAGACAATTTCTAAGGAATCTCTATTATCCGGAAATAGTTGAAAACGGGACTTAGAAGCGCGTGACAACAATTGCTCATTGAATTCTTTTAGCACTGATGAGTATAGTCAATTTATTATTATTTATTACACTTCTATAAAACATGGAGAAGAAATGGGTTTATGTTATTAGTACGCGTAGAAGCACCGGCTAGGGTCAAAAAGTGTGATGTCCATCTGACAAGTTTTTGTCTTTTTCTAATTTTATTTTACAAAAGAGGCTTGGAAATTTTTGGACAAAGTAATTACGAGTACGTATGATAAAAGGCGCAAAATATATACAAATGTATAGACTATAGAGTAAATAACGAGGAAGGACATAAAATACATTTTGTCACTGGAAAACGTCTGGATCATGTGACATGCCGCGTACGTTAGCAGGCCCCTAAACGATCAATTTTATAGTGTAATAAAATATATTATTGACCGTCTAGGGTGAATATTGAACGTGCCTTTCAATCTCATTATCAAATAAGAAATAAGTTGATGAATAAAATATTGTTCAATATTATTATTGCCCGCTAAGCTAGCCCCCTAAACCCAGAGGCTTCAAGCAAAAGTTAGTAGAAGACTAGACATTAGACGCAGTATGTTAGGTATATTGATTTATTTTAGCTTTTATCGCAATTTTTAACTATATTATTATCTACATGAAAGAGTTGAAAAAAATGCTCAACAAACCAAATCTTTATATTTTTGTATTACTAGCGCATTATAAAAACCCTTCTCATACAAAGGCGATCCAATTAATATGCCTAATGTCTTCATTCAATTTGTAAGCAACAAAATTATGAATATTTTGAGAACAATAGCTTACTCATAAATAATCGCGCTCTACGTAAGCGTTTCTCAAACTTTGACTTAAAAAAAAAAAAATTCTAAGCTATTTTTTTTCTGGTTTAAAGTTGATTGTTATTTTCAATGTAGTTATACATAATTTTTCCTTAATTGAGTAATTTTTTCACAAACTTATAGATATCGAAGAAATCAGCATAGGTTGACAGTTTTTTGGCTTTTATTCTTTTGCACTACAAATACGACGTAAGGAATACCATGTAAGATTCATGGTCTGTATTATAAAATGAAGGACACGTCAATTGATTATTATTTATGAATACTGACCCAAGTATAAATATAAACATAAATTTGAATCAAAGTGACGTAGCAAACAGTTTCATACAACCTTGTCTGCTATAGTCAGGGAGCCCTAGAAAAAAAATTGTCTTATCAAAATGAAGCTAGCTACTCACAAAAAATTTGCTTGATAGTAATCAAAAAAATTTTTGTTCTAGGGCTCCCTGACTACTAGATCTAGTTACGTCAAACTTTGGGAGCCGCTGCCCCATAATATCATCTTTCCTTTATTATACGGAAAGTTTATGATATTATGTTAATAGTGTACAACATTCATTATGGGCCACACACGGGCTTGTTCGGATATTATGGCTACCGAATCGCCGGATTTCCATCTTTTTATAGAAATTAACAATTTTTAAGGTTAGGTTTAACTTATATTTTCATTAAAACATGGTTTCTTCAAGGATCAATTTGTCATCCAGTAAGTTTCTGTCTATTGGATCAAATACTCTGAAATATGTATTTATCTATAATTCAATTTTCATGATGATATTTTGGTATGATGCTTTTTCCGACTTTTCTTACTAATGGCTAATAATGAAAAAAATAAAAAAAATGTCCCGAAACTTTTTATGAAGGCAAGATACAATGAGAGGCAATGATATTAAATACCGTTTCCAAACTTTTTCTACTTTTTAAACGCGATGGCGCCAAAACGTTCTTTTTTTAAACGTAATTGTCAAAAACCACAGATAGAACAGTTTAGCGAAATGACAGGGCGGCAGTCGGGAGCTGTCATTTTTGACGCCTCGGACACCCTGGGTGGCTTACGGCAGCTTACTGTATTAAGGCTGTCACAGCCAGAGCAGGTAATGTAAAGATGTATATTATAGCACGATACATCTTTCTATAGAAATCGCACACAACAGCTATAATGTAAAAATATACATTATAGCTGTTGTGTGTGGACTCCTGACGATTTCTATAGAAAGATGTATCAAGATGTATCGTGCTATAATATACATATTTACATTACCTGCTCTGTCTGTGGTAGCCTTTACAGTCGTCAGCAGTTGGTTCCGGTCTACATTGTGTCATCTAGGAAATGACATAATATCAGTAATAGCTGAGGTACAATTTCGATAACTGTAAGAGCTTTTTTCCGTAATCCATGAAAAAACATGAGCTGTTGATTTTAGATTCAGATTATATACAAATTTTAATTTTTATCAACGTCTGTAAGAGAAGGGCATGTTTAACCTTCACCTCTCATTTTTCGTACTACCGTACTCAGATACATTTAATGATGATAGCTTTAATTTAATGAAAATGCTCATTTTATTACAATAATGTAACTGAATATTAGTTTCTGAGTGCGGCAGGTAACGAAAAAGAAGCTTTCTTTACCAAGAGAAGTAACATTTGAATAATTAACGATTAATCTAACAGCAATTTGAATCTCAAAGGTTCAAATCGCTGTTAGATTTGAACCTTTGAGAAAGGTTGAATCTCAAAGGCTCCAGATCTTTTCGTAAAATTGTTTAATGTGATTCTATCTTTGACGATATCCATACCAAACAGACTCCAAAAGTTCAACTTTCTGTTATATTAGTTTTACTAAATAATGTATTTTAGGATTTTCATTAAGTGAAATAAATAACGGCTCTGCTATCGAGCAATTAATGTTGATAGAATAGACCCTTACAGCTCGTTCGTGTTTTGTATCAAACCACAAAATAGTTAACAGTAACGGGATACGGTGTGTTAACTTTTTGTAAACTCCATAGGGTCTGTAACTGTACACTCGGGGCAAGGGTTGGCCCGTTACGTTCCGGGTTCACTTCCGACTGTCACTACCTATAGAGCAACGCTTTGTGAAATGAGCCGAAAAATGAGCTGACGAATCACTTGATGGGAGTAGATGATCCATTCGTGCCGCAGACACTCGCGAGTGAGATAAATATATACTAATATTATAAATACGAAAGTTTATCTGACTGTCTGTCTGTTACCTTTTCACACTTATACAGCTTAACCGATTGTGATATTTAGTATGCAGACATTTTAAATCCCGTGAAAGGACACAGCATATTTTTGTTGGAAAAAGTAAATAAAACTAATTTTGGCGCACCGCGCAACGTAGTTGAGATGGTTATCTAGTAAGTAGTACACAAGACGTAATATTCATTAGATCATAGTTCATTTTTCCGCAAAAAGTAGCCTATATCCTTCCTCATGGTCTGCTCTAGATTTATGTGCTAAATTTATTAATCCCACCAAAACATGAAATGTAAAAGGAGCCAAGCAAAATATTGCATAGCTATTCAATACTTCTGTCGTAAAAAGTTTTCAGATCACATTTAAGCCAAGCCTTCAACTTATTTTGCCGCACGCATGCCCTTGATGAACAAAAAAAGGCACAGTGTGGACATAGCTATTCCCTATCTCCTTTATATTTTTTCTTTGAGGCTTCGTTAGTTCTATAGGTGAACAACGTAACGTAAATACTTCTGAGTTCTGAGTCGATTATTATATTCATATTATATAATTGACTCTTAAGCTAATACTTGAAGGTGGTAATTTTTAGCATTACCGTTGAATACATAGCAGCACTGTTGTAAGCATCTCGACGTTCCTCGCAGGAAAGGAGCACACCTTATTTCATGTGATAACTTAAAAATCCCATATTATATCGAGCAAGTAAGGAGTGTTTAATACGTAGTATCCTCTTAGTAGTCTGAGAGTGTATATTATTATCTCAGTACTGATTAGTGATTACATTTATATTTAAATCGAATTTAATTATTGTTTCATTATTAATGTTGTTAATATTATTTTTTATTTAATTATTACCATTTCATTAAGTTCATAACTAACTTAAAGCCTTTTGTACGTCAAACAATTAATATGCAGTCGAAACTCATACTGTTCTTGCAAAGTTACAAACATAAAAATCTTTTATTTTATTTAGTAAAGTAATTAAGTATTATATTATTATTATATTATTTTTCAACTTCAGTTTTTAGGTTTTCCTGCCCAAAGGATGAAAACGGAACCTTATTATTAATAAGTCTTCGCTGTCTGTCCGTCGTCCATCCGTATTTCACCAGGCTGGATCTCGAGAACCGCAATAGCTAGATTGTTGCGATTTTCACAAATTATGTATTTCTGGTGTCGTTATAAAAGCTAATAGTCCAATCAAAATAAAAATAATTTTAAAGTAGGGCCTCATACAACAAACACGATTTTTTTCTCTTTTTTTGCTCTATATCCATACTTAATGGTAACACTAAGGTTTTTGAAAATTTCAGAAAACGATCAATTGTTTGTTAACTTTAATAACTAATAATAAACATTAAATAAACTTATTATTTAAGGGGGGCTCCCATACAAATTTACGGTACGGAACCCTATGCACGCCAGTCCGACTCGCACTTGGCCGGTTTCATAATTTTTCCTTTCATTGTGAATAAAGACCTATCCGGGTACCAAATTTCAAGGTTCAAAGTCTGCTAGAAGTACCTTAGAATTTTGATGATCTGTCAGTCAGTCAGTGACAAAATGTAGTAACTTTGACCATCAATAACTACTAAACTATTTATCGAAATTTCATGTAATTTGGAGGTTAAGTTATTTTAATACTTGCTCCTAGTGACCGAAATTTTAAATCCCTAGCTTTGTTAACATCGAAGATAAAGAGGGTGTGAAATAGCCGCGAACCGCTTCGAGAAAAGTATGGTACGGCCGTGCCTTTGCTAAAAAGCTTGGCTGGGGCACTGCCGTGCCCCCAGAAAACGGTCCAGCAATTTGTGATAATATTAGCCCATTCAAATAAACAAACTCTTCAGCTTTAGAATATAAACAAAACGCAAATTAATTTTAATACCTCCATTCTCCAAGTATGAAGAAACAAAATCCATTGTACTTAAAAAGTATACAGACTTTATTATTCGCGATATAAAGACGTTAAAATCTCTAGTAACATTTAAGTAGGTCGTCTTTTTTCTCAGAAACACGATCTTGAGGTAATGGGGTGTGAGACATAAAAACAAACGAACAGACTGACGGACCGATCGAAATATTACGACATTTGAACTGTGAGCTATGAGCTGCGGTTTTTTGTGTAGGAAGGTCACATTTTTTTTACTGTAACTTTTTTGAGAAAAATTGTTGGTCAATTTATACTTACAAGTTACAATATAAATTGAATGCTAGACGTCTAACTTCGTTATAGGCACACTAAATTGGTATGCGGGAATTCCATTTTTTTTTCGGAATAAAAAATACTTATAGGTATAATCCTTTTCCGGGACTCAAAGTTTCTCAATGTCAATTAATTAATAATTTAAATTGTGAAGTAATTACAAACAGATAGACGTTTTTGAATTCCTACTACACAAGACACATAGGTGAACTATATTATAGTAACAAAAGATCGGCTAGTAATACTAAATAATCGGCCAAGTGCGAGTCGGACTCGAGCACGAAAGGTTCCGCACCATTATAGAGCAAAAATTGGCCAAAAATTGTGTTTTTGTATGGGAGCCCCCCTTAAATTTTTATTTTATTTAAATATTATTATGAATTATTAAATAAAACATATTATATTTAAGGCCTTTGTGAAAATTTCAAGTGCCTACCTGTTGCCACTATTGATATCGAGCAAAAAAGGCTAAAAAATCATGTTAGTTGTATGGGAGCCCCCCTTAAATATTAATATTATTTTGTTTTTAGTATTTGTTGTTATATCGGCAACAGTTATACACAATCTGTGAAAATTTTAGAAGTCTAGCTATAGTGGTTCTTGAGATACAGCCTGGCGCCAGACAGACAGACAGACGGACAGACAACGAAGTCTTAGTAATAGGGTTCCGTTTTTACCCTTCGAGTACGGAACGCTAAAAAATAACATAAAAGTAATTGTTTGTCCTATAAAGCTTTATTGAAAAGAAAAAAGTTGCATACCTAAGTTTGGCATTATTTCCGTTATACTTACCCGAAGATTCCCATGAGGTCACTTAGGACAGTTTTTTCATCATCACGGCCGGAGGTGTAATCTAATGAGTGTATTAAATACTCGGTTTTGAGTACATGTGAACGAAATTCTGAAAAATGACCGGACCACCTGGGAAAGGAAGATGATTTACACGGAGCTGTGAAGAAAAATATGGATGCGGTAAACTGCTTAAGACGAAACAATGGGAGTTAAGCGAAGAATTAAGCTTTTAAAACTTGTTGGACACTTGACAATATTTTTTAAATCTAATGATGATTTATTAAATACCTGATAATGTTTTTATACAGGATGTAACAATAATTAGTGATAATACTTTGATAGGATGTGTACGTGTTCCTTGTAGAGAGTTCACTGTGAAAGTAGCAGCGCTGAAAGACCAAATTTTTTTTAACTTTTGTATGGGGAAACTCGTGACGCTCGGGCCCTTGCCCATACAAAAGTGAAAAAAAAATCGTCTTTCAGAGCTGCTATTTTCACAGTGAACTCTCTACAAGGAACACGTACACACCCAAAAGTATTATCACTTATTTTTGTTACACACTGTATAAAGTACATACTACTCACAAAAGGTATTCTTTTTTGTTGGTACCTACTTTGTAAAGTGTCCTATTGAGTATGATGTAACAATCACAGCGGTTTACCACTTAGGCATTGTTTTTAACCAAATTGTATTTAATAACTTAATAAGGACAACTGCTATTGTTAGAATTTTCGCCACAGTTTCTTTTAATGCAATGTAAGTTTATTACTTTTGTACCTAATTATCAAGCGCAAAAAATACTTAAAACATAGTTTACGTACTTACTCGCTTAAACCTTGGGATTAAACCATGCTGTGCAAAAAATCTACTTACAAGTCGCAAACAATCCATAATATTAGCGAAAGTATTTAACTTTTTTTCTCCTAACCTTAAATCAGATTTAAGAATATTTTTCATATTATCTAAAATTATAATTACCTTCTCCACGTTTCCAGGCTCGGCGACGTTAAGGGCCACCTACATGCTCGTGTTGAGTTTCAGCTAGCGCAACTACGCAGGGTCACGCGGTGTCGAGTGCGGACCGGTTTGGCGACAGTACCGGAGACAACATCGCATTTTATGCGAAAAATCGAAAAACGCATCCTTTTTGGTCATCACGGTACGGAGGCATTCGACAATTATTTAGGCAGTGATTTTAGACGTCATATGAAATAAATGGATGGACATAAGATATGAATGGAAATTGACATATTAACACATCGCTAAGCGATTGCACTTTCGGTGATTTACGTCCATATTATATTTTTGATTTGTAAGTTCTAACTTCGCTATCGAAAGTAAGGTGTGCACGAATTGTACGAAAGGTTTTAATGCTCTATTTTTAACACGCTTTTATAAGCTTGGGCTGCATGTAGCCTACTATGCTACCTAAATATGAAACGGTCAACGGAATCTTTGAGCACGATTTTTAGCTATCTCCAGTAGTCTAATTAATTCGAAACTTTGACGTAAGTTGAGCCAATAACAATGCAATAAGTTGTTAAAATTAATTTTGTGAAAAAAAAAAATAATTCGAATAAAAGTTTTTTTATATTATTTTTCTTGTTACTAAATAGTAAATAACTAAGATTTACTTAACAATAATATTAATAATTACTGAACACCTATTTTCGACGGAATTGCTAATTCAAAGGTGACTTGACGTGAATGTTGATACGAAAATATTTGTGCCGTGTGTTTAAGTTAATTTGAAACTGTCTTATAGAGATAAGCATAAAATAGTTTTAGTTAGGTTACCAGAGCTTACAAGATGTAAAAAAAAAAATCTTCTGATAAGTTATATGCTGTTTCACCTCTTCCTGATATAAGTGCCGGATAGTCTATCCACAACTAAACTTGACAGATAAAGTATGTAAAATCTGTGAAATAAGTTGTGGATATCCTATCCGGCACATTATCAGGAAGTGCTGAAACTGGAAATGAATATTATCATTTCTCATAGTGATTTATTATTAAGTTGAAAACACAAGGGATTGTTATCACACCGTTTATTTAAATAATATCTTGGCAGACCACATTCGCAACATCATTTACATAATATCCTGTGCCCTTATTAATAAACCTACAATTTTGTTAAGATATTGCCATATAGGTAAGTACTTATATTTTGTGGTATTTGTAAGACAAGTTAATAACTTGTACTTATTACAATAAAAATATTATTATTGTTGTAACTTGCAAGCACAGCTTGCAAGGGATATAATATTTAAATATTATTTTGAAATGATAAGTCATTTAGGATTATTGGATGTTATTTGCGTAGACTTTACATAATGTCTATACGTCCTACGCTTATAAACCTACCTACTACGTAATATCTACGTTCCTCGGCATTGCTAATTGCTATATTATGTGGGTACCTATACTTCTGAATACGTTCTATTGTCTCCTCTTGCTACATTTTTGCATTTGAAAATCTTTGAAAAAGGCTGCGTTGAATTTTTTTATTTTTTTTTATGTTGATAATAAATAATTGTTATGAAGTCATTTTTAATATTATTAAAATGTTAAATGTTGATATGACAAAAGCGAAATAATATAGGTTAGCACTGCGATGCCGCATCACACAATACCGTACCGCGGCGGCACACGCAGCGCCGGGGGGAAGAAATAATTAATGGTGATTGGCCTCCAATTACCCCGGACCCAACGCTCGTCCCGCTCGCACGCCTCCAAAAAACACCAGCCCACCCTTTCCCGCAAACCGGGAAAATATATAAGGGGCGCAGGTACCGGGAGCCGCAGACCTCTGGGGGACACCGTACCGCACACACCGATATCACTCGCGATACAATGGCCGCCGACACTTACGGACATCGCTTCATGTACAACGAGAAGGACATCTTCCCCGGCGACGTCATGCTGGAGTACTCCACGGAGGAGTGCTACCTGTCCTGGCCGCGGTCGCCTGACTCGGGCCGGTCCAGCCTCGAGCCGACCTCCTCCGTCGACGGCGCGCAGGAGTCGGCGCACATCGCGTACAGAGGAATATCAGACAACCTCATGCTGGAGGACAGTGCTGAAGACGCCGACTTGGATCCTGGCAAGAGGCGGGGCCGCGCCACCAGCGCCGCGGTGCTGAGGAGGCGTCGCCTGGCCGCCAACGCGCGCGAGAGGCGGCGGATGCAGAACCTGAACAAGGCGTTCGACAGACTCCGAGGGCACCTCCCCTCGCTGGGCGCCGACCGCCAGCTCTCCAAATACGAGACCCTGCAGATGGCTCAGACCTACATCGCGGCGCTGTACGAGCTGCTCCAGTGAGTCGGTACGTCGAATGTGAACTAGGATCTAGATAAACTTGTTTAAATTGAAAATTTGCCAAATTTTATCTATAGTGTTAAAAGTACAGGGATATTTATTTTCTGTAGAATAAGTACCTATAATGCTCACGTTACCTTACGATATTATTCACTAGTACTGCAGCAGTGGTGTACGAAACGCTTAGCTAGTTTAGAGTTTAGACGCTTGGAAATGTAATCCGTCCTACCGATTGTTTATTAGTAGTGATAAGTATTTTTTGAGATAATTTAGCTAATTTTATATTGTAATTCAAATTGTTGTTAGTATTTATAATTAATTTCAGCCAGTGTTAAAATTTTTAGTACAACCTTTTTCGTAATCGTAAAACAATTGAAACACCTTCTATACTTAAAACAAAATTTGGTCTGCAATTTGTTAAACAAAATATTTTGAGTTTTACATAACTTTTGTTTTAAATCAATATATCGTAATATTTATGTAATTAGTATTTTAGTACTTTTTTAGTTTTAGTCCCACCAACATCTTGCCGATAGAGTATTATAATTACAATACAAAATAAATTATTGTCAATTTGACTACGTAGAATTAAGTAGAATTTTTATTGTATGTTTTGTAAATAAAATCATATTGATTTAAAAAATTTTTGGTTGTTATTTTCCTCCTAAATTTATGTAGCTTTGAGTGTTTTGCAGAAACATATTTTTTAATTCAATATGTTTTTGTACTATTATTAAAAAAACATAAATTTTATTTCTAATTTTCTTTACTATTAAGAGACTTACTTTAAAACAAACTTAACATAAAGGTAGGTATATACCTAGGAGTATATACTCCTAAAAGCCTTTGCCCAGTACAATAGGACACACCAGTCTATTAACAAAAATATATCCACGAACTTTTACATTTTTCATTTAGGAAAAGCAAAGATCAGACAGCACTATTTAACAATAGTTATTAAACTATTTAGTTATTAAATCCACACTCATTATTATTCTATAATAAATTGAAAAAGCTATTGGTCCAAATACTCTTCATGTCTGACCTATCGAACCATTTTATTAAGTTTTAAATGTCAAATTATTTTGATTCCTAGGAAAGGATATAGGCTACTTTTAATATATTAAATTTTAGAAAATGTTTGTCCATGATAACTAGCTAAAAGCCGAGTTTTGTGAGGGCACGCGTCGTCACACCTTGACTGACTGGTGATAACACATCTACATAATATAAAAAACCTTAACTGACTGATGACAATAACACATCTACTTACATAATAATTATAAATAAAAAATACTATGTTAAATCACAAATCAATAGGTGTGATAGTTTTTCCGTAAAGTGTAATAAGTAGTTACATATTTTTGCAATACACTTTACGGAAAAAAATATCACGCCTATTGATTTGTGATTTAACATAGTAATTTTTAATTATGGTAGATGTGTTATTGGATGTTCTTCGACACGCCTTTTTAGATAAACGAAATGTTTGTAGACTAGAAGTTCTAGATATTATTTGCTATTAGTAGGTATAAAAGGCTTAGAACCATTGCGTTATAAATCATAAAACACCTTCGTAACTTTTTTCCAAAATGATATTTTACGAACTGCCTTTACATGTGTTTATTTGTTGATTACTTAGCTAAATATACATGATTTCATATTCTAAATCCTGTAAGATCCTGAAACTCGGTGATTTTTTGTACCTACCTAAGTTGTTTTTTTATTCTTGACAGTTTTTTTACCTTTGACATTAAAATCTTGTATTATGGTACAACCTAAAATTTTAATTAAAATAATAAATAAAACATTCAAATAATCTTAAACCTCAATTAATCATTGTAATAAGTAATAACTAATTACTACGTATGTAGCTTATATTAATTGGAAGCTAATTTAATAATTACTTAACTATAACCCTTCTCAATCTTGACAAGTTATGAGTCAATTATAAAAGAACCCAAATAAGTTATTATGTAAATAATGTGTTCATACAAGCTAGTATTTCTATCTACAACCAGGTTTTCTAAAAGGCTTTGAGAAATCAAAAATTTGAAATAATTTCATTCTGCTACAAATTACAATTTCTTAAAATGTTTTCTACTAGAGATACAAGAAATATAAAAACACGCAATACATTAGACATCAACGCGTGACAAAGTTCTTCGTAATGACATTTCTCATGTTCAATTTATAATAATTCGTCTTGTAAATGTAATTGCTTATATTATTACACATTTTGACGTGATAACGTCTTATAATTCGATATGGGGTGCGCGCCCGAAAAACATGACAGTTCATGCGGCGTTGCCTCGCTGACAGCTCTGAGGCGTTCCATTTACACTCTCAAGTCTCTCAACAACCGTAAGGCCCAACTGGGCCGCGCTCTTTGTTTCGATTATATTACGTATTTCGATGACTTAGAGAATACTTTTATATGAAGAAGTTTGGTTAGTTATGACCTTTGATACATTGACGACACTCTGAATGAAAAATAAATAAACAATCTGTGAGCTATTAGTATTGTTTCGGCTATTCAAAATTGTGCTCTATTTCCTACGTGTCAAGGTATGACTTAATATATTATGAAGAATAAAGTATTCGTTTATTTCTTCTGAACAAGTCACTAGTTATAGTTTCGAAAGTTTATAATTGAGAAACTAATATCACATCGGACTAAATACTATATTATGATGGCTTGATAGATAGAAAATGTAACATATATTATAATGTAGTTCACACAAACATAAAATATGGATTGTATGTAAGGATATTACATTAATTTTACAAAGAGGGTAGGCCGGGCGCCATTTTTTTTGCACATTGACCTGCCAACTTTTTTGCATAGATTTTTCCCGGAACTGAGGGGTTAAGGCTATGACGTTGTCACGTTCAACTATCGTCAGTAAACCGACTTTACAGACAACCTATTTTTTTATTCCGTAGAAAATTCATTTTTTCACATCCACAGACTACATCCAAAACATACTTTGAACAGTTTACCTACCATTTGAAACTTTCGACCATCCTAAGTTATACCACAGAATGTTATACAAATTTATTGTACAAAGGATAAGCCTTCACACGTAGACCTCGCAGTATAATTTATCTCGTACGATTATGATCCTTATATCAATGACACACGCGTTATATCAGAGGTAACATAGCTCTGAATATTCTAAAGGCTTAAACTTCACATAGGATTAGGCGTTCTATTTACATGCAGTGCGCGTGCGCTATGGCAGCCGCCTGATTGGTCGCCGGCGCACCAATGACATAGAGTATACACGCGAGGGACCAGTCCTTACTAGGGATCAATTGCATTTAAGGGCATCACAGACGGTGAAGATAATATAAAATATATATTATCTTAGAGCATATTTTAGAATATCGCTCACCATAGAAATCCTATGAACCATCACACACGACGAAGTTAATATATATTTTATCTTATGTATCTTAAGATACCGAGCGATGTGGAAATATATATTTCGTATCTTAATATGTTATCTTAAGATGCGAAATATAAACATCTTTATGAATACAGGGTGTTTTTGTGTTTTTATTTTGTGTGTTTGTATTTTGATTTTTTATATCTTCCCTAATCAAATCATGAATTAAAAATGAATGTTTCTTTTGAATTTCTAAAATACTCTTGCAACTTCTTCGTTGACAGATCTTGATAAAGGTTAAATTCGCCGCAGGTTTTTCTCTTTTTTTATGTGAGGCTCTATCCAAATGTTTCTCCTTTAGGAATGTGCTACCGCAATCTGCATTTCACATTCTATATCAGAATCATCGTCTGAGGAGCTGTCTAACAAATCAAGAAGTAAGGCAGTACTGTCACTTGTACGGCCTTATAAATAAAGATTTAAAAAAGCAGATCATTCATAGTCAATCACCTGTATATAGAACTCTAACAAGGAAATGAACAGATTTTTTAATAATATCGTATCTTAGCCGTGTGTGATAGCCTAAGATAATATAATATTTTATATTTGGGCATCTTAAGATAAAATATTATAGTATCTTCTCCGTCTGTGATGCGCTTTAAGTTTGTTATGTTCAGTTTTTTTGGCTTATTACTATACTAGATGACGCCCGCAACTCCGTTCCACCTTAATGTAGTTTATCGCGCGGGAACCGTTATGTTACATTTTTTCAGGATAAAAAGTATCCTATGTCCTTTGCCGGGACTCAAAATATCTCCATGCCAAATTGCAGCAAAATCAGTTCAGCGGTTTGGGCGTGAAGAGATAACAGACAGACACACTGTCGCATTTATAATATTAGTATAGATATGGATCTTCAATACGTCAGGTTTTTGGATTATTAATATAATATTAATATGTATCTTCAATACATTTTGATGTTTTTTTTTAAAGTAGCCTATGCTGTCCCACTGCTGGGCAAAGGCCTCCCCCAGAGTCTCCATGCCAAATTTTGATGTTAACCGTATATATATGTATAATACGTTTTGAGCTGATTGTGCCGTTGTCTGTCTTTGTTGTGCTGGTAATAAGTGATATTTAAAGTATTATTAACATTAATTATGAAAAGTAATCGAAACTGAGTCTAACCCGAGATATCGTATTAAGTGGAGTTTGTATTTAGCTCATTCAAACTTTTATCGTCATCGACTTGCTAATTAAAGAGTTGCATTAAAACTAATATTTTTCTCTACTTGTGTTAGTAGCTCGTTATCCCTACATTATAATTTGGATGCAAGTGTTATTACTTATTTTCCTTACACGTGGAACACCGCCAACTTCCCCGACAGTACCTTGCTAACGAGCTCGATATTCACAGGGAAAGTGTTGAGTCACGCAAAAAATTCACAATTGTATCAAACACAAATTAACAGCGAAAAAGACACCCCTAATAATAACTTATCAAATTCCCGAGCGGCGAATCGCGTATGACTCGTCAGATTTGACAGCTGTCAGAAGTGACAGCTCGCTGTGTTAAGACGTTAGCCGAAGTGTCAAAAGTGTACGGAACCCCCTGATTATGTTCGCACGTATAGTGATTTAATTACACACCGGGATGGGGATGATAGGGTGTTTTAAATGCTCTATATTTTTTAAGAATTACAGTTTTTTGGTGAGAGTGTTTCCCCCAAAATATCTTCAAACGATTGAAATTGGAGTAACCTTAACTTTTTCATAAGGTATTTTAAAAGTCAATTTCGATTTAAAAATACACTAGATACAATGGGTATACATAGTAACGTCTCATAACTTCACAAAATAAGATGAGTATAATTATATAAGTATATTATTATATTCTATTTATTATTTAACAGTACTGGTACAATATATTATCAACTTATATTATTAACTTATTTATTACTTTAATAATTTAATAATAATTATAATATACTTTATTGCCTTTAACATGATACGTAAGTGAGAAAAACTTATCGAAGTTTAAAAGAAAAGGTTGAAAGGCAAAGCATGGCTCTTAATTATTTAGAGCTTGAACTAAAATGTGAGAATTAGCAAGTCAAAAACTGTTGTTTAACTCGATTGAAGAATAATTACGTTTTGAAGGTCGATGGGAATTAAAGTAATCTTAAATCGGGTTCACGATTTTACGTACAGACGAACAGGATGTCTCGCAATTACGCTGTCGACTAAACTTGTAAGTAAAAGTTCAAATTAGATGCATTGTCCGCCATTGTTTATTAGGCAATTAAAACTTTTTTATTGTTAGTTTTAAGGCAAAGGTTTTGTGCGATTCGGCCGATTGCGAGATTAACGCTGACGCACCGATCGAAGCATATTCTAATGATTACCTTTATAATATCTACGAATAATAAAAACTAAGGAAACGTAACTTCCATACTTCGATCGTTTTGAATTTGGTTCTCAAGGTTCTTTTCACACACTAAAATAATATGGTAATAACTAGTTACAAAACAATACACTCAAATTGACAAAATAAAGCCGTTGACAATAATTGTCACTTCTATAATTACATAAAATTCTTGCATGTATTCGGGCCTTTTCTTGCATAAAGTATGCATGTATTCGGGTCACATTTTGTAGAATCGGAACAAATTTTTTGACACAGTTACTCTTCCTTAGTTTTTATTATTCGTAGCTATACCTACAAGAATATTTCTCATCTAGTTTTGTTGCGCCGAAATTAGTTTATCACGTAGCAACCGTAAATTTATTTCGGTTGAGATTATCCTATATCCTAGAACAGTAGAACTAAAACATAAAAGTGTCTGCATACCAAATTGTATCAAATTCGGTTCAGTGATTCAGACGTGAAGAGGAAGAGGGATAGATAGAAAGTATGGAGGGTAGATGGAGGAGAACTATCTTATATGGGGGATATTTGAAAAAGTGTCCAGCTGTACGCAGTAAATAACAGTTGAAAAATCCTCCGAGAGTGGCGCTAGCTGCAGCAAAGGGTATGGAATGAATGTAGCCGTTGGTGACAAAATATAAATTGAAGTTAGCCGAATAGCCAAGTCACAGAATTACTGGGTTAATACAAATTATATTTTGAGAAATATAACCTAAAATAGCTGAAATAAAAGCTGCTAAATGATTTAAAATTTACCCTGTTGCTACTGTAGCGCCATCCTAATTTAACGCATTTCAGCGGACACTTTTTACATACAGATATAGTTCTCCTCCATCTACACTCCATAATAGAAAGACAAGCGGACTGTCATAACATGTTTCCGAATTATTACTTTCTTTTTAATCATTAACACTGTCGGATTCTTTGCACTAGACACGTGTTCTACACTAATTTTCATTATCTTCATTAAAATTTGATTTATAACGGAAATAAAAATGGCAGATTTAAAACAATTGCGTTACGGAAATAATATCTCAACTTAATTGAGTGGTTATCCATCTTGAAAATTAAACACAGTTTTTACAAGTTTTTAGCTAAAAAACGATATTTTTGTTTCTTTTAATGAACTAGACCACGCCCGGCTCATCCGTTCTGATAATTTTTAACTAAGTTATCATAGCTCATTTCGACTACCGAATGGGTGGTGCTTTGATATCATTATTTTTTTTAAAATTGATTTAATACGGGGGATTTTTTCCGTGGCCATTTTTTACGGCACTCTCAAATGCTAAAAGTTTTTGTAGATTATTTATTGTTTGCACAGATAGTGCAGTTCCCAGAGAGTAAAAATCGTGCAAACCTCCGATTTTTGCAATAGTGGATGAAAATTGAAAAGAAAAATAGGAATGTGTAGCTGATAACATAAATTATAAAGTTTACCTATTGAAAAGTTGTGCTTTTGATTTTTAAATTATTCTCTTCCACTTCAAGTAAACTCATAAACTGTAAAATTTTGAAGAAAATTTGCATATTCCTTTCTTTTAAATATATAGCAAAATAATAAAATATATTAATATTTTTTTGATTTTTATCGTTGCTTATATTCCAAAGAAAGAAACTAAGTTGAAAAAATATATGATTTAGATTTAAAATTAATATTTTTGTATGTAGATGAGCATACCTCCAAATGTGCTTGTAGTGTGCCTCGCCAGGTAAATGGCGTTCCTAATTTTCTTTGGTTTTAAATAGGAAGTCTAAAATTATTTTTTAGGCTTAACAAAGCCTTTTATTTCTTAATGTGTATAACTTTTTAGCTCTTACTTTATTAAATTTTCTGAAAATGTAGCACAAACTTTTCACGGATATTTCGAAGAAAATCTGTATTTTATTTCTTTTGGTTAGGTTTTTACAGAATAAAATTGATTTTCTTTTCATTCATTATATTTGCTAAAACATACTTAAAGGAAAAAATACAAAGTAGGTTAAGCACTGATATTTTTTGTATTCAGGTAAGCATTTTCCAAACATTGGTCGCAGCATGCGTCTTTAGTATGTACGTGAGATTTGTAGCACGCAATTTTTTTTCTGGCTTTAAGTAGGAAGTTTAAAAATATTTCAAAGACTAGAAAAAGTCTTTCATTTGTCGATGCATTTAATGTTTTAGCGCTCACTTAAATAAATTCTCAACAAATATAGAAAAATATTTTCGGTCTATTTTACACATTTTTGGAGATATTTAAACGTTTTTAAGTACTTAAAAGTTATCATTTCTCTAAAAATTAAATACGCACAACAAGTAAGTTTAACACACTTTTCGTTACAACCCTTAAATCCACCCAGACCCTTTTATCTTGGTTACGACGAGCGTTAATCTCGTTAATAATAAAACTTTGCAAAAACTTTATAGTTGTATTTAGCTTAGCAAAGCAAACTTTCTTTTTCAAAAATTGTGTATTTGGTTAATTTTCAACGTAAACAATCGGATAAGAGTCATTAAATAACAGGAACAAGAATTTTTTTTTCTGGATCGGTTTTATATGGTGAAATATAAATTTTTAATTAAGTAACTAAAAAATTAAAATCACAAAAAATTTTTGGTAAACTTTGCAAGTTATAGTGTAAAAAAGAAAATGACACCTCAAAAACAAAAATCCATTCACTATTACAATTTTCGGAGGTTAAAACCTCTGGCGACTGCACTAAGACAACCTATGCATTTTTTACCGACTTCCAAAAAACGAGGAGGTTATATGTTCGGCTGTGGATATTTTCTATTTTACGTAGAGAACTAACATAGAAAAAATAAGTTGATATGCATAATATTATTATTATTTAATATTTTAACATTGACACGGCTTTATTAATATAAATATGCATGAATTATTTTGCCACAGGTGTAACTAAAAAACAAAATTAAAAAAAAAAACTATGGATGTCACTGACACCTGTCAACTGTCAATAAACAAATTGCCATATATCGGCAGGATCTATGAAAACTTAGTATTCCGTAATTTATTACATTTAAAACGGGCATAAAACTTATCTCGATACAAATCTTCATCCAAGAAAAAATAATAAAACAAACCTCGGGGGAGAGGGACAGCGCTCTACTGGGGAGCGAGATAGAGCACCGCACTTCTTCCGGCTGCGCGGGCGCAGGTGACACGAAATTTATTCCGAATTTGAAAACCGAGGTATATATTATACGGAACGATTCAAACGGCTTTTTAAACATGACCATCTTTTATTCTGCGGCCACGGTTGACAGTTTTATATTTGTCGTCGATAATGCCGCCACAAAAACGGTATGATTTATACGAAAATAATATGCTGGCGATAGGCGCGGGATCCCGACATAGAGCAGGGACACAGACGAGACCCAAGAACAGGAAAGTAAATCTGAGAAGATCTCATAATATTTTAAAGGTGTATCATTTTAATTGTTGTAAATTTTAAACAAGCATTTCATTAAAAATGTAAATTCAATATTGTAGAAAAAAATGTGTAAAAATTTCATATCCATTGAAAAATCGTTAACCCTTAGATGGTATCGTGGGTCAAATTTGACCTAGATGCAAACATTTTTAGTTGTTATTCTTTTAAGAAGAATTTTTAACGGGACAAAATTAGTTAACGGGACAAAATTTGTTAAATAAGTTTTGGTACGAAAAATGTTTGCACAAAATATTGCGTATTCATAATATTAATTATTACGATAGACTATCCTAATATTATGTTCGATAATCTCTATTGCATAGAGTACGAACTGTCGCTTCTGCATCGCTACTCTCTATATCTCGTGAATTATTAAGAGCTAACTCGACACTTTCGATACCTGTATCTGCGTATATCTTACATCTCCTGTTTTGTTCACACGAATCAGCGCATGTAATAAATTATTCATTAATTTTAATTTTCCAATAAATAAATAAAAACTACAACCCATATCCCACGTCATACGTTGTTGGAATAAAGTGAGAATTAATAATTAAAAAAAAATTCCATCCATATTTTCAAAAGAATATAATAATTATAGAAGTGAAAATTTGTGTTGGTATATTTTTAAATAATTTTTTGTTTAAAAAAGTTTCTTAAAATCAACATTATTTAAAAGATTATTTAAAAGGAGGTAGGGTAAAATAAACAATCTCTCTCTATGAGGAGACAAAACAAAATGTCACCAATTAATAAGAAATTCCTAACACTACCAATTATGTTTAGCTACTGGAACAAAGAATTCTATTTAAATCTATTAGATGAATCTAAAAAATCGATTAAAAGCGACAGGAATTCGGTCGTGATATATTATATTTTAATATAACACACAATATTAACATAACTATGTCATCGATACTTATTTAGTTACGGGTGACAAATGAAAAGCTGTTAAAACGAAATAACTCGCTACCTCGGAAGGCTTTGGGGGATTTTTTGTATGAAAATGCAATAAATTACGTATTTATGTTAATTTTTTGTCATTAAATCGGCATTAAGTTGTAAATTCGGGGCCTTTTAGCGTTTCTCAGAGCTGAGGTTTGTTAATAATTTTGAATTATTTGTAACAACTTCAGACGTCCTTATTAAAGCGTTAAAAATGTTTAGAACCCGCAAAATTTTCATGAGAACGATCTGACGATGAAGAATTATAGTCAAGACTTTCGACCTCCTTTTCTTTTATTAAAGAGAAGAACTGGCTCAAGACCAGTTCATCTATTTGTAGCTACAACGGCGACATAATATACAGACAATAAATACCCCCAAAAAAACTTATGTTTTTGCCTAAACTAAGATATTTTTTAACAGCCTTTAATGTCTCTCTGCTGGGCAAAGGCCTCCTCTCCTTCCTTCCACACGTCTCTGTCCGCTGTAGTTGCAGGCCACTCTTTATGTACAGCATCTATATGGTCGCGTTACCTTGGCCGCCAAGAGTTTCATAAAATCTACTTACCTTAAGAACAAAAATGTGCGAATTCATCTTAAAATCAGCATGTCAGATAAACCGGAAACAGCGCGCGGAGGACCGGAAGTCGTTGCCTCCGACAAATTGACTTCCGGGTGAACGTGAGAGACTTCAGCCACGTCCGGTCAGCTATTGTGATGTCACTTGTATCGCGAACTGTACGTCATGACTTATGAAAGTGCAACTGGAGTATTGTATGTACAGTCGCCGACAAACTTGCTGTAGGAAATGTATACTTATTCTTACTGTGCTTAAGGTTCAAAATACGCTACTTAGTAAGCCACGTACTTAAAAACTTTGCCTATATTACTAATATTAAGATAAAGGGGAAAAAATTTTGTTTTGGAATTGCTAAACTGATTTTAATATTATGCACACAATATTTATTATTTTACAATACCCGCGTAGAATTTAGGGTAGAATAAAATCCGCGAGATTCCATTTTTTTAAGCTTAGGGAATTAATATTTTAATGCATTGTTAACTACTGAACTAAGTAGTAGGTACTTTACTACTATTTCTAAAACCATTTCTAACTAGTGAAACCCTAAACTACTCGATTCCTTTCTAAACGATTATTTCGAATCGATTTATGTTTATCGGAAAGTCTGAAATTAATTTCTATTTAGTATAAAGTGGATAATTTCCCCTAACAACGCGATCTCGATCAAATTAGCTACCAAAAGATGCCGATTTCTTTGTAATGCTAAATCGACTGACGTAATATATATTTTATTTCATTCGTGTGTAGTGTGAAAGCTTTTGATTTGGTTACATAATAATCTGTTTTATACAGAGTACTTACTTTAAACGAAACAATTCTGTTTCTTTGAGTTTTATGATTATGGGTTAGTATGCTGATCTTTCTTTGGAAAAAACTTTTCAGCAAGGTAACAAATCTTCCTACAGTTTTTTCACGAAATGAGATGAAGCTGAAAACGAGCAAGTATGATGGGTCAGTTCCACCATTAACGAACATTAGAAGATAACAAGCTCTAACTAGCTATACTCAACCTTACTTATGACCGCCGAGACTTTTTCAGTGACCCGCGTTTGAAATTCACGCCTACTGGCAAAATAGTGCAAAATCGTCGTGAAAGTCGTAGTTATAAGTTAAAGGTATTAAACGAGTTGAACCTCCAAGCGTTGTTTTTAACCTCTTATTGTATTTTAAACCTTCCTCTTGAATAGATCTATATTTATTAAAAAATACGCGTTGAAATTCTAAAAAAAAAAAATCTAATACTTACCACATATTTTTTGGATAAATAGCGGTAAACGCTTTGTTGATGATGGAATTACATATTTTCATAAAGGATTTTCTTCTGCCTTTAAATTTTCCTTATAAATTGTAAGTTCATTACTCTGTGCTTATGTGCGCACTCGGTACGTCCCAAACGTAGCCCTCGGCCGTCAGGCTGAACGAGTTCCTACATTCGAACATGACAAACAAACAGACAGCCAAATTCCCTCATTAGACACACTTAGCTGGTGTAAAGCGATTGCCGAAAAGTGTTCCTCGTTTAAATTTTTTAAATTTATTATGCAAAATGATCAGTTAAATACTAAAGAAAATTTACCGGTATAAAGTTCTGTTTGTAATTTACCGTAAGCCGGAAAATATTCGTTACCACTAAGCACATTATGAAAATAGGATAGGAAGGTAATATTTAAATAATTTTATTAAAATTTTATGCTTTATTTAAAGTACTACCTACGTAATAAACTTTCATGTATTTCTTTCTTCTTTTTAAAAATACTTATATTATTTGACGAACTCTGTGGCTCAATTGGTTGAGTGTTAGAAGCTCAAGCCGGGGGTCGCGGGTTCGAATCCCGCCGACGGAACAAAACGTTTTCGTTAAATGTTCCCGGGTCTGGATGTGTATTAAATATGCGTATGATATGTTAAAAATCTTAAATATATGCATAGTATAAAAGTAATTAATATATTTCCGTTGTCTGGTACCTGTAACACAAGTCCTTTAGGTACTTAGCACTGGGCCAGACTGACGTGGTGTGAAGCGTCCATAGATATTATTATATTATTATTTACGTTTTTTTCTACATCATGAAATAGGTTTTTTATTGAAACTTTGAATAAATAAATATTATATTTTGAAAAGAACCATTTTAAGTAAAACTGCCTAACCGCATATTCCGTGACGAACACAGACTGTATTATACTCATAAAAGCAATTTCATACAAAGTAACATGAGGGAACAATCATTAAAATAACGGCCCTTAATAACTTTCGATTCTATTTTCAAATTGTTTCCAAAATCAAACAAGGACTAAAATTGGAATTGTTAGTCGCAAGATGGTTCCAGATCTAACGTCTACGAAAATAATGAAGTTTATTTGCTGTCTTTGGCAAAATACGGCATAAAGTCGGTGCCCACCAAAAATATAAGTTAAGAGAATGGGTCACACAAATAAAAAACTTTTCCCGACTTTTCAAAGTTTCAAATATGTTTCAAAACATGATCAAGGCAAAAATAACTTACGATCGCCTTTTTTGTCAGTTAAAAATTCCGTCATTATTTTAAGATTTTTTCTTGTGCCCACAAAAAATATAAGTGCGAGTTTGTGGTATACGTTTCCACAAATACTTTGTAAGCTCATTATTGGTCACTCCAATTGGCTTTTTACGCAATAATAGACATACAAAGCTCCAAACTTAAAGCTCGTTATACAGAAGATACAATATTATACATCCGGCATAAACAAAGCTAATTGGCCAGTTCAAAACCTGAGCTTAAAATTGCAGCTCAACAAGTGAGCTTACAAAAGCTTCGATTAGCCGAGATTATAACGGTGCTCTGAAAATCGCTTCCAAAAGCTCTTTTGTCAGTTAACTCAGAAAGTAAAACGCTTGCATAATCACTTATAATACCACAAGAGCTTCAAAATTATCGGGTATTTCCCGATAGGTTCGTTGCAAACAAATGAAGGATTCAAGTTTTTCAGGTTAAAAAATCACGAGCGCGAAGCGCGAGTGATTTTTCCTGAAAAACTTGACGACTTTATTTGTTTGCAGGGAACCTTGAGGGAAATGCCAGATAATTTTGAAGCTCGTGTGGTATTGGGGGGATTATTTTTCCGTCCCAAATGTCGGCCAATAGAATTGCACCATGAGACGAAATGTACAGTTAACAAATAAGAATTTGTACCTTCCTTATAGTCTTCTCCATCCATTTTCTTCATATTGTAAGCGTAATCTTTCATAATGTTTGCCAATTGCGCTTCACTCGTTTCAGCACTCAATGTGTATTCCCTCTCAGTACAAAAAGTAGTAAATTGGTTCCAAACTGTTTTTTTTTGCCTTCTCCGTATTAATGGGAACATTTCCTTTGACTTTTTTATCGATGGTGGACAGAGAACAAACTCCAAATCGACTCATTTTCATGCAAAATCTCCAATTTTCACAATAATTGAATTCAACCTGTCAGTTTGACGTGTGGTTAATTTGACTGGATCATGTTTTGTTTTTTATATATAGCAACGACCAGAGAAAATTTTCAAAAAATTATCAGTATAATACCATGTAGGTTGTACCACGTGACGTCGAATGGTGCAATTCTATTGGTCGATATTTGGGTCGGAAAAATAATCGTCGGAATTCGGAAAATAATGAAAAAAAAATGCAGAAAAAAGACTTTAAGGCCCTATAGACCCAATTTTAAATGACTTTGAATCAATAATAAACAAACAAATAGTGACTTTTAAAAGCCAAAAAAAAATACACATTGTTGTTTACTTAATGTACTTTGACAATTTTTGGTTCGAAACATAATATTGAAAACTTCACTCGATCAAAAATAACTCCGAAGAGGAGGCTAAATTCGAATATTTTGTGATATTTTTCTTATTTTTCATGAAGCTTGTGATAGTTTTACTTTCAAAAATCATATCTACGAAAAGCTCATAACTTAAAGAAGAATAATTTGTGGTTACATTTTACATTTTGGTTTAATTATCAAAAAAAAAAAGGTTTTTTTCTCATATTTCGCCCTATCAAGTACGCGGCGAGTGTCGTAACCGCCACTGTACAATGCGCGCTGATATGAATGTTATTTTAATGTCCTTTACGTCGATATTCGTACTGACAGACATTGACCTGCTAATTTTCGGGTCTATAGGGCCTTAATAGCAGTAAAGCTTAATGTTTTAAGCGCAGTAATTAGTAGTCTTTAGTCTTAAACATAGTTTATAATGTGTTGGTCTTAGTTTGCCTAATGAAGGGTTTGAATTGCAATGACGAGCCAAGCCAAACCTAGCCTTAGTTATCCAAGTCGAGCAAAAAAGTGGCACGGTCTTACCATCCTTTTCTCGAAGCAATTCAGGGTCTTTTTGACCCCCCCATAACTTCGTTGTGGATAAAACAACAAGCCTGAATTATGTATATATGTCGCAGCCAACTGGTTTAAATAGCCGTTCAATCAAAGAGCTAGCCCTTTGACTGAGCAACGCCATTCAATCACAGGTCTAGCTTTTTAATTGAATATTTTTAGTCGCTCAAAACGTTCAACACAACAGCTGATTCAAAAGCCGCCGTTTGATTGAATTAGTTCAGCGCTCACCACCGCGGCGCTAGGTGCGTTTTGTTTACAAAATGGCGTCAACTATGCCGGTGTTTGTGGTTGTTTCAAGATAATATTTTTCGCAAAGAAAGAACTAAATATACGTAAATCTCTCAAGAAATTACAAAAAGTTTTCCTATTCTCTCAAATTACATAATTAACTAATGGTCACCTTAGCTAATTTTCCATTTAACCAGTTGGCTAAGCGTCGTCTAGCTGTAGTGTTGAACGTTGCAGTCAACAAGTCGGCTAAACGACGTATAGCCGTGTGATTGAATGGCGTTGTTCAGTCAAAGGGCTAGCTGTTTGATTGAACGTCTATTTTAACCAGTGGGCTGCGACATATAAATGACAATAATAGATATAGATATAGAGTTTAGAAACGGTAAAGTAGTGAATGGGCTTTTTCAAGATAAGTACACAGGCATGTTACATGTTCTAGATTTATCGATCAAGATAAAATACTTAGATATATTAGTGATGTGCCGTAATCTACTTTTTTAATTATGCAAAGTCGGCACGGGGCGCGATTAGTGCTAATCGCGGCATCGCCCAGGTGCGGTGGCGGAGTGCGCCCAGCAGAACCCGCACCTGCGCACGCGCCCACTAGGGATGTGCTGTTGATATCGATATAAAAATCTACACTGATAAATCTAGAGCTACATTGGTTTGTAATGGGAATGTACCATCGAGGAAATTGATTCCTATGCATTTGAGAGACCAACGTCATCTGGTCGATCATGTCAATTCAATGTTATTGTGATCTGTCGGCTGGGTTTGACGTAATGCGACCAAACTACGTAGGTCCTCGATCTGCATAGGAATCAACTTCTCTGATAGTACCATCAGTGAAATTAATTGATAGCCAGATTAGGGCCTACATAATTTTGTCGAGCCATGTCAAGCCAACACGTTACGAAGAACATTGACTAGAATCTAGATAAATTAATGTGACAATGTTACGTCGAATAAATATGAACCAATTTCTCAGTCGGTACGTTCTAGATCTCATCAGTTTCTAAATTAAATAATTTGAGCCTGTTTGTGGTTACGTCTAGTTATGAAGTAAGATGTTATATTATTATGTCAACTACAATGATATTGTATGTTACTAACGTAACTAGATTGGCAGCTTACGACAGCAACGCGTCACCACTTTGAAGATGCCTGCAGGCATATCTGCCATACATAATGACATAATAACATTATGAAGTGACATTGTCTTTTGGGCTATCAAGTGGTTACGCATTTCTGAGAATCGTTTGTAAGACGTTGCCACTCTAGTATTTTAGAAACTCATTGGTCAACTATATATGCCCTGTGAAATTGCTGCCAGCGAAACCACAATGATTTACCCTGATGCTCGCAATAACGGCACATTATGAAACCCTGCCGTTTTACAAGCATCAGGGTATCATTTGTATATTCTAAAAGCAATATTACCCACAACAACGATATCGGCGTTTTTCCATCATCCACCTATAATATAATTTACCACTTCAACGAAATAAAATAATGAAGATGTCACTGTATCGACAGTGGCTCCTCCCTAACTAACCCTACGATGGCGAGGGAAGATACTTGCGCGTACGATGGGTCGCGTGCCACCTTTTTTCCTCCATTAAACTTACCGCACTATGTCTCGCCTAAGCAAACAATTTTGAGCCTAAACATAGCACCATAAAATATATTTTCCTATAAATTAATAATCTGAAAAATAGGGTGTCTTTTAGACATGAATAAAATAATTGTTTTCGAATACTCTGTACTGCTTTGTTAATTTGAATATGGGGTGTTTTTTATTATTTTCGTAGGGGTTCTGCGCACGAGCCGTTAAGAGGTTAATTATTTAGAACTAATTCACGGCTGCAAAGGAATTCCGTTGTTTTTGAATAGCCAATGCGTTGAATTTACATTGAATTATATCAACTGATGAACAGGAAAGCCAGGTGAAGAAATATTTGAGAAACAATTAGTAGCGGTGTTGATAGATTAACATTTATTAGGTTCGTATTGAAAAAAAGGCTCAAATTATCTTCATTATAAGTGATTCTTAACTATTTGTATATTACTTGGTTTGCTAATAAAGTCTTTGTATCTTTGAATCTTCTAGATGCTTTTAGACTGCAAAAATGAGTATTCGAATTTTTACTATTATTATTACTTTAGAGTTTTCTCAACAGAGCTAACGCCAGGTTCGTAGCTAATTTTGCAATGTGACCAAATAGAAATATTTTTGCAGCAACTTTTTTTTCAAACAGACACTGACAACTTCCAAAAAAAAATACCCCAAACTTTCCTTCGTCAAGCTACTGACAGTTTAACGAGTTGTAGGTAATTTCGAACAAATAAGTGATATTTGGATGAGTTGTAAGTATGTAGTAATGTAAATTGTGGGGTACGGGACCCCATATTTCACTCGGGTAAGGAGCTAATGATCCGAAACTGCTGACCCTCTGCTAATCGTTGTGATGACAGTTTATTGATTTTTGGTGAAAATTTTACCCTCCAGACCTAAACTCGATAAATTAGTTTTGTATAAAGTATATTTATATAGGTTATATAAATAGGTTGGAATAAATTTTCTTTAATCAAAACATCAAGCGGCTTCTAAAATATAATATTTAATATAATATTATTAAAGCTGTATGCCCGAAGTCAAGACATAGTTTCTACATTTTATTTAAAGAAAACCTACTCCAAAAATTTTAACTCGATAATTTTGCTGTAAATATGAAATAAATTCAATTGATAATAATAATATTTTATCTAGCTATAATTTAGCTATAATTTTAACTAGCTATAATTTCAATAGATCGTATTGTAATGGAAGCTCCTGACGTCACTAGTTAATTTACTAATCAACGCGGCACGTGGCCAATTCCGGGTCACGCGACCCACATGCGTGATCACTGATCACGTGATCGTGATCATCATCAATATTAGCTTCCGATATTAGTTGGTAATAAACAGATCGTGGGGAGTGGGAGTTGTATGAAATTGAAGCAATGATGCCAGCTTTTAATAGCCTCTAAGTATCTCCGTTAAAAATATCACTAAAATCGGTATTATAAATGTGAGGGTGTCTTTTACTTCTTAACGCTGCGCCGAACTGATTTTGATGAAGTTAGTTTTTTTTTTTTTTTTATCTATTTTTTATGGGGGTTTTTGTCGTAGACATGTCAACCCCATCGTATCCGCCTTAACGATGAAGTTAGTTATGAAGACACTTTGGATCCCGAAAAAGAATATACGTTATTTGTCCCTTAAGTCACAGTCCAAAATGTTGCCTTTTCTTCCACGAATATGAGGAACCAGAGAAATGACATACTTATCCTAGGATTAACTTTAAACAAGACTAGCGAATCAGGCCTTATGAGCTAATATTGTTGACTCTATCACCGGAGCGTCCCTCTCGCCAAACAACGCTCAAGGGCTTTGAAAATATAAACACTTTGTTAAGGCGACACCGGGCGGTGCACTGAACATAAGTTCGTTACGATTCGTCGCTACTTAAGACCGGGCTGCCAAAAATATCAAACCACGCTAGCCTCGCCTACACACCCCGCTATCCTCCAATGTTTTTGAAGATTACTTAAAAATTAAATACAATACTAATATTCCGTTTAGCCATTATTTTATAAAGTATATTATTATAGTAGTACAAGTTATTTAATAATAGTAACTCAATAAGTGTGACAGATATTTGTTGAAAAGCCCAAAAATATTAATAAATTCGGAAAAATATAACCATCGAGTCATAAGTAAATCGTGTTTTCCGTTAGGCTTATCAGATAAATGTATAATGATTAAATAAATCTCAATTTTATTTAAGTCAATCGTCTTCCGGGATCGTAATACTTGTTAGAGAACACAGCAAAATTTGGCAGCTCGCTCTTAAGTAGTTGTATGTGGCATCGAAACAGCACCCTTAGATGCAATGGTAACTACCATGTCATTATAGTTGACGTCTTCTTCGGCTAGTAATAAAAAAACTCGCACTCAACACTTCAACTTCTACGTATTACTTGTTCGTAGCAGTCGTAGCTCGTAGGCGCGTATCACAGACGTCAGACAGTATTATAGCATACGTCTATTAGTTATTATTACGTATACAAAGTAGGTACTAGACCTTGCTCGTAATGTTAAGACGCAATTCCCTTTTCTTATATCTCTTCTACCATATTATTTAATTAAAAAATCTAAGTCCCTAACATAAGGTATAAAAATAAAGTACATGCAATCTACAATGTTTATACCCTCTAAATGTAGTCGTGGAAATTAAAAACGCTTGCCCTTAACAAGCGACGCAACATTATGCAAACAGCCACTGTTGTCGGATGATTTCCCTTCCCCTTTCTCCCCCTCTCCTGCCCCCACTCGTCATCAAACAGACCTATTGTCCACTGTCCGCCATTGTCCGATCTGATTTTTCCACCAATTTTCCGAGTATACACTTTTTCCCGGCCGTTTGTCCTGTGTTGACCCAAATAGTTTACGGGATTAATATTAATAGTGTTTTTTGATTGCTTGTACGGATATGAGGCTGTTTTCACGAGTTAAAAAACTTTAGGTACATACCTTCAAAATCAGCATATTTGTATATTTAAATTTAGAATAGAATACTCTTATTTTGAAAATTAGAATAAGGGAAAAGACCTAATGCTAGACACTGAACTAATAGACGACACTTATTACAAAAATACCATAAAAATAAGAATTACTCTAATTATTTCTCACCACTGTAAATTTTATAAGCTTCTCAAGCTATCTGTTGAATTGAAAAAATTTATTAGAGACTCCTTCGGTAACAAAATTTTAAAATGGGATCAGTTTTCGTAAATAATATGACCGCGTCAACACGCGCTCGGCAATTTCTTAGCAAATAGGTTAAGGAAGGCGAAATTTTGCACGTAAGTTTTGAATACATTTATTAGATTTTTTGTAATTTCTATTGAATTCCTTGGATTAATGGTCATGTTGTTTATTTAAGATTTTTTATCCATTTTCCATAACAATATAAAGGGTGTCTACTATTAGTTCTTGAAAATGTAAAAAACCTAATAGATGACATGGATTTCATCTTTGAGTTTTGCAATACATACTAAAGTTATTTTGTACTTTATTCTACTGCAAAAATCATCACTATTCTCTGAAAATATAATTCTATTAACAATCTAAGAACTTAGAACTACTGCACCTAAAAATGGACATGGTGTCTAATATATTAGACCTTGTACTGATCTAAAAATCGATTGCTTTAGTTTTTTAGCAGTAAAAAGAAGAAAAAGGAGAGCTAAGAAAAGAAAGAAGAAAAAAGAAGAGGCAAAAGAAGCATGGAGACTAAAGACTGAAAATAAATTTGCTAGGAAAAAAATATGAAAAATAAAAATAAAAGGAAATAATATAGTTTCAGCATGGAAGAAGAATGAATAGAATCTGGAGACAACGTGGATAATATTTCTGATGCATGTAGTTACTATGATGAAGTAAATGAAATCATTTGAAAAATGGCAAATAAAGACCTAATAATAGGAAAAATGCAAAATGTATTGTAATGTTCTATGTCAACTATTAGTTCATATTAGTGTCTACTATTAGTGATGTTCGTTTTTTGTGATGTCATCTATTAATTCTTATGACTAAGTTTACAAAAAGACCAATAATTTATTTTTTTAATTGATTTGTCAGAGAATAATTATAATAGTTTTATTTTGTAAGAGTTACTGAAGACATGGAAGAAGTTATCAATCCTTTATTTTCATAAATATATATTTTATAACATTCAAATGTTTCATGTTTCCTTAAAGTGTCTACCATTAGGTGTTTTCGCTTAGTAGATTATTTCCTATACTCAACAAAGCTACAAGATAATGTGGTGCTGGTATCTATTTAGTATTTAGGAATATGTGTTGGCATGTTGATCAGCCACAGTACCTAAACAGCTTATATAAATGCTATTTTAATGAAGCCTCAAAGTTCAAACACATTTAAAATTTCTGGTTATAGTTATCATTTTGTTTTCTCTGTACTTAAAATTAAACAGTACTTTTTGATCAACAAACCCGACTTTCGACACAGATAAATAAATAAAAAGTCACCACGTAAATATATAGCCACTTGCACCCGGAAAGAGTCTGAAAACACAATGACTTGGCTCTAAGTAGAGTCGAATGAACTCAGTTTGGCAAAGTCAACACGCTAACGAAGCTTCATATCTCTCCACAGTACAGGGTGTTTATTTTACCGTTACGGAATGTTTGTCTGTTTATTATACTAGTCTTTAAAGAAAGTACATAAACGCAAATTAATATAAGTATACTTCCTCTAAGCTATATTGTGTGTTTTATATATAACAATTATTGATAGTTGTAGGTCTACTTTATTAATGTTAAACTTTTGACGCAGCACCATTATTTAGAACAAACCACATGGCAAAGCACGAAAGTTCATATTCATTTTCAAATCAAATTTTGAGCACGGCCGTAGCCTGCATCAGTGAAATCTGAAATATTTCTTTATCAATCTTTAGCAATCATCCTAATTCCTATAATGTATAATGTTTATGCCAATAATAGAGTTTTCGTTATATGAACTCTTAAGGTGTTAATAATTGTGTGTGTTTTACTTTATTTGTTTTTGACAGAATTTCAACAATTTCCCCGTTCTTAACTATAGTTTGAAACAGTTAGGATGTAACAACACTCTGTATACCTCTCCAAATCGCATCCAAATTCACTCGTCTACGGTATAGTTTCAAATATGTCGCGTGCTGTCATAACTACAGGGTGTTCCTTAATTTCTCTTACTGGAATTTCTAGAAGATGGACAGAAGAGAATCAATATATTTGGGCAGAAATTTTCCCAACTGCCTCGTTATAGCACCATGTATAACTGTCCAAATCGCGTCCAAATTCACACGTGTAATTTGCGCGGAAGTCGCGTGCTGTCATTACTACAGGGTGTTCCTTAATTTCTCTTACTGGAATTTCTAGAAGATGCAAAGAAGAGAAACAATATATTTAGGCAGAATTTTCCCAACTGCCTCGTTATAGCACCATGTATAACTGTCCAAATCGCGTCCAAATTCACACGTGTAATTTGCGCGGAAGTCGCGTGCTGTCATAACTACAGGGTGTCCTCCGATCCGCGCGTCACAAATTGCCCGAAAAGTGTCGAAACGCGGCGCTGCCGAATGCCGACGTGTGCGCGAAATAATATACAACACTTATTACCCGTCAGCGAGCTCGTAATTTCTTCCGAGACTTAACAAAGTACCCTTAAATGGGTACGTTAGAAGTGATTTCAGGTTGTCAAGACGTTAAGTGTTTAAATAACCACACGTAAAGGGTCAAACGCGACCTAAGTATCGCAGTGCATTTGACCTTTGTGTACCTCTAGTAATAATTTATTAGGAATAATTCAATTAAATCTCAATCATGTTACTAATTACATACCAACGCACTTAATAGTCAAGATGTTCTTCGTGATTTGTGAACTTTAATATAAGGGTTTTTTAGGGAAAAGCCAAGAAAATTCAGACTTTCTCCTAGCTCACAGTCCCATTAGTGATTTAATTCTAGTTCTTGTAAAGAATTTGATGTAATATAATTAAGAATCCCTAAATCCCTTGCTAAGTAAATCTGCCGACTGCCGAGGGACTTAAATTAATGATTACACCATTTTAATTTACTCTAAACATTTTGATCTTCTCTGATCGTATGATTGAGTTGGAAGTTGAGAGGGAAGTAGAAGAAGGATCAAATACGAGTTGCCTCGTATATTTGATAATTTCAAAAATTATAAATCATAAAATATATAAATGTTAATAATATATCATGAAATTTAATATAAGACTTCGTTAGTGCATGTGAAATAGCGACGCGTTATGTAAAATCGCATAGATTTTTGATTTCTTACTTCACTGTCCAGGTTATAGAGGTAGAATTTAGGTAGACAACGTGTCTAAGCACCCTGAAACGTCAGCAAACCAGAAGTAAAACGCACCAAGTAATACTGGTAATAAAATGCTTGAACCTCCCATTAAGCATTTTTGGAAACATAATTAAACGAGAACAACTGGACACGCACGCCCTCAGCGACGCCTTACTGTCTTTGCTAAATGAAATTATTGAGGCCTCCAACCATATTTACCGTATTTATGAAATTATTGACAATTGACACCTCCAAGGAATCTGGAATACTCGAAAACACGACACTTTAGTATGTAAAATCTCTATAATATGACAGGTAAGTGAATGCGTGCTCGAAAATTGCAGCAAATGCCTCATTTTAAGTTGTTACTGAATCTTCAAGTACACGAAGTACAATATCTATTTAAATATATTTTTTGAAGTGAAAACTTCTTTAGCGGCGTTGAGCACTTTTGTGGGATGGATGGGGACTGTGAATCTCGCGTCAGATTCTCGTGCTGATCGAAAAACCTTGGAAAAACCGTAAGACGGTTGGAGAGTAGTGTTTTGTGTCGAACTCGAATTCGAACTCGAATTGATTGTAAGGGTTTCGATTAATTAAAAAAATCGATTTTCATAAAAAATGGGTTAAAAATTTAATCGATTGTAGGGGTTTCGATTAATTAAAAAAATCGATTTTTTAATAATCGATTTTCATAAAAAATGGGTTAAGAAAAATGCACAACGTTAATAATCAAGTTTTCACTTCTGCCGGCACTCCCGGAGTGCAACCCGTCTTTTTTTTTTACTTAATAACAGCATCTTATTAAATGGTCGCAATTTTATCTAACCAGTAATAAGCAATTTTATGCCATTGCAATTCAATTCAACAAGTCAATTCAAGAAACAAAGTTTGTACTTGGCACCAGTCAAAGTAACCTCTGTGATTATAGTTTAAAACTTTATATACAAATACATAAAACTTCATACATATTACATAATATCCAATAAGAATAAGGTTTTATAATCGTTCCAAAGCCAGAACACATAATAAGCTACTAAGAAAAATAATGATTATAACACGTGCTACGAAGACGACATATGGGGCAGACATTTTGAAAAAAATACGTCATATGGCGGGAAAAAACACCGCCGTAGAGGAAGTGATTTTACGCGTATATTTTGAAGTTATATAAAAAGGATGTTGGTATTAATTTATGTAATTGTTCAACCCTTTGGGATGTAAAACATATGTTTATGTTATCCCGATTAACTCTTATTGTTAGGGTTGGATTTCATTTAATTTTGAATTTATTTTGATGGCCACCAGTTTTGTGTTTCCGGTGTATAGCATCCGTTTTGTCTCCTCAAAATATAATTATCGTTAACTTGAACACCTTAGATAATCAAATTAACCCTCTTAATTAGTCACGCAGTTTGTTAATTTTCTTATATTCTTATTAGTTATTACATAACTAGCAATATATTAAATATATTAACATGCTGAAGAATACTTTCAACCTCTCTCTTCTGATTGACATCCACATCACATATAGACCTGTGAAATCAATTTTAATGACACAAATATTTTTTGGATAAAATATTACCCGTCCCGCTGTGCTTATCCCATTGTTAGAGATCTCCACAACCCTTCACTAATAAATGTGGAGCAAATTAGGGTTTTTATTATTAATTACTTCTAACTGTACTTATTATTATTTGTGTTCGTACTATGTTTGCCATAAATTATTATGTTTAAAGTTTTATTGTCATAACTCATAAGTCATATCCGAGAACTTCGATCGTACAGACATTATTTTCTGGCCCGGTAGTGCTACAAGTTTTGTACTGCAACAAAAACTGTCACGCGTTTTTGTGTCCTTTCTCGGGAATTAAAGTATACCGATCAAAATCAGCTTTAGAAATTTTAGTTTTGCATAAGAAAACACATGAATTATTTTGTATAATGTTATGCTTAAATTTTAAAATTTCAATGCTTATCAAACTTTTCTATGATATGCCGATGTGTGTGATTATAACTGGTATCCCAAACATTATTTAATTAAATTCTGTCATGGCTTTCGCATTCACGAAATTGACCCGCGAAATATAATTAATTCCAACCGGAAATCAAGTGTGCCACTATAAATCATAATCATAATAAAATACCACCTATCAACAGCGTGAGGAAACAATGTCTAACCCTTGGCAACCCTTGGCTTCACAGCGGGCAACTCCGCTATTGTAGTCCCTGACTTATGGCAACACTGCCGTTATCCTTTGAGATAGTGACATTTGCACAATATTATGTGGTTTTTGAAAGCGAAATGTGTCTATTCTATTCGATTTTACGCTTTTAGTGCTGTTTAAGCGATTATTATAACAATACACCAAATAAAGGCGTGCAGTGTATTGTGTTATTTCAATTAATTCACACTATCAAATCGTGTTTAGTTTTTGTGGATAGTATATTATTCTTTTTTTTGTGTGAAACCAGCCACATTTTATAAAAAAAATCTTTCAACACTAGACATTACATCTTATAGCTTAAGTAAGTAAGGTATTATAAAGTAATATAGGTAAGTTATCTAATACCTAGTTCGAATTTAAGTAAAAAAAAATAATGAATTGAAAAATATGAATCTATATATTCTACCCCTTTTGAGCTTTGATGCTACGCCGCCTTTACTCCTAACTTTTTCGTCAACAAAATTGACCAAAACTAATATTTTTGTAAAAATTCCTTATACATAATTAAATTTAATTTAAACCCACAGTTAGGCGAGCACTTGACTTGATCGAGTGTTTTTTTTTCGCTACCGATTTCTAAAGTTGTTTTTTTCACCCCGCCACCCTCAGTTTTTACAAAAAACTTCACGGGAACCGAACGAGTAAGATCAAACAGGTATGTACAGTCAAGACTGATCCGATATGTCACCTTTGAACCTTACCTATTATTCGACTTAATAGTCGAAAAGTACTGAGCTTTTAATCAGAGTTTTTGTTTTATCTACAGATATTTGTGGTAACAAATTAATATATGATTTTGAAAACTAATAGGAAGTAGTAGTCACCTGTCACTAACGTATAACGAAGTAGAACGTATGCGAACTCACTTTGAAGTTTGAAAAGAACTGTGATCTTAGATCTAAGATCACAGTTCTTTTCAAACTTCAAAGTGAGTTCGCACATATTTTTCTTCCGCAGATAACCTGCGATCAACTTGTAGGTTATAAGCAGTGAAATTTGGCAGCTCACAGGCTTCAGTCTAGTAACTAGGCCTCTATTACATTAGGTGTAACCTGTTATCCATGGCCCTGATTCACAATGAGTAATTCGATTCAAATTCGGAAACTTCATCACGCGACATCCAATAAACGCTAGCCACACTAGATATTGACCAATAATCGCACGGTAAAGTTTCCGAATCCGTGTCGAACGGGAATCGTGAACCGCCCCGCAGGTCCAGTATGCTGCGCACAACTAATTTGAAATTCACATCATCACCTTAATTCTGTCACACAAATTGATTTATCAGGTAGGCTCGTTAAAAGTCACAGGTTTTTAGCAGTGTCACGGCTCCCGCGGCGCTCTCATGACGTTTTCCGCCAGTCATCGGCGGCATCATAAAGACTTCCTTGGTTTTTTTACCATTTTATAGAGATGAGAGGTTGCAGGTTCATTTCGGAGTTTTTGAAACTGTATTTGCAGGTTTAAGGAACTGATTTTGAGAACATTTTGCAAAAAAATTGTGAAACAGAGAGAACGTACTTAGAAATTTGATATACCCAAAACGTTTTTACCCCACCAAAATGCCAATTGCCATAATGTACAGTTGCAAAAATGTCTGTGTTTATGTCTGTATGTCTGTCTGTTTATAATAAATATTATGTCCCCAACATATAAAAGTGAGATACTTTGAATCCCGAGAAAGGATATGGGGCAGTTTTTGTTTCAGGAAATGCACAACACAAGTTAAGGAAGGGCAATCATATTTTTGAACGAGATCCAATTTTCACTTTATAGAGGATCAAAGTCTTTGACTCTAAAACAGCGATAGTTTAAGTGAATCGCGACTGTTTTTTGTTACGACAGCTAAGAGCCACTGATCAATAATGATTATGGGACAGCATGAAAATTTTACGAAATTGGGTGGTCACCTCTTAACACCTTAATTTACCCCTAAAATGCTCCATCTCGTTCTATTTCTACCGGTCGGATAGAGACAAAATCGATGGTGTTAAAATTTAATGATTCGCTCATAACTCGATAATTTTAAATCATTTTTTCCACAAAAAAGCAGTCGTAGAAGTGCTTTTATTGTGTTCTTTTAGTTTTTAACTGTAACGACCGTGACAGCGATGGGTTAGTTGTTTAGGCGCCAAAATTAGTTTTGCCACCATTTTGACAGTTATTAGAATTTAGGTGAAAATCAGCTAGGTGGTCCCATTAAGCAAAATGTGAGAATTACTTTAATACGAAGTTGCTGTACAAGTAAATAATAATTGTGTTCAGAAAAAAAGTATACTCAGGCGATCCCTTGCACATGTTTAATGTTTTTTTTGCACTTTCATGAATAACAATAAGGCTTAGAATATAGGAATTTGTACTTTATTATGTTAGTATTAGATACTAGGTAATGCCCGCTATGATGTTTTCGCGGAAATCTCACTGATGCGGTAAAAAGTAATCTAAGTAATAAGTATGTTCGTTCAAACTTCAAAGTGTCTCTATATAAAAGTTTATCTTTTAATCGAAACGGTTTTAGCTTGAAGAGGTAACCAATAGAAAGACAGACGAGAAAACTTACACATTTATAAAATCAATGCCAAAATATGTTTACTCAGGCCTTCATTACACATTCTCCTGCGCATACTTTTGTATTTTAAGATTCAAAAATTTCAAGTGCTGAATTTACTTATTTATACGAATATCATTATGAAAGTATTGAAATCAAAATAATAATTAAAATTATGAAAGTATAAATTTTTTGCGTATGGACTTACGTAGGTAAAGTATAATCTTGAAAATAAGAAATTCACAATGGCCAAATTAGGAATGACAATAGAGGAACAAATTACATCCGTGGTTCTCCCACAGGGTGTGGGAAACACAAAAACCCGGGTAATGATCACACAGAGGAAGAGTTCCGTAGCATCCGCTTTGTAAGGCTGCGACCACACTAACACGTTAAGGTACTGCTAATAAATTTAATCCTTCGATCGCGGATTCTTGGAAATGCTATTGTATTCTATTGTGGTCGCGATCACCGGTGCTCTTATGGGGCTTGAAGGATTAAATCTAATGTCGCTTAAAAATATGGAATCTCGAAAAAATGGGAATAATAGTTTTACTTTTAGCAATCAAAAAATCTAGGTAGTTATAATAAATTACCGAGATTCTTTTAAGCTGGTTCAATTTGGGAATTTCCAACTAAAAGTCTGTCTATTCATCCCGTTAAAACTATAAAAATTAAGCAGCAAATAAATTCTGAATTTATTTCTAAGCTTTAACATACAATTTCAAATTAAATGTACCTTTTTGGGTATTATTTTTAACAAAATAAGCAGAAATAATAAAATGGAATAAAATAAATACACTGCGTTCTAAGGAGATTTTTTGAAACGCGTTCTAGTTCAATCTCCAGTGTGCACGCGGCCGGAGGATGTCGTGAGATAATGGCCTGTATCCAAATTACAAGGAATTTACATCATCCGCCTCACGACTATTAATACAATAGATCTATTGATAAACTTTATTATGTATACTGATTTATTTATCCACATTTTCTTTAATTGAAATCAAGTTAAAATATTTCAATATAAAAGAGTTCAACGATAACACGACATGTAAAACTATTGTAATAATATGTAACTTTAAAGGTATGTTAGGCAAATTAAATATTAAAGAAGTATTACACTGGATAATAATAATTAAGTAATTCTTAAGAATGTAAGAAGCTGTACAATAATATTGAGTTTTTATTTACCTAATTCGTATTAATAAATTTTCAGGTAGGTGACAAACTAATTATTTAAATTACAAAATCCCAGAGAAACACCGTGCTTTCTCGGGATCACAAATAGCGTGTTATGTGTTTTTTTTATTAAATAAGGGGGCAAACGAGCAAACGGGTCACCTGATGGTAAGCAACTACTGTCGCCCATGGACACTCGCAACATCAGAAGAGCTGCAGGCGCGTTGCCGGCATTTTAAGAAGGAATACGCTCTCTTCTTGAAGGTTTGCAGGTCGTATAGGTCCGGAAATACTGCTGGTGTTAATCCAGACCCTAAACTACTAACCATGCTTTTATCAAAATCTGTTTACTAGTTTTTGCGAAAAAAGGAATATAAGTACATATCACATACCCTTAAATTTTCGCCTTTATAAATGTGATGTGATAGTATTGTGTAATAAGAAACATATTAACATCGACTAAATAAGTTTACCAACTAAGTTACTTACCATCAGGTGTTGAAGCTCATTTCAGTAGGTCAAAAGCCCGCAAAATCAATGCCACCTAGTCTGCGGTATAAAAAGTTGGTCGCTAACCGACCGTGTAATACGTGGCGCCCTTATGGCCCTGAGGAAGCCCTACGCGGTTACCCACTGCCCTACTGTGAACCAGTAACAATAAAGTTTAAGATAAACATTAATAAGGTGTTAAATTAGTAGGTAAAAGGTTTAGCAAATTATGTGAAAACTGAATTATTATAACCAGACTATCTGTCCCGGCAGACTTTGTTTTGCCATATAAAGTATTTCGCCTATATTATGTTTTTATGGAAACAAGTATGGCACCATGGCAACGTCCGTCGCTATCCTGTCGCACAAACAATGGTCGCGGTCAGTCTCGATTTGTAATAATTCACTATTATTTATTCAACAAATGCACTTATCAATATAAAAAGTAGCCAGTAGCCGATTCTCAGACCTACTGAATATGCATATAAAATTTGGTAAAAATTAGTAAAGCCGTTTCAGTGGAGTACGGCAACTAACATTGTGACACGAGAATTTCATATATAAGACTAGCGACCCGCCCCGGCGTAGCACGGGTTTCATAAGATGCTACATAGACGTAACTTCAAAAATCACGAAAATGACTTAAATGCGCCATTATATTTTAAAAGTATGATATTTTATGAGGAAACATCGACGCAAAATCAATTCCTTCATTTTGACGTAGATGGCGCGAGTTGTCTTTGTAGCTTTAACGTAAAATAACACTATAATTGGTGCGACAACGTCTTATCAGTCAGTTGCGCGGCTGGGCCCGATGAGTTTGGACGTCGCTTGGACTTAGTTCGTCGTAACTGTAAGTTATATCATTTTTGTATTTGTTTATTGGAGAAACAATGCCTTAATTACCGTAAGTTAAGTCATTGTTGCCCCAGTTTTACGCTAAAGTGTTGATTTTGGAAGACCTTTCAAATACTTATCCGAACTGTGAAGTCATTTTATATACGGACAACTCTGATGGGCAGGAGAAAAGAATACTTAAACAGAAATAGGTTTCTGTCTCTTAAAAAAAGGACGTAAAATATTCCTTTGTTTTTTTTTTCTCTATAGATGTACCTAATATTATTGCAATTACATAATATTTGTTTCTTGACAGATATCTCATCTCACTGTATTACTACGCAATTTTAAAGCTTTCAATTCAATCCATCACACATAAATTTTTGATTACGGGGCACACACAAAACGAAGGCGACAATGCCCGTTCTGTTATAGAGAAGGCAAATAAGAGAGCGAAAAAGTCTGGCCCTATTTATAGTCTGTCAAGAAAATTAAGAAATTAAAAAGTAGCAACATCGTAGTGCCATCCCTTTTTTCTTAGATTGATTTGAAAGGGATGACACTACGATGTTGCAACTTTTTAATTTCTTCACTTTCTTGACAGACTATACGTCCCCGATCAGTATGCATAAATCATACGCACAGCTTAGAAGACCGGTCATCCATATGTAGATGTAGAAATGGATTTTAAAGATTTTTATGACCTGAAGATTTTGAGTGATGAGTCAAATTGAATATTACCAAAAACGTCAACGGTGACCTGATAAAGATATTAGATGAAAATGATTCGTTTTCTAAAGGTATCTGACACTTACGCCTATAAAACAGATTATGCGAAAGATTGAATTAAAGTAAAATGTCACAAGACACCGAGGAGTTCCCATAGAAATACAAATATGACTGATACCGTCAGAGTATCAACAATCAGTCTACAATATAATAAATACTTCAAGAATAATTGGTATCGATGGGCAATCCGATTCGCAGAGCCTGATTGAAAACAATATAGTTCCCAGTTACTATGCAAGATTTTATGAGGGTCAATTTAGACATATTGACGCTGACTAAGCATTTCTTTACTGTGATTAATATTAGTGTTATATACAAAATATTAAGCTTAATGTAATGTAGGTATACTGAAAAGTTATTTAGTATTTTTTAACATGAAGACTAATTTAATTTAAGTTTCATAATAAATAATAATAATGATTAATGTCTGAAGGACTTCTTTAAGTTTTAACTTAAAACTGAGTGATTAGTCAAGTAAGTTTACCAAAGCATTACTAACTAATTAATAATTGATCTCTAAGTAATAATTAGTAATAAGTCATTTAACGACGTATTAAGTTCAAACCCACATATTTTCTTTTGTAAACGTGTACGTTTAAATAAAGACGATTAAAGGTTAAAGTTGTATTAATATATTAATTTGGACTCGATTAAACAGACGTATTAATTTCAAGTGCGCTACTAACTTTTGGAGAAACAATGATGCAACAACATAAATTTAAAAAAAATCGATTTTAGTAAGGGTGACTGAAATTTTTTTCTGTGATTGTTATAATGTGCTATAAAAGAATATCTGAGCTATCAGTTAATTGGAATATTCTAGCCTTTGTAGTTTAAAACAAATGACAGTAAAACAGTAAAAAAATAAATAAATTGCATTTTCTGAAAAAAATACTCAATGTAAGTTACGTCGCTGTAGCATCTTATGTGCGATATATAGCCAAAAAAATGATCAAAATCGATAGCCTATGATCCTTCACGTGGTCTACTTCTTATCTGTGCCAAATAATATAAAAATTGCTCCAGTAGTTCGCGAGATAAGCCCTTTCAAATAATCTCCCCGTTTTTTCCACATTTTCCTCTATTTCTTCACTCCTATTAGTTTTAACGTGATAAAATATAGCTTATAGCCTTTCTCGATAAATGGGCTATCTAACACTGAAAGAATCATCAAAATCCGTTGCGTAGTTTTAAAGATTAAAGGGAACAAAGGGACATGAGGGAAAAAAGCGACTTTGTTTTATAATATGTATAGCTGATATAGAATTACGCCCGCAACTCCGTTGCTCCATAATTCAATTGTCGCGCGGGAAACGTATTTTTTTCCGGGACAAAAGTAAGTATCCTATATCCTTTGGCGGAACTCAAAGTAAAATTTTAGAAAAATCGGTTCAGAAATTTCGGCATGAAGTAGAATTTCTGTGTAACAAACAGACACACGTTTGCTTTTATAATACTACTTCGCTTTATAATATGGCTTCGCTCGCCTTAAGAAGTTTATTATATACAAACTTTCATCCCCCCTATTTTAACCCCTTGGGGGTTGGAATTTATCAAAATCCTTTCTTAGCGGATGCCTACGTCATAACATCTACCTGCATGCCAAATCTCAGCCCGATCCGTCCAGTGGTTTGGGCTGTGTGTTAATAGATCACCAGTCACCTTTGAGTTTTATATATTACTAGCTGTTGCCCGCGACTTCGTCCGCGTTAACATAGTATAATAACAAAGATGGATAGTTTTCCCCTTTTTGTGGTTCCTTATGCAAAGGGTAAAAACGGGACCCTATTTAAGCAAACGTCAAACGCAAACGTCAATAAACTTTCATGTTTCTAACTCAAGAAATGACGGACTTTCAATCCAATTTCACCCCCTTGGGGGTAGAATTACCAGAAACGTTTAAATATGTATCTATTCATTTTTAATCAGTAGCACAAAAATAAAGTTTCATGTTTCTAACTCAAGAAATGACGGACTTTCATTCAAACTTTCAACCCCAATTTCAGCCCCTTGGGGGTAGAATTTCTAAAAACGCTTAAATACCTATCCATTCATTTTTAATCAGCAGTCCAAAAATAAACTTTCATGTTTCTAACTTAAGAAATGACGGAATTTCATTTAAACTTTCAACCCCTATTTCACCCCTTTGGGGGTAAAATTTTCTAAATTCCTTCCTTAGTGGGTGTCTACTTAATAAACGAACCCTAGTCACTAAATTTCGTGGCTGTAACTTTAACAGTTTTTGCTTTTAGATGAATGGGTTTAGAACTTTAGAATATGAAACTGGACGGAGTTGGTAACTAGGTATGTCTGATGTTTTTATCGCACAGAAACTTGCATCTCTTATGCGCAACACGAATAAAGTTCCAATATCTAGTTATTGTGGAAATATTAGCTTGCTACGCCGTGCCGTGTCGCTCTACGCAGACGCTACGTTTCCTATTTGCAAGTCAAGTTTTTAGGCGATAGGCATTTATTCTATTTATACGAGTAACTAAAGTTTAAGTATCTTGAGATATATGCAAATTTTTTATCCTAAATTGTGACCCATTTCTTCTGAAAAATGTACACACACCCAGTGTTGCCAACTCTTCATAACATTTTCCCCCTAAAGCAACTTCAAAACCCACTAAATTTCAACCCAAAAAAATAAAAATATTTAAAATGACTTTGGGTGTATTTTACTAAGTGCTCAAAACGCTGAAATACACCTTCAGCTGGTCAGCCATGGCGATCGCGATCGTTTCGACCATGGTAAAAACGAAAAAAAGGCAGTCAATTATTTGTTTAAAATTTAACCGACAAAAGTTACCAATTACAATATATTTTTATATTGTAGGAATAAAAAAATAATTCAACATTCCAGAAAATGAAGAATCAGTAAGCATTTATTATTAAAATGTTAATTTTAATAATAATTTATGCTTTTTTACATAAAATTAATATATTTTTTATTCTTAAAATACTATAACCACTGATCTCTAATATACAAGTTGTTTAATGGAGGTCAGTGAATTCAACGGTTAAACTATTGGGAACGTGCACGTCAGTAGTGACATATTTCAAACGAAGTTTTGTGGGCATGTGTCAAAAAATAAACAACAAGAGTTTGTTTATTTTGTACATATTATAGCAAATAAAGTATATTTAGAACAATAATTAATGGTATTTGGGTTATATTTAGTTAAAAACTACTTGTGGAAGATGAATATAATCATAAAAACCTGGTTTTGAGAGTGTAAAACACTCAATAAGTTTCAAGGCCCAATCTATGCTAAAAGGAAATAAATTGGTGTTAGCAGGACATGTAAGGGATGTAGAAGAGCTAAGAACTAATGGCAATGTTATTTAATACGAGCCAATATAATTCTCCGAACATCGGTGACTTTAGCACCCTATAAAACAAGTTCAAACGTAAGTACTCAACCAACCAAAAAACGTAACTAAACATTTGGATAAAGCAAGTCTAAACATTTCACATTCATTCTTACAGATAGATAATAATGATCGGGTTGTTGCTGGAGTAAAATGCAGCTGCGTTTATAACCAGAGCGGCAAGTGCAAACATAACAAAAATACAAGCAATACTTACTTTATACCTACTTGAAAAAAATAAATGCAATGTTTTTAAAAGTCTTGTTTTTATTTATTTATACAACGTTAATACTCTTGAAGAAAATCGGAGTCTATACATTTACTAAAACACTGCAAACATTCTTCATGTTTCTGAGTATTTGCATTAATACACTTTCAATCAATGAGTTTCTAAAATAGTAACATAGAATATCATTGCTTTCAATCACTTCAATATGGATTCTTACTCGATAAGTCCTTTCGGTTTCCTCTTGAGAGTACTCGTTTTGTTTTGCTCAAAATGGGGGCATAATAATTTTTACTTTTTTACCCCTTTCATCTAAAACTTGCTTACTTAAAAAACCTTTTTGATTCAAAACTCTATCTCCAGCTTCTAAAAGATCAGTTAAACCAGTATATAGTATCTGGTTTATCGTCATAATATTTTGTGAGTCACTATTTTCTTCCACCTAATACTTTGGATTTAAATTAAATATTCTATGAAACTATCACTGCAAGTTTTGTCGTCGGGTTTTGGAGACCATGGTGATCCATCATTCGTTAACACTAAAATAACAGTTAGGTACTCAATTAATATCTTTATAAAATGCAACAAAAAAACAATTTTAGGCTATATCGAATCACATACTTTTTCATTTTTACAGCAGCTATCCATTTATATATCTGATCTAATTTCCTGGATTTAGGAAAAACATTAAATTTGTACACTGACTACCTATTTCTGCTGTTATTTTTGCAGTCTACGATACAAAAACAATTAAGACTAATTTCTAAAAATTTCGAAATAAGATTGACAAGTTTGTTTGACTATTAGCTGAGCCTCTTTTTTTGCATATTTTTGCCGCGGCAAGCACGGCAATCGCTTTCTTTACCCCCTCCAACCACTTCGCACGCTCCGAATAGAGACATGTGCTTTGTGTGGCAGTTCCATCTAGTAGCTGTTGCAGTAATTTTCTTTATAAAATGTATTAAAATCGATACCAAACTCTAAGGTTGTTATTAAAAAAAATATCCATTCTTCAAAAATTTTATCCCCAAAAATATCCCCAAGATATTTTACCTCCTAAAAACCCCACTAAATTTATTTTTTCCCACTAAATTTAGTGGGAAATCCCCATAGTTGACAACACTGCACACACCCAGGATATTTTTATTTAACAAAGTCCAATATTTGTTAATTTTATCCAATTCCCACTTATTTCTGCGTTCCCACAGTGGGATCGGACAAGTTTAATCCACATGACACAATTTTCGCACGAAAATATTGAAAAATTCCTTGAAATTGCACCATTATTCACCTAATTACTCAGCTAATTGGGTGATGCGCTGAGATTTTATAAAAAAAACCAACATCTGGTCCTCCCGAGTCCTTCCACATTCAAAAATAAAAAAAAGCAAGAAAAAGGCGGGAAAAGTGACAGTTGTTTTAAATATGGCGGTCGTGGGGCTTCGCGCGCATGCGTGGTGGCAGATGGGCTGCAATTGTATGAAATTTTAGACTATTGCACATTTTAGTTTTTGTGCCCCGATCTCGATGCACCTTGCCTAAAGACCTAAAAAGCTAAACAGCTGATTTTATTTATGGCCTACCTGAGCAAACAAGGAACAAATAGCACAAATTAATATTAGAATTAATTGAAAAAAAAAAAAAACTTTTTTTTCTTCTTTTATAGCAACTAAAATTATATTAAACTACATGCACTTCGCCCGAATTCAGAGTTTTTATTTACAGTACTTTATCTATAATTGAGTAGCGGTTTTGATTGCCGCACATTAAAACAAATGAACAACTCTGAATTCCGATGAATATATAAATAAAACTCCTGTCAAAAAACTTCAGAAACCAAGTATTAGATACGTAGTTTTGAAAAATATACTAACCGTAGGACCATCAAGTCAAAGTATGAAATCCTTTCTATCTCTGTTAGCTACCACTTTCGAGATTTTTCGAAAATAAAATGTTGTTCGTCTTATCAAAATGTAGCTACTCACAAAAAATTAGCTTGTTAGTCATCACAAAAACATTTGTTCTAGGGGGCTCACATACTATAGGTAAATCGTTTTTCGGAAAAAGAGCTGTTGGCCAGAAAGAAACCAATTAGGTACATTATAATAATAATACTAAAGATACACAAAAAATCTCGTTTAAAGCTTACAACTATTCATAATAAACTATTTTTTGTTTACTTTGTTAAAATAAACTCCTTATTTTTGTGACAAGCCTCATTTACAAGCAATACCTAATATCCAAATAATTTAACGTCTAAAATGTAACTAATCACTTATCAACTTAGGCTATACAAGCGTGAAGTTCTGGGAGATCGCTAATCGTTTTCCCTGAGGGGCTAAGGGCACTTCCCATAACTCTCGAAAAGGTTTCAACAGCGGAAGGACCTTGTAAGATATCGCACTTCCGCTTATTGCCGATATTAAATATATCGGGTTAGTACCCGGAGTAGTTTTGATACTTGAATTGAAAACCGTTAGCAAAAGTCATTAGTTCTGCAACTTCAATCTGTTCTAGAACAACAACTTCAAACAGCTAGTATCAAGTTAATAATTTTCACTGTGTGTAAAATTTACGCTTAAATTCGCTACAAATAAAATGATCTTTTTATTAAGATGTTAAAAAAATAATTAAGACCTGTGATTTTGTATAAACTCAGAAATAACAACGATTTTATTCCTGATTTCATACAAAATCACAGGTCTTAATATATTAATCAACGAGAAATTATAAAATGGATGCCCGGTGTCTCAGACTTTTTAATGTAATTTATTTATTAAACAGCGTTGTTGATTGGTTAATGTTTTTAGGTTGGCCAATCAAAAGCGAAAGTCAAAACATAAACTGTAGTCAAAAATTTCTAAAACGAGGCATAAGTAAGATAAATAGAGCAAGTATCAAGACCATTAATAAGTGTGAAATAAGCGGATGTCCACCGTGTACCGTATTATAACCGGAGACATTTCGCACGCGCCACTGAGCCGGACGGACCGGAACTACCCGCAAATACTAAACTAGTTACAGTGCGGTATGACAGTATCTTAAGGGCCTACGGTCAAAACGCTAGCCCCGCCTACACACAACGCTATCCTCCAATCGTGATACAATAATTCCATGAATCGTGCTCCCGGGTACTGTGTTTTAGGTTGCAGCTAATAGTGAATAATATCGCGTAACAACGGTTCCCGCATTATAGCACGAAAGTAAAGATCGTAAGTCCCAAAACTGTTTTTTGATGATTACCTAAAAACTAAATACAATACTAATATTTCCTTTAGCTATGATTTTACAAAGTGTATGATTGTAGTAGTGCAAGTTATTTAATGATAGTAACTGAATAAGTGTAACAGATATTTGTTGAAAAGCCCAGAAATATTCATAATTTCGACAAATAAAACTATCGAGTCAAAATAAGTGAATCGTGTTTTCCGTTAGGCTAGTATCAGATAAATATACAATGATTAAATAAATCTCAATTTCATTTAAGTCAATCGTCTTCCGGGATCGTAATACTTATTAGAAAACACAGCAAAATTTGACAGCTCGCTCTTAAACTAATATTTATATTTTGAATAAAAAATCATACATTTCTTATTATTACCCATACTAATATTATAAATGCGAATGTGTGTCTGTCTGTCAGTCACCTAGTCGCGACCAAACCGCTGAACCGACTTTTACTGTAATTTGGTATGGAAATACTTTGGAGTCCTGGGAAAGGACTTTTTATCTCTAAAAAATGTACTGTTCCCACGCGATAAACGAATTTTGGCGCAACCAAGTCGTGGGCGTCATTTACATAATATATAATATATAAAAGTAATATTATTACAAAAAATATGCCACTGTCGATGAGATCCACGGCCCCGTAAGCCCGCGACCTCGGACACAGGTGAAAGCAAGGTCTTCCTTAATCTTTTGATTAAGGGATGGGACTGTCACAATTATAAGTATTATTATTGTACTGTCTAAAATGGAGATTCCGTTCTTTTCATAGCTGAAAAACGTTTGTAGGCTTTTTTCTTGTGATAAGGCCACTAGGGACAACCAACACACAATAAAAATAAAAAAGACGGGTTGCACTCCGGGAGTGCCGGCAGAAGTGAAAACTTGATTATTAACGTTGTGCATTATTTTTTTAGCCCATTATAGCCCAGCCCAAAATCGATTTTTAAAAAATCGATTTTTTTAATTAATCGAAACCCTTACAAATTTTTTTAACCCATTTTTTATGAAAATCGATTTAAAAAAAATCGATTTTTTAATTAATCGAAACCCTTACAAATTTTTTAACCCATTTTTTATGAAAATCGATTTTTAAAAAATCGATTTTTTAATTAATTGAAACCCTTACAATCAATTAAATTTTTAACCCATTTTTTATAAAAATCGATTTAAGAAAAAACGATTTTTTTTAATTAATCGAAACCTTTACAATCGATTAAAAATATCGACAATCGAAGAAAAACAATCGATTGTTCGATTAATCGATTTCGATGTTACAACACTACTCTCCAACCGTCTTACGGTTTTTCGATCAGCACGAGAATCTAACGCGAGTTTCACAGTTTTTACCCATCCCACAAAAGTGCTCAATGCCGCTAAAGAAGTTTTCACTTCAAAAATGTCTATGGTAGTACAGTATCAAAAATCAAAATAGAATCCAAAATAAAAACAGCATTCCGTCGTTTCGCATTCTCTTTGACCGTAACCCGAAACTAGCCACAGGTAGAAACGACCCCATTTGCAGAACAAATGTAATAACCCAATCTCTGGACACATTAATATTGGATTAGGGATTGCTCGGAGCAAATTTTATGAGCACCGTAAAACATTTATGACTCTATCTATATGAAATACACGCGCCTGAGGGTTAAGTTTATACTAATCGCATTATTTTTAAAAAATATAAAAAAACAAAAATGCAAGCGATTTGTCTTTTGTACCTCCCAGAATCTATAGTTTTTGTAACAAAATATTATATTATGTTATATATTTTTATTAATTTAAAATTTTATTGTTATAAAAAAAATATTTAGCGTTTTCAGTAAAAGTATTCTGCGTTAAAATATTATTACAATTTTCACCTATCTAGATTCTAAGTTAAGACGTTTATTTCTAAACTTATTACAATTTTTTGGGGGTTTTCTGTCATCTTATTAATTTTTTTGCACGTGACACGTTTTCGTGTACGTTGCCGACTGCGTTTTTTCTATCTCGCACGAGACACTAATCACTGCAATCTCGGTAATGGTACACGTGTATTATGGCAAATTAACGCTCCTACCGCGCCGGCTTGTTGAGCCGCAATTTTCTACTTCGCCGACTAATGTCGCTAATTCAATTAGGCTATTAGATTTACGAGGGTTTGATGACAGTTGAAAAGTTAAAAAAAGTGTAACAAAAAAAAATTGTATAAAAATGACCCACAGATTCGAGTAGTGTTAGAGTAATAGTGCACTTGTTTTAGGGTTAGGTGTACATGTAAATTAATCGTAGCTCGTAAATTATTTACGTATGTAGAGCGGAAATAAATTTTAGTCCTAACTACTCGTACTCTTAGTCAGGACTTCCTATAAGATTGTGATTGATTTTATGTTCTACATCACTAGCTCACCCGCGCGCTTTACCAGCGCGGCGTAAATAATAAAAAAATATGCAAAGACTATACAAATAAAATTCGTTGCGAAGTTTAAAGTATCTAGACATATAAGCGGGCTGACAGCGGCAAACGACCTTGTAATCTGAAAATCTATTTAATATACCACTCTACCTCATATCCACTTTGATCTCTACCTCTCGCGTGATGTCGTCACCTCACGCAACATTCGAAATTCAACTTTTGTTTTCCGCCATTTTGTTCGGCCTGAAGCCATTATCTTGGGAGACTGACGACATCTCGTCAGTTTTTTGCGAAGCCAATTCACTAATACGACATAATAGTTATAATTTAAATCAATCGCCAGACCTTTCTAATGGCTATTCATAAGGACTTCCCGTGTATAATGCAGAATTTATAATGCTAGGCGAATTGTTATAAGAGTTTAGGGAGATCCCTACTGATGATCTCTAGATAGCGATAAGGTGATAATTATATTTTTTTTTGCTTCATGCCAAAATTATTAGTAGACAAAATATATTATCCCTGTTGACATGAAAATTTTATTAACAAGCGAAATATTATATGCACCAAAAAAAAGATTTATGCTATTTCCGTTACTTTCTTCTGCAATAAAGTACATTGCTTATATTTCAAAAAGAAAATTAACCTAGAATGCAAGCTTGCAAATTTTTAACGTTAACTAAGCTTTGAACATAGATTAGTCTTAATTTTGCTGACTTAACTTGCTCGTTGATTGCGCTAAAGCTTTAATTAGACCACAACCACCATAATCTTTAGGCAGTTCAAAGCTTTTACAGCCGCACATAGAAACCTATATTAATTTCTGTAACTAAATGAAGATTTTGACAAAATGTGTCCTATACATTATCTTATTTATCTCATTGTCATTGTCCAACTTTTCAATAAATTGAAGATAAATTATCATAAAATGTCTGTGAGTGCGGGTGAGTGTATCTATACAATAGGTCAGTAAACAGTAACCATTTGACCCGTATTTTTTGCCACCATCTACCACGGTGGTGGCAAAAACATGATCCAGCCTCGCCCGAGGCGTGGCACTATCGATTTATGACTAAATCTTATGGTCACTGGCCGTAAACCACGGTGGGCAAATCATTTTGTTGTGCACCCTGTCCACCTACTTGGTAAGGTTTTGTGTAATAAACGATGTCAAGAATTAATTTGTGATTTAGAAAGAATTTGGGCAACGCCTGGCGTAGCTAGGTCACGAATATAATGTTTTGATGTTACTATCAGAGAAGATGATTCCTAGGTAGATGGGGAATTTGGTCGCGTTACGTCAAACCCAGCCGACAGATCACAATAATTGTGATTCGTGTCAATTCAATGTTAATTATTAACATTGAATTGACACGAACTAACCAAATGACGTTGGTCTGTTAACTGCCTATAGGAATCAATTTCCTCGATGGTACCATTAGAGAAATAGATTTACAGTGGTCCTGTTTTGGTCGGATTTATATTTTTTTATGAGTATAAGCCACTTTTATTTTGCTATACGAACTCTGCCGCCATCCTAGGACGCTGCCGCCCCCCCTAGAATGCCATAGGACTCTGCCGCCCAAAGGCCATGGCCTATACTGCCTACACATAAATCCAGAGCTGCCTGCTTTATTTGGCCGGATATAACCCGGCAAGTAGATGTTGATAATTACTTATTACGCGATCAAAATATCGTTTTTGAACGTAATTCCATATAATGTCTTGGGTCTTAATATTATGGTCCCTAGATGCCGGCGCCTATCAAATGCTGTATATTGTAGAGTAGCAAGATATTCTTTCAATAAGGACTAGTTAAATCACGTCATATTATGGATTTTCAGAAACTTATACTAAAGAAGATAATTTATGCTATTTTGCCAAAACTGAGCGCATACATCTCACATATATTTTCGCCTGCACTTTGATTAATTGCTTGAGCTATTAAAAAATAATTCATAGCTTAATACAAAATACCACCCAATGCCCTTCTAAGCCCGCCCAACGACAGAAAAAGGTTTTCGCAACCTTTTAATAAACGGTTGCACTCAGAACCAGCAATTAAAACTGAATTCAGTCAGAAATATCAATAGAATAATCAATGACTCCTCTTTATAGTTTACCGCTAGATAAAAAATTTAATTTAGGGGAAGTTGCGGTTTTTGGCACATTCTAACTGCACGTCATAACATTCTTCAGAGATATAAACATTCTTTAAAGCATTATAGCAAGACGATTCATAAGAATAGACGTCTTACTAATAGTTGTGACTAATAATATAATGTATTCTGTGCTAATAGCTGTTACATAAAAGCATAAGTGTATGCGCACCTAAGTAATCTCTACCTTTTAAAGCATTTTTCAAACGATGCTAATAATGATTTTTGATATTCAGTTAAATTTAAAATTATAATTTTCGATCAATTTTATATCTAAGCTTTACTTTGAACGAAAAAATAAAAAATATTGAAATGACCTATTTCTAAAGGTAATATTATTTTTAAAATATTACAAAATCGAAAATATAATTGAGCGAATTATTCGAGAGGCAATAAGCATCTCACTACCCTAATCTTAAATGCTACACGAAAATGCACCTTCGATAATTGTAACAAAGTCAAAATTACGTTGCATTAGCATTTGGGGGTAATTAGGAATAGTTTTGCCCGTAACAAAGTAGATAATGGCCGGTTACAACATCAATATTATGTCAGCCTGTCAATCAATCATGGTCGTTGCGGAATCGCCGCGAAGGCGGTTTGATTCCAAGTGCATTTTATAGAAATGCAATAATAATAACACCCACACCGGTTTCGTGTCGGTGGCCGGTTTCATTGAAACTAAGCCAGTTACGCAGGAGTAATTTTATAGTGCCCAAGTGTGTGCACAGTACACAAGAGCACTCTCTATTCCTTTTACTCTCATAAGCCAGTGGGACGGAAGACCGACACGACTGGCGAGAGATCAGGCGCATGACCAACGTTTTACATGCCCATCTTACTTGTCAGATAAAATCAGGTGATCAGCCTGCATTGTCCTAACCAAACTTGGAATCGAACCCACGACCTCCGAGTTAAAAGCCACGCTCTATAACCACTGGACTACGGAGGCGTTATCTAGGTAACCTAGTTATAATATGTGAGCGCTAAAATATGATTATCGGGCAAGTACCAGCAATATTTGCGCAATAAAATGTCTTTTCCTGGAACATGTCTCGCAGACAGTATAAAAGTACCTCCATAACCATCAAAACCGTCTCAGTCAACCGATTTCTTAATTAAATCAATGACTTTGATAATTGAGTCAAAGATAAACAGAATCAAATATATTGACCGTGTCCTGTCCACGTGTCAACTTCCCTTGATCGATGGCAAAAAACACCTAAAAACTGCCCATTAAAAAAAACTGCCCATTGACACCTCAGAGTCAACTAGACAGTGGGCAGTAAAACACAATTTATAGCGTCCACGCGCCGATAATTGCTTTCAAAATTACTGTCTCCTCCTACATTTTCCTTAAATTGAACCTTATTAGAACGTATCAAAGTGTTTAATCAAATGTCTACGAGTAGCTTTTAAGCGCCGCAAAGTTAACTTAGTAGTTTATTTCACTTATCTCAGAAACTTTAAAATAGAGGCGTCAAACTATTGACTGCCCGTTTTTTTAATGGCTTTTATCAGTGAAAGTGTGATCTAAAAGTAAAAGTGTGTAAGTGTGTCTGCAAAAGTTTTGTAGGGTCATTAGTAGAGCAGTAGCTCTACCAAAGCTAGCGGTAGAAAGCAGTCTACTAGAATAATTTCAAATCTTCAAGAAGAGAGCGTATTCCCTCTTAAAAGGCCGGCAACGCACCTGCAGCTCTTCTGATGTTGCGAGTGTCCATGGGCGACGGTAGTTGCTTACCATCAGGTGACCCGTTTGCTCGTTTGCCCCCTTATTTAATAAAAAAAAACAGATAACATGCTATTTGTGATCCCGAGAAAGCCCCGACCCGTTTGCTCGTTTGCACTCGTATTTTATATTAAAAAAAAAATACAAAGCACAAAAAATACTAAAGTTTTTGGGGAAATTGTCACTGCCATACAGTACATTCTAATCGTAACTAAAATAGATTTTACCTGCAACTTTGCTAGAACGAAATTCAGTTTTTACACGGAAACCCTGCACATTTTTCCAGGCAAAAATTATGTTACGTAGTCAAAGAAACTGCATACAAAATTTATTTAAAATGGTTTTAACAGTTTATCGGTGAAACTAAAAAGTAAAGTGACTATTTGAAGCTTGATTGTATAGATTCCCTGAAACGCAAGGTTTATTACGTTTTAACAAACGACAAAAAGATCGCGATATCTAAACGACATCGCACAATTTCGCTAGCCATTTAGATGCGCGATAGTCGGGTTTATTACCCGAGGAACTAATAAATATTACCGTATCGAACTAATTTGTTTTAATAACCCATGCACAAAAACATTTTTTTTCTTTTTTGCTGATTTTTTGACAAAAAACTCCTAAACGGTTCCGGTGTCTCATGTCGTAAATCGTGCTGCCTCCGGGCAAATTTTATGGCTGAAAAATTAATTTACCTGACCCTTTATGAGTTTGCTACCAAACAAACCCGAATCACTGTGACAGTGTTTTATTTCAATACTTTTTTTTATCTCTATATAATGTTTACTTTTTTTTTTTTTAGTTTTTTCTACCTATTACGCGCCGTTTGTAAATTGTTTTAGTTTAGTAATTTCTTTTATAAGCTTTACATGTCGGAGACTGCAAGCGAACCGATCAACTTCATACGCTGCCAGTTTTGCAACCGGTCTTTCAAAGGGGCAAAAGGCCTGAACATTCACATAGGTAAGACACACAGCCACAGCCCAAATGTCAGTAACACACCCACAACACCCGCATCCCCGTCTTGCGACATTCCTTTTTGGCAAAAAATTTCAAACTACAAATGGTCACTACCCATCCTTAAACGCATCCCGAAAGGTGCTCGGGTTCAAGTGGCCAAGCAACTTTCATCCATAATTAGAGAGGTCATTTCGCATCCCGACAGCTGCCAGCGATGGGAAAGTCTCCTCACTTTTCCGTTCCATGTCCTACATGCAATCCAAGATTTAAAAAAATCACTCACTTCTATCATTAAAAACAACTGCTCCAACTTTAACAACCACACCATCAATGCCTCTCTACCCCTTCATTCTCATGATAACCCACCCCCGCATCTTCTTCGTAAACATCACAACTCGATACACAAAATCGAATCTAAGATCAGCGATGGAGACCTAAAAGGTGCTGCCAAGATGCTTTTTTCCAGCAATAGCCCAATACAACGCACACACCCTAGAAGCCCTCCGTGACCAACATCCCACACTCCCACCACCGAACATACCTCCTTCGTCTAGTCCTTCTGTGCCACCCGTAGAGGCCTCCATAAAAGATGTAAAAAACGCGATAATGTCTTTCAGGACTGGATCGGCCAGCGGTTACAATGGTCTAAGTCCCCAGCACCTGAAGGACTTAATCAGTGCATCTGAAGACTCCAGCAGAGCGCTTCTAGAGGATCTGACGGCCTTAATAAATTTGATGCTATCTGGCAAGGTCCATCCTGATTTCACGAGTATTTTATATGGCGCAAATTTATGCGCCTTAAAGAAAAAAGACGGTGGTATTCGTCCTGTAGCGGTCGGCTGCACCTACCGTAGAATCGCATCCAAAATTTATTGCAAGCACATTTCAAATAAACTTAGAGATACTTTTCAGCCTGTGCAACTTGGCTTCGGGAGTAAGGGTGGATGTGAAGCTGCCGTCCATGCCCTCCGCACTTATATTAAATCCAAAACAGGACAAGTGATCGTAAAGGTTGATGTAAGAAATGCCTTCAACTCCGTATCTAGGAGTGCTCTGCTTAAAGAAGTCCATAACCACATTCCCGAAATTTATGAACACATCCTTCAAAGCTACGGCGCCAATTCGACACTTCTATACAACAGCGATCGTCTATTATCCTCTACTGGTTGCCAGCAGGGCGATCCTCTGGGCCCCGCTATTTTCAGCCTTGCCATACATTCTACAATTATATCCCTCCAATCTGAATTCAACGTTTGGTATTCCCACACAATAAACTTTTATGATTTTCGCGTAAACTATTCAATCGATTTGATGAATTTTGGTACGGAGATACTTTGAGTCTCGGGAAAGGACAAGGGATACTTTTTGTCCCAGAAAATGTACGGTTCCTGCACAATAAACTTTTATGATTTTCACTTATACTATTTAATCTATTTTGATGAAATTTGGTATAGAGATACTTTGAGTCTCGGGAAAGGACAAGGGATACTTTTTGTCCCAGAAAATGTAGGATTCCCGCACAATAAACTTTTATGATTTTCGCTTATACTATTTAATCTATTTTGATGAAATTTGGCATGGAGATACTAATTTTAATCTATAGTTTACGTCTACGTTACGTCTGTCGGGTCAGCTAGTTAGATATAGAATAGCAAAATAGTTGATGAAATTGCCTACACTTTAATCTACTTCTAATATATTATAATTGAAATCTGTTGATTATAAAATTTTGAAACATACAGAATAAGCCTGCATTAAAAACATCGAATATACTAAGTTATTTTTTCTAATAAAGTAATAGCTTAAACTATACTTCTTCAGCCTTATTGTGATTCATTGTGCTTTGGCTGAAAATTAGCTTAATGTCCTTCTCGCACTTACATTACAATTTTCCAGTCTGAAAAAACAAACAAATTGAAAGTTCAAGTTCAAGGGATGATGTTATGACCCCTTAATATTAAATAACCCTAAACATAAATAGCTACATACAAACAGACAACGAACAGCTTTCCCCTCGACATATGGTGGCTCGTGCCATCCCTTTGTTGCCCTTCCCTCCCTACATAATACCGTGTAACCTTGAAGGGAAAGGGAGTAGGCATTTTGTGCATATTCTGTTTCAATTCATTCTGAACTTAACGTACACAAAGCTCATCACAGTGGGCAAAGCCATGTAAGGAAGAAATATAATGGCACAATTTAGTCACATTTTTTTTTTTTGTTTATGACACTTAGACCGCAATGAAATTAATTGGACTATGAATAATTTTGATGGTATTTTTAAAAGGCAGGAGTTAGCAGCAGTTGGCAGTTATAGTTAAGTGTTCCATTTAAGTACCTAAATTATTGTTTTTTTTTTGTTTTTTTTTTTAACGGGCTTTGGCCCATCACACATTCCCACCACTGTTATATCTTCTGTGTCGCCAGGATCGACAGCGGTATCCAATCACGAAAACCCTTTGATATGATCTCAGGGAGCCCGAGGGACATGCTAAAGCTGTCTTGGGACCCGCAACGAAATTAATCACAAGAAAATAGGAGGAGTTGAAAGAACCTAAATTATTATTATCAATTCTAGGTCTCGACCTATTGTTCTTTATCACAAAGACTAGCACTGAAGCTTCGCTTTTTACAGTAGCCTTTGTAAATAGTAGAAACCTGCCTTAAGCTTGCCTTACATAAATAGTAGAAACTTTCAGGTACCTATCATCACAAATGATATTCTAAGCTCTAAAGCATATTGTGCTGGCCAGTGCCATCTATAACCAATTAAATTTGTTCAAGTCGCTCTACAAGAGTTTCCTGTCATACCTATCATTAGCTTTTACGTCTGTGTCAGACGATTTACAGCGTATTCTGAAATGTATAAAATTTTTCAGAGGATAATTTTCGGAGCACGTGCACAATTTGACAAATTTACATATGAATAGCGTGCGCTTAATGAATAGACACAAAGTATGGCCATCTTTCTCGAAACTGGTGGGTTCTCGAAACCTCAAGCAACATATGGTAGTGGCAGACGCCACGCCAACTGTCGCTGCCACCGTCCCTTTCTGCCGAATGATGGCAATAGCAGGTGGAACAGAGACAGACGCTTCATTAGTCAGTAGTACTATCATTTGAATGTAGAATTGCAAAAAAGTGTATTGTTTGTGCGCGTGCGCTAAGACATGAAAAGGAAATAGGGCTGCCGAAAACGGTGCGGGTTTTTCTATCGGATCGGAGGAAACCTTGTTCTTTCATGCTGGAGATATTATGAAAGCCTTAGTATGTAATAATTTTTAATTAATTTTATAAATCACAAAAACCTTAACAGCATTCCAAGATCTACGTAAAGTCAACAAAACAAGAGCCTCTATTCTAGTCCTAAAAGTATTATTACAAAGGTTGACTTAGTTATTCTAACATTAATGTGAGGAAATTGAATGCAACTACAAAATATTAACTATATTTTAATGAAAAATGTTACTATAAGTACAATAAACTGTATTTAGTTAGAACATAGTATATTTAATACAGCCTTTACTTGCTAATCCTTTCTGAGAAGTTAAATTATCGCTGAAACAAAATCAAAAACAACTTTTCCATACAAAAACAGAACGGTAGCAGCCCTGACAGGAAGGAGAGTAGGCTTTATCGCGGATTGGGTATAATTCGGGAGTTTCGTCAGCTTGAGCAGGATATTGGGGATATTGGGATAGTTTTTGTACAACATATGGACTACAGTGTAATAACGACGAGCCTGCTGTTCCGAAGGTCGCAGCTTCAAATCCATGTTCAATTTCATGTTATGAATAATTTGAAATTTTGCTTTTTATTATTTTAGGGTTAGGTTTACAGGTATATCCTGTCCACGCTAAATATGCAAGGCTATGTAATGACTAATGAACCAGCACACGATAAGCTGGATCAAAATAATATGATGGTGAGTGATAACTGTCCGTGGACTCGACTGGACACCCGTAACACCAATAGAGTTACGCGTGAAACTTCTTGTGCGAGTTGCGTTGCTGGGGCCTAAAATCAACAACCCCTTAGGCCTCCGGTTACCTCACTCGCTAGGCGAAATACTAAGTAGTGTTTTTTTTTTTTTTGTAAGGCTGATTTGTAAAGGGATGGGCTCTTCCACCAGATCATTCGTCGGAAAACTGATATATACCATTATATACCTAATAGTTGTAAGTTATAACTTATAACTAACTTATAACCATGGACGTATAAAACTTATAACAGCTATTGTTATTATTTATTATCAGTCAGTAGTAAAACTACTGAAATTTCAATTAAATAAGCATTTATTTCAAGTACAAAACTACTTACACACAATTAAATTTAATATATACTTACCTACTAATAATATTATAAAGCGGAAGAGTTTGTTTGTTTGAACGCTCTGATCTCAGGAACTACTGGTCCGATTTGAAAAATTATTTCAGTGTTAGATAGCCCATTTATCTAGGAAGGCTATATTTAATCACGCTAAGACTAATAGGAGCTAAGAAATAGAGGAAAATGTGGAAAAAAACGGGGGAAATTATTAGTCTGTGAAATATCTAATTTATGCGGTCGAAAACGCGCAGAATGTCTAGTAATGACGTTATATAACTAGATCAAAATATGTAATATGTTTTTTGCTTGATCTTTTTGTCCATAAAGTCTATAGACTTTATAAACAAGCTTGAGTAAGTTTAAACTACTTTTAAATGATGATGGCCATTTAAAACCAATGTTTACTTTGTCCTGGGCCGTTTAGGCCCGACCCGAAAGAATCCATTTAACCGTCTATGGTTAGTTAACGCTTATTTATGGAAATTAACTCTAAATAGTAGACGGTGATTTTTGGTCTCGGTGATTCTCGGCCTTTTTGACCCAAATAATATGTTGTTTAGGTTAAATAATATGTCTTGCAGTTTATGGGTTAATGTTTTTATTTAAGTCAAGGGTTTTGTTTTTTTTTGTTTTCTAATGATGATTCACTGACTTCAATCTCTTAATTTAAAAATAAGAATCCATACAATACACTATTTTTATTATCATTGGTTTTAATTTTTATGATATTAATAATAATAACTGCTTATTCTGTTTAGTCGTGAATTTAACCTAGTGTAAAATATAATATTATGTGCTTAATTAAAAATAGGTATGCATGCTGATTTTCTAAATACAATATTATTTTTCTTCATTTCATTCTTTTTCTATTAACAGAACTTCTTACTATGTTATATTCATATGAATAATTATTGTATTTAACAAAATTATTATCTCCTCTAGTCAATACTTGAAGGCTACATAATAACATTTCCCTCCTTTACTTATAAATAAAAAATAAAACATTTTTACACACTACATGCGTAGTCAAAAACTAAATTTTAAATGACCGAGTTGGAACCGATGAAGTGATTTGGACATAATCTGTTGTTTGTTTAGCATTAATATCATAATAGGAGTCGTTTCGACCCTCGGCGGCAAATAAAGGGTTGACTCTACAATTTATTACAACATATGGGAGTTTTTAGGCAAATATTTATCTGTCGATTAACATGACTAGTGGAAGTATTTTTAGGAGAAAAAAACTCATGGGTTAAAGGTTATTTAAATGAGTAACTGTGTTAGAGCTTGTCTAATTTGAAATGACGCGCCCCACAACTTCACTAGTTGATATAAATGAAATATTTTGTACTGTGAATACGAGGGAAGGGCGCGTCATTTTAAAGTACCCCGTAAACAATCAAGTTTGTTTGACAAACATGTTTGACGTAATTTACGTTTTCATCAAACAGCAGCGCAGACGAACAAACGTGCATCAAACAAGTTTGTCAAACAATTAGCTAGAATCGGTTTGGGATCATGAGATCTTGTTTGACAAATAGGTACAGCGGAACACGTTCAAACACGTTTGTCAAACGCTACGCCAATGAAAATTTTCTTCAAATACGTCAAACACGTAGTTTGTTTGACAAACGCTTCAAACAAAGCTGTACACTATCAAACTGTTTGACAAACACGTAAAATTTGACAAACAATTTGATCGTTTGCGGGGTACTAGATAGACAAGCCCTACGAAAATTGTACTTGGGGCACTGGAACCTATCTCTCTGAAATTAAAAAGAAAATCTGGGCTAGGTTGGCATTTACTAGTAACTAGACGTTCCGTACATAAGGGATTCCGTGAAAACAGTATTTTTTTCAGTAAAAAAAATGCCTATGTCCTTTCCTGTGGTCTACTCTATATCTGTGCCAGATTACATAAAAATAGGTTTATGGGGTTAGCGCCTTCAAACACGATCTAAGGGTGGGTCGCACCAGAGGCGTAGTTAAAGTTAAGGTTAAAGTTATGGTTATAGTTAAGGCTATCTTAGCTTTAACCTTAACTGTAACCTTAACTTTGACCACAGAAATTAACAGATAGATGTCTGTTGCGTTTATTTTTAAAGCTACAGGTAATGGGATTGAGAGTATACCTAAAAAATTGAATTATCCGTAAAAATCGACAGGAAATAAATAACACTGTGAAAACATAGTAAATTTTCACGAAAAATTTTAGATAATATAAGTATGAGCGGTTATGGTTAAATATGGCGTCAGACGCCATATTTAACGGTAACCAAATATTTGACATTTAGCACTGTAGTTATAGTTAATGTTATAGTTACAGTTAAAGTAAGTTGGTGCAACCCACCCTTAAGCTGTATTTAATATTAGTTAACTAAGATTCTTGTTTGCACACCTTAATCACTAGGGCAAACAAAAAAATATAGAAATTGCGATTTTTTTTTTAATGTCGGAACGCGTCAGATGTAACTTTTTTTCTCTCGAACAATGCTTTCCTTGACCTCCGTCAGTCAGTAGCAGGCAGTAGCGGTGCCCCGCGGTGACCAATCGTCCACGGATCGAACTTTAATCGATTACGACTAGATCGATTTAAAAAAAATCGCATACCGCAAAAACATGAGTGACGTGATCGAAAGAATTTCATCGGAAAGTGAAACTTTGCTCTTACTTTTTTTCTTCGGACACGAAAAAAAAAGGATTGGGATTGGGACAATATCGTGATTCGTGATAGGTACGACTTTGATCAGCGGGGCTAAAATGGTCGCTTTGGAGAAACATACTATGAATCATAATAATTATGTTCTTTCTTTCTTTCTTTTCTTTATAACTAAGGAAAATATTATGTACTATACTTAGTGATGACGCCCGCAACTCCGTTGCGCCAAAATTCGTTTATCGCGCGGGAACCGTACATTTTTCCGGGATAAAAACTATCCTTTATCCTTTCCCGGGACTCAAAGTATCTCCATGCCAAATTTCAGCAAAATCGGTTCAGTGGTTTGGGCGTGAAGAGGTAACAGACAGACAGACACATTTTCGCATGTATAATATTAGTATGGATTTGACATTCGTCAGTTTGACTGTTTTGACGATTCAGTTTCTGAATTGATTATAGATAAATTACAAAATTCAACCATTTTAGCACCGCTGATTTCTTTGGTTTACTTTTTTTTAATGAAATAAGAGGGCAAACGAGCAAACGAGTCACCTGATGGAAAGCAACTTCCGTCGCCCATGGACACTCGCAGCATCAGAAGAGCTGCAGGTGCGTTGCCGGCCTTTTAAGAGGGAATAGGGTAATGGGGAGGGTAGGGATGGGAAGGGAAGGGAATAGGGAAGGGGATTGGGCCTCCGGTAAACTCACTCACTCGGCGAAACACAGCGCAAGCGCTGTTTCACGCCGGTTTTCTTTGAGAACGTGGCATTTCTCCGGTCGAGCCGGCCGATTCGTGCCGAACATGGCTCTCCCACGTATAAACATATTTTTGAAAAATACGGCATTCTTTTAATGACCTTTTGAAACTAATGCCCTCGGCCCCTCGCCTTGTAAAGTGCCAGTTTATAGAGAGAGATAGCTGCAATACTACTGACCTACAAAGATTTTGTGCTACTTGGTCGTTGGATGACATTGCAATTAGGACGCGATCGAGTGTCTCAACTTTTATGATAAACTAGATGACATTTCGGGGATAACAAGTATCCTATGTCCTATCCTGGGACTCGAAGTATCTCTATGCCAAATTTCAGCTAAATCGGCTTAGCGGTTTGGGCGTGAAGAGGTAACAGACACTTCGTATTTATAATATTAGTGTCGATACTGAAAGCTTACATAATAATCTAAATCTAAATATATTAATATATAACTGAAAGGTGACTGGCTGACATTATAGTGATCTATCAACGCACAGCCCAAACCACTGGACGGATCGGGCTGAAATTTGACATGCAGGATGTTATGACGTAGGCAGCCGCTAAGAAAGAATTTTGATCAATTCTACCCCCAAGCTGTTAAAAAAGGGGATGAAAGTTTGGATGAAACTTTGTAATTTTAAACCGATCGGGCTGAAACTTTGCATGCATAAAGCTACTATGATGTAAGAATTCCCTAAGAAAGGATATTGATAAATTCCACCCCTAAGGGGATAAAATAGGGGATGAAAGATTGTATATAATAATACTTCCTAACGCGAGCGAAGCCGCGGGCAAAAGCTTGTAATAATATATTATTCATTACATGTACTTCCTATCGCTGATGTGCATAGCTTGACACCACCAAATTTTGAAACGCCCCCGTATTTCTCCAAGCCAGACGTCCACCATGCCGTAGGATCTAGATATTGATGATGATTTCTTCTTATTAGATAATAAGAAATCATCATTTCGCATAACGTTCCATTTGACCCTAATAACGTAGATAAGTATCAAATGACTACATTTTGTAAAACCTGGAAGCTCGGATTAAGTCATCACCATGATTTGTCGTTATGGTCTAAATGATATGCCTGGTAATGTCTACCTGGAAGAGGTACGTGGTAAAGCTTACCTTGATAGGGAAGGAAATGATAATATCAAACAATTTAAACACAACACTGTTTAGTCCAATTTAGGTTGTAATATGGTCATGAATGCTCTAGAGTTTAGAGAGTAACATAAATAGGTACCTACTCATATTAAACTGTACACTAGTCAAAACTAATTTAATAATAAACAGACACTTTGCCGTTACTAAGAATTACAAGGCCATACACATCAATTTATCATCCCTACACTTGACCGTCAACTATCTTAATCCAATTAATTCAAGTGAAATTCAGTAGCCCGTATCAAAACGAATTGAAAAAATTAAAAATGTTGTCTATGCTTTTATACGATTCTTTTTATCGTTCTTTGTGTGGTCTGTGTAAAAAGGCGCGAACCGTTGGGCGCCATTGTTCATGTCCGATTCGAATTTGGAACGCGGGCTTCCCGCCGTTTTATTATTCGCGGGAGCCGCTGAAATGTTTTTAATGTCATTTGACTTGGAACCTTTTTTAGGAGCCATTGTCAGCTAATAGAAGAGCAATTTCACTTCGACAATAAAAGAATTCGTAATTTGAACATGTTAATTTCGATTTCGTTTAATTAATTTCTTTGTAGCCAATAACTAGAATACAATAATTATTCATTACTAAGATATGACTAATATAAAAAAAATGTGAAGTAAATGAGTAGAGAAACAAGTGTCATGTCAAAAAAAAAAAGAAAGTACCTACCTGGTCCACCTGTCCACAGACTAAAATAATAATAATGTTTCATATGGTGCTCCCACACCGCAGTTAGAAATGTTTAGTAACGTTAGTAAACATTTGTTAGCAAACATTTAATCACAAATGTTAAAAAATGTTAAAAATGTTTTCATGTTAGAAAATGTTTAGTAAACGTAAGTTAACAAATTACTTATAGCAAAACAAATTATAACAAAATAAAATATATTGTGTTACCTTTTGTTTGTAAACCTTTTATAAAGGACGACGGGGTACGCAGTGAGTCAATACCAGATTTAAAAGTTATAAAAATGTTAGTTAACATTAGTAAACGTTTTCTATAATTAGTGTAGGAGCATTTATAACATGTAACAGTTCCTAGCAAAATGTAACAATAATTGACAACATTTGTTAGTAAATGTTTTAATGTTAGAAAATGTTTACAAACATTTTCTAACGGCGGTGTGGAGGCACCAATAAACATTTCATTAGTCATTTCTCTATGCGTCAAAGTAAATACATCAGTATGTAGTGATTATATTCTCTTTGGTCAGTATGACACAAAAACAAAACCAAACAAGAGCATAAACTGCAATAAAATGGATAAAAAACACCAAAACCTAATAATAAAAATATGCATCTAGTGACCTACCTATATCAACAAATAATTATTATTATTTTTGAATTGATTTACTTCAATCTTCAATAATTAAAGGTAACATACAGCCTAGTGCTTTGTAACTTGGCGTTGATGGAACAAAGGTGTTTCTTTCTTCTTTCTACTTAAAGTTATTGTAGATTACTGTGCTTAGAATATAGATACCTATCACAAATATGACAACATACATGAGAAAATCATTGAATGCTGGGAAAACGGTAGCTGACCAGCCATCCCTCGAAGTCGATGAGAGTCGGAGCCAAAACCATATACCTCAGCTAGTGAGTACAATAGGTAATAGTTATAATGGCCAGTTTACATTATTCCAATCAATGTGACCCAATCCAGACCTTTTTTAGGGTTCCGTATTTTACCCGATGGGTAAAATCGGGATCCTATTATGTACTTAGACTTTGATGTCTGTCCGTCTGTCCGTCTGTCCGTCTGTCTCCAGGCTGTATCTCAGGAACCGCTATAGCTACACTTCTGAAATTTTCACAGATTGTGAAAATTTCTGTTGCCGCTATAACGACAAATACTAAAAACGAAATAAAATAAATATTTAGGGGGGGGGGGGTCCCATACAACAAACGTGATTTTTTCCAAAATTTTTCGGCCTTTTTTGCTCTAGATATCAATAATGGAAACAGGTAGGCATGAATTTTTCACAAAGTCCTTTATTATAATATGTGTACTTTAATATTTAATTATAATATTAAAAATAAAGTAAAAATAAAGGGGGGCTCCCATACAAAAAACTTTTTTCCTATTTTTGCTCTATAACGGTACGGAACCCTTCGTGCGCGAGTCCGACACGCACTTCGCCATTTTTTTAGAAAATTGCATTCTCGTGCATTCCAGTACTCGTTAAATTATCCCCATAGTAATCCAGATGTAACCCAGTCAAAAGCTTCACTTCACACTTGGACCACGGAGGCGATAGAAAAGACTCTTAAATAATAATATTAGATTTATTTTGATCTCTTTTATCATAAACTTGTCTTTTGCAACAGAAAGACGATGCGACATCAACTATTTCAGCGACAGAGCGAAGTATGGCAAGAAATGGAGAGCCTTTGTCTTCACCAGACATTCAATTCAATCTTGATCAACGCCATCTATTGAACTTATGGGCAACTTCAAATTCAGCTTATTAATCAATAGGTTCATTTTGAATCTCACAGATGTCACTATTTCGTTGATGTCACTATTGTTTGAATTTTATTAATATAGATGGCGCTTTTAACGACATGGCGACGCGTTATTTTATATTTTTCTCAGTTTCGCTACTAATATTATGTATTCTGTGGTTTCGCATAAATAATTTTATGTTTTTGGCTAGCAATCAACCAAACACAAGAGAAACTATATATTCTACCATGGAAGCAGCTTTCTACAGAATTTGGGGTCATCTTCTAAAGTTTTTGCGATATCCAGACGGGAGACAACTCTTCGCGTTAGCAATCGACGTTATTGTTATAATCTACTGCTTCGGTTTTCTTCTTCTTGCGATGTACGAAGCGGCTGTTATTGGTCAATAAAACATTTTTATCAAATTATAAAAATAAATAAAACTGCACCTCACGGATTTTTATTTTTGGGTTCTTCAAACAGCTGCAGTTTGTTCGAATTTCGAGCACAAGTTTCGATGAACATCGCTCAACGAAGATGAAAAGGGAAGCCGGAAAGCACAATGGTCGATTTTTAAAACCTATCTTTCGTGGGGTAAGTATAGTCAGAGAAGTTAATGTAGAGCTTACTCTACTTGGTTTCTCTCATGTCCATCCATATTAATATCACTAATTAATATTATAAATGTGAAATGTCTGTCTAAATTGTATTTTCATTGAGTACCATAATATTATTACTTATGCCCGTTTTCACCAACAACACCTAAAATTTAGGTGTCCCTTAAGCCAATATTCCAAGATTTGTTCTTGATGAATTGACAACCCCGTAACTCTTAGGTGACGTTTAAAACTACATACTATAAAACAAAGTCGCTTTTTCTGTCCTCATGTCCCTTTGTTTCCTTTAATTGCGGTTTTCTTTAATAGATAAGAGTGATTAAAGAGGAAGGTTTGTGATAAATATGTATATTAATTATGGGATTTCGCTATTTTACAAGTAAAATATCAGACGGCCATTCTATAACAGATTCATTGTCAAGGCAACCGTCGTCGTCGCCACATACGTCACCTAAGTGTACGGGGTCGTCAATTCATCCCGTAAATTATAAACGTCACCTGATGGTTTGACGGATGAATCGCATAAAGTCTCCCGCAAACGATCAAACATGAAACCGTCAAACACGTCAAAACACGTAGTAAATCCAAATTTTCTTCAAACGCGTCAAACACGTCAAACACGTAGTTTATATGGTGTATGACGTGTCGATCGTTTGCGGGGCACTTAATAGGTTGTTCTATTTCAAATAAACGTCACCTAATATCTAATAATAATAACCAGGCACAAGATTGGTTTTTAATATTACAGGGAAAAGGTGGTAATGTGGCCCCTGCACATAATAATATTATATTGGGCCCCTTCAATATTTTAATGTTTTAACAACGCTATCCAGTAGGTATGTATAATTTTGGTGGAACGGGATGCTCGCATGCTACTAATTTAGCACCGTACAAATTCAACAGAGGCTGTCAAGTGCGATTGTCATTCGATCGAGTTTAAACTTGCGACCTGCGAAACTTTTAAGTGTGTGTGATTTTATTTCGATAGTTGTTAAGAATCAGAAATATGTATATAATTAGCTTTTGTGTTCAAACATCGGATACATCAAACTGTTCTCCTACGGAATTTAAAAGGTAAATATAAAATTATACATTTAATAAATATATTTGGTACATTTGTTAAAATATTAGCAATAATTGTAATTTGGCCCCCTCATATTGGTCGTAATGTGGTTCCAATGACAGAGCTGGAGAGCCATGGGCACCTACAGTATCAAAATTTTGACTAATGGGCTATGTAGCCTGTGGAGGCTCCAAAGGTAACTATTACATATTTTGTGATTTTTGCCGTTAAGTTTCACTAATTGTGCAAAACATTTAATGTGACATCCCCGGGGGGTCACATTACCATCACTTGATCTCAAAATACCAAATGTGATTGCAGATTGATTAAAAATAATTAAAACTTTCGGTTATGTATCTTGCACGAAATTTATTTATTCCCTAATAAGACATGTTTAAACAAATGAATAAGAAGTCCCTTTTGTTATTCGTAGCCCATAATGTATTTTTTAGGTTTCTGACTGCTATATTTTTTTAATAATGCTTGATAAACAAAGTGGGGAGCCACATTACCACCTTATCCTATAATTTATTATACTTACTTAATTGATTTTAATAAAGGCAATAATCATATTTTATTTTTATCTGCACATGCCCAGTTTCTGAGTTTTTTTGATAGGAGTATATCTATTCACTAGCGCTTTTGAAAATTTGATTGGTTGACGTTAAAACATTGAATAGAAAAACAGTGCCAGGGAAAAATCTCAGAACGGTTAGAGCTAGGTTTGGAGGTCTTTGGTTAGAGCTGATCAATGCAATCAATTTTATTGTGCAATATTTTTGACCATCTATGGTTGATATTGAACGCGCCTTTCAACGCATTTAAATGATTGTCAATTAATTGTCCAATACTATTGTTTAATAATGTTGCACAGATAAAATGAGTAACTAATTCTAAACAATATTATTAGTCACTAGCGACCGGCCCTGGCTTCGCACGGTTATAAAATATAATATAGACATTAGACACTGAAAAAATTATTACAATCGATTCAGCAGTTTTGATTTATCGCTGGCCCCGGGCAATAAAGTGGTAAACGCCGGTTACGCCCTTTTTAATGTTTTTCGATTTTTGGCTTCTCTGGGTATCGGTCTATCACCCCTATTTTTTTCATATTTTTAAATTAATATTTAGTTATAATAAATGACAACGACAGCTTTATTGCACGGAAAATTCTCTTAAAACTAAAAATGTATTCATACATTACTCTATGAAACATAACACAAAAAACCGGTGAACATCTTAACACCACATACCTAAGCAAAAAATAAGAGTATTGAATTTAACCACGTTTTAGGTAATAAACGTATTACAACATATTACGCCGTACTACCTATTACGCCTTTCTTCCCGGATTATTTTTGTAATCCCGGTGCCGTACGGTCATGTTACGCTGAACGCCGTCATCCCTTTGACTCCTACGCATGCTTTCTAGTATCGTTTACGTAAACTTATTAGCACAAAAAATTCAAACTTTCGACCTAGGAATAATTCGCATAGATCTGAAAATTTGTGGTGATGTTAAGTATACCATTATAAATAAAACCTCAAAGTTCCCGGCGATCCCCTTGTTCTACAAAAATATTTAATGTCAAATGTACGAAAATGAGATTTTATTCCTTTTTTTCAAAAGGTAAATCGTATTAAAAATAATGTGTGACAAGATTGTAAATCATTAAAAACTCTATAAAAAATTATATCACTTCTATTTATACGACTTACCATTCATTATAAATAGTGGGTTAAAGTTTGGGAAAATCATATAAATCATCTTGTTATGAAGTAGAAGAATTTGTTTATGTTTTTGTTCAAATTATCAAAAAAATATTTCTGCGTTGGATAGTGTCTTTATTGAGGAAGGCTTGAGGCTAGATAAAATCACGCTGCGACCTATAAGAGCGAGGAATCTGAGGAAAATGTGGAAAAAATTGGGAAAAATATTTGAAAGTGCAATCTCACTAACTACTGGATGATTTTTCATGATATTTGGCACAGATATAGAGTAGACCACGATGAGGGACATACGAAACCTTTTTTTGCAGGAAAATGTACGGTTCCCTTTAATTCCTAATTAACGTGGGCGGAGCCACGTGGAACGTCTACTATATACGAGGGCAGTTTGAAAAGTTCTCCCTGACATACTTCTGCGTGACTTATAAGTTATAACACATATAGAACCATTCCTAATTATCTCAAAACCCACGCTTTTTGTAGATTGCTTTGTTAGGAAAAATTTTTTGAAAACCCATCTACGCCAAGTCAGAAGAAATCTGAAGGCGCGCGTATTCAAGCAGTTATGGCGAAATCAATATAAAATTGGACTTTAACACGAAATCTGTCATTCTAAATAACTCTTGTTTATCTTTATAGATGTGTACAATGATTTAAAAAAGCGATTTAACAGTGTAATTAGCAAGGGTAGGTCATTAAAAATGAGCCTAACCCAGTAGCTACAAATCGGTAATTTGTGAAGAAAACACCTAAAATTTCAAAACATTGTTATAATTTCGGAATGAATAAAATGATAACAGTGAGCAGGATAAACTTGCTGTTTTAAAATTGTATAATATTTGTTTATAACAATATTATAAAGATACAAAAAAGGTATTTGCGAAACCGGTGCCGCGTTTGCTGACAAAAATCAAAGCGCCAGTATTTTGTACTAAAGAGATTCAAATTATATATATTTATTTTAAATAGTTGAATTATTTATTAGTATAACTTTATAATCGTTAAGCCAAATAACATTATCCTACTATTTTAATGAGGATTGAAAATTGGGCTATAGAGAAATCTTCTTGATAAAGTGGGTGTTACAGATTGAGGCCATTCTTTTTGTTAAGGGGTGAATGCTACTAAATTATTCTTATTTTCTATAACTTCAGTAAAAAAATGATAAAAGTAATTTCTTAGGTTTCTTCCATACAAATATTAGAGCACTACTTGTTGGCAACGCAGATGCTGGGCCCGCCTTTACAAGGCTTTCTGTAAAAATAAATTAATGTGTAAAATAAATTTAATTTTTAGTTTAGACTTGGTAGCAGTAATATTATATTCCTTTTTCAAAATGTCAATTACATAATATTATTATAAGGAACAGAAATATTCACAATACTACGAGATAAGACGTAGTCGAACTCAGGGATTGTGTGGTTTTCCAAATTTTTATATTTAATAAAAAGTATATCATTTCATAGGTTTTTTTAAGTGATTATCACATAAAATTTAATTAAACAAAAAATTGGTAAAAACACATAAAGATACGTATTAATTTCATAGACTTCCATCCAAAGTCGTTAAAAATTACATTATAAACTCAGTCCATTACAATGATTACATAAAAATATGATTCATTGATAGGATTCTAAAATAGCGATTAGAGGATGATACAGCTAAGCTTTGGCTGTAAGACTTCCCAGAAGAAGGTGGTAATCGGCTGGTACGCTCGAAATCTAAAGCGAAAAATACGTCGTATTATATTCTTACAGTCGTGAAACTCAGAGGTTTGGTGTGTCAATAAAGTCATTTACAATGTTGCAATTGAAATAATATCGATTATTATTTGTTTTATACATTTTTTCAATTATTTCCATGAATATTTACACTATTACAATTATTTTTATATGGTTAGATTGGTAAAAAAATTAGCTTCCATATGACACGTCAAACGCTTGTTTTAGACCACTGTACGCTGCACTATAAACAAATTAGCTTATTTTGTCTCTCCTGAACAAAACGATTTTTGATATTACGCCTTTATTGCCCGGGGCCAGCGTTATATTCATTACTAGCTGTTGCCCGCGACTCCGTCCGCGTGGACTTCAGCTTGAAGCGCGCGGTAGATCCCGTCATAGAGTAACTTATATTATAGTAGGTAGTTCCTGTTGAACCATGTAGGCTACATTACTGCAAATTGCAAAATTTGCTTCCGCGGTACGCTTACTTCAAACTTCAATGTTTACACTTTAATGATACGGGATGGGACAGAAAGGCACGTCACACTTAAAACGCCCCTATTTTTGCGTAGGGGGTTAAAAACTGGGGAGTGGGTTCGAAGTCGAAAAACAACTCTTCATTTACTTTAAAATAACGTAAAAGGCTCCTTCATCCTTACCATCTCTTATAGAAACACGTTTGAGTAAGCGCTTGCGCGATGTAGGAGATGCACGGCGCCATCTATTATGAATTTTTGGAACTAACTTAATTTGAACAAAGGTGAATGCCCAAAAATGTAAGAACCAAAAACCCGTAATCGATTCAAACCATTTATATGGGGCATAGTAGACTACATCAGCTACGGTATCCCAAATACAATGTCCTTTTTGGATTAAACAATCACCAAGTACTTTAAAAGCGATAGTATTTCGTAACCCATTATTGACTTTTCTTACAGGAAATCTATGATATTTAGGACGACATGATGCTACAAAAGATATTGTGACGATTAGTACGTAGTAAAAACACATTTATATTTGTCTACTGATTCTTATATTCATGTATTTAATATTAAAATATTTATCACTTTTATATCTGAAAGTATAGAATGTCAGTTTGGTCACAGAATATATATTAGTTGTACCAAGTTTTGGTATAGAAATAGTATAATCTGTACAATGTATTTTTAACGATTATTACATGATATCAGTTAACTATCTACGTCTTTTCGAAAATAAAAGGCCAAACGAGCAAACGGGTCACCTGATAGAAAGCAATTACCGTCACTCATGAACACTCGCAACATTAGTAGAGCTACAGGTGCGTTTAAGAGGGAATACGCTTTCATCCGAAAAACGTACGGTGGAAGACTGCCACTCATCAAAGTGATGAGGATGGTATATTTTTTGCGTGGAACGAGTGCGAAAAGTTGCAGGAGGTAGTATTCCGAACAATTCCTCAGACCACTCCCCGTCATACAACCGGTACAGAATACAGTGAACAGCCACGTGTGATTTACTCATAAAATATAATATAATATAAGACATCTCTTTTTAAGGTTCCGTAGTCACGGATTAATGCTGTATTGGTTAAAATCGCTTCGAAAATTAGCCATTATTTGTCGGTAAAAGTAAATGACAAAAAACTGTTATTGTGGGATATCCATAAGAGATAGACATATACATATACTTACTATCGCGGAGTTTTCTGTAGACCTTTTCATTGTGTACAATACTTAGTACATTATTTTGATAAATCTCGTAGGGTATTTGACAATAATATTGAAAAGGCGTTCAATATTAAGGCCGTCCCCTGAGAAAACGACCTTGGCCATACATTTGCTGCGTTAACGAGATCGCACCAAAACCCTATTTTTTTACTTATCTTAGTTCAAAATTGACCTAAAAAAATTTAAAACGGGGAATATGTAGTTTATGATATTGTCGATCTATTGGCGTGAGTTTAAAATAAAAGTGATTTGTAAATACTAAGGAGATGCTGAATGTATGCTTGAATTTTAATAAATTGGCTTTACTTTGGAAGCTGATATCATGAGTATAATAAACGAAAATAGAAAATTTAAAACGTGGAAAGAAATGTTGAGATACTGAAGATTATTGCTGTATTTTTATTATAACTCTGTAGCTTTCAAATTATGAGTTTGTAAGGCTCTCAATACGGTAAATTATGGATTCTCCGTAGGGAAGGCCCTTAATCCTAGACGGTCAATAATATTGCACAATAAAATTGATCGTCTAGGGGTCCGCTTATTCATAATTTGTGAATAAGCGTAGGTAGACGTACCTAGAGCGAACAGATAGACAGAGAATCACAATTTAGGATTTAAGAATCATCAATTCTAAATTGTGATTATCAGTCTACCTGTTTATTTCACGCTCAAATTCCTAAAACTATTTAACAAAATCTGTAATGGAGATAGCTTCCACGGAGAAAAGACATAAAAATGTACGGTTTCGCACGTTAGGTAAAAGATTTTCGGGAAAAGTTACGGGAAAATCTAGTACCTAATATAGTAGGTAATTACATATAAGTATATTATCTTGTTATCTGTGATATTATTCTAAACTGCGCATATCGCAATAATTAACTTATCAGTAAAATAATTGTTAAGTGGAAAATAATATGATAATGAAATTGAATAATAATAGACTAAAAATAATCACCGCTTTTTCAAGTACCCACTACCTGGTTAATAAATAATATTACAGCGCACTTTGTAGCTATACTCGTAAATTAGTAACAATTAATAATAATTGTTTAATAACAAAATTGGTAACACTAGATTTTTGCATACTCGTATTAATATTAACTAAAATTAATTTTATCTAAGCTAATGAAATGGATTTAAACCTGTCTTACCTTAAGGCGACGCCTTGATAATTTGGCTGTAGCGATGCCGATTTTTCTCAGCAATGACTAAAGCTAAGAAATTGAAGTTCATTGTCAGTATTCATCATGTCTTTGTCTTTGAATTGCCCATAGCATAACACGATTGGACAACTTTTATAGCACAGAATAATCAATCGAAAAGACCTCTGTAAAAAAAGGGATTCCTATTTTTCCGACAGAGGAGAGTGATTTAAGGTTCCAAAATTTGTACATAAATTGGTTCAAGCATGCACTTTAATTTGTGCATAGCTTATATGAAATGTATTTATGGTTTTTAAATTATGCGACAAAAACCATTTTGTCGCTCACGCCCTTTCCATTTTTTGCTGTTCCATTGCTTGTTTTCTATGAGAGGTCGGGCCGGCCTCTCATAGAAAACAAGCAATCTAAAACATATCCAACACGGTTTCTTACTTTAACGCTGCGTCACCTTAAGTCTGTTCTGTGCCTGTTTTTTGTCGTGACACATGTGGAAAAAAATTGGGAAACAGGAGAGGGTCCCGCTTGACCTAAGTTTCTATAGGTATTAGTTACGGGAGCGAAGCTATGGCGAAAATTCTTTTTTTTTTTCGGTAATTCAAGCTATAGGCTACCTGAATGATGTGCTGAATGACGATCTCCCCTTTAGATGTTGTTCAAAATACTCTGTTTGTTTTGAAGTAGGAACAAGTACGTGCCGAATTCGTGGCGAATGTCAAAATATTTTCCAGAATGTAGGTGGAAGCCCAAACAATCCAAACACCAGTTTTGGTTGGTGAATAACGTGAATAATGTCTTAGAACGTGTAGAGGAAGATATTTTTTTTTTTGGAGCAGGTCACGATTTGTCTTCTAACTGATATTGAACAGGTAATTCGAGTACTTATAGAGTACTTATATAGTATACTGTATACAGTGCGTGTCTCCAGTTTGCCCAAGCGCGAAATCTGTTCATAAAGCTTCCTTTCTCCAACATTCCGCATGTTGGGCTTAAATAATTATTCTCGTAAACGCGAGAGCGAGGTAAGGCCCAAAATGTTTGATGACATTAACTCAATATGGAGAAGAATTTCCTAATTTCCCGTGCAATCTTGAATCATTAACCTACGGCTCTGTAATCTGTCAAGTTCACAAGATTGATCACCAGTATCTAGGACTCCTGAAATTGTGTTTACATTGTGATTCAGAGCTAACAATTCAAGGAACACAGAAGAATGTTTCAGCTGAAGGTTGTCATTTCCGGTATTTCATTGTTATCTGGTTTTCCACGTATTCTTAATAGGTACATCCATACTAATAGAAAATTGTAGTCTGTCTGTTACCTCTTCACGCCCAAACCACAGAACCGATTTTGCTGAAATTTGGTTTAAAGATACTTTGAGTCCCGGGAAAGGAGATAGTAGGATACTTTTTATCCCGAAAAAAGGAACGGCGCGCGAGCGATAAACGAATTTTGGCGCAACGTGGTTGCGGGTTCGTCCTTGTGCACTAAATATTAAGAAGATCATACTCCTAAGTCATCAATCATAATCTATCCATTCGATATCCGGTTTAATTTCATTTCAATTTCTTATCCTAGTTTAATCCTTCGATCGCGGATTCTTGGAAATGCTATTGTATTCTATTGTTGTCGCGATCACCGGTGCTCTTATGGGACTTGAAGGATTAATGAATAAGTAGGATAAGAAAATGGATATTATAAGAATGTAAGAAGAAGAATGAAAATAATATATACATGAATGTATTAACTATATTCAATAAATGAATATAATATAGGTATTATAATATTATTCAATTTATGTACTCATGACGTCTTCAGAGTTCCTTGTTGCCTTGGCCTAGGCAATGCATGGTCCCCGTGATCATGAATCTCGGAATACCTAAGTGCCTCAGATAGATATAGGGATTCCCCACCCACGTGGACACTGTAAGTTCCTGCTATAGGTTGGTAAACTAATAATATTGTTACGTGCTAGGGTTCGAGGATTCGGAGAGAAAGACCTGGTGACTCTCTTGAAGACTTTATTCACAAACACTAGCTCACACAAATCACTAAGTCCAAACACTAAGCACTAGATCTAAATCACTGAGCACTATCACTGTCCTAGGACGTAGCCGAGTCGTAGGTTCACTATCACACTCACTATTGATCACTTGTTTTCACTTCGAAGTCGCCTCGAAGATCGCTCAGACGAAACTGAACTCCCCGGCGTCTACCTGCGGCTATTATATATGGCGAGGCGAATTCTGGACTGTACGAGAACATTCCTTTCCCGAATGTACACAGTACGCGTACAAGTGTAAACAAGTGTGGAATATTTCGAGAAGCCTAACGCCATCTAGTATCCAATAGCGGATTTACGATGTCTGCGTTTCTCCAATAAGTTGCGCTGGTTTGACGCTAGATGGCTCTGTGTGTCCGTATCCGTAACAATAATATGTATTCTGTGCTATAGGTATCAATGCAACCACCAGTCACAACCAGAAAAAGTAATAATAATGAGTATAATAAAACAACGATTGTAGTTTAAATTTAATTTATTTTTCTACATAGTCTCCTAACAAGTCGATACATTTAGACCAACGTTTCTCTAAACCTAAAACACCATTTGAAAAAAATCTTCATCAGAGCTCTCCCAAAATGCCTCTACAGCAGCCATCACCTCGCTATTATCCTCAAATTTCTTGCTCCTGAGGTGTTCCTTGAGCCGAGGAAACAAATGAAAGTCGCTGGGGGCTAAATCTGGAGAATAGGGTGGGTATTCGACCAGTTCGAAGCCTGCTTCTCGAATGGCAGCCATCGCAACTTCGGCTTTGTTCTTTTTGCTTTTGTTCGTCCGTTAACATTCGCGGTACCCAACGCGCGGAGACCTTTTCATAATCATTTTGCTGGTCAAAATGATTTGGATTCTGCCATATGAGATCCCCGTGACCTCAGCTAAATGTCTGACGGTTTACTCTTAGGTCTGCTAATACGATTTCTTCGACTTTTTTCACGTTTTCCTCAGTGAGGGACGAGGTTGGGCGTCCCTCGCGATGTTCATCTTCTGTGAATGTTCTACCCAGCTTAAACTCTTTGGACCACCGTGCCACCGTAGAATATGAAGGAGCAGAGTCCCCTAGTGTCTCTACCAAATCAGCTTGTATCTCTTTGGTAGACATTTTTTCAAAAAGAGGTACTTGATGACGCATCTCACTTCGTGTTTCTCCATTTTCGTGTTGTCGCTCCGACTGCTATGGTATTCAAATTAATGTAGCTCCTCCTTATGACGTACTATTTATACAATTTTTTAGCTGGGAAGTCGTGAAGAAGTAAAAAAAAAAAATTTTTAACTTCTTTAGAAATCAGCGTTGCCAGATTTTTTTTGGGCCAAGTCGGGACTTTGGAACTTTTTGAGTGAAAAAGCGGGATTTTTCCGTCAAAAGCGGGACATAGTAAAAAAATCGGCCAAGTGCGAGTCGGACTCGCGCACGAAGGGTTCCGTACCGGTAAAGAGCAAAGGTAGGCAAAAAAATGTGTTTCTTGTATGGTAGCCCTTAAACATTTACTTAATTAAAATTTTATTATTAATTATTAGAGTACAAATATAATTAAAGATTTTGTCAAAAGTGCCTAGCTGACAAGGGCGTCGCCAGCCGATGGCGCAGGGGGGGGGGGGGGCAAGTTGACTTTACCTACTACAATTCATACTTTTCTCATTCTCTATGAATTAGGAATTGGTGAATTCATTCGAGTTTCGACGTACGGGAATGATTGTTCAAGGCTTGAACTTCAAGCAAATCAACCCAAAGACTTAGGACTTTGGTTGCATTATATTTGGCAACTTTTTTAGAATCTCTAGGGGGGGGGGGCAGCTGCCCCTCCTTGCCCCCCCTTGGCGACGCCCTTGCTAGCTGACATTATGATTATTGATTACGAGCAAAAAAAAAAAAACAAAAAAAAACATGTTTGTTGTATGAGATCCCCCCTTAAATATTAATTTTATTGCGTTTTTAGTACTTGTTGTAATAGCGGCAACTGCAGAAACACACAATCTGTGAAAATTTCAGAAGTCTAGCTATAGCGATTCTCGAGCTACAGCCTGGAGCCAGACGTACAGACATCGAAGTCTCAGTAATAGGGTCCCGTTTTTACCCTTTGGGTACGGAACCCTAAAAACGTATTTAAAATCAAAAGTTTTTAGATTTTTTTTTCTTTTTATTTGACTTAAAATTACGTTTACGGGACAATAAATAGCAAAAGTAGCCATAGAAATTCCACCCCTCTATCTCCCACACTCTTATCTTCATGACGCACCTTTCTTTCTCTGCACGCTGCCGAGGGTACGTTCGAGTTATTGCCGAAAAAGCGGGACTGTGCCTGTCCCGCGCGGGACATATTTAATTTTGATTAAAAAATCGGGACGGCCCGCCAAAATCGGGACGTCTGGCAACGCTGTTAGAAATACTCGTTTATCATTACTTTTTGATCGCCCCTAGTATAAATAGGCCTTATACTTTATAGGCCGTAGCCTAGTATAGGGGCGGCAGCGTTCTATGGGGGCGGCAGCGTCCTAGGGGGTGGCAGATTTCATACATGGGGCGGCGGAAATTATGGTGGCCTACACTCATAAAAGATATAAACCCGGCACAGGTCACCACCCTGAAATCGGCGTCGAACCTGAGCTCCAGCCTTGACCGGCGCAAGGCCGTTATGCGCTCCTAGTACGGCCGTCCTAACTCCTATGCGCTCCTAGTATGCATAGATCATGCGCACCTAGTACATAGAACATGCGTTCCTAGTCCGCGCAGCGTGCAGTTGCAGTGTGGTCGGCGCGCGCACCATGATCGCGCGGATTGCGTGCCTCGCTATGTGCGCGTGCGCATACGCGCGGGTGCAGGTTAGTTCTGCTATGAAAGTTTAATATGTTTAAAAAATTTATTTAATAATCCATACTAGGGGATAAAAATTTGTGGTCCCTTGTGAATACGAGTTGTAGGTGATTTTCCATAAAATTGTGATAAGTTACAGTTTAATCTTGACTTTTTAGCGTTATGTTAAATATCTTCTGCGTTATTATATTAGGTACACAATAATAGTCAGAATTTTACCTTAAATTCAGGAAGTTTTGCACTCCAAAATATCAAGAAGAAAATTTTATGCATATCGTATAATACTTTAAATGTGGAGTGGAAATACCTAGTTTTCAGAGCTTACAATCTGTAAGCTTTAAAAGATCGTGAGCTTAAGTGGTGATGGTGGAAACTAGCTGATGAATATTATAATTAGTAGATAGGTCAGTCAACTCTTATATTTTTAAAATGATATGGAAAATACCAAAAGAAAAAAGTTTCTAAAAACGTGTAAGTACTTACCTACATCATACAATATGTAAACGAAATTGCAACAAAATATTTCCTCGTATTTATAAGAAGATTTTCATCTAATGTAGGTACCGAATGTAATATAATATAACGTAGTTATATTATTAAAATGTGATAAATACTTTTAAAGACTTGTCATATTTCAGAAGACTTGGATAACAATTTTCTGTAAACCCAAGTGTTAACATAACTTAACCATTGAGTTATAAGTACCTACTAAGTACGTACGAACTTAAATTTACTATTCATAAGTTATCTCGTGATAAATAATAACATTATCTACAATTAGTCCACTTAAAAAAGCAGGTGTAGAGTGCGTGAGCTGCAACCTAAGCAATTTCTTCAGAAATGTGTTTAGGATGCCTAGAAGATAAACATACTAAAAGTCCCCGCCCCTAGGGGGTGAGCCGGGGTGGGGGGAGGGGGTTAAAGTTCCCGTTTTTGAGTTTTTGGCTCATATCTTTAAAACGGTAAGTAGTAAAGAAAAAGTGTCTTCTACATAATTATTATATTATTCTACATAATAAAAGCTTATAAAATTTACTACAACTATGCCATTTATACTATGTATCTATCTCCAATCATTGCCATGCTATGAGCTTCTAAAGTGGTCGATTTTCAAAAACACACATCAACTAAGTCTAGGGACATTTGTATTTTATGAAATTTATCAGGATTTTTGAAGACAGTTAATGAAAGAATTATAGCGTATTTAATAGCATTTCATAGAACATAAAAAACTTTCCGATTTTTTATGTTTTTAACAAAAAAAATCATTGGCTTTTCTATGGTCACAGAAAAGTTTACCATCTTCGACCAGCTCTGAAGAGCCATTATTCGTCGCATAAGGTTTTACCATTATTAAACTCCCAAACTCATGAAAAAGCAACCTTCCGCATTTTCCACATTTCAATGCTGGATTACAAAATGTTTTGACGTCTTAAGGACCAACTTAATGGAAACTCCTCTGCACGGTTTGGTCGGTTTCTAGAGACTGGTTGCTCCCCTGGAACCTTTTTACTAGTTGCATCGACTTAATATTGGGTTGATTTGACCAGATTATTCTGGTTTTACCCTGGTCTCCAGGGTTTTCTGACATGAAATATATCTACTGCGACTAGAATATGCAGTGTTAAATACATTTCAGAGATTTTCTAATAAGATAGATACCAGAAAAAAACGAAATCACAAAGAACATAGGGCCTTTACCGAAGAAAGACTAAAAAATGTATTTTAGGTAAAAATACTCAATACTAAGTAACGAATGAAATTCATTATTATTAATTTGACTATTAGCAATAAAAATGTAAAAGATTTTCTCTCATTCGAATGAAATTTTCGGTTTTATAAAACGAAGTATAGATTTTTTGCCATATATAACTTTTCTATGACCAAAGAAAAGCCAATGATTTTTTCTTAAAAACAAAAAAAATCGGAAATTTTTTTTTGTTATACGAAATTTACTGACTTTAATTTACTGACTTCAATAATCCTGATAGATTTCATAAAATACAAATGTCCCTAGACTTAGTTGATGTGTGTTTTTGAAAATCGACCACTTTAGAAGCTTATAGCATGGCAATGATTGGAGATAGATACATAGTATAAATGGCATAGTTGTAGTAAATTTTATAAGCTTTTATTATGTAGAAGACACTTTTTCTTTACTACTTACTGTTTTAAAGATATGAGGCAAAAACTCAAAAACGGGAACTTATCCCCCTCCCCCCACCCCGGCTCACCCCCTAGGGGCGGGGACTTTTAGTATGTTTATCTTCTAGGCATTCTAAACACATTTCTGAAGAAATTGCTTAGGTTGCAGCTCACGCACTCTACACGTGCTTTTGGGCTATTCTTGGGGTGGACTAAATGCTATTAATCAGTTTTTTAAACCTTTTCACCAACAATCTGATTTGTAGACGTTGTTGGCTACAGTTTTGTTTTGTTTATGGGAACTTTTTTTAATTCGTATAAATGAAGCATTGTAAACAATCTTATAAAGAGCGTTACACTTATTATAATATTATTACAAATTCAATCCATTTGCTAAGCATGAAAATTAATTGAATACATTTAAGTAATTTCCAAAAAAAAAAACGGGACGAAATATTACAAAAATTATAGAAATAAAGATAAATAGACATGGCATGCTTCATTTTCCCGAGTGCATTATGAGCTTGTCATCCAAACGTACAATTTCCTCCTATATAAATGCAAATGTACACTTGTAGGGATATAAGTTATGAAGTTACGTCGGGGTCCGGGGTTCGGGTCCGACACACGATCGCGACCCGCTGATAACCGGCTTCGGGTTACACCGTGAGAGTCGTGGGACTCGCTGTCCGAAGACCAGGGCGGTTTAGACGTGGCACGTAACAATCATGTAGTTAACCACATCGGCAGCTAACCCAAAAAATGAAACATCGTCCTTCTCTCTTCACACTCACGACCGTCTTTCATATGCCAGGTGAAAAAGGACGACGCGGATTCATCGCCAAATTATTTTTTTCTCAATAACTCGATAAATATACAACATTTTAAAAATCCGCTAGGTTGGTTTTTCAATGATAGAATTTTATATAATGTGTTAAAATATTAACCTAGTTCAATGCACGCAATAAATGAAAAATTCGTGAAAATTGGATGCATTTTTGTGATTTTATTCTATCGAGAAAATTTTAAGATATCATGTATTTGCTCAGATCGAATTCTTGGAAATATAATGTAGTGTATAATTTTAGAAAACGAAACAATTCGGGGCTTATCTTCAAGTATAAAAATGAATTATAAAATCGAAAATTTTGGGTTAGTCGCCCCCTTAAGCTTACAACTTATTGTACTCTCGATTGTTTTAGTGGGAACTGAAAGTGTATGTAGTTAAAAGCACAAACAGCATCGAAAGTAAATAAAATTATGTCGCATCATGTTAATAGATTTAATAGAAACTAAAGCCCTATAATATGGAGCTCTTTGTCAAATGAATGTTACTAGAGAATCCTGATTACTCGGCTGGCTGCAGGGCTTGACCAATGACCTGACAAGGTTATGTCAAGCCCAGCCAGTACAACTGGCTTTACTGTGTTACGTTAGTCCGCCATGTGCCTATGAAATATGAATACATTTATCTAGTAGATACACTAGGCACTTCTAGCATTTCTTTGGTCTATGATTCATACCGGACATCTTGCTTATTGTTTATTGATAATTATTTTTAGAAGGCAGCTGGGTAAATAAACACAGCGTTAACATGACTCTATTTATTATGACAAACATTACATTAATTATAAGGGACCGTTTCACCACTTACTGATAAGTGCCGGTTAGGCTATCCACAACTTATCTGACAGATAGAACATACAGTCAACCAAAGTTATCGACGTCGCCAGAAACCGGCTGGACAAAATATTACAGACAATCATATAACCTCCTTTTTAGAAGTTAGTTATGAAGCATGTTAAATTTTGAGTCAGTTTACCGAAGGGCCAGTGGAAGGTTGAGGATGAGGAGATAGGTCACAAGTATCCGACGATTTTTCTTGACGGATTTCATATAATGGGTGCAAACTGGTACTCTTTCAACAACTAGTGCCACCATCATGTTTCAAAGGTGGTGTCACAACTTAACAAGTCTGTCTTTATGTTAGGGCATCATATATTTATGTTTAGTATTTTCGTAGCTATCTTTAGAATGCTGAATGCACAACCGACATCAAATATGAGCAATCAATGAGCAAATAAGCCCCTCTCACGTTTCGATTCCATTGGTTCATCTAATGAGACTTGGATAGCCGATAGGTCGATGAAAAGGACCGAGCCCTTGAAAAGTGTGAGCCCAAAAGGGAGTTATAAAATGTAGATCAAGATCATGTGTGCTGTGTTTGTTTGTTCTTGATTAGTCTCGCCTCACGTGGCATGCCATTCTAGCCGTTGTCACCGTGTATAAACGACTAAGGTCGCGTGTACTGATAAGGACATTCCGCATGTGTATTGTTTTACCGATGCCACCAACACAATGTACACAGCACATCTAGTCAACAATGTCCATACCAATATTATAAATACCAAAGTGTGTATGTCTGTCTGTTCCCTCTTCTTGCGGCTGAAGCTATTTAGATGAAATTTGACATGCTTTGAGAGATGCAGGATATCAATATTACATTGACGTCAAATTACAACCTCACGAAACATTAATTTTCAGCTCATCTTGCAGATATTGTAAAGTTGTAGAACAGTCGGGAAGGAGTCCTTCAAACACACACCGAAATTTTGTGAGAATTTTATGTTTCCTCTGTGACATCAGAAGCCCTGGCCCCGATCTAGCACATAAACTTGACATACACTCCTAGAAATAGACCGAAGAATGGTTAACACTAAACCTTTCGGCTCATTTTATGACCCAGTAATATTGCATAGATTTTTATGAGAGGTCATCTTTGATGCATGTAGTTCTAGCATTCAAATTAAAATTATACCTGGTAACATAATATTGGGTGGCAACCTGTTTTCTTATTCGAATCTTACTTTTACGCATTTGCCCTAACTAAACTAAACTAAAACTTATACTATGTATAATTAGTACATTATTTACACATATACCAAAGAGAATCTAAGTTTACTATATTTTTAATCATACCGCACCAACATAATGTTTGAAAATTTAATGTCTTCGGGACCTCTGAAAGCTCACCATATTTAGCAGTTAAAAAACTCTATATTTAATTTTAAGAGAAAGCGGTAGAAAACAATATTATGCACAATTTTTGCCGAGCCAAGTCTATTTCGACTTATCAGTAGCCATACTTGAACAGCTTTCCTAGATAACTGGATACTTCTCAGAATCTAATACAATTTAGAGATAAGCTGAAATACCTACCACTTTCTTGTACATTCGCTTTATAAATTATAGTTTCTTCGGTCCACTCTTCATCCGTCTTACGAAATTTCGATCAGATCTTATAATTTTTTACCTACGCCGGTACACAGCTTCGCCAAATAATTTTGCATTTCAGTAATTATAGCGCGGTCGTTTACTCTTTAGAGTTCTTTTTAGGTCCTAAATTAATTTAGGATACTTAGGGCCTGTCTCACCACTTACTTATAAATGCCGGACAGGCTATCCACAACTTACATGGCAGATAGAGTATAGAATATCTGTCAGAAAAGTTGTGAACAGCCTATCCGGCACTTATCAGTTAGTAGTGAAACAAAGGACATAAAAAAAGTCATTGCAATCTCTTCCACAGCCGCAAGCCCAGATCTACGTGGATGTATCAGGAGAACCAGATGACGTAGAGAAGAGATACACGCCGGAGCTGATAGAAGACTTCAGAGCAACCAAGGCGGATGCCCTCCTCCTCTACACGGAGTACACCGGCCAGACGGGGACTGAACTGAAATATTTCCTGAGAAATATCTCGAGTTTCGCCAACGATACCAAGAAGATTTTGGATAGACGACTCTACGATAGTGCGGTAAGTCTTTTAAACTAACATAATATTAATTCTGAACCTTTTGATAGTGTAGTTAAAGTAAGTAACAAGTACCGGAACCGTATGGTACCTTCGTAACATAAGTATGTTAATTATGTTACATGATAGGTATACTTTTTCAATTTCCAAAACGTTTCCTAGCAATCCAAGAAAGTCTTCTTATAAAGCTCACAGGTCCACTGTCCACGCGTGTCCACTGCATCGTAATCGGGCCGTACGGAAAGTTAGTAATCTAGGGGGCGTCCACTAATTACCTGAGGTGTTAAGGGGGGAGGGGGGGGGGAGGGTCGAAACAAATGTCATTAAAAATGGGGGATCAAAAAATTCAAAAAAACACCTCACGTAATTTGTGGACGCCCCCCTACGAATGGTTATAGTTTGTCATCCATTATTTTGTATATAGCACGGAGTGTGCAACGCAAGCTATACAATGTCAAACATCACAGCACTCACTGCGCGTATCGAATAGTGGACACGCAGCTTCAAAGCGACAGAATATTTACAATATCTGATAGGATCAGTGCCGAATTTAATTTTTTTATGAGAGTAGGCCACATTATTTCCGCCGCCCCATGTTAATCTGTAGGGCCTCTATGACCGCCCTAGGACGCAGCCGTCCCTAGGGCCTTTTTTTAACATGGGGAAATGCTTTACGCATCCCCGGCAAATTGGGGATATCGGCCGGGTTATGTGGGACTCCTGCGTAGTCTACCCACTAAAACACCATGGTGCTCCACTCATCGCTTGAATTGCGGGTACGATAGAACCTACCGCAACTCTACTAGCGATCATCTACTTTTGCAGACCCGACACCACCCCGCTACTCGGGGGTACCGCCCCTAGGGCCTAGGCCAATTTATAAATCAGGGGCTGGATAGGTTGCAGTAGCATCCAGAATGTATACCACCAGTTTATTTTATTAAGAATCTGTTGGCTACGCTCCTAGAATTAATTTATGTAAATATTTACATAACATCAATCCAGACGCAGACAGAAAGTCAAAGATGCCAAAAGCTGACAATTCCATAGAACGGGAATCCAAGTAAGCCAAGGCGATATTTGACGAATGCACCTTATTTATATTTTAGTGTATTAATGAGAGTAATAAGATGTTATTTTAGTTAAAATTATTATAACCAGATGCACAAAATATTGTGTTATGATTTCGGACGGAAACAAGTCAAGTGTTACACAGTTTATGGCTTAGGTGACCCTACGTACTGTGGATTATCCGATATAAATAAAATATTGATTAACAATTGACAAAGTAGAAGAAAAAATGGCGAATTAAAAAATCTGATTATAAAGGTATATATAAGATTATTAACGAAAGATGATGATTATTGTAACAATAGTAACACCGAGTTGTACTAACGAGTAAAACAAGTACTAATACCGACCACCGTAAACACTCAGCACATACAATTTGTATGACATACACAAAGCAGATCAAAATTCAAAGCTACTTGTAATTCCAGATTCCAATGTAATAGTATATCCATTATCCAATTCTTGATATTATGCGTCCCAAATAGCTCCGGACTTTTCCAATACTTTAAAATTTAAATGATAACGATTATGTCTATTTCCACACTACGCACTTTCATCTTCAATTTTCGTCATCTTCTTTCATTCAACTTTCGTATTGGCGCATTCAATAATTGAATGCGTCAACGAACGCAACGCCAACATTGTCAAGCGAAAGTTCTGGATACGGTCAGAGGAAATGCGTCGCGGGCATGCATCACGTGTACTGTTGACTGCGCTATGATGTATGCCCTTGATGAACAAAAAAAGGCACAGTGTGGATATAGAGGTAATAGAGATCAGTATAAGAAGTGTATCAGGTCTTTATCTGAAATACCTTTTTCCTACACTTGAACTGATGACGTCACTAGAGAGATTAAACACCACACATTTCAATATATCTGAAACATTCCACTCGTCTACATTGTTGGAAACGTGAAATCATGATTGAATTATGTGGTTTGTATTATTTGTCAAGAGTTTATTTCCTATTCGACACGTTATAATATTATGCATCAGCTGATTATTATACTTATATCTTTAAACGAGCAATTCTTGTTTAAATCTATATATTATGTATATAGTTGGAATCTCGGAATCGGCTCCAACGATTTTAATGAAATTTAGTATATAGGGGGTTTCGGGGGCGATAAATCGATCTAGCCAGGAATCATTTTTAGAAAATGTCATTTTATTCGTGTTTTATCGAATACCGAGCAGAGCTCGGTCAAATTGCTAGTTATTATTACTCGTATACTAGATGACGCCCACAATTCCGTTGCGCCTAAATTCGTTTATCGCGAGAGAACTGTTCATTTATCCAGGATAAAGAGTATTCTATGTCCTTTCCGAGGATGTAAAGTATCTCCAATTTCCATACCTTTCAGCGAAATCGGGCAGCGGTTTGGGCTTGAAGAGGTAACATAAATATTTAAAAAAAAACGCAACGACCCTAAAACCGACCCCTGTAGGACACCAACGTTACTTGCAATACCACCATAAACGCGTATAAAATGTTCTATATTTTATTTTAAAATACATAAGATATTATTAGGCTCACAGATTAACTTCCGTCATCCGACACCAAATCTCGTGACAAGGCTATTCGATGTGCCATCATCCATGTCCATTAGAATTTACTAATGCATTCGATTCTATCTTCCTCACAATATAGAACATCAAATTGTTGGGAAATAAAGCAGTAATTCTCGCAAGTGATATGAAAGCTTTTCGGAATATAGATAGGCTAATCGAAGCAAAACACTAGATGCAAAGTGGGTTGCGCGCAGGCATGCATATGATGCTCAGAACATCTGCCGCGCTAGAATGCGGCTAACACTAAAGGTACTATGTAATTGTACTTGCTAAGTAAGCTCCAGTTACGACTTACGAGGGATCAGATTGTTGTTACTAATCAGTAATCATCATATTATTATACATTAAGACTCCTAATAAAAGGATCAACACAGCATATAATATAATATAGACGTTGTAAAACGTCTGTATAAGCAGGCCTGTCCCACTCGCGCCTGTAGGCATCGAACTGTAAGTACCCCTCTGGGGGGGCACTTCAGTAGGGACTCACAGGCGAGCGGTGACGCGCGCGCACGAGTTTTTAGTTAGTTGATCGTTGCATGCCTACCTGCGTACATTCATTCGCTGTCACAGAATTGATGAATTAATCTGATCACAATGGACAATAAAAAAAAGGGCAAAGAAATATTGCGCAGTGTTTAACTGTTTTAACACGGAATGTGAACCAAATTTAACTTTCTTTAAGCTCCCTAAGGACGATGAGAGATAAGAACTTTTTTTAATTGTTTTATTATTATTTATTATAGATTTAAATACGATTACTTATGATTTAAATAGTTTTAAATACTAGTTGAAGTAGAATATATATTAGTTGGGTTACCTTCGTAGATGTATAATTAATAAAGGTATTTCATTGTCAAAAAAACACATTAATTAATAAGGTTAGGTATTCTTTATTACTAATCGTAAGCATCGTAGGTTGGTGTCGCGTCTTTGCTATTATATTTCGTGATGCGTACTATTCGAAACCTCATTTGTTTACAAAAATAACTAAGTTATACAAACACTTTAAGTAGGTAATATAAGACCGGTTTCAATAATTAAGATACGGTACCTATCGGATCTAAGTACGCGTAACTAGTTACACGCGAATTTATGATAATTAAATCTACATAGTACTAAGACATAATATCTTAGATTATTTCGACTTAAATAAAATGTAGTTAATTAAATATAAAGATTAAGTATAATATTATTTTTAAAAACAGACAACCCTGATTTCTTCAGAAAAGGTACGAGTTATGCGATAGAACGAGAGCGGAGATGTAGGCAAATATAATTGTAGGCACCTAGCCTAGCACTGCGCGGTCGGAATTTGAACTTTATAGTATCGTGGCATGAGTCGTTAATTCTTTAAACGGGTTTCGCCAGTGGGAATTCTGTTGGTACAACTAATATATATTCTGTGGTATAAGTAACTAGATGACTCCCGCAACTCTGTTGCGCCGAAACTCGCATAACGCGCTGCAAGACAATTGTTTGTATACCAAATTTTATGGATAGTGTTGTTTCCACAAATCCGTTATAGAAAAATGGCTTGACAGACAAGGACCTAAGATTCTTTTAAGTTTAATTCTAAGTGGCTAAATCTTGTATGTATGTTGTATGCGTCGTGTCAATTTTCTTGTAATTCTTGTGTTGTTATTAACTCTGGCTGTGTTTTGTCCCTTGTATGCTTAATAAAGATGTTTTTATTTTTATTTTTTTTATTTATTTATTCTGTATCAAAAATGTTCGTATGCTGGGTGTAAATATTTTTATTATTAAAAGACGTTACGCCAAGCAAAAACGAAACGTTATACATGAAATAAAAACAACAACAAACACCCTATCACAGATGTCCACACTACCAATACGTTTTATACAATTGTTTTTCAAACAAGTCTGAACCAAAATAGTCCGTGTAAAATTGAAGATGAACAGTAATTACGCTTTGATTTATATATAGATCCGTTAATTTCGGCCATATGTGGATATTCACAATACTTTAAAAATATAGTGATTGAAAGTTTTTTGTATAACTGCCAAGCCATCAAAAAGTGAATTGGCATAAAATTAGATTGGTGTTTCGTGGCTGAATTAAACAAACATGCACTCACATGAATGCTCCCGAAATAGCACATTATATAAGCGAATTTGGACGTTTCTTAGCTATTACTCATGATGGTCAAGAGATTGCTGAGTTTATTGCCAATTCGGTTATGAGAGTAATCCGTTTATTTTCGTTGAAAAAAAATCTTTTGCATATTACAAATTTACTATTGTATTGTACAAAAGAATTGACTGCTTCTATCTAAAACATTTTTTTCCCATGAAAATAGCAAAAATATACGAAACGTGAAAGACGACGCACGACGCTCTGAAAATTTATGTAGAGGGCATATTTCGCAAGTTTCTCTTATCTAAGAGAACTGCAAAATTAATTTTAACCAACTTCAAAAAAGAGGTTATACTCAATATGTTCGTCTGTATACAGTATGTTTTATTTCAAAACTACAACTCTGAAACAGTGGCGTAGCGCGGGTTTGCCACAGAGGGCAAACAACTCCGTTACGCTCTAAATTGCAGTTATTGGATTATTTTATTGTCAAATGTGTATGTATAATATATTCATATATGTTGTATTTTCTTATCTATATCATTGTTTGTCCGTTTGCTGCGCTCCACCTGAACATGTCGTAAATGTTTGATGACTATGACAGCGTATTGATTATTGTCTCTAATGATTCGCACTAAGGTCTTGCAAATTATGTATTGTGTATGAAGGTTGGCTCCTCCTGTAAACTTTATGTGAGTAACACGATGACTAAATAAATGCACTTATGTAATTCACTATTGTAGTATTGAAGAAATAAGAACATCAGTCAAATTACATTATCAACGTAGGATACAATATATTTTTTTACGAAAATTATCTAGGAATCGAGTCTCGAGACGAATCGCCATTCGCCTTATGATAGGCGGTAGCTGCCGTCCATAGACTAATAACAGAATATTATTTACACGTGTAACTATTCCAGATTTGTGGGTTGCCTTGGTCATTAAAAAACACAATATAATTTAAGATGCTGTCATAATTTCGCTTACGCCAAGCCATTGCTCAAAAGTGCAATGTTTATATATAATATTACAACCAAAACCTTACGACTTAATCAGTTATCAGAAAGTAACCTTGCGCTAAGTTATAGATAACCAGTGGTCGAGTGAGGGTAGGTGCACACGCGAAGAATGCCGCTGACCGACATGACACAACTGCGCTTGCGACGTAATTATCCGCGCATTTCCCGCCATTTCCCGCCGCCGCATGACTTTGACAGTTTAAGGCCAGTTGGGAAATTTAAAAATAGAACTTTTTAAAATATTTTTAATAGTCAAAACCCTAGCAAGTCACTTCTCTAACGGGGAGTCTTTTTTTGTGTTATGTGTAGTAGCATTGGATTCAAGACATTTATTCTGTTTAATAACATAAAAAATATATAATTCAGCGGATTACACCGCTAGATAAATATTTTCGTAGTCAAAGTAGTGTAGTCAAATGTTATGTCAATGTTGTAATAAATTAATAGTCTGTGAAACCATTACAAACTGTAACAAAGCCTCAAACAAGAATCTTAATACCGACAATTTTATACCCACTAAAATCGTAGAACGGAGCTACAGTTGTAAATTTAACTAACTATAAAAATAAATGACTGCTGTCTGCCAAACTGTTCGGAGCGGAACAGACGAAGACGGGAACAAAGCATATAGCACAGTCCATTAGCCAGAAGGTCAGGGTGAGATGAATGTACATCTAATTATAATAGCCAGACCACACGATACGATTTGCCTATTTATAAATAGAATAATATGCATTTGTGCAGAATATAACATCGAGAGCTGAGAGGCAAGCTTGAAAAACCAGTTGTGCGTTTAGGTCCAATGAATCTGACAAAAAATAATTAAAAATAGTTAAGGCCTACTATAATTGTCTCGTAGAGACGAGCCATAGAATTTCATACCAAAATTCTGATACATTTATAATCAGTTTAGTAAATCATCTCGTGGTTTTGACTAATTGCCTATCATATTTTCAGTAAATCCCAGTTGTCTTTCTCCGTCCAAGAAATTGTATATTTTAGTCTATATTAATTATTATAATCAATAAAAACTGTGCACAAATTTTTCGGACGCTACACAGAAACTGCATGCCGAAATGTTTAGCAAAGCCTTAAAGTACCGATCGTGTATTATTGCATAGCGAATCCGAGACCTTGACAGTGACGATGCATAGGTGTGGCTATGACACAAGCGTGCGCATAAGCGGCCAACATCATCAGAAATAACAATAAAATTACTCATGTGTTTTAATGATGCCCTATTAATAGAAATGACGATAAACGTTCCTAATTATGTAGAGCAATCAATCAAGCAGTGATTAATGTTATGATTTCTATCTCAGTGAATCAGATTTACGTTTATATTGTGTAACACGTGGAAGTAAACATAGATTAAAGATTTCAAATCTACTGACTTATCAGATGTTCATTATTGTTTTGAGTGTTTATCTTTTCAATTCATCCTTAAACCAGAGAATACATATACTTAAACTAATAATAATAATATTATGATGAATGCAAAAATGTGTCTTTATGTTTAAAGTCTAAACTACTTCTTCACGACTTAACCGCTGAGCCGGTTTAGATTCAACTTGGATGGCAAACAGAATGATAATTAGATTTCATCACGTAATATTTAAATGCAACGGAGTTATGGGATCCATATAATTATTAGCTTTGACCACTTCGTTACAAATAAAAGCGAAGAACAGTGCCGCTGTTTTCGTGGCCTCATGAGATCATCCGTATTGATGTTTTCCGATCGAATACTGTCGTCACGAGTCGCGATCGTCGCGGAAAAAACACGAGAATTCCGCGATGAAAATATCTTTCACGATCTGAAGCATTGACTCAAAATAAATGAATGGACATGACGTCACTAACACGAGTTTTACGTAAACGGATTAACTTGTAAACTGAATTTAGAATTCGATTTGGGACTTGACGTCGCTAGCTGCTAAAGCTAGCTGAATCATTGCAAAGAAAATCAGACAGACCTGCTACAATTTTTCGATTTTTGCTTATTTAAAAGTATATTTTGTTATGGCATTTGGCTTTTGCGGAAATAATGAATTAAAATATGTTTGTTTCAACAATTTTAAAAATTCACTCGAATTTTCAGCCCGAGCACTGTCGTTCTGAGTTCGACAAGCGACTGAAGAAGATAGAGAATGACGTCCGCCGCGCCGCCAGCTTCAGCGCCGAGAACCACCACAAGTTCCTGCTCGCGCACATGCTGGTGTTCCGAATACATCTGAACAAGGTATTTATTATCGAAAAGGTCTATGCTACTGAGCCCTGATTCATTCATTCAACTCGAATTCGGAAACTACATCGCGCAACATCCAATAAACGCTCGCCGCGCTAGGCATTGACCAATGACCGCACGGTAAAGCTTACGAATCCTTCTGCTTGTCTGGTTACGAAAATATGGTAAAGAAGTTGTACCGAATGTTACATGTTCTGACCCTCAGACTACCTTAGGCTCTTAGGTCTGAAGACCTAACGCATTTATACCGTTGGCAATATACGGTGTGAGCAATTTAACGCTGATGTACCGTTGGTGCAATATGTAGTTATAATTAGTAAAATAATGTAACGCAGTTGTATCAACACAGTAAACATTATAAACATATTTTAAAGTTAGCACTGTACCTACTATTGTAGCCTTTTGTCTTGTTTTTAATGTTTAATAAAACATCTGTTTCAGAGCGAGGAATTCATCAATAAGTGCGAAAAAGTTTACAAAACATGTGGCATACCTTGTGAGGTGAGAAACTTTTCTGGTAAAAACTCAATCTAATAAGAAATCTAACACATCGGTAGTTTAAACACTTTAACAATTAGAATAAATGAAAGCTTTTATTCGTATCTAAAAGACTTAAACAACCTTAAAGTAATCTTAAAACTATTCTATTTTATTTTCAGACGCAGCCAAAAATGATAAGATGGCGTCGATGTGCTATGAACGAGTTAAACCGGGTAAAAGACGACATCATTCACTCTAGAAGATCGTACAAAGATCTTCTTTTGCATTCTAGAAGGAGGCTGCGTCACTTCCATAAAGTAGCCAAAGAGAAAGCCAATTTAGCGTCTCACACCTTAGAAGAATGTTCCAGAAGAGGCTAACTATATTAACACTGATAGTAAAATTATATACTTCGAATGTAAAACATAGTAAATAGGTTACCGAATACTGCGATCAGTCATACCTAGTCGATTCATTATATTTTTTAATTTTCGTCTTTGTCACGGGTCGCACAAAGTAACGCAGTGGTACCGAAATCCGAATGCTGTAACATAGCGGTAACGCAGGTACCAGGCAGGCACCAAAATGTTTTGTAACGATACTGGTTGTAGTCGTCGGTAATCTTAATTAATAGGTACCTTAACTTTAATGTTTTAACTTCTAATTTATTTGTTAAATGTGTTCAAAAAATTTACAGAATTTATACAAATGTTTTAATATGGGTAATTGAATCTTGTAACTTTAAAGGTAAATAACGTAATAAAGGAATGCAAATTCGATTTTTATAGATTCGTGATCAATGTATGATCTCCTAAACTATTCATCCGACTACATAGATATAAAATTCATCATCGTGTCATATTGTGTGTGTGTTTATCTATAGTCTTCTTATTAATTGGTTAAGAATTTAGCCTGTATACGATTAGGATATTTTACCAAAAGTGTTTAAAATTATGTAGGTATTAGTGTTTATAAAAATGTTCAAAATTGTACATAAATTAAATTAAGGTTAGGCCTTTTCTGTTCAGCACAAATTTATGTTAAAAAAACGAATCTAATTAATGTGCTTCATTTAATAAATAATTTCTTACTGCACTTATAATAAGTGACAGAGAGTTGATAACATTATTGATTAACACATAAATTAAATTTGATCTGAACACAATAGACCACGGAATCGTATATTACTTTAAAATTTGTGATTGAGACATAGAGTGTAGAGAGTGAAGTAAATTGTTTTTATATGTGGTTAATAATTTGTAACTTATAATATAAAAAAAATGAAAGGGGATTTACACGATAAATTCAGGAACAATATTATTATGATAGTTGAAAAAAATTGGCATTCTATAAACGTGATTTTATGTACCTACAACGTAATAAAACATTTCAATAGCAATGATTCACAAATCACCAATATAATACAATCTTATGACGGGATTATTGATTTGAAATTACAATAGGTAACCTAAATGCAAAAAAACACAGTTCTATTCTATAGCCCTTTTTCATTATATTTGCCATACTATGTATAATATTATAGGAGCTAATATGTAACATACTGTACTTAGTACCACTGTGATAGTTTTAACTTTAAATTATTATACTAATATATTGATGTAATAGTACAATTTATGTATATGACAATAGTAACTAATTTTGTAATAAATAATATCTAACATAAGTGTATTTTATTTATAAAATGGCAGAACATTTTTAAGAATACGAAACAACCCTAACACAGAGTAATGTTTCTGTAACAACTCTGTTACACTGACACAGAGGTGTTAATACCGAAACTGATATTTCATATTTATTACTTATTCTAATTTGCGTCAATTCTAATCTCCTTTAAATTGATTTCTCCTTGTGAATTATACGCGTATATAATTATCAATTGCATTCATGTTGTAAATAATAAATATAATAATTAGTGTAAAGTGTCAAGAATAGCATGAGGTTATCATTAAAAACAAACACGGTCAGCAAATTAGTACATTAATGTAAAATAAGCAAAAGCCAAAATCTTTACTAAATTAATATTTAAAGAAAAAGATTTAATAAAACCTGGATTTGTAAATAAGATCGCTCTACCACGGAGAGATACACTCTCTTTTTTGTCAGAAGCAGATACAGTAACGTATGTAGTTGTATATTACGAGTAAGTACATTGATATTATATTTTGACTTCGTAGTGCACTGTACAGTTATTACGTGGAGTGTAAACAAAAGTCTCATTCCACTTCTCTACACATCTCAAAATTTTAAACTAAAAAGTAGCCTCTTTACTAATAAACGTATTACACAATAGCTAGGTCCACATTATGCAATTTCATCTTCAATTTTCGTCATCTTCTTTTTATTCAACTTTCGTTTGGCATATTCAATAATTGAATGCGTCAAAATCCACCCGCGTTGAAAGAAAAGTGTCATAGCGAGCGCTACGATTTCAACGCGCGTCACGGGCATGCCTCACGTTCGCTGTTGACTGCGCTATAACGCATGCCCTTGATGAACAAAAAAAGGCCCAGTGTGGACAAAACTAATGAACAACTAACGAAATATCACAATATGTCAGACAAAGACAGCGGACCTTGAATAACTTTACGTTGCGCAAACGTTTTTGATTGGGGGTAAACGGGCAAACGGATCACCTGATGGAAAACAACTACCGCCAACAACAACTAGCCCATGGACACACGCAACATCAGCCGAATTAAGATCGTAAAGAAATCTGTAGTTTCGATATCGCCATTCGCCAATGCGACAAAGAACATTCTGGGCTAGTCAACATCACGTTAATGATTTGCAGGTGCGTTGACGGCCTTTTAAGAGGGAAAACGCTCTCTTCTTTAAGATTTGCAGGTCGTACTGATCCGGAAACACTGCTGGCGACAGTTCGTTCCAGAGTTTTACTGTGCGTGGCAGAAAAACGCACTGTGGCTACGCTACCACTCATAAAGGTGATGGAGATGGTATATTTTTAGCGTGGAAGGATAGCGAAAAGTTACAGGAGGTATGATTCCGAAAAATCTCAGTAGATTAGAGGGTTAGTATAAATAACAGTATGTATTATCATTTATCTTAAATGCTATCGGTACTGCACTTGACATTGCACCGCGGTGCTAATTGTAGAGCAGTGCGAGCATGGCGCGGGCGCGGGCGGGATCTTTCATCTTCGTGGCGCTGTTCCTACGAGCGTCGGCACAGGTATGTCTAATTGTCTCACACCGTTACATCTATTCTTAGGTACTGAATGAGCGAAGTAACAGTATTGCCAAAGAATAGTGGCTAAAACGTAGCAGCTAAGGTCCAACTTGATTTAACCAGCTCAGAAATTCGGGGTGCATTTTAGGCACTATTTAGTGCTTATTATGTGAGGTGATACGCCTACTCAATGTAGTTCCCTTGTCTATGTTAGCTTTTTATACTGAACACCTACTTCGAAATGAAAATTTCTAGGCAAAATTAGGGGTCGAGCCTGTACCCTAGCGAGTCCCTACCCTAATGTCAAAGACTTGGATGACGCTCTTTTACTGAACACATTAACTTTGAAATGAAAATTTCTAGGCAAAATTAGAGGTCGAGCCTGTACCCTAGCGAGTACCCTAATATTATCAGTGACACTCTCAGACTACGGACTATGTTCCACTACTGAATTAAAAATTATTCTTCTGTTAACTGATTATGATCTTAAACAAAAAAATTAAAACCGACTTCCAAGGTAAAAACAATAGTAATATGAACTAAAAAGTATTAAATAACTCTTTAATAGCACGCCTTTTTCAGAATTCGTCTAAATCTCAACTATTTCTGTACATACTACAGTCTTCATTATTTTGAAGTCGGTACCAGCTAATATTTTAATCGTGAGTTCAGTAATGTCAGAATATCTGAAACTTTTGGGACTGGTACCGACTTCATAGTAATGAAGACTGTAGTATACAGTACAGATATAGTTGAGATTTAGACGAATTCTGAAAAAGGCGTGCTATTAAAGAGTTAAAGTTATTTAATACTTTTTAGTTCATATTACTATTGTTTTTACCTTGGAAGTCGGTTTTAATTTTTTGTCAAAAATAATAATTTCACTCTTTTTAGTTATCTACAAAATAAGGCTTTATGCGTAAATAACCAATACGAATGTTAACTATTCACATTATGTTACTGTAAGCGAAATTGTGGTAAATGCTTGCAGTTACCTAAGCGATGCTGCAATTTCCAAACTTTTATCTTTAAAGATTCAGGACTTCTGTTCAGTGCCTTTGGACCAAGAGACATCTTCGTATGACATTTCTCTTATTCATAGCATATGTTTAACTTACTAGAAACAACATTTTAACCATTATGAGTGTTTTGATAAAATTCAAGGATTTTCCTTGATTGCTCATAAATTCCATCATCAGCTCACCATTTTCGTAATTGTTATACAAAATTTAGATTATATCCTATACAACAACACAAGAATTTTGAAAATCGGTCCACAAACAGCGAAATCATCATCAAAAACGTCTGCTTCGATGCAAAATATCACGAAAAGTACCAATAATTCGGTCATAGTGTGATGACCCATGGCATAATTATGGTTGTGATGATGATGATTAATCAAATTGATGTATTAGCTTATGCTTTCAGTTGTTTTAACAACGCCGAAATCCCCGAACCTATACCTATAAGCATTCAAAAATTCTGTTCGGTACCTTCGGATCCAGGGTATTACCTGGTACGAAATTTTACTTTTTGGTAGCATTACCTCGAATGCTTCAGAAAAAATCGAAATCACTATATGTTTCCATACAAATTTCAAGGAGTCCCCTCGATTCCTCAAGGATCCCATCATCAGATCACCACTTTTGTGAACATGGTACCAAATTCGAGTTAAACCCTATACAACACAAAAACAATTTTGAAAATCGGACCACAGACGGCTGAACAATCGTTGAACATACAAAAAAAAAAGATACATACAGCCGAACATATTACCTCCTCCTTTTTGGAAGTCGGTCAATGAATTTAATTTGACAAAAACAGGTGTTACACTTGGCGATAATAATCTGTGACATGACGACCGACAACCCTGGCATTGTGATTAACACTGCAGTACACGCGCCCTTTTTTTTAACACGAATACTCGCGTGGCCTACCATGGTAGGCCATCTGAAAATCTTAATTGTTTTCATAATAATTATTATTTAATTAAAATGATAAATAAAATCAAAAATATAATTATTTAACTTACTTTTATAATAAAAAACTATTTAATTTAATTATTAAATTACTGAAAAATCAACAAATTTGTGAATTTCTATGAAAATGTGACAAAAATAGTACGGATGAAATCAAACATGTGTATTCCTTACATGAAACTAAAATAAGTTAGACTTTTGTTTGTTTTATGTTATTCAAGATTTGATCCTACTTACAGGTCAGAATAAAACCAGTAATGACAAATCTATTACCACTTTCCTGGCGATCAAATTTGGGCAAATATGCAGCGTTGACATTGCCACATACGTCTTACAGTGTGGCTAAATCATGTTGGATTCTTAAAAAAATCTTGAACTACATAAAATACTTCTAGGTTATTTCTTCTATTTATAAACTCAATTATTTTTATATTTTGATTATTTTTTTCTAAGAATAAACGACCCTAAAGTTCAGAAATCACCGGATTAGCTCATTTTCATACAAGTGTGACTCGTAGACTGGGGTTTACAAAACTGAACAATATTTGTCACTTGTATTACTCTTGAGCGCTTATTTAGTTACAGCAGCTAATTTAAATCACAATTTTCCATTTCAAAATTCACATCAAAAGCCTGACGAGGAAATTATACAACCGGCACTGATGGTGCTAAGTTTTCATTGTGATAACTACAAAATAGTTTATTTATTGATTAATTAAATACTTAACACTAGTTAAATATGTAATTTTTTAATTATTTTTTTTTTGCAATTTGGTGAGATTTCATAAGTTTCTGGTTAGAGTGGTTAGTCATAATATGGTTACGACGTCAATCTGTACAGGTCACTATATCCTTTTAAAAATTAAATTTTAGTATTTGTAATCAAATTATCAAACATGTATTTTAGTGTGAATGCATAAAATATACAATCATAAACAATAAAAACGTTATAAATCAATAATTAAAAAAAACATACATGGTTTAATTTAGTACACCAATACTCGCGCGGACTACTATGGTAGTCCAGCGTTTTTGATGCTAAATATCTATAATTTCAATCAACTTTCAGTTTACAGGAGGTACTGAGGTTTTGTCAAATTTATCAAACGAGGATTACCTGGAATGGCAAGTTTCTAGCGAGCTTTACTGAAAAAATATCGCTGAAAAAGTGACCCTGGTCTACCATGGTAGTCCACGCGTGTACTGCAGTGTTAAATATTAATTATTATGACAGCAGAATATTATACAGATGTTATCTAACGTTATAGAGAGTGTACGTGACCTGTATTCAGATGTAAAAGTAGTAAATCTGAAATGGTTTTTAGGGACCCTATTATGACTTCAATGTCTGTTGTCCGTCTGTCTGTCTGTCTCCAGGCTGTATCTCAAGAACGGCTATAGCGAGATTTCTGAAATTTTCACAGATTGTGTATATCTGTTTCCGCTATAACAAATACTAACAACAAAATAAATTAAATATTTAAGGGTAAAGGTAATCTCATACAAAAACACATTTTTTTGTCTATTTTTGCTCTATAATGGTACGGAACCCTTCGTGCGCGAGTCCAACTCGCACTTGGCTGATTTTTGTTTAGTTATTGCCTGGCCAAATTCATGACGCAGAGGCATTCATAGAAACATAGTTCAAGTCATAGAGATATTATGTACTACGTAGTACTTAATATATTATGTCAGTGTGGTTCAAGTCGAAAATATGCAACTCTTAACTCTTTCAATATTATAATGTTTACAGTGAACTCTTTATTCTGTATTTAATGGACACATAAATATTGCAAACCCTAAAGTAATCAAATAGTTATAAGACATCCACTATATTTAGATGTAATACAATCTATCATAATAATTAATCATCAATTTTTTTTACGTGCAATCTTTCAGTTCGGCCCTTATGATGCCACCACACCAGAGGACACGGCGTCTCTGCTACAGATGTACGCCAACCACGTCAACTCCTCACTCGAGTTGGACAAGAGCGACCGACGCATCATGAAGGGCTGGGCCACAGACTTTCAGGTATGGGCTTCTGCACTTTGGATGTACTCGTGTAACGTGATGTATGCCCATGATTACGTAGCAATATAGTAGTAATAAGGTGGATGATGATTCTAGAATCTAGGGCAATCGTAGACAAATAAGTGTGCCCCTCTACACGTTCGCAATCGCTTGTAGTGGACCACAGACAAACCTGGAAAGGCCGCATTATAGTCTGTCAAGAAAGAGAAGAAATTAAAAAGTGGCAACATCGTAGTGTCATCCCTTTCAAATCAATATAAGAAATAATAGTATTTTAAAAAGATAAAACCGACTTCAAATTTTTGTACGTAATTAAGAATTAAAATTCCCTATCTCAAAAACAACTGAACCGATTTTGATGAAACTTGCAGTATTCCCTAAGTTGAACAATACCTAGTACAATAAAAAAAGAATCACTAAAATCGGACTTGTGGTTCCGGAGATATTCGTGCACAAACATAAAAACATATATACATACATACATACATACATACATACATACACTTTTGAAATTTGGCACATTTGTTCAGAAGCTGTCATAGATTAACTTATTATCCAAAAACTGGGCAGTTCTGGAAATATTACATACATACGCGTCGAATTGATAACCTCCTTTTTTTGAAGTCGGTTAATAAGGGATGACACTACGATGTTGCCACTTTTTAATTTCTTCACTTCTTGACGGACTATACGTCTGCTATTTTCTCGAAGATACTTCTTTTCTAGCTCTATCTTAAAATGTAAATGCTATTTTATGAGTACGGTATCGAATGATAAATCTTCTGTAAGACAAGTTATAGTGAGGTAGTAAACGCACTTGCGTGTCTCAGGTGCAGCAGATCAACGTGACGACGCACTACCGCCTCCAGATGATGCGGCACAAGGAGCACAGCTACAGCTGGATCAACGGCAGCGCTAAAGTAAGCAGTAATGTATTTTTCAATGGGCAGTTGTAAATTGCAGTTTTGGTAAATTAAAAATTGTAAATGACATGTTCAATAACTAGTTCAGCAGTTAAAACTAAGCAGTAAAATAAACAAGAATGAGTAGTAAAAAATAATGAAATGGATAATTGAAAACATTATTGAACAGTAAAATAATTAAATGATCGGTAAAAATACATAATGAGCGGTTACGTGGGCAGTAACAAATCGGAATTTGTCAGTAAGAAATCTCATTCTAAGCAGTTCTTAGGGGGCGTCCACAAATTACGTGAGGTGTTTTTTCGATTTTTTTGACCCCCCCTCCCCCTTAAGAGCGCCTTCACATTACGTCGCAGGCAGCAGCGCTGCAGCCGCGCGACTTCATACAAAAGAGAGTCGCGCGGCTGCCGCGCGGCTCGTTTTAGTATGGAAGTCGCGCGGCTGTCGCACCACTGGCGACGTAATGTGAAGGCAGCCTTAAACAATGAGGTGGTTAAATATAATAAAATCCGCCAAGTGCGAGTCGAACTCACCCTTCATGGGTTCCGTTCCGTTATAAAGCGAAAGTATAAGACGGTCGCCGGCTGCTGCCGCAGCACGCTCGCTGCTCTCGCTCGGCTCCCTCTGTGTTGTGGTCTAAGTTCTAACCTAACCTAACCCACTCTTGGACTTTCCGGATTGTGTTTGTTTTTGTTTTGGCGGGGGGCTACGCCCCCGCTTCCGTATCCGTGGTCAAGTAGGCCTTCTGTTAAGTCGTTATCGAATCGCTCATTCCATAATTTTTACCGCTCGATTGTTTTTTTATTACTGTCCATGTTTTACAGTCACAATAATTAATCAACCGCTATTAAATTAAATAACTGCTTTTTTTTCAACTGATCATAATAACATCTCAAATATTTAAATTACTGCTCAAAAAATTAGTTCCCATTTTCAATTCAATTTCTTTATTTGAAAAATGTGTGTTAGTAAAGACTAGAGGGCGTTGTCGCGTGGCTACATCGCGCTATCGCTTGTACGATTGCCCGTACAGACACCCAAGCGTTTGATACCTTTGACAATTAAAAGAGGGAATATTGCTCTTTTCCATAATTTTTTGGAATATTCTGCTGCGCATATATAGCGGATAGCAGATATATTAAAATTTGTACACAAATAATAAACATACAATAATTACAAATTCGGTTATGAGTTATGAACTTATGAGCAAGTCCGAATCGAGCAAAAGGAAATAAAAAAAAGTTGTAGGTATGGGGAATGGGTCTGGAAATGGCTCTTAAATATTTATTTTATTTAATTAATTATTAATTAAATATGAGTATTATGTGAACATTTCTAGTGCCTACCTGTTGCCATTACATTGATATGGAGAAAAATAATCGCGTGTATTGAATGGGAGTCCGCCTTTTAATATTTATTTTATTTTGTCGTATGCTGTAGAGTATAGTGGCAATTGAAAAAAAAAACGAGTAATGCCTAATAATAATTATTATATTACTTTTAGTGGCACGATTGCATCCAAATTCACAGGAAGGACATACAACATTCAGAACAAAATTATTACGCAGCTGAGAGTCACTGTCTCAAAGCTACCAACGCGAATGAGGGAAAGAAAAGACACGCAGTTTACCAAGTAGAGAAAGAGGTAAGTACCTACGAAAATCCTAATTTAAGAGCCCATAACATGTACCTCTATTGCGTTTTTAAACATTAGGTACTTATGTAGAACTTACTAGATGACACCCGGAACTCCATTTCGTCAAAAGTTGTTTATCGCGCGGGAACCGTACAATTTTTTAAAACAAAACTATCCTTATTCCTTTGTCCTTTCCCCGTTCCCGGTACTCTAAAGTTTCATCAAAATCGGTTTAGCGGTGCGACTTAAGCGTGAAGAAGTACCCAGATTAGGGATGGGCGTTGAATGAACGAACCGTTTTATTAAACTGTTTATTAGTCATGAACGGGTAAACTAGTGTAGTGTACATATCTAAATTTCTTTTATAAAAACCTTTTTTATATTATTTTGTACTCTTTAGTTTATGGTATTTTGACTTGTTTACTTTTTGATAGATTTTGTCATGAGATTATAATAATTCATCTTGAACATCGAGTGCGTTATTTTACAAGATTCTCCTTTGCACCTTCTAAACTGAAAGTCGGGCAAGCGATTCACCTCGCAACGACGCGAGGACCGTGCTCACTTCATTGGTGACCCCGGAAGGAACACAGGATGGAGAATCTGAAGGAGAATGTAACCAGCGAACAAGGAGACGGCGCAAGACATCGGTGACCATACACGCCATCTCCATCACCATCACTCCCCGCCCCTTCGCACCGCGTCAGCCAGCATCGCCTCATCGGGTATCTCGTCCACTAGCCGCAATGTACCGCGTCCTGGACGACTCCCCATCAGCATCAACGGGCTTTCTCACTACACCGACCGGTCAGCAAGCAGAGCACATCTCTCCTGGTCAGCACGTAGCATCGGCCCCGCACGGCAGCTATCCGACTCACTGGATCCCGTGCAGCAGCTTACAGTTCCGACTCACTGGGACTCACTGCAACAGTTCCGACTCACAGGAACTCTGGCGACTTAAGCGACAAGACTTAAAGATTCTACCTTCGGTCATGTTTACTGACTATTATCGCCCTTGACGGTCTCTGGAGGGGGGTGATGTAGTGTACATATCTAAATTTCTTTTATAAAAACCTTTTTTATATTATTTTGTACTCTTTAGTTTATGGTATTTTGACTTGTTTACTTTTTGATAGATTTTGTCATGAGATTATAATAATTCATCTTGAACATCGAGTGCGTTATTTTACAAGATTCTCCTTTGCACCTTCTAAACTGAAAGTCGGGCAAGCGATTCACCTCGCAACGACGCGAGGACCGTGCTCACTTCACTAGTTTAGCGTCTACTGATAAACTGGTTTATGCGTGAACGGTTGCCATGCCGGAACGGTGTGTGTGACAGAGACCGTTCGTCGCGAGTCGCGACGCGACGACGCGATCGACGGATGGGTTTGGGTGGTGATATTTTAAATAAATTAAGTAAATGTAAAATTTCAGTAATTAATCTGCCTGCCTGCCAGTCCTAAGCCTGGAAAAAAGTATGTACTATGGTAGGGAAGTGCATTTCCACCGCTCACAGATTAAACCGTCTCGTCGTTCGTCGTCATCAGTCATCGCGTCGAAGTGTAAAACGACGACAAGTTTGTCAAAACAGTATGCTGAAAGTCGTTTAGTCAAAAAAACTACTTTTTTTTGTCGTAGTTTACTGTTTAGTTCAGTGTTCGTCGAAGACGAAAACTAGTTGAAAAAAAATCTGTTTTGTCATTGACTAGTTTACGATGAACGATAAACGGTCTCGTTTCGTTGATCGAAAAAGCGTCGACGACCCACCACATTATTCGTCGAAGACGTAAACTAGTCGAAAAAAAACTGTTTTTTCAACTAGTTTACGATGAACGATAAACAGTCTCGTTTCGTTGATCGAAAAAGCGTCGACGACCCACCACACTATTCGTCGAAGACGTAAACTAGTCGAAAAAAAACTGTTTTTTCAACTAGTTTACGATGAACGATAAACAGTCTCGTTTCGTTGATCGAAAAAACGTCGACGACCCACCACACTATTCGTCGAAGACGTAAACTAGTCGAAAAAAAAACTGTTTTTTCAACTAGTTTACGATGAACGATAAACAGTCTCGTTTCGTTGATCGAAAAAGCGTCGACGACCCACCACACTATTCGTCGGAGACGTAAACTAGTCGAAAAAAAACTGTTTTTTCAACTAGTTTACGATGAACGATAAACAGTCTCGTTTCGTTGATCGAAAAAGCGTCGACGACCCACCACACTATTCGTCGAAGACGTAAACTAGTCTAAAAAAACTGTTTTTTCAACTAGTTTACGATGAATGATAAACAGTCTCGTTTCGTTGATCGAAAAAGCGTCGACGACCCACCACACTATTCATCGAAGACGTAAACTAGTCGAAAAAAAAACTGTTTTTTCAACTAGTTTACGATGAACGATAAACAGTCTCGTTTCGTTGATCGAAAAAGCGTCGACGACCGACCACACTATTCGTCGAAGACGTAAACTAGTCGAAAAAAAAAACTGTTTTTTCAACTAGTTTACGATGAACGATAAACAGTCTCGTTTCTTTGATCGAAAAAGCGTCGACGACCCACCACACTATTCGTCGAAGACGTAAACTAGTCGAAAAAAAAACTGTTTTTTCAACTAGTTTACGATAAACTAGTTGAAAAAACAGTTTTTTTTCTTCTTGTTGATCGAAAAAGCGTCGACGACCCACCACTAACCCAGACAGACGCACTTTCGCATTTAAAATATGGATTAGTAACATTGTTCGAGTAAAGTTGGTAACAAAGATAATAATATACTTAATATCAGTACGGTGTAGCGCATGTCACCATATTTTTGTATAATTATTTTTTAACAATTCGAAAATTATTTTACAGATCAAAAAATGGCGTAAATCCTATCGGTATCTACTGAACAAGTGCAAATCTAACAATCCAGGAGATGACATCGGGACTGGAGAATGCCTAGTAGACTATGTAAGTTGTATGTTTAAGGACTTTTTTTTACACAAAGGTTTTGTAATATTTTTATTGATACCAGAGACCAGACATATTGATACGTAATCACACGTTTTGATACGTGGTTAATTTCCTGAAACACGGCGAATCGAACGTTTTCAACTGAATTCAAAAAAGTAGAGGGTTCTATGATCGGCTGTGGATTTTTTAAATCACATAATTACATTAGCTACTACCTATGGTAAGCTCTTTTTACCAACTTCAAATTTTTTTCAGGTAAAAAGAGACAACTATCATGTTACCTTCCAAAGACTCATTCTTTTAAAACTAGAAGCCATGTCAGATCTGTTCAAAGAGATGAGGGATTCTCTGCTAAAGTTGGAAGAGTGTCTGAAGAGTACTCTGTCACATTATTTGGACCGAGTACGGGGTATAACGAGCAATTTAAATCAATGTTACAGTATAAAAAATAAAGATTCTTGGTTAAGCTACTTTTTATTTTCAATTATTATGGTCGTTATTAAAAGAAACGGAAAAGAAACAAAAATCAGTTACTACCCTAGTATTTTAATGTTTGGTATGTAATACAGCCTCTACAAATTAGAGTCGGTCTAATGTCTATGATGGGCAATTAGAGAAGAATAATACTTATATTAATGTACAAACGTCAAAACCTTAACTGCACTTCGAAAAGGCATTCGAGACGCATTATGTGATTATCCAATAATATTATATTACGATCCAACGTTTAGAGGATCCTTAAACCAACAATAAAACGATTCGTATACATTAAAATTATTTAATACTTCGATGTTATAAAAGTACAAAAATTATATACAAATTAATCTAACGATTTAGGCATGGCATTTAAAATATTAATTTAATGAGAAAATATTAAATAGTTATTTTGTACAAAAACACACATGGCTTTATATAGGTATTTAGGTATTTTGTAAATGCTTACTTCAAAAACTCTAGTATATAAGTCTTAATATTTCAAACGAAAATAAACAATTTATCATGTTACTTATACTTTACTGTTTCTAATTTGTCAGATATAAAATAATTTAGGGCTGATTTCTCAATCATCAGATAATTTTTATTTCTGGTAAGTATTAAAAAAATAACTAGCAGCCACACTCACAGGGATTTCATAATTGCTCAACTTTTTTTAAAATTAAGTTTCTAATATTATAATTCCATACATTTTCTGTAAATATTAAAGTTAAGTCCATTATTGTCTTGAGTACGACAGATAGTGGCTTTATTCCTCAGGTGAAATTTATCTTACGGTTGGAAAATCAGCCCTCCAGCCCTCATAGGAATATATTCAAAAACTACTGAATAATATTATCTTACAAATTGAATTAATAATGCAGCAATCTAAATGGAATGTAAAATAATCTCTAAAAATAAAATCTACGGATATGTTGCTCTTGGTAAAAAAAAATCTTACAATATTCAAAACAAATGCATCAATTACCAATAACTTGTATAAATATAATTTGTACAAAAGAAGGAAAGCTTTTTAACTTTAAAGTTTCTAAAGGTTCGCAAAAGTTAGGCCGCGTCCCCATCAGACACGGCGCGGCGCCGCGCCGGCACCGTGTTACGGCACGACGCCGCCACCGTGATACGGTTCGGCGCCGCACCGTGTCACGGACAGCACGGTGCCGCGTACGGTGCTTCCCTATTCAGTCGATATTTGCGCTCGAACGAGAGTGCTTGTCTGCATATGGATCGCGAAAGAATTATTCTCTTGCTGTTACTAAAACGAAGATTGAAAAAGAAACAGAAACAGAGGAAATTTTGGGTAAATTCGTATTACAAATTACTTAGAAACTTAATAATTAAGGGGGCTCCCATACAAAAAACATAATTTATTGGTTATTTTTCTCTATAATAATGGTACGGAACCCTTCGTGCGCGAACCTAAGTCGCACTTGGCCGATTTTTATTTGTTCCAAATAAGTGCCTCGTTTAAGTTTGGACAAAATTTTTGTTAGGAAGTTTCACCCAGAATAGAGGCGCGCGGTGCACCGTACGCGGCACCGTGTCACGGTGCGGCGCCGTACCGTATCACGGTGGCGGCGTCGTGCCGTAACACGGTGACGGCGCCGCGCCGTGTCTGGTGGGGACACGGCCTTAGACCTTGTTTACTTATCATTAATTTTAAATGAGAGTTAATAATGACTTATTTAGGCCCATTTGCACAGAAGCGGGCAATGGTTAACTCTTGATTAACTATCATGTTAACTTTTGCATAATGCGACTAAAATGACAGAGGTAACATGATATTCGAGCCAGAGTTCGCCATATATAATTATTTAAATGCCTTTTAAAAATAATATCAAAATACACAAAGAAATGACAAGGTAACTGCTTCGAAAACGTTTTAATCATAACTTACTTTCGAAAGTAACACGTACTTAGTAACACGTTACACGAGACACTCTTAGCAAATGTCAAAATAATCTGGAGGTCCTTTAGGCCTCGCAAGTGGAATACGAGGCCTCCAAGACCTCTTATACCTTTAATTGGAGATCATACTGGCTCCTTATAAGACGTAGATATAATTCAATTGCTTATTACTTTAATATCAGGCCACTTTAAGTAATTTAATGCAAAAAGGCACAATCTATGAATTGCATACCTTTTTTCTTTCATTTGCGATTGATTTTTCTCAGTACACTGCTAACTTATTATATGGAGATTCGTTTTAATGCGAGTGGGGAATGGGGATTCGTTTCAATCTGAGTACTGACTACTAATACTCCTGTAATTACTATATTTATTATTTACCTGAGCTGTACAGGTAATGGTAAAATGTAGTTAATTAATTCACAAAGGTAAAAATTGTGATAATTCGTTGTGATTTCATTACAAAAGGTACCATTTACTCTAGCCGCTTTACCTTGCTCTATCTAGTGCTTCTCTCATCTTCGTTGTCCTTGACTAAAACTTATATCACTCACTGAAACAGTCTTCGCTGTTTGTAGCTCTATTGACACACACATACGGTTCAATTTGCACTATCATAGCGGACCCAACCCTGCGGACGGCCGCGGGGGCGGCTCCGGTATGTCAGGTGTTGGAGGTTTGAATTTGCTGCCCTGGAAATAAAACAAGTTTTATGAATAATAAAAAGGACGCTAGCGGCTAGATAGGTCCATAGACAAGACACAAACAGCGAAAAGTACCAAAGTTACAACGTCATTATTAAAATACACAATTGAATTCAATATTATAAAGGAACAAATACTTTATTAATGTAACGGCTAAAGAAGTTCAACAACACATTAGACGTGATTTTATATTACGTATCCATAAAGCTCATATAAATATCAATATTATCTCTAATAGAATCAAGGCTGTAGCCCTAGTCAGTCCTCCTTTTAATTTAGTCAGTAAATACCTGGAAGCCGAGTGCGGCCTCTAACGCGGAGGGCTCCCGTTCTCGCAGCGAGCCGTACTCGGTGCCGCGACCCGCTATCGTCGCGTACGTGTTGTCTGGTACCAGCTGCAACATACATTTTATTGTGTGCTTTAGGTATACTATCGAAAACAGGTAACCCCGGATTTATAAACAGGCCGTTACAGGCCACGGCCTAGGGGTGGTAGCATCCATAGAGGGCCTACAGATTATGTACATAGGGCGCTCAGAATACAGAATTATTCTGTATTGAGATGGGGCGTCAGAAATAAAGTGGCCTACTCTCATAAAAATTATAAAGGCACTGAATACAGGTGATTATTTATTGCGTTTCAAGACTTTGCAAAGTATACTCCTGAATAAAGGCAACATTTACTATACAAGAAACATGAAAAAAATCTGCAGTTTCATATACTCAGTGCAAATGCGTTTCATACGCAGTACGTATCTCGGAATGAAATAAAATATATACACTCTATAACAACATAAATAACAATCTCATCTATAACAACAATGATCACAAAGTAATTTCAGTAGATAACTAAAACCATTAGCAACGCATGAAGATGCGTCAAATGGCCGACGATAGGTAAGTAATCAACGCGCGCGTTTATAATTTATATTACTTTAACATACATTTATGAAGTGTGGGAAGTCACGCTATTATACTCGTAAATAAGTTTTTTACCTGCGGCTGGTCAGAATTCTGCTCGTTCTGATCTCCGAAGACGTTCATGGTGAGTTCCTGCTCCTCATACGGCCGGAGTTTGGTCTCCAGCCAGAGGGGATTCTCTGTCGTACTCAGTTCCTCCAATATTCTTCTCCTGGCTAAACTGTCTCCTTTACTTGACTGGAGTGATGGTGGTGGTATAACCCTAAAATTTTAAAGTGATGTTATTTAAAAAGGTTTTTAATGGGAGTATTAGCGTGAAATAAAGGTCATACTGAAACGAGATGAAGTGTGCTGCTATGCATAATAAAAGCAACACATAATTTAAATATCAAAGAACTTGAAGTCAAGTTCTAGCTATAGTTTCGTCTGCTTATGCCTAGAAGCGTTGCAGGTGTCGTTTTATTTGAATTAATTTTTTATTGTAATTCCATGTATATAATAACTATGTAGAGATAATATAGACCATGTAACTATAACTGAGACTACTATAACTATGTAGATATAGATTTTGTAGCAAGGTTGACGATGTACTATCAAAGAAGTTGATTCCTAAGTAGATGGAGGACCAAAGTAATTTGGTCGCGTTAAGTCAAACCCATCCCGCCAGCGATCACAGGTAACATAGAATTGACATCCGGCCAAATGCCGTAGGTCCGTAAACTGCCAAGGAATCAATTACTTCGATAATAATAATATAATAATATCTATGGACGCTTCACACCACGTCAGTCTGGCCCCGTGGTAAGTACCTGAAGGACTTGTGTTACAGGTACCAGACAACGGAAATATATTTAATACTTTTATACTATACATAAATTTAAGATTTTTATTATATGATACACATATTTAATACACATCCATGACCCAGGAACTTTTTAAACTTTTTTTTTTTTTGTTCCGTCGGCGGGACTCGAACCCGCGACCTCCGGCTTGAGCTACCAACGCGCCCACAACTGCGCCACGGGGGTCGTCAATGATATTATACTAACCAATGCTTGAGACAAGCGCAGACAACGACAAATGTGACGATTCCAGTGAAGAGCACTATCAACAGTGCTATTAAAGCCGCAAGCGCTGGATCGAAGCTGTCAGCGGCTTTCGACGATGTACTGGCTGCGATTAGCGTCTCCACTCCATACTGCTGGTATACGTCTTTGAGATCGTCGTATTTCGAGTCTATGGTCTGAAGAACTTTGTCTACGGATAGAACTTGATACGTCACAGGGTCTACCGCGTGCATGTGTATTTCACACCTGAAAATGAATTTCATTAAGTAAGAGATAGTGGGTAATAAACATAAGGAGCTAGCTGAAAATGCATCTTTATCTCCCATACAAGTTACAGTCCCCTACATTCAAAATTTCATGAATATACTTGCAGCCGTTGCCGCGAGCAGCGATATATTAATATTATTATTAACAACAAAGCGGACATGGTAATTATATTGATAATCTATACATATTATAAAACAAAGTCGCTTATTTTCCCTCATGGCCCTTTGTTCCCTTTAATCTTTAAAACTACGCAGCGGATTTTGATGATTCTTTCAGTGTTAGATAGCAAATTTATCGAGGAAGGCTATAGGTTATATTTTATCACGCTAAGACTACTAGGAGCGAAGAAATAGAGGAAAATGTGGAAAAACGGGGAAAATTATTTGAAAGGGCTAACTTGAACGCGCTTATCTCAGGAACTACTGGTCCGATTTGAAAAATTATTTCAGTGTTAGATAGCCCATTTATTGAGAAAGACTATAGGCTATGTTTTATCACGCTAAGACTAATAGGAGAATGTGGAAAAAACGGCGGAAATTATTTGAAAGGGCATATCTCGCGAACTACTGGAGCAATTTTTATGTTATTTGGCGCAGATAAGAAGTAGACCACGTGAAGAATCATAGGCTATCGATTTTAATCATTTTTTCAGTGGCTATATATTTTATACCCGTGCGACGCCGGGGCGGGTCGCTAGTATTATTATAACATACCTTTTTAAGCGAGTTTTAGGTTAGGGGCTGTTTCACCACTTCTTTATTTGACAGATTCCCCATACTCTCTCTGTCAAGTTAAGTGGTGGATAGCCTATCCGACACTTTATCACGAAGTGGTGAAACAGGCCCTAAGAGTGCAAAATCTTACCAGTCGTCGTATCTGGTATCATGGTGCACCAGTGGTAACGTGCGTGCGGGCACCAACAGCGCGCCGGCTGCGTCGCCGAGCCGTCGTCGTAGTATGTCTGTCTCGCTTACACCCGCTTCGCCGAACTTCTGACGTGAATTTGTCTCACTCGCACCCGCAGCGCAGCTCCGAGATACTACCATGCGGATGAGCGATGCGTGTTCCACTATCCACAACTGAAAAATAATGAAAAATGAGAGATGTTACATGAATTTCGTAACACAGCAGAATTTTGCACGATTATGTATTATCAAAAACTCTCCATCACTAGGAAAGTGATTCAAACAATATGGTATCAAGAAATAACTGTATAAAAATTGTAGGTATATAAAAACGAATAGGTGCCGATTGGCAGCGTGCGACGCTGTGTCGAAGACGTGTCACATCGACACTTATTCATAGAAATACATAGAAACCAGTAGTGTCGCGACGGCCGACGACACGTCGTCAGCTGCAACTTCAAGTAGCCGGCTTCCAATTTGTACCTTAACAGTAACATAATGTTACATTGTTTCATCAGTTGTAGGCTGTAGTGAAGTAACTTACGTATAACATGGCGGTTGCGCTGCGGTGGGGCGGGGCTTGTTCATGCACACGTATCTCCAACGCGAAGCGGTCGCGAGCGTACTCTGCGAGCGGCGTCGCTGATGATACCACTCCTATGGACAAAATATAAGCTTGGTCTTATATTTGACAGAAAGATTTAACAGTTCATTACGTAGCTTTTATTATTGTTATTGTCTTTGTTACGCAATAAAATAAATGATAAATGCAATAGGAATAATATACCGTAGTGACAAAATCAACATTCTAAATCATGCGTCCTCTAAGGCCGCAAGTTTTTGGCCGTAGATACATAAAATATCGGTATTCAGACTTACCATCTTGGCTGATATTAAAAGGTGAAGGGACAATGCTTCCAGAAGACTGTGAATCTCCGAACTTGTATAGATTTGAAGCAGCTATCATGTAGATGAGGGTGCCGTTCTCATCTAAATCGGGGTCTTCAGCCGTTATTGTTATGATTGGTTCGTTAACACGGGCTGTATGTTTCACACCTGAAAAGAGAGTTAATTTAAGGAATCAGAGTTATATTTAATTTTTATTAGTATTCGCTGTTCATCGTAGAACACGAATTGATATGATATAAAACCTTACATGAAGGTGGTCCTAGAAAAGTCCTTGAAATGTTTCAAGTAACGCCCTGGTCACTGCCACTGACAATGATAAGGAGGAAAATAAGGCAATCTATCTATTCACTCGACAATGTTTTATATATTTAGGAGAAAGCCCTTAAAATCTTACCAGCATAATAAACCTTCTTGGGGAAGACGGGTTCGTTGTCGTTTTCGTCCAACACTCTCACAGTGACGGTGGCGACAGCGCTGTCAGAGCCGTTGTCTATCGCGTTGAGGAGCGTCGACGCATTCTCTAGCAGGGGACTGTTGCTCGCGTATATTGTAAGGCTGTATTTATCTTGTTTCTCCCTGAAAATGAGATTGTGCTTAGTGCGAGCGAAACTGCGTCCCAAATCCCAAGAAGTAGAAGGACGTAACTATTTCGACGTCATACAAATAGATAATAGGAGTTTTGGCGGGCATGTGAAAGAGTGCTGTTGTGTTTTTGTATTATTTTCCTAAAATTGTGTTAGCTGGGTTTTTAATGTGTAATATTGGTAGAATATTAACCATTAGATATTCGTGTTCATGCACAAGTGTAGGAAAGTGATGTAATATCCAGAAACGTGCTATTTTGTGTTCCCTCCAAAACTCCATCGAAAGTTTCAGTAAAGCGTCTACCACTTTACTGAATTGACCGACTTGACTCCTGTGACTGTATTAACTTTTACTTAGACTTTGACTAGACTTTAGACCTGACGATACATGAAAACGATGAAGAAAATTATAATAGGAGGAATATGGTTTTCCCGCCATATTCCTTACCTTTTTACCTTGTCTGTGGCACAACATACACATCCTTTGTGTCAAGTTGCCAAAAAAGAAGAAAAAAAAAATTGATAATACTTATTAGTTAATACTTTCTTACGGTGAGAAGACGTGATAGTGTCACACTAAGCACACAGAATAGAACTTTCATTGGAGTGTCCACGTACTGTTGTAGCAAAGACGAAAACTATTCAAAATTTTACCGCTAGCTGGAAACATGTTTTATTTGTTATACAAAATACGTGTAAATGATTTCGGAATTATAAGCCCTGTTCATAGTTACATGTTATCGTAGTGTAACCTGTTTAGTGAAAGAGAATATAGAAATAAAACACCAATTAAAGGGGCACAGAGATAGACGTTGTTACATGGTCATATTATCATGGTCTATCCAATATCATAATCATCATTTACCTGTCAAAAGTGATGTTAGCTCGGATAATGCCCTGCGTGCGGTCGACGGTGAACGCGCCTTCCTGGTTTCCCTCAAGCACGTGATAATACACCTTTCCGTTCTCACCCGAATCTCTGTCTATCGCCTTTACAGTCCCTGCAAATAATAGTATTTATACTTTAGTCTTATTTATTTACAAGGAAACGTTAAGACTGATGTCGCATTACGTCCGATCCAAATCCGATTACGCAATATATCCGGCTTCGGTTACCTCATTTCTATGAATCTCGGGTTCATATGAGATTCGAAGAACGCAACTGCAATGTTTTCATAGCTTTACAGTTGAGTTTTTCGGTTGAGGCGCTATGCGATTCTGTAACACCGCTTTTACTGTCAAAATAGCTACAAAATGCTACTACAGAGCTTTCCCTCCCCCTCCGTGGGTTATATTGCGTTATAGAACGGATTACTAAAATATGTTAGTATAATATTAACTTACCAATTATAATCCCCGGCGGCAGATTCTCGCTGACGGAGAACTGGTGTTCTCTGACGGGGAATCGCGGTGCCGTGTCCTGGTCATCCACCAGCGTTACTGTCAGTAGGCGCACGCTCTCGAACTTGGCTGGTGTGCCGTTGTCTTCCGCTGCTACTACCAGCTGAAACATTAATTAATCAGGAATCAGGATAAATATAGTCACTAGTGTATACGAGTCACACATGCGTACGCAAAGATACAAAGCTAGTTGAGTGCTTAGTCTTATTGCATTGACTGCAGATGCAAGCACCGCATTCACACACTTCGCGACTCTGGAAATAATTAATATTGCATTGTGATTAGCTTCTCACTGACTGAGAAAACATATACTATATAGATCCTCTTTAGCGTATTTAAGGATTATTTCTTTTAGGCGAACTCTCTGCCGTTTCCTTGTCTTAATACATTGATCGTGGGAATCGCAAACACAATAGATTTTCAATTGTTATGCGGCAGCCGGGTGCCGCTTGGGGATTGATGGTTTAAAAGTTAAAATATACCTGATATTCAGCCTGTTGCTCCCTATCCAAGAACGCCTTGATCCGTAACTCCCCGGTCTGCGGGTCCAGTCTGAAGTCCTTCGTTTCGCCAACGTTCTGATTGTCCACCTTCAGGTAGTAGGATACTCGGCCGTTCTCGCCCTCGTCCTCATCTGTCGCCAAGATGGTGGTCACGAGGTAGTCTGGTTGGGCTGAATGCTGGAAAGGGAAATTGATGCTATAAGTATTTAAATATAGTCAGAAACTCAAGTATTTGATTAAGAATAGCCTTTAATAAGTTGTAGGAAGGCGTACTCATATTATACCAATACCACTATTAACATACCAATAGACATTGCTTCAATTTTTTATCTATACTAATATTATAAATGCGAAAGTATCTCTGTCTGTCTGTCTCGCTTTCACGCCAAAACTACCGAACCGATTGTAATGAAATTTTGTACACAGATAGTCTAAAGTCTGAGAAAGGACATAGGCTACTTTTTAACTGATAAAGGGGTTGTAAGGGGGTGTTTATGCGTAAATTTGTTCAAATTAAGTTAGTTCCAAAAATGCATAACAGATGGCGCTAAGAGTCGCCTACATCGCGCTATCACTTGCTCATAATATGTCTTTCTATAAGAGGTGGTACCCACAGAAATAAGATCAAGATAAAAGCGCTATGTCGCTCCATTTATATGAACACGAGCGTGTCACTTTTTTCATACCTACTGTGACGTCACAAGAGAGCTTTAGTGATGGGAATACCCGTACGCGCGGAATCAATTCAAAGGAATCGCCGCGCCCCGCTTCTTTTGCCATTTTAATAGGTATATCGATTTTTTAATCGATTATTATTCGAGTTCATAGACAGAGGAATGATAAATCTTAAGATACGTGCTTGCCAGAACAGCTAGTAATATATTATATTATTCTAAATTAAATCACTAAACAGGAACATAAATACATATTACATAACTAGCTGTCCCGGCAAACGTTGTTTTGCCATTTAAAGTATTTGTACTTCATCAGTTGATACAAAATCTTACCCCCTCTTTTCTCCGCTAAGAGGAGTGGGGGGAAAAAATTTTATACACCAGATGTTAAGTTGGAAAAAACAGTTAATAATATGAGGTAAGTCCATTAAAGAAAAAAGTTTGACACAAAATCTGACCCCCTCTTTGGTCCCCTTAGAGGGGTGGGGGGAAATTTTTTTATACACCAGATGTTAAGTTGGAAGAAGACAAATATATCTGCGAAAACTGCATTCAAATCGGATCAGTAGTTTTCGTGTGATAGTGGAACAAACATACAGACAGACAGACAGACAGACAGTAGACAAAAAACTAACTACAGTTTTGGCTTCTATAGCGATGTAGTGACACCCCCCGCTTATTATTTTTTTAATACCTTTAATGTACAGAATTTTTATTTCTACAGTTTTATTATATGTATAGAAAATGTATAGAAATATAATTACCGAGTCACAAAATATCCCAAAGCGAACATTATCATTCCTCTGTTTCATGTCTGTTTCGAAAATCGATTAATTAGGATCGAGAATATGTACAACACTATTTGCTTCATTTGACAGAAAAATTAGAATATTGACTGTACCTCGAAACTATAAGCGATGAGTGAAAGTATCGATTGTTTTATTTCCATTGCGCGCTCAATAGCAGACAAACAGAACGGGCTCTATAATTTTCTAACTAAAGCGGCAATGTATTATGAATCATGCGGTGCACACGCAGTTACGTAGATTTCATGGTAAAAACTACAGCCACACACGATTTACATTAAATAATTGATTTTAAAATAAAGGACACATGATTTAATAATAAAATTACTTACCGATGATAAGAAACGTGTCCACTATTTATACCAACGTTTCTATTCGAATTTCCACAGCCCAATACGGCACAATTAGGCATTTTTAGAATTCCGATTGACGTCCGATTCCGATAACGGTGGAGCGCAGACTAAAGAACAGACTTTCGAAAGATTGAAATGTGTGATCGTTTGGGAACGCGATGGCACGCGAAGTACATACACATGGCCTATCTAGTTAGCTAGATAGAGATCTGTGGTGGTACCCCATGATAAGTTAAGTTTTTCGATTCTTTCGATTGTTATACACGTCGATAAATAACTCACTACTCAGTACTTTATCTATGCAGTGAACTGCAGTGACGTAACCTTAAACCTACCAATGATAAATAGTTTATGGGTAAAGCTAAAGTTGTGTAATGGGGGGCTAAAATATAAGCTTTAAAATTTGGTATTTAAATAAAGTTTAATTTAAAAAAATTAAATATTATGTGCACACTGCACAGCTGTTTTTGGGTATTTTGATTTAAGGGGTACCAGGGTTTGAAAAAGCTTTTAAATTTGACACCAATTTTGTTGACACCGCGCGCTATAAACTGAAGCCCACGCGGACGAAGTCGCGGGCAAAAGCTAGTAACTCATAAATTAGACTCCCTCTCGTCTTTAGGTACCCTACTATACGGCCACTTCTTTGCGGGGTTTTATCCGTCACAAATCAACTGGTTTCTTATATTTGCTTTCTGAGAAACTTACTTAAAATACCACTTTGGTAGCCGCCCTTCGAAACATTTTTAAAGTAGGCAAACATTTATCAGGCACATCAATCCGTTTATCGAGCGGCGGCTGCACGAACTGCGGGCTGCGTTTGTTAACACTCAGTACGGCGACGTCGACTCGTGCTCGGTCGCTCAGACCGCCGCCGTCGCGCGCCTCAACCGTCAGCGCCAGTTTAAACTAATTCTGTAGCCGCCTTTAAAATGAAACTAAAGAAACGCAAACCCTCACCTCAGGCACATCAATCCGTTTATCGAGCGGCGGCTGCACGAACTGCGGGCTGCGTTTGTTAACACTCAGTACGGCGACGTCGACTCGTGCTCGGTCGCTCAGACCGCCGCCATCGCGCGCCTCAACCGTCAGCGAGTACGTCGCACCGCCGCGTACCGCCCGCGCCGGGTAGATTATACCGCTGGTGGGGTCTACTGTGAAGACGCCTGGAATAACAGTAGTAGGATTATAATAGGAAGTTGTTTTGGTGTAATTCTAGGATTGAAGTAACATACATAATATTCTGCTTAGATAATAATTTATTAGGATCCTTACATCGTCCTTTCTTTATTTTTAAAACTCAAAACTACAAAGGAAAATTTGGACTCATGCATGTTTCGATGATGTGTTAGAAGTTGGAACACTACACAGATGTCATTATGAACTTGTAAACATACGAAGCTTCTATTGCTTTCAAAAAATAAAGACCCATAAAGGCACCCAGTCATACCTGGTTCGGTCTGCTCCACGATCTTGTACTGTATCTGCGCGTTGACGCCCTCGTCCCTGTCCTCGGCCAGCACCTGCAGGATGGTGGCCGGCGGGTCCAGCTTCACGTTCTCCGTGATGGTACTCTTGAACACGTCCTGTCTGAACGACGGCGGGTTGTCGTTTATGTCCTTTATTTTTACGTGCACCTGCAATATAGGGTTAAATTATGACGTTGCTATAGGTATAACGTGGTAAGACTGTTCACTGTATGGGTTTTGGAAAGCTTTTGTACCATCAGAGAAATGTATAGGTAATTGGTGGACCAACGTTATTTGGTTAGGTTAAATGTCAAGTAAATGTTACTCGTGAGTGGCTAGAACTATATGCCAGACCAAATTAAGCATGTCCGTTATCTGTTCAGGAATAAATTTCTCAAAATATAGTACTTTAAATGTTGCTTTCTCTGTCATTTCCTTTAGTTCGGTCAAACCGTTAAACAATTTACATCACAAGCTGATATCCTTTGTGACTTATTCTTAAAGTATCAGATAAATGCAGCAATCAAGTAGAATTATTAGGTCTAGAACATAAGTGTTATTATTATCAACATACCGGCACACTAGCAGACTTAGCAAGCTGTGGCGGCGCGTGATCAGTCGCCACGACTCTGAACCACAGATCTGTGGTCGTCTCCCGGTCTATGTCGGTTCCCTCAGCGACTGTCACGACGCCGCTGTCTGCATCCACGACGAATAACGACGCTTGATCACCGCTCAGACTGTACTTCACTTGCCCGTATTCGCCTGTGTAAGAAGATATTGGTTACTTCCCTGATATTATGATATTAAGCTGGCTATTTAAATAGCATTATCTACCACATCCTCCAAGAATGTGCGGCACTTATGTATTGTGTCCAAGCACATAGATTGCAGAATTTTCTGCTTTAATTTACTCATCGCTACTTGTCTCTTTTACACGCGTATTAAAAAAAAAACATTGCTACCGTAATATTTGCACAGGCGAGGGAATAAGACAAACAGCGATGAGTCAAAATATGATTTTCTACATGCTCCGCAAAGCACTTTAAGCTTGTATCGTTGTCTTAATGCTCATCACAATATTCTCTCACCTTCATCATCATCATCAGCGTGCACCGCAACGACCACAGTCCCCGCCGGCGAATGTTCCGGCAACTCAGCTTCATACTGCGGCAGCTGGAAGTGCGGCGTCTCATCGTTGACGTTCGTGACGTCGACCAACACAGCGGCGGTCGCGCGTCGCTGCGGCACGCCGGAGTCGTACGCGACCAACGTAAAGTTGATCGCGTGTATGCTCTCGTAGTCTATGCGCTGGGCGATTTTCACGACACCTGGAAAAAATAAAATAGTAACAAGAGATTCAATTATTTAAGGAACTAAATAAAACTCTAACATAGCTGGGTAGTGTTACCAGTGGACGTGGAAAAGGAATCTTCATCTGAACCGTGATCTTGTAGAGCGTACATAAATTCTCAATAAAGCGGCGGCAAGGCGTGAATTGTAGGTAATAGTTAATTCTAGCTATTAGCCGCAGATTCGCCTGCGTAAAGGATTTACACGCGTATGTGCAAGTTGCATATACACGCACACACACTTGCAAACTTTATCCCCGTAATATATATTTTGTATGACGTCATAATAAAGGTGTTTAGGGAATTTACCTGTGACATTATCAATCTCGAAGTACGGGCTCGGGGGATCAATAGTGATGGCGGCTATAGGCGACTCTCTGTCGGTCGCGGTGTAGGTCCCAAGCACGCTGCCGACGGGCGTCTCCTCGGCTACAACGGTCAGGTACGCCGGCTGACCGAACACAGGCGCGTTGCGGTTCACGTCCACTATGTTGATGATTAGTTCACCTGGAATGAAGATGTTGGATTTAATCCCAATGGAATATACGTTGAGCGTCGTTGTATAGTAGACAAAAGGTATAGAGTGTAACATTGAACACACTTTACGTAACAATGAAAAGTCGTCGGCATATTGACGCTCGTTTGTATGAGTACCGCTTACATCATGTTATGTTATTTTAAAATTGTATAGATAATATAGGTACTATTGTAACGTACCAACTTTCAATCTAACTTGACATTGTTTTTACATAGCAAGACTGAACACCAGTAAAAAGCTGCCTGCCAATTCCACAAACAGTTTGTCCGAGTATCTTTTTCAGGCACATTAGTGGCGTCATCGACATACCATCAGCCCGTTGCAGCGTGGGCGCGGACGTGTCTGTGACGGCGACAGGCAGCGTCACCACAGCCGCGCGTTCCCGGTCCAGCTTCTGTGCTACCTCAACTGTCCCGTTAGAGAGGACGTGGAACCAGGAGATACCGTCCCCCGCCACCTGAAAACGAATGAGCAATCTAAAGCTCCGTTTAGACCAAACGAGCGAATGCTCATTCTAGTAAAGCTCTTTTGATGTAAACTAACAACGAGCATTCTTGCGTTGTTCTAGTGTGTTCGCCACGTGTTCGGCGGTAAATAGGTAGAATGCTTTAAGAATCTCGCTCGTTTGGTGTAAACGACGCAAGAGCGCTCGAGCAATTGCCTAGAGCGTTTTTTCGTGTTCGGACGTGCTCGCTCTTCGAGGCGGTCTCTTCAAAGGGATTCTAGTGTTCTTAATATTTTTACTTTTTGGCGGCTGGTTTTAGGTAGTTTATCAAAGGTTATTTCGTAAATATGGATTGGAGTAATGAAAAATGTTTACAAATGATAGAATCATACCATAACAAAATATGTTTATGGGATCCAACCTTTGATGATTATAAAAATAAATTAACTACTTATCGTTGACGAATGAGCAATGAGCATTCGCTCGTTTGGTCTAAACGGCGCTATATGATTCTCATCTATAGAGCAAAAATTCTTATTCTTGATGTTCTTGTTGATTCGATTGGTGTAAACGATCTAAAGTATGTTGTAACGAATCATAGTTTACACTAAACGAATACGAAAGAATGTTCTTGTGCTGTTCTTGCTCTATGTTCTTTTGGTGTAAACCCACCTTTATAGGACACTACAAGCAAAGTTCTGCTCGTTATATCATGCTATTATCAGGCATTTTTACATAACGTCACCATGAAGAAGTTACGTAATGTTAAAGTGCCTCTTCAACACAAGCGATTACGAAGTCGTATTATTGTCTATGGACTATGATTGCCCGTGACCAACGTATATTGTGCGAGCTAAAGACAGCTTAGCGATTGTAGTGGCAATCATAAAATATATCCATGACGACTCAATGAGAAGTGGGGCGATATTTAGGAGTCGCGTCGAACGAGTTACTGGCATTGATAGCCACTGGGATCATTTCAGTACCGTACAAATTGTAGTTAATTTTTCGCCGCGAGATGTGAAATTAGTGAACAGTGTTCTACAAGTATTATATTTTTTTATGTAATATACAATGGCAGATTAAATTTATTGTTATTTGTTACCTACATAATCTTCATACTTCGATGTTTATACTAAATATCAATTCACTCACCTCTTTACCATGTTTATCGACCGCCCTTATAGCCCTATCACTGGCCAGCTCATACATCAGTAGTTCATGATCAGTAATATCCGGGTCTATGGCGACCAGCGTATGTAGGACCGTGCCGGGCTCCGCGTCCGCCGACACCTCGGCTCTCTGTATAACGGGCGTGAAGTACGGCCGCTTGTCGTTCACGTTGATCACGTGGACTGTTAGCTCCGTGGTGCCGGTTAGAGTTGGTATACCTGGAAAGTGTTTAGGTATTTAATGTGCCCGACTACAATAGAAGTTTCTTAAGTTTCCAGAACCTTAACGGCTTGAAAATTCATTACATCCATTTTATTTGAGTGGTTACCGTTGGCTAGTACTTACAAAGTAGTCTTTTCAACGACGTTCTAGAAGATGTAGAGAGTTATACGGGACGTATCACGTAGTATATTTCCAAGCTAGATAAATCATTTGTAAGATTACTGGAAACCTATAACTGTTAACTACCCCAGTCTGAATTTAACTTTCAAGCTACTCGTAGTTTTAAATATCATCTAATACGACTCCAGCTCGCCCTTCTGTATCACGTGACGCCGCTATCGAGATGCGTAGACTATAGCTAACTTCATGCAAACCATGTTACAACAACACCCCATATCAGTGGCGACGATCCGTATGCGTGTTGCGTCTGTCGTAGTCGAGGTGTGCGGCGACAGCGACGACGAACAACTCTAGCGCGCCCTTCTGTATCACGTGACGCCGCCGCGCTCTCGAGATCCGCAGCTAACTTCGTGGTAAACCATATTACAATAACACTTACCCATGTCAGTGGCGACTATCTGTATCCGGTACGTGTTTCGTCTGTCGTAGTCAAGGTGTGCGGCGACGGTGACGACGCCCGTGCTGTTGTCGACGACGAACGACTCCAGCGCCCCCTTTTGTATCGCGTACGAGAACTCTGCGTTGATGCCGCTGTCGAGATCCGTTGCGTGGACCGCGGCTACTTCCGTGCCTGAAATTGGTGCATATTTTTATATTGTAACTTTATGTTAAACCACAGAATATACAAAAGTTTCACTCCCGAGTTTAGGTATGATAAACGCAAGCGTCCGGTCACCGGACTAGTCTCAATAGGCTGGCACTCACTCGACCTGTCGCACACGCAGCGCACGCATCCGCGAAACAAAAGTACACTGTTAGAATAGTACTCGACCGCCGCGCCGCTCGCTTGACAGCCCAAGGCCTGTAGACAAGTGGCAAAGCGCTAACGCTAACACTATCGCCACAAAATGTATGCGATTTGACATAAGTCATCGCTTCGCTAGCGAATACTAATGTCAAATCCATACATTTTGTAGCGCTAGCGTTAGCGTTTTGCCACTTGTCTACGGGGGCTGGTAGGTTGAAGCGAGACGGCAGACAGTTATTGTACTATGAACGCTAAACACAATGCAAAAGGTTGAAATTAGGTTGTTTTCCAGAATAATAGGTAAACATCTCGGCGATTTCGCGCCGTTTGTATGGAAGTGAGACAGGCCTGGTGAAACTAAAATATGCTTTCATACTCCTTGCTACGCATATGAATCATATGAATTATATATTATAAAGACTATAGCTGTTTGTGCGTTGTGATAGTGACGAGTCAGCGAAATAAAATAAACTTGACCAATAGCAGAGACCAGACATACCATACTCCATGCCAATAGTCTTACCTATAGGAGCGTCTTCAGTGATATTAGCGTTGTACTTGTCGGTGTCGAACACTGGCGCGTGGTTGTTGACATCCCGCACCGTTATCTCCACCAGACAGGTCGTGTTGTGTATTCCGTCTGTAGCCTGTAACAATTGAATACATAAGTAAAATAATAATATAAGTTTTGAGAACGTTCACATGAAGTAACTTCCAGCGAGTGATGGAGTATTAAATAGTTGAAAAAGCAATATACGTTCGTCGCGTTACTTCGGTATGTTTGGGAATATTTCGGTGCGATCAACATTCTGTAGCTTAACTTCTGCCCTTTCTTACGCTGCAGCGTACCGTTATAATTATAGTCCGCGCGGAATTAGTTGGCCGCTCTGCCCGTATACTCACATACCGGCAGAGCGGCCAACTAGTTCCGCGCGGACTATAGCACGGCGTATCCAATCGGCATGAGCCCTATCGTTTATCCGACTGATGTGCTTAGACAGGTGGTACGGGGGTGGTACTCACCATGACAGTGAGCACGGCATGGCCGCCCAGCTCGGCGAGCAGCTGCGGGTGTCGCACCACCACGCGCCCGCTGGCCTCCTCCACCCAGAACGGTGACGGCGGCCCCACCAGGGAGTACCGAATGTCTGATGTGGCGTCGGCATCGCGGGCTTGGACCTGCAGTACAAATTATGTACTAGATATAGCTCATGTATGCTACTGTATATGACATAGACACGGTACGTATAAACCTGTAAGATATAATTCTAAAAATAGTTCCATTGGATGCCACATGTGTGTATAAATCACACGCGTAGATCAAAACGATTATACCCAAAATAATCGTGACTCATATTATGCATGTATTTTAGAGCAAAACAGCTGACAGTGTAAGATCAATGCCCTCAGAGGCGACGATTTGTTTGATAACAAATATTGTAAACGACTTTAAAACTAAATCATGTGCGCTTTTCTAAAAATTACCGCCATTGATTCAATAAAGCATTACTATATAAAGGACGTATTCAAACATCTTTAATCATTTTAACTTGTTGGATAAATTAGATTTCAGAATTAGAATTGGACATAGTCGACTTACCTGCAATTCCGGCTCGAACTTAATGGCATCCTCGTCTATAGACGCCTTGTACACGGGCGTGACGAACACGGGCGGGTTGTCGTTGGAGTCCGTGAGTGATACTTGTAAGGATACCACTGACATCTGGCCTTGACCGTCGTCGTCCGTAGCCTGAAACATGAAGCAAAAATAATCAAGAATCATATCGATAGACTGAATATGCTCAAGTGAACAATAACGTTATACAAATAATAAGTCCAAGGGAATGGTATGGTCCGGACCAAATGTATGGGTCTTTGGACCTTTGTAGTTTGCTACAAGACAAGACGATTCCCAAAGCATAAAGATCATTTCACACTTGATTTGCGATGCATTTTAAACGAGCCATTTTGTTGGAACGGAGGTCGAAACTGCAAATCAAAATTATCAAATGTGTAAGTATCTTGTGAAGCAAGAAAGGCTTAGTTTTTTTTTACATCGAATTTTATTTACGTGTCACATTGCAATCTTGTTCTCATCGTTCCAGAACTTTTCGTATAAACATCAACGATCTAAGCCGTGTTCATTTTATTGCTTTTACTGCCCTTATGTTTTTTTTTACCTTAGTATTTTACTAAGATTCGCGTTTATTACCTTATACTGCAGGAAATAGTCCTTCCTCGTCTCATAGTCGAGGCAGGGCGACTGGCCAGGTGTGGGACACTCGGCCACAGTTATCACACCGCTGCGATTGTCCACACTGAACAGTTCCGCGCCGCTACCCGATAGTGTGTACACTATGCCTTCTGTGCCGAATCTGAAAACATAACATGAAGTTTGGATATCGGTAGCTACTTCTGAGTGATTCTTCTAAAATGATTCTCCGCGTAACTTTCGTGAGTTCACTCATATGATTCTTCAAAAATGATTCTCCGCGTAACTTTCGTGTGTTCTTCATAAATGACTGAACCCACGAAAGTTACGCGGAGAATCATTTTTGAAGAATCACTCTAAATGAGAGAACCCACGAAAGTTACGCGGAGAATCATTTTTGAAGAATCACTCTTCTATAGTTACAGATTAAGAGGGCGACTAACCCTAAATTGTCGATTTTATAATTCATTTTTATACTTGAAAATAAGCCCCGAATGGTTTCATTTTCTAAACGTAGATACTAAATTATATTTCCGAGGATCCGACTTAGCGAAACACGACATCTTAAAATTTTCTCGAAAGAAAGAAAAAAATGACAAAGATGCATCTAAATTTCACGAATTTTTCATATATTGCCATAAGTCATAATCGTGCATTAAACTAAGTTAATATTTTAACACATTGTATAAAATTCTATCTGACCTAGCGGATTTTAAAAATGTTGTTCATAATATATCGAGTTATTGAGAAGAAACTAATCTGGCGATGAATAGCTATGTCCACATTATGCAATTTCATCTTCAATTTTCGTCATCTTCTTTTTATTCAACTTTCGTTTGGCATATTCAATGATTGAACGCGTCAAAATCCACCCGCGTTGAAAGAAAAGTGTCATAGCGAGCGCTACGATTTCAACGCGCGTCACGGGCATGCCTCACGTTCGCTGTTGACTGCGCTATAACGCATGCCCTTGATGAACAAAAAAAGGCCCAGTGTAGACAAAGCTATTCCGCGTCGTCCTTTTTCACCTGGCGTAATATGAAACACGGGCGTGAGCGTGAAGAGAGAAGGACGATGTATTATTTTTGCGTTAGTCACCCTCTTAAGCTATTCCAATATAAAACTTGATAAAATATATACACAAATTATTGCTGCTCGTTTAAAAAAGGTTGCAATAGGAAAAAACGTCAAATCAGAAAAACTACTCTACACATGAGTAACGCTAAGAAGCGCTGGAAAGGTCATTGGCCTCGCAATGCCACAAAACAGCTGCTGTAGCCGTAGCACGGCGACCAGTAGAAATGCGAAAGTATAGACAAACTGCGGAGATAAACTTAAGATGCGGTTCCGATCTTTTTTCGTTCCGAAAAATTCAATTAAAATGCCACTTTATGACAGACTATAGTATATGTCATAAAGTAGGATATTATTAGAATTTTTAGGACTATAGTCTGTTATAAAGTGGCATTTTAATTGAATTTTTCGGAACGACTAAAGATCGGAATGGCACCTTAAGTTTATCTCTACAGTTTGTGACTATAGTCTGTTATAAAGTGGCATTTTAATTGAATTTTTCAGAACGAAAAAAGATCGGAACCGCACCTTAAGTTTATCTCCGCAGTTTGTCTATACTTTCGCATTTCCACTGGTTGCCGTGCTACGGCTAGTGGTACCATCCATTTATTTGCTCATCAAAAATGCGTTTTGTATTCATCTGATTTTCACATTTTCTGCCTAAAAATTGTGTCTAAAAACTAAACATCTAAAACAAGGTAAGAAAACCCCAAATGTAGTAACGTTCTTACCTCCCAGTGTCCTTATCCGAAGCCCTCAGCGCCGTCACTCTAGTCCCAGATGCGGCCGCCTCCGGTAGACTAACAGGGTAAGCTTCGTCGCTGAACTCTGGGGCGTTGTCGTTGGCGTCCACTAACGTCACCAGTACGGAGGCTCGGGAGGAGAGACGAGGGGAGGTGTGGAGCTCTTCGGCTATTACCTGGAAATAAGACATCTTAATTGTATTTTAAGTAGCTTTAGCCCGTGTTGCCAGCAGCGTAAATACAGTACCCCAAGGAGTCATTGTTGGTGATAAATATTTCGAGATAAAAAGTAATAGTAAATGACTAGTAGATTGGACAGTACCAGTCATTGGAAAAAGCACAAAAACACAATATTTAAGTTTGTTGTGTTACAGGTACCAGACAACGGAAATATATTTAATACTTTTATACTATGCATATATTTAAGATTTTTATTATATCATACACATATTTAATACACATCCATGACCCAGGAACTTAGAAAATTTTTTGTTCCGTCGGCGGGATTCGAACCCGCGACCCCCGGCTTGAGCTAACAACGCGCTCACCACTGAGCCACAGAGGTCGTCAAAACATTACCTAATAAATATGGTGTTTTTGTGCTTTTTCCAATGACTAGTATTGTCCAATCTTCTAGTCATTTACCCTATGTGTTCCAGATTCAGGATAGTACCATAACGAGTTTCATTAGTTCAGTGTTTTTGCATAAAAGAGTAACAAACATCCTTCCATTCATACTTTATACATATACAAAAACTTTTACATTTTTAAAGAGGTGTTTGTGTGTTGTGAGATGTGGAGGAGCATACCTACTTTTCGGTTGTCAGAAGTGTATTTATTACCACATCAAAACACAGTTTTTAACTTTACTAAATCTTACCTCTATAATAAACCTCCTCTGGTTTGGATCTTCGTAGTCGAGCGAGGAGTTGAGTCGCAGTGTGACCGTGGCTTTACTGTTGGCCTCAGCCGGCTCCACTGTCCACCCAGACTCCGACACACGTAACGTGAAGACGGAGTTCATGCCCTGGAAATAAATGCTCTATTAAAAACGGTTATTTTCTACAAAAGATTAAGTTTTTTTTTGTAAAAACAAGAAATCCAGAAGTGAGCTGCTGCTCATACTGTGATGTGGCGGTAAGATATCGTAACGTTATCGAATATCGAACTTTAAACGCAAAATAGCAGTCAATATGTTAACACAAAAAAATTTCCATCAAGTTACGATCACGCACCTATTGGAAAATCATGCTCAATCTCAGAGTGTTAAAGAAGATAAATAGTAAGCCAACTTATTTGGAGTTATTTGTTTTAGCTAAAGATACTATATAACATTCTTTGTGACACCCTGTTATTAAGAAAGTTTACAGCGCGCGGTCGCCATCGTTGCCATTCCAAGTCTCTTACCACATTTGCGTCGTTGTCTATTATGTCTGCGTTCGAGAGTGCACCGAATTGTTGAACCATGGTGGCTCGTCCTTGACATTCTTGATACTGAGGTGACATTCACCACTATTGTAGTAACATCACCAGTCACTTACCATGTCAGTGTCCGTGTGTTCATCGCCAGATTCAGCGCCAGAATTACAGCTTCCTTGATTATAAACTGGTGACGGTGACGGTCACCAGCTACACTCACCACGTCGGTGTCGGTGACCACCATGTCGAGGTTGGGCAGGGGCGTGCCGATCGGCAGGTTCTCCGGCAGCTCCACGCTGTACTCCCGCTTGTTGAACCGCGGCGGCTCGTCGTTGACGGTGATGGTGACAGTGACGGTCACCAGCTACACTCACCACGTCGGTGTCGGTGACCACCATGTCGAGGTTGGGCAGGGGCGTGCCGATCGGCAGGTTCTCCGGCAGCTCCACGCTGTACTCCCGCTTGTTGAACCGCGGCGGCTCGTCGTTGACGGTGATGGTGACAGTGACGGTCACCAGCTACACTCACCACGTCGGTGTCGGTGACCACCATGTCGAGGTTGGGCAGGGGCGTGCCGATCGGCAGGTTCTCCGGCAGCTCCACGCTGTACTCCCGCTTGTTGAACCGCGGCGGCTCGTCGTTGACGGTGATGGTGACAGTGACGGTCACCAGCTACACTCACCACGTCGGTGTCGGTGACCACCATGTCGAGGTTGGGCAGGGGCGTGCCGATCGGCAGATTCTCCGGCAGCTCCACGCTGTACTCCCGCTTGTTGAACCGCGGCGGCTCGTCGTTGACGGTGATGGTGACAGTGACGGTCACCAGCTACACTCACCACGTCGGTGTCGGTGACCACCATGTCGAGGTTGGGCAGGGGCGTGCCGATCGGCAGATTCTCCGGTAGCTCCACGCTGTACTCCCGCTTGTTGAACCGCGGCGGCTCGTCGTTCACGTCCTTGATGGTGACGGTCACGGTCGCTACCGTTGACGTTATATTTGATATCAGCGGAGCACCGTTTACGATTTCGCTCGCCTGAAAAAAGACAAATCAGTAAACTTTTTTTTATATTCATAATAGATTGATATGCTTGGGTAAATTTTCTCTAAGTATCTATTATTCGTCGAATCGAAATACAAATTGCAATACTGCAATATTTATTCGTAGACGTTGTTACCAAACTCAAAGGTAAAATATATCTTACCCTTATTGTAAGATTTAGGGGTGATGAAGGATCTTCTAATGCTTCTCTGTCCAGAGGCTTAGCTGTCTTCAAGTCGCCAGTCGCACTGTCCAGCCAGAAAAAGTTATGTGGATCTGTTGAACAGAATTTATAAATTTTTATCAATGTACTTAGTGTGGCATAAAACCATGTAATATGCAATGTTGTGAATTACGACTCATGGATGATATTTTGTCGTTTTGTCAAAACCTCCTTTACCTATACATAACCACTTAGAACTACCACAATAATTACTTAATTATAGTAGTACTTAGTTATTTAACCCAACAGTTAAATCCCAAATATGTATGTATAACCCTAGCACATGTGGTATCCTTATATCTCATTGAAGAAAAATCTAAAGCGTCAGATTACCAGTGCACAGCGCACTGTCTTGTAAAAGTTAAAACTCTCCGGCCACCGTAATCTAGAGTCGCTGAACACAGACGGACTGCTCTGGACTCTACTAGTATATGGTACGTATCTCTAGCATAGCATAGCGTCCTATACCTTACCTTTTATGTATGATGGTGATATGTATGATGATGATTCATCACTAAAGAGATACTCACTAGTAATAAGCTCCAAATGCACGTCCCTGGGCTGGGCTCTATCAGGATCCCGTGCGGTTATCTTCAGCGCGAGCGTCCCAGCGGGCACGTCCTCGTACAGCGATGTGCTAAGCGAACCGCTGAATACAGGCGGGCTGTTCTGGACGTCTAGCACCTTCACTTCGATCACAGATGTCGAATTCTGGCTGCCGTCCTGTTGGAAGAAACGAGTGGTAGCCCGCGGTAGCGAAGTTCATGGCAAAAGTAGATCATCTCAATTACAAAGTAACATTTGATATTGTGTATTGTGTTGTTGTAAATCATACAGTAAAACAGCATGGTATTTTTTTTATTTAATTATAATGCAACTAATGTATTGAAGTGTATGAAAACTTGCAATACTAAAACTAAGTATTGTTTTTTTTAGATTTGGTTAAACAGATGTTAATTACGGCTTAGTTTCGGGCAAAAAAACTAATCCTTGTCTTTTCCAGGAACTCAAAGGTCATCTCCATTATTTCGTAAAAGTTGGTTCAGACAGTCACACTTTCGCTTTTATAACATTACAAAAGTGTAGTTACCGTTGCATAGATATGTATCTGGTAGAACTGTTTGTCGTTGTAATCCAGATGTCCTCTCAACACCAGCGCCCCTGTGAAGTGGTTAGCAGTCGACTGTAGAGTTACCACCTCGAAGAGATTGCATGTTTCCGGCCACTGAAAAAAAACTTTGATTAAAAACCTTTTAAGCTGAGAGACTGAGAGTTTAGTCAATTAAGTGTCAACTACGCGAACAAGATTCGTTTGAATAGTCGTGACAATAACTCATGGTAAAGGCCGTAAGACTTTAATATTACATGGTAAAACTGGATGCAATCTGGGTAAATCTCACTTCCGCCCCACCAAAGGGACCTAAAAGCGATCACTTCCCTTTCTTTTTTTACCGAGCGATCGTAAGTTGTATGTGGCCTATATTAATTATTTTATGACCACCTTGTCCATGAGGCATTAGCTTCCAAACTTACCTGACTATTAGGAATGCAGCCGACATCCAGACTATCTCCAACCGAATCCTGATCCTCCACTTCTATGTTATTTAGTATCGTCGTACCAATTTTCTCGTCTTCGGAAACATCTACTTCGTATGGCGTCTGAAAAAAAAAATCAAAGAAAACATTTTAATAATAGCTCCTATTTTGTTCAAGTCCTAATTATCTATGGGTTTAAGGCCTAAGAAACACTGGGAAAACATACTTCTTCTAAATAATGCAGTTTTTACTGTACGAAATAATAATTTGTGATTAAACATTTAAACAAACAAAAAACATAGAAATAACTCTTGGCTAACTTTCAGTAAGTCGGTGTTTCTAAGCCTCAGGCTAATCTTAAGATTGAAATCTGTGATAGGTAATGACAATGGTCATCTGTGTTGGCTACTGCACGAATCCATTAAGATTTTAAGATATTTTAAATTGCCACTTTTGAGCACACATACCAAATGTAGAGGCACTCAATGTATGTCCTCAAAATTAAACTTAATCTACGATTCAAGGAGCCCTTTACTTTAAGAATACTACTATGGGATTGGGTAGTACCTACCAGGAGATAGATTGCCTGGCAGTAATGAGACATGCGCCATTGTGTTCAACACCAAGTGGTCGTGGTCTACAGTTCACGATGGCCTGCAGTGGGCCATAGTGGGCCATTGTTTACCGGGGGCTTACAAATCAACTTATCTGATAGTACCATCGAAGAAATTGATTCATATGCAGTTTGAAGACCTACGTCATTTCGTCGGGACTCGGGTTATCTCAATTTAAAATAGCTTTGTCCACACTGGGCCTTTTTTTGTTCATCAAGGGCATGCGTTATAGCGCAGTCAACAGCGAACGTGAGGCATGCCCGTGACGCGCGTTGAAATCGTAGCGCTCGCTATGACACTTTTCTTTCAACGCGGGTGGATTTTGACGCATTCAATTATTGAATATGCCAAACGAAAGTTGAATAAAAAGAAGATGACGAAAATTGAAGATGAAATTGCATAATGTGGACATAGCTAGTTTATGTGCTCTTTCGGCTGGGTTTGATATAACTCGACCAAACTACGTAGGTTCATCGACCTAGTAATCAACTTCTCTGATGGTACATTTCAAACCAACTTACATTCTTGAACATCGGCGGGTTGTCGTTTTCGTCCAGCACAATGACGCTGACCGGCTGCGTCGTGACCAGCGTCTGTTTTGTCTCCGGGTCTTCGTTCTCTATCGACACGAGAAACTTTATCGTGTCTTCCCTCTGAAAGTTTACTTTCGATTAAAATATTATCAATACTACTCAAAGTACAACAAGCAGTTAAGTGCATTTGGTGCCTCGGTCTAAGGTCTAACCGCCGTACTCAGAGATATTTAATTACGATTAACCTTCAATTTAATGAAGAGTTTGACGGATAATGTATGGGGCTTATGTCAAAATTTTGAATTAATTACAATTAAGTAATTAATGTTCCACTCTGAGTGCGGCAGTAAGAGTCTAAGTCTATATTCTAATGTTCTAATAAACTCTATATAAAAGAAAAAAAATAAAATGAAATTTACTTCCAATGTTCTTCATTTGGGATCATTATATCCATTTATTTTACACACATAAAATACTTTTAAAATAAGATATAAAACTTACTTCTCTATCCAAGCTCTGTTGTAGTGTAACCTCTCCAGTCTCTGGATTCACAAAAAACTTGTCTGTACCAACTAGTCCATATTTTACCTGAAAATAAAATTAATTTTGTAAATTGTAAAAAAAATCGAAGTTGTTGAAAATAATAAAAAAAAAATAAATGGAAACCATATTATCTCAAATAAAATCAGCCAAGTGCGAGTTGGACTCGCGCACGAAGGGTTCCGTACCACTATAGAGCAAAAATAGGAAAAAAATATGTTTTTGTATCGGAGCCCCCCTTAATTATTAATTTTATTTAAATTTGATTATTTATTATTAATGTTTAAATAAAACTGAGTATTTTGTGAACATTTCAGGTGGCTACCTATTGTCATCATTGATACCGAGCAAAAAATGCAAAAAAAATCACGTTTGTTGTATGGGAGCCCCCCCTTAAATATTAAAAGTATTTGTTGTTATAGCGGCAACAGATAATCTGTGAAAATTTCAACTCTCTAGCTATTACCGTTCTTGACTTACAGCCTGGCGACAAACAGACGGACAGACGGACAGACGGAAGGACATCGAAGTCTTAGTAATAGGATCCCGTTTTTACTCTTTGGGTACGGAACTCTAAAAAGGCGCGAACGTCTCGACCAATCACAGCGCTGCGCGCACACCCATAACTTTTTTTACACGTGTGTTGGACGGCACAGACGTTTACATATTCAGCCAGTTTCTCTTACCGGCAAACCCTCAGGATCGGTGGTGCCCTGCAGCGTGTAGACCACGGTGCCCAGAGGAGTGCTCTCCGACAGCGGCAGGTTGTCCATGTCCTGCGTGAACACCGGCAGCTGGTTCGCCGCGCCTAGAAAAAAAAAGTTGAGCTTAGTGATAAGAGCGAATTATTATTGATACTAGCCTGAATAAGTTAAGAGAGGATTATTAATTTGTTTTTTTTTTATTGTTTCTTTGCCATATTATTATATAAAGTACTAGATGACGCCCGCAACTCCGTTGCGCCAAAATTAGTTTATCGCGGGGGAACCGTACATTTTTCGGGATAAAAAGTATCCTATGTCCTTTCCCGGGACTCAAAGTATCTCTGTACCAAATTTCAGCCCAATCAGTTCAACCATTTAGGCGTGAAGAGGTAACAGACAGACAGACAGACAGACAGACAGACAGACAGACAGAGACACTTTCGCATTTATAATACAGTAATACGTATAGTATGGATATCGCACGTATTATTTTATTGAATTAGTGACTAAATAAGTATGTCACCATGGCAACGTCCATCGCTATCCCGTGACACGCGTCGCATAAACAATGGTCGCCCTTTATAGACAAATAATTTGCAATAAAATAAAATTGCGACTATAATTAAAGATCTAAGTTATCCTATCTCTCAAGTTGGAAAAAAGCACACATTTAAAAAAAACATTAAAATCGGTTAGGCAGTTTAGGAATCCATCGCGGACAAACATCGTGACAGGAGATTTTTATATATTAGATTAAGCTTTAAGAATCATTATTCTACATTCTAGAATCTAGGAAAATATGTAGTATCTTCATAGATACTACATATTTTCCTTTAGGCTTTAGCAAGCATGGGTAACAATATAAATACACAGAGAGACAGAATCATGCATTTATGTATGTATTTACATACCCAATTAAAATAATTATGGATTATTTATTGACACTTTGTTTATATAAAAACCAAAAATCAGATAAGTAGTTTAGGCTCTACGGTGGAACAAACTGCCATTTTTTCCTTCTTTAACGTTTTGCTTTAGTAGGGTAAAAACTTCTCACGTCTTTCATGAAATTTGTACAACATTAGAATATTTTAATACATTACGAACGCTTGCTCCACTTGCAAAAAATACTTTTACACGCAAAAAAATCTAAATTTTAATGAGAAACATTCGTCAAGTAGGTTGTATGTCCCGCTATACAATGTCTTCGTTGAAAAGCGAGTTGGTGTTAATGAACGTAGTTTTTGTGCCAGTTTTTCTGTAAGAAACCATTGTTTCAACGTACACGGTGATAATTTACTGCATACATTATATCACTCGTGTTACTCAGTGGCGCATTCCAGCGCGGGACCCATAGGCATATTTTGACGCGGGCCACGTTCTATTTACTTTCGTTTAACGGTCACGGTTTGATAGATATATATAAGATACCTATGTTTTTATGAAATAGCATCGTTAACACAATAAATAATATACAATTAACATAGTTAATACACTGTTTTCGCAACGTATAATATAATATGTATTTATATTATAAAACTTCACTCGGAGGAAGACGCGGACGTTGCCTCTCAAATCGCGGAGCCCATAGCTATTATGGTTGATCCGTCCCTGAATTGTTGCTCACAGTTATACTAGAATAGTAATTTTTTAAACAATTTACTTTCTTTCTCATTGACCATGTGTATATTATATTAGGAGACAAGTAATACTAAGTTAACGGTCATCTAGCATGCAATAAGAAACTAGCAACTAATTGAATGTATTTTGCTTGACATAATCACCTAGTCAATACTCAATATGAAGGTAAAGTACCATAGTTATTAATTTCCATTTACGTCATTATTATGTTCCATTAACTTACAATAAAAACTGATCATTCCCGTAACGGTTAGGTAACTATCAATAGTGTTGATGGAAATAATTTGTGTATGTAAGTAATTGGCTTTTTCTTTTGTAAAAGGCACTGATATTTGATATCAAAAATCAGTACCTTTTACAACACCGTTTACGTGACCGCGACAACATTAGAATAACGGCAGTTCCATATTATGTGACTGGACTCTACATTTGATACGACTTGCGTTTTATTTTGTCATATAATATGGTTACTATTATGTTGTTAATATCAATTTTAAGATGGCTTTGTAGCAGATTAAACAAGTTAACTTATGTATAAAAAATTGTTATCACTGTAGTTTTCAAATAGCATTTATTTAGTCAAACATAAACGTGACTGACACTACATGCAAAAGGAAGTCGTTTCCGAGAGTGTTTGTAAACACCAATAATCTTCCTCTCTGTGTGCTAAATAACTCTACTTTGTATTTGTATCGAAAGTGCACGAAATAAACTATTGTAAAATGGTTACCTATAACCTGTAGGTTATTTAAAAAATATTTATTAGCAAAAGAAATTGTGACCGACACTACAGCCCAAAACGTGACCGACACTACACTCACTTTGTGCAGGTATAAGTCGGTAATTTTACATAAACCTTAAAATTTATATATCTCAGCACGTACATTACGAACTCTAAAATTATATAAAAGCAAATCAATTATTAGTTAGTTTATTAAAATGCTTTTTTGAACTTAAAAATCACAAAAACGAAACCACTAATAATTGGTCAAAAACTAACTCAACACGAAATTTTCTCAAAAACTATTAACATAATAACCCAAGAGCCAGCGATAGGCAGACTATCGTCATTTTTTTAAGCTAAAAATTTTCCTTTATATGAGCCCTACCTATAGAGGTAAGAACGACCAGACACTATGGAGTTTCGGTCGCTATTACTTTAGAAGGTTTCCAGTTCTGCAGGTCTACCTTACCTTCAATCAAGTTTAAAGATCAATAATTTTATCTTATTTTCTTGCGATATCTGTAAGAATCTCATATTCTAATGCCAGATTTTTGTGACAATTACTTCCCATTTCCAGACATCGCTAAATTTTAGATTTTATTTGACTTTGAGGTGGTCTGGCAGGTTCTTAAAATAATAATTTAGCTAAATTTGCTTCTCTCTCTGCTTTCTATAGCTATTTTCGCCAACTATCAGCAAATATAACAAACAAAACGCTACTTTTAGGCGTGATCGACTCTATAATGTGACTGACACTACAAGAATGTTTTTTAGAGTTTAGGTGTTATAAAAAAGATGACAAATTTTTAATGCCGGCATCATTTGAGTAACGCCGTCACGTAGGAAATTTTCTAATTTTATTGATGTAAAAGTAATTTTACTGTAGTTAAAGACAAAAGTAATGTTTTTTATGTGACCGACACTACAACTCGACACTGTGATCTTACAGGCCTATTATATCTTTATAAAATGGGTTTTCTCGAATCTCAAAAGCTATATCGGTAATTAAGTGTTTGAACAATCAGTGTGTAACAAAATATGACAATAATTTAAAATACATAACGTGAAAACTAAGTCAGAACTTCATCACACAAAAACACACTCAGCCGAGCTCGCACCATCATCTCATAAATGGCAGATTTGCTAGAAAAGTAACGCTTAGAAATTGTTGCTTCTATAAAATCTTAATAGTACCATAATGTTGTCACTATAATTAAGTATTTTTAATACCAAAATTATTTATTTTCTTAGTTTATGGTAGACTTTTACATGGAATTGCCCCAATAGATTTTCAAGAATCCGCGATCGAAGGATTAATAACAGTGTTTTTAAAAAAAATTATAAGAAAGCGACGCGACGTAAAGAATTAAAGATACCGTACTCTTAAGGGTGACCAAATCCACCCAGTTTAATCGGGATCAGTCCTGGGAAGAAATAAAAAAATCATGTTTAAAGATACGTCATTTCGTAATTTATATATCAACAAAATATCGATAATTTTCTAAGCAATAACATTCACGTAATTTGTTTCATTAGTTCATTACGTATAATTATATATTTTGTTTGCAACAGCTCAATTATCGTTTCAAAAATCTTACAAAATCTTGTGCCACGGCAGTGCCTCAGCCAAGTCTCGAGTATTTTATGTTATTTGAAATGAAATATGAAATAGTGCAGGGCTGGCAAAATGCCATCGGCCCCCGACCCAAGAGGGCCCCGCGGCCCCGGCCCTAAGGGTATATACTTTTCTAAACTGTATCGGTTTCATTACTAACACGTTGATTCTTACTCATAAAGCCCCATCAAAATAACTAGTCACGGGCCCCAGATGGTATAGTCACGCCACTGCCTAAGATACTACAATTATTATACCTTGACTATACCTAATAATTAGTTAATACGTTACCTATACTATCATACAGACTATAGTCTATACTTACATAGACAACATAGCGTCGTCCATATCACGACGATACTCCTCCGGGTCGTCATATTTTACCTGAAAAAACAAAAATTAAACTTAATTATAATGTAATTTGACTAATTTCTTCACCAATGTTCTTCTTTTGTCTGCTTTGTGAATTGTGTACATTACAAATACAGTAGATCAATTATTATTTTTTCACACAATATAATAATTATTAATAACCACTAATAAAGTTGTTATATTAATATAACAACTAATAAGGACCCTGAGCCATGTAAGGCCATGTTCTTTTGAAGGCCAACTACGAGGGCTGCTATTTATGTATCCGGAATTAAAAAAAGAAACAAACATATATCATTTAATATGGTTTTATTGCTTTTCAAAATATTCGCCGCGATGATCGACACACTTTTGCATACGCTGGAACCAATTTTCATAGCACTTTTTCCATTCTGATTGAGGTATCTCCAAAACGTGCATTTTGAACGCATCAACAGCCTCTTCGCGGCTCGAAAAACGTTGACCACGTAATTTGTTCTTCGCGTATGGAAAGAAAAAGAAATCGTTGGGTGCCAAATCAGGGCTGTACGACGGATGACCAGTCAATTCGATCTTTTGACCCTCCAAAAACTGAGTTGTTTCAGCTGAGGTGTGACAGCTAGCATTGTCGTGATGTAATATGATTCTGCGTTGTCGGTTGTCCTTTCTTATTTCCTCAAAGACTTCTGGTAAACAAATGGTCGTATACCATTCAGAATTAACCGTTTTACGATTCTCTAATGGCACTGTAGCCACATGTCCATTAATTCCAAAAAAACAGTCGACCATTTGCTTCAAAGTACTTTTTGCACGAGTAACTTTTGTTGGTTTCGGCTCATCTTGGAACACCCACACCGTTGACTGTTGTTTAGTTTCGGGGTCATATGCATAGATCCAAGATTCATCACCTGTGTAGATATTATAAACGGCTTTTGACGTACCACGGTTGTATTTTTTTATCATTTTTTTGCACCAATCGACACGAGCCCGTTTTTGATCGATTGTCAAGTTTTGCGGAATCCAACGCGAACATATTTTTTTTACAGCCAAATGTTCGTGTAATATCTTATGTATGCTCGTCATACTTATGCCTAAGGACGCCTCTATCTCGCGATATGTAACATGACGATCACGCATTATTAGTTCCCGCACAGCATCTATATTTTGTGGGACAACAGCTGTTTTGGGCGACCTTCTTTATTTTCATCCGTGAGCATAGACCGCCCACGATTAAACTCACTGTACCAGTGATAAACAGTGGTTTTTGATGGTGCTTCATCTCCAAAAGTTGCGGTGAGTTGAATAAAGCACTGTTGTTGATTTAGCCCACGCCGAAAATCGTAGTAAATCATTGCACGAAAATGTTCATGCGTTAAATCCATGGCAAATGAAGACACGCAATTTTCAAAATGACGCCACAATGGAAAAATAATTGACAGTCACATGAAACAAAATGTATTCTTCAACCAAAGAGTTCTATATTCAAATGTTGTAATTACTTTTTAAATATTGTTCTTGTAAGTGGCCAGTTCCGGATACATAAATAGCAGCCTATGTATCAAAAAGTCGCAGTCATCGTCATGTAAAGACATTTTCCTTATACTACACACTTAAGGTACAATTCCGTGCATCGCGATCGATCGCGGCCGCGCACGACCTACGACTGTCGTCGGTCGCTAGCGACCATAGTCAGCGTATGAAAATGTATGGCACCGCTTCCGAGGCCCGCGACAGACGCGCGCGGCCTACGACTGTCGTAAGCCGCGCGCGATGGTGTCTTGAAGTTAATACATAATAAACTTCAAGACACGGTTACGCGTGGCCTACGACAGTCGTAGGCCGCGCGCGACCTTTCAAAACAAACTTTCTTAACTTTCGCGGCAAACATTCTTCGCTCAACAAACACACTAATCTCATAATTTGTGTAGGAAACAGAGGAAGGGTAAAGAAATTTGACTTAATTAAGTATATGAACACTTTGACTTCAAAATATATGGGTAATATTATATTCTTTACGCTTCCTTATAGCAATAACTTGACAGACTCTGAAAATTCTATTAGATATAAGCTCAATATGACTATGCATACAATTTCTCAAAATAATAAATATGTACATGTGATAGATAAGCTTATTAATAGAACATGTTATGTTACAAAAGGTAGATATTACCTTTCTAATTTTTACAAAAAGCAATTAGCTGTTTCGCTATCTTATTTTTTTGACACAATGTCTCCTAAAAACTTGATTAATTTTGGCACTCTTTGTGACCAAAATAATTTTAGTATTAATTATATCACTAACAATGATAATAATTATAATAAGAAAACTATTGACACTAATCCTACATCTATTTCTTTAAATTAAGTTCTAAGACAATAGAGTTAACCTCTTGCCTAAACTATTTTGATAAGAAACTAGTAAATAAAGAAACCAAATGTATTAATAACAACTTAAAAAATATGTATCAGAAAGTATGTAACCAAAATATATAACTCATAAAATTAGTACATCAAAATATTCAAGGCATAAATAGTAAAAATGTTAGAATTGGAATTGTACCTTAAGTCTTACTACATTGACGTTATGTGTATAACTGAGCATTGACTAAGAGGTTTTGAGCTGATGTTTAACTATAGCAATTATCAAGTTGGCAGTTCCTTCTGTAGATCACATGCTATTCGAGGAGGTTCTCTTATTTTAATTAATAAATGTATAAAGTTTAAAAATAGGCAAGACATCTCAAGCTTATCTGTTGAAAACCAAATTGAAATAGCGTGTGTCGAGCTGGAACGAAGTATAATAGTGAGTGTATATCGCCCGCCAAATGCATCATATGACACATTTGAGAAAATCATGGATTTAATTCTTTTTAAAATAACAAATTGTAATAAAAGCATCTTAGTTTGTGGAGACTACAACATTGACCTTTTAGAAGTAAGTTCCCTGAGTACTAGAATAACTAGCTTATTTGGTTCTTACAACTTAGTATCATTATTTAAGGATCCAACTCGTATCACGGAAACTTCAGCTAAGTGTATAGATAATATATTTACAAATGCAAAAGATTATATACTTGGAATCAAAATTATTAGTAATTTAAAATCAGATCACTTAGGCCAACTTGTAAAATTTAAAACGAAAGAAACTATTAAAAACAAAATTAGCTATGTTCCTGTGACTAAAGCTCGGCTAGAGAAATTCAAATTAAACTGGTACTCGCAAATGCCTATCGACTTTCGTAATAAAGATCCTAATGAGTCTTACTGCCATTTTTTAAATAAATTTAGTAACATATTTAGTAAAGTATTTACACCTAGATCGTTTACAATGACGGATAAACCTAGTTTTAGTGAGTGGGCGACAGTGGGTATACACAAAAGCCGACAAAGACTCTATGATATGTACAGTGAAAAACAGTATAATTTTAGTGAAGATCTTAAGGATAAAATTAAAATTTACTCTAAGATTTTTAGGAAAGTATGCCAAAAGGCAAAAGCAAACTTTATTGCCGATAAGATAAAAAATAGTAAAAATATTGTTAAAACAACATGGAAGATAATTAATGGTGAAATTGGAAGACCTCGAAATTTTGATACTGACTTTAAATTAAAAATCAATGACAATGTTATTAAGAATAATGAAGAAGTTGTCCAAGCATTTGAACATTTTTTTACCAATATCCCAGTCACACTTACCAGATCATTAATCTCTTCACAAGACATAGCAGAGTCATTACTAAAAAAAATGTACCTATCTGTGAAACTAGTTTCAGCTTTAAACGAGTAAAAGAGCATGATATTATCAAAGCTTTTAAAATGATAAATGTGAAAAAAGCTACAGATCTATAGGGTATATCTACATACATCTTAAAACCACTCATAGACGAGGTTGCTTATGAATTAGCATATATATTTAATGAATGCATTGATTGTGGAGTATTCCCAGACTTGATGAAATACAGCAAACTAATTCCACTGTTCAAATCTGGTGAATCAACCGATCCCAATAATTTTAGACCAATATCAGTTTTGCCTGTATTCAGTAAAATCTTTGAAAAAATAATGTTAAATCAATTAATATGTCATTTTAATATCAATAAATTATTACATCGGAAACAATTTGGCTTTACCAATGGAAAATCTACTACTGACGCTGGTATTGAATTACTATCATACATTTATGAAGCGTGGGAGGAGTCACATGACGCCTTGGCAATTTTTTGTGACTTGTCTAAAGCATTCGACTGCGTACATCATAGAACACTAATAAGAAAATTGCATTATTACGGAATTAGAGATACATCTTTAGATCTATTGACTTCATATCTGAGCGACAGAGTCCAGAGAGTCGATATTAATGGCAAGCGATCTTCAGGGGCCTCGGTTTCTATTGGTGCACCTCAAGGATCTATATAGACTCGGCCCTTTCTCATTTTTAATATATATTAATGACCTGCCATACATGATAGAAGATGATGAAATTGTTTTATTTGCTGACGACACGTCACTTGTATTTAAACTTAATCGGCGGGCTCTAAATTTTGATAAAATAAATAATGCAATCGCGAATGTTGTCCATTGGTTTAATTCCAATAACCTATTGCTTAATGAACGCAAAACAAAATGTATAAGATTCTCTCTACCAAACGTTAAGAAACATCAACAGACATTAAAATAAAAGGCCAAAATTTGGATCCTATTGAATCGACAGTGTTTCTGGGTGTCACTTTAGATAGTAAGCTTCAATGGGATCAACACATAGATAGTCTCTCAAAAAAACTTAGTTCTGCGGCATTCGCTGTTAAGGAAGTACGCTACATTACTGATGAAGCCACTTCTAGACTGGTGTATTTCAGCTACTTCCATAGCATTATGTCATATGGTATAATGCTGTGGGGAAGTGCTGGTGAAGGACGCTTAAATTCTATTTTCGTGCTACAGAAGAGAGCGATTCGTGCTATATATAGGATGAGCCCTAGATAATCCTTACGTGAAAAATTCAAAGTTATCAATATATTGACATTGCCATGTCAATATATTTTTGCAGTACTCATGTACACCCATAAAATATTATGATGTTTCCTAAAAAAAGTGACACAGATAATATAAATACTAGAAATAAATACAAACTGACGGTTCCTACTTTTAGACTTCATAAGGTCAATGTTTCTTTTAAGGGGCAATGTACACGCTTAAATAATAAAATTCCAAAAGAATTACAACAGCTCTCAGTTAATAAATTCAAAAGATTAATAAAAAGACAACTTCAAGGAAAAGCCTATTATAAAATTTCAGATTATGTGCAGGATAAAAATGCTTGGAATGTTAAACTTTGACATGTTTTTATTTTATGACGAATTGATGTAATTTTATTTATTTATGAAATGGACCTGATGTTATATATTATAATTATTTTGACATTTTGTTATTTTGTAAAATTTTATACCTATTTTGTTATTTCATTTTATATTTTGTGATCTTGAATTTTTGACATGTCCAAATTTTGTTTATGCAAATTATGGAATAAATGCTTTTTGACTATTGACTATTGACTAATATGACATATTATTTTCAAGACACGATCGCGCGCGGCTTACGACAGTCGTAGGCCGCGCGCGTCTGTCGCGGGCCTCGGAAGCGGTGCCATACATTTTCATACGCTGGCTATGATCGCGAGCGACCGACGATAGTTGTAGGTCGTGAGCGGCCGCGATCGATCGCGATGCACGGAATTGAACCTTTAGATCCATCAAACTTGTGGCCACAAACGCGGCGGCGAGTCGATCTCGCCGCTATTGTGGCAGTGAGATCTCACTTTTTGTAGACTTTGGTTGTCGAGGCTACAATGATTGTAATTTCCGCGCCCCAAAAAACCTCAGTTTTTAGTTACATAACCTATATCTATCTCAAATTTTATTGCAGGACATTATCGTATAGGGATATAATATGTATGGTACTAATAAAAGAAAATCTACTTATGCCTCGATTTACGTTAAAATATTGGTAATGTTCCTAGGAAGGCCGGTGGTTCCTTATAAGGCCCAATCAAAGATTTGATAGTTGGCCTTGCTAGGGAACATTAACTTTACAAGGAACATCTAAACATCATTAACATATAAACCGTTATTTTTAGTTATAAATGCGTACCGTAACAATTAAAATAATGTTGTTTTTTAAAACATCTTTACTTATTAGGATTATTAAACTTATACACGCATATTTAACATTTTGGCCTTATAAAGAACGGGCCCATAAGAAAGCCATTTTAGATTTAAAAAAATTTGATTGTATTATAAAACGCATTGGCAATTAGTTATAAGGTGTCAATGTGATGCTCATTGCTACTATTTTTAAAGAATTTCCATTTATATATTCTTAGTTATAAGATGATGTTCAAGCAATGTTCGATAAAGTTTTTTTAGATGATATAAATATATTGAGCATTTAATGTGTCGCTTAATTGAAAGAAATTATAATGTCGTTTTAGTAAAAGCAAATAAATAGATAATTGTAACTCTATTTTCAAGTTAAACGACTGATGTATAACATTGGCCTTGTTTGGAGCTGTGTTCCTTGCAAGGCCATTTGGAAGAGCTTAGCAAAACTTAAGTTTATTGAATGGCTATTGAAGCTAGGTTAAAAAGAGATTTATAATATGATACATAATTCGCACCCCCGGTGCGACACTGGCACTTATGCAAAAAATGCAAAAATGAGTTAAATGTCTAAAAAAGGTCCTAAACCACCCTTTTATTTGGTGCATTAACGTTACTTCTGTAGTACGCATAGTTTCCGTATGAGGACGTGAGTGTCATTGCCGTTTTGGCGCAAATCACGCGTCGCTGGGAGCAACATTGTTTTATTGGTCAGTTGTGCGCGGTCCTCCTGCCAGTGCACTTTGATTCTGGAGCAATAGTGACCTAAGGTACAGTTGTGACATTATTTCCCCAATATTTAAGCATCTTTCAATGTTTAGTTTTGTACTACAATGACCTTTGTTGATAAATGACTTTGTTTCTCCAATCCTTACGTTTTTTTAAATAAATGTGCCACATAATACACATAAATTAATGAATTTTAATCGATACTTTTGAGTGTTTTTAACTAAAATCCATTTTTTGGGTCTTTCTTAGGTATGAGGCCCTATGTTCTTGCTAATTTCAAGTAATCTTTTTTTCTGGTATCTATCTTACTAGAAAATCTCTGAAATGTATTTAACATTGCATATTCTAGTCACCGTAGATATATTTTATGTCAGAAAACCCTGGAGACCAGGCCAAGACCAGAATAATCTGGTCAGATCAACCCAATATTAAGTCGATGCAACTAGTAAAAAGGCTCCAGGAGAGCAACCAGTCTCTAGAAACCGACCAAACCGTGTAGAGGAGTTTCCATCAAGTTGGTCCTTATGATGTCAAAACATTTTGTAATCCAGCATTGAAATGTGGAAAATGTGGAAGGTTGCCTTTTAATGAGTTTGGGAGATTAATAAAAAAAAAATGTTTTATTTCTGAATAGATTTTAAAAAAATACTTTCAGAATGTTGATACTACTGGTGCCTACCACCGGTTCGGGAACTAACACGGCGAGAAGAACCGGCGTAAGAAACTCGCACGGGGCCCACTTTTTTACCAAAAAAAGTGAGAAAAAATTAATCTTTTAAAATAAAATTTACAATGCTGTAACTTAAAATATACAATGTCAAGATACATACATAATTGTAAGTCATACAATAGTGTAGGTAGCCTTGCAAGCAGCCATCCTACTCCCAAGATGTGCCATCATTTATGAAATCATTGACCTTATAATAGGCTTTGGCACACAAACGCTCTTTGACTACTTTCTTAAATTTGTTAATGGAAAGATTTTGAACGTTTTCTGGGATTTTATTGAAAAGGCGTATACATTGACCTTTAAAAGATTTACTGACTTTACTAAGTCTGATCACTGGCAATCTAGCTTGTGCTTATTTCTGGTGTTTCTACAATGAATGTCACCTTTGGCTTTAAATTTACATATATTTTTTCTAACATATAATACATTATCCAAAATGTATTGAGAAGCTACTGTCATAATACCAATTTCTTTAAACTTTTCTCTCAAAGATTCGAATGTAGACATTTTGTAAATCGAACGTATAGCTCGCTTCTGCAGCAGAAAAATAGTATTTATATCGGCAGCGTTTCCCCATAAAAGGATACCATATGCCATTCTACTGTGAAAATAGCTAAAGTATACTAACCGTGCAGTGTCTTCGTCAGAAATTTCCCTAATCTTTCTGACTGCATACGCTGCAGAACTGAGTCTATCTGCGAGTTTAGCAATATGAGGACCCCACTGTAATTTGCTATCCAGTGTAATACCTAAAAACACAGTAGTGTCCACCAAATTCATTTTCTCATCATTTAATAGTACATTGATTTGAACTTGCCGTACATTGGGCAAAGTAAACTTTAAACATTTAGTTTTCGTAGAATTCAATAGTAAATTATTAACATTAAACCAATGTACTATTTTTGAAAGAGTACTGTTTACCTCGTCGTAATTAGACTGTTGTCTCTTCACTTTAAAAATAAGTGAAGTGTCATCAGCAAAAAGTACTATTTCATTATCATTGTCCTTAACTAGATAAGGTAGGTCATTTATGTAGATGAGAAAAAGAAATGGGCCCAAAATAGATCCCTGTGGGACACCTAATTCTATTTTGGTTCCATTAGATCTCTTATTATTAATTTCAACCCTTTGAGTCCTATTTTTGAGGTAAGATGTCAAAAGGTTGAGTGCCGAGTCCCTTATGCCATAGTGGTGCAATTTCCTAATGAATGTAGCGTGTTCGACACAATCGAAGGCCTTAGAGAGGTCACAGAAGACACCTAAGGCATCCTGCGATTCCTCCCAAGCTTGAAATATACTACATACATACAATAATAACGGTAAAACTTAATGGGACGAATAATGGCTCTCCAGAGGTGATTGAAGATGGCATACTCACCGTAGAATTATCCGAAGAAGTGATTACAGTAAATCGGGATGAAATTCGAGTCGGGATTTTTATCAGCAGCAGCATCAGAGACAATTTCTTAGTGATACGATGGTCAATCTCACAAAGTCATGAAAAAGCAACCTTCCGCATTTTCCAAATTAATTCAATGCTGGATTACAAAATGTTTTGACATCATAAGGACCAACTTGATGGAAACTCCTCTACATGGTTTCGTCGGTTTCTAGAGACTGGTTGCTCTCCTGGAGCCTTTTTACTAGTTGCATCGACTGAATATTGGGTTGATTTAACCAGATTATTCTGGTTTTGGCCTGGTATCCAGGGATTTAAAGATTGTAGCCATATAACTTTTCTGTGGCCATAGAAAAGCAAAATTTTTCGTAGAAACGAAAAAAATCCGGATAGTTTTTTTATGTTTTATTAAAGAACATAAAATAAGCTAGAATTATTTTATTGAATATCTTCAAAAATCCTGATAAATTTCATAAAATACAAATATCCCTAGCCTTAGTTGATGTGTGTTTTTGAAATTTGACATCTTTAGAAGCTCATAGCATGGGAATGATTGGAGATAGATACATAGTGTAAATTACAGTTGTAGTAAATTTTATTAGCTTTTATTATGTAGAAGACACTTTTTCTTTACGACGTACCGTTTTAAAGATATGAGCCAAAAACTAAAAAACGGGAACTTTAACCCCCTCCCCCGACCCCGGCTCACCCTCTAGGGGCGAGGACTTTTAGTATGTTTATCTTCTAGGCATCCTAAACACATTTCTGAAGAAATTGCTTAGGTTGCAGCTCATTCACTTTATACCTGCTTTATTAAGTGGACTAGTACTAAACTTATGTAGAAATGTTAAGAAGTACAAAGTTTTTTATGTTTATTTTGAAGAGTTTTGACTTGTTTTATTTTTTTCGTTAATAACAGTACGTATTTATAATTTAAAATAAAACTTAGTAAACAATTTGTTCTTGTTTTCTTTTTAACTCATTGTGTCACAACTACAGTTATATTTTTTCGTTAGAGCCACAACGTCACTTCTGAGGGGGTTGGAAGGCTTAAATAATGGTATAGTATATATTTTACAATATAAAGTGATTAATATTTATCAAAAGGTAAAGTTAAAAGTTGACGTTGTAGTATAAGCTGTTCATCTCATCTATATATTCTTAGGTCATTGTTTTGTGAGGTGTCAAAGTTTTAAATGCTTCTCCTGAAAAACTACATTTTTGCATAAGTGCCAGTGTCGCACCGGGGGTGCGATATATAAACAGAGCACTACTTGATAATTTGTTTTCTTAATTTATTCAGTTAATAAACGAATAACAGGCATTTTCCCGTTAGATTGGCCTTACATGGCTCAGGGTCCTTGGGAACTAAAAGTAGTTTCATATTTTTCTTCGCACAGCAGACATTACGCACAGTAAAATATTAACTAACTCCTTTTGTTCCAAAGTGGCTTTCTAAGCTTCTTTATATAATATTATAATATTCTTTTGTTTCACTTCACAATATCACACGGGGAGACTCAATAGCATATTATTAAATTAAACAATAGAACTTAGCAAAGGACAAAGCGTTCATTATTTAATAATATTTTCAAATTGTTCATTCAAATGTTAGGCTTAAATTGTTTTAAATCATTGTTTCTCCGAGCTTGTTCTCTTCAATAAAAAATCCCCTTTAGGTAATATGTTTTAATTGTTTTGAACAATTGTACACGTAAAATGTTAGTTAAACTACGCTTATTTTCTTATATGTAAAAATATCCCCTGACTACATAATATTATGTCGTTAACAATATGGGCTCTAGAGGCATGCCCTTGGGTTAGGGCAACAGGGCCCCAGTGCCCGCAGTTCAGCCCTCTTAATTATTACTATAGTCGGCAACTTTCATTTAGGTCGTTAGACCTTTATAAATATCAATACTAAATTGTTGAAACTCATAATAATATTAAACACTAGCTAAGACTTGGCGAACTTCGCATAACTTTCCTCCTTTTATGGTTCATATTAGGACCCTGGACTTCTAAGAATATTTCAAGACTAAAGTTAGCCAAATCGGTTCAACCGTTCTTGAGTTGTAGCGAGACTAACCAAATTTAAAATCCATTTTCATACAATATTATACTATGTAAATAGATGTTTACTTCTTTTGTAATAGGTATAGTATGTACCTAAGTCAGCAAATCGTTTTACAAAATTCTAATAATCGCTAATATTCTTTAAAAAATATTAGATGTGCAGATTTTAATATTGTAGCCGAGCAGAAATAATTTTAATTATTGTTGCCTGCAACTCAAAATTTTAATTATACTTGAGATAAAAACTAGTTTGTGTAACTTTCATACTTTCGGAATGCTATTTTTAAACACTTTGCACGTACAAAATATTGAAAAATATCGTCAAGTTTACTTGCGCTTGTTATAGCGCTTGTTATAATCTCAGACTAAGGAAATATTATTTTATTAATATTATTATAATATATTAATAAATATTAATAAAATAATATTAATATTATATATTTAATAATAATAATATTTACTATTAATATTATATAATATTAAAGGATTTAAAAAAATGAGTACAAATACTATAAATTCGAAAAGTTAAAAGTGTGTCTTTCTGTAACTTCTTTAACCTATTTACATCTATCCTATGACCTATTTACAATAATAATCAAATAATATAATTAACTGATATAGTATAACTGATATAATATAATTAACTGATCACCAGAAATAGTAACATTTCACAGACAAAAATAGTAAACGATCACCAAAATACAGACCACCATTTTAATGTAAAATGATAACCAAAGATTTAACATCTTAAAACCAAAAATAGTAAATGATCACCAAAATAAGTAAATGATCACCAAAATTAGTAAATGATCACCAACATTATACTAGCATTTTAATGTAAAATGATCACCAAAGATTTCTCGCTATCCTATTTATGCAAAATGACTCCAAATAAATCATTGTTAAACCAAATGTAGTAAACGATCACCAAAATTAGTAAATGATCACCAACATTATACGTTAGCATTTTAATGTAAAATTATAACCAAATATATTTTTATTTAGCAATAGCAAGTCTTAGTAAAAGAGTCCCGTTTGTACCCTTTGGGTACGGAACCCTAAAAACGGGACTCTATTACTGAGACTTTGATGTCTGTCGGTCTGTCCGTCCGTCTGTCTTTCTCTAGGCTGTATATCAAGAACCGCTCCAGCTAGACTTCTGAAAATTTAACAGATTGTGTATATCTGTTGCCGCTATAACTACAAGTACTAAAAACAAAATAAAATTATTATTTAAGGGGGGCTCCCATACAACAAACGTGATTTTTTTGGCCTTTTTTGCTCGATATCAATAATGGCAACCAGTAGGCACGTTGATATTTTCGCAAAGGCCTTGATTATTGTTTACTTGAATAATTAATAATAATATAAAAAAAATAATAAAGGGGGCTCCCAAGTCCCAACCCATACAAAAACACAATTTTAGGTCTAATTTTGCTCTATAAACGGTACGGAACCCTCCATACGACTCACACTTGGCCGATTATTTTGTTAATAATATGCTTACATTTTTTGTCAATCGTAGTGATTTATTTGGACAGAAATATTGCATTGATTTGCTAACAAGGATTTGGCGAGAATTTACTATATTTGGTGATCATTTACTATATTTGGCGGTCATTTACTATATTTGGTGATAATTTACTTTATTTGGTGATCATTTGGTGGTCATTTACTATATTTGGTGATCATTTACTTTATTTGGTGATCATTTACTATATTTGGCGGTCATTTACTATATTTGGTGATCATTTACTGTATTTGGTGATCGATTACAATTTGAAGTGTTGTCATGACTAAAATAGCTGGCAGTATTGCAATTTCAGACTTTATTTTTTTGGTGTTCAATATCTTTTTTTGGTAAACAAGTTTAGGGTATCAGTGCATTTTTTGGTGGTCATTACTCATTATATTTGTTCCCATAATCAAAGACCTATATCAGGGGCTCCCAATCTTTTTCAGCGTGCGGCGCGGCGCAGTTACCTGTTACACGTTAGGCTTTGTCCACATTTGTAGTGTTGTAGAGATACTTTAAGACGAAATTACATAAAATTAATTAATAGACATAATTTAAACTATTATTATGAAATGACACGGAGAAAAGTACGGTTCCCGATAAAGGAATTTGCTCAAAGTTGTTAGCAAAATCTAGTATTATAACAAAATTAATAAAGCGACGGAGACTATTCCAACAAAAGCAAAACTCGTATGACCACTAGTCAGAAATTAGTCATCTTTGACTGAATGGAACAGGATACGGGCACTATTTGGCAATATCGACAATTGGTTCAAGGACTTTCATGCGGGCTTGCAGTTGGAGAATCGATACCTGTGTTAAAGGTAACAGTTCTTAATGGCCGGTTTAGATTATTCCAATGCAGTGAACCAATCCAGAGCTTTCTTTGCAAAATTGCATTCCAGTGCATTCTATTGCAGCCCGTTTACATTATTCCAATAGTAATGCAGGAGTGCAAAAATATAAACCGGCAATAATACAGCGTAGTTTTATCAGTACTAGGCAGTAGCTATACTTGTCAAAAAAAGTGTTCCTGTGTCGCTCTACCGCTTCAACTCCCAAGCGGCCACGTCATGTGGCCGCGAGAACAATAGATTTCCAAGAATCCGCGATCGAAGGATTAAAAGCATCTAAGCTATTGACTTTTGGCTGTGATATTTTGATACTTTGTTTGACTCCCGGCAAAGGATAATATTAAAGGCTACGATTATAGGATTATAACACCCCTCTTTTTGTCGGGGGTTAAAGAGATATTTACTGGAACAAAGTTGCGGACAACGTTCAGTCTAGTGACGGATTAAGACTACTTAAGACTACTTGATGGCTGATGCCCTAAGCAATCCATGCTTGTGCCCCCCTCTCCCCCCCCTATTCAAAATTTTACCATCTAAAACATTAGTTGAGGTTTGGGGATATAAAAAAGTCGAATCTAGAAGGATGCCGACAACGCTTATTCTACATAGTACAAAATTTAAAGCCAGCTATGACTGTTATGCAAAACAGTTGGATATTTGGCAGTACTTTATGCCAAGTCGACCATTCTTTATACTTGAAGGTCGTTCAGAGAAATCGAATATAATATTACTTAATTTTGCTTCATAATATTTTAGCAAATCAAACTATGCAACATGCACGAAAGATAACATTATAGAGGTTTTTAAATTATAAATGGGTAGAGTCTGTATTTTGCCCATTAAAGAAAATTTCTACAAGGTTTACTTTAGTTTGGGGGCGTTACCGGTTCCTCCTCGTTGGTGTCCCTGGGCAACGTCTGGGTGCGCCTCTTCGCCCTTTACACGGAGTGAGGTATCCAGACGGCCAAACGCCGGTCTTTCATCTATCTTTCGTCCTTTTTATGTAGCTTACTCTTGTTTTGATGTATTTAATTTTATTTTGTTCTGTTTTCACCATCTTCTCTTCCCCCTATCTTTCATTTTTAGTTATCTCTTCTTTACAGTATTGTGTGTTTGAATGTGTGCATCAGTGAGTGTGGTGCGGATGGATGGACCCGTGGGTCCCTAACCCTAAGTTTGTATTCGGCGATGGGGTGCATGGCGGGCAGGTGGCCACGCAGTTAGAATACGGGCAGAATCACCCAATGATCGGGCCAGAATCAGCCCTATAATGATCGAACATGGACGGTAAGCATGCTGATAATTCTCCCAGGGTGGGTTCCGGCAACGCCGGGGAATCCCATACTCCTGCTTCGGCGGGAGATAGGGCCGTGTATACTGGGGGCCCCAAACATGCTTTGATGGAAAAAAACGACGACTTACGCGCTACGAATACGGATAATGAGAAGCTTGACGATAATATGGATTTGTTGACGGCGAGCGAGGGTGATATGACACCACGAGCGGAAACGCCTATGGCGTCCCGTTCAACCCGCTCAAAATTTTTCCGAGGGAAACCTGGACCCGGAACGGATGGGGAGAGCGGCAATGAGACCACCGCCTCTCGAAGTCACGAATGCGAGAGTGACAGGGAGAGGAAGAGGTACACGCGAAAGAGACGAGGTGGAGAGGATAGCCCAGAAAAGGAAAGGGAAGCAACCCGAAAACCTTTTTCCAAGCGCGGCAGAGGCAGACCCCCCACCACAAGCATATACTCGGGATTGGCCAAGGACAAACGGGATCTCGTCGATGAGCAGATGAGAGCCCCAGAGGTGGAGGCTTCGGCGACAACACAGAGACTGCCGTACCTACGGTCACACCTGTTGTCGATATCCTCTGAAAACTCGGACTTTGCGGTAATGGAGGACGGAGATGTTACAGCGGCCAAAATGGGTGCTGTAATAACGGAGAATTTGGGGGCCATTATCAACGTGGCCCAAAAATCAAAGAATTTAAAAGGGACCTACGTCGTGGCCCTTAACAAAGCGACCGAGGCGATAAGAGAGGCCTGTTCAGTACTTTTGGGTCGCTCGGTATCGGTAGAGACAAGGGCTTTAGAGGCGGCGAATGCGCGCCTCTCTAGGGAGCTCGCAGAAATTAAGACGGAATTAGAGGCCGTCAAGCACAAGCTGGTTGATGCCCAACCTCAGTGCGCTCCTATTGATAGAGAGCTCAATGTGGAAGAGCTATTACAGCGGGCGGTGCGCGAGGCGGTCTCAGTAACGAGCGCTCGTATGGATGCGCGGCTAGAAGGTCTGGAGGCTCGGCTTCTGCCAGAGCCACGATTGCGTCCCCCCCCCTTGCTGCTGATAAGCAAAAAGTGGGAGCCCAAGATGCAACAATAACCGTATCGAAGGCTAAGAGGTCCCCTGAGCCGGAGCAAGCGGTGTCGACCCTATCGCCCCCGCTCAATCCTGGCACGGCTCAGATACAGAAGAAAAAGAAGAAGGTGAAAAAATCTGCCGCAGCGATGGAAGCAGCAGCCGCGAGACGTGACGCCACTCCCATTTCGGTAGATAAGGGACCACCCCCGACCGAGCAATGGTCGCAGGTGGTTGGGAGGAAAGCGAAGGCACAGAGGAAGGCTGAAAGAAAGAATGAAGTGCCTCAAAATAGGAAACAGAAAAAGGAAAAGAGAGGTAGCCTCCGTACACCTAAATCTGCAGTTGTTATGATCACGCTGCAGCCGGATGCGGAAAAACAGGGTGTTACATACAAGGAGATCATAGAAAAGGCAAAGCAGCGTCTAGACCTCGCTGCTTTAGAGATTCCGGCGGCAAAATTTCGGCAAGCTGTAACCGGGGCCCGTATGTACGAGGTCTCTGGAGCAGCTTGCAAAGAGAAGGCCGATGCCCTCGCCGGCAAGTTGAGAGAGATATTTGGAGAGGAGGAGGTACGCATTTCCCGACCGCAAAAGTGCGCCGAGATGCGTGTCACAGGTCTGGATGACTCGGCCTCCGCGGATGAGATTGCAGCCGCCATTGCAGTATCAGGTGGCTGCAAAGTCAACGAAATAAAGGTCGGCGAGATTCGCTTAAATCGAAGTGGTCGTGGTATGACCTGGGTCAAGTGCCCGGTCGGGGCCGCGAAGCGGCTGACTGCACCTAATACTAAGCTATGCGTAGGGTGGACCATGGTGCGCGTGACACTTTTATCTGCACGCATCATGAGATGCTACCGCTGCCTTGAAGCAGGACACACGCGGGCAACATGCGCCTCTGAAACTGATCGCGGTGAGCTGTGTTTCCGCTGCGGTCAGCCTGGCCATAGGTCCAAGGAGTGCGTAAGCCTGCCCCATTGCGCACTATGCGCGGCGAGCGGAAAAAAGGCGGATCACATTGTTGGAAGTAAGCCCTGCAAGAAACTGCCAGAGAAAAAGAAGGGCTCCAACAGGAGCCAAGCCTCTATGGCTGCCACAACATCTGCGGCTGCTTTAGAGGCTGGAGCGGCCCTCATGGACGCCCAATAACGGCTCTCCATAGGTTCTTGCAGGGAAACCTGAACCACTGCGCTCGAGCGCAGGATCTGTGGGTTCAGGAAATGATGAAGCGGACAATTGACGTTGGAGTGATAGCCGAACCATATCGTGTCCTTTCTAGGAATGATTGGATTGGCGACTTGGATTCAACAGTGGCCCTGATCTTTGGCCCCGGAATCGTGCCACCAACTTCGCGGAACACGACCCGGGGCCACGGTTTCATCGCCGCGGACTTGGGAGCTCTTACTGTGGTGGGAGTCTACTTCTCCCCGAACAGACCTATTGCAGACTTTGAGTATTTTCTCCTGCAGCTCACTACTTACGTGAGCACAGCAGCCAATCCGGTAATCGTCGCCGGGGACTTTAACGCGAAGTCTTCGTTATGGGGCTCACCGGCGACGAATGCCAGAGGCAGAGCGGTTGCAGACTGGCTTACAACAACCGGCTTAGTCCTAGCCAACAGAGGTACTGTCAGCACATGTGTGCGGTGGCAGGGAGAGTCAATAGTGGACCTTACCCTGGTTAGCCCTTCTATCGCTCGTCGAACGAATGGTTGGCAGGTTCTTGAAGGGGTTGAAACTCTATCGGACCACATTTATATCAGATTTGACATCGCTGCTGCTACGTCAGAATCCGGCCGCCCAACTCCATCCGGCGGCGGCCCAAGGTGGTCCCTGAAGAGAATGAATCCGGAGCTTTTGGAGGAAGCTGCTATTGTTGCGTCCTGGGCACCGCTGCCCTCCAATGACGTTGACGAATGCGCGGAGTGGCTAAAAAGGGCTATGCACGGCGTCTGCGATGCCTCTATGCCACGTGTGGGGCCTTTAAGACAACGGCGCCAAGCATATTGGTGGCGTCCGGAGCTGAATTCTCTGCAACAGGAATGCACGGCGGCCCGTCGCCGTTACAAGAGGTATCGCAGACGGCGTAATAGAAACCAGCAGGAGGAGGAAGTGCTGTACGACGCATACCGCGCGGTCTGCCTCACCCTTCGTGATGCCATTTCCCAGGCGAAGGCTGACGCGTGGCAAGAGTGGCTGCAAACTCTCGAAGAGGACCCATGGGGCAAGCCCTATAAATGGGTACGTCAAAAGCTGCGACCTACTGGGCCCCCAATAACACAGACGATTGCACCGGAGCTCCGAAACAGAGTTTTATCTGCTCTGTTTCCATCTGAAACTGAGCGGTACCAACCAGCGTCTGGGCCACCAATGGAAGACTCTGAACTTGAGGGAGAGCAAGAAGTTCCGCCCGTAACGCCGGCTGAGCTAGCGGCGGCGGTACTTAGGATGAGTCGTAAAAACACGGCTCCCGGTCTCGATGGCGTGCCAGGCCGTGCGTGGGCCCTGGCGATGAAGCACTTAGAGTCAAGGGTACTCGCGGTTTTGACCAATTGCCTGGTCCAGGGCCGAGTTCCCCGATTATGGAAGACGGGTAAATTAGTGCTTCTTAAGAAGAATGGACGTCCCGAAGATCAACCGTCTGCGTACCGCCCCATTGTCTTGCTGGATGAGATGTGCAAGATATTGGAGCGAGTTCTGGTATCACGCTTGGTGCACCATTTGGAGACCGTAGGGCCGAATCTGAGTGACAACCAATTCGGTTTTCGCTCGGGCCGGTCTACAATTGGGGCGGTCGCTCGTCTGAGAGATATTACGGAAGAGGAGGTGAGCCAGGGTGGTGTAGTGTTAGTTGTGTCTTTGGATATATCAAACGCTTTTAACTCACTGCCCTGGTCCACAATAAAAGATGGCCTACGACACCACGGCGTTCCAAAGTACCTGCAAAGGACGATTGGCAGTTACCTCTCGGAGCGGTCAGTGCAGTTCCCGACTCAAGAGGGTTGGGAGGAGCAAGAGGTTGACTGTGGTGTTCCGCAGGGTTCCGCTGTTGGTCCGACCTTGTGGAACATTGGATACGATCCAGTATTGAGAGGCACATACCTCCGGGGCATAGAGTTGGTCGGCTACGCTGATGATACGGCCGTCGTTTGTCGTGGCAAAACCTACCGCGAGGTGGTGATACTTGCTACGGCGGCTGTGGCGCAAGTGGTTAATCGGATTAGAGCACTTGGCCTAACGGTGGCCCTAGATAAATCCGAGGCCCTGTGTTTTCACAGGCCAAGGAATCCGCCGCCACCGGATCTGGCTGTGGTTGTGAGTGGAACTACTATAAAAGTTACTCCCACACTCACCTATTTGGGACTCATTCTAGACGGTCGATGGTCCTTCAAGGAGCACTTTCGTCGGCTCTCTGACAGGGTAACCAAATCCGCAGGGGCCTTGACATCGTTGCTCCCGAACCTCGGAGGCCCAAATTTAGCATGTCGGCGAATGTACATGGGCGTTATCCGCTCCATGTCCATGTACGGAGCTCCGATTTGGGCTGGGAGACTGTCGGCCGTCAACAGGCTTGTACTGGGGCGGTTGCAAAGAGTGATGGCGACGCGAGCGGTGCGTGGGTATCGAACCATCTCCCGCGATGCGGCATGCCTACTCGCTGGGAGTGTCCCGTGGGACATCGACGCAGAAGCTCTTGCCGACGTTTATTGGCGTTGCGCAGCGATTCGCGCGGGGGGCAGCAACCCCCTCCCGGACGTCGTGCGTCGGTGGAGGGCTGAGGCGAGCGAGAGGTCGTTAGACCTTTGGGCGGAGCGTTTGCAAGAACCGCTGGTAAGCATCGCCCTGATAGAAGCAATCCGCCCACTATTTAAAGAGTGGGTAAAACGGAGACACGGAGCACTCTCCTTCCATCTGACACAGATGCTGACCGGGCACGGCTGCTTTGGTCGGTACCTGTGCCAGATCGCGAGGAGAGAGAGTGACACAAGGTGTCACCACTGCCTTAACGGTATGGACACGGCCGAACACACATGGTCGACCTGTCCATCTTGGATGGAACAACGCGCGGCCCTTACGGCTGCCATTGGAGTGGACCTCTCCCTGCCAGCAATAATCCGGGCAATGTTGAGCAGCGATATTGCGTGGCAGGCGGTGAATGACTTTGCCCAAGATGTCATCACTGCAAAGGAGGAGGCCGAGCGCAGGAGAGAACGGGAGGCGCTCGACCCCTTGAGACGGCCGAGGAGAAGACGCGCACCACGGAGTGGCCGCAGCGCCTTGCCTTAGCCAGGATACTTGGGGTGGCAGTGTGGGGACACCGCCACCCATTGCACCGAGTTCCAGAGAGAGCCGAGATGCGCATGGTGCTCCTGCACATCGCGGCCCCCGTGTGGGCTTTTCTAGGCCACTTCGCGAGGCGACCTAGAAAAGCCTGCATGTTTTGATGAGTCTGGCACAGACAACCGTTGGTAAAGTTGCGGTGGGTTGATCGTGCCCGTAACTTTGCCTAAGCGGTGAGTGGAGCACCATGGGGTTTTAGTGGGTAGTTCCTCGGAGAGTCCCACATACCCCGGCCGATGTCCCCGATCCGCCGGGGATGCGTAATGCATTTCCCCATGTTAAAAAAAAAAAAAAAAGGTTTACTTTAGTTTAACCACTATTTCAAAGTATTATAATCAATTTTAAATGTACAATATCTACTGTATATGACTATGCTTATTCCCAATCTCCCCCATTATCGGCGCCGCGACGCGCGAGGGCCTCTTGTACAAATGTATTCCAATTTCCATAATGTATAGCTTGGACTGAAAATTATAATCCTATAATATATCTGTCTGTTTTTCCTGTAACCGCTAAACTGATTTTGCTGAGGTATGGAGATAATTTGGAGTCCCGGAAAAATTAACGGTTCCCGCGCTATTATAGTCCGCGCGGAACTAGTTGGCCACTCTGCCGGTATGTGAGTATACGGGCAGAGCGGCCAACTAGTTCCGTGCGGACTATAACGAATTTTGGTGCAACTAATTAATAGGCGCTGTTTCGGCTATGATTTGCTTACTGTAGTAGTCTGGGTCAACGATAGTCTTCCGTACATAATAATTATCATAAACTGCTAAATATCCATAAAAGAGGTTCCAATTAACAATAGGTCAGGCCAGTGGGTGAGGTGGATCGGATTGCGAGTAATTAGTGACCCTGCAGATAGGGTCAATTACAGGAAGGTCGACCCAACAAGATTATGCATAGATTTATGAAGAATATGAAGTTATGACTCTTTGCACGAACCGCCTGCTCGGTAAGTACCCGACGGCCCTTTATAAAAACGCCCTAGCAACGTAGTACTTGGTACTACTAATATATTATATTCTGTGGTAGTACCGAGAATGTTGTAGGGCTAGGATTATAACTGCAGTAGAAGGGAGTAGGGGAAAACAGGCAAGGTTCATATTTTGAATGCGCCACCAATGAAGTAGGTAACATACAAAACAAGTCAAAATTTTTGGGGACCGTCTGATATGATGTCATATCGAGTCTCAAGATATTTTTACCGCATCATATTAATTGTTTTATTTAGTTTCTGCTAATTTGATATTAATTCAGTAGTAGGGTTGCGAAATTATTGGTACACCCAGGAAAATAGTACTAGTAATGTAATGTTAGAATCGTGCCATAATATTGTGCATGCCGCGCTAATGACCAATTGTTTCCTAAAATTATAATTAAAAATATGTTCTAGGGTAGGTTACACTAGTGACTAGAATATAGTTTTAATTATAATTTACACTGTAAAAATGTGTCAAAGAGTTGATGCCCAGTTACAATAATATTAAAAAAGTAACAATAATTTACATATTATTATGCGACCGATCAAGGAAACCAGTTTCTTACTATTATACCTGCAGAACTGAGGACAAACTTAATTTATTCGTTAATAGGTAGGTGTGAGTCATTTTCGTAACATTTACTTTCCGCTTTTGTGTGAAACCAAAACTCAAGGAAATGGTACCTTTACTCGGAAAAATGATTCAATTTTAATGTATCATGCAGTGTGATCCAATTTTACCATATTGATTTAATTTAATTAATATTAAAATTGAATTACCGATCAATCAAAAGTATTCAGATTTAAATAAAAGAATAAGGTCCTTAGGTCCATACTCCATAGGAAAGACAGTTCATGTAAATTTGTTACCTAGATACCTAGGTGTACTATAACTTACGGGACACCTAGATTGAGAATATACTTTGTACATACTCTGTAGAGCGTCCGGAACTTCGTGGTCCAGAAGGTAGTGTAAAAAAATTGTACCCGCGACGTACTGACTGCACGAATGCTCGCTGTGTAAGTTACATTACACCTCGTAACGTTAGTCAGAACCCAGTACCCTGTACGGTGTACCCATCTTAAGCCGGGTCCAGACGAGTGTAACGTGTAATGTAAGATAACGTGTAATTTAGCGTCAACAGTGTGGACGGCACACGAACTCGAAGCGAATGGGCATTGTCCAAAAAAAATCACATGTACTTTTTATATTTTTTTTTTCGTTAAAATAGGGTATTTTAAGAATATAAATTTAATAATTTTGAAATTCATCGGCTAGTTTTTTCTCAATAAATTTTTAAAGTTTCGCTCTGACGTCATCATCGGCGGCCAATTGACCTCTGCAGTATGTTTTATTTCCTTTCAATCTTATTTATAATGGCTGGTTCGTCAAATACAAGTTCTCATTATGTGAGAGCTGATACGAGAAGCTTACCAAAAGTTCAAAACGTAATGTTGGTCGAATTTATTGCTAATTTAACGCCATTGAAGGTCAAACTAAGGTTAAACATATTTGTTCAAAAATATAAGTAACTAATGGGTATTTTTTTCGTTTATATACAGAAAAACGATCACTGACCTTATTCCTCGAAATGTTTTTGTAATGAGCAAAATTAAAAAAAATGGACAATCCCCATTGTCCAAACGAGCCTTTGTGCTCGCGCGAAAACCGACAGCCGATGGATAAACCCCGAGCGTTACATGTAATGCTCGTAGTGCCGTCCACACGTAGAATTCTTGTTACATTACACGGTGAATTACATTCACCGTGTAATGTAACACTCGTCTGGACCCGGCTTTACACAAACGTCGCTTCGAATTGTACCTAGGCTCGTCCTAGATCCTCGTAGTAGATCGTCCAGAAACCAAAGCATTTGAAGCTAAGTTGGGTTCTAGGTACTTAGGTAAATGACTGGGTAGATAGTCAGGTAGAACTTTCAATCTAATTTCAATGTTCGTCTAAAGTCTAAACTCTAAAGATTCTACAAAAAGATACCAAAACTCTCTTTATTTCGACATAATATAGTCCATGGAAATCGTACAATAAAAGGGGTCTTCACTTGCATCAAATGGGGTAGTTCTGATTTTTTATATTATGTTGTATGTGATGAGGTGGTAATGTCAAATATAATTTTTCCACCTCAGAATCCTTCCGGAACATTGCAAAATTCATGAGAAACCATTAAATTTTTGATCAGTTTTCAGTTTTTGCCATTTTTCACCACCAAGGACCTGTTTAATGGTAGAAGTTATCGGAAATTACTTTAAAGAAGACAAAATTTTCAACAAAATGAGAATAGTTAGGTCTCGATAAACTGAATAGTTTCAAAGATACAGCTGTTCAAATGTTTGTAAATTTTCCAAAAAAACATTTATTTTTCGAGTTTTTACAAGTTCTAGTCAATGTGGTCAATTATTGATCTATTTGACGGCCTAAATTAATATACGTTATTAAAGAAGACTAATTTATTCAACAAACCGAGACCATTTGGTCTATTAAAATCTGATAGTTCCCTAGCTACAGCTGTTCAAAGTTGCTGAGGTGAGTAAACAAAATGAAATAATATGACTTACTAGACGTTCCGCGCGGCTTCGCCCGCGTAAATAAGATATTTCACAGAAAAATTAGTCCACAAAAAATAGCCTATGAACCTTTACGTGCTCTACTTCTTATCTGTGCCAAATAACAGAAAAATTGCTCCAGTAGTTCGTGAGATAAGCCCTTTTAAATAATTTCCCCCGTTTTTTCCACATTTTCCTCTATTTCTTCGCTTTTATTAGTCGTAGCGTGATAAAATATAGCCTATAGCCTTTCTCGATAAATGAGCTTTCTAACACTGAAAGAATTTTTCAAATCGGACCAGTAGTTCCTGAGATTAGCGCGTTCAAATAAGCCCTTTCAAATAATTTAACCCGTTTTTTCAACATTTTCCTCTATTTCTTCGTTTCTATTAGTCTTAGCGTAATAAAATATATCCTATAGCCTTTCTCGATAAATGGGCTATCTAACACTGAAAGAATTTTTCAAATTGGACTAGTAGTTCCTGAGATTAGCGCGTTCAAATAAGCCCTTTCAAATAATTTCCTCCCGTTTTTTCCACATTTTCCACTATTTCTTCGCTCCTATTAGTTGTAGCATAATAAAATATAGAATTTTAAGGTCTAATTTCATCAACAACTGTTAAAGTAAATGCTCGAATTAGTATCACGTTACCTCTTTTGTTTTTCATATGAATGAAAGAGAAGACATGTCATTTTAACAAGCTGTTAACACTAACAGGCGTTGGTGAAATTGGGCCTTAGCCTTTCTCGATAAATGAACTATCTAACACTGAAAGAATTTTTCAAATCGGACCAGTAGTTCCTGAGATTAGCGCGTTCAAATTAGCCCTTTCAAATATATTTCCGTTCCATTTTTCCATATTTTCCTCTATTTCTTCGCTTCTATTAGTCTTAGCGTGATAAAATATAGCCTATAGCCCTCCTCGATAAATGGGCTATCTAACACTGAAAGAATTTTTTTAATCGGATCAGTAGTTCCTGAGATTAGCGCGTTCAAACAAACAAACAAACTCTTCCGCTGTATAATATTAATAAGTATAGATGAAATAAGCATTATAATATTTTATAAAATGAAATAATGTATACTAATCTATACTAATCGATACTAATATTATTATGAAGCTGAAGAGTTTGTTTGTTTGTTTGAACGCGCATTAGCGCGTTTTTAGAATTTTTCAAATTTGACCAGTAGTTCCTGAGATTACTCAGGAACTACTGATCCGATTTGAAAAATTCTTTCAGTATTATATAGCCCATTTATCGAGGAAGGCTGGAATTGGCTATAATAACATCACGCCGTGACTTTTAGGAGCGATGAAACAGAGGAAAATGTGGAAAAAGCAGGGAAAATTATTCATCTTTGAGAGCTTCCGTTGCGTGCGCTGCAGAAACGGCCCAAGATGCCCAAAAATATGTATGGAAGAATTATTCCTCCTTAATGATCTAAAAAATGTCCGTGATAGTACGTGTCTATCTTTTAAGATTAACTCAAAATAATCGTTTTTATATTATGGTCTAAGAATCGTTGGTCGAATGAATGCATTAATGAAATAGACGCAGACGAAGCCGTGGATAACAGCTTTAATTTATAAAGCTGAGGAAGTTGTTTGCCAAAATAAATATAATGCCCATAATTACTATTCCACGCGAACGAAGTCGCGGGCACAGCTAATTAGAGTTTAAAAATTCAAAGTCTGTGTTATTATGTTATACGTATTAACATTGCATGTGGTGGTTGAAGTTGAGGTCGTTACAGGAATTTTATTATAGTGGACATCTGCTCCACAAAGTTGTGTGGCCTCGGAATGTGTCTTTTGGAGAAAATGGTGCCAGATATGTCCAATACTTGAGAAGTCACTACGGTTCCTATACATATAATCGTGGTTTTCGACGGGTATCCATTATGACGCTTCAGGAAAAAACACCAAAAGCTCTGAACGTCTCCATAGAGTTGGAGCAAAGTCCTCCCACACAAGACGAGACAACAATTGTTTCAGTTGCTCAGGATAAGTTCCTATTGAATGACAGGAACAAGGTTAGATTCATCAACATGCTGAAGGTGCAACTGGAGAGGAACAATATTCTTACACTACAAGCAGAGGAGAATGCTGACCGACTAATAGTAACTACAGCCATTTCCAATATTATGTTTTCTACATACGACGTAGTGAATTTCAATTTTTTTTGAGATTTTGCAAACATTTGAAAAGCATATGCTACCAAGAAGTAAAAATCTTACTTTTTGGTAGCATATCATAAACACACTTCACATAAAACCAAAATCACTATATGTTTCCATATAAATTTTGAGGAGTTCTCTCGATTACTCATGGATCCCATCATCAGGTCACCACTTTTGTGAACATGGTACCAAATTGGAGTTGAACCCTATACAACAAAAGAAAAATTTTGAAAATCGGATTACAAACGGCGGAGTAATCGTTGAACATACAGAAATAAAAATAAATAAAAAAAATAAAAAATATATCCACAGCCGAACATATAACCTCCTCCTTTTTGGAAGTCGGTTAAAAATCAGAACTACCCCATTTGATGCAAACCAAAATGTACCAATTCTATGTACTAATAGCTCCGACAGTAACAAAAACCTTCAGACACCAAACATTACTTCAAATTAATACCTAACTCCTGAGTAATTCGCATGCAATAAATCTTGACCGAGTATAATAACAATTAGTGTCAGTATGTCACTGGCCGAATAAACACTAAACACAGAGACAGCGGCTAGCGCAATCGGCAGAGCAAGACGTTGACCTGCGCGCTGTTATTATCTTACAGTTACTTGCACTTCACTAGTCACTGATCGCTAGAAAATTCAAAATACTATAATACTCCTTATTTCCTCGAAATAAAGTTCTGTCGAAAATAGAAGGTAAAATAATTCTGGATGATCAATGAGGATCCAGTATATTATGAGAGAAGTTGGGAACCGGGAAATCCCGACTACGCTAATTAATAAAAACCGGCCAAGTGCGAGTCGGACTCGCGCACGAATTGTTCCGTACCGTTATAGAGCGAAAAATTAGTATTTTTTTGTATGAGAGCCCCCCTTATTTTTTTTTTATTTAATTTTTTTATTAAATATTAAATAACGAATAGGTACAATTAAGGACTCTGTGAATATTTCAAGTGCAAACCTGTTGCCATTATGGATTACGAGCAAAAAAAGCCAGAAAAAATCAAGTTTGTTGTATGGGAGCCCCCCTTAAATATGAACTTTATTTAATTTTAGTATTTGTTGTTAAAGCAGCAATTACAGATGTACACTATCTGTGAAAATTTCATCTCTCTAGCTATTACCGTTCTTGAGTTACAGCCTGGAGACAGACAGACAGACAGACATCGAAGTCTCAGTAATAGGGTCCCGTTTTTACTCTTTGGGTACGGAACCCTAAAAATTTGTGTCCTCCCTCCGTAAGGCCTTAATAAATAATAGCGTAGTTTACAAAGGCTATGGACTATATGGATAATAATATAAATTATAAATTTATTATGTAACCTACCCAAGTTATTTTATCACAGAATGGAAATGGACCGGTAGTTTTCATAGGCCCAGATATTAAGTGGTAGTACTTCTATGATAGGAATTATATATCAACAACTAGCTCAGCCTAGTGCATTAGGATGGAGTAGATAAACGTAACACTACCATTATCGAGAAACTGTTTACCGTTTACGTAAAGCCTGAACGAGATGTGTGACGCAACTGAGCATTAGCACACTGTAAATCATACAGTAGAGTAACTCTATGCTATCCATAGACTAAGGTTACACGGTCAGTCTGGCATCAGTTCAGTCCATCAGTCTAATCCAGACTGACGGGAGTATGATCGTGTAACTGACTGTGATTTGTGACGGACTGATCAATTTTTATTATAAATGTACTTTCTGGCCATCATTCTGGCGTCAGTCTGAGACTGACGGACTGAACTGATGCCAGACTGATCGTGTAACCTTAGTCTTAAACTCAAACTCGCTCAACGCAGAGACAAGTTTTCAAGTCTAATGCCAAGTACTCACATACAGTTTTGCTCAATCGAGCATTAACGTCGACAAAACCCGCGGCTCGGGCTTTCGTCCATACATTCAGCATTGCTCGATAGTTTTATTCTAAATCGATATATTTCATTCCATCAGTCCGGCTCGATCCGGTTCCATCAATCCTTCAAGCGGCTCGATGCGAGCCTTCGAGCTGTCAGTTTTGCGGTCCACACAGTAATTATAACTCGATTTTGAGTAAAACTAGCAACCGTAAGCGAGCAAAACCGTATGTGAGTACTTAGCATAACGTGTTACTGCCTAGGCCCTAGTGCATTTTTTTAACCCACGAGTCCCGACCAAAGGAGGGGGTTATAAGTTTGACGTATCTGTTTGGCTCTGTGTGCATGTGTGTGTGTATGTTTGTCCGTGGACCGTGGTATCGTAGCATCCAAACGGACATTCAGAACGAAAGTGTTCTTATATAAGTAGAGCTTTAACTATATAATAATAATCAGTCCGCTCACCGCAAAAAATTGGGTTTATCTATTTTATGGAAGGATGTATGCAACTTTCAGCCCTAACAAATTAAAACTTCGAATCGGAGGTTGTTTTTAAATTACTTAACATAATATGCTACAATTATTGTTATCTGAAATCAGCATAATAAACAGTCCCTGCGGTGGTTAGAGCAGTATTGTACGAATATGGTCTACTGTGTATATAATTCATATTGTGGCACTAGCTACGAGGTTTTTGTGTAGCCATGTAGTTATAGCGGCTTACAGCCACATTCCAAACAATGTTATCGGCGCTGTGGCAAGTACGCGTCTACGGTATACATAATAGTTAAACGTAATACAACAGTTACTTTACATAAGGTTTAAAAGGAACTGCATAAAATAAGTGCTATCTGCAGATGATAAGGTGGGATTTTCAGAGAGGAGCCCTAGGATGTGCAAGTTGAATTGGAAAAAAAATGTCCGTCCTTCAAAATGTAAGAGATGCGTAATGCGTAATACCGATAGGAAAGTTTATAGGAATCCCCTTGGTTCTTCAAGTCGCTATAATTAATATTATAATATACGGTATAGAGGTAGCCCTTATAGACTACAGGCCCACGTCGAAAATGAATGGGTCATATGAACCACCTGGGGACGTATATAGGACGATATTAGAGCATAAAATAATAAGATTTAGCACTATGCCGTCACTTGTAAGCTGTCCAACTGAGTGCTGGTGAGAATTCAAAAGTGCATGTAGGGTGAGTACATTTTGGTCATATGATCCTGTACGGCATTTTTACCATCAATAGACACATGAAAAATAATAAGACAGCCCGCAGTGCCGTACAAAAATAATGCGCCAACAAGTCGGTATTTTTAATTTATTTTCAGCCAATTTCCGTGGTAAATTTGGTTATTTGATTCAATACGGCATACGTTTCATACTGTTTGGATACAGCTTGGAATCAATTATTCCGCAACGCCGTACAAAAATAATGCGACAATAGAAAAAAATCGAGGGTTACAAACCCCCCGGACCCCTGAAAAACATTTCAGGGGTCCGGGGGGTCATCTGAAACAGTACGGCTTCGGTTCCAAACATTATTTTAGCACTCAAAAGTACTATTAAAAATAATGCCGTCAAAAAATTTTTGTCCATTTTAATAATAATCTTAATTACATGGTATGGATGGATGGTCCCGGCAAATGTTGTTTTGCCATTTAAAGTATTTCATCAGTTGATACAAAATCTTACCCCCTCTTTTGTCCCCTAAGAGGGGTGGGGGGAAAAATTTTATACACCAGATATTAAGTTGGAAAAAACAGTTAATAATATAAAGTAAGTCCATTAAAGAAAAAAGTTTGATTCAAAATCTGACCCCCTCTTTGCTCCCCTTAGAGGGTGGGGGGGAGGGTGATTTTTATACACCAGATTTTGAGTTGGAAGAAGACAAATATATCTGCGAAAACCGAATGCAAATCGGATCAGTAGTTTTCGTGTTAAAGAAGTCTTATACAAAATCTGACCCCCTCTTTCGTCCCTTTAGAGGGGTGGGGGGAATTTTTTTTATACACCAGATGTTAAGTTGGAAGAAGACAAATATATCTGCGAAAACCGCATTCAAATCGGATCAGTAGTTTTCGTGTGATAGTGGAACAAACATACATACAGACAGACAGACAGACAGACAGACAAAAAACTAACCACGTTTTTGGCTTCTATAGCGATGTAGTAACGTAAGCGGGGGGCGCTTATTATTTTTTGAATATCTTTAATGTACAGAATTTTCATTTCTACAGTTTTATTATATATGTATAGATATAAGTTATAACATACCTAATACTTACCTAATAGCTTGCATATAAGGAATTTGCGACGAAAAAACTGCTTTCCATTGGCCAGTATCATTCCATAGCAATTACTACTCGTATAATATGGGGCCCGTAACTTCGTTGTGCCAAAACTCGTTTATCGCGCGGGAACCGTACATTATTTCGGGAATACCATACCCAGCAAAATCGGTTCAGCGGTTCACAGACAGACAGACTTTCGCATTTATAATATTAGTAGGTATAGTAAGTATGGATAGCCGGCCATAATTTCAGTCACTACGGCTCCTATACATATAATCGTGGTTTTCGACGGGTATCCATTATGACGCTTCAGGAAAAAACACCAAAAGCTCTGAACGTCTCCATAAAGTTGGAGCAAAGTCCTCCCACACAAGACGAGACAACAATTGTTTCAGTTGCTCAGGATAAGTTCCTATTGAATGACAGGAACAAGGTTAGATTTATCAACATGCTGAAGGTGCAACTGGAGAAGAACAATATTCTTACACTACAAGCAGAGGAGAATGCTGACCGACTAATAGTAACTACAGCCATTTCCAATATTATGTTTTCTACATACGACGTAGTGAATTTCAATTTTTTTTTGAGATTTTGCAAACATTTGAAAAGCATATGCTACCAAGAAGTAAAAATCTTACTTTTTGGTAGCATATGCCTAGAATCCTTCACATAAAACCAAAATCACTATATGTTTCCATATAAATTTTGAGGAGTTCTCTCGATTACTCATGGATCCCATCATCAGGTCACCACTTTTGTGAACATGGTACCAAATTGGAGTTGAACCCTATACAACAAAAGAAAAATTTTGAAAATCGGTTTACAAACGGCGGAGTAATCGTTGAACATACACAAATAAAAATAAATAAAAAAAATATCCACAGCCGAACATATAACCTCCTCCTTTTTGGAAGTCGGTTAAAAATCAGAACTACCCCATTTGATGCAAACCAAAATGTACCAATTCTATGTACTAATAGCTCCGACAGTAACAAAAACCTTCAGACACCAAACATTACTTCAAATTAATACCTAACTCCTGAGTAATTCGCATGCAATAAATCTTGACCGAGTATAATAACAATTAGTGTCAGTATGTCACTGGCCGAATAAACACTAAACACAGAGACAGCGGCTAGCGCAATCGGCAGAGCAAGACGTTGACCTGCGCGCTGTTATTATCTTACAGTTACTTGCACTTCACTAGTCGCTGATCGCTAGAAAATTCAAAATACTATAATACTCCTTATTTCCTCGAAATAAAGTTCTGTCGAAAATAGAAGGTAAAATAATTCTGGATGATCAATGAGGATCCAGTATATTATGAGAGAAGTTGGGAACCGGGAAATGCCGACTACGCTAATTAATAAAAACCGGCCAAGTGCGAGTCGGACTCCCGCACGAATTGTTCCGTACCGTTATAGAGCGAAAAATTAGTATTTTTTTGTATGAGAGCCCCCCTTATTTTTTTTTATTTTTTTTTATTAAATATTAAATAACGAATAGGTACAATTAAGGACTCTGTGAATATTTCAAGTGCAAACCTGTTGCCATTATGGATTACGAGCAAAAAAAGCCAGAAAAAATCAAGTTTGTTGTATGGGAGCCCCCCTTAAATATGAACTTTATTTAATTTTAGTATTTGTTGTTAAAGCAGCAATTACAGATGTACACTATCTGTGAAAATTTCATCTCTCTAGCTATTACCGTTCTTGAGTTACAGCCTGGAGACAGACAGACGGACAGACATCGAAGTCTCAGTAATAGGGTCCCGTTTTTACCCTTTGGGTACGGAACCCTAAAAATTGGTGTCCTCCCTCCGTAAGGCCTTAATAAATAATAGCGTAGTTTACAAAGGCTATGGACTATATGGATAATAATATAAATTATAAATTTATTATGTAACCTACCCAAGTTATTTTATCACAGAATGGAAATGGAACGGTAGTTTTCATAGGCCCAGATATTAAGTGGTAGTACTTCTATGATAGGAATTATATATCAACAACTAGCTCAGCCTAGTGCATTAGGATGTAGCAGATAAACGTAACACTACCATTATCGAGAAACTGTTTACCGTTTACGTAAAGCCTGAACGAGATGTGTGACGCAACTGAGCATTAGCACACTGTAAATCATACAGTAGAGTAACTCTATGCTATCCATAGACTAAGGTTACACGGTCAGTCTGGCATCAGTTCAGTCCATCAGTCTAATCCAGACTGACGGGAGTATGATCGTGTAACTGACTGTGATTTGTGACGGACTGATCAATTTTTATTAGAAATGTACTTTCTGGCTATCATTCTGGCGTCAGTCTGAGACTGACGGACTGAACTGATGCCAGACTGATCGTGTAACCTTAGTCTTAAACTCAAACTCGCTCAACGCAGAGACAAGTTTTCAAGTCTAATGCCAAGTACTCACATACAGTTTTGCTCAATCGAGCATTAACGTCGACAAAACCCGCGGCTCGGGCTTTCGTCCACACATTCAGCATTGCTCGATAGTTTTATTCTAAATCGATATATTTCATTCCATCAGTCCGGCTCGATCCGGTTCCATCAATCCTTCAAGCGGCTCGATGCGAGCCTTCGAGCTGTCAGTTTTGCGGTCCACACAGTAATTATAACTCCATTTGGAGTAAAACTATCGAGCAAAACCGTATGTGAGTACTTAGCATAACGTGTTACTGCCTAGGCCCTAGTGCATTTTTTTAACCCACGAGTCCCGACCAAAGGAGGGGGTTATAAGTTTGACGTATCTGTTTGGCTCTGTGTGCATGTGTGTGTGTATGTTTGTCCGTGGACCGTGGTATCGTAACATCCAAACGGACATTCAGAACGAAAGTGTTCTTATAAGTAGAGCTTTAACTATATAATAATAATCAGTCCGCTCACCGCAAAAAATTGGGTTTATCTATTTTATGGAAAGATGTACATGCAACTTTCAGCCCTAACAAATTAAAACTTCGAATCGGAGGTTGTTTTTAAATTACTTAACATAATATGCTACAATTATTGTTATCTGAAATCAGCATAATAAACAGTCCCTGCGGTGGTTAGAGCAGTATTGTACGAATATGGTCTACTGTGTATATAATTCATATTGTGGCACTAGCTACGAGGTTTTTGTGTAGCCATGTTATATAGTTATAGCGGCTTACAGCCACATTCCAAACAATGTTATCGGCGCTGTGACAAGTATGCATCTACGGTATACATAATAGTTAAACGTAATACAACAGTTACTTTACATCAGGTTTAAAAGGAACTGCATAAAATAAGTGCTATCTGCAGATGATAAGGTGGGATTTTCAGAGAGGAGCCCTAGGATGTGCAAGTTGAATTGGAAAAAAAATGTCCGTCCTTCAAAATGTAAGAGATGCGTAATGCGTAATACCGATAGGAAAGTTTATAGGAATCCCCTTGGTTCTTCAAGTCGCTATAATTAATATTATAATATACGGTATAGAGGTAGCCCTTATAGACTACAGGCCCACGTCGAAAATGAATGGGTCATATGAACCACCTGGGGACGTATATAGGACGATATTAGAGCATAAAATAATAAGATTTAGCACTATGCCGTCACTTGTAAGCTGTCCAACTGAGTGCTGGTGAGAATTCAAAAGTGCATGTAGGGTGAGTACATTTTGGTCATATGATCCTGTACGGCATTTTTACCATCAATAGACACATGAAAAATAATAAGACAGCCCGCAGTGCCGTACAAAAATAATGCGCCAACAAGTCGGTATTTTTAATTTATTTTCAGCCAATTTCCGTGGTAAATTTGGTTATTTGATTCAATACGGCATACGTTTCATACTGTTTGGATACAGCTTGGAATCAATTATTCCGCAACGCCGTACAAAAATAATGCGACAATAGAAAAAAATCGAGGGTTACAAACCCCCCGGACCCCTGAAAAACATTTCAGGGGTCCGGGGGGTCATCTGAAACAGTACGGCTTCGGTTCCAAACATTATTTTAGCACTCAAAAGTACTATTAAAAATAATGCCGTCAAAAAATTTTTGTCCATTTTAATAATAATCTTAATTACATGGTATGGATGGATGGTCCCGGCAAATGTTGTTTTGCCATTTAAAGTATTTCATCAGTTGATACAAAATCTTACCCCCTCTTTTGTCCCCTAAGAGGGGTGGGGGGAAAAATTTTATACACCAGATATTAAGTTGGAAAAAAACAGTTAATAATATAAAGTAAGTCCATTAAAGAAAAAAGTTTGATTCAAAATCTGACCCCCTCTTTGCTCCCCTTAGAGGGTGGGGGGGAGGGTGATTTTTATACACCAGATTTTGAGTTGGAAGAAGACAAATATATCTGCGAAAACCGAATGCAAATCGGATCAGTAGTTTTCGTGTTAAAGAAGTCTTATACAAAATCTGACCCCCTCTTTCGTCCCTTTAGAGGGGTGGGGGGAATTTTTTTTATACACCAGATGTTAAGTTGGAAGAAGACAAATATATCTGCGAAAACCGCATTCAAATCGGATCAGTAGTTTTCGTGTGATAGTGGAACAAACATACATACAGACAGACAGACAGACAGACAGACAAAAAACTAACCACGTTTTTGGCTTCTATAGCGATGTAGTAACGTAACACCCCCCGCTTATTATTTTTTGAATATCTTTAATGTACAGAATTTTCATTTCTACAGTTTTATTATATATGTATAGATATAAGTTATAACATACCTAATACTTACCTAATAGCTTGCATATAAGGAATTTGCGACGAAAAAACTGCTTTCCATTGGCCAGTATCATTCCATAGCAATTACTACTCGTATAATATGGGGCCCGTAACTTCGTTGCGCCAAAACTCGTTTATCGCGCGGGAACCGTACATTATTTCGGGAATACCATACCCAGCAAAATCGGTTCAGCGGTTCACAGACAGACAGACTTTCGCATTTATAATATTAGTAGGTATAGTAAGTATGGATAGCCGGCCATAATTTTACCCAGAAACTTGGATACTAAGGTAACTAAGAGGAAAAGTTTGTTTGCATCGCTCCAAAACTACTTGGCCGATTTCAATTTGGATACTTTTTTTTAATGAAAATGTACGGTTAATACTATTTGAATTTTTTAAAATAAAATAAGGGGGCAAACGAGCAAACGGCTTACCTGATGGAAAGCAACTACAGTCGCCCATGGACACTCGCAACATTAGAATCTAGCTGCAGGTGCGTTACCGCCGCCGGCCTTTTAGTCAATCACAATAATTAACACCTTTGGGCTTTGAGGGTTCCGAAGTTGTGCTACAAATCTGTCAACACCACTTTTTATAATTTCCTCTGGGTTGACAGTTGTCATACCATGATGATGACAGTGTTTTCGCTATCAGCGATCTGGGCGTGGGAAGCGGGTTACCCACTTGTGATCGTCTTAGCCAACACCATGAGAATATGCTAAGCAAAGGTCGCGCTGATAGCAGGATTTACGGCTATTGTTTTTTTTTAATTATTAAAAATGCTTTGGTTTGGGATTGTTTTATAATGTTTTGGCATAGCTTGATTTGAAATTACATTCATTTAAATTACTAAAACGTAAAAATGCACGTTTTCCTAAGCCTCGATGACTCGTTTTCAGGGTTCCGTACCCAAAGGGTAAAAACGGGACCCTATTACTAAGACTTCGATGTCTGTCCGTCCGTCTGACCGTCTGTCTGTCTGTCTGTCCGTCTGTCTGTCTGTCTCCAGGCTGTAACTGAAGAACAGTAATAGCTAGCTGCTAGACAGTTGAAATTTTCGCATAGGTATTGTGTATTTCTGTTGCCACTATAACAACAAATACTAAAAACTATATTTAAGGGGGGCTCCCATACAAGAAACGTTATTTTTTCCTCGCTATCAATGATGACAGCAAGTAGGCGCCTGAAATGTTAATAAAATGTTCAATTGCAATAATACTTATTAGTTATTTAATTAATAATAAAATTTAAATAAATTTAATACAAAAAAAACACAATTTTTGCTCTATAAATGTACGGAACGGAACCCTTCGTGCACGAGTCCTACTCGCACTTGGCCGATTACTTCTTTTCCTTGGCCGCCTAAACATTGAAATAAAACCGAAGTTTTTTGCCAGCCAAAAGGTTGCCGACCGCTGGCAAAACAAACTAAAGGCGGGCCGCAGACCTCATACTCGTATTAACCCTAGAAGCTCAATACTTACACATGTTGAAAGGAAATAAGTTTTTATTAAAAATGGCACAAACAGCTACGTACTTAAGTGGCGATAACTACTGGTAGTATTAGAAAACATTGTTTTTGATACACATAACTTATTCACAAAACATTCAAGTAAGACGTTCGCGGGCCGCGTGTTGCCGACCGCTGCTTAACAGTATCCAGATTAGAGAGAAATCTATATATATAAAACTCAAAGGTGACTGACTGACATGTTGATCTATCAACGCACAGCCCAAACCACTGGACGGATCGGGCTGAAATTTGGCATGCAGGTAGATGTTATGACGTAGGCATCCGCTAAGAAAGGATTTTGATAAATTCCCACCCCGAAGGGTTCAAATAGGGGATGAAAGTTTGTATATAATAATACTTCTTAACGCGAGCGAAGCCGCGGGCAAAAGCTCGTCTGCATAGATATCGAACATACATTATTATGACGGGGGCCGGGGCGCATACATACTTCCATATCCAAACTAATATTATAAGTGCGATAGTGTCTGTAATGTCTGTCTGTCTATGGGCATTTCTCCAGATTTGGATTATTTAGTTGATTCCCTGGTACATTTTTATTTCTGCATATTTTTTAAAATCAATAATCGCATATTATTCTTCAGTGAATTATAAAAATAATTATCTATTTGGGCCCTTTTTCACTTCACAATTATAGAAGATATTTTGATTTAAATTTTTCTAACCTAGGAAATCAACAAAACTAATAGAAAAAAGCTTTTTCAGCTAAAAAAACATGTTCAATTTAAATACAAACATGTATTACATTGACTACAAACTAAACTTGTTCGTTAAAACCAAATACAATGAATGGAAACTGAATTTATTTGAAATATTTTGACTTTAAGATTTTTTTATATATATATTTTACTTTTTGTTGTCATTTATTTTTATCAGTATATGAAGAGAATGTAATTTATTTTAATAAAAATCAACAGATATGTACCAATTAGATAAATAAATGTAAAATATTTTGATTCCCTACTTAAAATACCCAGGGAATCATCAAAATGTATGTATAGGGAATCGATAAAAAGATAGTTTTTCCTGAGCTATACAAAAACTGTACATATATATTAAATTATAAATAGGCTAACTAAAAACCATACTCATTATCGTCGTATACATCGTGTCTAAGCAAACTTAACTTTGGAAATGACATTGTAATTAGCGAATAGGGAATCAATTGTGTAAGGAACCAAGGTTGAGGGAATCAGATATTTTCCTTTGTAACTCGGAAACGGAGCAACGAATTGTGTGACCTCCTTCCATGATGTTTAGAGGGCTACCGAACCTCCCGAAGGGCCCTGCGCACCCGCAACCACGTGCTACTTATAACTAGGGAGGTACGAGCCTCCAAGTGGAGCGTATAGGGAATCACTATGTGAGCCAGGACATAACTTTGATTGGTTTTTTCTATTTATATAACGATATATACATTTATATACAATTGTTTTATAAATATTTTTTTTATACTCTTACGATTTATTTACTTTGAAATTAGAATTTTATCGTATTTGTGGGATTTTTTTGGGAATTTACAGTCAATTCTGGGGACAGGACACGTCCAGGGAATCAATTTTTCGACCTTTAAATTAATTTTAATTATATTTACAATTAAGTTTTTCTAAAGAACCTAAGTGGACCAGTTAGATCACACCTTATACTACTATAAAAAAAATACAAAGGTCTACATATGTAACTCTGCGGGTAGTTTATACGTCCGGACAACTAAATTTTACGGTTTGGAGAAATAGCCCTATCTATTACTTCTTCACGCGGCACGCCCAAATCCGATTTTGCTGTGGTACGAGGGCTGCTATTTATGTATCCGGAATTAAAAAAAGAAACAAACATATATCATTTAATATGGTTTTATTGCTTTTCAAAATATTCGCCGCGATGATCGACACACTTTTGCATACGCTGGAACCAATTTTCATAGCACTTTTTCCATTCTGATTGAGGTATCTCCAAAACGTGCATTTTGAACGCATCAACAGCCTCTTCGCGGCTCGAAAAACGTTGACCACGTAATTTGTTCTTCGCGTATGGAAATAAAAAGAAATCGTTAGGTGCCAAATCAGGGCTGTACGGCGGATGACCAGTCAATTCGATCTTTTGACCCTCCAAAAACTGAGTTGTTTCAGCTGAGGTGTGACAGCTAGCATTGTCGTGATGTAATATGATTCTGCGTTGTCGGTTGTCCTTTCTTATTTCTTCAAAGACTTCTGGTAAACAAATGGTCGTATACCATTCAGAATTAACCGTTTTACGATTCTCTAATGGCACTGTAGCCACATGTCCATTAATTCCAAAAAAACAGGCGACCATTTGCTTCAAAGTACTTTTTGCACGAGTAACTTTTGTTGGTTTCGGCTCATCTTGGAACACCCACACCGTTGACTGTTGTTTAGTTTCGGGGTCATATGCATAGATCCAAGATTCATCACCTGTGTAGATATTATAAACGGCTTTTGACGTACCACGGTTGTATTTTTTTATCATTTTTTTGCACCAATCGACACGAGCCCGTTTTTGATCGATTGTCAAGTTGTGCGGAATCCAACACGAACAAATTTTTTTACAGCCAAATGTTCGTGTAATATCTTATGTATGCTCGTCATACTTATGCCTAAGGACGCCTCTATCTCGCGATATGTAACATGACGATCACGCATTATTAGTTCCCGCACAGCATCTATATTTTGTGGGACAACAGCTGTTTTTGGGCGACCTTCTTTATTTTCATCCGTGAGCATAGACCGCCCACGATTAAACTCACTGTACCAGTGATAAACAGTGGTTTTTGATGGTGCTTCATCTCCAAAAGTTGCGGTGAGTTGAATAAAGCACTGTTGTTAATTTAGCCCACGCCGAAAATCGTAGTAAATCATTGCACGAAAATGTTCACGCGTTAAATCCATGGCAAATGAAGACACGCAATTTTCAAAATGACGCCACAATGGAAAAATAATTGACAGTCACATGAAACAAAATGTATTCTTCTACCAAAGAGTTCTTTTTTCAAATGTTGTAATTACTTTTTAAATATTGTTCTTGTAAGTGGCCAGTTCCGGATACATAAATAGCAGCCCTCGTATGGACATATTTTGAGTATTTTTGAGTCTCGGGAAAATATTATGTAACTTGTATATTAATTTTATCAACTTTATAACTTTTTATTAAGGAAAAATGTACGGTTCCCACGCGATAAACGAATTTTGGCGCAACGGAGTTGCGGGCGTCATCTAGGTCATAAAATATGTATGGAAAATGCGGCCCGCCCCGCTGCATTATTATGTGCGCGTACCTTGCAATATGCATAGCCGGCACGCAGCTGCACTGAAATCTGAATCAATTTCACGATTGGGCAATGTTATTGTTCGCACTCACCTGAATTCGTTACGTGATGTGAATTACAATTACTTTTAACTTGGGAAATAAACATCATCGGCCCGCATAAGACATTTTATTATAAAAAGTCGTCCTGAATTACTGACTAAAGAATAAGAACTATAAAATTCGAACTTGGTGGTTGGTAGTGGTGGGCCATTTGTATTTTCGTATTCCTCAAAATATTCACGAAATGCTCATAGAAAAGAAGTCTCATTATACGCTTAGCTTGTGAATCGTTTTTGCGGCTGCACTGTTATACTGATGAATTGACGCCACTAATTAACAAATCCATCGTGGGTATCGCAGACACAATAGATTTTCAATTGTTATGCGGCAGCCGGCTGCCGCTTGGGGATTGATGGGATAAAGTTATTTAAACTATATCGCACATGTATCAGTTTAGTAATTAAATTAAAAAGAAAAACAACAAATAATATAATAAAGTTTATCAAGAGTTGTATTTCGTTACCAAGTAACTAGTACAGGTATTACTTGAAAGCTGTACTTACCTACTTAAATAAAGGAATAAGTTACAATATGCCTGAAAAACCAAGTTTCTTTTTATTAATTATTATGTATTTCATATATTTAAATAATCAAGTACACAAAGTTACCGTATTACAACGGTAAGAACCTTATTGCAACTTGCAAGTTCTGTGTCACAACTCACATAACAAAATTATAATTATAATATTATTTTACTTAATTAATTTAAATATTACACCGTTATTTGTTTTAGTAGATAATTAGAATAGTAATTAACACTATGATTAATATTAATTTAATTCATGAAGCCCCAAGCGGCCACATCCGGCCGCGAAAACAATGAAAAAGCTATTGTGTCTCGTTTTGCCACGACTGATGGGTCAACCACAAAAATAATACTTCCTATATATTCATTCTTTAGTCTTTACTGTATTACATACTAGTTCCGCCTAGTATTTTTTATTAGCACAGTAATTAATTATTACTACATCAAGTAACTAACATATTTTGTTAACCTACTGCCTAAGGGCCGGTTGTTTGATCACTAGTAAAAATTGTCCGTAACCATTAGTTAGTTGACCGCAGTTAAAAACTTGACCAGTTGTTTAAATAGAAATACGTTGTTTCAACTGATTTTTTACTTTAAAAAGTAACAATCGTCAATTGTGTTGCTATTTGAAGGAACATGGGGAACCCAAAATTCTGCCGAGAGTTGCTACTTGCTACGTTTTAGTACTTGATAGTAAATCCGACCTATCCTTTCTATTCTAATTTCAAGCTATCTAGGATACCTAAACCTGTTTAATATGAAAATAATAATTAATTACCCACGTCTACAATACATGGACACTAGGCATTAACCTATGGCCTAGGTATTAGATTTCTCTCGCGGAAGTATATTTTCACTCGGCGAGTTGTGAGCACATAATATTGTTTAGCATACGAAAGCGAAACCGCTCACGTCTGAAACCGGCTGTTGTCTGCAGTAGCCATGTTGACACACCAAACAGAGATGTAGAGAACGCGCAAGAACTACATATTATGTGATAATATTATAATACAACACATAACAATATTGTACTAGATTATGCCCGCAACTCCGTTGCGCCAAAATTCGTTTATCTCGCGTGAACCGTACATTTTTCCGGGATAAAAAGTATCCTATGTTTTTCCCGCTACTCAAAATATCTCCATACCCAGCAAAATCGGTTCAGCGGTTTGGGCGTGAAGAGGTAACAGACAGACGGACGTATTTTCGCTATACTAGGCAGCATAGCGTAGCTCCACGTGCAACAAGAGCTTTTCTTTCAAAACCTCGCCTACCTACATAATTAAATAATTTTTCAAAGCCTATGGCTGCAGGGGCAAAGGCTTTCTCCAAGGTATTCACTCTTATCAGAATTTTCATCTCTTTGGTAAAATTATGGCCCCGTGCGAGATTCTTACACCGGTTCTTCTCGCCAGTCGCTGGGTTAGTTTCCGAACCGGTGGTGAGCACCGTCCATAGTTTCAGCGTTCAGGAAGAATTTTGTACAAAATTAACTCTGAATAAAAATTATTCGATACTTTGATTTTAATTATAACCTTGGAGAAATTGGAGAAATATTATTTTATGAATAATTCGTAGTTTTAACCACAATAAATGCTGACTTTCCGTACGGCTCAGGGTTACCATCTGACCGGATAAAGCCGGTCTAGACCGGATTTTTAAGTGTTAGACCGGACTCCGCCCGGATTTTACGTCAGACCGGATTTTTGTCATACTTGCATGTCCCGCCCGCTCAAGCGATGAGTGCCGCACGCACTGAGCCCGGAAGTCCCGGAACGCAAGCACTTCTCAGTGGATCAAAGAGAGAAACAGACTTTCAGTGGAGTCAGTGAGAGCCATATTGCTTACGCAATATAACAATTAACAGATAATAAACACTTTGCATGCGGTTGCTAGCAACCAAAAGTATGTCTGTCTGTCTGTCCGTCTGCCTGCCTGTTTTGCTGAAGGCAGGTCAAGTAGCCCTGATGTCACTGCGACCCTTGAGGATCTATTGTGACTTTGTCTGCCTGTTGCGTCTTCACTTCCGAACCGCTATACCGATTTTGCTGAAATTTAATATGGAGATACTTTAAGTCCCGGGAAATGACATAGGATACTTTTTATCCCGGAAAAATTTACGGTTCCCGCGCGATAAACATGATCAGATCAGATTGAGATTGGAGGCATGTCGCACCAAGTTTAACATAAATTCATAAAATATTATGCCTCCGACTGCATTTTATTATCCACTTTCTTCTTCTACATTTTTCTATGTAACCTTCTATTTATCCTGGCATGAAATTCGTAAGCAAGAGTCGTATCAATTAAAACATGGATTCGATGCCTCCGGCAGAATTAGGTCTTGTTTCGTTCTTTTTAGTTAACATTTTTTGCAGTCGAGTTTTTTGATTTTTAATTAATTTATTTTATTTGCGACTTTTTAGTTGTAGTCATCTAACCATTTCGACAATCAATCTAATAAAAAATTGAAAAACTACCGTGCTGATATAACCATATATCGTAGGTACACTTAGAAAAGTGTACCTACAATACGTTATAATAGGTACATAGGTTTGGTACTGTTTCAATGTATGTTTCTAGTTTTAAGTACCAAATCATTGTTTTTTTTTAATACTTTGTCATTGAATTTTCATCTTGTTTCAGTAATGTCAGTTAATTTTTAATTAATACGGTATTGGGTTTATCCATGCAGGCGGATTTTGTTTTTTTTTGACGTGATAACGTCTTATAATTCGATATGGGGTGCGCGCACGAAAAACATGACAATTCATGCGGCGTTACCTCAGTCTGAGGCGTTCCATTTACACTTTCAAGTCTTTCAACAACCGTAAGGCCCACCTGGGCCGCGCTCTTTGTTTCGATTATATTACGTATTTCGATGACTTAGAGAATACTTTTGCATGAAGAAGTTTGGTTAGTTATGACCTTTGATACATTGACCACACTCTGAATGAAAAATAAATAAACGATCTGTGAGCTATTCGTATTATTTCGGCTATTCAAAATTGTGCTCTATTTTCTACGTGTCAAGGTATGACTTGTGCTTTGTTCGAAGATTTTACTGGATTTCACGAATGTATGTAACGTTTTGTATTGCGAATAGTTTATTTTACTCATTATAAATATTTTTAGACAGTCATTTGAAAGAAATACATCGAAATAACTTTAAGTTACACTCGAAAAAGTTTGTTTCTATTTATAGAGATTCGGAAGCGAGGATTAAGGGGTTAAGGATAGTTGAACGTGACAACGTCATACGTTGTCACGTTCAACTATCGTCAGTAAACCGACTTTACAGACAACCGATTTTTTTTTTATTACTCGCGGTCGGCCGCGGCTTCGCCCGCGTGGATGCCGGTGAGCTCTGCAAAAAGCATAATATCCAGAAAAGACTCGGTCAGCAAAATGATTCCCAGGTCAATTCACAGACTCCGACACTAACATCGACGACGCAGTCACAATACGCAGGCTGCACCCTGCACAGATTGTCTTCCGCCCGCACGCGCACGTCCGCCTTGGTGACGCCAACTATCGTAATATTTTAATTTCGCCATAATATCAAAACCAAATGTCCAATTTTATTAATTCAAAGACCAAATATTATCTACATAAACTGAACTTAGTAATGGAATAATTTATTTTTATAAGGATTAAAAGAATGAGTAAAATAAACGCGTTTAAATGTAGTCCAAAAAAATTTCAAGATTTTTAAATAAAAAAATGGTTATTGTGCCTCACTCGACATAGATGGGTATAGTGTGTCGTGGACTTTTCTGTAGATATTTGTAAGTTCTACAATTACTTAGAATTTTATGGTTCTATCTTTTATAGTTTAGGCAGCGTACGTAAAATAAGTAACTTTTCTGGTTGATTTTTTACACCTTGCGTCCGAAGAACCCAAATATCTTACGGAACCTTATTTTTTCCAAAATAAAATTCAGCCTATGTTCATCAAAAATAATGTAGAATTCCAATGGTAAAAGAATTTTTCAAATCGGTCCAGTAGTTTCCGAGCCCAACAAACAAAAAATCAAATCTTTCCTCTTTGTACTATTAGTGTAGATTTATCGTTCGATTTAATATTAAAACTCCAAGTTATATACATATTTAGAATCAGTGTTTAAAATTCTTTATTTTGATACCCCACTCGATATGCTTGGTAAATTTTTATTTTTGTTTACCTCACGATATGGCGTCAAACATCCGCCATTTTGGTTTTTTCTTAATGTCACCTATCTAAGAACACTCGGGCTATTAAGACAAATCTAACGATACCTCAAATGTGAAAATCCGTTTAGCCGTTCTGAAGATACGAGGTAATAAAGAATATTACATACATAGAAGATACGCGCTAAACACAAAACACATAACCCTCCTGGCAGTCGGGTAATACGAGTAAAAACGTACTTTTAATACTATGATTTTTATATAATACAGGTGCGTGACCGGACTTTTTTTTCAAAATCAGGATTTTTAGACATGTCAGACAGGATTTTGCATTTTGAGGCCTGGTACGGCTCGATTGCATTGCCATGAACACGCGTTTTCGTGAAATTATAATTTCAAACTTATAAACAAATTCGTAATGTACATAAGATATTATATTTTGTGATTAGCTGATTACAACAAAGCCGCAAATCACGTGGCGTGTTCTGCACTGTGAATAATGTTTATATGGAGTATGGAACATTAATAATTTATCGCGGCTGCATTCCACGATCTGTGATCTATCATAATACGAGTAGCGCTCCTATAATGGCTTCATAGTAAATACTAGAATATGTTGTTCGAACTTCATGGTTAAATCGAATAAAACGCAATTTTTTTGGGATAAAAAATGTCCTTTCCCAATTCCTAGGTCTCTTCCGATTCTTCCGTGTACCAAATTTAATCGAGATCGGTTCAGTTTTAAAAGTTGACAGACAGCCAGACAAACAGACACACATTTAAATATTTGCCTGGACTTTTGATTCTAGAGGTAATAATGAACATAGGACTGAGCGATTACTGTGAAGGAAATTTTGAGTTCTATTTCTCCATCACAAAGGACTTAACTAAGAGTCTAGTGTTGTAACATACATAAGGAGACTCCTAAATATATTTTGATAGTATTTAGGAGTTAGTTAGTCTCCTTCACATTCGAACGTGTTTGTGATGAAAGTATTTATGATTCATGAGATCTATTTTACAATCGCGAACGTGACAGATGGAGAACGGCGGCGGACCTTTCTACAAGGTCGCCTCTGGACGTTTATTTTATTCTTTGTCACACTTATACATATTATTTCGCTGCGAGTTTCTTGTCTATAATATTGTTTTATTCTTTGATGGAACAATGGTTTTTAACTTTTTGGACAGTGGAACTCGGAACGCTTTCGCACTACGTCCGATCCGATCCGAAGTAATTAAAAATACGGTTCGGACTTGCACGTTGCAAACATTTTAAGGACGGGTTGTATGGCCTTTCACACTTTTTTTAGTACTGAATGGATTTCCGATGAAAAGTAAATGTACCTTGGGCTCTGGATTATAGGTCTGGGCTACTATTATTGCGAAAAATTACGGTGTTGGTGAACACATACTGTACAGTCGTTGGTAGTTAACTAACCGTTAAAGTTGAACCGTTACTGTTAACAACGAAGTGATTATATTCTCTTTGGATCATGTCAATTCAATGTTAATTGTGATCTGTCGGCTGCGTTTGACGTAATGCGACCAAACTACGTAGGTCCCCCATCTGCATAGGAATCAACTTCTCTGACAGTACTATCAGATTTTCATAGGCAGATAATATTATAATGCATCTAAAATCTAATCTAATGTCATTCTACTGCTTTAAATCCATACTAATGAAAGAATCATGGCCAAATTTGTATAGGAGCTGGACTCGACTTTTATTTTTGATGTCCCAAAATAAACTATAGTTAGATTTGGTTGTTCTTATGCTCTAAACATAATTTTTTGCTACATATCGGGACGCCACCGCCCACCTGGTACGATTTGGCCATTGTTCTTTGAGACGGAGATACTTTGAGCCCGGGAATGGACTGTACAGGGTACTTTTCATCCTGAAAAAATGTAAGGTTCCAGTGCGACTAACTAATTTTAGCCAGTTGCGGGCGTCATCTAGCATGCTTAAATAAGTACTACTGTATGCTGTAAAAGTACGTTGTTTAGAAATGATCGTAACTACTGGGTTCAATCTAAAAGGGCTAGACTTTTTACTTCAAAGTTCATAATTAACTATTTGTACTTAATTAGTAATTACGTCTCCTACGAGCTAATGAGGCACATAGGACGTAACCACAGGTTTCTCTAAATTACACCTAATTTGATTAACTTTATGACATCAATTTTGTTTTTGCGAGTCGAAATCGTGCGGGTCGTGAGCTAATCTCAACTTAATGATGCAAAGATGACTGGAATTTCTAATGTAGGAAACGAAATATTATTAATCACCTTAATATTTAAGTAATAAAATTATATTATAATGAAGAATTGGGCATTTACTAGAAGCACAACTCCATTGCGCCAAAAATTCGCGCGGGAACCGTATATTTTTTCGGGATAAAAAGTATTCCATGTCCTTTCCCGGGACCCATCGGATCTCTATGCCAAATTTTATGAAAATTGGTTTAAGCGTGAAGAGGTGACGAACACACATAGCGGTCAGACACTTAGATATTAGTATGTTGGTATTCAGACAAAATCCTCCTCCAGTCGTGTTCCTCATGTGTGAGGGTCGTGACCTCCCCCTTCCATGACCTTTCTTCTAATGGTCTTACGCCAGCTATTCCTATCCTCGGCCACTCGAAGAGCGTCGTAGACGGTGGACCCAAGTGTGGTGCGGATTTGATCGGACCAACGCATGGGACTGCGACCTCGTGGTCTTTTTCCCTCAATCTTGCCAGTTACCATGACTTTTTCAAGATTGTCTCCCTTTTTCTGGCTATGTGTCCGAAATATTCTAAAATGCGTTTGAGGCATCTCACCATCTGGTGAGAGCCTTGTTTTTATGTTTCGTTGAGCCAGAATGGATGCGTTGGTTCTGAATGCAGTCCATGGGATTCGGAGCATTTATCTCCAGCATCACATCTCGAAGGCGTCTGCGGTCTGCAGACTTCAGAGTCCATGTCTCGGATCCATAAAGAAAGATGGAGAATATGAGCGTGTGCACAAGTTTCGTCTTGGTTTTTAGCGAAATCTTTCTGTCACGCCAGGTTTTATGCATTTGAGACATGGCACTCTTAGCCATCCCAATTCTCCTACGTATGTCTGGTTCACAGGAGCCGTTGTTCGTGATAGTGGTAAGTAGACCCAAGTTATACGAATTCGCTAACCACTTCTAGTTTTAGAGCGCCAGTCAATGGTATAGTGTGTATCCTTTATCTATGACCATTATTTTGGTTTTCCCTTTGTTAAAAGAGAGGCCCAGGGTATTGCTGATTTTACAGGGTATCTATTGGTATTTAGACAAAACAAAAGTACTTATTAATAGTTTAACGAAAAAAATAAAAATGTAAATGCCGGTTTTTCATGCGTGTTGTTAATTAAAATGGTCTCAATAATGATCTCAAAGGGTAAAAACGGGACCCTATTACTAAGACTTCGTTGTCTGTCCGTCTGTCTGTCTCCAGTGTATCTCAAGAACCGCTATAGCTAGACTTCTGAAATTTTCACAGATTGTGTGACATCTGTTGCCGCTATAATAACAAATACTGAAAACAAAATAAAATTAATATTTAAGGGAGACTCCCATACAACAAACGTGATTTTTTCGGCCTTTTTCGCTCTATATTATCCATAATGGCACTTGAATTTTTCACACATTCTTTTGTTATAAGCATATGTGTACATTAATAATTAATAATAATATTAAAATAAAATAAAAATTTAAGGAGGGCTCCCATACAAAAAACACAATTTTTAGCCTATTTTTGCTCTACGTTCATTGGTATCGGTACGGAACCCTTCGTGCTCGAGTCCGACTCGCACTTGGCCGATTTTCTATTGGTATATTATAGTGACGATTGGTATATTTTAGTGAATAGTGATCAAACCCTTTACCTATTTTACAGGGAATTTCTTTGCTCTGAAGAAGATGAACTATGATTTATGAAGCCTTCCCCAATGCATTATACTTACCTCTACATTGTGCTATGTACTTCTCCTTTTTAACCGACTTCCAAAAAAGAGGAGGTTATATTATGTTCGGCTGTGGATATATTTTTTATTTTTTTCATATCAGTCTTTTCATCTTCGTGCTCAATTCGTGCTACTTTAAGAGTAAATTCTTGCATGTTCTTTTGATTTTACATAACTCCTTGGCTAACAATGGGAGCCTTTTTAACTCAATACCTTTCTCTTCCTGTGCCTGTAACTAAAACTACTTTTTAACTAAGTAGGTACTTAGGTACCTACAACACGGTCAAATTAACTTGACGCATCGAAATGTCAAATTAACATGCGAGCTCCATAATGACGTCATCAAACCGTGCGTCTAGTTAATTTGACCGTGTTGTACTTATTTAAAAAGTAGTTTGTTACCGAAAAAGCTTAAATCACATTGCAGATTTTAAAACCGGTTTTGCATGTTATGTTTGTGGCCTCGTTCTACCATAAATTACTGACAGATAAAATATTTCATTTCGATAATGTTGTAACTTGTAACTAACATATTTGCGTTGGTTGTACTTGAGGTGTTATTTACTATTTCCGTATTCAATAAATTAAATGCAATAAGTAGTAAGACATCTAGCAGTTAATGTGATTTATGATTATACTTAATTACTCACCAGAAATTAAATTTAATGTTATTCATACATGATGGCACTTCCGTCTTCGAAATCAAAATTCACTATTAAGGTGTGTCTAAAATTCACACAAAAGATCACTTGCTCAATACCGTTAGCTGCAAGATCTTGACATCACGGAGAAGAAACACTTTAACCTTTCGAACAGTGATTGATAAATACTTTGCAAGGGGCACTGCACTTTTGTAACAAACTTTTTATTTCGTAAGGCCACACGGAAGTTTTGCACCGAGTTGTAGGGCGAAAAATATGCGAACCCTCGAACTATTTCACACAGGTCAAATCGTACGACATTCACAGACACGACTCGGCTACACAACTACGAGAGTCGAGACTCGAGAATCCGTTATAAACTTATACTACACAAGTCACAACACAACATGCACATTGACAACGATGTTGTATCCTTCTCGCTCACACGGCGGGCTTTAACGCTTACGAGAAAGAGAAGGAAAATTTTTATGAGTTCATTGTGGGATTTGTTGGCAGTTCAATGACAACTATAAACTCTGTAGTGACATCTGTTGATGTGTATGTAAACTAGCTTGTACATTAGTTATTGAATTTATTGTTAGTTCCAAGTTTTATCAGTAGATGACGCAGCAACTGTTTAAAAATTATGTAATTCCTTCTCACTCATACATAAGCTTTTCGAACAGGGAAGAAAGAGAAAGTGCTATATCACAATATTAAATGAATAGTGACACCTAATAATCTTTTTAAGAACTACATTACCATTTAGTTATTGACTTTCCAAGTGAGTACACACCATTGCTGATAGATGGAGCTGTAAAAATTTCATGCTTTGAAAATAGATCGACTGCCCCTAAACCAGTTGCTCCCAACCTTTTTTTCATGCGGGCCACAAACATGTTTTGGTCTTGGTGTCGCGACTCGCGTGAATTTCAAAATTGTTTAACATCACGCGGGCCACAAATAAAGTCCCGGCGGGCCGCGGGTTGGGGATAGCGGCCCTAAACTGTATACTGAGTCAACTAACAAATTTTCCAAATTGCACTTTTTGGTATATTTACACTAATTAGATCATAATCTAACTGCTGGCTTTAAAAAAAAGTTTGTATCTTTATTAATACCAGAAATAAAATGACGTATACAGAGTCATCTACTGACTTATTTAAATTTGCGCATTGAATACTGAGTCAAGTTATATTCTACCAGTATTCGCGGGACGCGATCGCGGGCATTTTGGTTCAAACTGAAAGTTGACTCAGTATTCATATTATGGTCAGCGCGGAGTGAAAAGACCAAAAAACCACTAATTTAAAGTAGTTGGTGAGCCCAAAGTGCATTCTATGTAGTTAGTAGAGTATTGTAAAGCCTAGTAAGTTTTGTAGACTAGGTAAAACGGATAAAAAAAATTATATGAGCGTTTTTATTTTCGCGTTGAGTTGAGAGGCTACAGCCAGTTTACAGCTATGAAAATATTTAAAATAATTATTATATTTGGTAATACTTTATTAGATTTTAGACAACAAGGACTATACAATTTAATAGAGTGCAAATTAAACCATCTGTAAAGCTTATTTTCTTAAAAATAAATTTATTTTTTTATTTTATTTTAAAATGTCCCTACAGGCTTACTTTACCTTAAAATGACCAGTTCTTTACGTGGTAGATACTTTGGAGTACACTTAACATTTCCTATCTTAATCTTACAAATGTATGACGTTTCAACACTTGGAAAAAAAAACTTTTTTAATCCGCCAACTGGGAAAATCAGATTTTTGTACCATGCTAACTAAAGACATTTGGGAAGCTTATACAAGCTTAACCCCCTTTGGGGCTCCCCTACTAAGGGAACCGTACCCAAAGGGTAAAAACGGGACTCTATTACAAATATTTCGGTGTCGGTCAATCTGATCATAATTGTCTGTCACCAAGCTGTATCTCGAGAATCACTGTAGCTAGACAGTTGAAATTTTCACAAATTATGTACATATTTCTGTTGCTACTTTCCGCTGCAACGACAAATATTAAAAACAAAATACCTAAAATAAATATTTAAGGAAGTCTCCCATATAGCAAACATAATTTTTTCCCCTTTTTGTTCGGTTTCAATGTGCCAATGCCCAGAATAAGTACAAATTAACATGCCTTTGTAAATTTTTAAAACTTCGAGAGTTCTAAAATGATTGCTATTTAGTAATTAATCAAATTTTTATACTAAATAAGAAATACGCAATAGACATTATTAAATATTTTGTGTTTTGTTACTTGAAACCTAAGTCTTAGCTGCAGAGGTTTAGCTTAGTTAATTTTATAAAAATAAAGAACTTTCAATAATAAAATATTTGATTTATGAATGGAAACGATTATTATTGTTTAACGATTGTGACAGTTGACTCACCAACAAAAATAACATGCTTTTAACTTTATATCCATGTACAGTGAGTCAACTGCCAAGATTTATACATAAACGAATTATGAGAGCAAAATGACGATACCGAAGGAAAGAAAACTCTAAATGAAAAATAGTTTTGCCATATTTTAGGTTTAGAACTGTCGAAATACATAGATTTAATCATACGACGTATAAAAATATAAGTGGTAGTTGATCCAATTTCAACTTACATAATATAATCGACGTATACTAGTATATCTACACTATCTCAGTAAATAAAAATCGGTTGTCTGTAAAGTCGGTTTACTGACGATAGTTGAACGTGACAACGTCATAGCCTTAACCCCTCAGTTCCGGGAAAAATCTATGCAAAAAAGTTGGCAGGTCAATGTGCAAAAAAAATGGCGCCCGGCCTACCCTCTTTGTAAAATCTTACATACAATCCATATTTTATGTTTGTGTGAACTACATTATAATATATGTTACATTTTCTATCTACGAGTATCAAGCCATCATAATAAAGTATTTAGTCCGATGTGATATTAGTTTCTCAACAGAGGCGGTGCAAGGCGTGGGCGGTGTGGGCGACCGCCCACGGCCTCGCGGTCCTACGGGCCTCGCGCCCCTTGGACCACTAGGTTTTTTTAAAGGTTTTACGAGTTGTACGTGATACTCAAATATTCATAAATAAAAAGTTTTATAAATAAAACTTTAAGTAGTTATCAAAAAATTATTTCTCTCAATAAATCCGTTCTATAGCGTCATCTAGGGAATGCAATCCCGCAAGAGAATTGCAATCCCCGTATTTGCGGGATTGAACCATCACAATCCCGCTGGATCCCGGTATTTGTGGGATCCCGCTGGGTGGATTTAAACTTTAATCGTTATAATGACTTTACTTGATAGACCCCGTTTTATTCTTAGAATCTCAAATAAAACAAACTTTGTCGGACACTTTTTTCAAGGGTTTAATTATTAACACCCCCATACTTTATAAAAAAATGAAAGAAAAACTAATCATTTTTTTGGAAATGGCTTCGTAATAATAATATGTAGTTAAAAAAACTAAAAAAAATAGCTTATTTTGTGTCCGTCTTTTATCGAATTTTTTTTTTAAATATAGGTAAAAATCGTGCCCAAAGATTCCGAAACGGTTCCTGATATTCGACACAAGGTAGCTAGCAGCTGGAAATGCTCGCTCAGCATCCACGCTGGTTAGTTCAATTGTCATTTAAAGTGTGAATTGAAGCTAAGTTGTTTAGCGGGCTGCCTGTAGCCAGTTCACGCACCCCCGCGCGTAAAGTTACGCATATGAATCACATTTCTTTGTAATCCCGCCAGTCCCGCGGGATCCCGCAAAATTTTCGACCGGGATTAGTCCCGCATAATGCATGCGGGATCCCGGAGTCCCGGTATTGCATTCCCTAGCGTCATCCAATGGGGGTGGGGCCTCGCATAATATATTTTAGGGGGCCTCGCAAGATATATCTTGCCCACATAAAATTAAGGTCTTGCCCCGCCACTGTTTCTCAATTATAAACTTTCGAAACTATAACTAGTGACTTGTTCAGAAGAAATAAACGAATACTTTATTCTTCATATATTAAGTCATACCTTGACACGTAGGAAATAGAGCACAATTTTGAATATCCGAAATAATACTAACAGCTCACAGATTGTTTATTTATTTTTCATTCAGAGTGTGGTCAATGTATCAAAGGTCATAACTAACCAAACTTCTTCATACAAAAGTATTCTCTAAGTCATCGAAATACGTAATATAATCGAAACAAAGAGCGCGGCCCAGGTGGGCCTTACGGTTCTTGAGAGACTTGAGAGTGTAAATGGAACGCCTCAGAGCTGTCAGCGAGGTAACGCCGCATGAACTGTCATGTTTTTCGGGCGCGCACCCCATATCGAATTATAAGACGTTATCACGTCAATAAAATAATGTATTTTTTATTTTGCCCTGTTGAAGGGCCTTTAATTAAGTAATTATCTATGATCATTTATTTTTCCGTAATTTTAACGACGTTAAAAATATAACGTTTCGTTCTTGCAAACGCTCTACTGTAAAGTTTGCAATTTGTTAGTTGACTCAGTATACTTAGGGGCAGTCGAGATAATGCTACGCAGCTGGTCGGAGCAAAGGGGGCTACTAGCACAATACAATAAAACCGACATGTTGCACAGGTTGAATATTAAAATATTATATAAATTATTATTATTGATAGTGTTTTGTACCATCGAAGAAGTTGATTTGACGGACCTACGTAATTTGTTCGAGTTATGTCAATTCAATAGCAGCTGTCGTGAGATCTGTCGGCTGGATTTGACGTAATGCGACCAAATTACTTAGGTCCGCCATCTGTCTATGAATCAACTTCTCTGATAGTTGGTACGTACATGCTACATTAATAAATAATAATAATAAGTAAGTAATATTTTTTTTATGTAACAAAATTTTCATTTTTAGTCTTAATTTACTAAATAATTACTCTATGCCGCATCCAGATTCCTGGAGTCCAGTAAGCCAACCAAAATATAGGTAATTCTGTCTACTCTGATATCTAAGGCTAACTACGTCTGGCTTTTCTTGGACGCGTGACAGACCTACCTAGTCCGATAGATAGTGATTAGTGTGATTGAGAGGTGTCACTCTAAATAGGTCGAAAGTAAAAAGTTAATTTGCGTAGTCAAGAACAGCTATACTCAACCTTTATTTTAGTGTTCCGTACCCGAAGGTTAAAATCGGGACCCTATTGTCTGTCCTTTCGTTTGTATCTCAAGAACCGCGATAGCTGGATTGAAATTTTCACTAGTTAAGTATTATTAATTTTGTTAAGTACTTAACTGTTGCCGCTTTAATTAAAAAAAAACAAATATGAAATAACTACTTATTCTTATAATAAAGTATACATATATTTTTTGTTTTCAAATTATTATTTTCATTGATGAAATAGTGAATTGTTCATTAATTTATTAAACAACAAAAATTTAGGATGGACCATGCCATGAATAAAGCTCCTAAGAGCGCATCGGGCCGACCACCGACCCGAGGCCCCTAATTGACAATGTCTGGTCTAAAGCCTCATGATCTGATTTTTGGACTGTCTAAACCTAGGTACACTAAGGTCTAGATAGCCTGAAATAATGACTAGCTCGGAGCCATTCGGCCTTAGTTCAGCGGAAAGCGCGGCGCGACTGTCCCGCGCGATCATTTCACTCTCTATGGCCAGGTGTTCCCAACATTTCACAAGCATTTCCTTATTCAGATATTTTTATAAAGTGAAATAGTTTATCCGTTTTGTGGTAGGTACGTATTTTTGTTGTATTTGAAGATAAAAAATAACAGCTATACAGTGTGTAACAAAGTGATAATACTTTAGGGTGTGTACGTGTTCCTTGTAGAGGGTTCACTGTGAAAGTAGCAGCTCTGAAAGACGATTTTTTTTTCACTTTTGTATGGGCAAGGGCCCGAGCGTCACGATAGTTTCCCCATACAAAGTAAAAAAAAATATCGCCTTTCAGAGCTGCTACTTTCACAGTGAACTCTCTACAAGGAACACGTACACACCCTAAAGTATTATCGCTTATTTTTGTTACACTCTGTATATTATTTTGTAAAATAATATAAGTTTGCGGTTAATTAATTAACATTCATTTCTGTATAAATTGATCATTAGGAAGATTATCCAAACGGAAAATTAAAAAAAAATCAACCAACAATTTAAAAATGAAATATTCCAAAGAAGGTGAACAGCCAAATAAGCAACAGCAAGAAGTAAAAATGTCAAGTTTTCCGGAAATTGTATTTTCCTGCTTCTCAGTTATCAGGTACTTAGTAGACGTACCAGCGTAACTGAAAGTGAACCAAAGGTTGGTGCTGTTGGCGGCCGCGCGCACGTCTCATGACATTTTCCCAGTGGGGATGCGGCGTCCGCGCCGGGGCGCGCGGAAAAAACGTCAAAACCAACACTTGACAACAACAATCGCGCGCGCGCATTTTTTCTCGCCATTTCTAATTCGGACGGTCCGTGCGGCGGACGCGCGAAATCGAAATTCGCGCGCTTTTTAAAAAAAGAACATTCGAACATTCAAAAGAGTAGGTACGTTCGAAAGAAACCTTTTTCGTGAATTTTTCCAATGTGCCAGTGACACTCGGAACTTTTTGTGTGATGCGTATTTTTTTTCTGAAATGGCTGTGATATGGCGTGCGCGTTATATTCTATGTGTGATATTGTTTGTCGTTACATTAGACATCAGCGCGTACGGCTCCAGAGGTAAGTTAAAATTTTGCCATAATAATATACTTAAATCTAAAAATCTAAATTAAGTAAATCTAATTTTATTATAAAGAAATTAGCAGTAGGGTATTAGAATTATTACGAGAATAAAAATTTTGTGTTTGAGAATCTAAAGATCGAAAACAATAATAAAATTAGCCTGATTTTAAGATGCAGTATAGATTTTTATAACACACTAAGCGGATAATAATATTAGTCCATACAAAAATATTAGCCCCTTTACTAATTAAATAATATTTACGCAGCGTGTTCACTATATTTGAGATAGATAAATCCCTCGATCGCAGCAAAACGAGACACAATGCCTTTTAATAGGGATGATGGCAAGGTCAAAGATTAGCAAATTTTGTTAATAAAATAAAGAAATCACGGCAAAAAATTAGTGTTCCCAAAATTTTAGTTCCATAGCATTTCTCTAGCTCGATGTTTCTATTTTTTAAGGGTCTTTCAATTACCAATAAGAAAAAAAATTTGTCTTCAATCATCATGCCTATTGTTATTGCGGCCCACTTGGGCCTTACGGGAGTTGAAGCGTTACTGTGTAAGAAATTACACAGTTAAATTTTAGGTCACATTATCAACTTTACGCGTCTTTTGTTTCTTATTTAGGAACTGCTTGTATTTAATATTGACTACCTAACCTAAAGTTTGATGAGAATCAATGTGAATCAAAAGATCAAGAATTGCCAAATTTAACACTTTTCTCTGTACGGATCTTGGCAATGACTATACCCAAAGTTTGCTCGGTGAACTCCTTATCACTTCCCACCTATAAACCTATCCTGGAATCCCACGAATATTTCAAGACTAAAATTAGTCAAATCAGTTCAGCCGTTTTCGTGTTTTAACGAGACTAACAAAATTTTAAACTAATCTCTATTTAAGTATATAATATTGATGTTCGATAGGTACCCAAATTAAGTTCTATTGTGTAGTCGGTTCTAAGCAAAATCTTCTCGTGAACACTAACCAGATCTGTCAGTCTGTCAGTCATCATCATTTTACTCGACTGCACGGGAAAGAGGGTTACATTTTTTGTATCTGCCCATCACCGGTCGATGGAAAGCACTAGATAGCTATAATTTAGCGAATCCCGGCGCGGGTTATATAAAATAATAGAGTTTCACTTGTTAGGGGCCAGATTGTTACGGACTCGTTAAAGTTATCATGATCAGCCCGTCGCAGCCTAATATGAAAAAAATTTAAAAATCGTATGTTAGAGCTTACGACACACGTCAAACTATTAAAAAAAAATTGTACAAATACTGGGTAAGTAAATTAAAAAATTCGAATATGGAGCAATGTGATTATTTCATAGACGATAGAACAATGATTAAAGTACGAATTTATTAACCGACTTCAAAAAAAGGAGGTTATCAGTTCGACTCGTATGTATGTAATATTTGCAGAACTGCCTTTTCGTATATGTTAGTATCAGAAGGTGCTGCTGCATCAGCATCTGAACAAATGTACCAAATTTCAAAAATATATGTATTTGTATGTAAGTGCTTCGTATGTATGTATGTTTTTATAAAAACATACATATTACATATAAATGTTTGTTTTCGCATAATATCTCCGGAGCTACAAATTCGATTTGAGTAATTCCTTTTTTGTTATACTAGTTAGTAGTTATGTTTCAACTTAGGAATTGCTGCAAGTTTCATCAAAATCGGTTAAGTAGTTTTTGGGATAGGGAATTTTAATTCTCAATTACGTACACTTTTGGAGTCGGTTTTATCTTTTTAAAATACAATTATTTAGACAACTGTTATTAAAATTTGTAATTATTACGGCAAGGTAATGCAAAAGATCCATGTTTTTTCTAAAGTGTTATTGATTGATTGCATAATAACGATGAGTATTGAAAACTTTTGCCTGTATCAAAAACCTTAGTAACCGCCCGTTTTTTATTCAATAGGCAATAATATCTGTCATTTATCAAAATAATAGTTACACATTATGTCGGGTAGATGCATAATTATTGTCGATCTCTACATCTACTAATAACAGATATTTGTCCGTCTGTAACACCGACACATCAGGACCAGACAATGACATCTAATGATAATGTCCTGCTCATCATCACGTGATGTGGTAATTGTTAGGTATTGATATGATATCTGTCCGTTAATGGCAATACGAAATATGCCTTTGATACTATACTCCACTCGGGCTAGCTTGTCGCTAGCGGTCATTGACTTCCTGTCAAAAACTTGTCATTTTCCATATAAAACCACGATTGACAATATCTGACACTTCATTGTCAATCACGGTTTTAAATATGGAAAATGACAAGTTTTTGACAGGGAGTCAATGACCGCTAGCGACAAGCTAGCCCGAGTCACAATAGACATAACTACCAGTATTTCGACTGTAAAGAAACGGACAGGTTTCAATATCTGTCAAATTCGTCGGGTTTCACTAGGATTATGAACAGAATGTGCCTCGCGCTGGCTGATATAATTTATTTTTAAATATTTAAAATAAATATTTCAAAATTGGATTCTGATAATTTTAATCGAATGTGCCAAAACACAAACAACAATACGACCAAAGAGGAACACGTCCAGCGAATATGTCAAAGTTTTAAATTCGTAGGTAACAAGTCAACAACCCTAGCGACGATTTTCGCCATAATACGTCAAATTTAAAAATTTCAACATCAGTTCCAAGTCGGCATACTCTATAATTCTGTCTACTCTGCCCGAGTGGAGTAAAGTGTCTCTCAAAAGCTGTTGTTAAAAAAATTATATATTTTTTTATCAACGTTTCATTGTGTACAAAAAACTGTATGACAGATTAGTAAGTCGTAACGCCAAAATAAAAAAAGGGGGAAATTAAATGTTCCCCCTCTTAAAAGGCCAGCAATGCACTTACAACTCCTCTGTTTTAGTGAGTGTCGCATGGGCTACGCCAGTTGCTTTCCATCAGGTGAACCGTTTGACCCCTAATTGTATAAAAAAAAACTAAACATATTTAATATATTTTAAGTTCTAATGCTATTTTGCAAAATTATGTTTCATTATCACACTAGAAACAACGATGTTAATACCTGGATAATGGATATAATGGCATACGCCATCAAAACTGTAGCAATGTTTTTGCATGGAAGATGTGTATCGAGAAAATATTGTCGTCCTTTTTTGTCTTACAGTAATAGCATATACTACTTCTCTTTCACTCATTTTACGCTTTCAATGCATATTTTACGTAATCAATGCATTAAACACGTCCGACTGTCACCGCTTCCCAAGGCACACTGCTCTCAGATGAGTGAGCTCACTCATTTCGAGGGTGACACATTTTCGCGCCTGACACATTTTCGCGCTGACGATTGTATGGAATGCCACTTCTAAAGGTTATAATTCTATGACTAGAAAACTAAAGGATCAGCTGTTGTCTCAACCTCTTTCTGAACCTATAGGATAATTAGATTATTTACTGTTTAACATTCTATTGCATTAACGGTCGGAGTCGGAGACATTTTATGATGATTAAACTTTAATTTAATTCATGAAGCCCCAAGCGGCCACATCCGGCCGCGATAACAATGAAAAAGCTATTGTGTCTCGTTTTGCCACGACCGATGGGTTAATTGAAGAGTTTGACAGATAATGTATAGGGCTTATGTAAAATCTTCATTTAATTAGAGGTAAGTAATTAATATTCGCCACTGAGTGCGGCAGTAAGAGTGTTTCTTTCAGGCAGTGACGATATTCAAGTACCATAGAAGAAATTGATTCATATCAGAGCTAACTAGTAACTACGTCATTTGGTCGAAATATGTCAATTTGATGTAATTCGTGACCTGTCTGGGTTTGACATAAATTTGCATATAAATCAACTTCTCTGATACTACTAATTAAGATAGATAATTAAGTCGACGCCTTGATAATTTGGCTGTAGCGATGCCGATTTTTCTCAGCAATGACTAAAGCTAAGAAATTGAAGTTCATTGTCAGTATTCATCATGTCTTTGTCTTTGAATTGCCCATAGCATAACACGATTGGACCACTTTTATAGCACAGAATAATCAATCGAAAAGAACTCTGTAAAAAAAGGGATTCCTATTTTTCCAACAGAGGAGAGTGATTTAAGGTTCCAAAATTTGTACATAAATTGGTTCAAGCATGCACTTTAATTTGTGCATAGCTTATATGAAATGTATTTATGGTTTTTAAATTATGCGACAAAAACCATTTTGTCGCTCACGCCCTTTCCATTTTTGCTGTTCCATTGCTTGTTTTCTATGAGAGGCCGGGCCGGCCTCTCATAGAAACCAAGCAATCTAAAACATATCCAACACGGTTTCTTACTTTAACGCTGCGTCACCTTAATATGTAATCGTACGTTAAGCTCTACTGTAGCTCATGTCCTTAACAATACAGTCTACTATCTGTGCATTGTGAGCTCTATCTAACCATCGGAAGACGTAAGTGTGAGAGCGAGAGCTTTTCTCTACATTTCACATTGTAGAGACTAATCCGTATTTTAATTGGATAATATTAGGCACGGGTCGGAGAGAGGGCGTTCCCAGCATATACATTATATAATCCAAACATACAAACACACAAAATCCGACAATGCACACGTCATATCAGAATATTGACAGAAACGTTGTCTAACGTCGAACACTGCGAATAATAAAAACAAAAGAAACGTAACACCCATACTATTACCATTTTAATCCTTCGATCGGAGATTCTTGGAAATGCTATTGTATTCTATTGTTGTCGCGATCACCGGTGCTAGTATGGGTCTTGATGGGTTAAATTTGGTTCCTTTCAAACTGTCACGTAACGTCAGCCTAATACCGCTGAAGGCCACCTAAATATTGCAAATGTATTGAAATGTGTACCTAGGACCTAGGTAGGTACACATTTTGACAAGTACATATTGTAGAACATGTTTTTTGACGGAGTTACTTTTCCAGTAGTTTTTTTTATTCGTAGGTTGAACATAATTTTTTATTTTCTGTCTATACTGCTGCAACAATATGTCCTATTGTCTGAAAATGTCGCGATCTCAATCTACTTATTACAGCACCTCCGTCTTTCGGGCAAACTTCAATATCGCGATTCAGGAATGTGACCTTTTTGATTCGCTATAACTTTATTTCGTGTGTGGAAAATAGATGTTGGACGATTCTCAAATCTACTACCTCTACTCTACTCTATCACACAAAATTTCATCAAATTTCGTCAAGTAACGCCGCGACACGAGAATTCTACTGAGTGTGCTGTGTAACAAAACAAAGTGATAATAAGTTAGGGTGTGTACGAGTCCTCTGTAAGACTGTGTTTTCACCGGTGATGAGCTTAAAGTTGTGTTGAGAGGAATGTGTTTTATAAAAACCAATATAATCGTTGCGCTAAACATGGTTGGGCATATGAAGCGTTTCTATTGGTTCCTAAAAACACATTCCTCGCAAGTGACGCAACGCAGCTTAGCTTAGCTCCTGTGGAAAGGTAGCCTAAAAAGCTCACTTTGAAAGTAGCAGCGCTAAAAGAGCAATTTTTTGTGATTTTATGGTCAAGCGCCCAGCGTTATGAGTTTGCCCATATAAAAGTTAAAAATGTATTTTTTTCATTGCTTCTACTTTCACAGTGAACTCTATTTATGGGACTTATAACATACTCGTTAGTATAATCATTTTGTTTTGGTACACTCTGTGTACGATGGAAGTCTATAAAATATGAGGTAAACACGAATTGTTGTACCTATGCTTACGATTGACTATTGTGTGAAGCGCGCTTATTTTCCAACACATTTTCCGAATGAAATCGAAATTTCGAGATCGTTACCGTATTAAAAATTCGCTTTTGGATCCTATATAATTTATGTCAAATGTTGCTTGCAACATAATATTATGATTTGTGATCTGAAGGAATTCGTAGATTTTGCACAGATAAGACATTGTCATTCTCTGTAAAGCACTCCCTTGACGGTAATTCAGCATGACATGCATTTACGTGACGTTGCATGACATGCCGATCGCGAAACGATCATGCGTGCTGGCGTGCATGCGTCATGCACATACTGCAGGACGAAAAATTAAACTACTTGTCAATCAATGTACAGCACGTAGTTTGCACGTCATTCGCATCAATACAATAAACGACAGCAGGTAATGCATGTCATGCTGAATTACCGTCTAGGGAGCGCATAAGACTATACTCTATGTGTGTGCCATTTCATTTCAAAATCTCAATTCATTTTTATTTGTAAACGAAAATATAGTAGATCACTTCTATTAGTACGGGAGCCCTAGAACAAGTTTTTTTTTATCACTATCAAGTTAATTTTTTGTGAGTACCTAGCTTCATTTTGATAAGACGAACAACATTTTTATCTGCGAAAAATCTTGAAAATTTAGTTCTAGGGCTCCCGTACTATATTAATTGTAATAATAATGAAAGTGACAAATTAGATTAGAAAAAAACTTCCTACCAGTTTTCGCAGTCAGCCAAGCACAGCGAAATAAAACCTAAAAAGTTATCTGTTTCATTGAAAAAGTTAAATTACTTAAATCTGTATATTATATAAAACTCAAAGGTGACTGACTGACATGTTGATCTATCAACGCACAGCCCAAACCACTGGACGGATCGGGCTGAAATTTGGCATTCAGTTAGGTGTTATAACGTAGGCATCCGCTAAGAAAGGATTTTGATCAACTCTTCCCCCAAGGGCTTAAAATAGGGGATGAAAGTTTGTATATAATAATACTTCTTAACGCGAGCGAAGCCGCGGGCAAAATCTCGTAAAATATATAATGCCATTTTGGTATATTTGTAAAATCATTATTTTTATTCTATAAAACTCTATATAGTTCAAACAATTTAAGGTGGCACCAACGGTCATTGACCTTTCTAGTCTAGGAGTTATGTGAAAAATGCTCTCACTGTATTCTGTTAACTTAAGAAAGAAATTGAACTCTTATAACTTTATAACTATTATAGACTATTATATAACACAGTATGATAACAACTCTTAGTACGATAATCTCCAACCATTTATGATTTTGAATAATATAATTCATACTCAGTGCACATCGATTATGCAAAATACGATATTGCCCCTAGACTAAAAACATCTGACATATTCTGTAACTTCATTGTCAATCGCGGTTTGTATAGAAAACGATGAATTATATGACAAGTTTTTTTGACAGGGGGTCAATGACCGTTACGGACCGAATTGGGCAATTTGAGAATAATAGCATAATATTATCACAGTCTATGGAACTTATTACGCTGTGATAATATTATGTCAACAATTGGTATCACGACTTTTTGATAGTAAAGTTTTAATAGTCTGTGTTGAAGGCCCACATGGCTAAGTAAGATCTTGAAGAAGGACACACATCTTGTATTGTCAAAAAACAATCCATACTTCCATACTAATATCTATACATATAATAAAACTGTAGAAATGACGATTCTGTACATTAAAGATATTCAAAAAATAATAAGCGGAGGGTGTCACTACATCGCTATACAAGCCAAAAATGTGGTCAGTTTTTTTGTCTGTCTGTCTGTCTGTATGTTTGTTCCACTATCACACGAAAACTACTGATCCGATTTGAATGCGGTTTTCGCAGATATATTTGTTTTCTTCCAACTTAACATCTGGTGTATAAAAAAATTTCCCCCCACCCCTCTAAAGGGACGAAAGAGGGGGTCAGATTTTGTATAAGACTTTTGCTTTAACACGAAAACTACTGATCTGATTTGCATACGGTTTTCGCAGATATATTTGCCTTCTTCCAACTCAACATCTGGTGTATAAAAATCACCCCCCCCCCCCCCCACCAAAGAGAGGGTCAGATTTTGTATTAAGTAAACTTTTTTCTTTAATGGACTTACTTTATATTATTAACTGTTTATCCAACTTAACATCTGGTGCTACATAACATTTTTCCCCCCACCCCTCTTAGGGGACAAAAGAGGGGGTAAGATTTTGTATTGTGATGAAGTAGAAATACTTTAAATGGCAAAACAACGTTTGCCGGGACAGCTATGTATTATAAATGCGAAAGTGTGTCTGTCTGTCTGTTTTTATGTCCGTCTATCTGTCTGTTCACCTCCTCTTCACGCCCAAACCACTAAACTGATCGTGCTGTTTGGTATCCTCATACCTATATATACTTTGGGTCCCGGGAAAATTCACGATTTCCACGCGATAAACGAATTAGGGCGCAACGGACTTACAGGCGTCATCTAGTAGGTATCATAATAATTAGAGTACGTAACTCAAATACTTAATTTATGCATACCTGTAATTACGCAAGTAATATTTGCATACAGTCCGCTAATTGCGTAGCATATTATGTAAAAAAGCAATTGTGCAAAAAACGTAGCGTTACAGTTTTATAACTTTTAGTGATCATTTTTTGGGGATTTTAGGCGTTCTAACTTTGGTAATACACTCTGCCTTAAGGGCCCTCTCTTCCTAAATTAGCAGGTCGATTGTCTGTCAGTGCGAATATCGACGTAAATGACATTAAAATAACATTCATAACAGCGCGCCTTGTACGGTGGCGGTTACGACGCTCGCCGCGTCCATGATAGGGCGAAATAGGAGAAAAAACCTTTTTAAGGCTTAATATAATACATATTTCAAAAAAGTAACCAATCCAAATTATTAACTTATGTATTGCAAAGCAGTAGATATTTTTTATATATTCTTTTGATCAATAATGAAGGAGTAAAGTGGTTTCATTCAACGATTTGGAGGTGATTTGGTTTATTATTTCTTTATTATGTGATACCGATAGAAAAAATATGGCAAAACCAAATTACGTATCATATCATGTAGATTACTAATTATTTTTTTCAGATATAATTTCTCTGTTAATGCCGATGAAAAGTGCTTTCATCTGCACGCTTTTTTCGAAAGAGCAGCCTTAAAAGGATTAACGGCCTCAACAAATAAGTAGCATAATCTTTAATTGCAAAATTCGACCTGTCGTGATTTAAAAAATAGATTGTATTTTTTGAACTCAACCCCCGTATCAAAATATTATTTTAAGCCCCAACAAATACACACTGCTCCAATTTCCAAAAAAATCAAGCATGAAATAGTCTGTGTTTCTGTGTGTATATCCGTGGCAAAACGAGTCATCCGTTTTTGATGATTTATACAGTATTTTCAGAACGAAGTAACCACTCTCCAAATACTGTTGTGCCTGGGTAAGGGTGTGCCTTTTAATTGTCCTTATGGTTGCCCAAGCACATACGGCATTTTCGCAACATGGTCGGCCTAATCCAGAGGAATTAGCAGGTAAATACGTCTGGGTCCAACCATGCGCGGGTTTCCTCACGATATTTTCCTTCACGCATCGTTGCTATGTAACCACTAACCAATGTTATACGTGGTACTATGATGGCGGCAAAGGCCTCATCAGGCGAACCGTCAGCTCGTTTTCCATTCCAAAGTTGTACATAATAGCCCTTAGCATACGTAATAGGCCTTTTACACAATGGACTCCGTCCGATATGAAACCAATAGACAAAAACGTCTGAGAAATACCTCCGCGTAGAGTTATTCAATTTTCTATAAATTGCATAACTAAACGTGCTCCACATCTTTCACTTAGTACTACAATAGGCAAAACCAGGTTCGGCCTTCCGGTTAGAAACCTTTAAGGTGGCGACTAACCCAAAATTTTCGATTTTATAATTCATTTTTATTCTTGAAAATAAACCCCGAATCGTTTCATTTTTTTAAATTAGATACTACATTATATTTTCAAGAATTCGATCTGAGCAAAAACACGAAACCTAAAATTTTCTCGATACAAAAAAATCACAAAGATGCATCTAATTTTCATGAATTTTTAATTTATTGCCATAACGTAATTTAACTAAGTTAATATTTTAACACATTGTATAAAATTCTATAATTGAGAAACTGACTTAGCGGATTTTTAAAATGTTGTATATTTATCGAGTTATTGAGAAAAAAACTAATTTGGCGATGAATCCGCTTCGTCCTTTTTCACCTGGCATAGGTATGAAGACGGGCGTGAGTGTGAAGAGAGAAGCTGGACGATGTTTGATTTTTTGGGCTAGTCACCCTCTTAATGAACCTTCGAGTAATTTGGTTAACATTTATTCTTGTAAGCACAATAATAAGTAAATAAAAAATAGAAATAATTAATTTTCCGTAAAATCACACATTCACATCAAATTCAATGTATGACAAATCTTTACACTGACGCACTCAGCGACATTTAATGATGATACTATCAATTTAATGAAGAGTTTGTCAGATAATGTATGGGGCTTATGTCAAAATCTTCATTTAATTACAGTTAAGTGGTTAATATTCGTCTCTAAGTGCGTCAGATAGTGTAGTCTGTCCTGTGTCAAGACATTTTTCTCAAAAAGATTTGTTTTATTTTTGATTCATTTTGTTGACTCACCAACAGAACAGCTGCATCTGTGATAATTTTAAAAATGTACGACATGAAATTTCGCTTTAATGATAAGGGTCAATTCAGACCGCAACGCGACGCGTAGATGTATGCAGTATTTCGAAATTTGTATGGATTTGACAGATTTCAATTGCGTGAGATGTCTTGCGAATCTGTCAAATCCATACAAATTTAGAAATGCATCTACGCGTCGCTTTGCGTTCTGAACAGGTAAAGTACAGCGTGCGTATGCGAAAAATTTTTTGATATAAAATATCACCAAAAGCTTTTATTACCAGGGGCCGGTGAAAATGATGACTAATCGTACGTGATCTAGTGCTTCTAAAACCCGAATTGAAACCTTATAACCTGAATTAGAGACAGTGGTTGTCTTAGTATTGTAGAGCACTTTACACGGTTCATATAAAGTGGAAGCGTTACTAAATCAAATGGTTCAAATACGAGCACGCAATAAAACTGAGTGCTAGTGTCGGATGTAAGCTAAATTTCATTTTATTTTTAACTAGCTGTCCCGGCAAACGTTGTTTTGCCATATAAAGTATTTCGCCCATATTATTTTATTGATGTGACTAAATAAGTACGGCACCATGGCAACGTCCATCGCTATCCCGTCACACAAACAATGGTCGCCGTCAGTCTCGACTCTCGAGTTGTAATAATTTACTATTATTTATTCAACAAATGCACATATCAATATAAAAAGTAGCCAGTAGACGATTCGCTTATAAATCGAACCTAAAGTACTGGCTGACCCGGCAAATGTTATTTCCCCATATCTATTTGGGATATAAAATTAGATAGTCTTTTCTGAGATCCACCTAAAAAACTCACAAAAAGCTTTTACTTTTGCCTAAGATCAGTAAAATGAAGAAGAATAAGGTGATGATTTGAACTATCTATCGACCGCACTCATACATTTTATAATGATTTAACTTAAATTTAATTAAGAGTTTGACAGATAATGTATAATAGTAGGGGAGGTCGCGCTCAGTTTAAAAAGTAATTTCATACCGAGCAAAAATCGTTATAAATAATAGTATTCCACTAATACAGCTTTGATCGTCAGCTGCTTCAGAAGTGGTGGAATAAAAATTGAGAGTATCTCAAAGTTGTTGGAAATCGTATTGAATTGACGTTAAAAAAAGATCCCAATTCGCACCCAATAAAGGTTCATATCTAGATTATACACGTTTAGGTTCGGTAGGTGTCGTTTTAGTATATAACAACAGATGGCGCTTTTAACGTCTTCACAAATATTGACTATCGAATTAATTACTTAAAATTGCTATGTGAGACAATTTTATGGTTAATTCAAACGAAAATCGCCGTCAGCTGAATGTTTGCAGGTGGAAATGTCGTCTACGCGACGCCCTATAGGATACATCCAGCTTTGCGAATGTCCATAAAAACTTCAATGTAGTTCATATTAACGCTCAAAGCATACCGGCACATTTTTCGGATTTTCTTGCTTCCTTCACTTATCAAACTCACATTGATGCCATCCTTGTATCGGAGTCCTGGCTCAAGCCTTGCCTTCCGTCAACTAGTTACTGCTTGCCTGGATATAAGTTACTCCGAAATGATCGTGTGGGTAGGGCCGGAGGCGGTGTTGCTATATACCTAAGGTCAGATCTAGCTCATTCACTCGTTAGTTCGTCTGCTCAGCCGCCTGCATCTAACTCTCCAGAATATTTGTTCGTTGAGTTTCAATTAACGATTACAAATAAAGTTCTCCTTGGCGTATGCTATTGTCCCTCATCTAAGATGGACTACTTCTCAGCATTTGAGCAACTGCTAGAATCAAACACCCCGAACTACCAGCATACTATTATTATGGGCGATTTCAATACCTGCATGGTTAAGGGCGACTATAGATCTAGAAGACTCAACTCAATTTTAGAAAGCTATAACTTGAACTTGCTTCCGACGAACACCACACATATGTCCCCTGGTTGTACTCCCTCCTTACTGGACCTGATGATTGTGTCCGCCCCTAATCTTGTTCATAGGCATGGACAGTGTTCCGCTGATATTTTCTCTTATCATGATTTAATATATCTCTCTTATAGTGTGCGTCCTCCTAAAGTTAAGAGGAAGATTTTAATGCAGTGAAATTTTGCTGCACTAGACTATGAGAAATTAAGGAAAGACACAAAAAACATTGACTGGTCCTTGGTCCTTCATGCTGTTCACGTTGACGATAAATTGAATGCTATTAATTCACTTCTCACTAGCCTTTATGACAGACATGCTCCAGTAAGACCCGTAAAATTAAAACATACTCCAGCGCCGTGGCTTTCTGAGGATATCAAATTACTAATAAAGCAAAAGCATGCTGCGAAAACAAAATACAAAAACTCCAACAGTGAGGAGCACAGAGAGAAGTATGTCCAAATAAGAAATCGATGTAACAGAATGTGTAGAGACGCTCAGCGGCGTTACATTCACTCGTCCATGGAGAATGGGGACCCTAGTCGAGTATGGAGATTTCTGAGATCCTTGGGTGTCGGCAAAAGCACGGATCATAATTCCTGTACGTTAGACCCAGACACCCATAATTGTCACTTCGCTGCTCCTTTAACTTCACTTAGCTCACAATTAAAGTCTCAAACTATTGACAATCTTGAAAATTTACCCTCTCACGACTTTCCTTCATTTGTTCTAAATAAGTTCTATGAGGATGATGTCAGAAAATATGTTTCATCCATCTCTTCTAATGCTGTTGGCGATGACGGTATTAGTCAAAAAATGAACATCCCCATTCTCGATATTATTTTGCCCATACTCATTGATATTTTTAACCATGCTGTTGATTCCTCAGTTGCTTATCCTAGCGTTATGCTGTTGTTTATCCTAGCGCGTGGAAGGATGCTAGCGTAATTCCATTACCTAAATCTGTTAGACCTAAGCTGGTTTCAGACTACCGTCCAATTTCCATATTACCTTTTCTCTCTAAAGTGTTTGAACGGTTAGTCTGTCAGCAGCTTACTAATTACGTAATGCAAAATAATCTTTTAAGCGCTTTCCAGTCAGGTTTCCGACGTGGACACAGTACCACTACTGCGCTAATAAAAGTAACTGACGATATACGACTTGGCATGGATAACAAGTTACTTACAGTTCTAGCCTTATTTGACTTCAGCAGCGCATTTAACACTGTCGACCACGATGTATTGATTGGAATACTAAAGACGTTAAATTTATCATCATCTGTAATCAATTTGTTCCGAAGTTACCTTGTAGGACGTCGTCAGAGAGTAAAGCTGGGCAACTCTTGTTCTGACTGGACTGATATCTCTGCCGGTGTTCCCCAGGGTGGTGTTTTATCCCCCCTTTTATTTGCTCTTTTAATCAATAACATCACTCAAAATATTGTGTCGTCCTTCCATCTTTACGCTGACGACCTGCAGATATATATTCAATCGACATTAAATAACCTCCATGTTACCCTGAACACCTTAAATAGGGATATTGAGATTATATCTAATTGGGCCTTGCGTCACGGTCTACATATCAATCCAACCAAGACACAGCTAATAGTTATTGGTAGTCCTGGCCTTTTATCTAGGATTGACTGGGGTAGCCTACCACCGGTGGTCGTTGATGGTACGATTATACCATTCAATCGGACGGTTAAGAGCCTTGGGGTTTTCCTCGATGAAACCCTGTCGTGGGGACAACAAATTAAAGAACTTAGCAGGAAAGTATTTGCTACGTGGTACTCCATTTCACGACTGCGTTACGTTCTTCCAATACCGACCAAAATAAAGATAGCAGAGTCTCTGTTCCTATCCACTCTCGATTATGCTGATACTTGTTCCGTCAACCTGACTGAGGATCAGCTCAACAAATTGGAGCGGCTACAAAATCTTGCCATACGATTTATCTTCGGCCTTAGAAAGTTCGATCATGTATCCGAATACCGAAGGAAACTCAAGTGGCTACCAATTCGTCGTCGTCGCGATGCTCGCATTTTGTCACTTGTATTCTCCATAATACATGATCCGTATCTGCCATCTTACTTGAAGGATAACTTTTCGTTTCGGCAAGCAGACAAAGGGTTACGTTCTGCCTCAAATCACCTTTTAGACGTGCCTTTACAACATACAAAGTACTATAACTCATCTTTTGCTGCTACGGGAATAAGGCTGTGGAATTCATTACCTACCCATATAAGAATGGCAACTACACTGTATCGGTTCAAAATGCTGGTAAAAGAACATTTCCTATATATTAGTGGTAATACTCATTCCAAAAATTGACTATCATGTAATAGTTAAAATTCGAAAATGATGATAAAATTGTAGTTTCAAGTTCCAACTTCTGAATTATGTCTTTTTTTTTTCATTTATTTATTTACATATTTATTTATTTATTTATTTATTTATTTATTTTAATCACCTTTTAATTTAATATTATAATGTATGTATGTATTTGTGTATGTATTATAATAAATATTAAATCCTTATCTAAGTAATATTGCACATTCATCAAAATATCAATAACATACTGTCCTTTGCCTGTGGTTGCCTGGAAGAAATTACTTATTAGTAATAAGGCCGCCATTGTGGTACACTATAAGTTTATAATTGTTATATTTGTTTTTTTTCTTCTTCTTTGTGTGCACAATAAAGAATATTATTATTATTATTATTGAGCGCGAAATAGGACTATATTGGTTATAACTTATATCGCTGGCTGACGGTTTTTCCACCGTCGTATTAGCGACTGACGGTTTTCTTTATTATATACAAAGTAGAAACATTCTCCTGTATAAATTTTGTACGGTATAAAATGACTTTATATTCAAAAAAATTTTACATGTTCAGTAACGCGACTGACGTTGAATCCCGCGTCTGCAATACGGCTGACGGTGATTTTTTTGGTTAAACATGACCTCAATCCATCAAAGTTTCATTCGGTATAAAATCACTTTTCGCAACTTTTTTTTACAACTTTGAAATACTCTCAGTTAACATTCCACCACGGCTGCACGGGTGCGGCGACTGACGCTGATTATATTGATTGATAAATATTGGTCGGTATGAAATCACTTAGCAAACGATAGCACTACCTATAAGTTGAGAGTTATGTAATTAATCTTCGTATCTCTAGTGTGACAGTAAGGCGACAGTGTAATAATATTATTATCTTAGTTCTGTCTACTCTGATATTATTATGTTTGTTTCAATATAGCCTCTTATAAATTCGATTTCAATAAACAAACTCAATCCATATTGTAATCAATGCGAGAGAGTGTCTGTCTATCTGTATGTTACGCCCAAACCACTGAACCGATTTTATTATATTTTTTGTCTCGGCAAAATGTTCGTTTCCCGCGCGATAAACAAATTTTGTCGCAAGGGAGTTGATGCGGGCGTCATGTAGTCCTTAATAATGTTCCGAGTGACATACGTTTATGCAGTTAGCTGATTATAACTAGAAGCTAGTTCAGTAGAGGTAATTACGCCGCAATCGAACCCATTACTGGCAGTTATCGCATCATCAGACCGGCGTCGAACCCGCGACCCCAGTGAAAGCCATCTCGCGTTACCTACGCGGTTCCGAGTTCCGACGAACGGTATCAGGTACACTTCCCGGTTGCTGCTGTTATGCAAATCGAATCAAAAGCTTTAAATACTTAATTGAAACAGGAGTTATTTTGCGCGAATCCATAGCATACTTCTATATCTCGCGAAATTGACCACAGCCCACAACAAAGTAAATGGGAGTTTGCATGAACATGCATTAGACTTAGAGCTCCTTTTTATCGTTTCACTCTACCTATGCGTACACTCTTATCCTAGAACATGTAAAGATTTTAGATTAGAGCCACACAAGCACAACAATATTATCAAATTTATGCAAGGTCATCACTATGCAGGTTGAAAGACTCGCGCCGTTTCGTCTTAATGCCGGAGCATTCTCTATGTTCGTCAAACATGCCGCGGTATTGCTATAAATAATAATAGTGCTAAATATTCGCTTTGAACAGTGGTTCTTAAGTATGCAAGAGCTCTAATTGATGAGTACCGACTCATGGTTCCAAGGGTGTGACAAAGACGGCTTGAAACAACACTAATATTAAACTTTTGCCAATTTTGTCTGCAACACCAAAAGAAATTACAAGTGTTTGGCTTACTAAGAACGTAGCAGAAATCACAAGTGTAGCGCTAAAAGTAAAATAGGATTTTATATTATGTCACAAACTCACAACAATAAACAGAAACGCAATTATCTTAATTGTTACACTTTTTCATAATGCTTATATTTTACGATTAATCTGATGTATTCTCAACTTCTTACAATCTATGTTATGCCACACTTAACACCGTACTCAGTGTTATTTAATTATGATTAACTTTTAATTTAACGAAGAGTTTGACAGATAATGTATTTTTTATCTAGTAGATTATACATTGACAGATATGTGGCTTATTACAATTTTGAATTAGTTAATTACATTTAAGTAATTAATGTTCCACTCTGAGTGCGGCAGTTAAAAATTATCATCACATCGTTAATCAGTATGAAAACCGATAGTTTTATAGTGAGAAACTTAGATCATCTGTGTAACCTGGATAAACAATAACCCCGGAATTCCGAAGCCAGCGAACTCCATTTTACTTTCATTCTCTAAAGGTGGAGGTACACTGGGAGCACGACTCTCGTTGGACGGTTTTGTCGCTGAAACTGACTGTGTACCACTTAAATAAAACTGACTGTGAACCACTTAAATATCTACATGAAGTTTTTATAATCGACATGAACTGATACTTAATAATATGTCGATGTCACCTCGAAGTTCTGCAATGAAATTAATGGAAGAATCTTGGGTAGTGTCCAATCTACACAGTGTTCAACAAGTTGCTAAGGAACTACCGTGATTGCTACGACTAGGCCGCACGTCATATAGTGATGGCTAATCAATAATGCCCTTATACCGTACTCGCGGTTAATTTACTTTAAATTAATGTAGATATTGACATTAGTTCCATACATCTTCTGTCAAACTCATAATTAAATTAAAGTTAAAGTAACTATTAAATGTCTCAGTGCTACCGTTTGACAGAAATGTCGTTTTAGTGAGCTATCACCTATCGCGTTGAACTGTGAACATGTTACACAATGACTTATTGACTAGATAAAGTTTAATTAATAATGACAAGAACACCGCGAAAACAAACATTTGTTCATTGCTTGGCAGGTAGTACAAGTCTCAGTAACTATTATTGATACTATCTACAGACTATAACATGGGGGTATAAAAGGGATGAGCATGAGTTTTCGATAAATGCACAATCGCAAAGGACGCGTTTTCTGCGCGCGCGGATTTAGCTCGCGTGTTTTTCCAAACGCTACAGCAGAAATCGCGCACGTCTGAAGTCGCCGTAACGTTTTTAAAAATAACTTTACAACACTTTACAACTGTCAACTCCTATTACATCCCATCACTTATAGAGGTAGTGCATCCCATACATTTAACATCCTTGTAACTATTTAGTAATCTGTGCCTATTCCAAATCGATAACGTAACGTAGCTGTCAAAATACAGTCCTGTCCATTCCTCATTTGCTCACAAGAACAATGTGATCAAAACCCCATAGAGTGATGGGCACTTTCGATCGCGGTCCAGCACGTACGTGTTACGTCACATACCGTGGTGTCGCAACACCGTAACAACGTGGCTTCACTCGGCGCCGCGTAAAAACATAATGGCAATGACTATTCAATATTAAATCGACTACTGACGCTTTTATTGCGTCATTATTTGTAGATTCAAATAGTTGTGAGTGGCGTAAAAACTGTTGTTTATATCAAGCATCTTTGTTGCTTGTGGCAGTACTTAGAAAGATTTAAATATATGATGGTGACTCAACTAGGTATAAATAAATGAAGATTTTGATATAAGCTCATCATTATAAGTTCATAACATTGACAAACAATTTATTGAATCAAACTTAAGTCATTACAATTCACGTTTCTGAGTGCAGCCGCTAAAATATGGCGAATGAGTTAAAAATTCTACATAAAATATTGCTACAGTGAATTTATTATGAAGATAATAAGTATTATAAATTCACTGAAAATAAAATTTCGCAACAAAATCACAGGATTGAAGTGAATATTTACAAAGTTTTAATTTAAAACTTATGGCCATTATCGTCATAATTTTCGTCCGATAAGTGATAAGACGTAAAAAAGTAAGGCTCAGTTCAATATGCAAATATTCACTTTCATTTATAATATTATGTTGAGCAAAATTAAAGCAGTATAAACACAAGTAAGCAGCGTTATTTGAATATTCATGAGATAAGGCGTTAAAGTGCGGAAAAGATTACTTATAAGTGTACTAGCGACCCGCCCCGGCTTCGCACGGGCATAAAATATATTATAGCCACTGAAAAAATGATTAAAATCGATTCAGCAGTTTTGATTTATATTCATTATTACTACCCGTGGCCCGCATTGGTCGGTACCGCCGCAAAAGCTACGTCTCACAGGAAATTGGAGCCTTTTCCAGGGTATAGGCAAATCAGTAGGGATCATTGGTATTCTTGGTATATGAGCTAATTCACCAGCTGCAGGACCGGTCATAATCTTCGCTACTGCGCACCCCCGCCTTGGTAGCGCCCACTTCGAAACGGGCATAAATAGCAATTTTTAATTTCGTCATAACTTCTAAACCAAACTTCCAATTTTAATCATTCAAACACCAAATATTATCTTCACAAACTGTACTTAGTAATGAAATAATTTATTTTGATAAGGATGATCAGCATGAGTAAAATAAATGCGTTTAAATGTAGTCCAAAAAAAATCAAGATTTTTAAATAAAAAATGGTTGTTGTGACTCACTTGACATAGCTAGGTATAGTGTGTGGCGGACATTTTTGTAGATATTTATAAGATCTACATTTACTTTGAACATTGTATGGTTCTATCTTTTATAGTTTAGGCAGCGTACGCAAAATAAGTAACGTTTCTGGTTGATTTTTTTCACCTTATGTCAGACAAACCTAAATATCTTACGGAACCCTATATTTTCCAAAATAAAAAGTAGCCTATGTTACTCGTAAATAATGTAGCTTTCGAATGGTGAAAGAATTTTTAAAATCGGTCCAGTAGTTTTTGAGCCTATTCATTACAATTAAACAAACAAACAAAGTTTACCTCTTTATAATATTAGTATAGATGTAAATCAAGGAACTGATAAGTGTATAAATGTTGGTAGTTAGCTTTTGGTGCTTATATTGTTATAATGGTTATATTTGTAGGTAGTTAGCTTTTCTTTGTATGTTGAGGTAAGTTAAGTTATTAAAATTATATTAAGTACAGTAGATTACACCCGTTTATTATAAACTAATTTTGGCGTAACGGATTACGCCAAAATTCGTTTATCACGCGGGAACCGTACATTTTTTCGGAACCAAAAGTATCCAATGTCTTTCCCGGGACCCAAAAGATACTGAATTTCAGCAAAATCGGTTCAGCGGTTTGGGCGTTAAGAGGTAACAGACAGACAGACATACACGCTTTCACATTTATAATATTAGTATTAAATTTTCCAATACGAGATTAAGCTCCTTAAAATATATTGATTTTTTTAAATGTAGAGCAAAATTTGTAGGAGCCTTGAAAAATGAAAATATTATCTTTCAAACCAATATAACAACGTCACAAAAGCATTGCACCTTGGAAGAAAATGATTCGTAGGCAGACGACGGGCCTGCGTCATTAATTGGTCGGCTATTGCCCGGTTTCTGGACAGGAGTTTATCTTTTCACTAGCGTTGTTGATTAGTTAATTTTTTGACGCTAGCCAATTAAATGCAATATTAATATTAAAATGACTCAGAAACTGGGCATAGGGCCATAGGTCAATTCAATGTAGTCGTGATCTGTCGGCTGGGCTAACGCGACCAAAACGTAGGTTTCCATCTACCTATGAATCAAATTTTCTTATTGTACCTACTTTAAGGATATAAATTAGTTTTATTGATAACTGCGATAAACAAGTTGTTTCTACATCAATAAACTAATTAGGTGCGTTATAACCTTTATAATCAATTCCGGGATTATATCCTATTGCAGTGTACCTACATAAAACACATTTTCTAGTCGTAAATACTAACCATTCAGGTCCTAAACGGCGAAACAGAACCAAATAATATTTTGTAGTTAAATAAAAACAATAAAAGAAAATACGCTTTTTTATTATAACAAAGTTTCGAATTAACTAGCTAAAAGCCGAGCTTTGTGCGTCGTCGCTTTGCGAGCTCGCGTCGTCACACGTTGACTGACTGACACATATCTACATAAAATTAAAAATTACTGTTAAAGCACAAATCAATAGGTTAAACACAAGAAAATCACTGATTAGACTAGTGGGGATAGGTAAAAATCGTGCTCAATTTTTTTTCTCAAACTTTTACTTTTCTGGGTACACTTGCAAAAGTATTCTTTCAGGACAGTTAAAAAAATATTATGCAGAGTAATTTTGTAGTTGTGCACACTACAAGAAATTGTGTGTAAAATGAATAAACTTATGTCATCTTGCTTGAGCTCCTATGATGGATAAATAGCTATGTTACTAACATAACCATCTTAGTAGTTCCATGTAGAGTACAGTATAATGAGGCAAATTTGACACTTTTAAGTTTTTGAATTATGAGGGGGTCAAAAGTGACTGCAAATGGTTCGTGTAATATTACACACGGTGCTGCTCGCCAGTTCTGTTACACTTGAACTTGGCTTGACACGCTACCGCGTGTCTAGATATTGTATTATACAGTAGAAGCGAAATCCAATTGGAATCTGTTCATTTCTTTCTAACCATTTTTGGACTTCGGCCAGCACTTAGCCAGGAATGTTTAAGAAGACGTCAGAATAGCAGACAGAATATTGATGGTTAAAAATATCTGTCGTGATTATACTTCGAGCCACGAATCTCGGCACTAAATTGTATACAGCTCGGCAAGACTTTTTATGAACGTGGCGAGAAAAGGAGCTAACGCTTCTATCATACAAACACGCCCCGTGCACGTTCATTTAAAGCCTTGGAGCACTTTACTCAGTCGTATCAAACCTACTCGTAGCTTTAAGTAGCTGTAACAAACATCCATACCTGGCAGAGATTCAATATGCAGTTGTAATAGTTACGCAAGGAGAAAGTCGGCTGATGCGATATTGATGAGACTTAGCCACAATTAGAGGACGCGTTACATCAGAGTCATTGACTGTCATTACCGCCGAGTGAAGCGCTTGACTTGAGGAATATTGGCTGATGCAGCTAGGAAATACATAAATAGTTCTATCACGAGTATCGTTATCACGTTTCAAATTGATTAACTCATATTTCGCAATTGATTGAAAACAAGTCGACATTCTGTAACATATTATGTGCTTAACCTTAAGCATTCTCGGTTGGGCTCAAAATCGGTTTAGCGATTTACGCGTAATAATCAGGCAGACATCAAATGCAGCAATTTTTCCCACTGTTTGTTTCGGTCAAAGAAATAACTTTTTCACCAGTAACTAAGTCAGAGGATTACTGGCCATTGACTTGTACAATCATCAACAAACAACATTACAAAACACATCGATCGTCCTATTTCCTCACATGGCTTATGGGCCGTTGACTTATTCTACCACCACGAAACTCTAATCACTGCATTGCGACGCGTCGGGGCGGAGGACTTATCGGCCCGTCAATCTGTCTTATCCGACCATCGTAATTGGCCTTCTGTTCATCTGTCAGTCTCGGCTGACCCCCGCACAATGGATTGACGGCCGATCGTGCCGATCCCGAATCGCAATTTAGATGTTATTACACAATCTAATTTGTGGTCAGCTTGAGTGTAGTGCTACCGAGTATTCATGTTTTTTTGTCGATGATTTTACAGAATTTGCAGTATGACCTAAGAGCCAGTCCATACGGCGCGTTGCGTTGCGTCGTCGCAATGCAAATATTTTGACGCATTGGCACACGGGCGCTGCGCCATCGCAGCGCTATTTTTCTGCGAAGTAGTCAACACTCCCTCCCGCTTCGTCTCGGGGGCTGCTGTCCCGTGTCCGTCCTGTGTGCGTTGCGACACCTTGGTTAGTTGTATGTAAAACAACGGCAGCGCTGCGTTGACGCAACGCGCCGCGCCGTGTGGACTGTCCCTAAGTGGTCATAGTGGCTAAAGCGGTTTTAGCGACATAGATGAACCTGATTGATGATTACAAGAAATTGAGCTGAATTCTAATGTTCCGATATTGTTAGGAAGCTTAAAGCTACCTTAATTAATTTTGCATTTTTAAAAGCACATAATGTGTACCGCATAGTCGGAACAGATTTACGCAATGTACTATCAGAGGAGTTGATTCCTAAGCAGATGGCGGACCTAAGTAATTTGGTCGCGTTATGTCAAACGCATCCCACAGCTGATCACAGCTAACATTGAATTGACATAAGCCGACCAAATAACGTAGGTCCGTCAACTGCCTAGGAATCAATTTCCTCGATGGTACAAAACTGCGTTGCGGCGAAGCGCGACAAACAGTACAAGGTGATGACTGATGACAGAGAACATGCTGAATGCATTCTTCACTGCTCCACATAAAATATGTATTTATTTATTATTTAATCACATCAACAATATAAGCATTAAGCACCTACAATTTAATTACCTCAACATAAATAAGAACAAGTGTTTACATCACATAAAGACATGCACAACATTTTAGATCAAATTTAATTATTGTATAATGTTGAAGCATCGTCGCTGCAAGACAACGCAAGGCAGCAACAAAGCAATGTGGCTTTACTGTAAAGTCCAAGGTATAACTAATAGGTAAAGATAACGTAAGCATTGAATAGAACAGCAAAGCTAATGCTAGTAGGTAGTAAATCTCGAACTGTCAGCTGAAATCTACTCTCGTTTTCGTTATTGAATCGGAAGCGGATGTGACTGCGTTATGTAAGTCGCAATTACCATAGATCACAAACACCGACAGACAGGACATGCTTACTGAAGCATTAAGTTGCCTAAACCTTACCAAGTGCCGTTATGATTTTAAATTTGTACGTAATATAGACATAAATCATAGCGGAACGGCTAAACAAGAATTTATCCAAGCATTAAATTATTTAATAGTTATGTCCGGCGTCTGGGGTTTTTGACTAAAGGTGCTCCCTCACCGGGAGCATTCGCGTGTAATGAACTTTATAGATTCAACTTTGAGCATTCCATAGCAAGTTGACTTCACTTACACGTAGCAATGATGTTACAACTTGTATCAAGATATTACACATTGTACCATTACAAGGTCCGCACTGTAATGCTCGGTTCTCCTCCCTCACTGACGTAATGCTCGACACTGTAACGTTACAACTGAATGCTTCCGATGAGAGAGCACTACATTATCTGTCAAACTGTTTAATAAATTGAATTCATCAATGATGAGTTAACCAGTGATAGTGTGTTAGTAGTTGTTATTTTTTTAATTTAATTTATTTCTTATCAGTTATCATAATTTTTAGCAAATATAGGTAGGTACTCTTTAAAGCCTGTTTAATGCAAGTTTCAGTTTAACGCAAGTAAAAACTTGTCTTACGCAACTCAAATTCCAGACATTGCATTATAAGATGAACGTGCAAAAAAAGTAATAATCACATTAATTTGTAACTTTATTGACTGTGATCAGTTTAATATTAATATTTTTTATGCTTACGTAATAATTTTTACGGCAAAGAAAGCTTCCAAAAAGGCTTCTTTTTAATATCGGCGCTCGTGATTTAACAGATTTCATTAATTTCGTCATTAACTGACTTATCAAAGCTATAAGTCAATTAGGAGAATTAGTGATAGAAAGCGAGATCGACAAGAATTGGAATAAGACAAAAAGCAACGAACCAATTACCTTTATTGCATAAGAAATTGTACTGTCAGAGAAATTGATTTGTAGGCAGATGGCGGGCCTATGTTATTAGGCCGGGCTATGTCAAATCAATGGTAGTTCGTCGTTTGTCAGCTGAGCTTAGTATAGACTGACCAATTCACGTAGAACCGTCATTAGCTTATGAATCAAATTCTCCGATAGTACGAAGAGATGGAATCAGTACAATAATTACATATTTTATTGCTGTCAATTATTACCAACTAATTATACAGTTAGTATGATTGAAAGTGTTACTGCAGGTAAGTTGTTAAAAAGTAATAAAAACAAAATCAAGTTAGAGTACCTCAAGGTTGCGTATTACGGCCGTATTTTTATCATGGTTTTTAAGTGACACCAACATTATTAAAAAAAATATAATAATATATACTTAAATATGATTAATTATTATTGAGATAATAATATTATTGCTATATTGGTAAGATAATATTAAATATAGCTGTGAGAATTGTTATCGAATTCAGGATGAATTGTTGAATAATGATTGATGACTTCGAACACATTTGTGTATTGTAATTAATATATTTTAACATGCACCTAATAAAAATATAATTATTAATTTGTCCTAAAAGTATCCAAGGATATTTTACTAACTATGCGGCAGTTCTCTCTCAAAGGCGAATATTAATCTCAGAGGCGAATATTAATTAAATAAATGTACTTGAATGAAGATTTTGACCAAAGCCCGTCTCTTATCTGTCAGACTCTGCATCAAATTAAAGATTAATCATCACTAAATGTCTCTGAGTAAGTGGTAAGTCGATTTTTGATTCACAAGTGCCGTAGCTCTAACGACAAAACTAAAAGTAACAAAACTGTTCACGAATGCCTCATGTAAATGACATAAAAGCCTTTTCAATTCAGTACCATAAGGAACAATAAGGTTCTCCTTTAAACCGATCATTAGGCAGTGCGATATTTTTAAGTCAGAGAAAGTCAGGGCATTACAGATTGTCACTCTCTATGAACTCTTTGAACCTAATGACACTCATAGATTCATCATCATAATTACCACGACCACTGTTATGACTTTTCCAATAAAATCCAATGTAGTCCTAGTTGATTTTGGAGGCTTATAAATTATATATATAATATGTATATATTATGAGATAAAATCGAGCTATTTATTATTTGAATATAAATAATAAATACAGGGTGTAACAAAACAAGGTGATAGTACTTAATTAGGATGCATTGTGTGTCCTATATAGAGTTCACCGTGAAAGTAGCAGCGCTGAAAGAGCATTTTTTGTGAACTGATCTTTCAGCGCTGCTACTGCATTGTATGGGCAAGCACCCCAGTTTGCCTTTGCAAAAGTAAAAAAAAAGTAACTTTTTCAGCGTTGCCACTTTCACAATAGTCAGTAAACTCTGGACTCATACAAACCCTAAAGTATAATCACTCTGTTTTGTAACGCTCTTTATAAGGAGCGAGAGAAGTAATTAATATATTTAACCAAAGATTAACTTGCGCCTTGACTGACTGTAAATAGCACTTGAAAACGGACTTCTAAAAAAATTGCAAGCCCCACTACCTCATAAGCTGCAGAAAGTTTCTGGTGATGTAACTGAGCACATTATAAGTAGGTACTTGTAAAGTACTTATGGCCTTAAACTAAAACTGACGAATTCTCGCGACAAGTGTCGTTACTATGAACATCGATGGTGTAACCACGTGTGACGATTTGAATTATTCATGATCAATGGCAAATGGTAATCACTACAAGTGAGGAGTTTTTTTCCGATCTTTGCCGAAAGCGAGCCAGCCACCTTATCAGTTCTACAATGTGATTCATGTTATTTTCCGAAGTACCAGCTATATAAATTATATTACATATATGTATGCATACTTATATTACTGAATCCTAATTATTGTCAAAGCGTTTAGCGTAAGTGTAAATTTTAGAAGAATGAATAATATTATCTAAATAATTGTTATTATTTATACTTCTGGTGTTTTTTATTAATTTCAATTTACGTTATAGCTTTAAAACAGATGAGGTACTTGCTGACAGTGTTTAATTAAGACCTAAATACAATTTATCTGTAACACTTGCTGTATAATTTTTAGTCGTTTTATTACGTCCAGAGTTATAAGGTTACGTTTGCAAATTTTATATTATGTATTTTTAAAAGTTAAACTGTTTTATGTCATACAAACATCTCATAATATTTGTAACTTACAGGCATTTATAGTTTAGATTCATCAGTCATCACATTCTAGGTTTGTCATTTTCACGGGATATTTTAAACATAATATAAACGATGATCTTGTTTAATTACAAAAGGGCGCCACCTCTCGATCAAACGTCTCTCAGCCTCATAGTCTGATTAACAAGTGCCATTTTCGTCAAAACCTGATCTCATGCACCGAAAATTATGATTTTGATCTCATTCGATTCGGAATACCATCTAGAAGATTGTATCAAAATTCCAAGAGGGGCTGAAAAAAAATGCAATAGTTATAAACAATTAAGTAAACATAAAAAGAAGGGTTTGGATTTTTTTTAATATTTCGAAAACTATTTGAGATAATCAAAATTTGAAAATAGATCCTTAAAGAGCAGGAAATTTCCTAAAAAAAAAGTCTTTGATCCTGGAACCTTACCACTAGTCCTTATAGCTTTAAATGAGCGGCGAAAGTAACGGTAAAAACGCGTAGTTCGGGTTTCGCGTGAATTGCCGCAATCTGCCACGCGAACTAAAAAATATATTTTAACTGATTAAATATTAATATAAAAAAATAAAAAATTTGGATACTAAGAAGACATATCAATAAACACTAATCCGTCAACAAAAATAAATTATCACAATTTGTTTAAATGTTATGCTTTTGTACATTTGTTAATAGTCGCCATTTTAATGTTAACATAAAAACGCTGATTATTTCTAAACAAGAAATCTAGAAATTTTTATTATTCTTTTGAGCTAATCTTAAAAGGGCTTAGAAGAGATATCCGGTGGAAAAATTCAATAATTTTGATTTTTCACTTTTTTATGAACAATCAAAGGCATTCATGAAATTTTCAAGTAAATAAAGCAATTAGGGTTTTTTCATCAATAAAAATTGTTATTTAAATTTTATTTGTTATAAATATAAAAATATATATTGTTATCCGGCTTCTAACAATAACAAAACAAAATAGTAACAATAATTGGATATAAAAATACCGTAATTGCTTTATTTACATGAAAAATTCATGAATGCCTTTGATTGTTCATAAAAAAGTGAAAAATCAAAATTGTTGAATTTTTCCAACGTATATCTCTTCTAAGCCCTTTTAAAATTAGCTCAAAAGAATAATAAAAATTTCTAGATTTCTTGCTTAGAAAAAATCAGCGTTTTTATGTTAACATTAAAATGGTGACTATTAACAAATTAAGAAAAGCACAATAATTAAACAAATTGTGATAATTTATTTTTGTTAACGGATTATTGTTTATTGATATGTCTACTTAGTACCCAATTTTTTTTATTCCTTAATATTAATATTTAATCACTTAAAATATTTTTTTAGTTCACGTAGCAGATTGCGGCAAATCACGCGAAACCCGAACCACTCGGTTTTACCGTTACTTTCGCCGCTCAATTAAAGCTATAAGGATTATTGGTAAGGTTCCAGGATCTAGGAATTATTTTAGGAAATTTCCTGCTCTTCAAGGATCTATTTTCAAGTTTTGATTATCTCAAACAGTTTTTGAAATATTAAAAAAAAACGGTTGTCTGTAAAGTCGGTTTACTGACGATAGTTGAACGTGACAACGTGCCTCTTTGTCGCTCGTTCCGCGCTCTCGCTTGCACTTCAAGCCTTAAATAGAACGCCTCAGAGCGAGGTAACGCCGCATGAGTCATGTTTTTTCGTGCGTGCGCCGTGCAGCCGACTCCATCGAATTATAAGACGTTGTCACGTCAAAACTCATTTCCCCGACTGTACATTTCTGCTTAGCACAATTTTCCCCGACTGTACATTTCTGCTAAACAACTCATTTCCCCGACTGTACATTTCTGCTTAGCACAATTTTCCCCGACTGTACATTTCTGCTAAACAACTCATTTCCTCGACTGTACATTTCTGCTTCGCATAATTTTCCCCGACTGTACATTTCTGCTAAACAACTAATTTCCCCGACTGTACATTTCTGCTAAACAACTCATTTCCCCGACTGTACATTTCTGCCTAGCACAATTTTCCCCGACTGTACATTTCTGCTAAATAACTCATTCCCCGACTGTACATTTCTGCTAAACAACTCATTTCCCCGACTGTACATTTCTGCTTAGCACAATTTTCCCCGACTGTACATTTCTGCTAAACAACTCAAATGGAACGCCTCAGAGCGAGGTAACGCCGCATATTGCGTCATGTTTTTTCGTGCGCGCAGCCCATATCGAATTATAAGACGTTGTCACGTCAAAAACCAAACCCTTATTTTTATGTTTACTTAATTGTTTATAACTTTTGCATTTTTTTTCAGCCCGTTTTGGAATTTTGATAGAATGTTCTAGATGGTATTCCGAATCAAATGAGACCAAAATCATAATTTTCGGTGCATGAGATCAGGTTTTGACGAAAATGGCACTTGTTTACCAGAGTATCAGATGTTTTAAAAATAATGCGCCATTGTTGTTGACAATGTTACCTTTTTATGAACGATTAACCTTAATTATATTCCTCATTGTTTGTCACAACATAACACTTTCTACGGTAACATTTGACCGACTTTAATTACGTGATGCGCTTACATAAAATTACGATGTTATCACACTTACACTCGGGACTCTAGGCTTCGTTCAAGCAGCAAACTTTGCTATGCTTCTTTTTATCATTTTTTTGCGCCGAGAAAAGGCTTTTCAGCATCTTGCGGGATGGGGATCTTCTTTACCCCCAACTTTTTCCGACAACGAATTAGAGAATTAAAAAAATCCTAGTAAAATAAAAGATGTGCTCCATCTTATAAACAGAATGCCCAATATATTTGAGGCCGAAGTGTGATCTGGAGATGAAAATAGGATTAGAAATAACTGTTAATAGCTTAAAGGAAATCGTTAAAGGTAAGAAGAATTTTCAGTATATTGCGTGAAAATTAAACAAGTAATTAAAAATAACAAAAATGAAAATGTAAATAGAATAGAAAATAAGTGTGGTAATATAGATGTTATTTATGTATTAAGAACAAAACCTCTCGAATAAAAATCAGGAACAATTTGAATTATATATATAAAAAAAAGAAATTTAAAAGAATGCAGGGGTTTATAGAATAGGCGCGATAAGGCGTTAAACCTATCAACCCCCGTAAAGACACCGGCGACCGCGACAAAAATAGAATAACAATAGATTTTCAAGAATCCGCGATCGAAGGATAACCCAGTATGTAAATCTGGATTTGAATTATGTAAAGGGCTTGATGTAATATGAGTTATACGGGTTATAACAACGAAATGCATTTGTATTCTTTACAGTTGCTTGTATTGCCTAAGATTACTAAGCCTTGTAAATATTAACTAACATCATACATAATAGCAAAGCAGTTTCCCCAAAACTTCAGTGTCAGCAACATTCACTATTTCAAAATAAGAATCATTCATTTTACCCCCAGAAACTTTTAGTATTGTAGTGGACCAAACAGTGAAGAATCCTTAATCGCGAATACTTATAAGTTTCTGAGACCGGCGGACGGCGCCACATAATATAGAACGTTTGAAAAGACGAAAGTTTAGGTTTCGGTCTGACCTTGCTCGGTCAGCAGATCTTCTTCTATGGCAACCACTGGATATCTCCACAATATGAACTTTACCAAAGAGAACGAGAGATATTTCATATGTGACAGGTATAACAACCGGGTTTTTGTCAGAGGATCAAATGGGGACACTAAACGATGTTCCTACTACGTATGAGGTAGCGTGCGCGTCGTGTTCCGTGTTACAAATTACAATCTGTTCCGGACGATCGCCTGCGGAACAAAATGTAACACCAATTTACTAACGCGGTTTTGAGCACACTAAAGTTTACTATTTTCGACAATGCTTCAACTCCTTTACCATTCTTTGCGATGTAGTTTGGGATTTGAAATTTTAATTAACTTACTTAACTACATACCTTAAATATTCTTAACTCAGTGTTCTTTGCATAGCTCTAATGGGCTGGAGAATTAATGTGATCTTTGCTCTAATAGCTCTTATGGGTATTTTCGATCATTCCAAAATAGAATTTCTAGATTTTTGTCGTAGTAATACTACTCAACAAGTAGTATGTGGTCCTAACTATTATGGGCCATCAGCAAAGGTAAACAAGGTTGTTACAACACTAATTAAATGTGAATCTATGGCATATTTAAAACATTTATCGTAGATTTATTTTACATCGATGGCGGATATGCTTAATTTCCTGCTGACTTTTCGTCGCATACCCGAGTGAACCGCTGATATACATTGCATCGGAAATGAATTTATTGCCAATAACACGCGACCAGACGTGTTGAGAATTAGCGAACATATTGCTGGAGTCACGCGAGATATTAGCATGAAACTAATACTACAAAGTACGAGCAATTAAAAAGTATACTGTGATTTTATGACATCACATTATCGTACAATAAGCGCCGAAAGTCTGCAAGAAGCTTCGGTTTGAATTGGGTTGTTTTCAAAAATTATCAGTTATCACTATATCGTGAATAATTAACCTATCAAGCCCCATAAGCTCACCGGTGAACGAGACACAATAAAATAACAATAGATTTCCAAGAATCCACGATCGAAGGATTTAATTACATTCATTCAAAGTTCAAACCTTCTTCTCGGCGCGGCGGTATTAAGATAAGTCTCAAATCCTGTAATTTGGTAAGACTCGGACTTAATATTATGTAACACGATCAAGTTAGAAGCAAACCACAATAATTGTGGTTATGGAAATATTGCCCACAAAGATCCAAATATTAATACAATGAAGTGGTAAAACAGATCTGACGGCGACCGCGCAGAGTAACATGATTATTCAAATCAAACCGTTTCAATTCCAGATTGTGGCGTCCCTCTACGAAGGCACACAAGACAACCCCGGGAGCGGTCAGCGGGGCAGTTGAGGATCATCAAGGGGAGGGAGTCCAAAAGAGGAGCCTGGCCCTGGCAGGTACTAACTGATATACTAGTATTACTTCACTTCTTCTGCTTTATTATTTTGCTTCATATCATCACACAATTCTATAAATGAAGGTTTTCATTTCATTCGTATTTTTTAAATATATTACTGCTCCAGTAAGCCTGCAATTTAATTTCTTCGTTTCTAATATTTTCTGAAAATGCTCAAAATATATGTAAGATCTCTGATGTGCAATTTTCTGTATTTATCTTACGCTTATTAGTATTTCTTATTTTATATTATTTAATCAACTACGTTTATGTATTTAGTAAGCAACAGGCAACACTACATAAACGTAGTTTAAAATGTCTATTTCATTTTCTTTTTCATTACCTGTTGCAGGTATCCTTGCAGCTGCTGCACCCAAACTACGGGCTGATCGGGCACTGGTGCGGCGGAGTACTCATCCATCCGCAGTGGCTGCTCACCACCGCGCACTGCGTACATAAGTACTACACTCTCTGTTACAGGGAAATTAACATGTTTCCATACTTTTGTGTACCTAATTGTGTGATCTTGAACTCATAATCAAGATAACAGTGTCTGGATCGAAAAGAAACAGCAATCTGAATAAAACATAAATTGGATATACCAGATACCTCTATAGTCTATAGTATATTATGTAATATAAACGAAACTCTTGGAAAGTTATTTGTAAAGTTTATTTGTCAAGTTACTCCTTACCTATAGCTACAAACAATCGATTCTTCTCACAATCCTAACAAATAAGAATTTTGGATCAATTTATTTTGTCATGAAAACACTTGAAACGCTGGATTATGTTTTACTACTTCATTTCAGTGAGCTGTTCAATTTACCAGTGCCGGAGTTGTGGACTGCGGTACTCGGTGAATGGGACAGAGCAGAACAGCGTGGCGCGTATATGCCAATACAGAAGATTATACTGCATCACCGCTTCCACAACTATCAGCATGACATAGGTGACATGAACTTTTATTACCTACATTAATCCCTCGATCGTGGAAAAACGAGACACAATAGCCTTTCTATTGTTATCGCGCTTGGGGCTCGAAGGATCAAAATATTTATGTAAAAGACTTTAATATCGTACTAAATACCTTATGGAATTTATTATATGTTTAGGGATTAAAATACTAATTTTATACTTACAGCTCTAATGAAAATGACCAGAGCAGCCGATGTGAGTCCTGGCAGCAAAATAAAAACGATTTGTCTTCCACCTGATGAAACGTTTATCGCTGATCCAACAGAAAGATATTCCATGAGGCCAGATGTTGAAAGAATAAAAAAACCTAAACCTAAACCGAATCCAGCAATAGCTTCGAAATATTTGGAAAAACTCAACAATCTCACCAAAAGTATTTTTCCAGATTTATTAAATAAGAAACATAAGAATACAAGATATAACGTTAGAATATCAGATGACTCTAGTATGGAAAGAGAACATAATGAAGCTAAGCTAAGACTTAATGATGAGAGTAGAGGAGATAAAACGTATGATAGTGCAACTTTAGATAGCGTAGTTAAATTGATAAAGAGAGGTAATTCTAATGAGAGAAGTGATAAAAAGCTAATGTTTGGAGAAGAAATCGATCCATTTATAGATAACAATGGGCTTGACTACAGAGATGAATGCTATACGACTGGCTGGGGAAGGGAACAGACCAATGGTACTCTAACAGACGTTTTGTTGGAAGCCGAGGTTCCTATTCTTCCACTGCAGTTGTGTAGAGAGAGATACTCTTTGAGTTTGCCGTTGAACGATGGCCATTTGTGTGCTGGGAGCACGGATGGAAGTACAGGAGCTTGCGTGGTAAGGATTTTATACGTTGCATTTTTTTACCCTTAATATTGTATTTGTGAGTTGAGCTTATTATTTGTTACCCTTCCGACACAAACTTTGAATCCAACTGGCGTCAATTTTCATTCATCTCCATGCCGCATACTATCGTTTTCATCTTCTAACCCAGGATCTCACCCAAACTCTAACATTTCCAGGGTGACAGCGGTGGACCCTTGCAGTGTCGTGTCGGTGGTCGCTGGGAGCTCCGTGGTCTAACATCGTTTGGCTCAGGCTGTGCGCGGCGTGGTGTACCTGATGTCTACACCAACGTCGCACACTATGTACCCTGGATACAGACCCATCTTATCACCAGCTGATAGGTGAACGTCCGGATAGTGAAACATGAAATTTTGTTGATGATCTGATTCTGGAAGTGTGCTTGTGATCATTAGACGATAGAGCTAGAATTGATTTAATTTAGATTGACGTGTCATCGTCAGTCACTCATCCAGATTTGGACGCTGTTAAGCATTTGTGTACCATCTCACAAAAAAAACGTATTGGGTTATGAATGCAATTATGTTCTTAAGTATCTAAATGATCTAAAGCTTAGATAATTTAGAACAAGACTACAATAATTACTCAACAAAAAATGTGGGTTAATACACAAATGCTTAGCAGCGAATATTTCAGATTCACGAAATCACCAAATTAATTTGTTTTGACGTAGCGATTTCATGAAACTAAACCTCAGATTAGGTCTTTTGGATCTTATCTCGAAATAGATATCATAGATGACTAGACTTTTAAGCTTGTATTCATATTATGATCAACGGCTAGAATTCTAGCAATATTTTAAATAAAATCATATTTGATACGTTTAAGGGACTGCATCTGGAAGGGTCCAGTGCGTATCATTAATATCAAAGTACATAATATTTAAAGTTACCAAACTATGAATTAATTACAAATCAAGTATTTACTATTACTGAACAATTACACTTTTATGTACCTATTGTAATATTACCGTTAATTGTAAAAAAACTACTTATTAGGTAATGTGTCATAAGTAATATTATTTATATCATGTTGTATATACTTAATATACTTAATTATTTATACGGCTTTGTATTCGTCTTTGTAGTCGTGTTCGAAATGGATTTCATCTATAATCTGACTGAAACGAAGTTACACTATAATATTATTTAAACTATCAGAATCAGTAATCCTTAAATATACTCAAGATATCTTAAACTTTGTCCATTCAAATTTAAAGTAGAAAAATCTGAGACGAATTCTCTTTAAGAATAAGAGTAGGTACTTACCATTCTTAATATTTATGTATGTACATAACTATTATGTTTTGACGTTAAGCAATTACCATAATTTGTAAATATTGTGTCTAGTCTGTATGTCTGCCTGTCTGTCTTTGAAATTCCCGTTTTCATGGTTTATTCACTAAACTTTAGTGGATGAAACACAAAGAGTTGCCTAATGATGTAAAGACTGTATAGATTCCTTTTAAGTTATTTTTTTCAGTGATGTAAATAAACTATTTTATAAGTCTAACCATTTATTTACAGTTTTTCCATTTTATCTTAACAAAATCTTTGATTTAATTATTTACAATTTATTTTAGGTGAGCAAATTTTATCGTACTTAGTATATAGGTAGGCACAATACTTTTTCTAATGTTGAGGCTTCATTCATCCGATTCTCCGATGTTTAGTTTCTTTTTTGGTTTCTCTGACTTCTTATCAATTCTCTTATAAATTCTATTTACTTACAAAATTTTCATTCCTTTTAAAATTTTATAGCAAATACGACACGACTCGAATATTCTGTTTACTACGGTGTTTTCAACTTGTTACCCACTACTTCTTTTACAATTACATATTAAAGACTAATGATATACTACCAATTACTAGCTTTTAAAGCTAAGGAAGAATATTTATCACATATTTTTATGTAAACTCTAATATTTAAAGTACTTACATCAACACCATCTTGTATTCTTTTTTAACTGCTATTATTTACAAAACTTCTAATAAATCAATCTTTACAAAATTCATTATCGCACCTAATGTATGTTTATTCTGCGTTTAATCCTAGTTTTTTATAACTTTAAAATTTGTCGTTATAAGAATGATGATATAAACCTAGGCGTTAAATATAGACTAAGTCATTAAGTGCAATTGTTTCAGGATCGTAACCTTAAAATTTTATTTAACAGTCTCATTATGGTTCCCTTGTACTAGAATTTTCTATCATATGTAGTAAAAGCGCTATTTCTTTCATTTCCTCTCCATTTTGGTTTTCTACGGAATCTAGGCTTACTGCACTTCGCCTCTTGGCTGATGGTTCTACATTCGTTAGCACCAAGTGGTTATCAGTCCGGAAGTAGTCGTAGAACCCGCGGAAACCAAGGTATATTCCACTGATGAGGAGGGTCGTGATGATAATGATAAGCACCGGTGGTCCAACTACCAGTACCAGATACATTTGAATGTAAATGTACATTGGAGGCTCGTCGCAATACTGAAAAGGGGAAAAAAATCTATATTTAAACGTATTTATCATAAACCAGATGACGCCCGCAACTCCGTTGCGTCAAAATTCGTTTATCGAGCGGGAACCATACCTTTTTCTTTACTATGTCCTTTCCCGGGACTCAGAGTATCCCCATACAAAATTTTAGCAAAATCGGTGAAAAAAGAAGTAACAGACAGACAGACACTCTTTCGCGTTTATAATATTAGTATGAAAACCTTTAATAAATTACAGGTGTCATTGTAACGACGAAAATATTTCGTGAGCAAGCAATTACTAGGCGATTATTGCGCGTCAGAAAATTTAAGGCGCTTTTCAAAAATCCAACGAAGGCACGTTAAAAATACAGTAGACTTTTAAGCCACTTCATCGTCGGTATTTTTACCAATTAGCTTACCAATTCCAGTCTAATATAAGGCAGGACGGTGTCTTTCAGAGCATTAGCTATGGGGTTGCCCGGCGCCGTTCGCACTGCGGCATTGATCTGGAATCTCATCATAGCCTTGAGCGGCACACCTATCGTCTGCAATAGAAAAATGCATAATAATCAAATTACAATGGTCCATGACATGTCTTGATCTATTAACTTGATTATTTTAGTCAATACAGTTGCTTTCGATTGTTGACGGATCGTTCGAAGAGAAGATCAGTTTAAACAACTTTTAAAGATTGATTTTTTATTATTAAAGTTACTATTTAGTATTTGTCTTCTGAATGAAGTATTATGTGGACGTATGGCTTATTATTTTAGTTCCTTGATTGACTCAATGAAAATGCCTTTTTTGTTGCAAAATTTTTTGAAGATCAGAGGAATATTAAACAGTCAATTTTACCGATTTTTAAAGCTTTTATTCTTGTACGAGTTTTTTTTTTTGTTATAGAGGTTTATAAAATAGGACGAATCTTACTGGTTCAAAGTAAAAATCGCCTAAGGATTTAGTTAGATCCGGCGTCATCCCTTCAAACTTCGCTTTCTGTGCTGGATCCACGTCTTGGAAATGTGGCTTTGAGAGAGCTATAGGAAAACCTGAAAAATAGAATTTTATGTATCAAAATTAACCCTTAACTGGTATCGGGGGTCAAAAGTTACCCCAGGAGTTAGAATTTTCTATGATATCTTTACTTTTGGAGAGTAACCTTTACCTACACGACGCGCAGTTCGGATTTAGACCGGAGCTGTCAACGGAGTCCGCGATACTAACTGTCAAGCACACTGTCCATTACTACACCAGTAGAAATACGCCTATTTATGCGTGTTTCTTAGACCTTTCCAAGGCTTTCGAACTTGTCCAGTACGATAAGCTGTGGCAAAAGTTGTCAAACGGAACTACTATTCCCCCAGAGATAATCTCAACCTTTAAATTTTGGTACAACAACCAAACCAATTATGTACGTTGGCCTGGGGCGCTTTCGGAGATGTATAGGTTGAAGGGTGGAGTTCGACAGGGGGGACGAACCTCTCCTCGACTCTTCAACCTATACATGGATTCTTTGATCATGGAGCTCAGCAGTACTGGGGTGGGGTGCTCTATTGATGGTAAATGCATCAATAGTATAAGTTACGCTGATGACATGGTGCTGCTGAGCCCATCTGTTAGTAATATGAAAATATGCATCCCTGATGAGAAGAGTACGCGGCAGCTCCAACAGTTACCTGCAACTCATTGCGAGTCGAATGATCACTGAGTGTCCATTCATGATAAAATGGACTCTAATGCATGCACAGTCACACAGTCTCAAGTAATTATTTAATGTGGTGCATTTATTGTTATAATTATGTATAATATTATGTAATTTTAAATTTATATTTAATATGGACCATGTCTGAAATAAAAGATTTGAACTGAATTTACTATTTAAACATGTACAATTGTACACTCTTCTGATTCTGTGTAATCTCGCTACGTCGTCGGGTAGTGCGGCGGATGACGAACGTACGTGGCTCTACTGTTGCTGAAAGTGGAGTTACATACAGTGGTGGGGTCAAAGATTACCCCCGATACCAGAAGTGTATGTTTTTTTTCAACGGTACCTTGTAATGGTTTTCAATATTATTTTAGATTTTTCGGGAATTTTAAACCAAACTTAGCTTTTATGTAATAAGTACTCGAAATCTAATTCAGAAACCATCCAGAAAACTACTATAACAGTCTGCAACGTGAAACAGCTTAGGATCGCAAGGAGAGGAAGGAAGTCAGCTGTTCTAGCGAAATTATCATAGGTACAGTTTCGGATTCTTAAAATTCTAGTAGCAAAATATAAGGTGTATCAAGTATAGCAAGTGCTCGTTATTCTAACGTAAAGAAAATTTTGCCAAAATCACATACAAAATAGCAAAATTTTACGAGTAGTTTTTGGTTTCTGGGTTTGCTCTGTACTTTTTTTTATTTTTAGCCGATATCAAAATAAATTCGTAGGTATGTTTTATTTAGATTACTTAAGAAAACTAGATAAAAACAGAAATAAAAGATATCTTTATGTTTTAATATAGTAAGGGGCTTGTGGCGTAGTGACTATAAGTAATAAGTATACATTAACGTACATACAATGTATTAGTATAAGAACCCATGTATTAGGTTTAAGTGGGGATTAATAAACTGATCGTTAACCGGGAATGTCGTCTTCTTTGTCCCAACCTCATATGGCGACCCTGCCAGTTGAGCCGCGATGGGAGACAACCGCGCGCCGCGATAACCGCGTAAAATAATAATTAATTATTTATTTTTAATGGACTTATTTTTTTTTTTATTCATATTTTGTCAATATTTTTTTTATTCTAAAATGGGAAAAACACAATCAAAAGAAGAAGTGATAATAGCACAAAATGCCGCGGGTGGTGTAAATTCGGCGGACATTGACTTAATTCACAAAAATCTAAGTGGAAATAATACGCTATTGACTGTTATTGTGGTCCTGCTGGTTTTGGCTGTGATTGCTGGACTTTACATACTGTACAAAAAGTGCCACATCCAATGGGGTCCGGCAAGAGTTGGCGAGGAGCGCGTTTAGGCGATCAGGAGCCAGACGCCCTGTACGAGCGGACCAGCCCAAGGAAGTCGGAGTGTGAGGGGTCTACCGGAGTAGGCGCAGGGAGCCACCGAGTCAGGACACCCAGCACTTCGGTCAGCGCGTTTTCGGCGGTACTCTCTCCAAAAATTTGGACTATGTGACTCCACTTGGTATTTTTAAATATTAATTTGATAGGTAGCACTGTGTAACCTATTAAAAATAAAAATGTATATTATTGATTCTAATGTTAAACGTAATTTATGCACTATTTTTTTTTTAAGTGTATTTGATTGATTTTATTTTATAAATGGAAATTATCGATATTTGTGATGAACTAAAAAGCATAAGAGTAAATTTAGTTAAGCTAAGTAAAGTTAGAAGGACTAAGATATTATTAGAAAATAAATTACAACGAACTCAGATTTTATATGATGAATATATTTTAAAACGAAAGGAGTTAGAAATAATAATTGGAAAAGGAGATATTAAGGAGGAAGAAAGTTTAAAATTATTTAATATTTGTGAGGAAATAGAGAGAAATTATAAGCAAATTGTGGACTTTTGTATTGCGAATATTAATGTGGTAACCATGGCTGAGTTTGACGTGAAAACTGCGGCCTCCCTTCTCCCTGCTATGACAGGAGAAGAGGATGTCACTAAAAAATTAATAGATGCTGTAGAATTTTATAAGCAAACTTTAAACGATAGCCAGGAGCAATTATTGATTAATTTTGTTTTAAAAACTCGCCTATCAGAAAGTGCAAAATTACGACTCAATTCTACGTATAAAACATGTAAAGAACTTATTTTGGACATTAAAAAACATCTATTAACCACACAATCGGCAACGGCTCTACAAGTAGAAATGATGAAAACTCGTCAGGGTTCAAATTCTATCGAGGACTTTGGCAAAAAACTAGAGGATCTTTTTGTTAAGTTGACTATTTCGCAAGCCGGAAGTGACGAGAAAGCTTACGAAATTTTACGACCTTTAAATGAGAAATTGGCGGTCAAAAGGTTCACGGAAGGCTTGAGAAATAGTCGACTTAGCACTATTTTAGCGGCACGGGACTATACGCATCTAAAGGATGTAATCGGAGCGGCGAAGGACGAGGAGTCCTCGCGAGCGGCTGAACCCAGCGCCGTGGACGTGGGGGTTGGTTCTATATGCGTGAGCCAACACAACCGAGGTAAGTCCGTTTATTATAAGCAGCCGCGGGGTTCATACTATAATAGAGGCCGAGGCCGAGCCCGAAATATTATGTTGCCACCACGGTCGTACCAGTGGCAAGGAACATTAAGCCGGCCTCCCCGGCGGGGCTTTAGACAGGCCCCCATGTCCTCTTTTAGAGGTCGAGGTTTTAATGTACCGGGTAAGGAGTTCAAGCCTCCGACCCAATTTTTTCGAGGCTAAGGAATCTAAGGATAGTATTGACTGTAGTTTTAATAATAGCAATAATACAATTTTAGCGAGTAATTTTGACAATTCTGTTGTATTTAACATAAAAGGTAGTAGTAGTACATTTAGATGGTTAGTTGACACCGGTGCATCGTTGTCAGCGGTAAAACTTGAGGCTATACAGAACATGAATATTCCCATGCATAAAGAAAGCATAAGCATAAATGGAGTCGGCGGACAATTACAAAGCGAGGGATATGTTTACATTCCGCTTACTATCTGTGGGAATGTAATATTACACAAGTTTTACATTTTACGGAATTTACCGTGTTTACAAAATGGCATTATCGGCCAAGATTTTTTAGTTAAGTATAATTGTATTTTAAATTACGAAAATAATACTTTATCTTTAAGTCTATTCGGTAACCGATTAAGTGTTAGTTTAAGAATGGGATCTTTAGGTTTTAATAATTTTATATCGGTTCCAGCTAGGTGTGAGAAAATATTTGAAATAAGTGTGAATGAGAAGGATGAATGCGTTGTATTGCCAGAGGAGTTATGCGATGGAGTGTTTGTTGGTGGAAGTATTTGTAGGCCTAAACGGGGTCATATTTTCGTACAAATTTTAAATACACGAGACGAGCAGGTCAATCTTAGTTATTTCAAGCCAAATATTCAACGGTTATCGGAATACCGTATATGCTCTTTTCATAAACAAAATAATATGGATGGAAAAAGAGTCAAAGAATTGTTATCGCTACTTAGTTTAAATCATTTAAATCCGGAAGAAAGTAAGTCAATTCAAGACATTTGTACAAAATTTTCCGATGTCTTCTTTCTTCCCGGTGATGAATTAGGAACTTGTAATTTATATGAGCAAAATATACAATTAAAACCAAATAGTGAGCCAATATATACAAAGCAGTACAGATTGCCTTATTCACAACGAGAGGAAATAGAAAATCAAGTAAAAAATATGCTGAAAAATAATATTATAGAACCGGCGAGCTCAGATTGGAGTAGCCCGATTTTATTAGTTCCCAAGCCATCAGATAAAAGTAAAAATAAAAAGTGGCGTCTTGTGATTGATTTTCGTAATTTAAATAAGTGTATTTTAGACGACAAGTTTCCCCTACCAAATATTACGGACATACTCGATTCTCTTTCCGGTTCCATTTACTTTACACAACTCGATTTGACACAAGGGTATTTTCAGGCTAAATTAAATTCAAATAGTAGAAAATATACTGCCTTCACGACACCGTCAGGACAGTATCAAATGACTCGCATGCCGATGGGATTAAAGACGAGTCCGAGTGCATTCTCTCGAATGATGACTGTTGCCATGGCGGGTCTCAATTACGATAAATGTTTTATTTATTTAGATTATTTTTCCGACCCAAATATCGACCAATAGAATTGCACCATTCGACGTCACGTGGTACAACCTACATGGTATTATACTGATAATTTTTTGAAAATTTTCTCTGGTCGTTGCTATATATAAAAAACAAAACATGATCCAGTCAAATTAACCACACGTCAAACTGACAGGTTGAATTCAATTGTGAAAATTGGAGATTTTGCATGAAAATGAGTCGATTTGGAGTTTGTTCTCTGTCCACCATCGATAAAAAAGTCAAAGGAAATGTTCCCATTAATACGGAGAAGGCAAAAAAAACAGTTTGGAACCAATTTACTACTTTTTGTACTGAGAGGGAATACACATTGAGTGCTGAAACGAGTGAAGCGCAATTGGCAAACATTATGAAAGATTACGCTTACAATATGAAGAAAATGGATGGAGAAGACTATAAGGAAGGTACAAATTCTTATTTGTTAACTGTACATTTCGTCTCATGGTGCAATTCTATTGGCCGACATTTGGGACGGAAAAATAATCCCCCGAATACCACACGAGCTTCAAAATTATCTGGCATTTCCCTCAAGGTTCCCTGCAAACAAATAAAGTCGTCAAGTTTTTCAGGAAAAATCACTCGCGCTTCGCGCTCGTGATTTTTTAACCTGAAAAACTTGAATCCTTCATTTGTTTGCAACGAACCTATCGGGAAATACCCGATAATTTTGAAGCTCTTGTGGTATTATAAGTGATAATTTGGTATGTTTCGGTCGAAATTTAGATATTCACAATAAAAATTTAATTGACATCATGATTAGGTTACGTAAAGTAAATCTTAAATTAAATCCCGAAAAGTGTGACTTTTTACGAAAAGAAATTTTATATCTCGGTCACGTCGTGTCAGCGAACGGTATCAGTCCCGATCCGGAAAAAATTAGAGTTCTTAAAGAATATCCCACTCCAAAAAATGCAGACGAAGTAAAGCGTTTTATTGCATTTGCAAACTACTACCGTAAATTTATTTCTAACTTTGCAAATATATGTTTACCTTTAAATAATTTATGTAAGAAAAATGTACCTTTTAAGTGGGATAATTTGTGTCAAGTTGCTTTTGAATCGTTAAAAAATTCACTTACGCACCCACCAGTTTTACAGTACCCAAATTTGGACCCTGAAAATAAATTTATTTTACAAACTGATTCGTCAGGTTTTGCTATTGGGAGTGTGCTATGTAATAGTGATCGTAGGCCAGTAGCGTACGCTAGTAGAAGTCTCAACAAGGCCGAACGAAATTATCCTACTGTAGAAAAGGAGCTCCTAGCTATAGTTTGGTCGATTAAATATTTCCGGCCATATCTTTACGGCAGACGATTTATTATTGAAACTGACCACCGTCCTCTGGTGTACTTATATAATATGACGGATCCTTCTAGCAGGCTAATGAAATTTAGGTTATTATTGCACGAGTATGATTTTGAAGTGGTTTATGTGAGAGGCCGAGATAATGTGGCTGCAGACGCGTTATCGAGGATACGGTTGACTAGTGATGAATTAAAGGAGATGAATGAACATGTGATGACAGTGTTGACGAGGGCGCAGAGTAGGAGATTGAAGGACGGTTTGAGCGCTAGCCCTTCGGTGGTTAATATTCCTACCGACGATTGGACTGATCACCCGAGAGTCGTAGAAATAATTAAGTTACCGAAGGTCTATACCGAGTTAATTTTTGTGAACGAAGTAGAGTGGAAAAACCTTAAAAATATTGAGATAACTTCGGAATGTAGAGATTTTGCATACTCGTCAGTTCAGCGTATATTATTTGTGAAACTGTTTACCCGATCGCAGCGAACACGAGCTGTCTCTGTGAGGGAAATGGAATCATTTTGTTTACGTCTAAATATAGATACGGTACACGTAATTAAAGATAGTAAAAATGAATTAATTATAAAGGAGCTAGCTCAGTATATAAATAAAAAGCGTAAGTGGTCCGGACCCCGCTTATGTGTAATTAAAGGAATTAAAAAGATAACTGACGAGGATACAAAGAAAATTATTTTGAACGATTTTCATATTCTTCCCACGAGTGGGCATGCTGGGATAAGACGCATGGTGAACAATATACGCAGAAAGTATTTTTGGTGCGGACTCGAAAAAGATGTGTCGGAATTTGTTAAAAAATGCGACAAATGTCAAAGATATAAGTATCTAAAAACGGTGAAGGAGCCGATGGTTCTCACTGATTGTGGATTATCAGCATTCGATAAGGTTTACTTAGATTTAGTCGGTCCGTTGGTTAGGGACAGTAGATATAAATATATTTTAACCCTTCAGTGTAGTTTAACAAAATACGTAGAAGCGTATCCGTTAGAGTCTAAAGAGGCCGTCGGTGTGGCCATGGCTTTAGTAAATAACTTTATATTAAGATATGGAATTCCCTCCAAAATAGTGTCAGATAGAGGAACGGAATTCGTAAATTCAATGCTTAAAGAAGTTTGCCAAATATTAAAAATTAATCATATACAATCTACAGCTTACCATCATCAAACATTAGGTTCCATAGAAAATTCGCATAAACATTTATTATTTTATCTCAGAATGCAGATAAGTAACACTCAAACTCAGGAATGGAGTACATGGCTTCCGTATTGGTGTTTCTCATATAACACAACAGTACATTCGGAGACACAATACACTCCGTTTGAACTTGTATTCGGTAAACCTTGTAGTATACCTAGTAATCTCATCAGTAATATTGATCCAGTATATAATTACGATAGTTATCCAATAGAACTAAAATTTCGAATACAAAAGTCACAATTGGAAGCAAGAAATAATTTGTATAATAGTAAGGTTGTAAGAAAAGACAGATATGATAGCTATGTAAATCCTGTTATTTATAAACCTGGAGATTTAATTTTAATTAAAAATAAAAACAGTAATAAATTAGATGCTTTATATTTGGGTCCTTTTAAAGTTGTTAAAGATGTATCACCTAATGTTGTTATCTTAGTTGATGGTAAAGAAAAAATTATACATAAAAATAGAAGCAGATTATATCACATGTAAAAATAAAATTTAAATAAGGACACTTTTCATTCTGACTGTACTTGTAGTAATAAGATCTTAGTTATAATATGAGAAGACGACGATTGTTTTCTAATAATAATAAGATAATAATGTCTTTTTGTAAGCTTTTATTTTTTTTAATCTCTTTTATTTTAGAATTTAGAATTAATTAGGATTTTTTTTTTCTTTTCCTTTAAAAATGTATTTCAACATGCGAAAAGTTTTTTCTTTAATTTTGATGTATGTACTATAGTAGTAGTTAAGTATTTTCATGCTAAATAAAAATAAACATTAGGTTCATTTTTATTTTTATTTTGGTAGGGCATGTGGCGTAGTGACTATAAGTAATAAGTATACATTAACGTACATACAATGTATTAGTATAAGAACCCATGTATTAGGTTTAAGTGGGGATTAATAAACTGATCGTTAACCGGGAATGTCGTCTTCTTTGTCCCAACCTCATAGGCTGTTAAAGCAACAGTCGTCTAAGTATGATCGAAAACTTACATTATTGGCCTTAAAAGTTGAAATTTACTAAGGTTAAGAAATTTATTTAAGTGTACAAAACAAATCAATTAGAAAAAAAAACTGTTTTGATATATTTTTTTTGTTTCATTGGAGTGGGGTCACTTTTTACCCCCGATACCAGATACGTTGCTTTTTTTAGCGAAACCAGCTAAGGGTTAAATGAAAATAATAATGTTTTTTAATCATTTCGCTAGGTATTATAACTTATAAATATGTAGGTATAGTAAAATTGCAAAGAAAGTAAGAAAGGAGCCGACCAATCACTAGATAAAAAACGTATTATGAATTCTTACTTCTAAGCCCCATCAACCTCACTATAAAGAAACAGCTGCTTTATTTTTGATTATATTAATGAGGCTGTGGTACCTATCTAGTGTCAAAGGTGCATGTGTGTAGAGATTGAAACTTACCATAGTAACATCCACTGATGTCTATAAAGCCATCCGGAAGACAGTTCTTGGAGCAAGGGCACGCGTAGTCCGATATTTTGTTGAAAGCCGTTTTCTGCATGTCGTAACTGAAGAACAAAATTGTATACGATATATTTTACAGCTATGCATGTACTATCAGAGAAGTTGATTGCTATGCAGATCGGGGACCTAAGTAGTTTGGTTGCGTTACGTCAAACCCAGCCGACAGATCACAATACATTTAATTGACATATTCGACCAAATAACGTTGGTCTATCAACAGCATAGGAATCAATTTCCTCGATGGTACATAACAAGAAAAGGCGTAGATACTAAAAATCGTATCTAACGTAGGAGCAACAATTTAAACGCAAATATCAACACTAATGGAATTATATAAGAAAATTAGCTGTCCCGGCAAACGTTGTTTTGCCATATAAAGTATATTTTCGCCCATATTAAGTATTTTATTGAAGTGACTAAATAAGTATGTCACCATGGCAACGTCAATCGCTATCCCGCTGCAAAAACAATGGTCGCCGTCAGTCTCGAGTTGTAATAATTCACTATTATTTATTCAACAAATGCACTTATCAATATAAAAAGTACCCAGTAGCCGATTCTCAGACCCACTGAATATGCATATAAAATCAGTAAAGCCGTTCGGAGGAGTACGCTAACTAACATTGTGACACGAGAATTTAATATATTATAATATGAAGATAAAGCTACTAGTAACGATTACTTATAATAGAGGAGGGGAGGGTGCTATTTATGTAGTCACTCGAGCGTCATGGAGACATAGTAGGTTTTGTACGTTAGGTAAAGCTGATAAAAAAAATAATAAGAGCGTTTTTAGGGTTCCGTATCAAATGGCAAAAAACGGAACCCTTATAGACTCGTCATGTCTGTCTGTCTGTCTGTCTGTCTGTCTGTCTGTCTGTCTGTCTGTCTGTCTGTCCGTCCGTATGTTACAGCCACTTTTCTCCGAAACTATAAGAGCTATACTATTGAAACTTAGTAAGTAGATGTAGTCTGTGAACTGCTTTAAGATTTTGATACAAAAATGGAAAAAATATTAAAAATTTTAGGGGACCCCATAGATACAACTGAAACAATTTTTTTTTTCAAAATCATTTAGTTTAGAGCAAAATAAAATAACTGCGAAGCTTAGTTAAGAAAATGAGAAGCTTTATTTTTTATATTTTAAAATGTCCCTACAGGCTTACCTAACCTTTGAATCGTCAGTGCTTTATATGGAAGCTTCTTTGGGGTATACTTAACATCCCTTTAATCTAAATCTGACAGATCCGAAGACATTTCAACTTTAAAAAAAAAAATTAACCACCACGTGAGAAATCTGATTTCTATACCATGATAACTAGACACATGTCGGAAGCCTATGCAAGCTTAATCTGACACGCTCGAGCGACTCCCAAATCCCCTCTTCCCCTCCCCAACTATTAAGAAATTGTCAGGTTTTTACTCGACCACTGTCAGTGGGGCCTAAAAATAATATCAGTGGTAACTTGCAAATAAATAGATGTAGTTAATTCTGTCTCTATTGATATGCAATTTCAATTATAAAGCATCACTCACCGATACGCTCTCATCCCCCAGAAGTCCACCTCCTCCGTGAAGTCGAAGGGGAACACTCTACAGCCGTAGCTGCGGAAGATCTTGATGGTCTGGTTGGTGGCCATGTTGGGGGTCATCATCATACCCTCGTATGTGTCTCGCACACGATTGCAATTGTTGCTGAAAGATAGATCATTAAGGATAAGTAACGATATTTGAGCTACAAAAAAAAGTCTAAACCACCTTCTACTACTCCTAACATACGCAATAGAAAATAATAATAACGATAATAATCTTTATTTGCATAAATATGGTACAATAAGGTGTTTCTATTCTAACAGTGTTTCACATATTTTGTCAATTTTCTCGACGTGCAAATGTTAATTTAGGATACTTACATTCTCTCTGATCTTTTTCTCAAAAGATTATCTACAAGGTTGGTCTAAGGTATTCTTTTTGTAAAATGTGTTAAACGAAAAAAGTGATAATAAACCTTTTCAAAAATTTTCTCACTTTTTTGCTTATAACTTTTTAAATTTTTAATTGAGGGTAAAAAGTTATTTAAGCATATTTGTAGGCAAAATAATTTGCAACAAATTAAATCCCTAAAATTTGTTTGTAAGTCGTATAGTTTCCGAGATATCACGAAAATAGTGTTGTCACCCCTTTTTTCAAGATGGCGGCCGGGGGACAAGAGTGGCGACCCCACAAACTTGAGGTTGATCTTTTATTGAGCCCCCCAACATATTCCAAAAATAAAATTGCGTCCTCTAATAAATGCAAAGCAAATGTAACATTTCAATGGACTATATCAATTCAATACAAATTAAGAAATGCATCTACGCGTCGCGTTGCAGTCTGAATTGACCTTATGGTTCTTCTATTTTACCTGGAACTTTCAGAGTACCCTTGCTGCTCCAGCCCCGGTTTTCCGTCCCACAGGTTGATGGCGTACTTTCTAGACGCATTCTTCAGATCTAACTCCACCTCGCTGTGCTTGTCCGCGTAGAACTGAAACGTAGAGGGAAATAAACGAAGTTACTTTATACCTGAGTCTCACGGTCAGACTCTAGGGCTGGTATAAATAGTCAGTACTCAAGATGCATCTCGGTCTCAAGACACGGTTTGGCTTTGTGATCGGTTGGCTGTCAAAATTTGGACCAATCACAGAGCCGAAACGCGTCTTGAGACCGGGTCGCATCTTAAGTACTGACTATATTTTATACCAGCCTAGGACGAGCAAGATGACCAACGTGTGGTATGTACGACGTACGTACATGATTGTCGATGGGCCATGATCCACGTTGATTGTGGATGCTACAGACAGCAGAATCATGGTAGCGTTCAAGCAGGTTATCCAATATCCATCAAGGATCAACTTGGAAGTTGAGGAAGAGCCTTTATAATGAATCGTATATGCCATTAAGTTCTTATCATTTGATACGATTAACTAAGCTTACATAGTTATCTATAAACTTTATGGTACAAACTAGGTACTCAATTATTTACAAATTGAGCATAATAAAATTCTAATCAGGATATAATTGGCATACAAGAAGCCTACATTTTATGTAGCCATTAATCAAACCGACGATATTGCGTGGTTTGCCTTGTTACGCACTATTTCATTACTCTGCCATACAATGTAAACTAATTCACGTTAAACTATAGGAATTTCTAGCGACATGTGTTACTTTTTGTTGTAATAGATCGGCAATTTGCAATAATTAAGTGAAATAATTGTAATGTTGGTTACAATTATTTCTAATTGTCGATCAATAACTACTCGCTCAGATAAACGTGTTATCTGTTGCTCATGTAACAATTAACAATCCACGAAGCGTATACAGTCTGCTCTTTTAAATAGTCTATGCCTGAAGTTTTTTGATTAGACTTTACAATTATTATAATAGGTTTGTTCTTTTAAGTTATAATAATACTCGTACACACATTGCACCATTGTACACATAACACAGTAAAAAAATTCAATTGTTATTGCATTTCATGTATATGTATATCTTATGTCTGACTGAAACCTTCATAAAAAAGGGGAGTGAAAACCTATTGAAGCTAAATGGCTACAAATTAGTCACATCATTTTCGCGTAATACCAAAAGAGGATCCTGCATTATTTTAAAGAACGACATTATGAATTTCAAAGTTTTAACTTGTATTACTAAATATTCCTGTGATTTTAAATTTGAATGCTGCGGAATCGAACTATTAGAACCCAAGATAACTGTAATTTGTATTTATAGAACTCCAGATAGTAACCCCCATATTTTCATACCAAACTTAGAACAACTTCTCACAAAAATGTCATATCGATCCAAAAAGATCATCTTGTGCGGAGACTGGAATTTCGACACCTTAAAGCCTAATAAAAATTACTACGACCTAATAAGTATCCTAAAGAACTTCAACATAGAGATGCATATAAAATCAGCAACTCGTCAAAATGCGTATCTCGACCAGATCGCGAGCAATATTAAAGAAATTAAAACCGAAATTTCTCATTTAGGTCTTTCAGACCATGAAACATGCCAAATTATTCCTTTAAACACTAACAAAAAAATACATTTAAGCAGCTGGAGTGAAAAAATTAGGGATTTTAATAAACAAAACACTAAGAAATTCTGTGACGCTATCTCCTCAATCTCATTCTCTGAAGTATATGAACAACATAATCTGACGGAATCATTTAATAAATTTCACGAATTATTTGTTTTATTTTTTAATGTGTGTTTCCCAATTTATACAATAAAAAAATACGGTAATACAAGATCGAAAAACACGTGGCTAACTAAAGGCCCAAAAAAATTGTTGCATAAAAAAAAGGTTACTATTTTTAAAATGCCTAAAAATAAAAAATAACAACTACAAAGTATATAAAAGATAATCTTTAATATTAAAAACATGCTTACATAAATCTAAACAGCTACAAAATAAAAATTACATTTTAAATAATAAAAATAAACGTAGAGCAACTTGGAAAACAATAAATCAAAATACTGGTGGTCCTGTATCAAATCGAAATATAGACGGAATTTATCATAACAATAAATATTACACAAATCCATCTGACATTAGCAAAATATTCAATGATTACTATATAAATATGACAAATAATAATAAGAATAAAATTGACATTTCTTCTTTAAATAAAACTTTGACCTCGCATACAAATACAATGTTTCTTAATCCAACAGATCCCTTTGAAATATACACTATAATTAACAGTCATAATAAAACAAATTCGGTAGGCTTCGATGAAATTAACACTAATATTATTAAACTCTGTTCAAAATACATCTGTAAACCGTTAAATTATGTTGTCAATCTTTCATTTCAAGAAGGTAAATTTCCGGATATCTTAAAGAAATCAATAGTTATGCCACTGTTCAAAAAAGCAGATAAAACAAATGTTAGTAACTATCGCCCAATCACCCGCATCCCTATCTTCTCAAAATTTTTTGAAAAAGCGATGTTAACAAGACTCCAGAATTTCATATCAAGGCAAAACATCATTAACAACGAACAGTTTGGGTTTCGAAAAAACAGCACCACATCTTTGGCCTGTTTCAATCTTATAAAACAAATTACCGAGTCTCTTAATAACCGTGTACCAGTAACCGGCGTATTCCTCGATATGAGTAAGGCTTTTGATTTCGTCCACCATGGTCTTCAAAAATTAGACAAATATGGGATCAGAGGTGTTGCTTATGATTGGATCAAAAGCTATCTAACAGGTCGCGTTCAGTGTGTAGAAATAACTAAAATGGACGGAAATGTCAAAGTCTCTAGTAGATCTGAATACCAACTAAACGAATATGGTGTACCGCAGGGAGGTTTATTAGTGCCTGATTTATTTCTGCTACACATTAACGATCTCCCCAACGTCACCCACCATGAAACAATTTTATTTGCCGACGATACGACGTTAATCATTAAATGTGAAAACAGGGAAACGTACGAAGAAGATATTAACCTAGCACTTAAAAATATTGTTAAATGGCTTAATGACAATAACCTACACATAAACACTGACAAAACACAAGTTATACAATTTCAAAACTATAGAAGAGCCAAAATAAATTTAGACATAAAATATGACAACAAAAAAATTTGTGAGGTAGATAACGCAAAATTCTTAGGTATCGTGATAGATAAATATTGCAATTGGAAGATCCATGTAGAATACATTTGTGACAAGCTTGACCGTTTTGTTTACGCAATTAAAAAATTAAGGCAAACTGTGAGCACTGAAGCGGCTCTAACGGCATACCATGGCTACGTTTCTTCTAATCTTTCCTATGGTCTTTTGCTATGGGGTAACTCGGTAGATATTGAAAAAGTCTTCAGAGTGAAAAAAAAGTGTGTTAGAGCTATTTCTGGCACCTCACCCATGGACAGTTGTAGACCGCTTTTTAAAAAATACAACATATTGCCATTAGCTTGCATCTACATTAAAGAAATATGTATCTTTGTTAAGTTTCATCCACAATACAGAACGTAAAAATAACAGATTTAAATATAAACTTTATCGTCCAAAATGTAATAGATATCTATAAAAATAATGCATTCATACAAGCCATTGACATATATAATAATTTACCAGACAGTTTCAAATCTGTCATTTAATTCATACAAAAAAAAGTTAAATATGTGGCTCTTAGAAAACTGTTTTTATAACCTAAACGACTACATGTTATACTCAAAACAAAAACATTATCTGACCTAAATTAACTCTTGAAATTGTATTATTTGTAATCTAATCATAAAGGTAATATACCTATCGGAATAGAGAAACAATCCCGAGTGATGTCAAGCTTAACCAAAATTTGATTTACATCTGGGTATACAATTCGATGGCCCCAATGAATAAACGTGCAATCGAAAAAAGACAACTTTTCAGGAAGACAATAAAACGTTTGGAACCACATAACTTTGACTACATAATAAATAGACAAATATAATGTATAATCAAATTAAAGATAAAAATAATATCTTTCAGCTCATATATTTATTAAAAATCAAATATTAACGGTTTACTACATATTTAAGAAAAACCATATAAAATTATTATTCTAGTGAATAATATGTGACTTGTTAACACTGTTGTATCAATGCACGTTTATTCGTGTCATAAATGAAGTTTTAACAAGTGCAGTGAAATGTTTCACGCTTATTCCACGTATATTTTTTTCCTCCTGAGCCATGCTCTGGTCATTTACACGCTTATTTTTGTATATTTTGTTGCTTTTACATGCTTGTAAAGATAAAAGCCCGTATATTAGTGTTAAGAAGTTGATTCATTATTTATGTAATACGACCTTATTAGTGTATGGTATAAAATGTAAATCTATACTAATATTATAAAGTAGAAGAGTTTGTTTGTTTGAACGCGCTAATCTCAGGAACTACTGGTCCGATTTGAAAAATTATTTCATTGTTAAATGGTTCATTTATCGAGGACGGCTATAAACTATAAATTATCACTCTAAGACGGATAGAAGCGAAGAAACATAGGAAAATGTAGAAAAAACCAGGAAAATTATTTGAAGGCGTTTATCTCGCGAACTACTGGATGAATTTTTAAGTTATTTGGCACAGATGTAGAGTAGACCATGATGTAAAAGAACAAAGGCTATTTTTTGCGGGAAAATGTACGGTTTCGGTAAAATTTCTAATTTATGCGGGCGAGGCCGCGTGGAACGTCTAGTTAGCTAATATTTTCTTGTTGACGGTTCAGTAAAAAATATTGTTGACCTATTGTTGTTATTGATAAATATTGACCTACCTCGCGCACATACATATAAAATGGTGTACAACCTTGCCTATAGATCCTTCAAGAGAGAGATCAAACGGGCAAAGAAACAGCACGTCAATAGTATTGGTGAGAGACTCGAGTGCCTTCCTTTGGGAACCCGTGAATTCTGGTCTCTGGCCTAAGGTATTGAAGGGTATTTTTGAAAGCCATCCTACCATCCCTACAAGTAGGAAATGGATCGTTGGCCCACGACGCAAAATACAAAGACGATCTTCTGGGTAAGCTCCTTGCGTCAAACTCGACCCTTGATGACCTTGGGATAAAAACCGCCGACCATACCACGGATGCAGGGGCATCATGTCGGATATTAGGTTACATCAGCGCTCAGTGTGAATAGCCCTGCGTGCCCTTGATATCCAAAAGTCGAGTGGACCTGACGGAACCCCTCCTATTGTGTTGAAAAAGTGTGCTCCAGGGTTGGCTCTGGTCTTAACGCGTCGTTATTGGTTCTCCTACTCTTCTGACATTGTCCCGGCTTCTTAGAAGACAGCCTTAGTGTACTCTATCCCATCCCCAAAAAAAGGTGACCGCTCAAATCCTTCCAACTACAGACCAATTGCTAAAACCTCCGTCATCTCGAAGATAATGGAATCCATTATCAGCTCTTTCGATACTTGGGCGGCCAGACATTACAAAGCGACAAATACGCCAAGCAGTACGGGTCGCTTGGCTGGTTATCTCTTGGCGTACCAAACTCATCGTTGGGCTCAGGTGATTGTGTGGAGAGGAGAGGCATTGGCTGTTAGTTTGGACATTACGAAGGCTTTGATGGGGTTTGGCTCAAAGCGCTACTATCAAAGCTTCCATCATAATATGGGCTTCCCGAGAATTTATGCAAATAGGTCACAAGTTTTTTGGCAGATCAATGACATGTTACATTCCAATGGCATTTATTGCTATGCGGATGATAGTACAGGTGATTCCCTATCTACCGGCTTCCACCATATTTCTCGGCTAAACTAAATGTCATCGAGAGTAGAAACGAACTTATGTCTAAAATAGAGATTTCACAGGAGAAAGTCTCTGAATGGGGTAGACGATACTTTTCTGATTCTGTTCTTAACAGGATGAGACAGTATTTCAGTCTGGACCAATGCCTGCAACTCTACAAGGTGCAGGTTCGGCCTCATATGTAATATTGTTCTCATATCTGGGCAGGGACCCCAAAGTACCAACAAATCACTTTTGATCGTATCCAACGAAGGGCCGCTCGAATTGTTGACTGCCATAGTGTTTCAAACAGGCTGGACCCCTTGGAATTACGCCGAGAGGTAAAAAGCTTCACTCTGCATCCTCAATCGGTTGTATCACGGGGAGTGCTCTGAGGAATTGTTCGGAATCATACCTCCTGCAACTTTTCGCCATCATTCCACGTTAAGAATATACCATCCTCATAACCTTGATGAGTGGCAGTCTTCCACCGTGTTTTTTTCGCGTAACTTTCTGCCACGCACTGTAAAATTTTGAATGAACTGTCACCAGCAGTATTTCCGGACCTATATGACCTGCAAACCTTCAAGAGGGAATACGCTCATTCCCTCTTAAAAAGATCGGCAACTCACCAGCAGCTCTTGTGATAAACTTTACAATAGCTCTTCGAATAACCTTTACAAAAGCAGAAAAGACAAGAGAAGTTAGTAAAAGATAATAGAATAGCTGTGATTATTATATTCAAAGTTTCGCCATCTGCAATGAGGCATTAGTGATAGAAGTCGCTTGCATTTTTACACGAATAACCGTGCAAGAGTTATAACCCAAAGGAAAAGATAGACGCGAGCGCCAGATTGTTTTAACACGTTTATTCTGGTGAACTCAAATAAACAAATAATCTGCAATAAGCGCATGTTTTATTATTAATGTGATATATGTTATTATTTTTTCCGTACAATAAAGGTTTACATTGCTATAAAATCGTTATTTTCAGTCAAAAAAATTCAAAAAAAATGCAAACGAAAAATAAAAAAAAAATTTTTTTGGGTAAGAGCTCTTGCACGTTTATTCGTTGGGTCCATCGTATTATGTTTACGTCTGCGTGTCAGTGATGTACAAACATCTTGTAATTCAACAAAATATCGATCATGGAATAATAATTGTAAGATTGTAAAAATAATAAAATGGGATAAAATAAAACTGCATAGACAATATATAAGTAATAAAATTGTAATTTTGAAGTAAAATGTGACTTTTCTTCAAAATGCTTGCTGCATAATTATTAAGTATGCATGAATTTTTCTTCGGAGTCCAGTTTGGACGGTTAATTATTTTAAGCAATGAATTTCTGGTATCCAGGTCAGCAGGTAATCTGAAAAATTGGCCAAGTGTGAGTTGCGACTCGCGCATGAAGGGTGACCGGTTTCAACCGGGCATTTTCTAAAACCCGGCACGATACGACACGACATGTCATGACACGATTCGACACGACAGGTTACGTCACGTCACATCAGTACACGACACGACACGACTTCACTAGACCCTATTAATTTTCAATTCACTCTCAATGAGCCCTTTTATTTGATGCCCATCTTGCAGAAGTGCTTTCAACTATTCCCCTATCTTGGATGAGCAGCCATATTGGATGTAGAATGTCATTACATCTGTGGAAATTTCAGAAGTCTATTACTATAGCGGTTCTTGTTATACAGCCTGGAGACAGACAGACGGACGGACGGATGGACAGCCGCACAGGCAACGAAGTCTTAGTAGTAGAGCGGGACCCCACTACTAGGAATTTTTACCCTTTGGGTGCGGAACCTTAAAAACGATAAATTATGTATGATAGTATATTAATATACTCAAACTAATTATAAACTACGGATGAGTATGTTATCATTTCAACATTCCTAGATAATTAGTATATTAGTATACTTAACTAAAAAATATTTTCATATCGATACAACCATGGACGTATAAAAAAAGGGATACAACTTATCGATAACTTGATGCAGCCCTAGTGTAAAATAGATGAAAATTGTTTACACAAAATATCCTTAAATTGTGCACCATGGCTTGTCAAGTTATGTTTTCCATGTAATTAACCATATATAGAAGTGAATTATCAAAATCAATACCAATAACTCGTATGGAATTGGCAAAAATAAACTTAAAACTAGGTCCTGTCGATGTAGAATAATTCACCTGTGAAATGAATATTTGTCCGGGTTTTTTCGATGTGTGGATCCACAATCATTCCACAAACATTTAACCATGTTTCTAGAGCAGTATTTCTAAAAATGATTCATTATTTAACTTAAAATCACAATTTCTGAGATCCCAAATTGATAACGATCGGCACAGGGTCAGACAGACTGTCAAACAGATGAAAAAAAAGCTATGCAACCTCAAATTACGCTCCTCTTTCTACCACGCAGTGTTACTGATAGTGACATCTCGCTTGCTCAGGCCTTTGTTTCTCTATTCCGATAGGTATATTAACTTTATGAATCTAATCTAAACTGACATTTATAATTTAACTAGCTGTTGCCCGCGACTCCGTCCGCGTGGACTTCAGCTTATATAGCGCGCGGTAGTTCCCGTTTCCATGTAAGCTACAGAGTTGGTTCCGCGCGCGCGCGGTACGATTACTTCAAACTTCAAGAATCTTCTTAAAACTTCAAATAAATTCGCGAAAAATTTCATCATCCTCACCACCTCTTATAGAAACACGTTTGAATAAGCGCTTGTGCGATGTAGGACGACGCACAGCGCCATCTATTATGATTTTTGGAACTAACTTAATTTGAACAAATTTACGTAATAAACACCCCCTTACAACCCCTTTTTCTAGTTAAAAAGTAACCTTTTAGTATAGATTTACCAGCTGCAGGGCCGGTCATAATCTTCGCTACTGCGCACCCCCGCGCCGCCTTGGTAGCGTCCACTTCGAAACGGGCGTAAATCGCAATTTTTAATTACGTCATAACTTCTAAACCAAACGTCCAATTTTAATCGTTCAAACCGTACTACGTGACCAAATATTATCTACACAAACTGTACTTAGCGAGAAAATAATTAATTTTGATAAGGATTATCAGCGTGAGTAAAATAAATGCGTTTAAATATAGTAAAAAAATATCAAGATTTTTAAATAAAAAAAATGGTTGTTGTGCCTCACTTGACATAGATAGGTATAGTGTGTCGCGGGCATTTTTGTAGATATTTATAAGATCTACATTTACTTGGAACATTGTATGGTTCTATCTTTTATTGTTTAGGCAGCGTACGCAAAATAAGTAACTTTTCTGGTTGATTTTTTCACCTTGTGTCAGAAAAACCCAAATATTTTACGGAACCCTATATTTTTCAAAATAAAAAGTAGGCTATGTTACTCGTAAATAATGTAGCTTTCGAATGGTGAAAGAATTTTTAAAATCGGTCCAGTAGTTTTTGAGCCTATTCATTACAATTAAACAAACAAGTATAGATAATAGTTGACATGTATATTTATATTGACATAAAAAAGGGATACTCTTGACTAATTGAAATACTTATTGGATTAGTTAATATGTAGAAACAATTTTGTATACAATGTACTTAATGAAAATATCTAATTATTAATTTATGAAGAATGTTAAATTTATTTTAATTTGTTCTGTATACAGTAATGACATTCACACACCATTGTTATGGTAGGATATGTAAGAACTATTATAACCTTTGTTACCCTTTTGACTACATATCTGTGAATAAATGATCTTGATTCTTGATTCTATACACATTAGCATATGGTTTACGCGTAGGCAGTTTAACTCTAGTTAATAGCTAACTGATGTCAAACTAGGATTGAGACCTCTGGCAAAAAGCAATTGCCGAAAACAAAAAAAATTAAGAGCAAGCAAATCTTTCTCCTGTAAGCCGTAAGCTTTCACAGTCTTATATTTATCATGATGCCCTTCAACTTTCAAGCAAAATGCAGAAGACACAATATACTTAGAAAAAACAGAAAGAGTATCCTCACCCGATCCACAATCCCCGTCTTGCTGAAGTCGATCCAGTTGGGCAGGATCTGGTTGGCCAGGGACACCAGCGGCTCCTTGTAGCCGAACATCAGCTCGTCCGCAGTCATGTCCACCACCAGCTTGGAGCCCAGACTCCTCATGGAGTAGTAGGCGCCCACGTTGGTGAAGTAGCCCATGTTGTCTGCGAGATACGTCGTGAATGACTGTCAAAGTTAGGCGCTGGTTTATATGGAGTAAGCGCAATCGCTGCTTCCTATACCTACACGTTGGACAATGGGATCAGAGACCCTAGCTAACACGTTTTTTTGTCGCTTCTTTATAGAATTTTCGATCAAATGTATAGAATTGGCATGACATGAGTCGAAGGGCGACTTCGTAGTATCGAATGCTTATAGCCAAGGGCTCAGTTCCCATTGCAACATGACATAAGGAAATACGATGTGATGACTTTTGAAATGAGGCATTAAAAACTTAACTTTATTTACTCGACAAGAAAATACACAATATAGAATTGACAGACTTGACATCCATTCATGTTGGGCTGCTTTTTCTATTCTTGAATGGCTCATTTGAACATACATTGCGATTACGGTGTGACCTGACCTTAAACGGAAAATTGCAGGAGTATGCATATTGAGTTTTCTATTCAATCATATTTTAATTGAATAGAAAACTCAATATAACGACATAATTTAATAACAGGGAAAGATTGCAATCAGCAAATGAACTTGCTATTTTACCTTTTTATCAATTACAACAGCTACTACTTATAAATAGGTATAAAAAATATTTTATATAAAAAGGGAAAATATTAAATAAGTTATAATATAAGGTGATATAATAAAGTATAATTGCTGTAATAATAAAACATAGCTGGATCGGCCTCGGAAGGGGCGGGAACAGAAAAGGTGTACAACCTTCGATTTTAATCTTTTAACTTTAGTTGTTAGCTATTAAATTCGATTATTATTATGTTATTGAATTTATACCTCTACTTTATAGTTAATTGTCGCCAGTACAGAATATTTTTGTGCTAAATTCTGTTTATTAAAAGGTGCGGCTACAGAGCTACCGTAAGACAATGGAAAATGAAAATTTTCCTTTAGGCCTTATAAAATGATAATTATTCAAATTGCGGTAGGTATACGATGCCAAAGCTGTCCAAGGAAATCTCTGGTGCTTATAGTCCGGTCACAAGTAATAGAGAAATATGTCTACTGATTTTCTTTATTTCTTTTGTTTTCATACACACTAAACTTATACGACGAGTACAATGTTATTATTTTTATGTTTATTTTCCCGGCGTCCAGAGCCACAAAATGCTTAACAATCCTCCGATAAGTGTCGGATTCACAAGTTTCTCTCTTTAGTCTTTCCCTTGACATAAAGTAAGAAAGTAACAGTGAATATCACAACAGCAACAAAACTTTTACGACACATATAGAAAATTGTGAAACAGAGACTTAGACCGGCCATCCACGACCCGTCCATTTGGAATGCTCCTCGAGAACTCCAAATAAAACGGCAACTTTGAGCGCTGGTCGTCGAAGCCAACCTTTTACCTGGATAAAAATCTTAAATGACCTTTTCCGGGACTCAAAGCATGACATTACCATTATTCATCAAAATTTATCTGTATAAACCAAGAGAGCTAACATAGACATACTTTCGCATTTTAATGGCGTTTAACCATTTCCAGAACGGATCGACTAAGAGCACGCCAGTTGAATGGACGTCTCGTGTATGGCTCGCTTAGCACTAAAAAGGCCATAAAAGTACTTACAATAAGCACTATGTTGGGTACAGTTATGTTGACGTCTTTGTAATGGGCCACGGATCTCTCTCGAACAAACTCCAGCCGAAGTTTGGGGTTCATAGTCAGGGTGCCCCGCTCATGGTCAACGCGCATGTTCTCATCTGTCCTTAATTCCCTGAAAAAAAAAACAGAACAAAAATAATAATTTACATATTATTTTGGGCTACTTGCGCCATTCTGAATTGGGTATCCCTGGAACCTGAATAAGAACGGGTAATGGGTATGTGTGAACTTTATAATATTGTATTTGTCATGGTCCTCATAACACTGACTTATTTTTAACTCGGATTGGCGCAAGTGGGTTTTAATTATCATCAAAATAAAAATGAGGGTTCAAATAAAAGTCAAAAGGGTCCGAATATGATATTTGGTCATATCAAATATATTAACTGGTCATACCTCACTAATAAATATTTTGCTTCAACAAATAACATCTCTGAACTAAAAGTCCTTTATTTGTTTTATTTCCATCTTTGAAATTTTAATAGCCAATGTTTTCGTAACTAATCTTATATAAATTCAAAGTTCAAAGACTTTTTGTTACTTTTATGGATTATAAATACAATATTTGTAATCTTAAACGTAAGGTGAGGCTTTATGGCGGGTTACGTTACCGAATTACCACCGTTACTAAATAAATCGTCACGTTTGTTACAAGGAAAGGTTACGGCTTACGATTTTCAATTGTAATACACAGTCATAATATACCTTAATAATACAGTTTAGTAGGGTTACGATGGTCTTTACCTACAGAAAGTATTGAATCTGCAATTTCTAATTAGTAATTAGATAAGCTGCGACACAATTATGTTAATCATATATTAACATTTAACAATAACAAAATGTTTTTTTTTTTCTATTTCACTCATTTATAAAGACATAAAAATACCAAAAAAATGTTATTAATAATAATATTTTATCAAAAATAATTAATTGATGAAATAACAAATTCACAAAGCTCACTTAAAAGAACTTCATAATAACTTCATAAACGTCATACATTATACAAAATGTATAATAGTATGACGGGCTCATTTTGATTGACAAGATCTTGTTCCGTTTAGAATAAATTATACCTAGGTAATGATTGTTCATGGCGACAAATTATACAAATTAATGACAAGAAAACAAACACATTTATGTTAAGTACAGATTAACTGTAATGAGCTGTTATGATCAATGAAGGGTTTTTACTTTTTTGTCACGCGATGTAATGGGTTACCTGGTTATTACAGTTTCAACTTTTTTATACTAGTTACAATTAAAAGGTATGAGTAGGATGATACATAACTATTTTCACATATTAATAAATAGGTAGTTAGTTATAACGATCCATAATTCTATAATACGGAGAAGGAAAAAAATGAAAAACAATTACTTTGAATGCTAGGCCCTCCTTATTAGAGCAAATGCCGAGTGTTGCCTAGAGTCTAGACTCTAGAGTCTAGACCATAAATTTTTTTACAAAAGCTCAAAGTTTTCTATACATGCCCCGTATAGAGGTAAGAACAATTATTATAGCGACTATGGAATTTGAGTTGAGGTTACTTTAGTTATTAGTAGGGATCAACCCGTTACAGAATAAAGCTCCACTTTTAAGCTATTGCATAGCTTTTATCGCGGGCTTTGAGCAGGGCGACCAAATCAAGATAGTCCGTAACGTAAAATAAACCTTACACCATGCTTACACCCCACTCCGACCGGCACAGTGCGGGGGTGCGGCGTTGCCGTTCATCACCTAACGTTGTTTCAGTTCGGCAGACTTCGGCACGGTGTTTTTACGCGTGCGACTAGACGTATGCGAATTATAATTGCATAAGTTGATTAAAATGCTATGGAATAGCTTTACCGCAGAACTCAGTAGTCCAAGAGTGTCACACGTATTTTTTTTTATAAAATTGTTATTTCCTCGGGATAACTCCAAGAATTTCGTCTTCCACTACCAGGCACATAATAGTTGCTTCCCTTTAGCTTTGTCGACACTGAGCCTTTTTTTGTTCATCAAGGACATGCGTTATAGCGCAGTCAACAGCGAACGTGAGGCATGCCCGCGACGCATGCGCTCTGACAGTTGATCGTAGCGCTCGCTATGACACTTTTCTTTCAACGCGGGTGGATTTCGACGCATTCAATTATTGAATGTGCCAAACGAAAGTTGAATAAAAAGAAGATGACGAAAATTGAAGATGAAATTGCATAATGTGGACAAAGCTAATGCCAGACACCCCAAATATTGGACTTATTAAAATACTTAACTAACCTGAAGGAGAAGGGTCCTATTTCGTGCACCTTGATCTTGGGCTGGCTGCCGTTGACGTACTGGGGCAGGTTGGTGTAGTTGAACACGTACGCGTCCAGGTAGATCTTGTACTGCGGCTCCCGGAACGCCTCGTACGCGATACGACCCTCCTTCATCGTCACAGACTGAGGACAAAAAAAATAAGTAAAAAGAAAAAAAATCCAGCAGGCGCCAATGAGCAAGTTGATGAGCATGAAATATGTCTAAAAACTTTGTCGATCACTTCAGCTTTCAATCAAAATCGGTTCACCACTTGGGAATTTGGATTGGACGATGGATGACCTGTTAAAAATCTCAAATCACACAGAAACACATAGAAACACATAGAAACACGTCTTGATTAATAATTAAGAAATAGGAAGGAACTTGTTAAAAAAAATACGGATAAAATGTAAGTACTTCAATGATTTATAAAATTGTTTACAAAACTACAGACTGCCCAATTTAAACTACTTTTACTTAATTAATAAATAATAATATTGTATTGTAAATAATAACATATTATTATTGTATTGTTATTGTAGTAACTTTAAGCTTTCTTGAAAGTAAGAACATGACAATCAAATCAAATCAAAATATTTTTATTCGGAGTAATTTTTTACAAAAACATTACCGAACGTCGATACTACGGTGCCTACCACCTAATAAAGACATGAAACTAATGAAAAGTAGTTTTAGCGTGCAAAAACACCGAACTAAATAACTATTTCTTTTTTAGCTGAGAAAAACTATCACCAAAGTATGTGGTATACAATAATTACCACCAACTCGAAAGAAGTTACGAGAGCGTTGTGGTACTGGACCAGCACGTCAGATTTTTTACATTCAGCATAACAACAATACCCAGACAATTTAAGAGCTGTGGAAGTTGGAACTAGCCAGTGGCAGTAGCAAAATAAAATATCGGTGAAAGACAACGAATGCATTATGTCACGCCAATCTTCTATAAGACCGTGATTTTACGCAGGTTTTAAGCTGTAATTTTTGACAGTTTAAAAACAAAAAGTTTGTGCTAGTACAAAGACCTACCGCAATAATTTCTGATTTCTCAGACTCGAAGGCTTTTCTCACGAAAATTACACAACTTCCCTCAACTCGGGTTGAGTAATTACGATAAAACAAAACGTAAATATTAAATAAAACTATTTTTAGTACCCGACCATTTAAAGCAATTGAATTTGTCACGGGTGTACCTAGGACATCTTTTAATTCTTGCTGTCAATGACCATTACTTATCCATGATATACTATTCATACTTAATATTATAAATACGAAAGTGTGTCTGTCTGTCTGTTACCTTTTCTAGGCGTGAAGAACCACTGAACCGATTTTTTAGGATTTTAGTATGGAGATACTTTAAGTCCCGGGGAAGGACATAGGATACTTTTATCCCGGAACAATGCACGGTTCACGCGAGATAAACGAATTTTAGCGCAATGGTGTTGGTCAGGGAGCGTCATCAGGTGGTATTTCTTCTTTTTTTGCGTTGGGGGAATGCGCTTACGCATCCCCGGGTATGTGGGACTCCCCGGGGCGGACGGAAGACCGCCACTAAAACCCCAACGGTGTTCCTGCTCCTGAAGGTGGGACTACGGGAAACGCGTGATACACGACCGCAGCTTATAAAGAAGGACCTGGGTGTTTCGGCGACCGTGCATTCAAATAATTATAACCAGAAATTATGACATAACATAATATTTATTATTATAATTCGTATGAAACGAAAAATAAAACTATTGTATTTTCAAATTTCTGAATTCTCACGACCTAACCAGACCTAACTGTATAAATTTAGAAATTTAAAAATATTATGAAGTCGGTTCTGTTATTACCTCAGAACTCTCAGGATCAAAATATAATGTAATAATATGGTTCTTCTATTTACGGACCATCCTAAATACGCATCTTCTGTCGACCTTTGAAGCGGAGGAATTCTGGCCGACTGATGTCGTCTACCGAAGGTTCCGGGGGAGACTCCGGAATGAAGCGCGCGTCACGTCGCCGATAACTCGTGATAAAGTGTGTATTTTTATATGTATGTTAGTCATTAAGGTATATATTGTATGGGCCTATGATATTTAAAATAAATAAATAAAAAAATGAGTATATTATATTATGCAGCAAGATTTTAGGAATGATCAAAGGCCACGAGAAAAATTGTAGGTCTTGCGTATCGTGTGATGAGCCACGTGGGCCGTGGCCTTTAGTGATAACTGATAACTGATAACAGTATCTACCTATATCGTTTATTCAAAATATTAATTAATATTATTTACATTTTTATTGACTTTACACCTACTTTACACCCTATAAAATCTACTATATTATAATAGTGTTCGTGACCGTAAACCTATTACTCAAGATCAACATAGTAATGATGTAGAATCTAGCCAACTTTGTATGCTTATTAACCCAAATTTTTAACGCATCTAATAACACAGAATTACTTGAAATATCCTCCATTTTTATTGTACAATAATGGAGCCTATGTGTTATGCAATTCATTACATTTTATACGTAGTTTTGTTAATTTTTAGATTGTTTGATGTTGTGAAATTGTGGGTCACTGCGACGGTCGTTTATTTCATTATTCGCCTTGAAGATACAATAATTAACACAATATCATGTTAAATGGTAATAGATTTCCGTTTGTCCCCCAACTGACGTCTGCTGTCGCGACGACGGGCCGCAAGCGACCGCCGGGCGCCGACCGCCACCGATCGCACTACTTTAAGCTACCGTTACTTTGTAAGTACTATGTACATAATTATTATGCTCTGATAAAAATAATGTAATTGCTAATTTAAACACAAATAATCGTTTCAACAAATTAAATAATTGTCCATTGTACCTTACAAAAATTATTATTTTTTAACAAAAAATTGAACCCGACTTCCAAGGAAAAAGCAATATTCTTAAAATGGCCTAAAAAGTATGAAATAATTCTTATTCTAGATTAGTGCCTTTTTCAAAATTCGACTAAATCTCAACGAATTTTGCACTCAATTTTCATTCTTTTGAAGTCGGTACCAGCCCAAAACTGAGATACTTGACATAGAACTTAGCCATTTCAAGAATACTTATTGTTTTTTCCTTGGAAGTCGGGTTCAATTTTTTGTTAAAAAATAATAATTTTACTCTTTTTAGTTATCTACAAGACAAGGCTTTATGCGTAGATAACCACTACGAATATTAATCCATAATATTATAATTATTATTACTGTAAGCGAAATTGTGGTAAATGCTTGCAGTTATCTAATCAATGCTGCAATTTCCAAACTTTTATCTTTAAAAGTTCAGGAGTTCTGTTCAGTGTCTTTGGACCAAGAGACAGGTCTTCGTATGAAATTTCTCTTATTCGTAACATAATATGTTTAAGTAACTAGAAACAATATTTTAACCACTATGAGTGTTTTGATAAATTTCAAGGATTTCCCTCGATTGCTCATAGATCATCATCAGCTCACCACTTTCTTAGTATTGTATAGTAATTGTTATACAAAATTTTGATTATACCCTATACAAAACCATAAGAATTTTTAAAATCGGTCCACAAACAGCGAAATAATAATAAAAAAATAAATGGTTGGCAATCTTCAAACATAACAAGGACAACAATAATATTAAGATGTTTTGTAACATTGCATAACTTTGACCAAACCAAATAATATTCTCCCTTATTTTTTTCCTTTCCTTTGTTGATTTTATTTTGTGACCTACGACATCGCACCATTTATTTACGCAAAATGTTAATTGTTACCGTAGCTCAATAAAATGCATATAATCGTGAAAGTCAAGGTGGACAATTCCTCGTAATTTGACAATGTGGGGACATATTAAGGCCGTCCCCCGTGCAAACGACCTTGGCCATACATTTGCCGCGTTGCCGAGAGCGTACCAAAACCCTATTTTTTCTACGTAACTTAGTTTAAAATTATCCTAAAAAATTTAAAACGGGGAATATGTAGTTTATGATATTGTCGATCTATTGGTGTGTGTTTCAAATAAAAGTACTTTGTAAATCCTAAGGAGATGCTGAATGTATGCTTGAATTTTAATAAATTGGCTTTACTTTGAAAGCTGATATCATGAGTATAATAAACAAAAGTAGAAAATTTAAAACGGGGAAAGGAATGTTGATATACTGAAGATTATTGCTGTATTTTTATTATAACTTTGTAGCTTTCAAATTATGAGCTTATAAGGCTTGAAATACGGTAAATTACGGTACCTCCGTAAGGAACGCCCTTAAGCAGGTACGATTGAGATGTTAGGTAATAGAAAATTGGCAATGGTTTGGTAAATTACTATCAATATCTTTGATTTTATTATCAAACACAGTTTGAAGAATAAGGCACAATAATACATAATTAAAAATCATGGGAAGCTTTGGAAATATTTACGTAACTTAGCTCGCGCACTTTGAGAAACTACATTTAGCTGGAAGTAAAGTCGACTAAGAACATAATATTATATATTAAAACTTAATGACTAAAACCAAATTTAACTAAGTAATATAATTTAATATTATTGTTTAGCAGCATGAACGACATAAAGACGGGTACGCTTTCGTATTCATCAATTACGAACCATTTCTTGATTACTTCGGGTTTTTCACCACCATTTTATTTTTCTTGACCATATTTAGCGGCATCTTTTACTGCTCAGTTAAGATCGTTAGGCAATCTAGGACTCAAAGGTCTCAGTTAGTACCGCTTGCGGCAATGTGCGAAGCGCGTCCTCATTTCGTCTTCATCGGTCAGAGCTCCCCGCTAATAAATACCCTTTTTTGGGACATAAGATTTTAGGTTAATGTACGATACCAAAAAGCAACGACTAAAGACGTAGCGAAAGAATAACGAGGTTACGCAAATGCAAAAAAAGCAAATAAGGGCCTATTAACATCTCCACGTCACGATGTCGTCAACGTGGAACGGTGCGGTAACGTGGCGTACGTTGACGTGCAAATTTACGTTAACGTAACGTAAAATTCATATCACGATATAGCAACATTGTACGTCGCCATGCCTTGTAAAACTGCTACATTCTTTGCTTCTTATCTAGATGTGGACCGTACAATACGTATTCTGCTTTTGCTATTGTTAAAAACGGAGAAAGAGAAGAAAAAAGACGTGCATTTTTACGTTACGTTGACGTAAATTTTCACGTCACGTCAACGTACCGTGCCACGTTGCCGCACCGTTACACGTTGACGACGCGACGTCGTGACGTGGAGATGTGGACAGGCCCTAATGCTTGGCAGATTACATGGGCGCGCCATGTCGCTCAAGTCTCAACGATATTCAATTTTACCAAGCCGCTGTCGAAGCTATCCAATATAATTTGACAAAGCATTACTCTGTTCTGGATTTTGACGTCCTCAACTAGAGATCTTAAACGTGCTGCCTAACACTTTAAAATATGAAAATAATAATTAGGGCCTGTTTCACCACTTCCTGATAAAGTGCCGGATAGGCTATCCACAACTTATTAGACAGATACTCCATACTCTATCTGTCAGGTTAAGTGGTGAATAGCCTATCCGGCACTTATCAGGAAGTGATGGAACAGGCCCTTAATCTAACAATTTGAATATCATTTTCCGAATACGATCTCCATAATATTTTGTTTCGGGAATCTACGCTTTTATTTCTCGCTCCCATAAACATACAAAGACATTCGAGGGTCATTGGTAATACGTAATATTGGTAAAATATTTTTCAAATTATTAGTAGTTACTTAAGGCACGTATGCATGTTGATAAGAATAAGATTTAAAGAAAATGTTTTGAACTAGACAATATTTCCACGCCAATGAGGCAGAAATTTTGATACCTTACATAAAATATATTAAGAACCATTGTTAAACAAATTTCCTGGAAATAAAGACTATTCTATTCTATTCTTCTACGGTTTTCCTGTACCTTAATGTATACATAGGATTTGATCCTTATGCAGATACCAGATCTACATTATTTGGTCAGGTTATATCAAATATTATGTTATGTGCTCTAACGGCTTTAACATATCCCGCAAAAAGGTATCCTACCTTTTTCAAATCCGCCTATATGAATATACTTTTCTGAAAATACTACTATCTACTCCTATGAATAAAACATACTGACATATTCTGTGATCCTCGCCAGTGGGTCCAGCACCAGCAGCAGGATGGAGATGATGATCAGCAGAGACCCGTACAGCACGCGAACTAAGCAATCTGCAAAGAGAGATAATAGTTTATTTTTCTGCAAAGGCTAGCAATATTGATGGCAAGAATTTTATCTTTTATACTATGTATTCATACTTTCATATAAATAGTAATAATTAATCGATACTAATATTAAATGCGAAAATGAGTCTGTCTGTCTGTTATCTCTTTATGCCCAAACGGCTGAACCGATTTTGATGAAAGGTATTGAGATACTTCGAGTCCCGAGAAAGAACATAGGGTATTTTTTCCCGTAAAAATGTACGGTTACCGCGCCATAAACGAATTTTGGCGCAACGGAATTGCCACGGGATTCATCTAGTATAATTAATGCGAAAGTCTGTTACTTTTCTACGTGTAAACTGCTTTAGCTTAACCGATTCAGTTATGGCGTTTACTTCTTAATTATTATACTTTGCTGCCAAAAATATCAAAACACGCTAGCCCCGGCCCCCGCCTACACACCCCGCTATCCTCCAATCGTGATAATATAATGATTCCATGAATTGTGCCCGCATGAATTGTACTTTGCGCCGCAGCTAATAGTGAACAATATCGCGTAACAAGGGTTCCCGCATTATAGCACGAAAGTAAAGGTCGTAACTAAGTCCCAAAACTATTTTTTGATGATTACTTATAAACTAAATATCATACTAATATTTCCTTTAGCTATTATTTTACAAAGTGTATGATTGTAGTAGTGCAAGTTATTTAATGATAGTAACTGAATAAGTGTAACAGATATTTGATGAAAAGCCCAGAAATATTCATAATTTCGAAAAATATAACTATCGAGTCAAAATAAGTGAATCGTGTTTTTCGTTAGGCTAATATCAGATAAATATACAATGATTAAATAAATCTCAATTTCATTTGAGTAAATCGTCTTCCGGGATCGTAATACTTATTAGAAAACACAGCAAAATAGCCGACAGCAAAATAGTTGACAGCGGAACCTCGCAATTACTGTCCAAGCGCCATTTCTCACCATTTGGATGTCACTTACGATTTCAGACTTATTTGGGTAGAGCGATATTTGAGGTATATTAAATAAGAATCTAGACCCTGTAAGTCAATTTTTGATTAGGAGCCCGTGCCAGAAATTTTCAAGAGCTATTTTCCATTAGCTAGGACTTAGGTGACGGATCTAGTGTTCATAACAATGTGTCGGCATATTTGCCAATAAATTAGTATTTGAATATGTCAATATTGCCTCACTGCGAAGGTAAACTGGTGTGGAAATGTGTGTGGTGGAAAATGTTTGATGATACTAACTGCATCATTGGCTCTACATAATATGTTTGCACATCTATTTATATCATAGCATATCTATACCATATCATAATATTATTACCAATAGCATATTATTACCAACTAGTTGACGTGCATCTCTACTACTAAAATACTCGTGCTAAAATTCTAGTTTATCAGATATTTATTTATTAAATTATTATCGTAGGTCCTTTCCCGGGACTCAAAGAATTCTCCTAATAAACAGGAAAATCGGTTTTGCGGCTTGGGCCTGAAGAGGTCCAGTGGAACAGTCGACTTTTTTTTTTTTTTCTTCTTTTTTGGCAACTTGACACAAAGGATGTGTATGTTGTGCCACAGACAAGGTAAAAAGGTAAGGAATATGGCGGGAAAACCATATTCCTCCTATTATAATTTTCATCATCGTTTTCATGTATCGTCAGGTCTTAAGTCTAGTCAAAGTCTAAGTAAAAGTCAATACAGTCAAGGAGTCAAGTCGGTCGATTCAGTAAAGTGGTAGACGCTTTACTGAAACTTTCGATGGAGTTTTGGAGGGAACACAAAATAGCATGCTTCTGGATATTACATCACTTTCCTACACTGTGCATGAACACGAATATCTAATGATTAATATTCTACCAATATTACACACAAAAAACCCAGTTAACACAATTTTAGGAAAATAATATAAAAACACAACAGCACCCTTTTACATTCCCGGCAAAACTTCAACAGTCGACTTACTTTCGCATCTATAACACTTAGGCTGGTATAAATAGTCAGTACTCAAGATGCATCTCGGTCTTAAGACACGGTTCAGGCTCTGTGATTGGTTGGCTGTCAAAATTTGGACCAATCACAGAGCCGAACCGCGTCTTGAGACGTCGCATCTTAAGTACTGACTATTTATACCAGCCTAAGTATTATGTTTGAACATCTTACACAATATAATGCTAAGCAGTATAGTAGAATTGCGGTGTAGGCCTCTGTTGAAGTAGTAAGGTCTAGGTCAGATGTACTCAAACTGTTGCTACAGTTACTTAAGACTGGGCAAACAGTTCCTGGCCTTGTGAATATTGATACTTTTTATTTTTTAAAATTTAACCATATTATGGCGTGACGAGCTGGCAGCCTGGCCAGCGGTGGCACAGGAGAGAAACAGATTTATAATAATAATAAAAAGACTGAAAAATAAATTAAAGTACTGTAACCAAAGCCTGGGTTTACCGGATAAAATTTTAAGCTTTGTCTCTAGCGTGTTATACCACATTTTTACAAAATATCTGGTCAAAAATGTAGAGCTTTTTTTAATATATCTTTTGGCTTTTATAATGATACCGCTTTGAAACTTAAAATTTGTTGTTTGATTAAATTTTTTATTAGTTTAACGCTACATAAATTTAATGGTATTTTGTTCTTAGTTTTTTTTTAGTCAACAAAACTCATTTAAATTAATTGTTTTGAATATTAAAATGTAATATTAACACTCGTAAAATTATTATGTTTTGCTATTAAAGCGTTCATATATTTTTTAATAACAATAATTGCACACCTGTTTATTTCAGTACTTATTTACTTCATGATTTTATGCAAAAAAAAAACTACAAAAACATATTTTTTTCGCAAGAAACACAAGACATAACTGGATGGCTACTGGCTAGTCATCTGGTTGAGATTATTATTTGATTAAATCACTAGAGAATTCATTGCATGAAACGATTTAATTAACAGTGGTGTAGTGACGGACACTTTTGGGCAGTGGGCACTTTTATATTATTTTAACACTTACTTCTCTTGTGTGTGGCGAAGAGCCGCAGCCGCCCGACGGACCTGCGGCACCTGCCCGGGGAGCTGGAGATCGCCTGGTTGGCCCCGAACACCATCCTGACTCCTGCAAACAATGTCAATTAAAATCATCAATATCGATCGATCATAATATTTTAATATTTAAGTGGCAAAATAGATATTACTCATATTACTAGATGACGTCCGCAACTCCTTTGCGCCAAAATCGTTGATCGCGCGGGAACCGTACATTTTTCAGGGGTAAAAAATTTCCTATGTTATTTCTCGGGACTCAAAGTATCTCAATACCAAACAGCAAAATCAGACAGTAACAGACAGACACGTCACTTTTGCGTTCATAATATTAGTATATGGATGTTAAAATGTTAAAGTAGATACCTAAGTGTACATAGAATTAATCTTAGCTGTAGTAGTGCTAATAAAACTAATAACTTTCGTGTCAATGGTGCAACCAGTAGGGAATTTGATTAGAATCATATTTTACTGAAGGTTACCGCTATGTCACATAACAATAATTATTTTAAATCTACATAATATTATTTAACATATCAAGCCCCATAAGATCACCGGTGATCGTGACAACAATAGAATAACAATAGATTTCCAGGAATCCGCGATCGAAGGATTAAATACTTGGGGTGGGTTGCACCAGAGGCGTGGTTATTGTTACAGTTAAGGCTCCATTCCACCGCTGCGCACGCTGTGCACGGCCACGCGCACAATACAATTCGTGCGTAGCGTGTCCGTGGGTTGCAGTGGACACAGTGAACAGTCACATAAATTTTCAAAGCGAAGCTTGACGCACGTGCGTAGTCTCTCCGTGCGCCGCGGTGGAATGGAGCCCTTATGGTCAAAGTTATCTAACTTATCTTTAACCTTAGCTTTGACCACAGAATTTGACAAAATATTATGTCTGTTGCTGTTATGGGTATCGTTAAATATGGCGTCCATTATTGACTTTAACCAAAAATTTGACATTTCGCATTGTAGTTATAGTTAAAGTTAAAATTACAGTTATATTAACAGTAAGTTGGTACAACCCACCCTTAGGTTTGTAATCTACGTTTAGTAAAAGTAATATATTGTAGTAAGCTTATTCATAGGTGTAAGCTTAGATGATTATTTTATAATAAATTTTAATAAACGCGTTAATCGTTATGTTAAAAGTTACATAGTTAAAGTGCCTGCTTACGCATTAATGCTAAGTACTGACATACGGTTTTGCTCGATAGTTTTACTCCAAATCGAGCAATAACCACCGTGTGGACCGCCAAAACTGACAGCTCGAAGGCTCGCTTCGAGCCGGCTCGATGTATTTTAAATGTGTCAAATATGTGAGTACTTAGCATAATGCTAAGTACTCACATACGGGTTTGCTCGATAGTTTTACTCCGAATCGAAGGAAATGACATATTTGACATATTTAATTCCATCGAGCCGGTTCGAAGCGTCGAGCCTTCGAGCTGTCAGTTTTGGCGGTCCACACGGTGGTTATTGCTCGATTTGGAGTAAAACTATCGAGCAAAACCGTATGTGAGTACTTAGCATTAGAGTAAGAAAAAAAAATTACTGACTTACTTCGAATAAAAGAAATTGAAGACTTACTTCGAATTTTTGTGTCGAAATAATTAAATGATGTAAGGGAAAAAAATGTTGAACAAAACCAAATTAGCAATTTCACAATTCTAATTCATGTAGCAAATTGTTAGCCGCAAGAAATTGTTTAAATTTTAATTGGCTTGAAAATATTTATCTACGCTTATTTTCATAAATACTTTAGGATTTTCCGACATTTTGCTACTAGCTAAGCGTTCGTAATTTAGGAATTCGATGGACAGCGGATAGTTTTATGAGCAAATTTAGTCGCAGGCAATTTTTATAAATTCGCTAAGAAAATAATCGGCTTATGGCGAAACGCCATCGCGAAAACTCGTATGCAATCGAAGGGCTTAAGCGAATCCGACACTTTGCGAAATCGGATATTAACTACCTTGTCCTCGGCCCGCGTTTAGGTGGCTTTCCGATTTGTGCCGCAACTCGCAAGCGACCGCGACCGACAAAAATTCTAATGAAATGCCACTTTATGGCCTTTTTTTGGGTCGGGAAATGCTATTGCGCATCCCCGGCAGCGTTGGGGAAGGACCACCGGGGTATGACGGACTTGCTACGGCCGAAGAGATGGTAAGTGGCCGCAGCTGTACTCACTAAAACCCGACCGTGTTCCTACTACCGCGCAGGACGGAGACGCGAGGGCCTATTACATGTCTTCCGTGGCTTCCGTCCGCACTCGCCTGCTCACCCGAAGCAGGTTGGGGTTTCTTGTCCCCCTAGGCCGAACAGAGGCCCCACATGGGGGGCTTGCATAGGCCGGTCGTCTTCTTTGTGTCGTGATGCGCAGGAACACAACGCGCATCGCGACTCTCTCGGGGACTCGGTGCAATGAGTGGCGGCATCCCCATACCGTCACCCCGAGTTCCCGCCACTTTATGGCCTAGGCCAGGGGTCGGCAGACTTACCAATCAGATGAGCCAAATATCAAGTTTGTTGATTTTTCCATACCTTCAAAGAGCCGCTACATAAATTTCATAAGTCTAATATTATAATAATAATGATAAAGTTAGAGTCTAATTGGATTTACACTACAAAGCGGTTGTGTCGGTTAATTTGCTTCTTAATTATTTACTTTTAATCTGATTCGCAGATGAAAATGTTTGCTCACTTGAACTAAGATACATAATAGCAAATGCTAGTTTTTTGTCGTTTCATATGTTGCAACTTGCAGGAAGGCTATTCCATTGTATCAAACAGGATTTGCTCTATTTTAGGTAATTATTGTTTTACAGTGACAGAGTGCAAGCGCGCACGTTGACGGAGAATTCAGTTGTTTCATATTGTTTAGGTGTTTTATTTATGCTAAAGCTTTTTTTATGCTAAAGTTAGGCAGTGAGTGAGTGTAAGAAGAGCCATATTAATCCTATGGAAGAGCGACAAGAGCCGCATGCGGCTCGCGAGCCGCGGTCTGCCGACCCCTGGCCTAGGCTATAGGTTTCATTTTGCTTCGTGCCATTACAAAGCAGCGGCGGCATAGATCGCTAGACCAATGTTGGTAGAAAATAAAATCAAAAGCCATCATAATATTATCATCATAAGTATTATCATCAAGTTGCTAATCGGCCTATCACGAACCAGATAAACCGTGATATTTCAGCAATGAGCAGGCTGATAATGATAAACTATAGCTTAGAACACCCTCGGTCATGTCAGCTTTCAAACAAAAAAAAACTAGGATGGATGCTACGATGCCACAGACAGACACACAGACAGACAGACACGTCAAACTTATAACACCCCTCTTTTTGGTCGGCGGTTAAAAATCAATAGCCATAATAATATTATCATCAAAAGCACATCATAAAGTGGCATTTTATTTCAATTTTTGTCGGTCGCGGTCGCTCGCGACAAAGATCGCAAAGCCAGCTTTTGTTTGTAGAATTTAAATGTCACAACCGCGGAGTTCCCACGTCGAATTGTGACGAAAAAAATTTACAAACCAAACAATAATAAAAGATTTGTAAAACTACGTATATATTATGATAATGTAATATAATATGATGTGAATATTTGCCGTGGAAAAAGTACTTCGACGATGGCAGCTCCGTTGCACCAAAATTCATTTGTCGCGCGGGAATAGTACATATTTTGTCCGGGATAAAAAGTATGTCCCTTCCCGGGACTCAAACCTTTCAGCAAAATCGGTTTAGTGGTTTAAGTGTGAAGAGGTAACATACAGACAGGTGGACAGACACACTGTCGCATTTATAATATTAGTATGGGATAATAATTAATTTCTTAGTATTGCTAGAGTTTCAATAAAATATTATCTTTTAATTTTCCATTTGTCAGGAAGTTTTGAAATAATAATATATTCCAATCTAACACAAGTGGTTCAGCTCTTATATAAAATCGGGCCCAATCAACTATCCTAAATAAGGGCAAATTTATACATCGTTTGAGTACGAATACATTAAAATTTTCAACTCTGATTAACTGTACATTTTTTCATGACAGAACGGAAAAGAAAGGACATCCTATGTCCTTACTCGAAGTTTTTACAAAAAAATCATCCAAATCTTTTGAGACATACAGATATTATACACGTTTTTCCATAAAGAAGAAGGTAAATAAATTAATTTTATATGCACAGCTTCAACTTCATTCGCCAGGTAAACTCATTCGCAACGTCAACCTAGAGTCACTAAGTTTATAACAGGGATTATAACCGAAGTGAAAAAATTTGATGGTAATGCAAGCATTAATATATTTATTATTGGAATACGGACTTTCCAAAAAAAGTAAATTACTTTGAGGAACTAAGAAATTAAAAAGTCCAAGTGCGAGTCGAAGTCGCGCACGAAGTGTTCCGTATCAAGAGCAAAAATAGGCAAAACTGTTCAAGTGCCCACCTGTTGCCATGAGGCATTTGTTGCCAGCCTGGAGACCGACAGATTTAGTGATAGGGTCTCATTTTTGCCCTTTGGATATTGAACCCTAGAAGTGGAATTTGACCAAGTCTTAAATCAAATACGTTTTTGGATTTCAAGGTTCAAATACCGTTACCGAATTTGTTGAACCTAGTTTCAATATAGGCCGAAGAAAGGCAATTATAATAAGTTATACACAACATTATATCGTTATGTACAATACAACTCAAATAAATGCGCATATACTTAGCATTAAACGACTATTATTTGAACGTGCTCAGAGAATGGCTCTTAAAGTTGCGTTATGCCAGCCACGTCTCTTCCCCTCAGTAACTCTATCTAAAGTGGCAAACTTGCCCTCAGTAACTCTATCTAAAATGGCAAACTTGCCCTCAGTAACTCTATCTAAAGTGGCAAACTTGCCCTCAGTAACTCTATCTTAAATGGCAAACTTGCCCTCAGTAACTCTATCTAAAATGGCAAACATCCTCTTAGCAACTCTATCTAAAATGGCAAACTTGCCCTCAGTAACTCTATCTAAAGTGGCAAACTTGCCCTTAGTAACTCTATCTAAAATGGCAAACATGCCCTCAGCAACTCTATCTAAAATGGCAAACTTGCCCTGAGTAACTCTATCTAAAATGGCAAACTTGCCCTCAGTAACTCTATCTTAAATGGGAAACTTGCCCTCAGTAACTCTATCTAAAATAGCAAACTTGCCTTCAGTAACTCTATCTAAAATGGCAAACATGCCCTCAGCAACTCTATCTAAAATGGCAAAGTTGCCCTTAGTAACTCTATCTAAAATGGCAAACATGCCCTCAGCAACTCTATCTAAAATGACAAACTTGCCCTCAGTTAACTCTATCTAAAATGGCAAACTTGCCCTCAGTAACTCTATCTAAAATGGCAAACATGCCCTCAGCAACTCTATCTTAAATGGCAAACTTGCCCTCAGTAACTCTATCTAAAGTGGCAAACTTGCCCTCAGTAACTCTATCTAAAATAGCAAACTTGCCCTCAGTAACTCTATCTAAAATGGTAAACATGCCCTCAGCAACTCCATCTAAAATTGCAAACTTGCCCTCAGTAACTCTGTCTAAAATGGCAAACATGCCCTCAGCAACTCTATCTAAAATGACAAACTTGCCCTCAGTTAACTCTTTCTAAAATGGCAAACTTGCCCTCAGTAACTCTATCTAAAATGGCAAACATGCCCTCAGCAACTCTAACTAAAATGGCAAACTTGCCCTCAGTAACTCTATCTAAAATGGCAAACATGCCCTCAGCAACTCTATCTAAAATGACAAACTTGCCCTCAATGGCAAACTTGCCCTCAGTAACTCTATCTAAAATGGCAAACTTTTTAAGTATCAAAAAACATTTAGGGTGTGTATATGTTCCTTGTAGAGAGTTAACTGTGAGAGTAGCAGCGCTGAAAGACCAATTTTTTTTTTTCACTTTTGTATGGGCAAGCGCCCGAGCGTCACAAGTTTTCCCATAAAAAAGTGAAAAATAAAATTTGTCCTTCAGCGCTGCTACTTTCATAGTGAACTCTCTACAAGGAACACATACACACCCTAAAGTATTATCACTTATTTTTGTTACACCCTGTATATTTTAGAAGTAATAATAATAAAAAATACAAAACAATTGAATATTAAGACTCAAATTCCATTCAACAAAATCGTAGATACTTTCATAATAATATTAATAATTGTCCATCCAATAGAGTCAACACTAGTTTTTCCAAAAAATTTTACAACTTTGGAAGTGGGAAACTTTACAACACTGCAAATAAATCTCAATTTATCATTTGAACAGATGTGAATGCAAAATGAAGCTAAATGAGTGGCTGATGAAACTTAATTATGAAGAAATAAGAAAGTTAGTAAGTAATTACAATAGATTAAAATATAATTAAAACAATTATTGCAATTTTTAACTGTTTTAGAGCTTTCTCAGAAATATTGTAATTGCAAACAATATCATTTTGACGGTGTTATTAATTTCAACTATATACTCTATAGTATACTGGAGAGGGGGAGCCAGCAGTCCCAAGGCACGGGGTAACCTAGTTTGGCCTCCTGTCTCCCACACTGCAAGTCTAAAATGTAAGTAATTTTTTTGATTTTCTTTGTTACTCTGATTCTATGTTAATCAGGGTAAGTTCGGATGCAGGGTATAAGTCCGGATAATTAAAGTTTACGCTAAATTAAACTACATTAATTACGGTAAGGTACTACAGTTTGCGGTTGCAGTGCAAACCTAAGATGCGCAAACGAGAAAATCTCGAGATATCTCACTCTCGTGTGTAGTTATATTGTCGATAACGACATAATGTCAAAATCATTTTTTGACATTATGTCGACAGCTTTTGACGACAGATCTACACGAGAAAAATTGTATGTCATGTTAGGTCAATAGAGATGAAGAGAAAAGCCATCAAACATCGAAAAAATGTGTAGAGAGGGGCAGGCAAAAAAAAAACCCTTGAATAATTTAGTGATAAGTCGAATTATCCGGACTCATCCTGTGCCCGAGCTTACCCTGATTAGCTTACTTATTGTGGGAGAAGTAAAGTTATTTTATTATAAAAAAAATATACAAAGCCAAACAAAGCCGCGATTGACAACATCTGACACTTCACCATCAATCGCGGTTTATATGAACGTAGAAAAAAAGGCGGACGGAGTCTTGTTAAATACAAAACTGTGTCTTCACTTTTCTTCAGAGTCGGCCACGCACACATTCTGACGCCTGTCAAATGGTATGGACTAGCGCAAGAATGTGTGCGTGCGGACTCTGAACGACACAGTTTTGTGTATGGTGGGACTCCGTCCGTTGTAATATAGAAAATGACAAGTTTTTGACAGGGAGTCAATGGCCGCTATCGCCATGTTTCGCCGAGTACAGTATAATATACTTTATTGTCATATACATTGGTCTATTTAAAATGTTATCACTCTTTTTAAATTGATTTGCCGCTGAGTGGCAATTATTATGAAATTCCTACCGATTGTTGACGACAATGTAACGAATTGGCAATACATAGATTACATATATAATAGTAAAATATTATTATAATATATTGAATACTTTGTTAAGCAACTACCTACAATTTTTGTTTTCGCGGCGACACCAATTTTATATTATACTAGCTGACCGGACAAACGTTGTTTCGACATATAAAATATTTCTAGTATCAATATAAAAAGTAGATAAAAACCTATTCTCAGGCCTAACGAATGATCGAGGAAATTGATTCCTAGGCAGTTGACAGACCAACTTCATTTGGTCGGATCATGTCAATTCAATGTTAGTTGTCATCGATCGGATGGGTTTGACTTAACGCGACCAAATTACTTAGGTCCGCCATCTGCCTAGTAATTAACTTGTGTGATAGTACATACAAAATTTCATTTAAATCGGTGGAGCCGTTTTGGAGGAGTTCGCGCACAAACTCTATGACACGAGAATTTTATATATTGGAAGAAAGAAGATAGAAGATTAGATGATTATTAGATGGAGATTAGATCCCGGGATCCAAAGTATATCCATACCAAATTTGAACAAAATAGGTCCGTCTGTTTAGGCGTGAAGAGGTAACAGACAGACAGACTGACAGACACACTTTATAATATTAGTATGGATTATTAACCCCGATCAGGCTTAATAATTATTGTCTTATCTTCATTACGCCAGCGATTAAACAAAAAATTAATATCGAAATTGGTTCGTCTGTTTGGAAGCTATGATCCTACAAACACATAGACGTCAAACATACCTCTTAGGAAGCAAGGTCAAAAAACAAAAAATGAGAGAAAAATGTGAAGAGTCCTAATCCGGAAAAGCAAAATATCATGATCTGAGTCATGTGGATTGTGGAGGTTACTAATGGAAAGAAAGATTTGTTCTCGACTCTCGCGTTTATCAAGGCTAAAAATTGTTTTGTCGAATGTTATTACAAGGTTTTATTAAACATCTTTTTTGTTCCTCTGTACAGCTACAGAGTAGATTTATTTTCCCTATTATTTCAATTATTTTAAATGAAAATGTTTAATTTGTCAAGGCAAATTTGTACATTTATTTTCCTTATGTTTTAAATTAATTGTCCATTTACATTATAACGCGTCCGTTAGTAACAATGTTACGCTTTCAGGCGTTAACTAAGTATAGACGTGATAATCGCAACATTTCATCGCACGTGGCTAAGAAGATACTGTCGGGGAAAATGTCTCATGCACGACCTCTCTTGTAATTATAAAATGTTAAACATTTTTTTTAAATGGACTTTAGCCCACCACACATTCCCACCACTGTATCTCCTGTGTCACCAGGATCAACAGCGGTATCCAATCACGAAAACCCTTTGATATGATCTCAGGGAGCACGAGGGTCTGTCTTGGGACCCGCAACGAAATTAATCAGAATAAAATAGGAAGAGTAGTAAGAATTCCAATGTTAAACATGCTTGATGAGCCTAATGGCGCATCCACACATGCCGCCGGCTTATACCGCCGGGTTCGCCGCCGGCTTTCAGCCTGCCTTACCACTGAAGCCGGCGGCATGCGTGGTTAGCCGGCGGCTGGGATAATAGCGGCTATGGGGTCCAATTCTCGCACAAATAATATCGGTTTGGGCCCGATTCACGCACATACGATCTTGGCTTGGGCCCCATTCTCGCACATACGATCTTGCTTTCGGCCCGATTCTCGCACATAGCGTCTCAGTTATTGCCCGATTCTCACTATCTGATTGTATCACAAACACACGTCGCAATCATAACCGAGACATTCTGCGATAGAAACGACATTCGAGATACGACAATCGGCTCCTGATCAGCCTGGGAATCGAACTGGGTAGTAACCATAGTTTCGGGAGAGATCTGCAATTAAGGCACCGCTAAATCCCTGTTTTGGTATAAAAAGTAATCTATATGTCGTGGTTTACTCTTTAGTGTATACTTTTTAAAAGTAGTCTAGGTACCATAAAATTGCTCCAGTACAAACAGACTCATCGTCAATAATATGATTGTACACTACTGAGTTAGTTCAGACTAGCAGTTTCATTACGTGGCCGCTCGCATGTTTATATAACTATTATATGTTGAACTATCGCTACTGGAAAAATCAATTTTCATTGCTTTCCAACAGTGATCTCTGTCAAACTAGATAGCTATGATCAGCGAGGCAATAACACAACTAGTGCTTATAGTTTCGTAGTGTGGACCATCTCATAATTTTTGTCTGTTTAAAAGTATGTTAGCTCTTCACACTCAAACCGCTAAACCAATTTTGGTGAAGTTTGGTATAGAGATAGTTGAGTCCCAAGAAAGAACATGGGATATCTTTTATCCCGGAAATTATCGACATCTAGTAGAACATAACATTCTTGATACTCATATTATCAGAAACTAGATTTTAATGACATGAAATAAAGTTGAAGAGCAAAGGGATCCTGGTGCACTGCGGGGCTATTCACAATAATTTATTATTAGAGACCATTCAGGTAATTACTCTTTGATGCACGTTACCCACATAAATTTTGTTCAGGATATAACCAAAATAATCTTAGCTATAAAAACACATATTTTGCAGTTAAGCACAATAAATTTAAGTACGTGATCTTTCGGGGGATTTCACGAGCCAATTTAATGATTTTAGTTGTTTAGGTTGAGAAAAAAAATACTGAAGTTCCTTATTTATTAATTTATTGTGCATTTACACAAGTCATAAAATAAGTTGAGCAAAATTATCCTTATCCTCTGCAGTTACAAAAAAAAATCAATAAAATAAGTCATAATTTTTATTGTTTATGTTCTTTTAAAGCATGGTAATATTATAATTATCATTATTGTTGACTAACTTTAAAAAGGCACCTTTAAACCTCTCATCACGGGTCCATAGACCATGATGGATCAATAAAATAAATCAAACGTGTAGAGAGGTGTATGAATTTTTGTAATTTCTCATAGCTCTTGACCAGTTTCAAAGTGTGCTCCACGGTCCGCTGCAAAGGCCTCGTAGGAAAAAGGTTTGAGAACCGCTGCTCTAGACAATTCGATAACAATGGTAGTCAAATGTGGAAAGGGCCTATATCTTCTTCTTATCTATACATAGTAAATATTGTTTTACCATAAAATTGTTAGTGACTTCCTTTACCGTTCTAACCAATCAATTCCAAAGCGGCAGCCGGCTACCGCATAACAATTGAAAATCTATTGTGTCTGCGATAACCACGATGGAGGTGTTAAGGTGATCGCATAATATAAATTATTGACCGCGCTGTACTCGCTGTGCGCGCCGCACGCGCCGCATCCCGGAATTCGCTGTATGAAATTACGTCAAGAAATGCGGCGCGTACAGTGCGGATAAAATATGTGTCATAAGGTTGATTCAGATCGCAACGCGACGCGTAGATGCATTTCTAAAATATGGATTTGACAGATTCGCAAGACGTCTCAACTCTTACGCAATTGAAATCTGTCAAATCCGTACTAATTAAGGCCGTCCCCCGAGCAAACGACCTTGGCCATAGGTACATTTGCCGCGTTGCCGAGATCGCACCAATACCCTATTTTTTTACTTATCTTAGTTCAAAATTGACCTAAAAAAAAAAAAAACAGGGAATATGTAGTTTATGATATTGTCGATCTATTGGCGTGTGTTTCAAATAAAAGTAATTTGTAAATACTAAGGAGATGCTGAATGTATGCTTGAATTTTAATAAATTGGCTTTACCTTGGAAGCTGACATCATGAGCATAATAAACGAAAATAGAAAATTTAAAACGTGGAAAGGATTGTTGAGATACTGAAGATTATTGCTGTATTTTTATTATAACTCTGCAGCTTTCAAATTATGAGTTTATAAGGCTCTAAATACGGTAAATTACGGATCCTTCGTAGGGAAGGCCCTTAATGCCCCGCCGTGCCGCGCCTCGCCTCGCCTCGTCGCGTTGCGGTCTGAATTGACCCGTACGCGTACGGCGCTCTGCGCATGCGGCGCGTACGGTGCGGAGTGCAGATGTGCGATCGCCGATCAGCTAATAGTGAGGGAGCCCTAGAACATTTTTTTTGTGATTACTAACAAGCTATTTTTTTGTGAGTAGCTATATTTTGATAAGACGAACAATATTTTTATTTTCGAAAAATCTCGAAAGTGGTAGCTAACAGAGATAGAAAGGATTTCATACTTTGACTTGATGTTCCTAAAATATGGATTATTTTATTTGTAGGATAAGGTTACTCTTAAATTATATAACTATTAACCTGCCAGTATACAAAAAATCTGCTGGTTAGGGTTCCGTTTTAGGGTACAGTAGTCAATCAAGTTTTGTTGATTACAGAATCAAGAGTAATCTTGTCCTACAAATAAAATAATCCATATTTTAAGACCATCAAGTCAAAGTATGAAATCCTTTCTATCGCTGTTAGCTACCACTTTCGAGATTTTTCGAAAATAAAAATGTTGTTCGTCTTATCAAAATGTAGATACTCACAAAAAATTAGCTTGTTAGTAATCACGAAAAAAAATTGTTCTAGGGCTCCCGTACTATAAGGAAAAGAGCTGATGAAAGAGTGTCCCTTTACCGACGACCCTTGACCGCGACATTGGCTTTTACTTTTTAATATTTGCGCAAAACGGGTTGTGACCAATATTTTGAAATGTCAATATTGTTTTGTTTTACGTATATGGCTAATTAGCATACGAATCGTCTGATGATGTGATGAAGACCTTTACACAAGTTCCTTGACGTATATTATAAAGTAAGGTGATTCTGTAAGTATAAAATAAATAAATATAAATTGTTATAGCGATGCGCTATTTTGCCATGCCATGCATTTGACAATAATAATTTAAAATTTTCTTTAAAATATTTTATATTAGGACTTCATCACGCTCATTTTTGAGGTAGAGTCCAAGGCAGGTTTCATTTTAGAGTCCAAGGTAGGTTTCATTTTATATTTCGTCTAGTCACATAATTCTGTACTTACTTTTGATATTACGAAATTCTCTGAATAATCTAGTGGCTTAAATCATATAAAATACTAGCTTTTGCCTGCGGCTTCGCCCGCGTGGAATTCTGAGAACGACATAATTTTGAGAAAAAAAACCATAACTTTTATACATAAAACTAGCTGTCCCGGCAAACGTTGTTTTGCCATATAAATAATTTTTGGTATGAAAAATAGATGTTGGCCGATTCTCAGACCTACTCAATATCCCACAAAATTTCATGAGAATCGGTCAAGCCGTTTCGGAGGAGTACGGGAACGAACACTGTGACACGAGAATTTTATATATAAGATATAGCCTGTGTCACTTAGGAACACACCAGCTTTCTAACGGTGTTATTGTAATCGGACCAGTAGTTTCAGATATTACCTCCTACAAACATAAAACAAACTTTACCTCTTTATTATGTGTAGATGTAGATTATATTATTGTTCTTTTAAACGTAAGAATCTTATGTTTCCGACGGAAGCACTTAACCATCTTCAGCTAAATTAATACGATTGTATTCTCGTAAACTGTCGCCACTCCACCGTGAAGGAAGCTCTGTGAATGGGTCCGTTTAAGGGCCGATTGCGCAGCGACAGGCCGAATGCGACCGCCACAGGATGTGAGGGTGTAACTGTACTTAATTAGCGTTTGCCACCTACCTCTACCGACCCATCCTCGTTTACCAATCAGCTATTAACAAGGAAAGTATAGTAAGGTTAAGACACCTATACACCTTCTACTTGACTGTCCTGCTCTTCTACAGAGCAGAAACAGGCACCTTGGTCACTACGAATACTTATCCACAGAGGAAATTCGTGGCACCAACCCCAACAACATCGTTCAATTTATGAGCAGCATTGGGTTGGGGACGGTATTCTAGTGCGAAGGAGTCACAAATCACAATAGATCCTCAAGGGTCGCAGTGGCGTCGGCTATCCTCAAGGGTCGCAGTGACGTCGGCTATTTGACCTGACTTCAGCACAAAAATAAAAATGGCAAGGTTTAAGAATCCGATGGTCGATATTCGGCACAAACTGAAGCTGGTAAAATCGTATATCGCTAAATTCGGACGAAACCGAAGGTCTCAAGTGTTAAATAACTCTGTTCAAGAGTGCTGCAAGTTCAAAGAAGAAGCTTTGTCTGACGGACATAAACATTTTTTTCCTCTATATTTAGTTGCTTGTTGTAAAAAATATACGTCTTATTGTTAAAAGATAACAATATTGAATACTAGGCGATGCCCGCAACTTCAGTTACAGAAAAATTTATTTATGGCCCAGAAACTAGAAACAGTACGGTTCCGTTTCCAGAACAAAATGTAACAGACATACAGACAAACATTTATTGGTACGGGTGTTCTTAGGAAATTGGCAAAAAAAATTAACAATGTATGTTAATTGGCAATTCTTGAAATTAAATTATCGATTTTCTTGAATATATTTAATCATGATTCTTTAAGGCCGTCCCCCTACCTGGTGTCGTAATTTACCGCTTTTTAGAGCTTAATACCTCATAATTTGAAAACAACAAAAATATCATAAAATACAGCAATAATCTTCAGCATAATTAACATTCCTTTCACCTTTATTAATTTACTATTTTTGTTCATTATACTCATGATATTAGCTTCCAAAGTAATACCAATTTGAACTAAGATAAGTAAAAAATAGGGTTTTGGTGCGATCTCGGCAACGTGGCAAATTGGTCATAGTCGTTTGCTCGGGGGACGGCCTTAACTACTAAATGGAATTCGATAGTATACGAAATACTTTGAGACCCAAGAAAGTACAAGTGATTATAAAAATGTATGGTGTGTATGTGGTCCACGTGAAGAGCTCACTGTGAAAGTAGCAGCGCTAAAAGAGCATTTTTTTAATTTATATGGGAAAGCGCCCCAGCGTCACGATTTTCCCCATACAAAAGTAAAAAAAAATTGCTCTTTCAGCACCGCTACTTTTACAGCGAACTCTTTACACGGGACCCATACACATTACACACCCTAAAGTATTATCCCTTTGTTTTGTTACACCCTATACAAAATGATAAATAATCCGGGATCCGGGATAAAAAGTATTCTATGTCCTTTCCCGGGACTCAAAGAATCTACATACAAAATTTCAGCAAAATCGGTTCAGCGGTTTGGCCGTGAAGAGGTAAGAGACAGACAGACAGACAGCCAAACAGACACATTTTCGCATTTATAATATACCTACTAATTTTATAACAGAGAAAAATATAATATACAGTTTACTTATAAAATAAACCACTGAACCGATTTCAAAGATATCCTTAGCCATACTAATATTATAAATCTGTACTATATGTACTATAGTCTGTTACCTCTTCACGCCCAAACCGCTGAACCGATTTGGCTGTTTGGTAGAAAGAACATAGGATACTTTTTATCCCGAAAAAATGTACGGTTCCCGCGCGATGAAGGAATTTTGGCACAACGGAGTTGCAGGCTAATATATAGTAAACAAATAAATGGTCACATTGAACCGAATAAATAATACCTTGAATTAAGTATCATAAATAGTCAAAAAGTTTTATATTATTACTCTAAATGAATCGTTATTACTAGGTTAATACCCAGCCTTGATCACAGCTATGTACCTATATATAGCTTTTACTACATTTATTAGAATCCTGTCAATTTATTTTGCACTAAATTTGCCCAAATGTGTGTATGGTAAAGATATAAAAAAATCCTACAATCTTTCCCAGGATTTAAAGTGTCTCCATAGCAAATTCAATCCAAAAATTGGATCACTGGTTTTAAACATAGACAAAGACTCAATTTCACATTTAAGTTATTTCTAGCTGACTCAGCAACGTTGTTTTCACATATACGTTGTAATTTGTATTGGGGTATGAAGAATAAAATATGTGAGACGATTCTCAGACCTACCGCCGATAAGCACACAAAAATCGGTTCAGCTGTTTTGAAGAACAACAAATACCGCAATATGAATAACTGGATGACTCCCTCAACTCCGTTGCGCCAAAATTTATTTTCGCGCGGGAACCACACATTTTTCCGGGATAAAAAGTATTCTATGTCCTTTCCCGAGACTCAAAGTGTCTACATACCAAATTTCAGCAAAATCGGTTCAGCGGTTTGACCGTGAAGAGGTAAGAGACAGAGAGACAGACAGACACAATTTCGCATTTATAATATTAGTATGGATTAGAAGTATGGATTTGTTTATTATACACTACTAGCTGTCCCGGCAACCGTTGCTTTGCCATAATATAAAGTACCAATTTCGCCCATATTATTTTATTGAAGTGACTAAATAAGTATGTCGCCATGGCAACGTCGATCGCTATCTCGTCGCACAAACAATGGTCGCCGTCAGTCTCAGGTTGTAATAATTTACTATTATTTATTCAACAAATGCACTTATCAATATATAAAGTACCCAGTAGCCGATTCTCAGACCTACTGAATATGCGTATAAAATTTGGTAAAAATCAGTAAAGCCGCTTCGGAGGAGTTCGCTGACTAACATTGTGACACGAGAATTTTATATATAAGAAGAAGATTAACTCCAAAATATAATGTTAAAGAATAAAACTGGCAAGCCAGATCTGACATCGACCACACTAAGCTCTTAATTTAAAACCTTACAAAGTGACTAGTAATTATTACTTAGAAAATCACAAAAAAAAATTATAGTCAATAGGTAATTTTCATTAATTAATACTAGATGACTTGGTGACTTCCCTCCTAACATATTTTCTCACCGCACAAACCTTCTCTGGACTTCCGAAATCTTTTCAATAATAAAATTAGCCAAATCGGTGCAGCCGTTCTCGAGTTTTAGCGGGACTAACAGAATTACAAAATTAAAAATATATTTATTTATATACATTTTAGTTTGCTATTACCAAAAAAACTCCCAAAATAATAAAATACACACTCACGACTACAACTAAACCTATGTCACTAAAAACGATTGCACTATAATAACAAAAAAAAAAACTCACGGTTATAACGATCATATAACTCGACACTTATGAAAGCACACGCGCCCACTGAAGCGGCCGGCACGCGACTATGACTGAGTGTGGCTGACTCTGAGTGTCGCTGACTCCTTCTGACTGTAGCTGACAGTGGCTGACTGTGGCTGACGCGGGCCATCAACAGTGAACAGTCAAGGTCTGGTCACACGTGTGTAAAATGTTGTACAATCCTGTGTGTATCTGTTTAACCCAGCCTTTCCTAAAGTGGGCGATAACGCCTCCTTGTGGGCGCTGAAGGTCTAAAGTCTAAACTAAAGGGTATGGGCGTAAGGGCGGTATGGAACCCAGAAAAAAAATGGCGGCGTTGTGTAGAGGCTTTGGGGGTGATTTAAAATTTCATTTCATCTGGATACATTTTAAATTGAAACAATAGGGGGCGCTAAAACATAATTTTTTTCTCAAAGTGGGCAGTAGACAAGATAAGTTTGGGAACCGCTGGTTTAACCTATCAACCCCCAAGAGACAGCCGGCTGCCGCATAACAATTGAAAATCTATTGTGTCTGCGATACCCACGATGGAGGTGCTAACTGACACGAATGTAAAAATTATGAAAATCCTCTCTGTGTCCATCTGTCAACTGTTGTATTTAGCGTGAAGAGTCAACACCTCTTCACGCTTAAAGCACTGAACCAATTGGTATAAAAATGAATTTTAAATTTTATGCGCTTCGTAAAACTCGAGAACTGCAGAACCGATTTGGCTAATTTTCGTTTTGTAACATTTTTGGAAATCAAGAGAAGGTTTATATTAGGAGGAAAGTGATGATCTAGTAAGGAATAAACTTAGTGAGAATTCTATACTTTCGGTCCCGAGAAAGGGCATGTAATAATTTTTTAGCCAAGATGCATTGATTCCTACGCAAGGACGCAGGCAACATCTAGTAATATTAATGTGATGATATTTTACACCGTGTCCGGTTCGCTTAGCATTTCACATCTTTAATGTTAGAGTTTTGTACCTACCCAAACTTATCTTTTATAGGCCGAGTGATAATTTTATTAAATTACTAGCTGTCCCAGAAACGTTGCTTTGCCATAATATAAAGTATTTCGCCTAAATTTCGATCATATTATTTTATTGAAGTGACTAAATAAGTATGTCGCCATGGCAACGTCGATCGCTATCCCGTCGCATAAACAATGGTCGTCGTCAGTGTCAGGTTGTAATTATTTACTATTATTCAACAAATGCACTTATCAATATATAAAGTACCCAGTAGCCGATTCCCAGACCTACTGAATATTATGCGTATAAAGTTTGGTAAAAATCAGTAAAGCCGTTTCGGAGGATTTCACTGACTAATATTGTGACACGACAATTTTATATATAAGATAATAATGGAATGACTAATAATTAAATGACTATATATATATATATATATATATATATATTAAACATGGACTTAATAAATTGACCAAATGACTATAATAATTTTAAGGAAGTTGAGTGTTTATTTTAATTTAATTATACTATTTGATTGGTTAAAATGATTAAATTTAAACTATAAATAGTAGTAGGTAAGTCCTAAATATGTAGTAAATTATTATATAATTAGGGTTCCGTACCCATAGGGTAAAAACGGGACCCTATTACTGAGACTTCGATGTCTGTCCGTCTGTCCGTCTGTCTGTCTGTCTGTCTCCAGGCTGTAACTCAAGAACGGTAATAGCTAGAGAGTTGAAATTTTCACAGATTATGTGTATCTGTTGCCGCTATAACAACAAATACTAAAAACAAAAGAAAATTTATATTTAAGGGGGGGTCCCATACAAGAAACGTGATTTTTGACGTGATAACGTCTTATAATTCGAAATGGGGTGCGCGCCCGAAAAACATGACAGTTCATGCGGCGTTACCTCGCTGACAGCTCTGAGGCGTTCCATATTTTACACTCTCAAGTCTCTCAACAACCGTAAGGCCCACCTGGGCCGCGCTCTTTGTTTCGATTATATTACGTATTTCGATGACTTAGAGAATACTTTTGCTTGAAGAAGTTTGGTTAGTTATGACCTTTGATACATTGACCACACTCTGAATGAAAAATAAATAAACAATCTGTGAGCTATTAGTATTATTTCGGCTATTCAAAATTGTGCTCTATTTCCTACGTGTCAAGGTATGACTTATTATATGAAGAATAAAGTATTCGTTTATTTCTTCTGAACAAGTCACTAATTATAGTTTCGAAAGTTTATAATTGAGAAACTAATATCACATCGGACTAAATACTATATTATGATGGCTTGATAGATAGAAAATTTAACATATATTATAATGTAGTTCACACAAACATAAAATATGGATTATATGTAAGGATAATTCATATTACATTAATTTTACAAAGAGGGTAGGCCGGGCGCCATTTTTTTTGCACATTGACCTGCCAACTTTTTTGCATAGATTTTTCCCGGAACTGAGGGGTTAAGGCTATGACGTTGTCACGTTCAACTATCGTCAGTAAACCGACTTTACAGACAACCGATTTTTTTCAAACATTTTTTGCTCGGTATCAATGATGACAACTGGTAGGCACTTGCAATTTTTACATAAGTCTTAATTATTTGTGTACTTTAATAATTAGTAATAATATTTAAATAAAATAAAACTTTAAGGGGGGCTCCCATACAAAAACACAATTTTTGGCCTATTTTTGCTCTATAACGGTACGGAACCCTTCGTGCGCGAGTCCGACTCGCACTTGGCCGATTATTTTCTTTTTAAGATTATGTTACCAGTAGGGACATAAAATATAACATTTCCACACCTCATTGAGGTAGAAATTATTGTAAAACGCATAGACCTAAGAACATAATATAGTAATCAATTTCTTGGAAATAAAGGATATGAATATGCAAGGGTAAAAACGGGACCCAACTACGCTGTCTGTCTATCACCAGACTGTTTCTCAAAAACCTTGACAACTAGAAATTATAATTATTAAATTAATTTTTGAAATTATATATTCCTGTTGCCGCTATAATATGAAATACTAAAAACTTAATATTAAACGAGGATCACATACAACAAACACTTACATTTTTATCTTTCTTGTTCGATGTCAATAATGGTAACAGGTAGGCTCTTGAAATATTCAGTTATATTTTTAATAAATAATAAAAATAAAATAAATACGCGATAATTTATAAACACATGCATATCATCATGGTAAAATTGTACAGTTTTTGCGGGATATTCTTCTGGTATGAAGTCCCATCATTTTACAAGTAAGTCGCTGTAAGAGTAAATAAATTATTATGAGTAACCATTTAGCATCCGTAAGATAAATAGAAGTTCTCCTTAAAGAACAAGTCTAACTTGACACTAGATTCTAGAAATTGTGAAACATTTTTGTCTAACTTGACACTAGATTCTAGAAATTGTGAAACATTTTTGCAATATCAATATTATTAATTTATTTTGATGCATCTAATATTACTAATAAGATATCAGTGGCTTAAGAAATTAATATTATAATATTATCTACTAGCTGACCCGGCAAATGTTGTTTTGCGAAATAAATTATTTCTAGCATCAATATAAAAAGTAGATAAAAATCTATTCTCAGGCTCAGCGCAGGTACTATCAAAGAAGTTGGTTCCTAGGCAGATCGGGGACCTACGTAGTTTGTTCGCTTTACGTCAAACCCAGCCGACAGATCACATTTAACATTAAATTGATATGATCCGACCAAATGACGTTGGTCTGTCAACTGCCTAGGAATCAATTTCCTCGATGGTACTTACAAAATTTCAAATATATATATATATATATATATATATATATATATATATATATATATATATATATATATATATATATATATATATATATATATTAATTTAGATTGACAATATTTTCATTGTATTATAGAAACGAGTAGAAATAAAATAACATCGTTGTCTCTGATTTTATGAAGATTGAAGAGACAACTAATATGTTTGTTGTATCATATTATATTTAACATAAATATCAATAACAACATTATTCTTATTAAACATGTCATATATAATAATAAAATAGAATCTAAACTAATATTACACATGCAAAAGTCTGTCTATCAACTCTACTTTCTGAAGCTGAACCAATTTTAATGTTTAAATCCATACTAATATTATAAAAAGTGTGTCTGTCTGTCTGTTACCTCTTCACGCTCAAACCGCTGAACTGATTTTGCTGAAATTTGGTATGGAGATACCAAGGTATCTCTCACTCGAGAGTCCCGGGAAAGGACATAGGATACTTTTTATCCCGGAATTTTTTACGGTTTCCCCGCGATAAAGGAATTTGACGCAACGGAGTTGCGGGCATCTTCTAGTAAGGAATAACTAGCTTAATCCCGGGTAAGAACATAAAATTGATTTTTTACGGATATACGGTTAATAGAATTATATTATTGTGGTAAAAAAAAAACTAAAAATGTACAGTTCCCGCGTGATATATTGATAACTGCGTAACAAAGTAGGCAACATAGGATTCACACTAAAATCATAGCTAAAATCATAATTGATAGCCATTGTTCATAGCTCTATGTTTCGTACTTGTATTAGATATAAACGCGCGCGAAGCTGTTGAAATGCTGAATTATTAAATTTATTGTCAAAGGATTGCTCAAAAGTCCATACTAATATTATAATGCGAAAGTATGTCTGTCTGTCCGTCTGTCTGTTTGTCTGTCTGTCTGTAACCTCTTCGCGCTCAAACCGCTGAACCGATTTTGCTGAAATTTGGCATGGAGATACTTTGAGTCCTGGGAAAGGCCAAAAGATAGTTTTCAACCCGGAAAATGTACGGTTCCTACGCGATTAACGAATTTTGGCGCAACGGAGTTGCGGGCGTCATCTAGTTTCGTATAAATTATTATAGTGAGATATAATTATTAATTAAAAGATGGTATTATATAAATAGATGTTGACCGCGACTTAGTTGCACAGCAATTACTTTACCGTGTGGGAAATGACAATGACACTAACCCACACATAACTATCCTATATATTTGCCCAGAACAGTCGCATCACAGATATTTAATAATTATTAACTTTACTTCAATGAAGCTTGGACATAAAAATCATGAAATTAAAGTAAAGTCATGTTTAAACGTTTAGCCTTAGCCTGTTTAAGATCTAAATATCAAAGGCAAAACACACGGACGGATTTAACACTCAGATAATATCATAAAGAAGCTCTAGATCAAAATATATGAATTGCTGCATCTAACTGCAATTTAATGGTACCCTAGAAAAGCGGTTCTCAAACTTTTTTGGTGGCGGAACCCTTTAAAGGAAGCGAAAGTTTTGACGGACCCCCAAAAAAGATATGACATTCCTTTTTTTGGGGGGGGGGGGTCCGTCAAAAATTCGTCAAAGGATGGAGAAAATTAATACAAAGACAGTCTTTTATTATTAAGTAGTAGATGACGCCCGCAACTCCGTTGCACCAAAAATCGTTTATCGCGCGGGAACCGTACATTTATTTTTCCATGAAAAGTATCCTATGTCCTTTCCCGGAACTAAAAGTATCTTCATGCCAAATTTCAGCAAAATAGGTTCAGCGGGTTGGGCGTGAAGAGGTAACAGACAGACAGACAGAAGGACAGACAGACAGACACACTTTCGCATTTATAATATTAGTATGGATTTTCCCCATGATAGTATCTCATAGCATATTATTTTCTAAAAATAATTCATATACCGCTCAAGTGCTCCACGGAGCACACTTTAAGAATTTATAGGTGCCCTATAACTTGCACATTATACGTGGAACTAAAACAATTTTCTGCAGAATTACGATGGTTAGTGGTTACGTGCAGGCAGGCACTCTCGACCATTAGCAACCCAACCACTAGATACATTGCCAACCGCACGACCATTACTAATAATTTCTTTTAAACGAGGCTGTAAAACTAACATTAAATATGCGATTTCAACAAGTCTATTTCAATATGCTTATCATTATGTAATTTTTAATTAAATATAAATATAGTTGATTTATACATATTTTTAGAGACAGATTGTCATACAAAATTTAGATTTTACTTCTCTTAGGGACCTTTCAGACAGAAACCCTGTTGAGCATATCTACATAACATAATACAAGACAAAGAACGTTACGGCCTAGCCACGGGAAATTCGTCGATGCGAAATTTCGCGCGGTGCGACCGACGAAGCGTCTTGCGACTGAAACAAACGTATAGCAATGTACGTATCATGCCACGCGCAACGGCGACCGGCGACGCGACCGGCGAAATGTACCGAGCGGTTCGCGTCGGCGTCTTGCGGCGCGGCGGGCGAGCAAAACAAAAGTATGGCGCAAGTACGGCGCAAGCCACGGGAACGGGCGGCAGTCGCAGCGAAAATTGCAGTGATCAAACGAGTTTAGTAGTTTTCGCCGCGAAAAATGAATACAGAGACTTTTATTGCTGAAGTACTAGCTAGACCAGCTATTTGGAGCTAGCCAGCTATTTCATAAGAATATAATAGAAGGTTTCAATACTCATTCTGGTATACTCAAAAAAAAATCTGGATAATATATTCTGTATTTCTCGTACTTCTTGTGGAATTCTCCATCTATACCCCGATTCTTATCCAAATCATGTGCAACACAACCTCTTCCAAATATTAGGTCTTGAACCAAAAAAAACGATTACTGTCTAAGCCAGTGATCCCCAACCTTTTTTTCATGCGGGCCACAAACATGTTTTGGTCTTGGTGTCGCGGGCCGCAACAAAAAAATTTTAGGGTTAAAAAATAACATTCTTCAAAATGAACGATTTTAAAGTGAAAAAAATTTAACGACTATCACGTAGACTACGTTATTTTGCCGGTGGGCGTGAATTTCAAAATTTTTTAACATCACGCGGGCCACAAATAAAGTCCCGGCGGGTCGCATGCGGACCGCGGGCCGCGGGTTGGGGATAGCGGGTCTAAGCAACATTGAGATAATTTCGATAGACATTTTGCTGTCGGACTTCCCTGGTCGCGGCGGCGAACGTGACTGCCCGTGGCCTGCAAACGTGGTTGTCGCGCCCACCGCGTCGCCGTTCGCACCGCCGATCCCCGTGGCCAGGCCGTTAAACTGACCGCTTGAACACTTGACCGCGTGTCTGCTCTTTGTCTGATAGGTCCATGATAGGTCCCTTGCAAATTGCAGCCACAGTAAATTCCGTCAATCATGAATTATGTTTGACTGATGGTGACTGATGGACTGACGAATGGTATTAGACGGTCACTCAATTCTCTTCAGTTTTATGTCAGTCAAAGCCAACATTTTCAAAGGTATACCTTTCTAATTTTTTTCCAATTTTGTCAAAACTCACTCAAAATTCGTGACTGATGGTTGCATGAAGCAAAAATCAAAATATCCAGATTTTCGTCAATCAGCTTCATGCAACCGTCAGTCACGCTCTTACACGGTAGGTTACCCATCAGTCACAGCCATGACTGTGGTAAAACTGACAGCAAAACCTACCGTGTAATGGATGCCTTATGACCGTGTAATGGACGCCTTAAAATAAAAAGATAGTAAGAATAAAATATGATAAAGTTATTCGACATACAAAAAAATATATATATATATATATACAGACGAACATAATATTATAACCTTCTCCTTTTTGGAAGTCTAATAAATAAGCTAGGTACTCCTGCAAGCTTTTGCGCTTTAGCTTAAGGGCTTCATTACTTTGTGCCATGATGGACAAGCTGATTGCGAAGCTATCTAGCAAAATTTACTTCGATCATGGGACATCCTTGACGAATCTTCATCTACGCGCATGTATTGGCCAATCATGGACCACAATTGAGGCCACATCAGAGCTAAACTAAGGCACTGCTACATTTCATCAAGATTGATAAAGGAATATAATAATGTCTATAATAGTTTTACAAAAGTAACAACCAATACAATTGCTTACTTGCTTATTACTGCAGTCGCCATTTTCTTCTGTGGAGTTATATATTATTCTTGTAAAACCTAGCAGTACCGATGGTTAGTTCTTTTGCCAAGGGAAGCTCTTAACCTCTATAGTAAATATTTTATTATTTTTGTTTCGATGTATGTACTGTAGATGCTCTTCAACATGGTTAAACGCCAGGCCACTGACACCTACTTTTGTTTCTCTAACAGCTAAACTAAACCTTTATTTATGATATTATTAGGTTTAAAATTGTTCTACTCTGTCAGTACGTCGCGACTCGCGAGGGAAAATGTTTCCTTCTGTGACTATTGTTCATAAAAAAGAGGTAGGCATGTTTTTGCAAACAAAAAAATTAGACTAAGCATCCACTTTTATGGTAAAAAATTATTAACACATACTGTCGATCCGGGTGTCACTATTCTTATATGGAAAGTCTAATAATGTTGTTAATTTATGACTACAAATCTACAAATATTTAGAGTACACAATATTGTCATCAAAAGAAGTTAGTTAAAAGTTGTTGACAAACACTTTTGAAGGTGAAAAGGACTACTAGCACAAAAATTTTAAATTGGACAATTTTGTACCCTGAAAAACCACTTCAGGCATGTTGATCAAAGATACGGTAGTAGTAAAAAATTCAGTGGTTAAAACACATTGTTCCCGTGCAATACTATAGATAATAACTATACTGTACTCGGCGAAGCATGGCGGTAGCGGTCATTGACTCCCTGTCAAAAACTTGTCATTTTCTATACAAAGCCGCGATTGACAACACCTGACACTTCATGATCAATTGCGGTTTATATAGAAAATGACAAGTTTTTGACAGGGAGTCAATGACCGCTACCGCCATGTTTCACCGAGTACAGTATAGGATTGTGAAAATCTACTTTTGATAATTTTTAAGTGACCTAAAAACTACCAAATCCGGAAGTTCCGGTAAAAATGTCAAGTCTTCCTAAAATATCTTAGTGGCATTTCCTACATTTTATGGCAAATTAATTTTATGCTAATTGAAGATCTATAACGCAAAATAAATTGTTTATATTAGTTATTATTATTAGAACTGATTAGGCCACGCTCACAGGGGCGACAAAATTCTCTTCGCATTCCGATGCTAATAATAATAAAAGATTTTAGGGCCTGTTTCACCACTTTCTGATAAAGTGCCGAATGGGTTATTCACAACTTTTTTGACAGATTCTCCATACTTGATCTGTCAAGTTAATTGGTGGATAGCCTATTCGTCACTTATCAGGAAGTGGTGAAACAGGCCCAGTGTTTGCAACATGAAGATTGAAGACGCCTACTTCTCTGAAAATTTATTGAACTTTGTTCAAGTAAAGACAAGTCAACTATCAAGTATCAACTGTCGCTACACAAGAAAAAGAGAAACGGATATTATCTATTTTTGAAGAAAAAATCCAGTTTCAGTCATTGACAGCTTTTGTTTTATATACGAGACTCAAACCTGCGACCTTCTAGTTCTTACTGGCGCACTATAGAGATCGCTTTTATTGTCGCTTTGGTTAAAAGATAATAACATCATGTTAACATATTAAGGTTCTTACGGTTTCAAAAAAGCGGAATAAAAATTCATTACATTATTTTAATTAATTTTCTTTACACGTTTGACAAACGTGGGGTGGGTACCACTAAATACTGGTCTTGTATGTTATACATATTATGTACTATCAGAGTAGTTGATTTATAGACAGATTGCGGACCTATGTAATGGCGCATTTTCACTGGTCGATAGGGCCCGCATGTGGGGTGCGGGTGTGCATGTGTGGGTGCTTTAACACTGAAGATCACGAACAGCGAGAATGAGGAAGAGCAGATGATGGCAATCAAGATTGACCAAGATATAGTTTTACAAGACAAAAACCTTTTTTTATGTATAACAAAAGGTTTTTATCTTGTAAAGCTATTAGTTTTGTTAAACGTGTAGAGTGTAACAAAACTAGGTAATAATACTTTGTTGTTTCTATAATATGTCCCCCTATAAAGAGTTCGCTGTGAAAGTAGCAGCGATGAAAGAGCATTTTTTTGTAATTTGTATGGGCAAGCGTCCGAGCGTCATGAAGTTTCCCATAAAAAAGTAAAAAAAGTTACTCTGTCAGCACTGCTACTTTCACAGCGAACTCTATACGCACACACACCCTAAAATATTATCACTTAGTTTTGTTATACTCTAAATATGGAAAAATATGGAGTATAAAATAGAAATATGGAAAAAATATGGAGTATAAAATTACAATAGTTAAACACTATTTAAGTGTAGGTAAGAAAAGAGTCACTCGTGACAGTCAACAAAGAGATAGAGACCAGAAATATGCTATGGTAGCCAGCCAGAAAGCATAGTATTTGGTTCAAGGGAATAAAAGTCTATATTAAAGAAAATAATGGGTCTGCTTAATATTGGCTAAATGATCTCTGCACGTTACATGTCGTGATGGTAACATCAAAAATCGGCACAGAATTTTGTTTTTTTGTGTAGGTACCTACCTATTACTTAAATTTGACTCAAGTCCTTTATTTTATCCGAAGACCGAAACATACTTCAGTTTTTGTTTAGCCATGTCAGCAACAGGACCTTTAGCATCTGAAACTTTATTTTCTTTTTCTTCAATAATTTTCTTTGAAAACAAAATAAGACGATAAAACGCGAGAGGAACGAAATACGCAGCCGCATTGTGGCGGGAACGTATTATTTTTTTGTATTTTTATGAAAATATGGATGATTGTGACATTTTCTTGCAAAATATGGACTTATCTTTGTAAAACCCTAAATATAACTGGACTTATCTTTGTATAATCCCTAAAATATGGAAAAATATGGAAAATAAAACTTGGTTTTTCACAGTCTAAACATGATAATTCATGTAAAAAACACATTCTAGGCCGAAAATCACGCAAAATGAAAATATGTATTTACATATAAATCCGGGCCCTATATATAAGTATTAAGGGGCCGGGTACCCTCGAAATTCTCATACATACGTAATTCCAAAATCATTTTCTCATACGAAAATATTTAACATGTATGAGTTGAGTTGTTTTTCAGTTTAAAATAGTAATTATCTAGGTTCCTGCACAAAAATTTACTTCAAAATATTTAAACATTAAAAAAAAATGTTTTTAATTTTTTTTAGTAAATTTAGTACTTAATATTTAAACACTAAAAAATAGAGTAAAACACTAAAAAATATATAAATAAATAGTTAATTTACTACAAAATATTTAAACTCAAAAAAATATTTTTTAGTATTTTAATATTTTGTAGTAAATTTACAATTTTCTATATATTTTTTTGTGTTTTACTCTATTTTTTAGTGTTTAAATATTTAGTAGTAAATTTACTAAAAAAAAAATTATAGCAAAAAAAAAAAATTTTGTGTTTAAATATTTTGAAGTAAATTTTTGTGCAGTAACCTAGGTAATTACTATTTTAAACTGAAAAACAACTCAAACATGTTAAATATTTTCGTATGAGAAAATGATTTTGGAATTACGTATATATGAGAAATTCCAAGTGTACCCGGCCTCTTAACTATCTAACTAAAATGTACCATCGAGGAAATTGATTCCTAGGCAGTTGACAGACCCACGTCATTTGGTCGGATCATGTGAATTCAATGTTAATTGTGATCTGTCTGCTGGGTTTGACGTAACGTAAACAAACAACGTAGGTCCGGGGTCCCCCATCTGCCTAGGAATCTATTCATGGGCGTAGCCAGCCTTGTGCTGTATCCACACATGCCGCCGGCTTACGCCGGCGGCACGGTCGGCGGCCCGGCCGCCGGCTAACCACACATGCCGCCGGCTTCGGTGGCAAGGCAGGCTGAAAGCCGGCGGTATAATACGGCGGCATGTGTGGATGCGCCATTGCACTCAGGGTGGGGCAGAGTTTTAATAAAATGTAATACTTATTCAGTTATTCTACGGTAATACAGTCTCACTCGCTTTGAAAAGACCGCTGTAACTTAGTAACTTTCTAACAGATATAATATTATGATTGTTGATGTTGTTAGTATAAGAAAAAAAATTGGAAACACCCGCCAGTTTTGTTAGGTCAGATGGCTCTGATCTATAAAAACAAAGTTTTTGTTTAGTTAGGCACCTTATAGATGAGAGCCAGGGCGGGGCAAGTGCCCCAGCTTGCCCCAGTGTGGCTACGCCCATGAATCTATTCCCTCGATGGTACATAGTCTACATACCTATTATACAGACAGACTTGTTTACTCGAAGACGACGTGGGCTGAAAAATGCATGACAACGTCTCGTGACGTTGCAACCCTACCATAAGATCTTATAGCAGTCTTACTTTAACATTACTTTCAGATTTGGCACAAACAAAAAATATAGTTTTGTTTATATAAATAAGTATATAAATATAGAGAACTCTATGACACAGGTTAGCCGTTAGATGGTCAAATTTTCATCAATCTGATCCATCAATCCGGTACGGATTGACGAAAATTTGATCGTCTAATCCACGGATTGATGGATTGATCGTATTTTTATTATGAACTTTTTATAACCATCAATATTCCGTCAATCAGATTGATGGATCAGATTGATAAAAATTTGACCGTGTAACCTGACTAAGAGTAATATTAAAGCATGGTATTAAAGTAATACTGCTATAAGAGCTTATGGTAATTGGTAGGCTCGCTGATCCTAACACGCCTTTTTAACGTTCTAAGTTCAACAGTTTACTAATAACTATAACTTTAGTTATTTCATAATATTATGCCATAAGCAAAGTTCTATTAAATATTTTTAGGCGCAAGACTGTAATTATAATTATGAGCCTGCACATTTTTATGAGCAACAACAAGATTTTATACTTTTCAGTTTTCACTGGGCATAAGAATTTATTTTGTAAACTGTACCTACACTTACCTTTCTGGTTCTACCATTAGCAGAAAGCGTGACATACAGTTTTCCACATCAATTATTACGATTATTGATAACGAATTGACTTTACTGTACATTGTAAAAATATCGAGTTACAATTTGTAGTGTCTCAGTGTGTGCGCAGTACAAAAGAGTCAAGAGCACTCTCCTTACCTTACCTCGTCATTAGGCGCGAGATTAGACGCAGGATCGACTTAAGGGGGGCGACTAACCCTAAATTGTCGATTTTATAATTCATTTTTATACTTGAAAATAAGCCCCAAATTGTTTCATTTTTTAAACATAGATACTACATTATATTTCCGAGGATCAGATCTAACACGATGTCTTAAAATTTTCTCGAAAGAAAACAATCACAAATTTTCAAGAATTTTTCATATATTGCCGTAACCGTGCATTAAACTATGTTAATATTTTAACACATTGTATAAAATTCTATAATTGAGAATTTGAACTAGCGGATTTTTAAAATAATATACAATATTTATAATAATATACGATAAATATACAATATTTAAAATGAAATGTTGTATATTTATCGAGTTATTGAAAAAAAACTAATTTGGTGATGAATCCACGTCGTCCTTTTTCACCTGGCATATGAAAGAAGTGAGTGTGAAGAGAGAAGGACGATGTTTGATTTTTTGCGTTAGTCGCCCTCTTAAACAAGTTGACTGCATTATCTTAAGAAAGCTTGGAAACAATTTTTTTAATAACACGGGAATCGAAGCCACTTCCTTCTGCTGGATCAGTTATTTCTTATTAGAAAGACCAAAGTGCTTGGTCAAAATAAATATGGAATATTACGCAAAGGGCAGTGCAGATGGCGGTACTAGCACATATAGTAAATAATCATATTAAAGTTATGTAGCCGTGATTTATAATTTCACTAAGTGTCTAAAAACACTAGGCCGAAGTTACGCGGCGTAAATTCCGCATGGTTCCGCCTGCAATGTATTTTAAATTACCGATGACACACCATTCCATCGCGTTCCGTCCGAATTTTGTAAGCGTTTGAATCATGCGGAATTTACGCCGCGTAATTTCGGCCTAGTGTGTTTAGACTTTAGACACTTAAAGCTGTGTAAAATTGCGCTCTAAACGCTCAAATCACATCCATTTTTGACATTATATTGTAACTTCACTATCGAAACTAGCGAATGCATCTTGACTAAGCACTCAGGACCAGTTAGTCGCAGAGGAGGCGCAAGGCGTGGGCGGTGTGGGCGACCGCCCACGGCCTCGCAGCCTAAGGGGCCTCGCACCCCTTGGACTACGAGGTTTTTTAAAGGTTTTACGAGTTAAAATACTCAAATATTCATAAATAAAAAGTTTGATAAATTAAACTTTGGGTATCAAAATTATTTCTCTCAACAAATCCGTTCTTTAGCATCATCCATCAGAGGGCCTCGCATAATATATTTTAGGGGGCCTCGCAAGATACATCTTGCCCACATAAAATGTAGGTCTTGCCCCGCCACTGGTTAGTCGTGTGGCATGGCTGTCACTGTTGTTACAAGAGTATTGTAGATTGGGTGGTAATACGAATGTGGTGGCCAGGAACCAGCGTTGCCAGATTTTTTTTGTGCCAAGTCGGGACTTTGGAACTTTTTGAGTGAAAAAGCGGGATTCTTCAGTCAAAAGCGGGATAAAGTAAAAAAAAATTGCCAAGTGCGAGTCGGATTCGCGCACGAAGGATTCCGTACCGTTATAGAGCAAAAATAGGCCAAAAATTGTGTTTTTTGTATGGGAGCCCCCCTTTAATTTTTATTTTATTTAAATATTATTATTAATTATTAAAGTACACATATAATTAAGGCCTTTGTGAAAATTTCAAGTGCCTACCTGTTGTCATCATTGATACCGAGAAAATTTTTTTGAAAAATGACGTTTGTTGTATGGGAGCCCCCCTTAAATATGTAATTTATTTTGTTTTTAGTATTTGTTGTTATAGCGGCAACAGAAATACATAATCTGTGAAAATTTCAACTCTCTAGCTATTACCGTTCTTGAGTTATAGCCTGGAGACAGACGGACAGACGGACAGACGGACAGACATCGAAGTCTCAGTAATAGGGTCCCGTTTTTACCCTTTGGGTACGGAACCCTAAAAAGGTGTGAAATCAAAAGTTTTTTGAATTTTTATCTTTTATTTGCGTTAAAATAACGTTTACGTGACAATAGATAGCAAAAGTAGCCAAAGAAAGCCCCTCTACCTCCCACACTCTTATCTTCATTACGCACATTTCTTCTCAGCACGCTGCGCGTACGTTCGGGCTTTCCCCGAAAAGCGGGACAGAGCCTGTCCCGCGCGGGACATTTAATTTTGATGAAAAAATCGGGACGTCCCGCCAAAATCGGGACGTCTGGCAACGCTGCCAGGAACACACCGTCTGCTGATCATTTTTTCGCGCCAAATACGACCTGCAAACCTTTAAGAAGAGGGCATATTCCCTAATAAAAGCCAGCAACACATCTGCAACTCTTCTGAAGTTCTAATGTTGTTAGTATCCATGGGCGGAAGTTGCTTTGCATCAGATGACCCGTTTGCTCGTTTGAATTATACGTAAAAAAAAGAAAAAATGATGATGATCGATCCTTGGAGAGTAACTTGAACTGTAACCGGAATACATTAATGTCGCAAACGCATAATGAGGTAACGCAATATAGATCCTAGATCAGTGATCAATGATTTACGCAATACCGACGCATACTTAATTATTCATACCGAGTTAGGCTACGAATACATAAACTTGTAAGATTTTTTTTTTATAAAATTAGGGGGGCAAACGCGCAAACGGGGTAACCTGATGGAAAGCGACTACTGTCGCTCACGGAGCATCAGAAGAGTTGCAAGTGCATTACCGGCTATTTAAGATAGGTTATAACTTATAGGCTCTCTTCTTGCAGGTCGTATTGGTCCGGAAACACTGCTGAACTGGAGACTGTTCATTCCAGAGTTTTACCGCCGCACTCGAACACGAATATTAATTACCTGTAATTAAAATGAAGAGAAGACATTATAATATTATTATTTCATATTATACTTTTCATTAAATTGTGGTTTAATCATCAATAATGTCTTTGAGTGCGGCAGTTATAGTCAGGGAGCCCTAGAACATATTTTTTTTATTACTATAAAGCTAATTTTTGTGAGTAGCTTCATTTTCCATTTTAGGGCACCGAGTGATAGTCAATCAAGTTTTGTTGATTACAGAACCCTAAAACGGAACTCTAACCAGATGATTTTCCGTATATTGGTAGGTTAATAGTTATATGTATAATTTAAGAGTAACATTGTCCTACAAAATACAAATAGAACAATCCATATTATTTTAGGACCATCAAATAAAAGTACGAAATCCTTTCTATCTCTGTTAGCTACCACTTTCAAGATTTTTCGCAGATAAAAATGTTGTTTGTCTTATCAAAATGAAGCTACTTACAAAAAATTCGCTTGATAGTGATAAAAAAAATGTTCTAGGGCTCCCTGACTATTGTAATGTTTATGATAGAAAGTTACGGGAGTTACAGACGTCTTTTAAGATCCGATGTTTCTGCACACTCTACATGATTTAATAGTAGATGAATCCTTCAAGCCCCATATTATTAAGAGCACCGGTGCGGTGATCGCGACAACAATAGGTAAAAACAATAGATTTCCAAGAATCCGCGATCGAAGTATTAATATTTTACTATTAATTGTAACTTTTTCATATTCTCTATTTCCTTTATAGGGCCCCGACTTCCGTAGCAACATGAAACCCTTATGATTTTGCTGACTGCTAAAGACTACATCCAGTATCATCAGTACGTGAAAACTCAAAATACACTAATTCTAAGGGCCTGTATTCACTTTGATTAGTGATAGGTAAGTGTAGGCAATTAGTACAGGTGATTAGTAATCAGGAGAAAGTAAGTGTGGACAGTGACCGATTAGTGCAAGTCCTTTATTTTCCCCAAATCACTAATCACCTGCACTAATCATCTGAACTCGCACTAATCAAAGTGAATACAGGCCATAACTAGGGTTACCATCTGACCGGATAAAGCCGGTCTAGACCGGATTTTTAGGTGTTAGACCGGACTCCGCCCGGATTTTACGTCAGACCGGATTTTTGTCATACTTGCATGTCCTCAAGCGATGAGTGCCGCACGCACTGAGCACGGAAGTCCCGGAACGCAAGCACTTCTCAGTGGATCAAAGAGAGAAACAGACTTTCAGTGGAATCAGTGAGAGCCATAATATTGCTTACGCAATATAACAATTAAAAGCTAATAAACACTTTGCATGCGGTTGCTAGCAACCAAAAGTCTATCTATCTGTCCGTTTGCCTGCCTGTCTGTCTGCCAGTCTGCCTGTTGCCTCTTCACGCCCGAACTTTACTATGCCCGAACCGCTGAACTGATTTTGCTGAAATTTAGTATGGAGATACTTTAAGGCCCGGGAAAGGACTAAGGATACTTTTTATCCCGGAAAAATGTACGGTTCCCGCGCGATAAACGTACTTTTAATACTATGATTTTTATATAATACAGGTGCGTGACCGGACTTTTTTTTCAAAATCAGGATTTTTAGACATGTCAGACAGGATTTTGCATTTTGAGGCCTGGTAACCCTAGCCATAACGCAAAGGTCGGAGCAGAGGGCGCGTCTGGCATATACAGTAAATAAGCCGACCAAAATCTGAAATGTTGCACAGTGCGCACTCCAAGACGTAGACTTTGCATAGGTATTCACAGAAACGTTGTCGAATAAAACTTTTTGTTTACTGTCTGTACTAGTGCTGTCGTCCGTGAAAACATTGCAGTTAGCTAAATTTTAGCTGTCACATCACAAATAGCAGTGATAGGGTTTTGGGAAGATTCTCACCAGACTTCTAGCTGTTCTAGCCAGTAGAAGGCGAAGACTATTGCTACTTGCGATCCGTTGTCACTCTTACTTTCTTCGTGTGAGAAGCCGCTGAGCAAGTAAGTGTTGTACAGCACGTATTCCCACTACTGGCTTTCAATTGAGCATGTCACATTTTTGAAGTTTTTTTTTTAATAAAATAAGGGGGCAAACGAGCAAACGGGTCACCTGATGGAAAGCAACTACCGTCGCCCATGGACACTCGCAACATCAGAAGAGCTGCAGGTGCGTTGCCGGCCTTTAATTTAAAGTATTAAATCATAATCATACTTTAAAGTTTAAACTATAATTTTATTAATGCAAACATACATACCTTAAATAAGAATTAATTTAATATTATCAATGAAAGATACAATTACTCAGGGGTACTTAAATCGGTCAAGTACGACTCATAATAATGCAGAAGAGAATCTCATTTAAAATAACTAACAAGCACAAAAAATCACGGTTATTGTACCCAATTAAATATGAATTAATTCACAACAGAATTTGTTAGTGTCTGTGAAAATATTATATCACCTAGAGAAATATATTACTAGCTATCATATTTCAGACATGGTGACCATAGAAAAAGTGTACAAAATATAGTTTATGACTGACTGACGGCAGACGGACAGCTGAGTCTTCGACTAGAATTCAATTTTTACCAAAAAAACTGCAACAAATAATGTACAAAGTGAAATAAATAAATAGTATTCAGAAAGACTGCCAAAGACCTACACCACACGTCATTGTCCAAGTTCCAAGTTCGAATCTTAGACCTTGTGATAGTCAATCACTTTTTGCTTCTTTTCTCTCAAGGCCGTAGACGGCCGCCGCGTTGCAAAACACTAATATCATTAACTAATTCGCCTCGACCTTATCGTGTCCACATACGGTTAAAAATAAAATAAACAACGCGAAACAATTCCAAGTTTATCAAATCAGTATAAAGATGCAGTACGCTTCGTACTTTCTTGGGCGCCGCTCGCGTTAAAAATGAATATAATCTCGTTGACAGTATGGACGCTGGAGAGTCACTGCTTTATAGTGTATACTGTGCTGATACTGTGCTTTATTATCTTTACAATGTTTCACCAAAATAGAATGGAGGCCAGTCGAAATAGACTTGGCGCGAAAAAGATCGCGCCTATGATCGTGGACGGGAGAGGTAAGTGCATTTAAATTTTAGTCAAGTTGCATTCGATAAAGAAATTAGAAACAAAAATATGTGCATTTATCACTTAGCGATATCTTTAGGAATTTCCAACTGACTTCTCTGTCGAAATTGTCGAAAGCAATTTGACTAAGTATCCGGTAGTGAGTAGTGATAAGGATTTGTTTACGTGATAAAGTATCTTCAAACATGTACTCGTAAGTATTTGTGATAAGTGTGAAGATAATTTTCGGGGTATTTAATGATCACATAATAAACAAACACAACAAAATACTTAGTTCATTTAATAAATTAGTAAATAAGTAGCAACTAACAAGTAATACATTTTCAGATAATAATAAAAATCTAGTAGGTACCGTAACTCGCAACAAATGGTTTAAGAATATAGAAAATTTATTTTGTAATGAAAGAGTTTATTTAAAAGTTTTTCTATAGTTTATCATACAATAGCTTCATGAACATGAACCTTTTTTTATACGTCCATGATTGTGAATTGATTATTATATTTTACCGCAAAATTATAACAGGACAAACAGTGGTGCAATGTTTTGCAGAAATAATTTTGTTCCGCCAATTTCCGATTTAGATAAATGGAATATGGATAGAGGTCTGTACTCTGTACTCTGTAGGTAACTCTAGGTTCAGTAGTAAAGTAATTCATGTAAGTACGTAAGTACTTTTAAGTTTTAGTCTTTATATGCAAGACGAATTTTAAAAATTAAAAAATGTGTATGTTCGACTGTCTATTACCGACTAGGAATTAGGATATTGCATAGATTTTATCGGAACAAAAACAAAATATTATAAGTACCTGTACTGGGACTATCATACGGAAATCGTGTCGTATGATAATATCGAAGTTTTTTTAATACGCTCATTTAAACCTAGCGGAACATAAAGGTTTATAATGCAATTGTAATAATTACGTAAAATACCATAAAATATACTCATCCTATGTTTTATTTGATTTATTTATTTATTTAAAAAACTTTATGCACATATAGGTACAAAGGTGGACTTAATGCCTCATGGCATTATCTACCAGTCAACCTTTGGGCGATACAAGAACAAAGTTGTATAGGTGCCAGTCGAGTTGAAAGAGGAAAAGTAACTTGCCAAAAAAAAAAACAAATATAAATAAATAAATTATACTTATAAAAAATATAATATAACATATTGCATAATATTATACTATACTTATAATATACATATTATTATCATACATAAATTATATTATATAAATAAAACCAATAACCATACATAATGTTATATATTTAATAGGTGTATATAATATATTTAGTTGATCTAGCTTAAAATATTATAAATATTAAATTATGAAAACTATGAAAACTAAGAGTCTGCCAACTGTTTCAAGTAAAAGTCACGTACCCTGCGCTTAAAAGTGTCTCTGGTTTTTATCATCCTGATTTCCGGAGGAAGAGCATTTCAGAGGCGAATAGCCTGGACATTAAAAAAGCTGATTTGAAGTGGATCGGAGGTTTTTATCGTGCCTGCTGCAAAGGTATTGGAAATGAGGCGCGAGATATTCGGGAGAATGGGGATGATGCAGCAGTGAATATAGCACGCATAGTGCCCGCACAGAGCGGCGCTGACGTACTGGTAACCAGTGTAGCTTGGAGCGATACAAAGAAACATGGTCGTATTTTCGAAGTTTGAATATGAATCGGAGGCAATTATTAAACAATCGGTCGAGTTTATCGAGTTTGTCGGCATTAAGATCTAAATAGCACACGTCACCATAGTCAATTATAGGAAAGATAAGGGACTGGACCAGCAAGGTCTTGACCGGAATGGAAAGGAAATTTTTGAGCCGGTAAAAGGATCGTAGTATGTTAGTGACTTTGCTGGACACATTAGAAACATGGGATTGCCAAGTCAGAGAGGAATCGATATGTAAACCAAGATCTTTTACGCTTGTACTAAAAGTAATTACAGAACATTGTAGATAACAGGTGGAAGAGCGCGTGTGTCCACTTTACGCAAGCATCTTGGACTACCCAACACCATTGCCTGGCATTTTGCGGGATTTACTGATAATCCAAAGTTATCGCACCAGTCTTTTATTGCTTTTAAAACTCGTTTAATTCTGCGATGGCTGCTGATAACTGATCTAATCCTGCCTGGATATAGAGTTGCAGGTCGTCCGCATACAGATGATACGCAATATGAAGTCTTTTAGTGAGTAGATTTATAAAAATACAGAAAAGTAGGGAAGATAAAATACCGCCTTGTGGAACGCCAGCGTCGAGATTGCACCACTCGGACGATGACCTCTCCGTTCGTACCGACTGCTGACGACCACGAATATAGGAGGAAATCCAAGTTAGTACTTCAGACGAAATCGGAAGTCCAGAGAGTGCTGCCAGTAGGATGTCATGATTGACATGATTAAATGCGTTAGAGAAGTCTACCAGCACTAAAATGGTAATCAAAGAGTTCTCAAAACCAGCTCTTATATCACCTGTTACTTTTAACAGAGCAGTTGTTGTGCTATGTCCAGGTCTGAATCCCGATTGAAGTGGGGAAAGCAAATTATTTCTGAACACAAACCCGGACAGCTGCTTATGGACACAAGCTTCGAGAACCTTTGATAGGAAGGGAAGAATGGAGATAGGACGAAAATGTGAAGGATCAGTTGGATTGGGGATTTTTGGAAGCGGGCGTACAAATGCTTTTCGCCATAGATTTGGGAATTCTGAGGAAATAAGGGAGAAATTTATAATGTGGGAGATGGCTGGCAGAAGTTCGTCTTGAATGGTCGTGATCATGCGACGACTAATGTCATCACAACCTACTGCTTTAGAAACTATGGACTTGATGGTCTTGTCGATCTCGTCTAAAGCAACTGGAGAAAACTGAAAGGGGTCTAAATTAGGACGAGATAAACCGTTTAGGTAACTAATGGTTTGGAATTTTGTATGGTCATCTAGTGTAACTGTGGAGAAAAAATGGCGGTTTAAATCGTCAAGGCTAATAGAACTGGGTAGTTCCAAAAGTTCTTGCGACTTTCCAACACCAATAGTTCCAAGGAATTTCCAAATATTAGGGGGGGATAGAGAAGCTACGTTTTCGAAAATATGGCGGCGTTTGGCGTTACGTATAATCTGGTTACAACAATTCCTGGCTGACTTAAAGCTATCCCAATTAGACATCGATCGATTTCTTTTAAACTTCCTATATGCACAGTCCCTACGCCTCATCACTTCTCGAATTTCTAAAGTCAACCAAGGAGCTGGCGGATGTTTGAGCTTAACTTTCTTTAGAGGAGCGTGAGAATCGTACAGATTTTTCAAGATGTCGTTGAAGATCACAACTTTCCTATCGATGTTAGGCGCATCGTACAATGGTTCCCAATCAATTTTAGACGCGTCGATTCTTAATTGTTCCATATCAACCCTCTCATAACAACGCTTAAAAATAATTCTTGGCGATGGTTTTGGCGGTTTAAGGTTATAGGTGATAAAGATTAGGTCATGGTGGGAAAAACCAGGAGCGGGATATTGACCGTGGGTTTGAACTAAGGATGGATTGGAGGTAAGGATCAAATCAAGCCAGGTATCATCTCCGGTAATGTTATGATGAGTAGCGGAGAGTGGCAAAAGATGAAGACTGACTGATTCTATTAAATGGGAGAGTTTTGGGAGCGAGGACAGGACGGGTTCAGAAGGTTAGTATTAAAATCGCCCATAATGACATGATGTGCATATTCCGAACTCAATGCTTCCAAGACAGGTTCTAACTCCGAAACATATTCAACAGACGGGGGACAGTAAACTACTCCAAGAGCCAATTTAGCTCCCTTTACAAGGTCCTCAATGAAAATGTACTCACCAGCAGAAGTACCGTCAGATGGAGAAGCGGCTATTATTTTATGTGACAGATCACTCCGAAGGTAGATGGCGACCCCTCCGCCTCGCCTACCGATCCGGTCATTTTGAATTAGGATGTAGCCAGGCAGAGCGTATGACGTTGAGAGAAGGTGAGGTTTAAACCAGCTCTCAGAAATCAGGATGGCATGAACGTTATTCCCAGAAAAAGTTTCGATCAAGTCGCTAAAGTGACTAGGTACACTTTGTGCATTTATGTGACAGATGTTAAGGGCGCCACTACTTTGTGTTACATTGAAATTCTGGTGTAGGATTTCGCCGAGCGTGTAACTAGTAAAGTCAGAGCTTTCATCATTAGACAATAAACTTGTTTCATTGGCAGAATAAAACGAATCACTATCGGACATAGACATTATATATAAATAATAAAATATATAAAATTATAATACTATAATAATAATATTGATAGTAAAAAATATTAATACTGTTTTATTAAGGCTAAAAAAGAATTATGTTTATTGCGTGTAGCTAGTTACAAGAATTTTATAAACACACTAGCTGTCACGGCAAATGTTGTTTTGCCATATAGGTAAAGTATTTCGCCCATAGTATTTTAATGAAGTGACTAAATAAGTATGGTACCATGGCAAATGGCAACATCCATCGCTATCCTGTCGCACAAACAATGGTCGCCGTCAGTCTCGAGTTGTAATAATTCACTATTATTTATTCAACAAATGCACTTATTAATTTAAAAAGTAGCCAGTAGCTGATTCTCAGACCTACTGAATATTATGCATATAAAATTTGGTGTAAAATCAGTAAAGCCGTTTCGGAGGAGTACGGACTACGGTAACTAACATTGTGACACGAGAATTTTATATACAATAGAGGAGGACTGACCCAACCAGCAAAGTAATCCTGGAATGCGATTTTATAATGCTATTTGGACTTATATAGCTCCGATGATACTTTTGGTATTTGCTACTGCACTTTTATCAGAAAAAATGAATGCCGTTTTTACTTCAGTACGTTTAAACTTTAATACTATAATTTGAGCTTATATCGGTATATAGGATCATATTTCGTGGCCACTACTAGATTAAGACTGCTGTAATAGCTAGGAAGAAAACTAAATGCACTCAGGAGTAATTAATCCAGTAACTCAAGCTTATATCCGCCTATAGGATAACATCTTAGGAACATTAAAATCCTAAGACTCCTCGAGGAGCATCTACCAGGAATATATACACTGAGGCACAATCACTCTTGTTATTTATACTTATAACATCATAATATAAGCTAATATTTTATGGCCATTATAAGTAAAATTCAAGTTAAAGTACTGAAAAACATTTATATTTCTTGTCTGGTTTTACATTACCTTAGAAGTGATTTTATATAATTTTACTATCATATTATAAATTTATTTAATTACAATAAAATTACTTAGATTATAACATAACGCAGTAAGATAAAATGTTCTCTATATAGATGTATCTCATGCCGTTGTAAGCTTAGATACACTTATAATGGCATTCCATAGTAGTGTTATAGACTAAGTAATCTCAAACAATCCTGGTCAAAACTCTTATAGACAAAAACACGCTTTATATGGTTTTGTAAATTCTATTATAGGAATTATTACAGTTTTTATTATATTTTTAACCTAGGACGCACAATAAAACCTTATCATATTCCTTTAACTTGTAAATATATAAATATCATTAGAGTTTGTTTTTATCTTGGCAATGTGGAAGCCCAATTGGTAACAATGTGGCGAATCTTCGGTTTTAACACTTGCTAATATAGAACCAATATTACTTATAATGGCCCTAAGTCGCACTTGGCAATGCTTACCTAGAAAATGGCGACTGGCCATGATATTTTCATAATAAAATATTAAATATTAAAACGTAATTAAGTAAGTAGTAAGTTGCCAGCTTTTTTCGAATAATTTTAATTCTTGTAAAAAAAATGTATGGAAGTGTAAGTTTTTTTTGCCCTCTGCAACTACAAGGCTTCATGTGCAGGTATAGGAATATCAAAAACATTACTTATGTTCATTTAATTATATTTATGATTGTTTTTCATGCCGGGTAAAGTTACCTGAACTTGTAGCCAACATTGCCCACCTTGATTTTTCACGTAAATATGAACTTTGCGCAGGTGGCATCAAAATCCAGTGAAAGAATTTTGGAAAAGATGGCGTTTACTATAGACATTTAAACGATATCGCGAATAATATCCTACTAAATTGACTGGGCAATGTTACCCTTACATTTTTTTCCTTTTCCATACAATTTGCATTTTGGTCTGTAAGAGTACTAGGGCTGCCACATATCTATAAAATTACTTTATCATCTTTTACATTATTATCAGGAATATATTATAAATATTAAATTGCTTCTGTTTATTTATAAACCCATTATCATCATTATATTATTTGGCTGGCTGAGCAAGGCATACAGTAATAAAAAATGACATCGATTATATATAAAGTATTTAAAAATGTCCGATTTGACAACCCTAAGGATTTTTTGATACCGGGCAATGTTGTCAATCGATGATCGGAACACTGCTGGGTTAGTTTGCCCACCATCATAAGTTTTATTATACAATTCCCTGATTAATTACATTAACACTATAATACTCTATAGATATTATTTTATAATATATTACAAGCAAACTAACCTGTGGTTTCACCATCACGCACAATTTACTCACAAATCTGCACCACAATTTGCCCGCAAAAATACGTACCGTTTTTCAGAAGTTCCAACAAGTTACTGAATAAAGTTAGCACTACGGGGTATTGTCAATGTTATCAGTCATATAACCTATTTTCCGCAAAATTAAACAAATATTGCCATAATATTAATATACCTAAGTACATCAAAGATTTGCTTGAGAATGGATCTTAGGGCAAAGTTATCCTATGTGGCAAAGTTGGCATGTTTTACCGGTACATACATACAAACCGTACATACCTACAAAGCAGGAGTTTTAGAGGAGAGTATATTAACTCTAGTTGTTGTTGTTAAGTTATACTTAATAGCACTTTTAATAAAGAACCTTTTACCTAGGATATAGTAACTACCAACTAGTAAGGTTACTAACAAGATCTCGTATTATTAAGTCCCGAGGCAAAAGTCAGTAAGTAAAAATATTGTGTATATTTGACAAGAATCCCGACAACTACTGTCTTTTAGATATATTAAAAAGCCCAATTAAAAAGACAACGGTTGGAGAGCAGGCAGAAATGAACATAAAACAGCAGCAACATCAATACATTTTCGCCGTGCGATAAAAAGAGATATAACTTCCTCTCTGACTCTGCGCTTCGCTTCTTACGAGTCATTGATCGAGCTAAGTCAGTGGTTCCCAACCAGGGGGTAATTACCCCCGCGGGGGTAAAGTAGCTATTCTAAAGGGGTAACAGAGGTGGTACCTAAAATAAATGAATTGGCAGAAAAAAATTATAAACTCTGTACATTTTGGAGAAAAACACCTACAGAATACCCTATCATTGCAGACAGAGATGAAAATGTTGGTACCGTTAGCTACCACTTGTAAATGCGAGAGCGGCCTCTCAACTCTGGTAACATTTAAAAAAAGGCAAGAAACCGTCTCAACGTGGAGCATGCTATGAGATGCGCGTTAAGTGTAACTTTAGTCTGAACCTAATTATATTAAAAAACAAAAAACTTAAGAATGTACCACTACAAATTTATAAATTTTTTTTTAATTTTGGGGGGGGGGGTAAAATTAGTTTCTCTAACAGGCCATAGGGGTAACAGCTCTATTGGGAACCACTGAGCTAAGTTAACACATTTTCTTTATCGCTTCTTTATTGAATCGCCCATGGGCGTATATAATACCGGACCGGACCACCCCCCCCCCCTCCATTACTATCCATCTGACTTTTCCAATCGACAATATAATATGTACCGCACCGATTTTAATCGACGAGGTTTATTTTTCTATTCACAGTATAATAACAATTATTATTATACTGTGGAGCGTGTCCGTATGCAGAGTAGGTATTGGCCGCTTTTTTACGTTAGGGATTCCCCTTATCAAAGCTATATATAGTATATAATATACGCCCGTGGAATCGCCGATTAGAATGTGTGGAATTGACATGACATGAGTCGAATGCCGACTTCATGTAATCGAACGCTTATGTCAATTCCATACATTTTTGATCGCCGATGTATAAAGAAGCGATAACGAAAACGTGTTGGCTAAACGGCAAGATCACTTGTCCTAGCGAGTATAACATTTTCATTTTTTACCCATCCATACCAAAAACTGCGCAACCCCTCATAAGAATTTTTTTAACTCTAAAAATACGATATAGGCAACCAAACGAAATAAAAGCAAAATTGCGAGTTACGTAGCTTCGGCCTTTGACAGTATGGAATAGTAGTTAGTAAGTACTTAGTACAAACGTAGGGTCTGGTTACTCAACTATCCCTTAAAGGAACTCGCTTGACGGCATAATATTATGATACATTACATTACCAACAACACTACACACATTATAGACAAATCGGTTATTAATTATTATTATTGCAACTTTCTAGTTTTGTTATTCGTAGCAACTTTCATACAATTTATTTGATCAGTGCGAAAATATCCATAGACATTTAGCAATTATTTTATCTATACAAAGGCCTTTTAGAAATTCATTATAGAATCCTTGATTATAATAGAAAAGCCTGTTATTGTCACGGAAAGGTCTCAAGGAATCAGAATAATTCATATTTACCTCATTATAATTTTTAAAAGATCTTTTAAATACTGCAATGTGTCACCAAAACTCTTAAAATATTTCCATTTTATTTGAATTTTTGTCGGTCGCGGTCGCGTGCTGTATAGCTAGAAGTCGGAACCGACCTTTACAAGAAGGCGGCATTAGTTTCGATTTCGTCTCGAAAACATCCTAGTAGAACTGTATTTTGGTCACTTAATTATTGTTTAAAAGTATTGCGAATGAGACAAACAAATAAAGGCAATACTCGGTATTACCTTCATTGTAGTTAGTATAAAATATGTAGTAATATAATAATATTATTATGACTTAAATTTCTGTAATTTAATGACATGACATTAAAAATAAATTTAGTAAAATGTACTTATATAATGAACCCTGTTTATTGACCATGGTCATAATCATGAGCTGATAAGGTAATGCCTAGGTAATGCCAAAAACAGTGAACACCGTGCGGCTACATCTATACTAATACTAATACTTAATATTATAAAGCGAAAGAGTTTGTTAGTTTGTTTGTTTGTTTGAACGCGCTAATCTCAGGAACTACTGGTCCGATTTGTAAAATTCTTTCAGTGTTAGATAGTCCATTTATCGAGGAAGACTATAGGCTATATTTTATTACGCTAAGATTAATAGGAGAGAAGAAATAGAGGAAAATGTGGAAAAAACGGGGGGAAATTATTTGAAAGGGCTTATTTGAACGCGCTAATCTCAGGAACTACTGGTCCGATTTGAAAAATTCTTTCAGGTTTAGATAGCCAATAGATAGCCCATTTATTGAGGAAGGCTATAGGTTATATTTTATCACGCTAAGACTAATAGGAGCGAAGAAATAAAGGAAAATGTGGAAAAAAACGCGGGAAATTATTTGAAAGGGCTTATCTCACGAACTACTAGAGCAATTTTTCTGTGATTTGGGTCAGATAAGAAGTAACGAAGTAAGAAGTAACGAACTACTAGAGCAATTTTTCTGTGATTTGAGTCAGATAAGAAGTAGACCACGTGAAGGATTACAGGCTATTTTTTGTGGACTAATTTGTCTGTGAAATATCTCATTTACGCGGGCGAAGCCGCGCGGAACGTCTAGTTATAAAATAAAAAGTGTCACAGTGCCCTGTACCGTGTACGCAAGCCTAGGTACACCTTTTACTCTTATCTAATCAAAGTTTAAAAATCGAACATTGCACCTTTTCATTCAGTTTCACCTCTGGTTTATGAGAGCGTATATTGCACAGGCTTTAAGTTACCAATAATAAAAAATATTATTTTATTTTTGAACTAATCTTATTTTCAGTTTATTATTAAGTGCATTATGCATAGATATAGGTCAGTGTGATTTGAAAAGGGCATCGCTATCTGTCTGCTTGGAACTTGGCCGCGCAGTTCAATGTAGTTTCAATGAGATAATTATATTATCTCATGCACAGTCTACACTCTACAGATAAAATTATTGTATGTTGGACTTCAAAATGTTATGATTTATATTTTATAGAAAGTTAAGCGCATCCATAAATATTATAGGCTCCTATATATTGTAATATGGCCTAAAGGTACAATTCCGTGCATCGCGATCGATCGCGGTCGTGCACGACCTACGACTGTCGTCGGACGCGCGCGACCACAGTCAACGTATGAAAATGTATGGCACCGCTTCCGAGGCCCGCGACTGACGCGCGCGGCCTACGACTCGTAAGCCGCGCGCGATCGTGTCTTGAAGTTATGACAGTCGCGCACGACCGACGACAGTCGTAGGCCCCGCGCGACCGTGTCAAAGTTAATTTGACACGGTCGCGCCTTGTCTCTCGCCAGCGTGACGGAAGACCGACGCGACTGGCGAGAGACAAGGCGCAGGACCGACATACCCGTCCGACGCATGTTACTTGTCAGACAAGCTGGTGATCAGCCTGCATTGCCCAAACTTGGAACTACCGTGATATACTTATGGCTGGTTTACACGTATTAAGTAGATAAGTAGTAACTAAATTTTAACTTAATTTGAAGTGCCTGCCCGAAATTTGTCAAGTGACAAGCCCAGCCTGCCAACTTAACAGAAAATAGTCAAAATTCTAATTTCCTTGTTTAGTACTTAACTAAATTTTAACTTACTTCTTGCTACTAAATTTTGTGTTTACATGCAATTCACAACTTAAAATTAAGTTAAAATTTAGTTAACTACTTATCTACTTAATACGTGTAAACCAGCCCTTACGTTGTAACTTGTGTCAAGTTATCTATGACTATACGCCTAGCGGGGAAATCTAGGCTATTGACGATTTTTTATCTCGATACTCCAATTTGTTATTGTATTGCAGCAAAAAAACCAATTACATTTTTTTCCACGGGTGGCGTAACATCGAAATCACAGTGAACAAAAGATTTTACAAGCCCGAGAACGTCAAAGGCGGTCATTATAACACATTTAAGTATTATTTAAATATTATAATCATATTAATATAATGTTATTAAATAAAATATAAAATATTACGCTATTAGTAGATTTTTATGCAAAATTTTATCCTCCTTAATCCAAAATCATTACGCGTCGAGCTACGCTATGCAAACGAAAAAATTGATTCATAATTTCGTTAGAAATTGATTCATAGTCATGCCACAGTGTAAACATGAACGTAGAAAAAAAGGCGGACGGAGTCTTATTATACACAGAACTGTGTCTTCAAAATCGGCCACGCACACATTCTTACGCCTGTCAAATGGTATGGACCAGCGTAATAATATGTGCGTGCGGACCGTGTACATGCAGTCAGCTGGCCGACTCTGAAGGACACAGTTTTGTGAACTTTTGTGTATGGTGGGACTCCGTCCGCCTTTTTTTATACGTCCATGAGTGTAAATAACTAGTTATTTACACTGTGGTCATGCTATGTTAAATCCAGACGACTTTGACTTAACTTATAATGCGACAATATTAGGTATGAACCAATTTCTCGGCAGTACGTTGTCTATTCATCAGCTGATCATAAGTGGTGTTTTCATCAGGAATTAAAAAAGTCCTTCATTCCAGACCGAGACAACAACGACGATGGAGACGACACAGACTTCCTCGTGCCAGCGATATCTGAGGACACTCCCCACATACCCTACAGACCCAAGAAGAGACCGATGGAGGAAGTTCTAGAACGATCCAGAGAGTACTTCGAGCTGATGGCGACGAGGCGGACCGTCAGGAGCTTCAGCACTGAACCGATACCCCAGGAGGTCCTGGATAACATCATCAAGACTGCAGGTATGAAAGTTTGACTCATTCTAATATAAGAAGAGAACATACCTTGCGAAGACGAAAGTTCTGTAACAAGCAAATATCCATAAATTGCGCGAGACGTTTCTGACCTTATATTCTCCAATTGAATTTTGTAAAGGCCCAGATGCTCATGGTATCATATTTTACTAAAAGTAACGCTGCATGTCAACTATTGTTATTACACCCGAATGTTCTTCGCTCGTACATGATTTAATCCTTCTTGATCAAATTAAAAAAATAGAACTCCCAACTCTTAACTAATAGGACTCCATCATTCCAGGCACGTCTCCATCAGGCGCGCATACGGAACCCTGGACCTTTGTCGTAGTCCAAGATCCGGACATCAAGCAGGCGATCAGAGGCATCGTAGAAGAGGAGGAGGAGCAGAACTACGCCAGGAGAATGTCCAGACAGTGGGTCACTGACCTCAAGCCCTTCGCGACCAACTACAACAAGCCCTACCTTACAGAAGCGCCTGCGCTCATCCTGGTCTTCCGGCAAACGCACTCCTGGAGGGAAGACGGGAAGAAGAGGATGCACTACTACAGCGAAATTAGCGTGGCCATAGCAGCTGGGATCCTGATTGCTGCTATTCAGGTGAGTAATAACTGTGCAGAGCTAAAATAAAAAAAAAAGACGGGTTGCACTCCGGGAGTGCCGGCAGAAGTGAAAACTTAATTATTAATGTTGTGCATTTTTTTAACCCTTTTTTTATGAAAATCGATTATTAAAAAATCGATTTTTTTAATTAAGTAATCGAAACCCTTAAGGTACCATTCGGATCTGCGAGGCAAGCGTATAGCGTCACGCGTAAGCGACCGGTCGCTTGCTGCGGAGCAGCAAATAGCTTACCAATGTCCGCGACCGCGTAGCCGCGACCGACAAAAATTTAATTAAAATGATACTTTATTAACATGATTATAGCTATCATTTTTGTCTAAGTCACTAAGTAGTATTATAATAACCACGTGGCCAGCGTCGCTTGCCGCAGAGACCCGCGGCATGCAAGTGCGCCGCGTAAATAAGTACATTTGAACAAAATGCAACATTATTAACTACGTAACTAGGTAGCATTTCAAACTATGTTGCGATCTACAATTTTGTGATATTGTGCGCAGACAGAAGCTTTGCCCTTTTTTCCACCATAACTACGAGTGTAAACAAAACAATAATTGTGAATTATTTGACAATATTATGGCAGGGAATTTAGTATTAAGGGAAGAAATGATCCAAAAACTGTTGGCAGATGAAGAGGATGACGAAATTATTTTGTATTTTTTATCATTTCCGGAAAAGAGGAGAAAGGTTGACCCTATTTTTACGTCGCGGGTCGAAGAGGGATGCTACAATTTACTCATTGCACGTCACTTAATGTGTAATGAGGAAAAATTTAGAATGTATTGCAGATTAAGCCACGAGCAATTTTATTTTGTTCTAAGTTTAATAGATAACGACATTAAACCAAAAAGAAAAGGCACATCAATCATTAGCAGTTCCGAAAAGCTTTTTATTTGTTTAAGGTATGTACTCGTACATAAAATTGTAACATTGAGAGTTTAAATTTGAACTATCCTGAATTGGACTCGAGTTTCTTAGGTAAGAGACTCCTAAGGATTGGGATTCTTGTGAATTGATCATGCCCGACTATTCTAAAAGTCTAGGGGAAGATAGGCTTTCACACACAAATTGTGCATTTCTGTTGCGCAGTGCGATACAGCAACAACAAACGTCGGCCGATTTTATTGCCATTTGCGTAGGGAACCCCGAGTAAGGAAGCAAATTAACACAATATACACATATAAAATACTAGCTGTTGCCCGTGACTCCGTCCGCCGTGGACTTCAGTTTCGCATGGTGTTTCCCGTTTCCGTGGCAATGCCGGGAATCGGGATAAAATGAAGCCTACATTACTGCAAATTTTCCTCAGAATCCATCTAATAAACACAATTCCCAAAGCTTTGTATAACCTTTGACCTGTCCCCCGCTACCCCCCTTCCAACCCCCTTTTCCAGTTAAAAAGTAGATTATGTCCTTTCTCAGGCTCTAGACTATCTGTGTACAAAATCTCATTACAATCGGCTCAGTTGTTTTGGCGTGAAAGCGTGACAGACAGACAGACAGATACTTTCGCATTTTATAATATTAGTATGGAAGTATAGATTACTATGAGAGAAGTAGCTGTTATAATAATATTATAGTTCATACCTACATACTTTGATACCTCCATGGCTTATATTTTATACGAAAAAATTTATTTTCGGTTTCGATATGATTAATAACCTATCGGCAGGCCTGTCCCACTCGCGCGAATAGGCATCGAACTGTAAGTACCACCCGCGGGTGGCAAATCAGTAGGGACTCACAAGCGAGCGGTGACGCACGCGCACGAGTTGTTCGTTGCATACCTGCGTATTGCGTAACTTATGCACTCGACAGTGGCATGCAAAATGGCAGATTTGTCATGTCTGTGGCGCCCTGAAGGGGTTTCGCCACATACCGACGTTTCTACACGACCAGCATACACTAAAACTGCAATTTCTTGTTCCTTGGTCTTGCAGGAGCCCATAAAAGGATCTAAATCATTTTTAAATTAAATTTTCTACCCCGAAAATAGTACTTTTATAATATATTTGTCAGTAATAATGTTATACAGCTGGTATAATTACTGGGTACCAAAATGTTCAGTAGATTTTGGGTCATATTTTAATAATAGACCACTATTTAGCGAGCTAAGAGTATTTATTTATAACTTTATAGTACTATTTACAAAATAATATCACTCAAGTCATGACTCTCATACAAATATTTTATAAAATCAACGATTTAAGTACAGGACAAAAATGGAGGCTGCCTCTCAAACAGCTTCAAGTAGGCTGTGTATTACATGATATCTTAAAGTCATTTCATACTCTAGGCAATACAATATTATATAAACAATAAATTAAGGTGGGTAAATTAATATAATATAAGGATAAATTAATCTGGGTGGTACAAGAGTATCAATATTGTAGGTTCAGTAAATGATATGTAGGACTTTATACAAAAAGATATCTCTTTTGTTCATGAAAAATCCTACCTTGATACTAATGTAATTTACGAAATAAGTAGTAACTTTTATCCACAGAAGTTTGATTTTCTTATAATTATAATAAACAAAGTACAAAATAAAATCCTGCAAATTACATGAATTAAAGGAAAACTGAGTAGAAACATGAAAAGAAAACTTGCAAAAATGCGAAAATTTTCTTAAGTGAGTGTAAGATTTGTATGGATAAGACCTTTTTCATCTAGTACTTGGATGCATTGTGCAAGCGTTTGTAACCCAAAATGTAACCCAAAATCAATGCCTCTTTTATTGCACAGCCAACTACTTCTATTTCAGTCACAAATATCACGCACGCGGGAGAGCCATGCTTCGGCACGAATGGGCCGGCTCGACCGGAGAAATACCACGTTCTCACAGAAAACCGGCGTGAAACAGCGCTTGCGCTGTGTTTCGTCGAGTGAGTGAGTTTACCGGAGGCCCAATCAAAAAAAAATCCTGTATATTTCATAAATAAATATTTATTAATTCTTCGTAATATTCCATATTTATATATATATATATATTTTTTTTTTTTTTTTAATCAAAAAGTAATAAATAAATTTCGACTCGCACTTGTCCGTTTATTTTTAAGTCTCTTTGTCTCAATGCCTCCTTTCTTGTAATCCAACAACAAAATGATTCCGGCTATTCCATGTTATACGAACATTCTAATATCGGCCATTAAAACTCAGAGGAGGCGTCTGTGGGGCCGCCCGATACGGGTTGTCACCTGTCTGTGACGAAACCCTTTCGGGGCTCTAATCGGACGGTACTAGTTTTCGTCATTATTTATAAAATATAGAACGTTCTATTAGTGGTAGAGTTTAGTTAAACGAAACTACGTTAAATTATCATTACAGTAAAGTAATATGAACTGCATAAATATGTTATTTAATGTTCGAAAAGCCAAAATCATTGTGCGAGTAAGGGCCAGGCACGGGTTAGATTGCCGTTTTAACTCTTTTTGTTCTTCTACTTAGAACAACGAGTTGAACAACGAGTCCATCCCATTCTACCAGCTAAACGGTTGCTTCTGTAAATGTGAAAAAATTCACGGGAGTCGGAAATATGCTGAATTTAAAAGGATTTGCTTCTGTTAATGTGAAAAAATTTACGGGAGTAGGAAATATGCTGAATTTAAAAGGAAAACTATCACGGCTAAGAAGACTTAATAAGTTATTTTTTTAGTAATAGTCGGTCACCCAAACAAAATGTATTCGGAAAAGTAACTACACAAAGGAATTTTTCGATAAGATTCCTTTGAATGCTACTAATATGATGTTGTTACTTGTTAGTAGTGTAAAATACGTTTTATAAATGTAAATTCATTGACCGTACAAAAATGATCAAAAACTAGTGTTACAACGGAATATTGTGCGTGGCCCGATACGCACTTGGCCAGTTTTCTGAAGGATTTCAAACATAATATTATATTATGAGTACATAATAGTATTTATATTGGTAGTAACCAAAAAGCTGGTTCCGAAGGTGCTGTACAGAAACTGAGGAAAAAAGACTCGCGGAATGGCAAGTAATATCCATAGATTACAATAGCCGTTTTAATACAATAATTAAACGTTCCATTGCGTGAATTCGCTAGAACGGCGAATTCGCTCGAACGGCGAATTCGCTGGAACGGCGAATTCGCTCGAACGGCGAATTCGCTCGAACGGCGAATTCGAGCGAATTCACTCGAACAGCGAATTCGCTCAAATTCGCTCGAACGGCGAATTCGAGCGAATTCACTCGAACGGCGAATTCGCTCAAATTCGCTCGAACGGCGAATTCGCTCGAATTCGCTCGAACGGCGAATTCGCTCAAATTCGCCCGAACGGCGAATTCGCTCGAACGGCGAATTCGAGCGAATTCACTCGAACGGTGAATTCGCTCAAATTCGCTCGAACGGCGAATTCGAGTGAATTCGCTAGAACGGCGAATTCGCTCGAATTCGCTAGAACGGCGAATTCGCTCGAATTCGCTCGAACGGCGAATTCGCTCAAATTCGCTCGAACGGCGAATTCGCTCGAACGGCGAATTCGAGTGAATTCGCTAGAACGGTGAATTCGCTCGAATTCGCTAGAACGGCGAATTCGCTCGAATTCGCTCGAACGGCGAATTCGCTCGAACGGCGAATTCGAGCGAATTCACTCGAACGGCGAATTCGCTCAAATTCGCTCGAACGGCGAATTCGAGTGAATTCGCTAGAACGGCGAATTCGCTCGAATTCGCTAGAACGGCGAATTCGCTCGAATTCGCTCGAACGGCGAATTCGCTCAAATTCGCTCGAACGGCGAATTCGCTCAAATTCGCTCGAACGGCGAATTCGCTGGAACGGCTAATTCGCTCGAACGACGAATCGAACGACAAATCGAACTTTTCGTCAATTTCGTCGATTTTCTTCTTTGTTTACGTTTCGATGCAGTCACAGTGTAATGAAACAACAAAATAGCCATGGCGGGATATATATATATATATTTATATATATATATATATATATATATATATAATAAAGGCAACTGTTTAATATATATATATATATATATTAAAAAATATATATTAATATATATATATATATCCCGCGGGATATATATATATATATATATATATATATATATATATATATATATATATATATATATATATATATATATATATATATATATATATATATATATATATATATATATATATATATATATATATATATATATCCCGCGGGATATATATATATATATTAATATATATTTTTTAATATATATATATATATATATTAAACAGTTGCCTTTATTATATATATATATATATATATATATATATAAATATATATATATATATATCCCGCCATGGCTATTTTGTTGTTTCATTACACTGTGACTGCATCGAAACGTAAACAAAGAAGAAAATCGACGAAATTGACGAAAAGTTCGATTTGTCGTTCGATTCGTCGTTCGAGCGAATTAGCCGTTCCAGCGAATTCGCCGTTCGAGCGAATTTGAGCGAATTCGCCGTTATAGTAGTTCGCCGTCGTAGTATATATATATATATATATATATATATATATATATATATATATATATATATATATATATATATATATATATATATATATATATATATATATATATATATATATATATATATATATATATATATATATATATATATATATATATATATATATATATATATATATATATATATATATGTATATATATATAAAAAAAAATAAAGGCAACTGTTTAACAAAATAAAGTATTACTCATATGCATTATCATATGGTAAAGTGCGTAATCAGGGTTACTATTAGTTTGAAATAAAAAATCTATTTTCTTAAAATTGGTCGATTGGCCATTCAAGCCATAGGGCGGCGATAAGTTTATGTTAAGAGCGGGCTGCCAAATTTTGCTCTTTTCTTTATTAGAAATTCCGGGATCGTAATACTTATTGTATTACGATCCCGGAAGACGATTGACTCAAATGAAATTGAGATTTATTTAATCATTGTATATTTATCTGATATTTGGCTAACGGAAAATACGATTCACTTATTTTGACTCGATAGTTATATTTTTCGAAATTATGAATATTTCTGGGCTTTTCAACAAATACATACACATACACTTATTGAGTTACTATCATTAAATAACTTGCACTACTTCAATCACTTTATAAAATAATAGCTAAAGGAAATATTAGTATTGTATTTAATTTTTAAGTACCTAATCATCAAAAGCATTTTTGGGACTTACGACCTTTACTTTCGTGCTATAATGCAGAAATCGTTGTCACGCGATATATATTATATTATGTATAAGCATTAGTTTTTCTGGGAATATCAGATGATTACTATTTGAAGTTTATAGATAATATTGTGTTAGTTTTTCTGGAAATACCAGATGATCACAGATCTATATGTAGATACAAAATAAAATTAAAATCGGCTGAAGTGGAAGTTCCATATTTACTAGTAGCTTTAAAAGTAAAATGCAGACCAATTATTGTTACAACTTCCAGAGGTCTGTAATGTTTATTGTTTATTATTTCTAATTTTTTATCACCAGCGACATTTGATAAAGTATCTAAGATTTACTTAACTTTATTGTGTATTATGTTAGAAAAGTTACTTTTTGTACCACTGCAATCGTTAAAGGTCAAGACCTTTAACGATTGCAAATTAATAACTTCTCACACAAGTGTGAGAAGTTATTATTTTAGGCTTATTTTTTCAGTTTCTTCAGTTCATGCGTACTATTCGAAACCTCATTTGTTTACAAAAATAACTATGTTATACAAACACTTTAAGTAGGTACTCGTAATATAAGACCGGTTTCAATAATTAAGATACGGTACCTATCGAATCTAAGTACGCGTAACTAGTTTATGATACACGCGAATTTATGATAATTAAATCTACGTCATAGTACTAAGACATAATATCTTAGATTATTTCGAGTTAAATAAAATGTAGTTAATTAAATATAAAGATTATAATATTATTTTTAAAAAGAGACAACCCTGATTTCTTCAGAAAAGGTACGAGTTATGCGATAGAAAGAGAACGGAGATGTAGGCAAATAAACTGTAGCACTGCGCGGTCGGAATTTGAACTTTATAGTATCGTAGCATGAGACGTTAATTCTTTAAACGGGTTTCGTTAGTGGGAATTCTGTTGGTACAACTAATATATATTCTGTGCTATCGGCGTGTTTCTAGATAGAATATCTACCACAGCTGCCCTGCGGCTGTCGCGGTACTGCTATCGACGCGACAGGGTCGCGCTCATCGAAATTTGCCGCGCCACGCCCACCGGTCTCGTGTCGCGCGTCGCGGTAATCGGAATGTCGTCCATATAAACGCATACAAAGCAGTGGCTTGGCGACAGTCTCGGGTCGCGGGTCGCGGACATCGGTATGCTATTTTACGCGGCGACCGGTCTCTCTGTCTCGCGACGCGGGTCGCCGTGATTGTTTAGTCCTCCATACAACTTCATAGTGAGCAGTGGCTGTTTGGGTCGCGGGTCGCGGCGACCCGCTACATGCTGCCTTGATCCGAATCATACCTTTACAATCGATTAAATTTTTAACCCATTTTTTATGAAAATCGATGTTTAAAAAATCGTTTTTTTTAATTAATCGAAACCCTTACAATCAATTCGAGTTTTCGAGTTCGAGTTCGAGTTCGACACAAAACACTACTCTCCAACCGTCTTACGGATTTTCCAAGGTTTATCGATCAGCACGAGAATCTGACGTGAGTTTCACAGTTTTTACCCATCCCACAAAAGTGCTCAACGCCGCTAAAGAAGTTTTCACTTCAATTAAACAATAAGTCAAAAATTCACTGTGTTCTAGGAATTAATAGTAGTACATTAAGGGCCTGTTTCACCACTTTCTGATAAAGTGCCGAATAGGCTATTCACAACTTTTTTGACAGATTCTCCATACTTAACTTGACAGATAGAGTATGGAGAATCTGTCAAAAAAGTTGTGGATATAGCCTTTCCCGGCACTTTATAAGGAAGTGGTGAAATAGGCCCTATTTTAATGGAGAATAGCAGCCGTTAGCCCGCTACCCAGAAACTAAAGGGATGTATAAATACACAAAATTGTTTCTTCTTCATATTTTGCAGTATTGTGGTTTGGTCGCACTCACTTCGACGCCCTTGAACTGCAACTCCCGCCTTCGCAGTCTCCTCCAGAGACCGACAAACGAAAGACTAGAGCTGCTGCTTCCAGTGGGAAGACCACACGAGAATACTACTGTCCCGGATATACAGAGAAAGAGCCTGGAGGGAATAAGGGTACGAATGTAGTTATTGTATCGCCGTCGAATACTATAATAGTTAGTAAATCGGCCAAGTGCGAGTCGGGCGCGGGCAAGAAGTCTTCCGTACCATTGTGAAGTTGATATACAACCTGGTAACAGAAGTTCTGTACTTCTGGCGAAGTTTTAGTAATACCTGGGCACGGTTTTTTACACCTTGGACACGAAACCCTAAAAAGATCATAAGTTCCTAATTCTTTTAAGTACGAGTAAACATAACTTTATTAATGTAAATTAAAGTAAATATAAATATAATATTATTACAATAGTAAATTAAATGCACAAATTATACGTACACAAGTCGTTTTATTTTATATCCATTTGTACACATTATAATTATCAAACAGAGGTAAATAGGTTTTCTTTTTGGAAAAACACGTTTAAAAACACAGGCAAAAGCCCGAAGTTCTTACGAACACAACCACGATAAAATATCTTGCTCATACTCTACGTGAAAATGCTGGTTATTACGCATGGGTCAACAGTATTTCTGGATCCAGCGCTGGTCAGTATGTGTCACCCAAGCAAGCCAGTCTAATATCCTTTAGCTGGCTTTATCATAAGTTTCGTGATTTGTATTGGTAAATTAAGTTTCTTTGGTATTACTTATTTACCAATGTAAATCACGAAGAAACTTGAGATCTGTCTACAGTAGCCGCGCTAATCACTTCAGGGAAATACTTTACTCACGGTCCAACCACTCGATACTGGACTGGCTTGAAATTTGAAGCTGACATACTGACCAGCTCCGGATCCATGAATACTGGCACCCGACGCTATCAATTAGCATTTCATGCTAGTTCATGAGCAACCGCACGAACACCGAAACTGGCGGAATTCGGGTCAAAACACAATAACCGTGTTGCAGCACCGCACCGCCAAAATCGGCGGCAAAATAACTCAAAACTCATATTAAAAAACAGAAGGATTGTGGTGATGCGTCATGTGTTTCGGCGTTCCTTTTTGTCCCTAAACACATAACCGCGTTGCTTCACCGCAACGCAGAATTGTGTTTCGGCCCTTTGAATGGCACATAGAGCCGCCAGTCTCGGCAGTGCGGTGCTACAACGTTTAGGGTCTACGAGCACCCGCAACGGCGGCGGCGCGCGCGACGCTGGCGGCGGCGGCACGAGCGGCGGCGGCGACGGCGGGACAGCGAGCGGCGACGTCGGCGACCGCAGCTGCGGGCACGGCGGCGGCGCCGACTGCGGCTACAGCGTCGCTTGCGTTTAGGCTGCGAATAGTAATATTTTTTTTGGCTCTCAAATGTAAATTATTCTTCAATGTACATATTTTTATCATAAGGGAGTGGTCTGCGTCCGCGAAATGATGATGAAGTCTATTTACTACGGACATCTAATAAGTAATAATGCTAAATTAAGAAATTTCAAAACAACCCTCGATTTAAATTCAAGTATCAGGAATCCGAATATAAATTGCCATTAAGTTAGTAGAATTACTGGAAGGTACTTATAAGATTTCATGAAGTAGGTAAACCCAAATTTTCCGGCACTGTAGACGATGATGATGAAATAAGAACAGCAACTAGCCTAATCATGTCAGTTTTCAGACAAAAGAAACTGGATTAAAATCGGTCCACCACACACACAGGCAGACGCCTCAAAATAACACCCCCACAGGTCTAAGGCCTCGATGAAAAGCGTCGTGGAATTATACTAAAGTACACTCACAGCACATCTGCGGCGGCGCGGGCGACGGCAGCCGCAGGCTTCATCGGGCCCCTCCTCGTCAGCCTCCATATTGTCATTTGCCTCTTGCCTGAAAGGTTTAGATTAGAGCGGTTATGCTAAGTACTCACATACGGTTTTACTCAATCGAGCAATAACGTCGAGCAAAACCCGCGGCTTGTGCTTTCGTCCACACATTCAGCATTGCTCGACAGTAAAGGTACAATTCCGTGCATCGCGATCGATCGCGGTCGTGCACGACCTACGACTGTCGTCGGACGCTCGCGACCATAGTCAACGTATGAAAATGTATGGCACCGCTTCCGAGGCCCGCGACTGACGCGCGCGGCCTACGACTGTCGTAAGCCGCGCGCGATCGTGCCATATAACTTTGACACGGTCGCGCGGGGCCTACGACTGTCGTCGATCGTGCGCGACTGTCATAACTTCAAGACACGATCGCGCGCGGCTACGACAGTCGTAGGCCGCGCGCGTCAGTCGCGGGCCTCGGAAGCGGTGCCATACATTTTCATACGTTGACTATGGTCGCGAGCGTCCGACGACAGTCGTAGGTCGTGCACGACCGCGATCGATCGCGATGCACGGAATTGTACCTTTATGCTGCGATCGGTCGTATGTCAAACCAGAGATAGATTGAATATTGGGAACGGCCGTAAGGCTCTAAATCGATATACAGTGTAAACTCTATATAACGTCACTGAAGGGACCGTGCATTTTATGACGTTATATAGAGTGGCCGTTAAATGGAGAGAAGGAAAATCAATACTTTTTCGTCATTAAACAGTGATTTTCTTATACTAACCATATTTAAAGTTTGAAAGTTTATGTTGAACTGAGAATATGATAACGAATACATAATAATCCATGACTCCTTATTAAGTTAGGGTCTAAAAACAGCCTACACGTGCAATCAATCTCAATTTGAACAAAAGAACGAATTTCTTAGAAAGTTCTGTATACATGATGCCGAAAGTCGAGTTTATTACGGGCTAGGATAACAATGCGACAAAAAAACGTACACAGCTGCGCAGTTTTTACTAATTTTAGTAATATAAAAGGTACTTTTTACTGTTCATTTGTTGTGATGCTGTCGTTATTGGGAGTGGGTGTGATGCTATATAGAGTGTATAATTGTATGGTAGACAAGCTAAACCAACCAAAGTCCAATGATTTCGACGCTTTAGAGAGTTTGTCGTTAAATAGGGTGACGTTACGTGGAGTTTACACTGTATTTAATTCCATCGAGCCGGCTCGATGCGAGCCTTCGAGCTGTGAGTTTTGCGGTCCACACAGTATATATTTTAATAGTTAACTAGTGGGTGCAGTTATACAAAATGGGCGATGTCGCTATATATTTTTATTAATAATTTGATAAGTGGTACTTTATAATAAGCATGTAAGAAATTCAGCTTCGCTGAGATCATGTTTTACAGAATGTGTAACAGTAGTGTAAGTACATTTTTAATGAGAGCTCGATTTGGAGTAAAACTATCGAGCAAAACCGTATGTAAGTACTTAGCATTACAGAATAAATGAGCCGCGGCACTTGCCGACGGCATTCGGCGGCAGGTCGACAAGTGTAAAATAAAATCAATGAAAAAGAATCCAGCAAAGTTGCCGTCGACGCGTGTCGTTGATAAGTGCATTTGTCTGTCCTTTTCCGTATCTTCAAATCATCTCGACACCAAGTTGCTTCTAAATCAGTTCGGCTGTTCGCATCTATATTATTAGTAAGGATATTAAGGGCCTGTTTCACCACTTCCTGATAAGTGCCGAATAGAAGGCCTATTGGATAGCCTGGTCGATAGCCTTAACTTGACAGATGAAGTATGGAGATAATCTGTCAAAAAAGTTGTGAATAGACTATTCGGCACTTTATCAGAAAGTGGTAAAACAGGCCCTAAGAATAATGTAGGTATGGTTAGAGACTATACTAATGAGAGATAGGTATGATATTTAAATAGCCTCTTATTTGATCCAGGCATGAGGCAGTAAATACACATAGACTCACTCTGCGTTTTTGGGCTGGTCATCTTTCTGCTTCTCCTTCGCTCTGAGTTCGGCACCGCGCGCTTTCTCCGCAGCCCGCTGTCGCCTGCAGGAATATTATAGCAAACTTAGCACCCGTCATTGCTATACACATAACTAGGTACTAGAGTCAGATGACTCCCGCAATTCCGTAGACCGAAAGTTTATACAAATACCATGGACGTATAAAAAAAGGCGGACCGAGTCCCACCATACACAAAACTGTGTCGTTCAGAGTCGGCCAGCTGGCTGTATGTACACTGTCCACACGCACACATTCTTGCGCTAGTCCATACCATTTGACAGGCGTCAGAACGTGTGCGTGGCCGACTCAGGAGAAAAGTGAAGACACAGTTTTGTATATGACACGACTCCGTCCGCCTTTTTTTCTACGTTCATGACAAATACAAATATTTTTACGCAAAAAATCTTAATCCCTTTTTCGGGCCTTAAAGTATCTCCATACCAAAATTCATCTTAATCAACAGAGCGGTTAAGTGGTTATGTGAAAAAAAACTGTAATACTAGCGAGGAAAATAAAGTACCGGTTATGAAAAATCTGCAGTAAAGGCCCACATATACGAGCCTCATATTACGAGGATGCCCATTACACATACGTCATACATGCACGAGTCCGGTCGGCTCGGTCTGCGATCAGTCTGACCAAAACGATCACTGTATAGTGTATGTATCATAAACGTATAAAAAAAGCCGGACGAAGTCTTATTACACACAGCACTGTGTCTTCAAAGTCGGCCAGGCTGACTGCATGTACACGGTCCGCACGCACACGTTCTTACGCCAGTCCGGCCATTTGACAGGCGTAAGAATGTGTGCGTGGCCACCTCTGAAGACACAGCGCTGTGTATAATAAGACTCCGTCCGTTATTTTTTGTCAATTTCAAAGTTTTACTTACTTCTGTTTGAGCTTCACATGAGATCTTAAAGTGGCGACGTATCGAGGTTCCGCCTCACTCCGCTTACGGGCTAAGTCGATAACTTCGTCCGTTACGTGCTTACATTTTATATTCTTATCCAGATCCATGGTCTGAAAATATCCAAAATTTCATCAAAATCAATCCAATAATTTTTTGTCTTCTAAGCCTAAGATGCAAACAAGCAAGTAACCTTTGGCTGTTCACGGCTTGCAGTTTCAGTGGCCGTTAAATTAAAAGCGTGTGCATAAGACAGACATTTTTATTTTCCTAGTATAACGTGACGGAAAAAAGCGCCGTACCTAGCCGTATTTTGTCGTAAATTATAAAAGCGACTTTTTTTTTTTCTTTATTTAGGGAGCTTAGTCAACATTAACTATGTCGCTCCATTAGAACAACAATTAAATTTAATCTTAAATCAATATTAATCTATTGCACGTCTATTAAGTGCTATCTTAACCATCTTATAAATTTCTTTAGCTTTATCTGACAGGGGATAAGCCAGAATGCAGTTGCAAGTTCCAGTATACATAAAATTCTCAATTTTTCTTACAACCTCATATCTAATGTCTTCATTCCGGACACATTCCAATAATAAATGATAAATGTCTTCCACGATTCCACATTCTGAGCAAAGTGGGTATGATACTTTTTTCATCAAATGTCCAAATTTATTCAAAGGAATATGTCCGGAGCGTAAAAGCGACTTATGGATCAATGTTACCCAAGCTGCGGCAAATATAATATTATTATCAATGCAGGCCACTTATAAACTAAATTGCTTTTATTAAATAATATATCTATTGAGAAAAGATAAATCAGGCTCACCTTTATATATAAGTACTAGAATTTTGTAAAAAAATTATATAAAATGACTTGCTTTCACGAAAAATTTTTCTTGATATGATTGATCGAACGATTTCGAATATTCTTGGTTTTTTTTTTGCTTTTTCTGACCAACCGGCCAGTGATTACCGTCAAAGAAAAGAGTTTTTCCTCAAAAATATTGCTTTCTTCTAATCTATACTTTAATCCATACTTATATATATCCATACTAATATTATAAATGCGAAAGTGTGCCTGTCTGTCTGTTACCTACGCCCAAACCACTGAACCTATTTTTCTTATGGTATGAAGATAGTTTGAGTCTCGAGAAAGAACGCCCGAAACTCCGTTGCACAGAAATGCTTTTATCTCACGGAAGCTGTTAATTTTGCTTTCAGATGTAGGTACAGTTTACGCGCGATAAAAGAATTTTTGCGGACATAATATCCTTTCAAGGGCCTTAAAGTAGCTACATACCAAAAAATGTATAACGCTGATCTATCAGCGTCACCTATACATTTTTTTTTTGGTATGGAGCTACAGCTATAGCTGAATTATTAACGAATAAGCCCGGCCGCACATTATCCGAAATTTCTGATCAGAAAAATTCGGAGGCCCGGCGCCCCGCCGGAACGCACTCTGTTCATACATTTTGTTGTGGACCCCGTATACTTACTTATATTATCTTCTTCCCGAATTCTGACGTGTCAAAATGTATGAGCGGGGCGGGGCGTCCCAATTTTTCTGATCAGAAATTTCGGATAATGTGATGATAATGTGGGCTAATGCTTCGTAATAATTCAGCTATCGGCGTTATACATTTTTTTTTCTTGGTATGGAGCTACTTTTTAAGGCCCGGGAAAGGATATATTATGTCCGCAAAAATTCGGATAATGTGCGGCCGGACTAAACGTTGGAAGAAATATGTGGTCGCTGGAAGAAACACAACATTTTTTCATTGTCACATTTGGTACACACATACATAATTATACATAAGCACATAAAAGCTATTCGATGAATGTACATTCCAGAGTAGACAGAATGATAGAGTATGCCGACTTAGAACTGATGTAAAAAAAATTAAGTTTGACGTATTATGACAAAAGTCGTCGCTAGGGTCGTTACCTACAAATTTAGTTGTTGTTTATATTTTGGCACATGCAAAGAAAACTGTCAGAATTCAATTTCAAAATCTTATTTTTAAAAATAAATTATACCAGCCAGCGCGCCAGCCAACTTATCCTAGTGAAACCCGACGAATTTGACAGATATTGAAACCTGTCCATTTCTTTGCAGTCGAACTACTGGTAGTTATGTCTATTGTGTACATTCCGAGGTCCTAACTCCTAAAGTATCTCCATACCCATCTCAATATTCTGCCTAGCGGTTTAATACATAAGCGTAAAAAGGTAGCAGACCGACAGACAGACAGTCATACTTTCAAAATTATAATAGGATTGCATAAAAGGTTAAAAGGAAAGCACGCCAGACGAAAATAGCTTCGGCATTCTTCTGTCGCAACAATGAAACAGAACACCGCACTACAATGTGTGTGAAAGTTGGCCGAATCCCTCATCCCGTCTAAATGTCGTACAAGACAGTAACATAAAACGGTCATTTATTTCCATTTTAAAAATATGGGTTAATGGGATCACATCCGAGGCGCGGCCAAGTAAACTTGGCGTGGAACCCCGACCGAGTGCTCCTAACTCGGCGCATTAGCGGCTAGATTAGATTTTAACATGCGAAAAGAAAGTTGCTGCGATATAAATATATTCGGAAACGCTCGGGCGGTTCCGCCGCAGTCCGCGCCCGCCCGCCGTACGTGCTGCGCTCGCGCTGGGCGGGAACCGCTCCGAAACTGTTACGCTTCAAAACTCTCGTAAACTTTACCTATTTCGCTATTATTTCTATGAATCGGTCTTTAAGTGTGTCTGTGCGTCTATTTGTAGCTAATGGTTGCCTGAAAATGTTTTGCGAAACGAGGAATTCCACTTATGAACTCAAAGATGCATTCCGTTAAAATTCTTACATCGAGCGAGCGAAGCGTGCACGTGCGTTTATTTTCACTTATAAATAGCTCAGCCTGCTGAAACTTAGGTATGACGTCGCTGAAGGAGAGCGGGCCGCAGGACGATAAAGGGCGGCGAAGGGATTCGAAGGAGGTGACGGAGCTGCCGCCGATAGGTTCGTCCTTGCATAAAAGAAGACGAGGCGAGCCGCCGGCGACTCTGTCCGTCAAGTCTCCCCAAACGCCGTCGGATGCCGAGGGCTCCTCCCCGTGCACCGCCGGCCCCACGCCAGAGGACTGGACCCGCGATGGGGACAACCGGGACGCCGAAGCGTTCTGCGACAACATGCTTCAGAGACTCAAAGACAGAAACGACGCCCTGTCCCTCCGCGGCAAGCTGGTGGCGACGCAAGCGAAGGAAACCCTCGAAGCTGTGGATCACATGGAAAAATTGCTGAAACTTTTAGATCAGGTCATAACTCTAGAGGATAAAAACTCCCGTTTCATCAAGAGGCTGCAGCAGATACATCTCGCTCGGTTACATATCGCCCGAAGAAAAATGATAGAGGAGAACGAGAGGCTAAAAGATGAAACGAATGAGATCGACCTCATCAACGCGGCGCTAGATACTCAGCTGGACGGTGAATACGGGCAAGCGTTTTTCGACTCTATGTTGTCGGGCCACAAGGGTGTTAAAAGAACTACTTCGAGATGGAAGACTCAGTCAAGATTCGGTGGTTCATTGCTCAGGAGACAAAGATCGAGATCAGCCGGCGGCGAGGACAGTGACGCGTGCCCCGGCACGCCGCTCAGACGGAAGTCCGACGGCATCTTCTGTAAGGAGGTGGAAAAATCTAAAGTCTCCAACTGGAAGAAAGTTAAATTTGCCTTTAAGTAAGCTTTTTGTAATAATTTTGAAAAGCAACCAGAAGTTAGTGGATAACGGACAAGTACCTATACGCAATGTACCTAACCTCACCTAAGTAATCAACAACAAAAGTATATTATTAAAAACATTACTAGATGACGCCCACAACTACGTTACGCCAATATTAGTTTATAGCGCGGGAACCGTACATTTTTCCGGGACTAAAAGATCCATACCCAGCAAAATCGCTTAGAAGTTTGGGTATAAAAAGGTAACAGACAGACAGACAAAATATACACTTTCACATTTATAATATTAGTATGGATCTTAGGAAACCGGATTTATGTAAATTATGTCACGAGAAATTATTTTGTTTAATGAAATCAGTTACAAATTGATCACTTACTTAAATATTTTAAGCCATCATTGTCTTGCTGACATGACACTGTTGGTTGGGTTGTTTACGTTCACTCCCTGGTTCACTACAGGTGGGAGAAAGCGCAATGGTCTACCACATTGGGTGGCGTAGCTGCTGTTGCTGCCGGTGCTATGGTGAGTGCAGTTGCCTTGGCCGGTTCCAACCCAGCTGCCAACCAAGCCAACCAAGCGGGCAACCAGGCTGGCCCAACTGGCAACCTCGCCAATCAAGAACCCAGGGACTCGGCGAGCCTTACAACCGGCAGTGCACTGTCTCTCACACCAAATTCTTCGTGCGAAGAGCTGAGAATCGATTCTGGTAAATACCTAAAGTATATTTCAGTTACAATAGTTTTTCTATTAGGGTATGCGCGCACGGGCAACTTAGGGTATGCGCGTACGGGCAACTTAGTTGCTCGGCGATTTATTTGTCTTTTGATCAAGTCTAGGAGCTAGTATGGAAGTGCGCGCACGTAGCGACGCAACTCTGGGCAACTTTTTCGTTGCCCAGAGCCCGCGACGCAACTGTCTCCTTCCCTATTGGTTTCTATGCAAGTGCAAGCACGGGCAACAAAAAAGTCGCCGACCGGCTAGTTGCCACTCACAGAGTACTTTATTTACGTTTGTGTGGCGTAAGCTGCAGTTTACGGACGGATACGCGCGCGCATTCTATGTTCCGAGATGCCAAGTAAAATGCCGGTCAAAGAAGATATTGATAATAGTAGACTAATTGTAGAAGTAGAAAGCAGACCATTACTGTATAATAAAAAAAAATTAAAAGAATACTTAGACATAAATGCCAAATCACAGTTCATCGAAACTTTCGACACTCATTCTAATGGCGCATTTTCACTGGTCGATAGAGCCCGCATGCGGGGTGCGGGAGATTTCTGAAACACATGCCACGACCAATGACAATGCGCCATATTTAGTTGTCAATTAGTTGTCATAGACTCCCCGCATGCTGTATACCGTACGAGTTAACGACTAATGAAAATGCGCCCTAAAGTAACGGATTTTTTTTGGGTAAGTATACTCTCAATTTCATGAACATAGTATGAAATTTCCCGAGAGTCAGCCAGTAAAAATTTAAAATCTAATAAAAAAATTAAACACACTAAGGGCCTGTTTCACCACTTCCTGATAAAGTGCCTGATAGGCTATCCACAACTTTTTTGACAGATTCTCCATACTTTGTCAGGTGTCTAGTTAAGTTGTGGATAAAATATCCGGCACTTATCAGGAAGTGGTGAAACAGGCCCTTAACATAATAAAATAAAAAACATAGCAATAAGATCGAAATATTATTTTCATTTGTAATTTTTTTTGTTAAATTTCGACAGCAACTGCTCATCAACCTCTAGAATCTAGATTATAGCATGGTTTTGCACCAATCAGTTACTTTGTATGCAAAAGACCTTCAATTGTGTCTGTATTTAGCTAGTTGCGTTGTTGAATTTTCACAAAATTAATCAAAATAATCATATTTACAAAATTCTGTAATTCTGTATAAATATCTGTATCCAGTATTAATTATTATCGGTATAAATACGGAGAAATCTGTATATATGGCAACACTGGTCTAGAAAAAACTGAAAAAAGTCGGGTTGCTGTCGCTCTCGTGCGCACACCCCGGTGACATGGCGATTATTTTTTCGAAAGAGACAAATAAATCCCCGAGCAACTAAGTTGCCCGTGCGCGCATACACTTAGATACGAAAAGTTTTTGTATCACTGTTTCCAATGTGTGTTAATTAAAGTTTTATAAAAAATATCGAAGCACAGGTATTTCATAAAAATTTTAACATTTTGTAATTTGAAGTTTTATGCCTCGATTAGCCGTTAGCATTTAATCACGTATTGTACCATCGAGGAAATAGATTCCTAGCACAGACATATTATTCCTAGGCAGTTGACGGATCTACGTCGTTTGGTCGGCTTATGTCAATTCAATGTTAGCTGTGATCGGTCGAATGGGTTTGACGCAACGTGTCCAAATTACTTAGGTAGGTAGAAATCAATTTCTCTGATAGTACAATTTTATTGATCGTCTTGGATTAGTATTGAATTTTATTATTATTTTATTGTCAAGTAAATTGTTCAATAAAATATTGTTCAATACTATTGTAAGTCTAGGAGCCCTCAGTGTTATAACCTTCATTGCATTAAGTATTTGGCTACTATAGTTACGACTTTTACATGGCTTTTAGTACCTTAAACGCCTTTTTTGTTGCAGGAGTCTGTCGGAGAAGCGGTCACGACACTGACAACATTTTCTTACGAGCACCTACACAGGTGATAAATTAATAATAGACAAACAGACAGACACGAATGTATCATGTTTACAATCAAAGTAATTATTATTACCACAAAGGAAATCGTCGGGTGTACTCTTTACTATGCGTTAGGTCTTCTGTTAACCAAGTAACTGTAATTGCAGCTAGCAGAGTAAAAAAATAAAAAAATGAAGAACTCTTTACACATCAACCATTTTCCAACGTTATGCCAATTGTAATCTCAACCTCGTCATCCAGGACGACAGTTCCACGTCTCCATCCCCCAACAAGCTACACAAGAGCCCCTGGGGGAAGATGCGGGACATCATCCAGACGCACCGGGACTCCGTAAAGAAGAAGACCAAGGGGTCCAAGTCTCCAGATGTGTCGGCGAGGAGGAGGTCCTTCAGCGACGGTGGAGACAGTGACGCGCCACCAGAACTCACCCTGACCATACCGTCGTCTGAGGAACTTGGTAAGTTCCATTTAAATAAAAGTAATATTAGTACTAAATGAAATTGTTTAATCGTGATTCGTGCCAATCAGGACCATAAGTGACTAGCTGTGTCCCGCGGTGTTACCCGCAGTTTTTTAGTAAAGCAAATATTTTACGTATTAGGAGTACATGATTTTTCGTGAAGTCATTTTCATTGATTTTCCCCAAGGAATAAGACATTCCTCCGAAGTAAAATGTATCCATGTAGGATGTCAGCTAACTTCATACCAAATTTTATCACATTCGCACCAAGCGTTTAAGCGTAAAGAATTAGTAACAAACATAACAACACTCACAAATTTTCGCCTTTATAATATTAGCATTAGTATACGAGTTGCGACAAAAATGCAATTTGTAAGACAGTACGTCGTTATATATTTTATGCAGCATTTTGAAGTCCTATATTTTACGGTTAAGTCCTTAGCATCATACATTTAATGTTTAAGCCAGGATCATATTCAATCCCTGCACCCGTATTTCTTGCATGCTCTCGATTCAACGACAGCCTTTGACTGTCATAACCCTATGTAAATCCATTAAATTAATACCAGGTTGCAATTCGTAATTCAAATATTTCGATGATGTAATGATACCCAAATGAAAAGAAATTGCTACATTAATTTCATAAAATATTGCTACCTTAATCTTATGAATTACTACCTTAATTTCAAAAGAATTCGAAACTACTAGTACTACTAAACTACACTAATACAACTAAAGGTTTCGAATATTCTAGAATCCGAGGGCTCCCACCCGGCGCTCCGCAAGCAGCACTCGCTGGACCGGCCGCAGCACCGCCCCCTGCGGGACTCCAAGTGGACACGCGTGAAGAGGGCCTTCCTCACCTCCGCCTCCGCCTCCGTGCCCTCCAGCCCCAACAGGCACTCCGCCTTCTTCACTGATGGAGGTAAGTGAACCTCTTGTTTCTTAAGGTACAATTCCGTGCATCGCGATCGATCGCGGTCGCGCACGACCTACGACTGTCGTCGGCCGCTCGCGACCATAGTCAGCGTATGAAAATGTATGGCACCGCTTCCGACGCCCGCGACTGACGCGCGCGGCCTACGACTGTCGTAAGCCGCGCGCGACCGTGCCATATAACTTTGACACGGTCGCGCGGGGCCTACGACAGACGCGCGCGACCGACGACAGTTATATGGCACGGTCGCGCGCGGTTTACGACAGTCGTAGGCCGCGCGCGTCAGTCGCGGGCCTCGGAAGCGGTGCCATACATTTTCATACGCTGACTATGGTCGCGAGCGGCCGACGACAGTCGTAGGTCGTGCGCGACCGCGATCGATCGCGATGCACGGAATTGTACCTTTAAGTCAATGGTGAATCTTGACAACTTCACTTGATTTACTCTATGTATGGTTGTAGCATAACTTAAGGTGGACCATCTACAAAATTACTCTATATTGAATAGCTCTCACTTCTTAGTTAGCATTATGCTTGGCTCTATGTTTTTTTAGATAGCCAAGAAATCGAGACGGTTTTCAAGTACGTGGAGTATTTTTATCAGTAGGTTGCAAATAACAATCCAAACCATGAGATAAAGCAAGTCATTAAGAAATTTTGCGTGACGTGACGCGTACCTATGCGTCCTTTTACCGCATCGGGACATTAGTGTTATAATATCACTGTGCTACTTTTCAAGATATCTAGAAGCGTTTGTGCTCTGCAACTCAGTTCGATTTTCAACATAATATTTCTGTATGACTGATAAATGTAAGCTTAGAGCCAAGGCCTGGCATGACGCGCCGCTCGCTTATCCACTAAACCCCATGAGTAATGCTACAGAAATACAAACTAACCGATCGTTGTGAGGTCATTAAAAGTTTGATTTGCGTTCGATTTAGACTAATGTACCAATGAGTTATCGAATATTCTAGACTCTAGTAGTATATCCAGAGATTTGTATAACTAAATTAGTTATACAACAATGTGTGTGAAAAAAAGGAACCGAGTATTTTTGCGCCTAAAGGTACAAGTTGGAAGCCGGCTACATGAAGCGGCAGCAGACGACGTGTCGTCGTGACACAAGTGGTTCATATGTATTTCTATGATAAGTGTCGCTAGCTTCGTGTCGCTAGCTGCGGAGGGTATTAAATACATAGAAACCAGTAGTGTCGCGAAGACACGTCGTCTGCGGTTGCTTCATGTCGCCCGCTGCCAACCGGCATCTTTAGAAAGTAACCTCTGTTCTGCCCCGTGGTATACTCTAAATATCGTGGTATTAAGAATATACCACGGGTATACCAAATTTTATAACAGTAAAAAGACTCCAAAAGAGTTTGAAGTGCGCTGTATCAATCTCAGGTGGACTCTGGAGGCCCAGCACTAAAAATACTCGGTTTATTTATGATATTTTTTCCTAAGAAAATACTGATATCATAATAATATTATTATAAAAGTCATAATATCAAAATATATGAGCTGCCCACTAAAATTCGGTTAGTTATGGGCTATGGCGGAAACTCGAAAATAGTTGGGAATAATTTACTCTGACGGTGTTACTACATTGTAGAACTTACTGAAGGGTATTTAGCCTGAAACTAAATTTATAGCCTGACAAATCTCCTTTTGTTATTGTTTTCTGGTTTAGATATAGTTTAGGAAATAATAATTTATCCACATGAGCAGTAACTAAACGAAAATTCAAGATGTGTATAATATTACAATACTATCTAGTACTCGTATCTGACAAAACGCTTAATCATAATTCATAGCTGAATATCATTTAAGTTATACAATGGACAAACAGCATTTACCTACCAATAATTATTATTTACAGACTTCTTTATTATTTCGGATTGAGTGAACTAATAATAGTTAATTTATTCCTCTAAAATATCGATCAATTCTACGAAAACATACAAAAATCCACCAAAATCTGTTCTTTCGACAACCCTGTTTATGCTGAAAACAATAATGATCTAAATACATCTATAACATTAGTAAAAAGCACTTAGTTGTTTAGTTAATGATCACGTAGCACATCCGGCCCGCGATCGGATGTTTTTGCCTCTGCTGGGATAACACGTTGGCTGAGTACCAACGCTCGTTTCTCGAAAGCTTTCGTACAAAGTATACTTTGGAGTGAGTAGACATTAAGATAACAACACAAGATTGGTGAGAGGAAATCTGCAAATATATTACTGCAATGTTTTCACACTACGGGCAACACCAGCAAGAGCGAGCTGTCAAATGCTGAGTTTTCTAATAAGTATTACGATCCCGGAAGACGATTGACTTAAATGAAATTGAGATTTATTTAATCATTGTATATTTATCTGATACTAGCCTAACGGAAAACACGATTCACTTATTTTAACTCGATAGTTTTATTTTTCGAAATTATGAACGTTTCTGGGCTTTTCAACAAATATCTGTTACACTTATTCAGTTACTATCATTAAATAACTTGCACTACTACAATCATACACTTTGTAAAATCATAGCTAAAGGAAATATTAGTATTGTATTTAGTTTTTAAGTAATCATCAAAAAACTGTTTTGGGACTTGCGACCTTTACTTTCATGCTATAATGCGGGAACCCTTGTTACGCGATATTGTTCACTACTAGCTCAAAGTACAATTCATGCGGGCACGATTCATGGAATCATTACCTATATCACGATTGGAGGATAGCGGGGTATGTAGGCGGGGCTAGCGTGTTTTGATATTTTTGGCAGCCCGGTCTTAATGGTAAACAAAAAGTTTAGTTCGGCGTTGACAACGTTTCTCTAAGAAATATCTGTTATGACGTTTGCAACATATCGGCTTCTGGTCGGATTATTAGTAAATAATACAGTACATACAGTAGACAGTAGTAATATGTGCTAACAGCGCCCTTTGCTCCAACCTTTGCACAATATTCCCTATTGATTCGTTCTTTCAACTCAAATTTGAAAATTTAAAAACACGTTATTCAACGCTAGTTATCCCAAAAAAGCGTACAACGTCGCTCAAATAGTATGCAATTCAAGAAATCTATACTAATATTATAAAGCGGAAGAGTTTGTTAGTTTGTTTGTTTGAACGCGCTAATCTCAGGAACTACTGGTCCGATTTCAAAAATTCTTTATATATTATATAAAAAAATTTTCAAATCGGATAGTCCGTTTATTTAGAAAGACTATAGGCTATATTTTATCACGCTACAACTAATAGGAGCGAAGAAATAGAGGAAAATGTGGAGAAAACGGGAGGAACTTATTTGATAGGGCTTATTTGAACGCACTAATCTTAGGAACTACTGGTCCGATTTGAAAAAATATTTCAGTGTTAGATAGTCCATTTATCGAGATAGGCTATATTTAATCACGCTACGGCCAATAGGAGCGAAGAAATAGAGGAAAATGTGGAAAAAAACGGGGGAAATTATTTGAAAGGGCTTATCTCACGAACTACTGGAGCAATTTTTCTGTTATTTGGCACAGATAAGAAGTAGACTACGTAAAGGATCATATGCTATTTTTTGTGGACTAATTTGTTTGTGAAATATCTAATTTACGCGGGCGAAGCCGCGCGGAACGTCTAGTAATCTATACTTATAAAATTACATGTCCTGTCTGACTGACTCACTGATTCATCATCGCTGAGCAAAAACTGTTAAAGTTACAGCCATGAAATTTGGTGAGTAGGGTTGTTTTATTAAGTAGACACCCACTAAGGAAGGAATTTATAAAATTTTACCCCGAAGGTGGTGAAATAGGGGTTGAAAATTTGAATGAAAGTCCGTCATTTCTTGAGTTAGAAACATGAAACTTTAGTTTTGGGTTACTGATTAAAAATGAATGGATACGTATTTAAGCGTTTTTAGAAATTCTACCCCCAAGGGGGTGAAATTAGGGTTGAAAATTTGAATGAAAGTCCGTTATTTCTTGAGTTAGAAACAAGAAATTTTATGTTTGGGCTACTGATTAAAAATGATTGGATATTTGTTTAAGCGTTTTTGGAAATTCTACCCCCAAGGGGGTGAAATAGGGGTTGAAAGTTTAAATGAAAGTCCGTCATTTCTTAAGTTAGAAACATGAAAGTTTATTTTTGGACTGCTGATTAAAAATGAATGGATAGATATTTAAGCTTTTTTGGAAATTCTACCCCCAAGGGTTTGGGGTTGAAAGTTCGAATGAAAGTCCGTCATTTCTTGAGTTAGAAACATGAAACTTTATTTTTGTGCTACTGATTAAAAATTAATGCATATGTATTTAAGCGTTTCTGGTAATTCTACCCCCAAGGGGGTGAAATTGGGGTAGAAAGTTTCAATGAAAGTCCGTCATTTCTTGAGTTAGAAACATGAAAGTTTATTGACGTTTGCGTTTGACGTTTGCTTAAATAGGGTCCCGTTTTTACCCTTTGTATATGGAACCACAAAAAGGGGAAAACTATCCATCTTTGTTATTATACTATGTTAACGCGGACGAAGTCGCGGGCAACAGCTAGTTATGTATAAAACTTGATGAAACACCTGGATTTGATCAAATTACTAGACTATTGTTATAAAATTGGCGGTTGGCAAATGGTTTGGCGACTGCGAGATTTGTATAATGCCAAGAATTAATTTTAAAGGCACATAAATTATGGTTGAATGGTTATGTGATGGTGAAAGAGTAAATGTTTTCACAGGTACAGAGTTATAAAGGTTTTTTGTCACGAATGCTGGAGAAAAACTTCAGCGTTTTAGACTAGATATTTAATGTTCGTATACCAAAAGTAGGATAAGAAAATTTATAATAGGAAAACGCCTTATACCTCATACACGAATCACGATGTCTCCTACGCGTGAGACACGCAAAACTGTAAGCAAAATATGAAATATTTTCGGTTTTTACTTTTTAATCAACTGGAAACCTAATTTAAACATCCGGATTTTTTTCTTTGACGAACACAAGTATAGATCGGCGATAATAATAGTAAGTGTACTGTAAAATGCTTGGAATTCTAATTAGTCACCAAGAAGAACATCGCCGTTCACGCCTCCTTTTATTTAATTTCGGTAAGAACTGACCTAGGTAATAAGGCTCTGAAACCGTGATATGAAATTATCGCAATCCAACAGTTTACCTATGACTACCGACTTATGGCCGTTCCCAATATTCAATCTATATAGACCGCAGCTAACATTGAATTGACATAACTATTCCTATCTCTAGTAGGGCAAAACCAGAGATAGATTAAATATTGGGAACGGCCTTTAGTAATCGTTAGTGTACTCTCGTCATTAAATTCTAAGGTATGACAGCTTTCGCTGTCTAATGGGAATCGACAGGGCAATAACGTATGTAACAGGTAAGCAACAGGCGTTTGACAGCAGAATTTCGTATACAAAATCTACCGTAAAACGCCTGTTGCTTTCCTGTCGCAATATTTCTAACCTGCGGTACATGTACCTGCGTGTTTTCTGATAAATTTGACATCTAGTATGAGGTGAATGCCCTCCACCGCGGCCTGATATAAGTCAGTTTTGACAGCTGGCGCGCTGCCACGGCTGCAACACCTCGCTGTTGATCTACTGCTAATAAACGCCACTAAGCCACCAATCAATATTCCATAGCTGATAAACTAACGTCGGTGCCGAAGACCGAGATGCTCCATGTTCTTTACAGAAAAAAAGCACCGAAAAGTGTTTTCTTGTTGTTTTTTATTTGAGCAAAATTTATTTTTGCATCCCTAAATCAATTTTCACAAAAATGCTGTACTTAAACATATTGTAACAACATTGTTATTTTCCTCATTAATTAAAGTATATTAATAGATTCCCTTGGGAAAAGGCGACTAACCTACTAACCTTTTATAACCAAGTAACGTTTACAGTGTACAAACCTAGTACAAAGTACAAACTTAGTACCTAAAATAGCTTCACGTCATATTTTTTGTTTGGTGTAAGGTGTTAAAACTTCAGTTTTAAATTTTCCCAACGAGGAAAAGCTACATCGGGCGCGATGCAAAATTTTTCCGAAAATCCAACCACGACCGAGATCCATTAACGGTCGCTCCCGAAACATATTTACGATAAACCAAACATAACGCGCAATGTAAACAAAATCGGCCGATAACTCCGCAAACTATTTCGTAAGCCCGGCCTCTTTTTACAGCGCATAAATTGTAAAGATCTATAGATCTTAGATTAACACTATCAATATAAATCATGTTTGACGTAAAGCTTTTTGGCTCCATATTTCAGGAATAGATGAAAATTTTCTTCTTATTATAGACGGCTACGGAGTAGTAAACGTGGGTTGAAGAATACTAATTGGGTATAGGTTGATTTAGTGCTCAAATATAGTGTACATATACGTAACAGTTTAATCAATATTTTCATGCAATGGATCAGTTGAATTCAAATTATTTTTCGAATCCTCAATAATACTAGATTTGCTTTTCAGATCAACATCATTTCTCTCAATTCCATTTTCATCTTTTATTTTCGATGTATTTAAATCACCTTCCTTTAGATTTTCAACAAGAGAATTATCCTCGTTAAGTCTCAATAATTCGTCATTGTGAACACACGTTTTGACTTCTGTCAATATTTCTGCTGCTTCGTCTTCAGCAGTCTTCAGTACTTCTATTAGACAGGCTTCGTGCATAGCCCCGTGGGCCAGCATCTTGGTTAGTTCCACTATACCATCGATCAGCTTTCCCGTTACCGACATCATGACAGATTTTAGAGCAGGTGACTGAAATAAATAAATAAACAATACAAATAAATAGGAAATTGCACCTTACAATGTTTCATGAAATAGATACACCCCTATTTTCATCGGAGGCTAAAAAAATAAATAATTCACCAGAGGTTTTTCCCAGTCAAAGATGATTAGGCGTTGATACCCCGGTTAATACGAACCGAGCTTAGCCGTTTGATCATGATTTGTGAGGCCTTGTCAATCCGCAAAATAAGACTTCAGATTTATCCTCAGCAGTTTAATGTCTGGCTGTAACTAACCTTCGAGATGACGCATTTGACGACCTTCTTCAGAGAATCGTGCTCGTGACCGCAGACTCTTAACAACTCATAAATCCCCTTCTTCTGAGCGTTCATCTGAAATTTACTTTTATTATCTATTCCTAGCCACTATGTTTGTAGTTCCTAACATCTGGAAACGGAGGCAAACAGACGTATTCTCAACTCAACCACGACGAATTTAGGAGTCATTTCGGGCTGGGATTTGCGAAACTTTTTATACGATAGTTCAGCCCACGCCTGAAGATTTAGACGTCTAGTTGTTTCGTCAAGTATTACTACCACTTAGGTAATTACTTCGTAATGGTTATTGCGGTGTTTGGCGTTGTTTTTAAAATGAAACACAAATTGTATGGATGATGAATGTTGATGATCATTACTTATATTGTTTGCCGTGAATAGAAATATGGGAGATTTTTAAATTTTGAATATTCTTAATTTTTTTTTTTGTATTTTGCTTTGTCACTTTTTTTTCCCTTACATGGTAACAACTTTTATACAGTTCTAGCTTTTTAGACATGTTACCTTTACCGGTTTAACTTCATCTCTGATCATATTCTTCAGGGTATGGATCTTGTTGATGGCCAGTACCGGATCCTGGCCGATCAGCGCGTACCCACACACCACCATCTGGTGCAGAGTCTTCTCTGTCAGTGCCGTGGATTGGTTGTCTTTTTGTTGCAAGCAGCTGTCGACCTAAAAAAAGTATTCTTAAAATTAATTTAGCATAGACGTACACCACAAATTTCAAGCGGTCGAACTTGACTTTTGATAAATTTATTCACATCACGGTTTGTAAATGTTTATTGATCGCAGTTTGTCTATTGACTAGCGCTTCCGATTGCCTAATTTCAAAATATTAACTGATTAACAACACCATTACATAAATATACTCTCGTCAAAAACTGAAAAACCAGGCATCAGTATTCAGTGTATAAAAATCACAATTTTTTGCTATTAATTTCGAGACATCTCAATTACATTTATTGTTTTACATAAATAATGAATATAAACTAAAATTGTTTAAGATCGAAAAGGAAAATGTATTTTTGGCGTTTATTCCGCGCTCGCAATTCACATTTACGACTCCTCAGAACTCATATCTCAAACTAAATAATACAATATTCTCAGAAATCTTCGAGATCAAAATAAAATGCACCCAAACGGTGTTAGAACAACAAAATGTCAGGAATTATTGTTACTGGCTTTGGAGAGACGATAAAGTTAATTTTATTATTTTACGTTATAGTGTCGTAAATACCAATGTTAATTACAATACCTGTATACAATTTATAAGGAACTCGACTGTGGTGAAGCCGAAAGGAAGGTAATTAGGTGGGACTAGAAAACTACTTTTAATTTATGTTATGCCGTAGCCCGTAGGCCCGTCGTAGGCCGTAGCCTGGCCGTAGCCTGTGTTAGTAAACAGTGTACTGGCAAATTGTATTCCTGCTAACGAAATGATCCATATTGTGGTTCTTCTAAGGAGTAAACATAACATTCAAAACACATTAGTAAGTTCAATATAACTCTAAGGTCGGAGCATAGGGCGTTACTAGTTCATACAGTAAATATCTGACCAAAATCTGACATATTGATGCACAGGCTATATCTGAATATTGACAGAGAAAATACCTTAGCTGGTGCCTTTACTTTCATGTCATCCAAAGAAGTTTGCAGCTCCGTAAACCGGTCAAGAGTGTTCTGGGTCCCGTTTTGCAGCAGGAGGTGTATTTTCGTCATTACCATATCCAATGACCTGCCAATTCCAAAATTTATAAATCGTAATATCTAGATTCTAGGAGAAGAAAACAATGTGGCAAATCAAAAGTTTTAACCCTGATTACAATACTAATACACTACTTTATTCTCTTCAAACGTCTTAATTAAGATCGTTATTGTTTTTTTGCTTTTAAAATATTTTACAAACTAATTGACAATTAGTCGTAAGTAACGTTTCAATGGTCAGTATCAGTTTTTCAATCCAGTCTCTAACCACGGCTAGTTTGACACTCAGAGGAGAATATTCACCTCAACCAATTTTGCTGAAATTTGTCATAAAGATACTGTGAGTCCCGGAAAATTACATACGATACTTTTTGTCCCAGAAAAATTAAACAGAAACATTACTGCTATTAAAGAAGATTTTAAGAATATTTCTAACCTTTCTAAGTCCACATTAAACTTTTTCTCAATACTCCGTACGAGGTCGTCAGTCAGCTTGTAAGTAATCTCATTCTCTATAATTTTATCCACCTGACTTCTCTTCGCAACTTTGGCATCTAACAAATATGTACTCTATAACAATAAAACATTGTTCTTTATGACCGCAATACATAAAATTTTGAATTACAACAATAATATTCCACTGTGACTGCTAACAAAATTTATTATATTAACTACAGCAACTAAACAAAATATTACTGTCATATTTTATTTAAATAATATCTTGAATAATACCTGTTTAGCACTAAAACTGTTAAGTTAAAATAATGCTTTTGAAACTTTTTTAACCATTAGGGCGAAACTCTGCATTTAAGTCAACGTTATAGACCACGCACAACTTATACATCTTTCGGCGAAATTGGGAAGGGCCAAGGGGTAATCGGCGCATGCGTTCACACATAATATTATAGCTACCTACCTATCAAAAACGTGTCACTGTTTATTTGCGATAATTTAACCACCACCTTGGTCACTGATCTACCAATAGCCTCTCACGCCTCACACCACCAAAGAGACCTACTAATGATGCTTCCCCCCCTTTTGCTTTGGCCTTTGGGCCGAAGATCTTTCATCGTAAAGTTTTGAGCGGCCTATAGCAGTGATCAGGGCCCCCGCTACCATATGTGCAATATGTGCAATGCACACGGGCGCCATCCTCTAGGGGCGCCAAATCGCCATCTTTAGGGGCGCCAAAACCAAGGTCCCAAAAAATTTGCCTAAAGGGGCGCCAAAATCCTTTTTTTGCACACAGGCGCCAGTAGCCCTTACGGGGGCCCTGGCAGTGATGTTGCCACACGCAATAAACGAGTAATGAACGTCGTTACTTGCCAAAAGAATATAATATACAGCATAGAAATTCTTCAAATACTTCGCACTCATAGCGATGGAGGCGATTTCTCAATATCAGAAATATAAATAGCGGACGAAAATAACCGCCGGCTATTCTCGAATCAAATCATAGCCGTGTTTACGATTGAATAACACCATCAAATTATTTTACAGCTATCGGAGAGTTCACGTCATTTTTTCGCAGTTCGTCGCGTAAACTTTTTAACGGAGTTTCAAAAATATATCGATGGATGTTGGACATCGCTGGTATTATGTATGCGCATACGCATGTTTTATTGCACTATAAATTGTGTGAAAAAAGACGTACTAACAGATTTTCCGAATTTTTATTATACGGTTACGAAAAACATAAACAATCCAAATTCAACATACTTTTAACATTTTTAGCTATTTACGAGATTTTCAGCATTTGCCTCAAATATTATACTAACTTAATAGTAAATAAAAAAATTAAGGTTCATTTTTAAAGGCTCTTCTTCTGCAGCAGTTTCTTCCACACTTACACTTTTGTGGGACTCTACTTTGTTCCGTGTTCACCTGAAGCAATTAAAAATTTATGTGACAATGCAATATCCAGTTGCTTAATGTTTTAGCTGCTAATTGTTCCATTTTAAAAGATACTAAACGTAAATAGGTAACATAAAGACAAACAGACAGAAAGACAGAAACATTTTCGTAGATATGTAGAATATAAAATCATTAATTCGTCACATACAACTACTTTTTTCCAGGAAGAAATGACTTATTCAGTGTGTATGTAATTGATTGTACTGTATGTCGGTTCTTGGTGGAAATTCATGTTGAACACTAATAAAACACAATTTTTCGTGCACTTTTTCCACTATATTAAGAAATTATAATAAAATTTAACAAATTACACGACCGGTTTCGAAATAAATCATCAACAGGTGATGATGACCTGATGATGATTTATTTCGAAACCTGTTTTATTAGTATAATTACTCAGTGTATGATATGAGTATTTCTTACCGCCGTGGTGGTACTAATACGGCACACGGCGCAAAAGTCGTCGTGGTCCAACGTCTCCAGCAGAATGTACAGCTGAAAACATTATTATAAACTCACATATATATCATCCAGACATGGTAATATTATAAGGAGTTTAAAGCAGCACCGGCAGTTTTAAAAACAATATATGACTAGTAGATTGGACAGTACTAGTCATTGGAAAAAGTACAAAAACACCATATTTATTAATGTTGCTTTAAAAACTGACTGTTTTTCTTAAAAAACAGGCGTTCTTTTACTTTAAAAACAGGAAACTTTTAAAACGTTGTTCGTCGTAGATGTATCACTTTGAAAAATTTCTCGAACTTTACAATACTTTTGGAGTGCTTTATGTATCACTTACAGAAAATTCGTTAGTGCCATAGTATTTAGCTCTGAGAAAGGAGTTAGAAATAGCAAAAAAAATTTGACATTTTGTTTGTTGTATCGCTTTGTGGAAACACTCCTCAAATAGGCTATCCATTAATCCAACACAAAAAGAATAATGATTGTAAGGGTTTCGATTAATTAAAAAAATCGATTTTTAAAAAATCGATTTTCATAAAAAATGGGTAAAAAATTTAATCGATTGTAAGGTTTCGATTAATTAAAAAAATCGATTTTTTAATAATCGATTTTCATAAAAATTGGGTTAAAAAAATGCACAACGTTAATAATCAAGTTTTCACTTCTGCCGGCACTCCCGGAGTGCAACCCGTCTTTTTTTATATTGATAAGTGCATTTGTTGAATAAATAATAGTAAAGGACGATGAGCAAAAATGTATGGAACCTGGGACCATCCACCAATGGCATTTAAATATATGTCATCGGATAGGTCTCTTGATTTGGAACAACAATTGCCAAGATACATTTGTTATTAGAGCTGTCCGTTTCAAGTTATGAGACTTGTAAGTTCAGATATAAAGGTTACGTTTACCCACGGCTAGCCAAGCTACTTGATTACCCAAGCTATTTTATTAGCTTCTATTCTCTGAAAGTCTGCCCTCCTGTTATTTAAGCACTTGCTTTTTACATAATAATTGTAGAGGATGTTTGTTGCATCCATTTTGTGGCGTATATGACCTTGAGCGTCTGTGAAAGAGGTTTATAATAGCAACAGCTATTTAAAAATTGACGAACACATAAGGCAGCGCTCTATTAAAATATTTTTGCCGTAGCAGCTTTAAATCTCTTTAAGGCGGCCGTTCACCACTTCCACTACCCAGCGGCATACTATTACTGTCACTACATATTATAAAACAAAGTCGCTTTTTTCCCTCATGTCCCTTTGTTCTTTAATCTTTAAAACTACGCAATGGATTTTGATGCGGTTTTCTTTAATTCTTCGATCGCAGACCCTTGGAAATGCTATTGTATTCTATTATTGTCGCGATCACAGGTGCTCTTATAGGGCTTGAAGGATTAATAGATAGAGTGATTAAAGAGGAAGGTTTATAAGTATAGAAACATTCATTAAATAGTGGAGAAATACTGTTATTTTTGGGGTTTGTAATGTGATGGGTTAAATAATTACATTTTTTCCGCTTACATTGCAAACGCAGGCTGAACCCTACTAGATTTATCAAAATAATGTACATTGTACACAATGAAAAGGTCTACAGAAAACTTCCCGATGGTAGGTCTATCTCTTATGGATATCCCACAATAACATTTTTTTGTCATTTACTTTTGACTATAAGTAATGGCTAATTTTCGAAGCGATTTCAACCAATACGGCATTAATCCTTATCCAATTAAATACTTTAATACGTTATTGACTTAATATATATCTATATGGCCCTTTACAGCATATGATTTAAATGAATATTTAAAAATCAGATTTAAAAATTGTGGGATGTAGCTTTTGCGGTGGTACCGACCAATGCGGGCCATGGTTAGTAATTACTAATGACTAATGAATATAAATCAAAACTACCTACTGAATCGAATTTAATCATTTTTTCCGTGAGTGACATAGGCTATAGGTATAATATTTTATACCCGTGCGAAGCCGGGGTGTGTCGCTAGTAGACTATACTTCACTTGCCTGTTCTGTATCAAGCTGTGTCTCTCCACGGTCTTTAGATGGTGGTAAGAACCACTCATAACCGCAAGCTTCGATAGACTCCAACCCATCCCCAAACCAACGGTCCAAGAAAAACACGTCATATTCTCGAATGCAATGTGTTTTCATCGTCATTCATGATGTCTTGAATTATTTGCGTGTCAGTTTTCGTGTCAGCAAGTGTATTTCTTAAGTTTAGAATATATTTTTCTTAAGCGATAAAAAGTCTCATTACTCGAAATGGACAGTTGTTACAGCAAGGTGGTCATAGTGATTGTTGTTCCTATTGAGGAGACCTGTTCAGTGATATGTACCTTTCTGCTATTGGAGGGTGGTCCCAATCTGCCCAATGTCTTTATTACAACTCGAGACTGACGGCGACTATTGTTTGTGTGACGGGATAGCGATGGGCGTCGCCATGGTGACATACCTACTTATTTAGTCACTTCAATAAAATAATATGAGCGAAAATCGAAATACTTTATATGGCAAAACAACGTTTGCCGGGACAGTAATATTATAGAAATTGATTCATACGCGTAGAGACGACTACGAAATTTGGTAAAGCCCACAACAGTACAAGCCCAACCGACGGAGCATATCCAGAAATTACGTATGCTGTCTGTATTTCTATACATCTATACATATTACAAAACAAAGTCGCTTTTTTTCCCTCATGTCCCTTCGTTCCCTTTAATCTTTAAAGCTACGCAACAGATTTTGATGATTCTTTCAGTGTTAGATAGCCCATTTATCGAGGAAGGCTATAGGCTATATATTATCACGCTAAGACTAACAGGAGCGAAGAAATAGAGGAAAATGTGGAAAAAACGGGGAAAATTATTTGAAAGGGCTAACTTGAACGCGCTAATCTCAGGAACTACTGGTCCGATTTGAAATATTCTTTCAGTGTTAGATAGCCCATTTATTGAGGAAGGCTATAGGCTATATTTTATCACGCTAAGACTAATAGGAGAATGTGGAAAAAACGGGGGAAATTATTTGAAAGGGCTTATCTCGCTAACAGCTACCGGAGCAATTTTCATGTTATTTGGCACGTAGACCACGTGAAGGATCATAAGCTAACGATTTTAATCATTTTTTCAGTGGCTATATATTTTATACCCGTGCGACGCCGGGGCGGGTCGCTAGTATAATATGATTTAGTATGTTATAGTAATAGTATAATAGTAAGCTTACCCTTAGTTTGCAATCATATAAAATATCCAACGTTTTCCGTAGAACTATTTTTGCGGTTTCTATGGTATTGCAAACAGCACTGCAAAATTAAGACGAATTAGTTAAAAAAAAATAAAGATAAAGATTATGAAGAAGATTAAGGCCTTTATAATATTATTTTCACCGGAGACCTGCATGGTGGCGTAACTAGTGTCCGATGTCAAGCAAATGCATGCAGATCTACGAATAACTAGTAGATTGAGCGGTGACTCGGTGAGGCGCTCGGCTCTCTAGGCTCACCTAGAGTGCAACCAAAATGCCACCACTAACTCTCTACAGGATGTAATATAACTATACTATGATAATACTTTAGGGTCCTCTATCTAGAGTTCGCTGAAAGAGTAACTTTTTTTTTCACTTTTGTATGGAAACATACATGACGTGTGGGCATTTGCCCATACAAATCACAAAATATTCTGCTCTTTCGGCGCTGCTACTTTCACAGTGAACTCTGTAATATAAGGGACACATAGTACACTCCCTAAGGTAGAGATAAACTACGATAACATGGCGCGCCCCTCCAAAATTCAAAACGTTTGAAGTGCGTTGTCTTGCGCGGTCGGCTAGTTATGATTAGTTGACTAACAAATCTTGGTAATAAGTGACATTTAGTGAAATATAACGAGTAATGGTTGATTGGTTGATTGGTACAACTACATACAAACTCTTTCATAAGGATGTGACTACACACATTGAAACAGTAATTTAGAAGGGCGCGCCATGTTATCGTAGTTTATCTCTATTATCATTTAGTTTTGTTTCACCTTGCATATTAGAGCTGGTTGCGTTGACATGGTGTCCCATTGAAACCAAATTGAAACTTAAGCAGTTTGAGAACTTACCGTTTAGTCATCCAATACAAACAACACAGTGTGGAGCATTCCTGACATGACGAAGAAGAACAACTCTTGCACTCTAACAACGGGTCGCCTAAAGGGTAGAACTGAAAAAAGGGATATTAATCAAAATTTGTTCTTTTCACATTTTATTCAAAGACAAACCTTTTACAAATTATGTAAATAGTTTAGTAGAAAATTAAAAAAATGTTATGTATAATAACAGTCAAACTACCAGTACAAAATATACCAGAGCTGCTAGTAGAGTTGTCTTAGCCACACGAAGAAAAATCGATTCTGTAAATAAAATCGATTGTTATAAGTTAAACATGAACGCTATACTTACTAGTTAGAAAACTCTACCTGCTGGTAGAGTTGCTGGAAGAAACAACTTAATGGCCGGTTTACATTATTCTAATTCAGTAATCCAATCCAGCGCTGAAATGCAACTGGAATAATGTTAACTACTGTACGGTACTGGAAGGCACAACCCCAGTGCCCGCTTACGTTATGGATTAAGGTGACGTAGCGTTAAAGTAAGAAACCGTGTTGGATTGTGTGTGTGATGTTTTAGATTGCTTGTTTTCTATGAGAGGCCGGCCCGGCCTCTCATAGAAAACAAGCAATGGAACAGCAAAAAATGGAAAGGGTGTAAGCGACAAAATGGTTTTTGTCGCATAATTTAAAAACCATAAATACATTTCATATAAGCTATGCACTAATTAAAGTGCATGCTTGAACCAATTTATGTACAAATTTTGGAACCTTAAATCACTCTCCTCTGTTGGAAAAATAGGAATCCCTTTTTTTACAGAGGTCTTTTCGATTGATTATTCTGTGCTATAAAAGTTGTCCAATCGTGTTATGCTATGGGCAATTCAAAGACAAAGACATGATGAATACTGACAATGAACTTCAATTTCTTAGCTTTAGTCCTTGCTGAGAAAAATCGGCATCGCTACAGCCAAATTATCAAGGCGTCGCCTTAATATAAACTGGCCATAATACAATGAATACAATATTGTTTCACGTGCCTGTTATACTCCTGATAGTAGATGTTGGTTCCATCCCATTGTTATTGTCCATTTATAGTTTGATTTTATTTTCATAACCAGAATGAAATAGATATTACTATCTATAACACATATTTCGGTTCAGTATATTTATTTATTGTTTACTGATAATTTTATATCATTGAAAAATTACACAGCACTTTGATTATTTCAAAATGACTGATGATGACTGATTCCCAAAACACTGATGACAGAAGAATTTACGGTTACTTTTTAAACCGATCTAGGCCTACGTTTCTTTGCATGACATGTACTTTTACTCCAAGTTTCATCAAAATCGGATCAGTAGTTTCTGAGATAGGGAATTTTAATTCTGCATTACGTAACAATTTTGACGACGATTTTATGTTTTTAATATTATACAACTTGTTAAAAATTTATGTTACTATTACTCGATTCCAGACACGGAGGGCGTGAGCAGCGGGTGTGAGGCGGGCGGGGCGGGCGGGGTGCGGGAGGAGATCGCCCGGGACTACGCCGCGCTGCAGTCGCGCCTCGGCAAGGAGTTCTCCGACAGGAGCGGCAAGCTGTCCATCTCCCACTCCCTGTACTCCTGTGAGTATGACAGCATGTTGCAGCTCTACTCCAGACACGGAGGGCGTGGCAGCGGGTGCGAGGCGGGCGGGGTGCGGGAGGAGATCGCCCGGGACTACGCCGCGCTGCAGTCGCGCCTCGGCAAGGAGTTCTCCGACAGGAGCGGCAAGCTGTCCATCTCCCACTCCCTGTACTCCTGTGAGTATGACAGCATGTTGCAGCTCTACTCCAGACACGGAGGGCGTGGCAGCGGGTGCGAGGCGGGCGGGGTGCGGGAGGAGATCGCCCGGGACTACGCCGCGCTGCAGTCGCGCCTCGGCAAGGAGTTCTCCGACAGGAGCGGCAAGCTGTCCATCTCCCACTCCCTGTACTCCTGTGAGTATGACAGCATGTTGCAGCTCTACTCCAGACACGGAGGGCGTGGCAGCGGGTGCGAGGCGGGCGGGGTGCGGGAGGAGATCGCCCGGGACTACGCCGCGCTGCAGTCGCGCCTCGGCAAGGAGTTCTCCGACAGGAGCGGCAAGCTGTCCATCTCCCACTCCCTGTACTCCTGTGAGTATGACAGCATGTTGCAGCTCTACTCCAGACACGGAGGGCGTGGCAGCGGGTGCGAGGCGGGCGGGGTGCGGGAGGAGATCGCCCGGGACTACGCCGCGCTGCAGTCGCGCCTCGGCAAGGAGTTCTCCGACAGGAGCGGCAAGCTGTCCATCTCCCACTCCCTGTACTCCTGTGAGTATGACAGCATGTTGCAGCTCTACTCCAGACACGGAGGGCGTGGCAGCGGGTGCGAGGCGGGCGGGGTGCGGGAGGAGATCGCCCGGGACTACGCCGCGCTGCAGTCGCGCCTCGGCAAGGAGTTCTCCGACAGGAGCGGCAAGCTGTCCATCTCCCACTCCCTGTACTCCTGTGAGTATGACAGCATGTTGCAGCTCTACTCCAGACACGGAGGGCGTGGCAGCGGGTGCGAGGCGGGCGGGGTGCGGGAGGAGATCGCCCGGGACTACGCCGCGCTGCAGTCGCGCCTCGGCAAGGAGTTCTCCGACAGGAGCGGCAAGCTGTCCATCTCCCACTCCCTGTACTCCTGTGAGTATGACAGCATGTTGCAGCTCTACTCCAGACACGGAGGGCGTGGCAGCGGGTGCGAGGCGGGCGGGGTGCGGGAGGAGATCGCCCGGGACTACGCCGCGCTGCAGTCGCGCCTCGGCAAGGAGTTCTCCGACAGGAGCGGCAAGCTGTCCATCTCCCACTCCCTGTACTCCTGTGAGTATGACAGCATGTTGCAGCTCTACTCCAGACACGGAGGGCGTGGCAGCGGGTGCGAGGCGGGCGGGGTGCGGGAGGAGATCGCCCGGGACTACGCCGCGCTGCAGTCGCGCCTCGGCAAGGAGTTCTCCGACAGGAGCGGCAAGCTGTCCATCTCCCACTCCCTGTACTCCTGTGAGTATGACAGCATGTTGCAGCTCTACTCCAGACACGGAGGGCGTGGCAGCGGGTGCGAGGCGGGCGGGGTGCGGGAGGAGATCGCCCGGGACTACGCCGCGCTGCAGTCGCGCCTCGGCAAGGAGTTCTCCGACAGGAGCGGCAAGCTGTCCATCTCCCACTCCCTGTACTCCTGTGAGTATGACAGCATGTTGCAGCTCTACTCCAGACACGGAGGGCGTGGCAGCGGGTGCGAGGCGGGCGGGGTGCGGGAGGAGATCGCCCGGGACTACGCCGCGCTGCAGTCGCGACTCGGCAAGGAGTTGTCCGACAGGAGCGGCAAGCTGTCCATCTCTCACTCCCTGTACTCCTGTGAGTGTTACAGCATATTGGGAATTAATGGGCGTTTAATGTTTATCCATCTTTATGTGTAGGTGGGAGAGCCCTTGTTGTAATTATTATTACGTCATGGAGGTAGAAATTGGCCTAGGCTTTTGTGATCTTAGTAACTTAGTATCCAACAATGATGTTTTATATAATAATCATTGATGTCTAAAAAGATTTGCATATTCTGACAGTTAATATTTATGCACAATATAAATTACCGTTAAAACTTCAGTAACTTTATTGGAATTTTTTAACTTCCAGCGTCGAGGCCTGTAGCAACAGAAGAGCAGTTGTCGGCAGATTTCAGAAAGAAGCTGGAAGAATGGCAGCGGATGAAAGGCGTGCGGCAGCCTCCACCAGTACCAAAGCGGCAGGACCTCAGCGAAGACTTCCTCAAGAAATGGGGTGGGTATATATCCAGCAACATAGTCATGGTTCTGGTTTGGACCAGAGGGATATTACGATTAGCATAAAATACAATTTTTTCAACTTTTAAATTTCGATAAATTATATGTCTTAATTCCTTTATTTTGCAGATGATTGGACCCGTATGAAACAAACAAACTCTGTGCCTCACTGGGAAGGTGACACGAAGCCAGATGAGGTGCTTGTCCAAACCTCCACCGGAATCATGAAGTTTAAAGGTACTCGACGTGTGTTAAAAGTACTGCTTAAATAATACTTAGCGGTAACCCACGTCACGGAATTAAAATGAAACCATGATAAGTAACTGAATATTTTCTGGCCTGGGTAACATTTAAAGTAATAACTGTTACTCCCATAGTCAGCTTCGAAACCTTATAACCTTAGAAAAGTCCCGTGGTGTTGTAGAATCACAATCAATAATGATACACACAATCATACTGTCATCATATTTCAGGAATATCAAGATCCTTCACACGCAAACTACAAGAATGGGAGAAGAACCAACGCATCGCTCCCGAAGCGTCGACAGTCGCTTTACTCCAGGCAGCTCGTGCCAAAGCGAAACAGCCGTCAGCCCCTCTCACTCGCACGCAGTCGGACGGCAGCGTAGCTCCCAGTCTTGGCAGACGACATACCTCCAGCTTAAGTGTCAATGACGCCGATGATTTTGACTCAGAATATGAGAGAGATCAGTCCGTAAGTGTTAAGGCAACTTAAGGAAGCTTGAAGAAAATATTATACATATTATTCATTAAAGCCTGGATGGAATTATAAGATTCAAATTAAGTTAAGTCTGTTAGCAACTTCCTATAATATATGATTCTTGTTTTCAGCTATATAATGACGAACCAGCCAGATCAGCCGTGTTGGTGGAGGTGGAAGCTGAGGAAGTGTGTACAGCGGCGCCTCTGATGGCAGTATCGCCAAGGCATATGCCGCAGACGCCGGTGTACACGTATGGACCAGCAGAAGCCAGGTTGTTATGTGAAACCTCCTCAGCGATAACAGGCACTGCTGTGCTACAGCCTAATGCTGGTAAGGAACCAAATATTGCCCCTATTATTATTTTAGAAATACTGTATTAATTACACTTACTACAAACATTAATATTTTCAGATGGTAAAATGTTTACTCAGAAGAAAAAGACGGAAACCAAAACAAAAACTCATGAACAGGTAGATAAGTATGTTGTTTAATTCTAAGTTAACCATAGAAAAATGTTATGAAATAAAACAATATGTGTTGAACTTTACTCTTTTTCCTTTTTTATAGGAAAAATCAACGAAGGAACATAAGATAAAATTACTAAGACAACCAAGCTTAGAAGAGGATGCTAAGTTTATTAGAAAAGCAATAGAGGAAATAGAAAAAGGCAGTACCCACCGATATAATGAAAAATTTACTGTGGAAGAAAAGAAATCTGACGAGGTACAAAATTTACCGTCAACCAGTAAAAGCTCTAGCTCTAATTTAGTACAAGATAATGTAAAAGAACTAAAAAGTAACAAAGAATATAACGAAGACAGAAAAGAAGATAAAGGTAATGGCAAAAAGAAATCAAAATCTAGAGCAAGGCTAGAGCGGGAACAGTCTAAGCCTTCAGAGAGTGATACTGAGCCAGAAGTTGATACTGTGACGGTTGAAATTCCAAGACGTAAGAAAAGACCACGAAAACCTTCAGAAAAACCTAGAACTCCGCCCACTTCCCTTCATTCTGATACTGAAGGCGAGGTAACTGTTATTTAGTTTTTATATTGATGGCGTAGTCGCAAATACAATAATATTTTCATCGTGCCAGTACCTAGAATATTTTTTTTGCAACTAAAATAAAATATTCATTACAGGTGTATGTACTAAAAATTAAAACTCCTGATCAAAGGGGTGTGTCGCCAGAGGTGATAGTTAAAACTACTAGAAAAATATTCTCTCCCGTCGTGAGAAGCGGAGAATCTATACCTAGAGCTGTAATTCCAGTGAATGTGGAGGACTTAGATGATGTGAGCCCTTCTCCTACGCCTCACAGAAATCAAACTCCTAATTCTGTTCAACAAACTCAGAAAGAAGACACCGAAAATAAGTTGAAAGATTCGGGAGATCTTCAAGACGACGAGCAAAGGTCGAAGTCGAGGCCTCCACTTCCTTCATCTCCTTCGTCTCAAAGAAAGCCTTCTCCGAAGGAAACTTCCCCTTCTATACGAATAATGATTCAACGATACAACAAAAAAATTAACGAAGAAGGTAATCTGATAATTATTTTTATGTCATTTGCATAAGCTTATTTATTTATTGCATTCAAGGGAATGCTATAACATTTTTTAATTTGTCTAAATATTTTAAATAATTATTAACATTGGCTGATTTCGTAGGTCCTGTATCGGGAACCAGCAGTGGTGCCGCATCCCCGCCCTGGAGATCACCAAAATCAGACAGGCGCAGACCTCCAGACATGCCCGTTGGCGTAAACATAAGGTCTGTTAAACTACTTAAATAATGTATTATATTTTTCACAGCTTATTGCTTAAAACTTATAATTTACCTACTGTTATTTTACTCACACAGAAGTAATCCGTTCCTCGAAAAAGAAGTCCAAAAATCCGCAAGCGCTTGCCAGCTGTCACGACGAGAAAGGAATTCTTCAGAGAAAAGTGTCCCACCGACCACACTGGCTATAGATGGCGTGTTGAAGTCGCACAGCGCCAATGCGTTACATCCTGACAAAAGCGAATCTCCTAGGCAAGAAGACTTGCAAGCTGGGGCGAGTACAGACACAATTGTACCTAGAAATTTGGATCAAGAAGAACCAAAACCTGTTGAACAACCACCAATATTGAGGCAGCAGTCTGAAGTCCTCCCACCCTTGGCCAGATCTGCAACCGATGGTGTTGCATTCGATAGATCAGTCTCGGTAGATCCTCACATCAATTCCTTACAAACGCACCACCTGATGGCGAGGCTTTCGGAACGAGCAGCGAAAATTCGCGAAGCCAGGGAGAGGTTTCTTTTTTCGTCCCAAATGAGGCGAGACGGGACCAGCTCGACCAGTGATTTGAGACCAGGAGATCGGTGAGTTGAAATATTTTATAGCCAATTGTATTAATTATTATATTCTTTAGCGAACCCCTTCGCGTGCAACCCATTTTGGGGTGGTTTTCGTCATTCCCGCGACTTTATCCTAAGCAGTGGCGTTACCATGGCATTAGTAGAGTGCAATGGATAGTGGGTAGATCCCACGCTTGATGAGTCCCACATACCGCAACCGACGTCCTCATTCCCGCGGATTAAACCTAAGGATTTACTCCGCTCTAAGGGTAAGCCCTTTAGGGTCAACGCTGATAGAACGGAGCGCAGAAGAGAGGATTTTATTACTTAAGTGCATTAACGTTTGAACCTTATAAAAAATGCTCGCGCGTCCGTCCTCTAGGGTACGCGGGAATACCGGCACATTAGTTTAATAATTTTAAAATTTATTTTAAAGTGCGTTAATAAATTCCTCTCCGCTGCGCTCCGTTAAGTCTTGCACTGACGCTGGCACTAACCCTTATAGTAGAGTAGTTATAATCCACCAGACGGTGCAATGAAATGTTCAAAACTTCCCAGGTCGAGTCACGTGAGCTGCGACAGTGACGTGACAGAGGGCGTGGCCAGGCAGCAGGTCCGCCTCTGCCGCACCGCCTCCAACCTGGGCCGGAGCCTCTCCACCGGCATGGTCAACGTCGAGAGGGATACCTGGCAGAGAGTTGCTGAAGGTAAGGCGATATGCCTTACTAACGCACTCAGAGACATTTAAAGATGATTAACCTTCAATTTAATGAAGAGGTTGACAGATAATGTATGAGGCTTATGTCAAAATTTTAAATTAATTACATTTAAGTAATTAATGTTCCACTCTGAGTGCGGTAGTTAGTCTCTTGCACTCTTACTACCGCAATCAGCGACAAATATTAATTACTTAACTGCAATTAAATGAAGATTTTGACATAAGCCCTATACATTATCTTTCAAACTCTACATTTTATTAGCTAGCGATAAATTATTATTATGCGTCTCTGAATGCGGCGGTTAGTCATATTATTTGCGTTAAATTATCTCTTCTTGAATTTCCAACAATTCATCACTCAAAACAATCCACGCAAAGCACTATGATATTGCTTAAACATAGAAATAAGTACTACATAAAACTTCCTGAAGGCTGTGAGGATTGCATACTGAAATAATAAGGGGTTTTCCAATAAGGACTTGACAACTTTTTTTCAAAATTAAAATAAAACCATTTGAGATATTTCGAATTGAAGTACAATAAAAACATCTTTTAATGGAACTCGACTTCGCTCATATGAATATGGTCACCGCAGGCCCGTTTGCAGCGATGATTCTTTGAACCCAATTTTCTATAACTTTGCCACACATTTCGGCTATTTCGCGTTTAATTTTGGCTCTGAGCTCTTCCAACGGCGTCGGCTTATCCAACGACTTGACGCAGCCCCTAAGAAAAAAATCTAGAGGCGTTAAAACGCAAGAAAGAGGCGGTTAATCGACTGGTCCATATTTTGACGCTCATCAAACTTGCTCTACAATAAATCGATTGTAACGTGTGATGTGTGGCTTGTGGTGCCGTCCTATTGAGAGATATTTGCAGATGTTTTTCGTTCGTGTACTTCACCATGATGAAAATGTAATGTTTATTGCTTAATGACTAAAATGACGGTAACAGTTCGATGTTAAGTGTAAGGGTGCGTCCACAAACTAAATTCAAAATAATTGTCAAGTCCCTATTGGAAAACCTTTTATATTGTTAGACCTAAATTACTATCTTTTTATTTTATTTTAGGTCAGCGTAAAGACCGGACCAAGTCTAGATTCAGCTTGGGACGCTTGGCGGCAAAAATACGACGAAAAGAAGAGAGCACTGTGACCAAACTGTGTCGACAGACCCTGACTGTGCAGTTGAGAAAATAAAGTATTATTATTTTCTTCTTTCTTATTACTATTCATCATCAGAGAAAATTCCGACTTACTAACTTACTTGAACGTGATCGTCATGGTCACACAAAACACAACCTTCAAAGACTAAACGCTTTAAAATTTAAAGCTTGAAAAGCCCTAAAAAATAAGCACTAAACAGCTCTAAGTGACTAGATTTATAAAGCTTTATAATAATAATATATTATTTTTTATTTTTCGGGACTTCTTAGCGCCAGTCCCCGGTAATATTAGATTAAATTTTCTATTCTCTCTATTGAGTATTAAGACTATGTTAAAGGACATTTTGAGGAATACTTAAAATGAAACACTTGGTTATTTTATTACCATTTTAATTTCAATCTTGTCAATACTCAACGAACCATTCAATAGTGATAACAATAGTTACCATATCAAAACGTGGCCTCACTAACGCGTTATCAAAACACTACGGTATTACCGTTCACGCTCAGTTTGCAGAGGGCCATTAGTGCACATGTCTAGCTTGAACGGTTAAGCTTCAGCCAAACCTGCGCGACTAAAGCGACTGCGAAGCGGGAGCGTCTACCGCGCAGCGGACGCTATAATATCTAAAACGTCTCGCATTGCGATCGCGCAGGTGTGCAAAGCGCCATAAGATTATATTATAGGTAGAGTTCGCCACGCGGTAGAGGCTCCCGCTTCGCAATCGCTTTGGTCGCGGACGTTTGGCTGAAGCTTTACTGTAAACACTGCGCGTCGTTACTAAATTATTCGTTAGCACTAATGACTTGCTGTAAACTCAACGCAAGCAGGTTAGTAAGACAAGAGAACACTTACGAATAAAATTAATGGATAATTTGGTTGAGGTAGATTCAATTTTTATGAACTAACGTAATAATGGGGACGCGAATATTTTCAAATCGGAACTTTCCCCAAAAATATTCCTGCCCCCGTTTAAAAAAACTTAATTTTATGATTGGAATACTTCGAAAGCACTTCTCGTCGAAGTAAAAATCAACACTGGCGTGAAATAGAATCTAAAAGTATAAAAAGTAGTAAGATCGAAATATTCCAAACGTACAAGCAACTCAGGTCGTATAAATACGACCCGCTTATGTTATATACTATATTTACATAATATTATCTCCTTTCCTATGCGCCGGCGCTACTCCCTCGCTGAGAATAATTAAAACATATCAACTGTTAATAGTTTAACATAATTTTTATAATATCCTAAGTTAAAATATTTTTAATTTTACATATGAATTTTTGTACCTATGTGACGATTTTATAGTATAATTTTATACTAGGGGAGCTCGAAGCCTGCGCCGGCACCTATACCGACGTACCGAAACAAAGCCAATAAAATATGCAAGCAAAACTGCAGACAAAATCTATACCTCTCACTCCGTCTTCACACGCGAGAGAGAGATAATCACGAGGGCCCTGAACGGCTGGTAAACATTTGGACGCTCACTACAATAAGTACAGGCAATATCACCGTTCGTTACTTTTAAAGGTCTGGAAGAAAATAGCTGCCAACAATCTTAAGGCATCATTCTCTAGCAAAGAATACCATAGACGTGTTATTCTAGACTAAACGATTATTTTGTGTTATAAAAATCGAAATTCAACAATTGTATATTGATTTTTGAGTGTTATAGTCTGTGGATGTTTCCAACTTTTGAACTATTTATTGCTACCTCGAGGTACAAACGCGAGGCATCAGTGGGTACAAACTCAGCCCGAAATTCTCGATCGTAATATTAACAACGGGTATAATTTTAGCTTTAAAACGGATCTCATATAACTATTCACAAAGTTCATATTGCTTCCTGTTTTTAGTAAACGTACAATAAACTGTTAAACAATCCAACATTTGTATTTAAATAAAAAAGAAAACCAACACAATATTTATAGTGGTAAATTAAAACTTAATATAAATATCAGTTTTTATATACACAACGGTTCATAGAAGAGGTACATCCATATTTAATTTAGCATAAAACGTCCGAATAAAATTGTTAAAAAGCGGTACGGAACAAAAAATATCTTATGGACGCACCGGTCTTCGATACTACGATAACGTATTATAAATAGATTAAACTAGAAACAAAATCTGGTGGAGAACTATTGCAGCATTATGGAATGTGTTATTGTTGTATAATACATACGGAATGAAAACTCTTTACGCCGCGAGATGGCACTGATGACTTATAAAACACTAAAAACGTCGAGAAGAAACATTTCACTTTAACGTTATTTTTGCTAAATATTGTCGTAAAATTCAGCTTCTGATGGAGTCAAACTATTTTGATTCCAAAAAACTGAATATGCTCAGACAAAAAGAAGTCAGTGACATTCTCGCGACTCTGTGCCTAGTGTAGGTTTACAAGTTTAGAAAATTGAAACAATGTAGAGGCACATATCAGGCTTTCGATCGGACCATTTCACTCCAAGGACGGACAAGCCATGTGTATAACGTGGTATAAAATAATATCAATAAGTATACGTGAATCTATTTCTAATTTAACATCTATGTCCTGGTCTAGTCGTACAGGGGTATCAGGTAAAACTTATCGGAATTAAGAGAGCGGGTGTTGTTATACTACTGTATAGTGTTATATTAGACCAACACATAGACTCGGGTACAGACAGCAAATATAATATTTCGTCACCAATATAACTTACACCAATTTATAGCATCACTATATAATTTCTGCCCATTACTATTTTGTACTATATTTGATGATCGCTTAGGGATAAGACCACGAATTGTACTATTCTATTATTTTTGTTTCGCTCGATCGCTAATATAATATGACATCTACAGTAATTTTGTGGATTGTATCAACAACTATAAACTATCAGGATTAACGTCTCGTAAACAACGCAGTAATCGTGTAGCATCTAAATATTTTCCATTTTATTGTGAATAAAACGTTTGAAAAACTTCAACTTTTCAATCTGTAGATTGTAACATTGGTATATTTTGTTGTCTGTACCATATACGGTGTGTTTATATTAATTAAAAATTGTACATTATTCAGGTATAGGATATTGCTATAACTTATTATTTTGGCTTAACATATCATATAGAACGAGATTCGCGTGTTTCGCACCGGACAAACTCGCCACTTCGGTGGGAGAAGTTTTACCTATAACTATGACGTCATAAAACATCATCGCATTCGTTACCGACTTCACTCGGTGAAGATTGAACTGAAGTTGCAGCTGTTTAGTGACGTTTTAATGCTTGTAGGTGAGCACATTTTAGCATACTTGATTCTCTATGCGGTTATTAGCTGTCATACTTTAAGTGAATGGGGAGTTTGTCCGTTATGAAATATGTAATACAACAAAATACCAAAATCGGTACGAACACAACCGCGAGTGAACATATTACTGTATATATTAGTGAAAGCACATCTTATATTACAATATTTACATGTTTACTTTAGTACCGCCAACTTTGTATTTAAGGTCCGAACATCTTTATAAGAGGATTGTATAACAACTTAGGTTGTATAATATCCTTTTTAGAGGCTCAGAGGACACAAAAAATACAATAAAGAGATGCCGGAGCCTCAATACAAAAGTCGCCGGAGTCACATGGTAGTTTGTAAAAGCTGATTGGTCCAACGTTAAACTACAATCAGAAAACGTAACCAAATAAAGTGGTACCATAAATGACAATTCCTCGCGACACCGGGTGCCTCCTCAACGCGGTCGCGCTATACGCGGACAACAGCCGAGCAACCTCCTCCGGACACCCCGTATGTCAAAGCTTAAGACCCTGTGACAAAAACCTAGCGTCGAAGATAAAATTCTAGATTTATGACCTAACTCTAGTCCTAAGCTATCTTAGTGTAATTGAAATTTCAGGTACATAGTCGGCGATTTAATATTATCTTTATAACTGAGTTTTACATTATAGTTAGGGTATATTTACATCGAAAGTGCACTTTTAAAGTACTCACTTTGTTGATTTTTAAACTAAAACTTACAATAGCTAAACACTAGCTATAGAAATCTAAAGCTCCGTTTAGACCAAACGAGCGAATGCTCATTCTAGTAAAGCTCTTTTGATGTAAACTAACAACGAGAATTCTATCGTTGTTCTAGTGTGTTCGCCACGTGTTCGGCGGTAAATAGGTAGAATGCTCTAAGAATCTCGCTCGTTTGGTGTAAACGACGCAAGAGCGCTCGAGCAATTGCCTAGAGCGTTCTTTCGTGTTCGGACGTGCTCGCTCTTCGAGGCGGTCTCTTCAAAGGGATTCTAGTGTTCTTGAAATATTTTACTTTTTGGCGGGTTTTTTAAATTATCGAGTATACTTCTTTTATTAAATTCGTCACCCACCAACGTCTCTTCTTTCTTTTCTTTTTCATTAATTGCGATAAAACAATAAATGCAGCACTTGAAATCACAATATCGCTATTACAGTCAGACATAGTGTAGTTGTTACGCAGTTTATATACTCTTTGAGTGTAGTGTGAACCCTACTACTTATCGTTGACGAATGAGTAATGAGCATTCGCTCGTTTGTTCTAAACGGAGCTATGTGATTCTCATCTATAGAGCAAAAATTCTTATTCTTGATGTTCTTGTTGATTCGATTGGTGTAAACGATCTAAAGTATGTTGTAACGAATTATAGTTTACACTAAACGAATACGAAAGATTGTTCTTGTGCTGTTCTTGCTCTATGTTCTTTTGGTGTAAACCCACCTTAAGTTGCATTACGGCAGTAACAAAAAAGGTTACATAATAATAATATGATTAAAATAAATAAACGCTGTAACCATATTATATTAGATATCTATTAACTATGGAAAATAAGTTGTATATATGTCTTTCATTACAGTGATAATGTAATTCAACAAGTAAGTACAATAAAAACGCACAAAAATACTTATTATTACGAGTAATTGTACCTAGGTGCTTCATAATGAATCGGAACAAGAGGCGTAGTGTTAAATAAATAAACAAATCAACTAAGAATCAGTAAAAAACCTACACAGAAAAAAACTAAAACTATAATAAATAGAGTGCTAACCGTGATCGGGCGAACTAATGCAACATTTAACATCTAAACGCATCTTACGAAGAAAATGAGGTAGTTTCAAATTGTGATATGGAATAGTGAACCGATTAAACGGTGTTACAGACGCGAATAAAAAATTAGCAGATATATTACAAAGTTAAAAATAAAAGTAAAAATAAAAGTTGCAAACAGTCTTAAAAATTTTCGCACAGAAAGACGTTATGTTTATACTAATTTGTAGTAGGTATATACAAAATAACGTAAATGAATCAGATAAAAAAATCTGACCGTTAAATGTTTGGTATCGCGTCTGTAATAGAATCAAAAACATTTTGCTATCTTTAACAAAAGTCTTAAATCTCAACGTACTATTGCGAATTAATAGTACTCGTAGTTCGTTGTATTAATAAATTTTAATATATTATATATTTTTTTGTATTTTTAACGTCTTTTTTAAATCTATCTACTTTAATGTAAAAAATGTGGCGCATCCGCTACTTAAACTATAACAGGTATATAAAAGTGTGCGTAAAAAAGGCGTACCCGTTGCGTGCACGCAACGTGCGCGTACGCAGGTCGGAATGTAAGTCAGAGGGTAACTAGCGTCTAAGGCTCGTCCTGTAGTCTACGATCGATAATTTGTAGTGCCGTTATTATTTTAGTTTACTTAAGAAGTTGAAACTGTGTTTATGTAAAGTGTTTAAACGATAAATAAGTGAGAAAAAATACTTTCATGCTTTCTAGCGATACTGATCCAGTCTATAATCTACATTGTATGAGTAAAACGATTATTTGCACCGAATCCTAGACTACGAAGACCACGAACAAAACAAAATGTGAATAAATAAATAGATTTCCGTCCATAAATATTATATACAGATTCAGGTAATAGGGCTGTTTGGATACGATTTGGTGTGATAGTACGTCGCCAGTCGTGCGGGTGGCGGGTGCGCTTATTGTCCGGGTCCGGGCCGCGCCGGAACGTGTATGTACAAGTAGGGACCGGGGGAGCCTCGGGCGAGAATAACTTCGCACGGCCCGAGCGACAGTGGAACTTAATTTACCCGTACTATTGTTTAAAAATCAGCCTTACGTCGTTCGAAATAAAGTCTACTAGGAACAAAACGCGCCGAGCTATCCTCGCCTCGCGGCTACCGTTGTGATTCGTCCTACCGTCGGGGGCCGCCTAACCCCCCTGTAGTTCTACGCGCCGCGGTGGGCTCAACCGTTGGGCTGCAGGGTGGGTTGCTGGCTGTTGTCGCGGAACCCCCCTTCGACGTTCATGTTGTCGTCGGGCAGCTTGGGCCCGGGCCGAGTGAGGTCGAGCGCGGAGTCGCCGAGCGTTGTCTCCTGCGTCGTGTCGGCGTCGTATCGTGACACGTCGAACGCCTCGAACTGGCTGTCCAGCCGGCGACCTCTCTTCATTCGTCCGTTCGGGGCTTTGGACTGGAAATACAAATGAAGATGTTAGAAACAGTTTCTTCACGTCTTATTTATTAGCATTTTCTTAACGCGTGTGTGTACGTAAAATGTGTACGTCACGTTTGAATTAGTACGTACAATGTGTGCAAATTCACACTAGAGTAAACTCGTCAATGTGTGCTTGTTTGCTTATATGGCTCGCAGAGCACGTAGACATTCGATGGACTTTGACATTGTCCCTTTCCCTAACTTACGTTAATATTTTTATAACACTCCTTTCTCGTCTTCTCAAAAATGCGATAGGAATACCATGAAAGAGACAAGAAACGTGTCCGATTTTCCAAGTGCTAGCGACAGCGACTGGATATACTCACGGCGGGGTTCTCTGTGATGTGGACGTGTCCGTTGAGCAGCGGCTCCCCCGCGCCGTTGCACAGGCGCGCACCCACCGTCTGTCATAACATCTGAACATTTATTATCGTTGCTCGTCGTCACACTGACTACTTTAAAACATTTAAGTATAATATGCTTAACTTGAATGTTTTCTAATTTGGGTTTTATTATGTGCTATCAGAGAAATTTAACCACAGGGAGATGGGGGACCTACGTTAATTGGTTGGGTTATGTCAAGTTAATATTAGTCGCTATATCTGCTAGCTGACCTGATACCTCACCAAATAACGTAGATCCGCCAATTATCAATTTCTATGATAGTAATTATTTTAAATTAATGCAAAAAATAAGCAAGCATTTGAAAGTTTAACACATTCTACCGTGGCGAATTAAACTACATACCTTCATCTCTGAGCCGTCTTCCTCTGGGCTAGATGCTGCAACGTGACTTCGACGAGACCTGAAATTTTATTATAGTTTTTTAATAACATTGTTAACGTCCGGGATTCAATTCTACGATTTTCGGCTTGAGTTCCAAGTTACAGCCATAAAAAATATATTACCTGGCAGATTTCGATAGCCTCCTCCTTCGACGCCAGATGTACGCACTTAAGACGATCAGCACACACAACGCTCCGAAGGAACAACCCAAGATCAGATCTGCAAAATTAAGACTAAGGTTTTAATACCGAAAATTTGCATGTTTTAAAATGTTAATTTTGCTTTAGTACTATTATAGTTGCGTGTGTACGGTAAATTATACGGCTATTGCTGAACCAAAGATTTCCTTTGGTAGAATTGAAAAGAATCCTTATGGCCCAAGGATGGATTTAAGATGTGGAGCCACCGCGATTTTTGATGTTAATTTTTTTAAATTTTAGCAGCTTCTGCTCTGGAGAAAAATAGAGTCTCAATCTGTATAGAGGCATTAATTATGGTACTATTCCAAGTTCGGTACCATATTCGGATGACTTAAGAATGCTTAATTCATTTTAGGACTCATATTTGCATAATAAAGATGTTAAACAACGTAAAAAGAAGAAGAAGAAGAAGCATTATTTAAACGCGCTAATCTTAGTATGAGTCAGTAATTACTGGTCCGATTTGAAAAATTCTTTCAGTGTTAGAAAGCCTATTTATCAAGGAAGGCTATAGGCTATATTTCATTACGCTAAAACTAATATAAGCGAAGAAATAGAGGAAAATGTGGAAAAAACGGGGGAAATTATTTGAAAGGGCTTATTTCACGAACTACTGGAGTAATTTTTCTGTTATTTGGCACAGATAAAAAGTAGGAACGTGAAGAGTGAACGTGAGTAGGAAGGCTATTTATTGTGGACTAATTTGTCTGAGAAATATCTAATTTGCGCGGGCGAAGCAGCGTGGAACGTCTAGTAATATTATAAAGCTGAAGAACGCGCTAATCTCAGGAGCTACTCATCCGATTTGAAAGAATTTTTCAGTGTTTGATAGCTTATTTATCGAGGAAGGCTATAGCCTTTATTTTATCACGCTAAGACCAATAGGAGCAAAGATACAGAGGAAAATGTGAAAATAAAGCTGAAGAGTTTGTTGGTTAGTTTGTTCGTTTGAACGCGCTAATCTCAAGAACTACTGGCCCGATTTGAAAAAATCTTTCAGTGTTTGATAGCCTATTTATCGAGGAAGGCTATAAGCTATATTTTATCACGCTAAGACCAATAAGAGCAAAGATACAGAGGAAAATATAAAAAAACGGGGAAAATTATTTGAAAGGTCTAATATCTCACAGACTACTGGAGCAATTTTTATGTTATTTGACACGAATATATAGTAGACTACGTGAGACATGGGTTATTAATTTGTGAAAAATATACGGTTTCCGTGAAATTTCAGATTTACGCCGACGAAGCCGCGCGGAACGTCTAGTATTATTAATATGTTTATTGCTCCATTCATCACCATGTCTTTGGCATGCAGAATAATGCGACTATCAGCCTCCTTATATTAATTAAGCCCTGTCAACAGCGTTTTCGTTGGTTGAAAATCATATATTCTAAATTTTTGATTTTATTTTATTTGTACTATCTTTTATCTAAATATTATTCCAAAATTGGCATTTAAACATTCGATTCAATCGAAAATGATACCAAACTTGACTATATATCTAAATCCCACGCAGTTTTTGACCTCATACCTTGTTAAAGCTAAAAACTTATCCCTCCTCCCCCACCTGCATGAAATATTAAGGTGGCTCCACATCGTAAACCCATCTTAGGGATATAAAGATCAATCCTACCAAAGAAAATCTTTGGTTCAGCAAAAGCCCTATTCCTCGTTTTTTTGTCTTGTACGCACACGACTATTACTTTAAGGTTTAAGTTTTGATTTACAGTGACAAGGTATTAAACGGAGCTATCAGTGGATTGCGATTCTACATGCACCGGATCGAGACATTAAACATGTTCTTTTTTAGCTGATTTAGCACCGGAAACCAGTGAAAGTAAATGAGTTCCTAGATTTGTCCCAAGATTTATATTGTATACAGATCGAAAAATTAAAATTAAAGGTGATCGCACATTTATCAGCAACGTACGCGCTGCACGCGCCGATTGCGCCGCATTTTAGAATTCGTTATATGCATGCGAAACCTCGCACATATTCGTCCGTACACCGTACGCGCCGCATTTCATAATATACTATGCGGTGTGTTCGACGCGTACGGCGCGTACGGCGCTGCCAAATGTGCGATCAGCTTAACGAATAAACCTTAGAGTATTAATAACAGTAAGGAATAAACATACGTAGGTAAAAATTGCTAGTAGTCGCTGGTCTAGGTGGTATGGTAAGCACTGGCGCAGTCGAGCCGCTCAGTTGGTCCGCGCGACCGATCACTTGCACGTACAACGGCAAGCTTGGGTTGAAACCGGACATCTGGAACTATATTACACATTGCTTTAATACTTTATGTAGAATTTGAAAACGAAATAAAAAAAAAACAATTATTGTTTAGAAAAGTATAATTTTTACAAATCTACTATCTCTGAAGCCGTCTTTTCACGTCAGCGGACGCGGACGTCATCTAAGCCACACCCACTGAGGTCCAGATTCCAGAGGGGCCGTTAGTAGATGCATCAGTCAAGTGTAGTGGTGGTTTCAAGTCACAAGCCGCTTAGATACTAGAGCTAAAGAAATATACAACCCTGTTTTAAATGAACAATTTTCTTCTTTTACCGCAGTCAGATAAAATAGGAGCCTAACATTTAAAAGGGGACTTACGTGTCTCTGACCGGCAATAACTTATAAGCCACGAAGCTACCACCAGTGCCGTAAATAGCCATTTTTGCGCCCTGTGCGAGCTTCTATAACTGCGCCCTTTTTTATTTTTGAAGTGAAAACTTCTTCAGCGGCGTTGAGCACTTTTGTGGGATGGGTAAAAACTGTGAAACTCGCGTCAGATTCTCGTGCTGATCGAAAAACCTTGGAAAAACCGTAAGACGGTTGGAGAGTAGTGTTTTGTGTCGAACTCGAACTCGAATTGATTATAAGGGTTTCGATTAATTAAAAAAAAAACGATTTTTTTAATAATCGATTTTCATAAAAAATGGGTTAAAAAAATGCACAACGTTAATAATCAAGTTTTCACTTCTGCCGGCACTCCCGGAGTGCAACCCGTCTTTTTTTTTAGATATTAAAGGTACCCATAACCCAGAGCAATGCTACGTATCTAAGGCCTCTCTGGTCTGGTCATTTTTGCGCCCCCCTAGAGTCTGCGCCCTGTGCCTGGGCACCGGTGGCACTGCCCCATTTACGGCACGCCTACCACTCATTCCCCTCTGCAACTCCGTTAACGTGTTAACTGTCTCACCTGGATGAACCCATCGCTGGAGTCGGCCTTGTCCCAGTCTTCGATGGGCCTGGTGATGTTCTGTGAGTAGCGCACCAGGCGGCTGCCGCCCCCCCATCTGATCACCACGTCCTTCCCCACAAACTCGTACTGGATCTCGTCTTTCGCGGCCGCCACAATCGTCTTCTCCTCAGAATCTGCTAGAAACATTGACGTAAATGGAAGAAAGATTAACTTAGTTTTTGGTAGTGCAATTCCTCATAGGTTCTTCATTATTTGAGATAATAATTTTATATGAACCACAAGTATGAAACGTGCTAACCAAAGGCAAATTACTTTAAAGGCAGCACAGGAGGAACTAAAACCATGAGCATGCACGTTTATGCGCCTGTTCCTTAAAATTCCAAATCCTTCCTTTTATTTGGGCAACCAGCAAACTAATTTTGGCGAGTTTAAAGTTATATCTTGCCAGTCATCTGGCGACCGTGCTATTTGCCTTCTCGAGCCAGCTATTTTCTGGCTTTCTCATATCTTATAATACGAAATGGTTGCATCTGCTCACCAGGACGTGTCGTGATAGATGCCTGCGCAGGCACGGTGATCACGGGGCTCTGCGCCGGCGGTTCATAACCAGTCACCATCACGTACGTCGTGTTCAGTGGATCGATACCGGTTATCTGTAAAATTGAAAATAATTTTTTAGTGCAATTTGTTTCTAAGACGCGTTGTTCTAATGTTATACACAAGGTCACAACCAGGTCACAATTATAGCGTCAGAATAAGAGCCTAGAGCTGAATGCACATTTGTCAGCACCGTAAGCGCCGTACGCGTCGAATGCACCGCACATTACAGGAGATTCCTTCGCGTACGGTGCGGACGAATGTGCGAGGTTTCGCATAATTTCATACAAGGAATTCTAAAATGCGGCGCGTTAGGCGCGTGCGTGCTGATAAATGTGCATAACCTTTACAACGAATTTGAATGTATGAAGTGTTGATGCAGAATTAATTGATGCTCAGGACGCTTATCCTTCTAACTACTAATAGTTAGCATAATTACTAATAGTTGGTACTGTTAGAAGGGTAGTCGCAGAGAAGGATAGTCAGCAAACACTTTTCAATTATTCTCATCGACCATTTCCAAGATATAGTTTTCCACTGATTGTCGATCGATATGACCAAATACGCACGCCACATTTAAGCCTTTTTTGCTAAAATAAAGTTAGTCTTACCAGCACAGAGTTGCCATCGACTTTGATAGCGGACCAGGTGTTGATTGGCAGCAGCAGCTGCGAGCTGTGGTGCACGGTGTAGGCGCCCGCGCCGCTCCACGACACAAGCAGCGCGCTCTCGTTCACGAACTTGTACGATAGCTCTTTGATTTGAGCTGAAACAGATTTCTGTTGCTGACAATCTGTGAAAATTCCAGAAGTCTAGCTATAGTGGTTATTGAGATACAGCCTGGAGACAGACAGACAGACGGGCAGACAGACGGCCAGACATCGAAGTCTCAGTAATAGGGTTCTGTTTCTACCCTTCGGGTACGGAACCCTAAACATTATGGATATTGTAGGTGAAAGTTGTTTTGTTGTGTAGACTAAAATAATTGGTACTAACGCCGCCTCGTGCGTATAACTTATCGGCTTCTTCATTACTATCATCCCGCCACCGAGAACGGTCCCATTTTATTTAACAAATTCAGCAAGAACTAATCCATGGAAAGAATGAGTCCACCAGACATTCATCACATTGTGCATGCTTATTGCTTAACCTTCTCTCTTTCTCTTTTATATTATTGAAATATAATGTTTTTTTAATTCAAGAATGGACGATGGTTTTAACGTGGATCAGCGGGGCTAAAATGGTCGCATAGCAATTCCTCTCAATCAATTCACAAAATGAATTGTCAAAACTGTCAATCTTACGAATGTCAAATTTTGACCAATTTAATTGGTCTAAATTCGTACTAATTTGACATTCGTGACTTTGACAGTTTTGACATTTCATTTTGTGAATTGATTGAGAGGAATTGCTATGCGGCCATTTTAGCCCCGCAGCGCAGATTAATGGCCCTTGGGTAAACATAAAGGCGTCTTCAGACTGACCGTCGGAGCGTGTGACGACGCTGTATACAGGGCCGACCTTCCCCGCGGCGCGGCCGGCCACCACCTGCAGCCGCAGCTCGTACATCGTCTGCGGGTACAGCTCGTCTAGAGTCACATTCGTTTTCGTGCTGCAAACAAATAGCACAGCTGTAAGAGTGCCTTCACATTAGGTCGCCAATAGTGCGGCACAGCCGGAAACTCTTTTTAGTATAGGAGTTGCGCTGCTGCCACACTGCTGGCGACTTAATGTGAAGGCACCCTAAAACACTTTACTGGTAGCGCTTGACCACCTTCGTTTTTCTATAGAAATTAACAAAGCATGGAAAAGATCGTAAGCACCTACTATATTACCAAGGTTCGGTTTACGCATTCAATTTGGTAATCTGACTACGTCAATCATAAAACCGATATGTTGTCAGAGATTGCGAATGTACTTAAAAAATTTTACTCCCCGATTACATCGCAGACAAAAAGCGTGTGTTTTGTCTGCGATGTAATCGGGGAATAAAATTTTTAGGTTCTGTATGATTTATCATACAAAACCAAAAATATAACTTTAAAATGTGATAAATAAATAAATGAGTGAATAAATGAATTCATTAATTAATGATCCTAGAACGAGAGCAAAGATGTTTTACTTACGTATAGCGGCAAACTTCGGGATGCTGCTGCGAGATGGCGCACACGTGGACCTTGTGCCGTGCCGGGCAGCCGACGCAGCGCCATCGCAGCGACACGGACCGCTCGCGGACAGACGTCACCGCCACTTCGTCCACGTACGCGTCTAGCTCTCTGTAATACAAATTTTATTATACTAAACATTTCCAAGTTCCGGAAAACCGTAAGGAACCATACAATTTAGATTACAGAAGATTAAAGCTATGGAGTGTAGATAGAGGAGAAATATATCTGTATGTAAAAAGTGTCCACTGAAATGCGTTAAATTAGGGTGGCGCTACAGTAGCAACAGGGTAAATTATAAATCATTTAGCAACTTTTATTTCAGCTATTTTAGGTTATATTTTACAAAATATATTGGTATTAACCCAGAAATTCTATTTATATTTTGTTCTATTCAATTTGTCCTATTCTATTCTATTCAATTTATATTTTGTACATTCATTCCATACCCTTTGCTGCAGCTAGCGCCACTCTTGGAGGATTTTTCAACTGTTATTTACTGCGTACAGCTGGACACTTTTTCAAATATCCCCCATATAAGATAGTTCTCCTCTATCTACACTCCATAATTAAAGCTTAGAACAAACCTACGCGTCAGTGACGGAGCGTCAAGTTGCGTCAAGTTGTCAAATGTGTTTTATGTATACAAAACACACATTTGACAACTTGACGCAACTTGACGCTCCGTCACTGACGCGTAGGTTAAGCCTCAGCTTAACTCCGGAGTCTATTGATTAATTTAATTTCAGCAAGAGGCAAAATAATCCGCACATGAAGTAAAACACCCAATAAAAATATTATAGTAAGTATTAATATTATTCGCATTCAAGTTATAGTTATCGTGTGCGAGGATAATAAAAATAACTCACTAAGAAGTCGATAATGTTCGTTTATTGTTCACACACACACACTATTGATTGAAAGCACAGAAGGAGAATTATGGATGGCAAGCACAATTTATAGTACATAAGAAAGTCCGTAGTTACAGTATAGAAAGAAAGTATTAAGCAAGGAACTAAAGCAAAGCATACGCGTCGCAATGGCGTGAAAATCAGACTGATGGTCAAGCGAGCGGGAGTGGTCGGCGGCGTGCGTCGGCGCAGCGACTAGCCGGTTCTCGGACGCGCTCCTCGCACTGGTATGCTCATTGACGTCACCGCGGTCACTTGTCAGTTGTCGTGCGCGGTTCCATACTACGGTTTATGACAACGGCACGGCACGGCAAGTGACCGCGGTGACGTCAATGAGACGGCATACGAGTGCGAGGATGTGGGATATGCGTGGTGACCCAAAGGAAAATCTTCCGACCGAGCGAGGTGGTATGCCCGGTCAGGCCGAAGCCCACTTGATACATTTCAGCTGTCGTATATATACCGACGCGCTCAGAAAACTTCGGTAGCGCGATGCAGGAATGTTAGGCGAATTGTGGGTACCGCCACACAAGGTATTTACAAAGAAAAATCGAAGGTGCCAATAAATAAGATGACTGTCAATGACGGAGTAGTTAGCCATGTAGTTTAAACTTAAAACAATATTAGAATTGAAGACGTCAGTGGATGAACACGATAACTTACAATTTTCATTTTTTCCCCTATAATTTCAGCAAACCTTGCAACTTATCTACTTCATCATCTGGCTAATATATCTGGCTACACATAAAATGCACAGTTTTTTTATTCACACTACTGTTTCCGGCGAGTCTCCATTTATGCAAAAACGACAATTTTTTTACTGTTACTTATCGTGTTCTTCCATTCACGTCTTCAATTATGGGAGAATAGGGATGATGACAAGGTCAAAGATTAGCGAATTTTGTTAATAAAATAAAGAAATCACGGTAAAAAATAAGTGTTCCCAAAATTTCAGCTCGATAGCATTTGTATTTTTAGGGTTCCTTACCCAAAGGGTAAAAACGGGACCCTATTACTGAGACTTCGATGTCTGTCCGTCTGTCTGTCCGTCTGTCTGTCTCCAGGCTGTAACTCAAGAACGGTAATAGCTAGTGTTGAAATTTTCACAGATTGTATATATCTGTTGCCGCTATAACAACAAATACTAAAAACAAAATAAATTAAATATTTAAGGGGGGCTCCCATACAACAAACGTGATTTTTTTGGCCTTTTTGGCTCTATATCAATAATGGCAACAGGTAGGTACTTGAATTTTTCTCAAGGTCCTTAGTTTTATGTTTACTTTAATATTTAATAATAATATTACAGTAAAATATAAAATTATGGGGGGCTCCCATACAAAAAACACAATTTTTGGCCTAATTTTGCTCTATAATGGTACGGAACCCTTAGTGCGCGAGTTCGACTCGCACTTGGCCGATTATTTTTGTTATGCGCCTTCAAAGTTGGATTATCAAGTCGAATTTTTTTTCAATTAAATTTCTTAATATTTGTATACCATTCGATAACTTATGCAATTAGAAGCAACTTTTGTTATGAAACCACTTTCATAAACGCAATATTTAATATACTCGTACCTATCGAACAAAGTTCTCTTCCGACCCGTACAAACTACGAAAGAGTGACGTCAGTCTTTCGTAGCACTTTGTATGGAGCGTTTCGGGCAGGTCTATTTTGGTGAATTTTTAAGCTATCAGAGTAATTCTTTCAGCGATGTTTCTATTTTTAAGGGTCTTACAATTACCAATAAGAAAAAAAAAATGTCATCAAGCCTATTAAGTCGGATCTCTAGTCTAACGTGAATATGACGTTTAAACGTCCAATGTATTACATCTAGTAAAAACTGTAGTCTTGGAGACCATAACCTCACCCGTAGTCCTCCCCGGCTCTGGTGGTGGACACCCAGGGAACCAGGGTCAGGTTCTGGGGCATCCACTCCGCTGTCCGAGACCCCAGCACTCGCACTAGTAATGGCTCGTTTGGCGACACTGGAAACCAAGAAAGTTATTCAGCAATAGAATCCCAATTTTAAGACGCTGGAATTTCGACTTTATTTCATTGTAAGTAAAGAAGTTACTTTTCAAATTAATAGCCATAGTAAATTTGGACACCAAAGTTGGGATAGTCTCAGAAAAAAGTTAAAATATAGCAAAGGCACGGCTTTCCCTTGCAGTCATAAAAGTATTTAGCAACAAAATTTCAATTGAGGCTGGAATAATGACTTCATTCCATTAAATTACATTTCAAATTAGTAGCCATAGTAATCCTGGGCTTCAAAGTAGGAACAACCTCAAAAAAAAGCTATAAAGCAAAGATCCATAATATTATGGTTCCTTCATTTTCAGTCAGAAGAAGCACTTTGAGGCTCTTGATTTTTCTGAAACAAACAATTGCTCACTTTTTCCGTGGTCAGTGATACAATCAATAATAATGAATTATCTTTTCCTCTTACAGTATGTTCAATTATAATTAACTAATAAAATCTTTTTCCCTATTACAGTATACTTATTATTCATTCGATCGTGGAAAAACGAGACACAATAGCCTTTCAATTGTTATCGCGGCCCACTTGAATTTTTTTTTTCGGCCCATTAAATGATTTACACCTCTCAAAGTATAGTTGTACGCGCCGGCTGGTAGGACGACGGTCGTGACGTCATCATTACTCTGCGTCTTGTACTCCACCCTCCACTGCACCACTCCAGGGTTCTGCTCGACGAAAGTCTTCCAGGAGACCAACACCAGGCCCTCGCCCGCCACGCTCATGTTGAAGGGGACTGGACAAATGTAGATACAAACGATGAGAGGAGGCTAGAAATTTTAAAATCCTGCCAAGACCGCTAGTTCTGGGCATAATATTATGACGTGGAATTACAGAGGTATACAAATATCTATATCTACCAATAACGCTTAATTAAAGCTAATGATATTATTATGTTGTTTCGAAGTAAGTATACAGGGTGTAACAAAAATAAGTGATAATACTTTAGGGTGTGTACGTGTTCCTTGTAGAGAGTTCACTGTGAAAGCAGCAGCGCTGAAAGACCAAAATTTTTTTTCACTTTTGTATGGGGAAACTCGTGACGCTCGGGCCCTTGCCCATACAAAAGGGAAAAAAAAATTTCGTCTTCCAGAGCTGCTACCTTCACTGTGAACTCTCTACAATGAACACGTACACACCCTAAAGCCCTAAAGTCATAGTAAAAGGAGGGGAAGTAGGGTAAGCGCGCTTACAGACGAACGGCACGTGTCGGCGGCACGCGTCGGCGGCAGTCGGCGGCACGTGTCGGCGGCAGTCAGCGGCAGTTGACGGCAGCCGTCGACAGCTTAAAACGCTTGCAGTTGTGACGTAACGCGTAAAGGTAAGCGTCCACAAGTCGGTATAGTACGCAACGGACGTTTCGCATCAGACGGATATTTCTTTTACAGTACGTCTCACTGTATCAGCAGCGTACGGATTACCGACTAGCTAGTATGTTTATCTTCAAATTAGTCAAAACAAAGATCCTAAGTCAAAATTTCTGCTTTCGACTTTTCCATCCATACCCCCCTTTTGAGCATTCATTTACTAGGCTAAACAGTAATCCGTACACTGCCGATTCAGCGGACGTACTGTGAAAAAAATATCCGTTTGATGCGAGATGTCCGTTGCGTACGATACCGATCTGTGGACGCTTACGGTACCTTGCGGGGGTACGTCACAACTGGGGGCCTACCACCACCTCTACTAACCGACATCGTTTGACAGATAAGAATTTATTACTTTAACGTCAAGCTAGCGATCTTAAAAAAGTTGATATTTCACAGCGGATTTAGCATTGTTTTGCATTTTTTACTGTTTTTTAGTAAAATTATATTTAAAAAGTGAGTACGGTAATGTTGTTGTAATCTTACAACAAAGTGTTCTGGAAACATGATAGTTTTAGGAAAGGTCGTGTTAGGCCCCCTGTAAGCGTCACAAACTGCCGTCGGCTGCCGTCGACTGCCGCCGACTGCCGCCGACACGTGCCGTCGTCTGCCGTTGACTGCCGCCGACACGTGCCGCCAACTGGCGTCGACTGCCGCAGACACGTGCCGTCCGTCTGTAAGAAGCCTTACTCCGGCCCAATCCGCGATATAATTACCTACTGTCTTAGGGTTGTCAATTTAAGACGGCGCGGCGGCGGCGTGGTGATGTGGGAGCGGCTGGCCGCACTTCGTTCGCAACCGCATGAACAGCGGCAACGTCGCGGTTTTCCGAATTTTAATAATAGTGACTCTTGATTGTCCATATTTCGGCCAATTTTCGTGCATTTTTGCATGCATATTTCGGCACTTTGATCGTGCATATAATCCGATGTCTAAATAAAATGATAAAATATATACCCTGTAAAACAACATTAAAACTAACGCCTGTCTCAACTATATTAAACAAATCTGTTGTTATGATTCAAACTTTGCTTTATGTGTATAAGTATCTGTAATAAGTAATTGACTGTAAGTAGTTAGTTAATATACCTACAATACAGAGAAATCGGCATTACTAAACGTAAACAAAGCAATAGCGGCAAATTAGTCGACGGATCAAAAGTACCTAAAATATTCTCTTATGTTCTATGGTTTGAAAGTAGACCTACTTTCTCTACCTACTACTACTCTACCTACCTCTGTGTGATAGAAAACTAATACAATAAAAAAGAAGTAAGTAGGTCAAGTAGGTATCTCATCATCAAGTAAAAATTATATTATGCTAGAACAGGGGTCACCAATTATTAGTTTCGCTCGGGGTCCATACTAAGAAATGAAATGACCTTCGCGGTCCGCAAATTAAAAAAAAAGACGGGTTGCACTCCGGGAGTGCCGGCAGAAGTGAAAACTTGATTATTAACGTTGTGCATTTTTTTAACCCATTTTTTATGAAAATCGATTATTAAAAAAACGATTTTTTTAATTAGTCGAAACCCTTACAATCGATTAAATTTTTGATAAACCCATTTTTTATGAAAATCGATTTTTAAAAAATCGATTTTTTTAGTTAATCGAAACCCTTACAAATTTTTTTAACCCATTTTTTATGAAAATCGATTTTTAAAAATCGATTTTTTTAATTACTTAATCGAAACCCTTACAATCGATTAAAAAATATTGACAATCGAAAAAAAACAATCGATAGTTCGATTAATCAATTTCGATGTTACAACACTACTCTCCAACCGTCTTACGGTTTTTCCAAGGTTTTTCGATCAGCACGAGAATCTGACGCGAGTTTCACAGTTTTTACCCATCCCATAAAAGTGCTCAACGCCGCTAAAGAAGTTTTCACTTCAAAAATAATCGGCCAAGTGCGAGTCGGACTCGCTCACGAAGGGTTCCGTACCGCAAAAATTGACCAAAAATAGTGTTTTTGTATGGGAGCCCCCCTTAAATAATCATTTTTTATTGATAAAGTATACATATAACTGAGGATTTTGTGAAAATTACAAGTGCCTACCTGTTGCCATTATTGATATCGAGCAAAAAAAAAAACGCCCAAAAAATCATGTTTGCTGTCTGGGAGCCCCCCTTAAATATTAATTTTATTTTGTTTTTAGTATTTATTGTTATAGCGGCAACAAATGTACACAATCTGTGAAAAAATCTGATGTCCAGCTATAGTGGTTCTTGAGATACAGCCTGGAGACAGCTGACAGACAGACGGACAGACATCAAAAGATATTAATTAAACAAAGGCAATTACAAAATTTACAATTTTGGGTGTTTTATTATTATAACAATTGTTGAATTATTATAATAATAAAACACCCAAACACAGCAATAGTTTCTCCTGCGGACTGCGATAATTATCAGACATATTTTTTGATTCGTTTAGCCGCGGCGCCGCCGAAAAGCCGTGAAGCGCGAACTTCGTGCAGTCTGGAATCCCCCGAAAAAACCCCGACTGGAATCTCCGAAAACACTCAGTATAATTTACACAGAGCCAGTACTGGCTGCCAATAAGACTGGCAGCCAGTATTGACTTGGCATATGCCGCGTGTGAAAAGTTTGGCCTGGCTTGAAAAACTGTTCACACGCGGCATATTCCAAGCCAATACTGGCTGCCAGTCTTATTGGCAGCCAGTACTGGCTCTGTGTAAATTATACTAGATTTTATTAAGTGTGCGTGCGGCCACGCATTGATACTATGACGCACACATACAAGCTGCGCGCGGTGCCTTTGTATGAAGATAGCTTACTGCCCCTCCATAATAATACTATGCTAAAGTATTATCACTTATTTTTGTTACACAATGTATATAATTTAATTTTAAAAATCTTAAAAAATATCATACCTCCTTGCCCCTGGCAGACCACGGTAAGGGAGAAGTTGCTAGCGCCACTCTTACGGTACGTTCGCACCTGAAAATATATGCATCCAATTTTTATAAGATAAACAAAGGTACAGAGGGTTTGCCAGAAATGAAGCGAAGATTTTTAGCCACTAGCAACCTGTGTATATTTTGTAACTCCTATACCTACATACAGATTATTTTTGGAACGAAGTTCGTTATCGGGCGTTGCGAATGGGGGCTAGACGGAAAAAATTAAGACCAAAAGTTGTAACGACACTTTTTGCTATAGTTGTAAGCCGTGCGGAGTACGCGTGTTACTCTGTCTGTCTCTCTTTCTCTCTCTCTCATAGAAAGCAACTTCGTTCCATCCGGGTGTCCCTCGACACCTTTCAAGTTTTACGGTCGAGCCAGCCCATCAGTGTCGAAGCGTAGCTCTTGCACATCTCAACCTACCTAAGTAATCACATAATATTCTTTATGACCGATTATGACTTTTATATAAATTACGACGAGTATAAGGAAAACAATAAAGAGTGTTTGAAATATTAGTTTGGGAACAGAGTCTTTGCTCTTCGTCACGGGTCAAGGTCATTTAGTCGGTAGATCCAGCTCATTTAGGTATGCCGAAGCATCGCTGTCATAGCTTTGTGAGGGCTTAGATCAATTTGTTTAAATAATATGTCTTTATGGTATTAAACATCAATACTAACTTGGAACTGGTACGGAGTGAGTGGTCTGGTCAGCCGGATGTCATTGTGGACGGTGAGGTTGGTTGGCGCCAAGATTTCGTCGATGTCTGCTTTCTCTGAAAATCATGACTTGTTAGCGTGTTACGTGTAGTCTTACCAAAAATATGTGTACTATTTAACTCACAAATCACGACTATAATATAACATGACTTGACATAAATTAACCTGACCAATTAACGTAACCTTGTCATCTGTCTATGATAGTATGAATATTGAGTAGACTACTCTCACATATTTCTATCACAAATACCTTTAAGTTTAACCGACACGGTGTAAGCCAGATCTCCGGGCGTGTCAGAGGCGGAGCGCCAGCGTACTTGCACGGTATTGGCGGACAGCGGCGCGCAGGCCACGCCCACTGGCGCCAGAACCGGCGAGAACGTCACGTTGAGGTGCGCCCAGCCTGACACGAAACCGCCTGCGTTCGACGCTATGCACTGGTACACGCCTGAAATGTGTCCATAAGCATAAAGTAAAGGGTATGAGGACTATAGAGTATAGTCCATACATAAGCATACTGTATTAAAGGATATGAGGACTATAGTCCATACATAAGCATTAAGCATACTGTATTAAAGGGTATGAGGACTATAGTCTACACATAAGCAGTATACTGTAGTGAAGGGTATGAGGACTAATAGTCCATACATAAACATAGTGTAGTAAAGGGTATGAGGACTATAGTCCATACATAACCATACTGTAGCGAAGGGTATGAGGACTATAGTCAAAAGTATAAGAAACACGTCATTTTGGAATGCTTTCGAAGAATTAAAGGTGAAACCGCACTAGGCTGCAGTGGAGTGATGATATATCGCGGCAAAATGTCCATCTCCAAAACACACTACGTGGCAGCGAACGCTGGTACTATGGCAAGTGCAGCGTCGCGTCGCTCCACTGCAGTTTAATTACGCCAAATGCGATCACATAAGTATTTTTTGCTCATTAAAAATCAATATTTAGATTTTAAAAAATACCTTCGCTGTTGGCACTCAGGCTCGACACGACGAGCTCTAAGCGGTTACTAGAGTTGCGAATGTTGATCTGAAATTAAAACGTTAATTTCAATAAATTGTTCAATATTAATTAAGTAATTTACTAATTATTTATTTCATTTACTAATTATTTATTTCATTCAGTGACAAGTGAAAACCACGACGAATTGGAACCTCTATCTTTTAGGGAAGTCCGACAAGCAATTATGAAGCTCAAAAATAACAAGGCTCCCGGGATAGACGGCATACCATCTGAAATATGGAAGTACGGGGGGGGGGAGACCATACAGCTAAGATTATTTCACATTATAAGTAGGATCTGGCAAGATGGAAAACAACCAGAAGAGAGGAACACCGGCGTTATATGTCCGATCCATAAAAAGGGATGTAAGAAGAGGTGCACAAATTATCGCGGAATAGCTCTTTTGCCAACGGCGTACAAGGTCTTATCATATGTGTTGCTTAAAAGGCTTTCTAGCCTCATGCGGAACGAACCATTAGCGATTATCAGTGTGGATTTCGGCAAAACCGCAGCACAATCGATCAGATCTTCCTTCTGAAACAACTTATGGAAAAACGTTGGGAATACGCCCAAAGCATACACGCGTTATTTGTCGATTTTAAAAAAGCCTATGACAGCATTGACCGTAATTCGTTATAAACGATCTTAAGAAACTTCAACATCCCTAAAAAACTAGTTGACATGATAATGGTCGCCACTAAGGAAAGCAAAATGAGAGTGAGGGTTGCTAAAGAGCTTACGGACGAGTTCGCGGTGGTCACAGGACTTAAGCAAGGAGATACACTGTCACCTGTGCTTTTCAATTTAGTTCTGGCATATGTCCTCAAAGAAGTGATTGCACTAGACGTAGGGCTACAACTTAATGGGAAACATGGGTTGATGGATATGCCGACGACCTAGCATTACTGGGTGAAACTCCAGAGGAAGTGGCCAGCGCGGCCGAAGTCTTAGAAAACGAAGCCCTTAAGGTAGGCCTAAGTAAAAACCGCGAGAAAACAGAATACCTCCACATTAAACGCTATAAAAACACGCGCACAAAACGAGAAGACCTGAATGTGAGAGGGACTTCTTATAAAGGGACGGACAAATTTAAATACTTAGGCTGCACCATTACCGACACCAACACGAGACAGGAGGAAATAAAGATCCGCATCCAAAACACCTTACGATGCAGCGCGGCACTTCATGGAGTGTTAGCGTCCAATCTCCTAAGTAGAAAAAGTAAGATCGCCATTTACAAGTCTATAATAAGGCCAATACTAATGTACGGATGCGAGACCTGGACGCTCACACTCGATGAAGAGAATAAACTACTGGTAGCCGAAAGAAAAATCCTCCGCAAGATCTTGGGCCCGGTGAAGACAGAAGACGGAGGAACTAGAATCCAAACCAACGCCGAAGTTGAAGACCTCATGGCTGAGCCCAATATTATTGGCGTAACAAAAGCCCAGCGACTCCGATGGCTCAGTCATGTTGCAAGAATGGGAGAGGATCGTGGCACTAAAAAGGCGTTCCTTGAGCGTCCGATCGGGCGACGACCTGTCGGCCGTCCACGGTACCGGTGGCTAGATGTTGTGGAGTCGGAGCTGCGCGATCTTCAAGTCACAGAGTGGCAAGAAACTGCGCAAGACCGCGACAAGTGGCGCAAACTCGTGTCGGAGGCCAAGATCCACTTTGGGTCGCTGAGCCATCGTAGTAAGTAAGTAGTATGTAAGTAAGTATTTATTTCATAGATATTTAGAGCCTGCGCACACGGTAAGATATCTTTCTCCCATAATATTTTGCATTCTGATAGATATAGATACTAACCCCTAGGCCATGGTATTTTTTCTGCAAACAGTAGAATTAAGTGGGAATCAATCATCTTTTATTAATAGGAAAGTAAAGTAGTATAGTTTAAAGAATGCATCATCAGATTTTGACCGATGTGGGAGGAGAGTTCCGGCTCAGGACATAAGCTACTTTTTTCCCGACAAAGTTCGTGAAAAAGAGTATTCGGAGCTAACGACGCAACCACGAAAAAACGCGAAAAAACAAGTATTATAGACTCATGAACTGCCTAGGCGGCCAATAGGCTGGTTACAACTGAATACTCACCGCTCCCGACAACGTCACAAGAGGGACCCCGTTCTTGTACCACTTGACGATGGGTTTGGGGTTCCCCGTGGCGGTGCAGTTGAACCGCACGGTTCCTGCCTGCGGGGACGTCTTTGACTGCGGTGGGTACAGCATGCGAGGCGGCTCTATTGTGTCCTGAAACAGCAATGGATGTGAGCATAGGAATTATCGCGTGATTGCTTTCTTTACAGCACAGAAGTGATTAGGAACTTTTGTGATAAATACAAGCACATAGTAAAAATAAATTAAGTACAGTATTATCGGGCTTTCGAAATATTTTTGATAAGAATTTTATGCGGTTAGAGCGAATGGAGGCGCGATGTTTTTGACCTAACAACGGACAAGATATGTAGTAGAAGGAACGACGCGCTGCGCCAACGCTGAATTCAAAACGACGGCAACACAGCGATTTGGCATACTAAATTTTCTTTCCGAAAACTCAACGGCATTGGGCCTCCTTCGATCACTCTTATAGAATTTCTGAGCTAAAGTAAGTCTTAACTGTCTGTAAAATGCAAGTACAATTTTCCATGTGACTACAGTGTGGTTCACTTTACCTTTCTTTATTTACAGAACCTATTCTGCTGGTGATATGTCCAATTTAAGTTCCTTCGGGCCATGCATTATAGATGTCACAAAATATCATATCTACCCTACTGCCAACTGCTCACTAAATACGGACTCCTGACACTCAGTGATAGACGTAAGCAGTTAGAAGGCATAATATTCGACCTCAATAATGTTATATGCTACGCAGTCCCCAGAACTGTCCATAAACGACAGGTGCGCGCAGGCAAATTGTTCGCTGTTCGCTGTCGGCAAAAACTGTCGTACTAACAGCGGAGAACGCTCACCAATTAGACGTATATGGTATGGTTGAGACATATAACACTTATTTCGAGCACATTGATATTTTTGCATGTTCTCTATCTTAGTTTCGATTGTGTTTATCTCATACACTTATGTAAACGATTTACAAGTTGTAAAACGTTTACATAAGTGTTAACTGTAACTGTAACTTAATTAGATGTTAGTGGTAGTTAATGTTAGTAGTTTTAGTAGTTATATCTGTTGTCCTTCAAATGTAATCTATTATTCATATCTTTTTTTTTTTACTTTTTAGTTCTAAGTGAATCTTACTTTATTATCACTGTTATATTTTATTTTGTAACTAGTTATTAATGTAGTGTTAGTGTTAGCGATGTCTGGTGCATGATTAGTAGCCATCTTAGCTTTTGTTAAGTAAAATTTAATATAAGAAATCTGTGGACAGTGCTGTGGGCTGGCTACACTATTATTATTATTGTACTTTGTATAAGCTGTAATTCTATATAGTGTACATAGTGTAGCTGTTTACTGTTCCTTTTCTAATAAAATAAAATATAAGTTAGACATCTGGTGAATATCCTATGTACAGTTCTCAACTATACTCACATCGTTTCCTTGTTTAGTACAGGAGTAGATCCCTTCTCTCCGCTGAGCGAAGATCGGTGGAAGAAGAAAGTCTGCGCCCGCGCCTCGCTTCACGTTCCATTTTAACTGAAAATATAATTCTTTATCAATAACAAACTATTGGCGGGATGTTTTCTGTATTTTGGTTATGACGAAGGTGTTAGTTTCCCAAAAAAAAACTCTTCGGATGTAAAAACAGGGATGCAAATACGAGTATTATACTTTACGCTTAGTTACAATTCACAAAACTCTAATCTTTTGGCAAAGTTGGCTAAAAATATGTAAAATGTAACAAGCTTACTTACTTTGATATTTGGCCACCTGTGCAGGGGACAAGTCAGCGGAACTGTGTCGTCTTCAACATCATATTCATCTGGCAGCGATGCCTTACATCTGGAAATATTTTAATACTTAAAAATTGAAATTTGGGGATATGTATATTCATTAGATTATAGATATGTTACATCTAAATTCTGAGTTTATAGCTCAGAATTTCAGGGTTCTCATGGGATAACATTAACGCGGATGGGCCAAACTAAAAAAAGGAAACTAACCTATATTCTCGATGGCTATCTTCATTAACATCTGGTGTCATGTGATCAGTTTGCAGAGCGAAGTATCTGAAACAAAAATTATGTGTTATTTTTTATACGATTACTGCAAAACAAAAAGGAATATAATAGTGTGAGCAGATTATACAGCTTTTAAAAAGCCTTAATAGAAAAAAAGACTGAGGCAGTATCTATACATGTTATTGTAGTGTACATATCTAAATTTCTTTTATAAAAACCTTTTTTATATTATTTTGAACTCTTTAGTTTATGGTATTTTGACTTGTTTACTTTTTGATAGATTTTGTCATGAGATTATAATAATTCAACTGGAATATCGAGTGTGCTATTTTATCATTTTCTCCTTCGCACCTTCAAAACAAGAAAGTTGGGCAAGCGATTCACCTCGCAACGACGCGAGGACCGTGCTCACTTCATTGGTGACCCCGGAAGGAACACATGATGGAGAATCTGAACGAGAATGTAACCAGCGAACAAAGGGACGGCGCGGCGGGAGAAACATTTCGCGTTGGCGTACGTATTCCCCCGTTTTACCCTGAAAAACCCGGGTTATGGTTTGCGCAGATGGAGGCGCAGTTCATATTATCTGGCATAAAATCTGACGAGACTAAATTTTACTACGTCACCGGCAACTTGGACTCGCAGTACGCGGCTGAGGTAGAAGATATAATAGCTAACCCTCCACCAACGGCTAAGTACGAAAGATTGAAAAGCGAACTAGTTAAACGACTTTCGGCATCGCGGGAAAAGAAAATAAGACAACTTCTTATGCATGAGGAGCTCGGCGACAGAAAGCCTTCGCAGTTCTACCGCCATCTACTTAATCTTGCTGGCCCGGGAGTACCCGAAGAGTTCCTGCGGAGCATCTGGAGCAGTAGTCTTCCTGCAGGCACCCAAGCCATCGTAGCCTCGCAGTCCAAGACTGGTCTCCCTGAGTTGGCGGAACTAGCCGACAGGATCCACGACGTGGTCGGTCTCCGGATGCCGTCGTCTTCTGCTGTAGCTGCTCCACCACCGTCTTCGAGTGTCCACCCTGAGATTTCCGTGCTGACCGAGCAGGTACAAAAGCTGACAAGCCAAGTGGAACGACTGTTCCGCCCCAGAGGACGTTCTAGCAGTCGCAGTCGCACCCGTCAGCGGTCCCTTTCAATCAGGTCGGAATCTAGCTATCGAAGGTTCCCACTATGCTGGTACCATCAGAAATTCGCAGACCGTGCCCGGAAGTGTGTGAAGCCGTGCGACTACCACAAGTCGGAAAACTCACGGGGCAATCTGTAATGGCGGCCGAGGATTGCCCGAATACCGGTCGCATATTTGTCACCGATCGAAGGTCGAAGGGGCAGTTCTTGGTCGACACCGGAAGCGACCTCTGTGTCTACCCCCGATCGGCGATCCCTAGGCGACTGGAGAAGACCACCTACGTTTTGTGTGCGGCCAATGGGACACCGATACCTACATACGGGTTTATTAATTTAAATTTAAATCTAGGTTTACGCCGTGAATTTTCTTGGCGATTTATAGTTGCCGACGTTACAAGGGCGATAATAGGCGTAGATTTTTTATCTTTTTACAATTTAGTTGTTGATTGCAGGAATCAATGCCTCATCGATAACTATACAAGCCTTTCTGCCCCGGCGTCGCCTGCCCGTCATTGTGGTGATGTGTCTTCGGTGAAGGTGAGTCTTGGTGATTCCGCATATACACACATACTACAGGAATTCCCCGACATTACACGTCCACCTGGAGTACACCGCACTCCGAAACACAATACAGTACATCATATACGAACTACACCTGGACAGCCTGTATCGTGTACACCGCGACGGTTAGCACCTGAAAAGTGGAAAATTGCGAAAGCTGAGTTTGACGCCATGTTACAGGCAGGTACGTGTCGCCCTTCAGAGTCATCATGGGCATCGCCGCTCCATCTGACTCCGAAAAAGGACAACGGCTGGCGTCCCTGTGGTGATTACCGTATGCTCAACTCCCGCACGATTCCCGATCGCTATCCCATCAAGCACATTCATGATTTCACCCATACATTAGCAGGGAGCACCATATTTTCCACCATTGACCTGGTTAAAGCCTATAACCAAATTCCAGTCCACCCAGATGATATTCCGAAGACCGCTATAACAACGCCGTTCGGCCTATACGAATTCCCGTACATGATGTTCGGGCTTCGTAACGCCGCTCAGACGTTTCAGCGTTTCGTGGACAAGATGCTGCGGGGACTCGATTTCACGTACGCGTACTTGGATGACTTTTTGGTGTTCTCGAAGGACCAAAAAACTCACGAAGAGCATCTCCGTCAACTTTTTGCTAGGTTACGTGAATATGGCATGGTCATAAACGTTTCCAAGTGTCTTTTTGGAGTTGCGGAGGTAAAATTTTTAGGGTATCAAATCTCGGGCGCAGGAGCTACACCTCTTCCAGAAAAAGTAGAGGCTATTAAAAACTTCACAAAGCCGAAGAGTTACGCAGGTTTTTGGGAATAGTAAACTTTTACAGGCGCTTCATTCCCAAAGCTGCCCAGCATCAAGCTCCACTTAATGAGTTGCTTACGGGTTCGGTCAAGGGTTCCCATCCAGTGGACATAACAGGCGAAGCATCAAAGGCCTTTGAGGCTTGCAAAGAAGGTCTATGTCAGGCCGCCTTGCTGGCCCATCCCCGGTGCGATGCCAAACTGTCGTTGGTGACGGACGCATCCGACAACGCTATAGGTAGTGTCCTCCAGCAACACGATGGAGATGCCTGGCAACCCCTCGCCTTCTTCTCACACAAGCTAAGTCCAACTCAAAAAAAATACTCACCATATGACCGAGAGCTGCTGGCAATATATGAGAGCGTAAAATACTTTAGGCATATGGTCGAGGGACGTGACTTTGTGGTCTATACAGATCACAAGCCACTGACATTCGCCTTTCGAAACCGGAAAGAAAACTGTTCCCCAAGGCAGTTCAGGCACCTAGATCTGATCGCTCAATTTACCACGGATATCCGGCATATATCCGGAAAGGATAATGTTGTGGCGGATACACTTTCACGTGTAGAGGAGATTTCTCAGCCTGTGTCCGCTGAAATAATCGCAGCTGCTCAGGTTGAGGACCCCGAACTGAAGCATCTTTTAGATGACGCTACCTCACTACGCTTACAGCGTCTTAAGATTCCGGGTTCGGGTAGCCAGCTCTACTGTGACATTAGCACCGCTACGCCTAGACCTTATGTGCCACAAGAGTTACGCAAAGCTATTTTCAACAGCCTGCATTCTCTTAGTCACCCAGGGGCAAAGGCTTCCATAAGACTAGTTTCCAAGCGATATGTTTGGCCTAGTATTCGGAAGGATTGTCGCGAGTGGGTTCGATCATGTTCGGCTTGTCAGCGATCGAAGATCACTAGGCATGTGTACTCTCCGGTGGGTAACTTTAAACTGCCCTCATCGAGATTTGCTTTTATTCATATTGATCTCGTGGGTCCTTTGCCACTGTGCCAAGGTTTCCGCTATTGTCTCACTGCCGTCGACCGTTTTACGCGATGGCCTGAGGCAATACCGCTTGCTGACATAACTGCAGAAATGGTGGCAAAGGCCCTACTGAGTGGTTGGATCGCTCGATTCGGCTGCCCATCTGATATCGTTACAGATAGAGGTAGGCAGTTCAAATCGGCATTATTTAAGAGCTTATCTACGATCGCTGGCTTTCAACACCGCAGAACCACTGCATACCATCCTGCCTGCAATGGACTGGTGGAGAGATTTCACCGTCAACTCAAAGCCGCAATCATATGCCATGCAAATGACAGTTGGGTGGAATCCCTCCCATTAGTACTTTTAGGCATTCGCGGATCTTTCAAAGAGGATGTTCAGGCTTCAGCAGCCGAACTGGTGTACGGTCAACCGATACGGCTTCCGGGTGAGTTCTTTGACCCTCAGGCTGATGAGACTAGCGATATGACGGAGTACTTGTCAAAACTTCGAAGTATTGTCAGGAAACTCCGCCCATCACCTGCGGCTAGGCACAACAGCAAATTCAAAACTTTTGTTCATAAGGATTTATCTTCCTCAACTCATATTTTCTTGAGGGACTGTACTGGCGGTGGTTTAAAGCCAGCATACTCTGGCCCGCATAAGGTTGTGGAAAGAGGGGACAAAGTTTTCAAAATTTTAGTAAATGGTAAGCAGGTTACCGTATCAATTGACCGGATCAAGCCGGCCTTCATACTGAGTAACCCTACCATCACACCATACTCACAACATAATACTAACACGCGCCAAGACACTCCACACTTACTACTCAACAGTAACACCCATCACTACACTCCTGCGGATAACTGCGACTTACAACCCGCTGATGATAACATCATTAGAACGACGAGGTCAGGCCGTCATGTAAAATTTCCGGACTATTATCGCCCTTGACGGTCTCTGGAGGGGGGTGATGTAGTGTACATATCTAAATTTCTTTTATAAAAACCTTTTTTATATTATTTTGTACTCTTTAGTTTATGGTATTTTGACTTGTTTACTTTTTGATAGATTTTGTCATGAGATTATAATAATTCAACTGGAATATCGAGTGTGCTATTTTATCATTTTCTCCTTCGCACCTTCAAAACAAGAAAGTTGGGCAAGCGATTCACCTCGCAACGACGCGAGGACCGTGCTCACTTCATTATAAAACAAAGTCGCTTTTTTTTCCCTTATGTCCATTTGTTCCCTTTAATCTTTAAAACTACGCAACGGATTTTGATAATTCTTTCAGTGTTAGATAGCCCATTTATCGAGGAAGGATATAGGCTATATTTTATCACGCTAAGACTAATAGGAGCGAAGAAATAGAAATAGAAATAGAAATCATTTATTTGCTCAAATAAGGTACAGAAATAGAGGAAAATGTGGAAAAAACGGGGAAAATTATTTGAAAGGGCTAACTTGAATGCGCTAATCTCAGGAACTACTAGTCCGATTTGAAAAAATCTTTCAGTGTTAGATAGTCCATTTATTGAGGAAGGTTATATTTTATCATGCTAAGACTAATAGGAGAATGTGGAAAAAACGGGGGAAATTATTTGAAAGGGCTTATCTCGCGAACTACTGGAGCAATTTTTTTGTTATTTGGCACAGATAAGAAGTAGACCACGTGAAGGATCATAGGCTATCGATTTTAATCATTTTTTCAGTGGCTATATATTTTATACACGTGCGACGCCGGGGCGGGTCGCTTGTATTATTATAAAGATGGCCCGAGCGAGGTTCTTACGCCGGTTCTTCTCGCCGAGTTCCCGAGCCGGCGCGGTGGTAGGCCTCATGTAGTCGCGACGTTCTAAAATTGTTAACTTTGTTAACTATTTAGAAATAAATATTTTGATTTTGATTTTTGATTATGCGAGTGTAAAGGCTTTTGTTTACCAATCAACTAATCACTCTACGTGTACTACGTAGAGTGATTAGTTGAGTTGAGCGATAATGTAACTAGTTCACGAAAACGGATGTATGTAACATATAATCTCATATTAATTATTATAGAGACCATAAACAATGTACATGATAACTTCCTCCATAAAAATATAAATCCATTCGTAAGCTAGCCGCGCACTGTGCATTTTGCAATTGTAGAATAGTACATTACGCACCTAGGGCAGGAAAATAAGAAATGTCTCAGATCACATGTGATCTGAGGCTTTCTTATTTACTGCCCGTGGTGCGTATACTATTTTTCTCATCGACGGAGGCGGAAAACGGCGACATCGGTAAGCGCAGCGGGAAGAAAGTTGACGCTTTCCGCCCGGAGGTGAGAAAATACAATTTTTCGTAGCGGTGCTACGTCGTGTGCTACGACTTCTACGTTTTTTCGTAGATGTAAGCTTTTCGCACGGGTTTATCTACTCGAAGTAGTTAAAATAGTTGTGCAATTATAGTTTGATTTTAGTATCATATTTTAAAAGGTTCCGCCTAGGATATGTTATATATATAAAGGTAGCATGAACGCCTCCGTGGTCCAGTGGTTAAGAGCGTGGCTCTTGACTCGGAGGTCGTGGGTTCGATTCCCGCGTTGGAAACATATTATTATATCCAAGTTTGGTTAGGACAATGCAGGCTAATCACCTGATTGTCTGACAAGTAAGATGATCCATGCGTCGGATGGGCATGTAAAAAGTCGGTCCTGCGCCTGATCTCTCGCCGGTCGTGTCGGTCTTCCGTCCCACTGGGTTATGAGAGTAAAAGGAATAGAGGGTGCTCTTGTGTACTGCGCAAACACTTGGGCACTGTGAAATGACTCCTGCGTCTGGCCTGGTTTCAATGAAACCGGCCACCTTCACCGAAACCGGTGTGGGAGTTATTATTATTATTATATAGGTAGCATAAGGTTCAAAGATTTTTCATCAATTAATTTTTCCGTCCAATATTGAATATAACATTATTTTGTTTTAAGCAAGTTTTGAGTTCATCTTTGACGAATTCTTTCTATTTATTGACTATAATATTTACCTGTCGCTCCCTGGCAATGTGTTTCTGTCTGTCGCTGGGTCCTCCCCCTCCAGGTAGCAGGGTGCCACATGCCGCGATGTCGCCCGACCCTTATCGTCGTGAGGTAGTAAGTTCTTGTTTGTATCTGAAATAGAAATGAGCAAAATGAGCAAACCTCGTTGCCAAGCAGTTAGCTGATGGTAACCTAGGAGTTAGGAGAAGCTGAAAATTGCAATTTTTAAGCTATTGTACAGTTTTTATCGCGGGCTTTGAGCGGGGCGACCGAATTGAAAAATCCCGTAACGAAAATAACCTAACACCCCCATTTCAACCGCCAACCGTTACACCGCTGTGCTGGTCGGTGCGGCGTTGCCAGACTTCGGCATGGTATTTGTGTGCGTGCGACTATACGTATGCGAATTATAATTGCATAAGTTTTTTAAAAAATGCTATGCAATAGCTTTACCGCGGCAGTCCACGAGTGTGAGTGTAATTTTTTTTTTTTTATATGTAAATCAATCCATATCCATCATTCACTTACGAAACTCTCCTATTCGTAATGAATAAATCAATTTAAAAATGTAGAATAGCTATGTCCACATTATACAATTTCATCTTAAATTTTCGTCATCTTCTTTTTATTCAACTTTCGTTTGGCATATTCGATAATTGAATGCGTCAAAATCCACCCGCGTTGAAAGAAAAGTGTCATAGCGAGCGCTACGATTTCAACGCGCGTCACGGGCATGCCTCACGTTCGCTGTTGACTGCGCTATAACGCATGCCCTTGATGAACAAAAAAAGGCCCAGTGTGGACAAATCTAATGGTTAATGTTGACATAATATTATTTTCTTAACATAACATCTACTGTTAATAGACTTATAGTACAAGTATTTTTATGTTTTCTTTTATTACGTAAAGACAATGTATAAAGTTTATAATAACAAAGTTCCACTGTTGCAAAATACGATGCAAAATATACATAAATTGGACACCCTTACCAAACGAAGTTTTACGCAACTCTTCGTATTTTATTTCGATTTGTTAGCGAAGTATCACTATTTGTCGTTTTGCAGAAATAAATAGCACATCATGTTTCAGCAGCATTTGATACTTGAGTATTCTTTGTAAACAACTTGTTATGTGCATTGATGGAAAAGTCATTTAGAAGAATTACTTGTACCTACGAATTGCAATACAAACCGCCGGGGCTCCATCCAAACGGACATACAAACATATTGTTACGTGCTAGGGTTCGAGGATTCGGAGAGAAAGACCTGGTGACTCTCTTGAAGACTTTATTCACAAACACTAGGTCACACTAATCACTAAGTCCAAACACTAAGCACTAAGTCCAAACACTAAGCACTATCACTGTCACTCACTATTGATCACTTGTTCTCACTTCGATGTCGCCTCGAAGATCGCTCAGATAAAACTGAATTGCCGGCTTGTTTACCTGCAGCCTTTTATATGGCCCGCGACGCTTTCTGGAACGTTCCATTCTGGATTGTTTACGTAAACACGTAATTCACGTAAACAAGGGTTGGACTTTTCTAGAAGGTACGCGCAGGTAAACAACTACACTTAGCGCCATCTAGTATTAAGCAGGGGATTTATGTTGTCTGTATTCTCCTGATCAGTTTCGCTGGTTTGACGCTAGATGGCACTACGTGTCCGTATCCGTAACACTACTCCCCTCTTAGAGATGCTCGTCCCGAGCATCGTTGTTACTGCCATGATAATGCGCCAAACGGTCTATGTGTACCACTTTGAATGTGCCTCTTGGTGGTTTTTGAATCCTGTAAGTCACATCATTCAATCGGGTAACCACTTTGTATGGGCCGTCCCACTTGGTCTGCAACTTTGGAGATTTCCCTTTTCGGCGAGTTGGGTTATGCAGCCACACCAGTGACCCTTCTTCGAAGCCGCTCGTGTTCGATTTTCGGTCGTATCTGGTCTTCATGTTCTCACTTGACTGTAACCCATTTTCCCGAACCATGGCGTGTATATAGCGCATCTTTTCCCTTAAATCGCAGACATAGTCTTGTACGGTCTTCGGTTCCTCCGGTGACCCTCCTGTCAAGAGGTCTACTGGTACTCGCAGTTCTCTACCGTAATTGACATACGCCGGGGTAGCTTTTATGCTCTCATGCTCGGCGGTACGGTACGACAGAAGGAAGAGCGGTATATACTTGTCCCAATCCTTTTGTTTGTCATCTACGAGTTTCGCCAAATGCCTCTCAAGGGTCTGGTTAAATCTCTCAACCATTTCATCAGACTGTGGATGGTACGCGGTGGTCCTCGTTTTATGCATTCCCAAAATTCTGCACACTTCCTGGAAGACCTGCGATTCGAAATTCCTGCCCTGATCTGAATGGATTTCTAGAGGCACACCAAAGCGAGATATCACTTCTTTGACTAGCTTAGAAGCAACTGTTGTAGCTTCCTGGTTTGGTATGGCAAACACTTCGGGCCATTTGGTGAAGTAGTCCATGACGACCATGAAATACTTGTTTCCCGATTCCGTTACGGGAAATGGCCCTGCTACGTCAACTGCAATTCGTTCTGTTAATAGTCCCCTGAATCACAAGACTATTCCCGCTGCATGCTTGGGAGATAACAGTTATGGGGGCTTCCTCCGCGTCAGCCAGTACTCGCCCCTCAGTCCTGGCTTTTATTCGTTTCCCTGATCCCGGGCAGGGGACGAAGTTCCTTGCTTCTTCAGCTCCTCTATTTGTTCAATGCGTTCCTCGAGTCTTTTCATTCTTGCCATCTGAGTCTCCTTCTGCGGGCAGTTGAGCTGAAGATGGCCCCTCTCGCCGCACTTGTAGCACATGGCTCCAAAACTTCTCTTCGTGGGAGCCTTGACCTCCTTAACTTTCTCAGAGACCTCGTGGATCTTATGGTTCTGCCGTATATCACGCCGAACAGCCTCGACCTCTAAAGCATGTGCCAATGCTTCCTTTAGCGAGGTGTGGTGACGTAGTCTTACTGCAGCTCTGACTTCCAGGGCCCTGATTCCGTCGACAAATGCTTGAACAATGTTTATGTCAACCATCTTGGTGTCGACTCCTGGGTGTGCCTTCTTGACAAGTTTCTCAATTTCCAACGCCCATTGTTGTAGTCCTTCTCCTGAGCGTTGGACTCTGTCTCGCAGTTGGGCACGGAACACGTGCTCCAGGTGTCGCTCCCCGTATCTGGATTCAAGTGCCTCCATCAGGTCTTGGAACCCATTTCCTGTATGTGCTTCTAGGACCGACAAAGCTTGCCCTCTGAGCGCAACAATGAGAGCGGTCAGGCATTGTTCGTCAGTCCATCCGTTGGCAGAAGCAACCGTCTGGAATTGCTGACGATAAGCGTTCCAAGAAGTAGTACCGTCGTATGGTGGCACTTTAACTCTTGGTCCTTGTGCCACTTGCACCACTCCAGTAGTTTCACTAGACACCGCCACTCCTGTGGTTTCCAGGCGCACTACTTTCTTCTGAAGTTCAGTGAGGCCGGTTTTCACATTTTCCACATCCAATCCTAACCCGGTAACTCGTTCGTCCATTACGTCGACATCTTTACGAAGCTTTGTCACCGTGTCACTGACATCCTTTATAGCCAGAAGCGCCTTTTCTTGAAGGTCCTTTTGTTGCTCTTGTGACTCTTGCAAAGCGCCGAGCTTACGGTCTTGTGCCCTTTGAGAATCTTGCAACGCCCCGAGCTTGCGGTCTTGTGACTCCTGCAAAGCCTGAATTAACCCAATTATGCTTTCCAATTGAGGAGCCATTTGAGGGGCCGTAGAAACTATGGGCGTGGCAGGATGGATGGAGCTAGTCGACGGGGCCTGAGCAGGCGGGGCCCAGTGGGCGGGGCCAGTGGGCGTGGCCTGAGTGGGCGTGGCCTGGTGGGTGGAGCCAGTGGGCGTGGCCATGTCCAGAGCGGGCGGGGCCTGGGGGGCGTGGTCAGTGGGCGGGTCCCGGTGGGCGGAGCCAGTGGGCGTGGCTTCATCCGAAGTGGGTGGAGCCTGGAGGGCGTGGTCAGTGGGCGGAGCCTGGTGGGTGGGGCCAGCGGGTGGGGCCTGCCCCGCAGTGGGCGGAGCTTGGTCCCCAGTGGGTGTGGCCTCCGCAGCCCTACCTCCAACTCCTCTCTCGAAGTCAATGGCAGCAGCTCGCTGAGCCCTTGTCCTGACACTCCCCTTGAAGTCCTCTCTCGGAGTCAATGGCATCTCCAAATCGCACTTCTGACACCAGTTGTTATGTGCTAGGGTTCGAGGATTCGGAGAGAAAGACCTGGTGACTCTCTTGAAGACTTTATTCACAAACACTAGGTCACACTAATCACTAAGTCCAAACACTAAGCACTAAGTCCAAACACTAAGCACTATCACTGTCACTCACTATTGATCACTTGTTCTCACTTCGAAGTCGCCTCGAAGATCGCTCAGATAAAACTGAATTGCCGGCTTGTTTACCTGCAGCCTTTTATATGGCCCGCGACGCTTTCTGGAACGTTCCATTCTGGATTGTTTACGTAAACACGTAATTCACGTAAACAAGGGTTGGACTTTTCTAGAAGGTACGCGCAGGTAACCAACTACACTTAGCGCCATCTAGTATTAAGCAGGGGATTTATGTTGTCTGTATTCTCCTGATCAGTTTCGCTGGTTTGACGCTAGATGGCACTACGTGTCCGTATCCGTAACAATATATTTTTTTGGCCGTTTGGAAGGTTGACCGGCCATTCAACCAAACGGTTGAATGGACACCTAAATAGGTAGTAGATGTCACCCATTTCTGTCTATCAGCTCCATGCTGAATTTCACTTAAGTCGGTTCAGCGATTTAAGTAGGTATGGCATATACTCGTAATAGGAAAGTGGAAACTGACTAATTATTTATATATCTTCATAATATTATAATATGACCATGGTAGTAGGGATAGTAGCTAAACCATGATAACCTAGCGTATGAATTTACAGAAAAAAAATATTTGTGCTATGCTGTATACTGTAATGCAACATTTAGCACAAAAAGCAAGTAATCAAGAGCGTTCGGAATAGCTGAAAAGTACAATAGGCCTGTAGACAAAGAACAGGCGCGTCGGCGGGACAAAGCATGTATGTAGCTAAATGAAAACTTACAAAATGGAAAAGTAACAACGCTACTATGTAAGAAGAACTACAGACTAGAGAGAGATTTAATTCTGAATTGTAAATATAGTACGATGAAGCCAGCAACTCCGTTGCGCCAAGATTCGTTTCAGGAGCGAGGACCGTACATTTTTTCAAGGTAAAAAGTATTTAAGTCCTTTTCTGGGACTCTAATTATGTCCATACCAAATTTCAGCAAAATCGGTAACAGACAGACGGACACACACACTTTCGCATTTAAAACATTGGTGTGGATAAACAGCATAACACGTGACAATCATAATTGGTTTTATATTTAAGTTTTTAGTCTGAACTTCAAACTCTGAACTCCATGTCAGATGTTAACTGAAACTGCTTTTATCCGCCTGCAGCAAAGCCATCAGGAAATGTCAATCCCACCAAAACATGAAATGTAAAAGAAGCCAAGCAAAATAATGCATAGCTATTCAATACTTCTGTCGTAAAAAGTTTTCAGATCACATTCAAGCCAAGCCTTCAACTTATTTTGTAATTTAAATCAACATTCAGTAAATGTTTCAATAGATTTCTTTATTTTATAATCATTATAGTGGTTTGGCAATGAGCACAAGAGAAACAAATATAAAACTGCATATTTGGAGGAGTTCATACTTATACAGACGGCAAGCGTAAAGTGTTTTTGTATGTAACGACGCATCATGTGGCCGATGGTACCCAATTAATCCAATTGGTCGCTGATTATTTCTCTAGTGCTCATTGCCAAGCTACTATAATAATTATAAAATAAAGAAATCTATTGAAACATTTACTGAATGTTAATTTAAATTACAAAATAAGTTGAAGGCTTGGCTTGAATGTGATCTGAAAACTTTTTACGACAGAAGTATTGAATAGCTATGCATTATTTTGCTTGGCTCCTTTTACATTTCATGTTTTGGTGGGATTTCATTTCTTTTTTGAAGGTTTTTGTTCTTTTTTTTTCAGCATCTGTAGCATGGCTACAGTAGAAATACGAAAGTATAGACAAACAGCGGAGATAAACTGAAGGTGCCTTTCTGATCTTACCGCGGCTTGCCGCGATCGTAAGAAATCAAATATAATGCTACTTTATGACAAAAACTATAAGTTAGTCCTAAACATGCAAATAAAATCCTACTTTATGACTTAGACTATAATCTATGTCATGAAGTAGCATTTTAATTAAATTTTTGTCGATCGCGGCTAGCCGCGGTAAAGATTGGAACGGCACCTTCAGTTTATCTCCGCTGTTTGTCTATACTTTCGTATTTCTACTGTAGCCATGCTACAGGTGCTGGTCACGTTATAACTTTTTTGTACTTAGCTTTGCACCCATTCTTATCTCCTTTATATTTTTTCTTTGAGGCTTCGTTAGTTCTATAGGTGGACAACGTAAAGTAAATACTTCTGAGTTCTGTGTCGATTAATATATTCACATATTACTTATAGAATACTTGAAGGTGGTCATTTCTAGTATTACCGTTGAGCAGCACTGAGCGTCTCGACGTTCCTCGACGCAGGAAAGGAGCACACCTTATTAATTAATGACGTGATAATTTAAAACTCCCATATATCGAGCGAGAAAGGAGTGTAAATCGCAGTACTGATTACATTTTATAAGTAGAAGCCTTTTGTACGTAAAACAAATATTATGCAGTCGAAACTCATACTGTTCTTGCAAATGTTACAAACATAAAAATCTTTTCTTTTATTTAATAAAGTATAATATACTTAATATTATTTTTAGTTTTTAGGTTTTCCTGACCAAAGGATGAAAACGGGACCCAATAAATCTTCGCTGTCTGTCCGTCGTCCATCCGTATGTCACCAGGCTGGATCTCGAGAACCGCAATAGCTAGATAGTTGCAATTTTCACAAATTATGTATTTCTGGTGTCGTTATAAAAGCTAATAGTCCAATTAAAATAAAATAAATTATTAATAGGGGCCTCATACAACAAACACGTTTTTTCCCCCTTTTTTGCTCTACATCCATAATGGTAACAGTAAGGTTTTTGAAAATGTCAGAAAACACTCAATCGTACTTTGACTTTAATAATTAATAATAAAAATTAAATAAACTTAATATTTAAGGGGGGGTCCCATACAAATTTACGGTACGGAACCTCATTTACGTCAGTCCGACTCGCACTTGGCTGGTTTCATAATTTTTCCTTTCATTATGAATAAAGACCTATCCGGGTACCAAATTTCAAGGTTCTAAGTCTACTAGAAGTACCTTAGAATTTTGATGATCTGTCAGTCAGTGACAAAATGTAGTAACTTTGACCATCCGTAACTATTAAACTATTTATCGGAATTTCATGTAATTTGGAGGTTAAGCTAGTTTTAATACTTGCTCCTAGTGACCGAAATTCTAAGTCCCTAGCTTTGTTAACATCGAAGATAAAGGGGGTGTGAAATAGCCGCGAACCGCTCCGAGAAAAGTATGGTACGGCCGTGCCTTTGCTGAAAAGCTTGGCTGGGGCACTGCCGTGCCCCCAGATAATATTTTTAACCGACATCCAAAAAGGAGGAGGTTATTTTGGATCTGTACTAATGGTAACAGCAACAAATACTGTGTGAAATATTAATTTGGATTTTTAACCGACTTCCAAAAAGGAGGAGGTTATATTATGTTCAGCTGTGGATTATTTTTTATTTTTGTGTATTAATGGTAACAGCTTAATTTGCGTATATTTTGCATAGTCTTCTTAGTGTTTAATTTAGTTATAGCAACGGTTTTATTTAGTTTCTCTTCTAAACATCATAAGGGCACTTGCGCCAGGACGATATAAAGTTAACCCTGTTTCAAAATATTTATGTCTGTTATTTTCTAAATACAAAGAACGCGAGAAATAACGTAATATTTTACTCATGGTTGACTTAAATCCAGACAAGATCTATATATTGGCTCTGCCTTAGTAGATCAGTATTTCTAACTAAGATTTAAAGTGTGAATTGTAAAAAAAACACTTCTGATCATTGTTTAAATAAGTTACCCGTTCAAAATTTAGCTTGTCAATATAATATTATCAATTTTAATGATTCCTTTCTGGTTCAAAGGTTCCACGAGCTGTCTATAAAGGTGAGTTCAAAGTAAAAATTCTAATTAGACTTCAGCCCTTCAGGTCGATCGACGTCCGACAGTAACGAGGGTTCTATTTCTTTTGGTAGAAAGTTCTGGCCCTTTAGCCAAGACGTTTTCTATGTCGCTTCTTGATAGAATCGCCGATCAAAATGTAGGAAATATTCGATTGTCGATATTCGATTCATGTAATGTCAATCGCCGATCAAAATATTATATGGAACATTTTGATCGGCGAAGAAAACGTCTTGGCTAAAGTTTTGGATCGCTCCGTTCCTTGAACTGGAGTGTCTGATCAAAGGAATACGAGAGCACTATTCATTAAGACGTTTTAAACCATGTACTCGTATTTATGCTGCACAACTGATAATAATCTATACTTATATTAGCTGAAGAGTTTGTTTAAATGTGGTTTATCTCACGAACTTACTGAGCAATTTTTATGTAATTTGGCACGGATATAAAGTAGCCCAGGGGAAGGACATAGGCTACTTTTTGCGAGAAAATGTAGAGTTCCCACGAAATTCCTAATTACCTCGGGCGGGCGAGGAACGTCTGTCTAGCTGTATGGAGTAACAATAATAGCTTCGGACAAAATTCATAGATACTTATTTATTTTTATAAATAAGTATCTATGCCCGCCCCGGCTTCGCACGGGTATAAAATATATTTTAGCCTATGTCACTCACTGAAGAAATGATTAAAATCGATTCAGTAGTTTTTAATTATAGTTGGGGAGGGGAAGAGGGGATTTCGGGACAAGCTCGAGCGTGTCAGATTAAGCTTGTATAGGCTTCCGACATGTGTCTAGTTATCATGGTATAGAAATCAGATTTCTTATGTGGTGGGTTAAAATTTTTTTTTTTTTTTTGAATATTGAAATGTCATCGGATCTGTCAGATTAAGATATATACCCCAAAGAAGCTTCCATATAAAGCACTAATGATTCAAAGGTTAGGTAAGCCTGTAGGGACATTTTAAAATATAAAAAAATAAAGCTTCATATTTTCCTAATTAAGCTTCGCAGATATTTTATTTTGCACTAAACTAAATGATTGAGTCCTTTTTGTCTAAAATATATCTATAATTTACCTAAATAAGCAATTTTTTTCTCAAAACTTTAAAATGGCTGCAGTTTCTGAACCCACCGATAAAATAAAAAAACGCTCTTATTATTTTTTTATCAGCTTTACCTAATGTAAAAAACCTACTAGGTCTCCATGACGCTCGAGTGATTACACAAATAGCACCCTCCCCTCCCCTACCATTATATTCATTAGGTACTACCCGTGGCCCGCATTGGTCGGTACCGCCGCAAAAGCTAATATCCCGCAATTTTAGAATCTCTAATATCTTCGAAAAAATTCATTTAAATTTTAAATCATTTGCTGTAAATATACAGAATCCGGCATATCTTGTCAAAGAAGTAGGGTTTTGAATGGTTAGGACTTAGGTGGCTGAGGCTTACACGATAGGTTAGATACATACATACATTACATATTATGCATTTGACATAAAATATGGAACTACCTCATTTTCCTGGCATACCGCATAATACATAGAGTATGTGTATAAAGTTGTATATGAAATTCTTACGTCAAAAGTATCATATCACGTCAGAAATTGTTGCGTTTGTATATTTTAGGGATGGTACTGTTATTTTCAGGACGTACTTCATCTAGCTTTCTACGCAGTCTCTAGTAAAATATAAACATTTAAAACAAGGCCTTAACTTAATCTTGAGTTTTATTTTACTTGTTTAAGTAAATCTAAACGGTAAACTCATTTTAATAAGCAGGATCAGTCAAACTCCATTTTAGGTTTACAGGATTAGAGAAAGGAAACGTTGGGTAAATGAAAGGGAAAAGCCAATTTATGAAGGCGTAGCGAGGAAAAGGTATGATAATTGAAGACATAAGTGGAAGAAGCAGGTAAGTAACAGTTAAAAAATTGCCGTTTTTTTGCATAAATTGAGGCTTTAGGGCCGGAAATGAAAATAAATAAAAGCCAGATAAGTATTATTAGCCAGATGGTAACTTACTAGGATTTGTTCCAATTATACGGAAAAATATGAGTTGTTTTAAAATGTTAGTTATCTGGCTCTTCCACTCACATCTTTAATTGCAATTGTTAAATGCCCTACATTGTTACGACTTAACTTTTCATTATTCGGGGTGATCACCTGATTGTCTGACAAGTAAGATGATCCATGCGTCGGGTGGGCATGTAAAAAGTCGATCCACCAGAACTATCGTCGTTCATTCCTTTCACTGGGATACAAGAGTAAAGGAAAAGGGCGTGGTCTTATTGCGCACACACTAGGGCAGTATTGAACGACTCTAGTTTCTATAAAACCGACCGTCATCGAAATCGGTCTGGGAATATTAATTAACCTCATCATGCAATTGACTAGTAAAATATTTAAGTATCCATACTACTCGTAATATTATAAATGCAAAAGTGTTTCTGGATGTCTGTCTATTACCTCATCACGCCCAAATCTCCGGGAAAGGACATAGGGTACTTTTATCTTGAAAAATGTACGGTTCTCGCGTGATGAACGAATTTAGGCTCCATTACAAGGCCGTCATTTAGCTTACTCTATAAAATATGTAATTAAGGGCCCTCTCTTCCTAAATTAGCAGGTCGATTGTCTGTCAGTGCGAAATGCGAATATCGACGTAAATGACATTAAAATAACATTCATATCAGCGCGCCTTGTTTTGTGGCGGTTACGCGTAGGGTTGGCGATCTGAGAATCATTTTTAATTAATTAAAAGTAACCAAACCAAATCATTAACTTTTGTATTGCAAAGCAGTAGATATTTTTTATATATTCTTTTGATAAATAATGAAGGAGTAAAGTGGTTTCATTTCGGTTTTGTTTGGATTTGGAGGTGATTTGGTTTTTTATTTCTTTATTATGTGATACCGATAGAAAAAATATGGCAAGACCAAATTACGTATCATATCATGTAGATTACTAATTATTTTTTTCAGATATAATTTCTTTGTTAATGCCGATGAAAAGTTGTTTCATCTGCACGCTTTTTTAAGTTTTTTTTCGAGAGAGCAGCCTTAAGTGTGTCAGGTATCTAATGAAGAAAATAAGACATATTATACCGCAAACTATGATAAAAGACGTTTTATGACATACGTTCGGAATATCGTCGTAAACCTTTTTGACATCGCCGTAAACTGGAGATCGATGTTGTAATCATGTAACAATAAGTTACGGTAGTAAATTATATAACGGCGCTTTTATTGTTGACTATAATACATTACACCTATTGTTAGCGACTACGTGCTAAAGGAAATGTATAGAAAACACATTTACCTTTCCAAAGGTATATTTTTTTAAAGGTATACTATTCGACAACATTAGCTGTGCCTCAAAGTAGGTTTCGATCATTCATTCTTCTAGTTTTAGTATATTTACTAAAACTATGTTATTATTAACAAGCATGGAAAATTAACAAGCATTTCATACAAAATTTATAATAATATTGATCTTGTACAATTTGTGCACTCTTGTAGGTCGAGTAGATTAAACACAGAATATGTATCACTAAGCACTACCACTTCGGCTGGTGCACAGTGTTTTAGAAACCCACAATATCGGACATGACTGAGTTAATGCAATGAGTCGATGGCGTCTTATATTTCAAATGCAAGAGTAGAACTCCCGTGTGCGCATTTTACTTCGTTTTTGAGAAAATTAATTTTTAAATTGCTCATTTTTGAACTCCCTAAAAACGAATTTATTTTATTTAAATTAATTACGAGGGTTTGTAAACTTGGTATCTAGCTGATTAGATTAATCATTAAGAGACACAAATTTTGTACTTTATTTCATTCTTACAACTCAAGTAGTTCCTGAGATTTTAATTTTTTTTTAATATTTAGACTTTATTTTTTTCTGCTTTCCTATATGATTTCCGTAATGGTTTTCCATACTGAAAAATACTTTGGTATAGTCTTTACACTACAATATTTTTATTTTTTGCAAATCGTGTCTAGTGCCAGAGATTTACGAATTTCTAATTTTTATTCGCCCCTTTAAAAATTTTAAGAGCAAAGTTTCATCGAATCTATTTTTTTTTTAATAATCAGGCAAATAATAGGAAGAAACATTTTATTCTTGATTTTAATCTTCATCACCTTAGTCGTCAAGAATGCTGTCCTCCCGTGCCAAATTTATAGTGTCGTTAATATCAAGAATTACATGTTTCTTCCTATTATTTGCCTGATTATTTAAAAAAAATTAGATTCGATGAAACTTTGCTCTTAAAATTTTTAAAGGGGCGAATAAAAATTAGAAATTCGTAAATCTCTGGCACTATACACGATTCGCAAAAAATAAAAATATTGTAGTGTAAAGACTATAACAAAGTATTTTTCAGTATGGAAAACAATTGCGGAAATCATATAGGAAAGCAGAAAAAAAATAAAGTCTAAATAGTAAAAAAAATTAAAATCTCAAGAACTACTTGAGTTGTAGAAATAAAATAAAGTACGTGTCTCTTAATGATTAATCTAATCAGCTAGATACCAAGTTTACAAACCCTCGTAATTAATTTAAATAAAATAAATTCGTTTTTAGGGAGTTAAAAAATGAGCAATTTAAAAATTAATTTTCTCAAAAACGAAGTAAAATGCGCACACGGGAGTTCTACTCTTGCATTTGAAATATAAGACGCCTTCGACTCATTGCATTAACTTAGTCATGTCCGATTTTGGGCGTTTCTAAAACACTGTGTGGTGGATGATCAAGAAGGGAATGTCAGTTGTCGGGCGACCATTCCTTTAGGCTTTATATGTCATCCCCACCACTATTTTTATTTGTCAATACACTACAGATCTAAACCACGAGATGTGACAAAATGTTAAGGACCCCCGAGACGATCAAACGGTTTGATTCAAACCTTACGTGTTTCATGTTTGATGCAACCGTTTGATGTCGGTTTGAACGGTTTGTCAAACGACACTGCGCAGTTTGGTTCAATACGCGCTGTCGAGTACACGTCTTGTGACGAATAAATAGTATTTTTTAAAAGATAAAACCGACTTAAAAATTATACGCAATTGAGAATTAAAATTCCCTATCTCAAAAACTACTAAACCTATTTTGATGAAACTTGCAGAAGTCTCACAAGTTAAACAATACCTAGTAAAACAAAAAATATTTAAATCGGACTTATAGTTCCGGAGATATTATGTGAACACAAACATAAAAACATACATACACTTTTGAAATTTTGCACATTTGTTCAGATGCGGATATACGAAACCTGGACAGTTCTGGAAATCTATACATATAAAATTACAACTCCTGACTGACTGACTGACTGACTGACTGACTGACTGACTGACTGATTCATCATCGCAGAGCAAAAACTGTTAAAGTTACAGCCACGAAATTTGGTGAACAGGATTATTTTGTTAAGTAGACACCCACTAAGGAAGGAATTTTGGAAATTTTAACCCGAAGGGGGTGAAATAGGGGTTGAAAGTTTGTATGAAAGTCCGTCATTTCTTAAGTTAGAAACATGAAACTTTATTTTTAGGTTACTGAATAAAAATGAATGAATACGTATTTAAGCGTTTTTGGAAATTCTACCCCCAAGGGGGTGAAATCGGGGTTGAAAGTTTGAATGAAAGTCCGTCATTTCTTGAGTTAGAAACATAAAACTTTATTTTTGTGCTACTGATTTAAAAATGAATAGACACGTATTTAAGCGTTTTTGGAAATTCTACCCCAAGGGGGTGAAATTGGGGTTGAAAGTTTGAATGAAAGTCCGTCATTTCTTAAGTTAGAAACATGAAACTTTATTATTGGGTTACTAATTAAAATTGAATGGATATAATTTAGGCGTTTTTAGAAATTTTACCCCCAAGAGGGTGAAATTAGGGTTGACAGTTTGTATGAAACGTTGTCAATTTTAAACCGATCGGGCTGAAACTGTGTATTATGCACAAAGATACTATGACGTAGGCATCCCCTCAGAAAGGAATTTAACAAATTCCACCCCTAAGGGGATGAAATAGGGGATGAAAGTTTTTAGAAATTTTCTTAGACTTTCGACTGATTGAACTGAAATTATTTAAGATTTGAGCTTCTATGATGAAGGCGTTCGCTTTAATAGGATTTGGGTTACTGAATAAAATCGTAGGAAATTAAGTCAATTCTGTACATTGAATATATTTGAAAAATAATATTTGGGACGTGATCTAACTTTGCTAACGCGGACGAAGTCGCTGGCAACAGCTAGTATTACATAAATACATATTACATACGCATCGAATTGATAACCTCCTCTTTTTTAGTCGGTTAAAAATAATAAACTCTAAAGAATGGTACAAAGTTTGTTCAAACGCATCGGAACACGATCAAACAGCGCGTCAAACACAACAAAAATATGAAATTTCATCAAACGAGCTTTCGTTCAAAAACTAGCTTTGTAAACGATCAAAATGGTTTGAGTCAAACCAAAATTTACGTGTTTGAGTCAAACCGTTTGACCTTCTCGGGGGCCCTTTATGTTATACACTTTTATATCGAGTTACGAGTATCATAAGTTTAATTTGATTTACCACACAGACGGACAGAACGAACCAAACCACACCATGTAAAACTGCGTTTAAATCCTTGATAATCAAATTATTTACTACGCCAATATAGTAAGAAATAGAACACAAGCTGATTTTCTCGCACTTTTCAGAATTATTCATATCCCCGGACCCCTCTAACGTTACGTACTCAACACCAAAAACGAATTAGCTTAAACCCAATAAAATATGAAGTTCAATTGGAAAAAGTGGGAAATTCACATTTTAAAAATGTTACTTACCCACTTCTTTCATTGACGTATTCAAATCAGAACAAGAAACGAATACGGAATAACTTACATGACCAAAACAAGGAGAGAGGGTACCCGATGACCAGGCTGGGGTGCTGCACGGCGCACCACAGCTCATCATCAGCCCGCATCACCTCCAGTCTGCCGCTTGGTGATGACCTGCAAAATTTAGCTTTTAGTACTGGGCACATTGTCTGGATGAATGAAACCTGTCGTCATCACCGCAAATTATGATTTATGAGCGGATCTACTTTACAAAATTTGGAATCTATAATATAGTCCGAGAGCCCAGGGCTGCCTCACCTTCGTAAAAAACTAAAAGTTAGAATACTTTGTTCCCTAGTAAGTTGTCCCCTAGGCCCTACAGAGGTAAGATTGAGCAGCGATTTGCATTGAGGTTACTTTAAGGACGCGATCAGAAAAGCGCGTTTTCTGCGCTCGCGGATTCAGCGTCGCGTGATTTCCCAAACGCTACAGCAGAAAACACACGCAGAAATACCAAGTGTTGAAGACGAGCACATAGCTTTAGTTACAATATAAAGCTCATTTTTTCGTAATTTTTCGGGATAACACTAACAATCTCGTCTTCGTCTTGATACCCCTAAAATTTATTTGGTTGTGTGGCAGTGGGCAGCTACTCTCCAGTGTGTCCGGTAGTGGAAGACGAGAATCCTAGAATCTCGCAGAAAATATTATGGAGGTACTTCACATGGCTATTTGTAATTATTTTGCGTATTTGACGTATTCGCCAAACAATCACCATGTGTAGACGGTATGTTTGACAAAGTATTGGCCTTATTTGCCTATTTGAGAAATATGACCAATACCAAATACACGTATCCGTACCTTTGTCGGTTTTTGACGCACGCAAGTAAACAAAATCAAGTAAAAGTTTGGTATTTGACGTCCATGTGTGGATGGCCGTGTTTGCCTTTATTTGCTTGTTTGTGTACACGTCAATAATTTTGCCAAATGCAACAAATAGCCAATAGTAAATACAAATAGACATGTTAAGTGCCTCCATAAAGTATAAAAACATTGAAGGTTATTTTTTTTTTATCTATGGACGCTTCACACCACGTCAGTCTGGCCCCGTGCTAAGTACCTGAAGGACTTGTGTTACAGGTACCAGACAACGGAAATGTATTTAATACTTTTATACTATACGTATATTTAAGATTTTTTTATATCATACACATATTTAATACACATCCATGACCCAGGAACATTGAAAAACTTTTTGTTCCGTCGGCGGGATTCGAACCCGCGACCCCCGGCTTGAGTTGCCACATACTCTAACCATTGAGCCACGGATGTCGTCATATTCTCTGCTTCCTTACCTCCTCGTCCTCGTCAGGTCTCGTTTCCACATGGACCTCGGGGGGTCTGCCAGCAGCGGCGGCGGTGGGGGGCGACGCGCCGACTCCGGCACCGAGCACCCGCCATCCTGCCATCTCACTCCCACATCTGAAATTTTAAAATAGATTTTTTTTTAATTTCCAGTTTGGATGAAACTTTGTATAATTCGATAAATACATGCTGCAACTGCATACAGCTGATTCAGGTCTACCATCCGGTAGTTATGGCCTATGGGATTCAGTCCAACATCCAAATCAGCTATACTCAACCTGCGGCTCGCCGGGACTTTGTCAGTGACCCGCGACACCAAGACTAAAATATGCTTCTGGCCCGTATAAAAAAAGGTTGAGTACGTATGAGTAGCTACTTACGATTTAGAATGATACGCCCAACGGAAAATAAAGAGAAAATACAAACCTTTTTCGTAGACGCTTCAAATGCGTAGAAAAAAACATAGATTTTTTATATGAATATGATGTATATCGCAGCAACAATATATCAATAGTCTTAGAATTAAATAGTCAATTCAATCTATATTAACCCGGCGTGAATGAGGTGAAATTTTTTTACACCAGCTATGAGGTGGGTATATGACATACCCGAAAACTGAACTGTCGATTTTGATAATGCTTATCACTGTAATAATTAATTAACATGTAACAAATAAAATATGACAATAAAACAACCACGTCCAGTTATAAAAAAAGTATCTTTGTTGCTATTAGTGCAAAGTAGTATTTTATACACACCAATCAACTATATTTAGGAACTTAGACTGAAAATATAAAAATTTGACAATTAGAAATCAACATTGTAATTAAAATTAAACAAAAAATATCTCTCTTACTCAAACTAATATTGCAAATATGAAAGTATCTGTCAGTTTGTCTGTCTGTCTGTTACCTCTTCACGCCCAGACTACTGAACTTAATTTCAGCAAAACCTGCTGAAATTTCATATGGAGATACTTTGTACTCCAGGAAGAGACATAATATGATAGGTTTCATCCTAAAAATAGGTAAAGTTCCCGCGCTATAAACGAATTTTGGTGCAACGGACTTGCAGGCGTCATCTAATGGAATATAGCTTTAACTGAATGTAAAATAAATTAACATGACAAAGGACAAGCCTAATTGACAAACGATATGATATTATAGAATTTACAAACCAAAAAGTAAAGAAAAGTAATTATTAAACGTATAAAATCGAAAAATAACCGAAACACAAAATAGTGACACCGACTATGAGGTCGGGTATTACATGCCCGCAATGCGTTTGCGCACTTGTAGCTTACATCGCCAACAGCGGAATATTGTCATTGTCGCTTAAAATCACTCCTCGTACCACCCCCTCCAGCTACTAAGCCAACCAAGTTCCAGAAATCGCACAGTTGAGAAATATTAAGGATTTTATAAACCGCCGGGTATGACATACCCGACCTCACTCACGCCGGGTTAAAACATTTTATTGATATAGGTACCCAGATTGATTTGAATATTACATTCAATTAATGTTTATCAGAAGACAATGTCTTTGTAAATTACGTAATATATTATATTATATATTGAGATACATCTGATACACAAGAAGGAGAAAGGGAAAAGATTAATTGATCATCCAACTTGGGCCAAGATCGAACCGTCTTGCCTAACTTTATTTACTATTTTGTAATCAAAAAATTTAGTTTGTTATTATTTTTAGCAATATTCCGCGAAATAAACTTCCACCTTTAAGTAAATGAGTGAGTGTACGCATAGGCATGCGTACAGCACCTCCCTCCTCCCACACTGCCTATGCGTACACTCGCATGCAAGAACTTGCAAACACCACCACCACACAAGCAATAATGTTGGCAAATCCGTGCAAGGCCCCTCACCACCATGCAGGTTGAAAACCTCGACGCGCGTTTCGCTCCAACACCGGAGCATCCTCAGGATGTGGACTCTACGAACAACGTCCGTCAACTTGACGGACGGAAGGGTACTTAAAGGTGGAAGTTTATTTCGCGGAATATTGCTAAAAATAATAAGAAACTAAATTTTAAGCTATGGATTTCCGCAAAGTAACGCCTGATTCCATTAACTATTTTGTAATCAATTTGATAAAAGTCATCTGTCAGTTCATTTGATCCCAAATATGATCGAAAACGGTAGACCAATAATTGTTATTATTGCTTTAGTACCTACTACCTATTGGTAACCTTCGAACATTTTTGCAGTTGGTCTTAGTAAATTGGATAATGATCATTGATATCTAGGGTAACAACGCCCTAATACATGACTAATGACTTAAAACCTGTCAGCAAACGCTGCAGATGTTTAGCGACTTTTTTTTAAACCAACTCATTAAGATAGCAAAAACCCCAAAACATATTAAACGCTAATTACTCAGCTCAAGGACAGAACTACGCACTATTACGCAGTTTATATTATGTGAAAATACGGCCTCACTGCTGTGTTGCCAATTAACAAAAGTTCCCTAAATTACGACAAAAAATATAAAATAATTCCGATGACAGCGGACTTCCAGTAAGGAGAAATGAAGTCAATAAAAAGTATTTACTGGATTATTATTTATTCAATTCAATTTGTTTATTTGCTTTAAAAGTGGTAAATGCAGTAGGCGGTAATCAATTGTATTATAATTATTCATACTTAATTCATAACCAATTAATAAAGTCGGTAAGTACTTAATTTGTAGTTTTATTACAAAGTACAATTTTAAACTACTAGTACGAATGAGACAATTCGCAATTTAGATAAAATATGATAGCTGATATGAATACTAATCAAGTTAAAAAACTTAATACTAACTGAAAATTGCTCAGAGATAAACACAATAAAATAGATGTAACGATTAAGCCCCATATTATGATATTTAACGATAAAAGTAACCCCAGAACTAAAAAAAAAAAAAAATACTTTCACAATAACGAGGACATGACAAAACGTTGTATGTACGTAAATATGTTTGTTATCATGAGGGCCTAATGTATACTACGAACATTTGTGTTACATACACATTTGAACAATATTTAAATGAGCAATTTTTAAATGAAAATATTTTTTAATGAATTGTATATGACATGAAAATATTCGCACATTTTGATAATTAATAATTATTATTGTAATTGTAAATTGACTATAATTGACATAATAAAATCCATTCCTTTATTTTGACTTTTAATATAATAATAATTCTACATAAAATATAATTAAATAAGAAATGAATTCTTTGATTAAAAATAATAGATTTTGTTATGTTTAATTACTTATAATTACTTATTATTATTGACAATTGGTAATATTTAAATAAGTTAACCACACAGCACAATTATTAGCTTATTATATAATAATTAATAACACATTTGGAATATACTTTGTTAATTTGTAAGAATAGTAATAACTAATAAGTATCTCATATTATATTGTACCCTACTTTATAAGCTATAAACATTTGCATGCTCGATTGGGCAAATGTGATGGTACCACTGTAAATCTACTAACATTTTTACTAACTCACATTTGGCAAATAAATAAATTGAATTGAATTGAATTGAATATAAATTACAGTTAGCAATAATACAGCTGTCATCTCACTGTCACGTTACGTAATTTATAATCACGGATTTAGTTGCAAACTAATCTAAACTCAACTAAACTAACACATATTCTAATTTCTACATTGTACAGTACAATTTAACTTTGAACACGATTGTGATAGAATTTGTTTGTTCGAGGCTGTCAGTTGGCTTAGTATCTCTTTAGGTCTGCAATGCAATACTTTATAAAAATGTACGGTTAATACTAAGAACATACGAGTTAAACTTTTTAACATATTTCTTATTCTTAGCTTTGCTATTTTGTATTGCGTCTTTATTCACATCGTTACTCCACCAAGTATATATTATTTATCTTCATTCCGAATTCAATAAATTCAATGACGTTCATTGTTAGGTAACGACTTGAAAAGTCCTCACCTCAAATTACACACTTCCGATTTAGGGGATACTTTTGCGTATCCTGGCAACACTGAGATATTGCGCGCCAATAATATTCGACTTGGGCAAACGAGGGGGCATTCTGCGCAGGTCAAGGCTGTAGCACCTGTCCCTCTCACGCCCGCGGCCGGCCATCGCGCCCTCCCGCTCACACACCGTAGCCCACGTGATCGCCAGTTTCCGATTTCGCACATTGCCACAGTATGTCACTATGTTAACTCGTTTGTTATTTTATTAACTGAATTTCATAGCATTGTGGCATCGGAAACAAATGTTGAAAGTATGAATTTAGGTTCCCACTTCCCAATAAGTCACACGAGCATCGGACTACGTAGTATTGATATTCGATGAGATAAGCGTATTCTGCTAAAACAGCCTGCTCAAAGTAGTTTTTCCCAGGGCCGGCAGCTTGGGCCGACTATCACTCAGCGTTATATCCAATTCAATCTGGGATTGGATATCATTCAAGTACGGATATAAGTTCTAGGTCTAAGACATTGAGACAATGGTCTAAGATTGTGATTTCCACAATAAATAGTAAGTAATAATTTATCATGATTAATGTTATCTTTAGTAATCTTATAAAAGGAAAAGGTTTGTTTGTGTCGAATAGAACCCAAAACTCTTTGCCCGACTTTGACAAACGCCAGATATAGAGTTGGCCATTGAGTTGGACATAGGTTGAATTATATTAAGGAGAAATGCACGGTTCCCTCCGATCCCTCAATCATCTATTTTACATTAAAAGATTTTGCTGACCTCAATGATGGTAAATTTTCTAGACATAATGTAACAAGCATTAGAACTCGAAGAATTAAGAATAATAAGAAAATACATAATCACTAATTTGGTGATTATGTATTTTCTTATTGGCCACTTCATTGCGAAGGAAGCCTAATAATAAGCAATAAAAATAATGATGTAATGGCAACACCGTCTGAACACCCACTGCTCTGCGAAGAACGGATTTTAAAGAACAACATCCTTTAAGAACATTAAATATAATGGACCAGAAAAAATCAGTTCAATTATTCTAAAGTAAATATTATGTACTGAAAGGAAGAATAAATTGGTCCCAACTCCCAAATTGACATAAAATCGACAGGCACCAAACGGTTGCTAATGGCATTTAGATTGTATTATTATGATTTCATATAACACCGGGTACAGAATAGAAGTACTTGTTATGTTTGTATATCGATTAAGAAGTGTAACGATTTTGTGAATTATATAAAATATGATAAAAGATACAATGGATGTCTTAGACAGAATGTAACAAGTGATATATAATACAGAGTTCATCGTAAAAGTAGCAGCGTTGAAAGAGCATTTTTTGTGATTTGTATGGGCAAGAATCCCAGCGTCATGAGTTTGCCCATACAAAAGAAAAAAATAATACACACCCTAAAGTATTATCACTTAGTTTTCTTACACGGTCTGTGTAAATGACGTGAGAGATCGTGGATGCAATGAACATAGTACCAAATTCGGATTCAACCCTGTATAACAACAAAAGAATCATGAAAATCGGTCCACAAACGGCGAAGTTATGGTTGAACATACAAAAAAAATATACAGACGAACATATAACCTACTCCTTTTTGGAAGTCGGTTAAAAAGTTAATGTAGTTTAAATTAAACACTGTTTATCAATACTTAGGCAACGTATTGCTTACAAATGAGAATTCTACACGTGTAAGCTTAGCCAAACAAAATGGACAAGCAAAATTGTTTTCACTTCGTTTTTTCCTACCCCGACTTGTGTGTTTAGTTTATTTATGTTTCCTCGTAGTTGTGCTTAAGGCCTAATAGGCTAAGCCACGAGTCTAGTCATTTTTCACACTGATATTCGTCTAACCGGCCCCCTAGACGAGCAATTTTAATGTCAGTATCACGCATAAATATTGATCAGTTTATTTGACTAGATTGAAGGCGCGCGATGTTCAATATCAACCCCAGACGGTCAATAGCTTTGTCCACATTGTGCCTTTTTTTTGTTCAACAAGGGCATGCGTTATAGCGCTGTCAACAGCGAAGGTGTGGCATGCCCGTGACGCGCGTCAAAATCCACCCGCGTTGAAAGAAAAGTGTCATAGCGAGCGCTACGATTTCAACGCGCGTCACGGGCATGCCTCACGTTCGCTGTTAACAGCGCTATAACGCATGCCCTTGTTGAACAAAAAAAAAGCAACAATGTGGACAAAGCTAATACGTGACAATAAAATTGCTCGTCTAGGCAGCCGGTAAAGGTCTATACCTCGTCTAGTGGTTCGAACCTTAGCCATTTATTCCCCTCGGCGAAATATAATTCGCCGACTGGCGAGGACATTTGAACGTATTTTTGTTTGCGTAAACTTCGATCTTACGAAGATAAACCAAAGGGAATTTAATATTATCGTACCGGAGGGTTTTTAGATTAAGAAAATCCATCGTTTGGGCCCGATTCGAGGGTTCAAAAGTTGAAGGGTAAAAAAGACCCTGCGGCTGAGGGAGAGAAGGGACAAATAAGGGATAGACCTGTATATCTTCGCCGTATATCGCGAACTGCGCAGTTGGAATTTCGTCAATACAATTGAGAATATTCAGGCATTAATATGATCAACACCTTGCCGTAAGCTTTTCTTGGATTTTGGTAGCGAATTTACCACAGCTACATTAGGTTAAGTGTGTATTAAGGTTACAAGTTGGAAGCCGGCTACAGACGACGTGTCGTCGCGACACTACTGGTTTCTACTTTCTATACAGTATTTCTATGAACAACTGTCGCAAGCTTCATGTCGCTAGCTGCGGAGAAACCAGTAGTGTCGCGACGACACGTCGTCTGCGGTTGCTTCATGTCGCCCGCTGCCAACTGGCACCTTTAAATTATTAGTTATTACTAGACATCGGATTATATGCATTTGCATACTTGCATATGCAAATGCATATAATGGCACTTTTTAGGCGATAGTGCAAATTTTGGCAATTATTCGTTGATAGTGCATATTTCGGTAGTTTTATGCCCTCGTAGTCTCCAAACTAGCTATCATGACACACACCGAGGCCACAAAACAGAGGTACGATAGATTAAAACACTTCAATTATGTGGTTCCATCCCCATTTAAAGAATGTAATACACCCATGCACAATATCTTTCTAGAAACAAAATTTTTCTTTGTAGTTGGAAACATTATTAAAAAAATTGAATAAAGTAGTAAACGATAAACTTCCGTGGGCACTAAGATTATAATCGGAAAATGTTGGTAGAACATTATTATTGGTGCTGACTGCTGTATAAGAAATGAAAAATCCTGTATTTGATGAAATTATAAAAATTGGCGCTTTTATTAACAGCACCACCGGAAAACACTTCAAAAAGCAATAAAATTTTGATATTAAGTGACTTTTGATTGTGCATATTTTGTGCATATCTCGGCAATTTTTCGTGCATATTTGCATGCATATTTCGGCACTTTGATCGTGCATATAATCCGATGTCTAGTTATTACTACGTATATGACTCGGTGAACTTCGCACCACTTCCCTTCGAATATAAACCTTTTCTGGACTTCGGATTGATAATATAACCACAGGATATAACTTAACCTAATGAAGGAAGTCCGCCTATGAATTAATTTCTCCGAAAGTACATGTACTTCAGTTATAACTTATGGCATCTAGGAAGCAATTACCCACTACCATTTGTTTTCATTACAATCATGGCGTCTGTCAATTTCGGCTAATAAAGTGTTTGTGGCCCACTGATGTATCGGTTTATAATTTACAAGCTGCAGTTATTGATTGGACTGAATTCTCCAAATGTTTGACCTCAATCGATGTTACAAATGTAATATTATGTCCTCTACCAAGACAAAGATGATAGCTTTTAAAATAAAAAAGGTCAAGTGCAGTACCAGTCAAAGAATGTTCCCTTACATTTTTGATATTGTTGCCCCTTCCCGCCCTACCTAACCTAAGGCTTCTTACAGACGAACGTGAACCGCACTAGCCGGCAGATACAACTGCAGCCATCGACAAGTGCCGTTCGTCTGTAAGAAGCCTTAGCTGATAAAGGAAACATAAACTATAATATAATGCGAAGGAGTCATAATCTTATGACGACTGCTTTGATAGGTCACTGCTCAATCAAACAACATAGCTTAGTAGACTGTAGAAAATGATTAAAAAATCTTGAATCATTTTCAAAGCCTGCGATAGGCAGTAACTACTCTACTAAGCCAATTTTGTTGAAAATTCAATTAGTCACAACTCACAACTCACAAATCTTATGTTACTTACATACTTAATATTTATTATGTAGATGAAATCCCGAAGAAGGACGTTGCCTGCTTATAATATTGAACGTGTACGATCCCCGCGGGATTTCACTTTACGCGGAAAGCATCTAGTAGAGTGTAGAGTGTAGACTATAAAGGACAGTCAGTTCCACGAAGACATTCATTTCTCAAGTATGTACAGACATTTCTTTGAACCGACAATGGAATCAATGGAATCGTGGAATACTCCAAGGATTTGTCCTTATATGTTAATATTAGGACAAATCCTTGGAGTATTCCACCTAAAGTGCTTGTGGGAAACAATAAAAAACCGGCGAAGTGCGAGTTGGACTCGCGAACTAAGGGTTTCGTACACAGAGAAGTAATTAGATGTCCTGGAGAACTTCGTATCATTTTCCTCTTAACATTAACCTTTCCTGGACTTCCGCGAATATTTCAAGACTAAAATTAGCCAAATCGGTTCAGCCGATCTCGAGTTTTAGCAAGACTAATAAAAATGAAAGCTCATTGTTTATATTTTTTTTAATGGGCTTTTGCCCACCACTCGTTCCCACCACTGTATTTTTATTTTTTATTTATATGGTATCTAGCTGCCACGGTTAACCATCTTAAGACATACACAGACAGACAGGCAGCTAAATGTACTCATACGGTACGGAACCCCAAAAAGTGGATGTAGAACAACCTTTGAAGGTAAAAGTGGAAGTGAATCGCGTTAAAGCTCGTAGTTCTCAACACCAATTGGCTTGTACCACGAAAACTAGGTGAAAATAAATAATGTAACTGTGCCTGTAGGGTCGCCACAATTTGAAACATTGGTGGACATTCCTCCTTAAATAATCTTTTACAGAAAATTATCTATAATAAAAACAATCTTGTGATAAATATAGTCTACTAAGAAATAATTTAGTTACTAAACGTAGCCTGGGGATAGCCGCAAAAGTCAAAATAATTCAACATTTATATTAAAGTTCATTAGACAGTAGTAAAGAGAACCCAACTCAAAATCTGTTTGCCCACGTTAAAATAGCTTATTTAGTAACGTAACTTTACAACAAACTAATTTGTTGTATATGATGTATTAGATGCTACCGCGACTTCGGCCGTGATTAAACCTACCAAGTAAAGTGGCGAGACAGTGCACTCGGTATATTTTGTATGTATGTGCTCGGCCGAGGCCCGAGGGCACTGTCCACTAAAGTAATTTCATCAAAATCAAAATGTTTATTTCTAAATAAGTTAACAAAGTTAACACTTTTAGGACGTCTACATGAGGCCTACCACCGGTTCGGGAACTAACCCGGCGAGAAGAACTCGCTCGGGGCCACCTTTTACTATAAAGATGGCCCCTGGCAAGTTTTCGGGGGTCATCTATTACTCAAAATCGATTCTATAGTAATTTCGACGCGACAAAAAATTTTTTTCCTCTTTATAGTGTTAGTTAAAAAGCGTCCTAAATATTAAGTACCTACCATTTTCACATTAGATATTATGTATCGATCATTAAGTAGACTTTTCTCACGATAATGTTCTTCATTATTTGTTGGAGCTTCAATTTTTACCGTCCGTAATCTTACCGGCCTAAGAAAATTTAATAGAGAATACAGATTAACTTGACTACTTAGTTGGTTTCATAAAAAATTGCTGCATTTGCTTGGATAATAATTCAAACAATAATAAAGCTTTTCATTGTAGGAAGTGTTTATAGTATTACTAGCTGTCCCGGCAAACGTTGCTTTGCCATAAAATAATAATATGGGCGAAATACTTTATGTATAAAGTATTTCGCCCATAGTATTATTTTATTGAAGTGACTAAATAAGTATGTCGCCATGGCAACGTCGATCGCTATCCCGTCGCACAAACAATATTGGTCGCCGTCAGTCTCAGGTTGTAATAGTTTACTATTATTTATTCAACAAATGCACTTATCAACATATAAAGTACCCAGTAGCCGATTCTCAGACCTACTAAATATGCATATAAAATTTGGTAAAAATCAGTAAAGCCGTTTCGGAGGAGTTCGTGGACTAACATTGTGACACGAGAATCTTATATATAAGATTATGACTAATTATTGTATGATAAAAAAATGTCCTAAATTTTTCTGTACCATGGTAACACTCGTATGGCACTCACGTAGACGTACCCGTGTAAAGCTTCCAGTGAAAACCAGAGAACATGTCACCTTACTGTTTTATCGAAGTCTTATTGGTTTATGTACCATTCAGAGTCATGAGTCGTCTGGAGTACAACAAAGTTATTGAAGGCTAAATGGCAATGGGGTAGGATACCTGTAACCGTTCATATAGACTCTACTTATAATATACATTTTAAAGCAGGCGCTGGATAGAGTTGAGTTTTCCAAAATATGAGGACTGTGAATGGGGTTGAACTCAGAAAAACATGCAGATTATGATTGTGAAAGTCGCTAGAAGACGTAAAAGTTCTTTTACCAAAAAAGAAGGTGTAAAAAGTGGACCAATAGAAAATCGTGACAACTCAGAATAATAATATGCATGCTTTTCTGAGTTCAAACTTCAACCCCATTCACAGAACGCGGTCCTTATATTTTGCACACTCAACTGTACCTAGCAGTAGCACCCGCTCTATTTTTAATATTTTTGCCTTGACATCAAAAATGGATTGATGGACATACCGTCAATACTCAATACATTTGGGTTGGCCTTTAAAATCTGGACACAAAACCATAGTTCCTTTTTAGGGTATGCGAAAACAGCACACTTTTTCCACTTAAAGTTTATTTAACGAATTAAAAAATTCTCATGTTCTCTCTTTTAATAAAGAATATAATATATTTTGCTTTGCAAATTAAAAATAGAAAGTCTGTAAAGACGCAGATTACGTATTCATTATTATAAATAGACTTATAATATTATAATACTTATTAAGTGTTGTATGAATACGTAAGCGTAGGGCTGGCTGAAAGTTTTCATAATATTGTAATGTGCTAAATTAATTCGTTATTTTACAGTCGAAAATACTATATTCTTTATAGGTTAAACAGTGAAACGATAAAATTACTTACAACGATTATTATTATTAAGCCATTTTATCCTTCGTGGGCGAGTCCAATTCGCACTTGGCCGTTATTATTTTTTGCTTATTTTAGGCAGCCCTATCGTAGCTTAGGCCTCTCATTCCTATTCATATCATATTTAAACGAACATTTCATATGATCGGGAAAATTGCCTCGACTTGTATTATCTGACATGGCAGAGACCCAAAAATTCTGATTATGTAAAAATAAAAAACTAACCACGTGTAAGATCAGTGGCGTAGCTACCCTAGTAGACGTTACTAGGGTAGCTACGCCACTGAGAAAGTTAATTCGCACTGGGCCCCTTCGCATACAATAGCTACAAATTACAAGTCTCCGTCATCGCTATCTAGTCTACCAATAAACAACAGTCTGATCACTGATCTACCAATAGTAAGGCCCCGTGCGCTCCCCTGCCTCGCTCAATCTTCGCCCTACCAAGGAGCCTACCTCAAAACACAGTGAATTCGTCTTCCAATTTTGCAGAGAGATCTTGAAATTACGCGCAGCCTTAAGTTACTCCTTATTTGTGTAGTATTTCCGAAGACAACTCTTTTAGGTCGTTTAGTACTCTTGACGTCACTGCGGCGCAAATGGTTGGAACCCCCATGGATGGGGAGACCACTATGCCACTGAAAACGGAGTGGACCCGCCACTTCTAAACGGAGTGGACCCGCCACTTCTAGTGGGCACCTGCGTGTCCAGATCGCAATAATCCTACACTAATCACGTCTCCCTCATCCCTGATCCTATAGGGGCGGTAAAGTGACTAATTCGAATAATCAACCGTTAAATCTCTGAATTATTGGGATAAGCTCAACGAATAACAAAACTTATTCGTAGGATAAGCTATAAAAATTGCTGGCGAATGAACTGGCAACTTTTGGTATACTTACCGAAATTTTTTCAGTAAGCTTCCATTTTGTACCTTCTCAAAACCTATTCACCATTCTCTTGCATACAATCTATACTGAAACTGGTAGTATAAGAGCATTATGGCGTGCTATACAGCTATTATACAGTTAATAGTCGAATTAATACATAATATACAGCTTGTGGAGTACATGGTACATACCCTTATAGAACCTAAAATGCTTGGGATAATACTGTAATTTTGAAATTAAGTCTAAGTTTTCTTAAGTCTACAGTCCACATTTTGAAGGTAGGTTATGCTTTTTAGTTAACAAACCTACATGTATACTTGTATAGACTATAGATACAATTGGGTATACCGTATAGATATCCAAGGGACTCTACATTCCTGCACTGTACATTGTACATAAAATCGTGCATCAGACCCTACGATGACGCAACTGCTCAATACAGTAATTGCGGAAACGGGATAACATGACATAATCATACACACACATACACATATAGTAACAAACAGCATGGATGGCCTGGTAAGCGCATACCATGGAAATCAGATAGAGTACAGCTTTTAACAACAATGATGGAAAGCGATTACCATTAAAAGGAAACCTGCAACATTAGAACAGTCGCGCATCGCAAGTTCGTTGCCTTAAATCGATATAATTTAAACAATTAAAAATTTTGGCGTCGTGCATAGTAGTTTTGTGCCTCGATACGCCGTTTGTAGAGATATTAATTTCCTTACATACTCGTAGATGTTACTCTACAATCTATACTATTAAAATTCATTAAGCTTTCCCTTATGTCCAGGCAGTAGCTCAAACCACGGAACAAACGTGGCAATATCATATGATTTGTAAAGAAAACCAGCAGTGAGCGGACACCGATCAATACGACGCACACACGCGCACACACACTACCGCGCGCTGCACATTCTTCGCTGCAAATGTCCACTTAGTGATGTAGGTCAGGCTTGCGGGCGGCTAGTGACGTACTGAGTATCGATAAAGCGTGGAATTACTTGAATATGGAAAACATGGAGGATAGCGAATTTTATGTAGAGTCGTTTGAGTATCTCCAATCTATTCACAAAAATATAGTACCGAATTCTATACCCATCATTTAGTGAAAGCAAACAGAAATGAATTCCACAATCATCTAAACGTAATTTGGAATCTTTGTTTCCGAGAAAAATAAAAAATTAAGTGGTGAATAGCCTTTTCGGCGCTTATCAGGAAGTGGTGAAACAGGCCCTTAGTATCTTAAACTCTCGGTTCACCAATACCGATTGTTATTAAGGGATTTTTATTAAGGTATACCTCAATTAAACTATGAGTACAATGAATAAATTGAACAATTATTGAAAAATTATTTCAGAATAGTGCATTAAGTAATAACGCATAACTCATTTAAAGGGTGTAGAGAATTTCACTACTAACATAACGTGACTCGAATTTTGTAAATGGCACTTGTTCCAAAACCGTCTTACTATTAATTATTGAAGTGCATAACACTATCGACACTTGACATCCCTTTATCAGTCCATCTCCCTCCCAGCTCTGGGAAATGCAAGCTGACGGAAAGACAAGTTCTAATAACAGTGCAACATTATCGATAGTGTCCGTCCCTATTCGATACACCCGTCCCGCTCGCTCTGGGAGCGCAAGAATGCCATGCCTCCAGTGATATCATAGTGCAACACTTTATTAATATTAATGATTCAAATTGACTGTATTCGGTCACCATATCAATTTACCAGTAACACGGTAAACTGTTGAATTATATTTGAGAGTTCGAATATTTTGTTGTAAAATATTCGAACAATAAGGGTGTGGTTATGTTTCTGCTTAGTTGTAGAGCAAGACAGTCAAGGAGGTGTCAAGGAAGGAGGAGGTCTCATTGTTTTCATCGCAGTATCTGCAAGTCAAGTTATATCACTTTGCTCGTTGAGCTTGCAGTAGCACGTTTGGCTTTTAGTGAAACTATTACCTTATAGACGGGTCCACACCAGACGATCCAACGCGCTCCGATCGCGCGCGGCATGAAGCGCGTTGCACGGAGCGTTTGGTGTGGACGTGCCGCGCGCGATCCATGCGCAAGTTTTGGGGCGCGCGCTCCCTGGCGCTCGCGATCCGTTCGTTGTCGGTTTTCTTGCCCGCTTCAAAGGTGCCTCAGTTGCGTGGCGCGCGCGGTGTGGACAGTTATGTGATTCGAGCGATCCATCACACCATGGATATTTCGCAGTCGTCGTCTGATATCGCTTTATAAGGAGTTTAAATGTTTATGGGACCCAAAAGATGCTAATTTTACGAATAGAGATGCGAGAGACGATGCTTGGGCTCAGATTTCTTGCAAAATGAGGAACAAGCCAATAGAAGATCTAAAGAAAAAAAATGCGGTCTCTGGCTGGAGGATACAGAAGGGAGAAATTCAGAGTGAAACAAAGCCGTATAGCTGGATCAGGTACCTAATAAAACAAATCTACTTATGCAGTAAAATCAAGGAATATTTATTTTTCAATAATTAATTAGTAACATTAAGGTACAATATCAGTGCGGCGGTACGAAATGTACACGGTGTGACTCCATATCGTGCAAGATACTGACTGACTTGAATAACGGATCGCTTTCGGATCGCTTGGAGCGTATATTAGGATCGCAGTTTCCAAGTTCTTGGATCGGTCTAACGCGCTGGACGCTCCACGCTCCTCGATCCTGGATCGCGGATCGCGGGATCGCCGCTCCAAGATGGATCGTTTGGCGTGGACCCGGCTAATTACCAGTCATCAGGATCATACTGAATATGTACTCAATTAATTTCATAATTAATTCAATTGTAATTTACTGCAGCTGCTAACATAGATCTCTACATTTTTATTACTTTCAGGAAAAACCTCTAAAAGCAGTCGCTATAATAATATCCCTGTAGTAGATTAGAATTTAGAACACTGGTTTTATTTATAAAAGTGTATTAAGGGCCCGTTCTTCCAAATTCACGTTTCTAGAATGAGTAATTTTTAAAGAAAGCGTCATTCAAAAAAACTGAAAAATATATACATGTATAGATACATCTTTTAACTAGTGACTTTTTTGGTAAGAAACACAATACAGATAATTTTACTCGATAAAAAAAAATTCCCTCGATTTTAAAAACATTTTGAGTTTTATAGGACTTACAGGGACTCAATCAAAAAATAATTTGGACAGTCCGATTACTATTAAAATTTTACAGGGAAATGATTTGATACATATTTAGTTATAATATTTTTTAACTAAGTAAAAAGGTTTTTTCTCCTGTTTCGCCCTATCATGGACGCGGCGAGCGTCGTAACCGCCACCGTACAAGGCGCGCTGATATGAATGTTATTTTAATGTCATTTACGTCGATATTCGCACTGACAGACAATCGATCTGCTAATTTGGGAAGAACGTGCCCTTAAGGCACATGCTATAGGTTTCATGGCAATTGGCATTTTATTTGAAAAATTTCTCAGTTGTGGTCGCTTGTCGCGAAGATCGCTACCCTGATGTTCACGTCACATATTGGTTCAATAAATGAAGACACACGATCTAAATTATCCCACGTAAAAGCCTTATCGAGGCACAGGCATTACCTCAACATAATATTAATATACCCTAGTAGACCGACATACGTTGTTTTGCCATATATGCCTGGAAAGTCTCGTAGGAAGGAGTTGATGTTGTAACTTCGATAGGTAAGCGTGATTCAGGACTATGCTGTATCTGGTACTACATCGTTTTTTTTTTGTTTTTGACCGATTCCCTGGCCTATCCGTTGAGCACACAAAATTTCCCCAAAATCAGTCCAGCCGTTTTGGCGGAGTTAAGCAACACCGAACGACTGTGAGATTTTTATGTATGTGTATTTAAACGTTTTATCATGTATCAGTTTCATTCTTTCTGTATTATTTTTTAATGATAATAATCGTAATTAAAAAGATATGATCATTACACTAAAGAAAACATTAATATTTTGTCCGTAAAATATCTGCCCATACCTAAAATTGTTTGATATAAAACAATTTAAAGTTAATACGAGTATGGAAATTATATCATTAAGACAAACTTTACAAGATAAAGTTGTTTTAATACTAAATCAATAATCCCTTTCCCAAAACTATGTATAATTTAAGAGGTGTTTGTTATCTATAGAATAATGAATAAAATTTTCATAAGCATTAGTCGGTGCGGGGTCATTGATCCGGCTTAATTACTCCCTTGGGTCGATGACCTATCGGGGACTAGTCACGTGGTATCCAACTGGAATTCGGCACGATTGAGGTTTCTTAGAAATTATCGGAAAAGTTACTTATTAACGTTTATGTAACTTGCTAGACCAGCCTTTCCCAGAGTGGGCGATAACGCCCCCTTGTGGGCGCTGAAGGTCTAAAGGGGCGGTGTGGGCAGTGGGACCCAGAAAAAATGGGGATGTTGTGTAGATAACTTGGGGGGGGGGGAGTGATTTGTAATTTCATTTCATCTCGATGCATTTTAAATAATTGAAACAATGGGTTATGGGGGGCGCGAAAACAATTTTTTCTCAAAGTAGGTTGTACACAAAATGGGAAAATGGGAACTCCCGTGCTAGATGTTTCCCGCAACTCCGTTGTGCAGAAATTGTTACGACGCGGGAACCGTACATACTTTCGTGATCTATACATAATATAATAAAATCGTTGTAAAAAACCCTTTCCTGGGACTCAAAGTATCTTCATATGATATTTGAGCAAAATCGGTTCAGCGGTTTAAGGTTGAAGAGGTAACAAACAGACAGACTTTTGCAACAGACTTTCGTAGTTGTACTATTATTAGTACTTATGGATAGTTTTTGGAGTTAACTCCTTAAGAATCGATTTTCATATATAAGGCGCCCGGTATGAGAAAAATCCGAGGGGTAAAACCTACTAACAAGTAACGAAAAATCGTGTCACGTTTTTGGTGCGCATCTTTAGTGCGCAACTTTCTAATTTGGCTGTGAGTGTATTAAGACCATAAAGGTAATATACCTATCGGAATATTATATTATTATATAATTATATAATTATATTATTATAAAATTATATTTTTTTGAGTTTTTTTTTTATTATTATTATATAATATTATATTCCGATAGGTATATTAACTTTATGATTAAGACGTACATATGGTATGCTGTATAGGCGACTATACCTATATACTATATGTTATTGGGCTTGTTTGTTTCTATCAGTGTCGATGTATTTATATTGCTATACTCGTACTTAAGGAGTAAACTCCAGTCGTGCGTCGGAGCTGACACACTTTTTTTTATTGGGTTAGGATAAGAGACATTATAATATTTCAGAGAGTTTACCAAATGTTATTAACCACTAAAATTTATATTTATTACCAAAATCAGTGACGTCCATGTAATTCGATATCGAATAATAAATAGAACCACCGAAATAACTGGAAGCTGGTTGATTAGAACACAATAAAACCTTTTTACTGCCAATAAATTCCTAACGTACACACGCTTGTTTATTAGACTAGGTAAAAATATCACGTTACATAAGGAAAATATTTATTTTATAGCGTACAACATAACATTTCGAAATTCTTTCAAGTTTTTTGTTATTTTTTTCGAGTTTTCGGTCTTTTAAATTTTTGAAGTGAAATATTCTGTAGCGGCATTTTGAACTATTTTGGGATGAGTAAAAACTAAAAATGTTACACTCGCGTGACTAGATCGTGTTCTGATCAAAAATACGTAAGACGAAGGGAGAGTAGACTGCCTGCTCGACGTAGGAGAGGAAGTAATACTCAAATCTCTTCCTATTAAAATGTACACCCAGCTGCTTTGTACTTCTGCCGCCACTGCAACTTGCAAGTTTTTTTACAAAACTCTAAGGTAAATTTCAATGTTCCTTTCCCCTCACATGCCCTCACTTAATAGTGCTTGAAAAGTTATCCTACCATTACTAAGGAGCTGTAACGAACAGTTCATAAATTCACTTGCCCCCTCCCCTAGTGCCACCTACTGGACCAGCAGCCCCATCAGAAGCCCCTTCGCCAGAATCAGGCATTTTAAATATTTTATAAGAATAAGAAACATTTATTTTGCACATCACACAACACAATATTTACAAACAGACGCAAGAACAAGGACAAAGTACAATTAATTTAACATTATATTGTGTGATGCCAAAAATGGATCCCAGCTCAGCATTAGCAGCAAGATTGCTGCACTGAAATTCTGCTGGAACCAAAAGTGACATCACAATCATATAGTTATGGACTATGGTGGTACAAAATATACAAACAAGAAGCATAATAAATTAATAAAGTAATCATAGAAAAGAGAATAAAAAATAAAGGTGAGTTATTAATGTAAAAGATATTTTAAAATTATGTGCCAAAACATGAAAAGGAAAAAAAAACTGACAATTGTCTATGGGTATGACATTTGACGTATGAAAACGGGAACAAAACAAACATGGAGGTGTACTATAAATTACAAAGGTTATATAATTGTAACGTGCCACGTGGTTTTACGTGGCATAACCATAAATAAGAATTTACATTATGTAGCTCCTTAAAAAGACTATAAAATCACACCTAGGGGAGTGAGTAACAGGTGTTGTATACACAAAATACAATGAGCGTGGAACAAATGGCATTCAGAATGCTCTTGGCCCGTGGGCCGTGGCCGTCCCGCATTACGGCAATGGACCAACCCTACACCACCGCTAGAGGTGCATCAATCAAAAGATAATATATTTTAGATATAACCTTTTCCCCTCTCCTCTATTACACCTAAAGATTTTAACTATAGACCCAATGATATTGTATGTTACTAACGTAACTAGATTGGCAGTTTACGACAGCAACGCGTCACCACTTTGAAGATGCCTGCATGCATATCTGCCATACATAATGACATAATAACATTATGAAGTGACATTGTCTTTTGGGCTATCAAGTGGTTACGCATTTCTAAGAATCGTTTGTAAGACGTTGCCACTCTAGTATTTTAGAAACTCATTGTATAGACCACACAAAGATGATCGCTAGCCAAGAAATATATTATTATTATACTAACGTACCGTAATGCTACAGTACAAATTATACACAGTACCATCTTCATACTAGAAGACCCGAATCAGATGCGCGATCCATTAGATGAATCAGACGAGAGTTCAGCTAATAACTTTATGTGTCTCCACTTTGGCCAATGATGCAATACAAGCGATTAAGGGCCCTCTCTTCCTAAATTAGCAGGTCGATTGTCTGTCAGTGCGAATATCGACGTAAATGACATTAAAATAACATTCATAACAGCGCGCCTTGTACGGTGGCGGTTACGACGCTCGCCGCGTCCATGATAGGGCGAAATAGGAGAAAAAACCTTTTTAAGGCTTTATATAAAACATATTTCAAAAAAGTAACCAAACCAAATTATTAACTTATGTATTGCAAAGCAGTAGATATTTTTTATATATTCTTTTGATAAATAATGAAGGAGTAAAGTGGTTTCAGTCAACGATTTGGAGGTGATTTGGTTTTTTATTTCTTTATTATGTGATACCGATAGAAAAAATATGGCAAAACCAAATTACGTATCATATCATGTAGATTACTAATTATTTTTTTCAGATATAATTTCTCTGTTAATGCCGATGAAAAGTGGTTTCATCTGCATGCTTTTTTCGAGAGAGCAGCCTTAAGAACGTGTCCAATGCTGATATTCGTCTGGCAATTGTTTATTGTTTACAGCTTCGCAACCGTGAATGCAAACGTGGTTTTTCACGGACCAAATTGGAAAGCCAGTCAATCAAAAAGCCTTTATGAGCTGAACATTGGATCACGTTGAGCGCAAAACTTGTCTGTATTCTCGAATTTGATTTTAAGTTTTATCACGTTGTTACTCTACTGTATACATTGGTTTTTGTGGCGCTATTTTGAACACGTCTATCGATCGCTATATATGGAAAGTTTATTAATTGACATAAGTTCTTAAACCAGACACTCGCGTATCCACATTCCTTGGGCCTCCATTTTATTGCTTCCGATTCAATGTAGGAATCGTAGAAATTATTTGCTTTATGCGCACAATATAATATGGTTTAATTAAATACCACAACCCCCATGTGGGCGTTACTAACACCCTCGTCATTTTACATATAAGCTGTGTACGGAATATAGATTTAATCTATTAATACTTTTTTGTTCCGTTTTGTTATTCGCAAAATAGAAGATACCTACTCCCGCGGCAAAATAATATCTTATGAGTTATGACAGCGTTTCCCAGCCATTTCAGTTACGGTCCACGGACCCCTAGAAAATCAAGCAGTTTTCACGTACCCCCTTATTAAAATAAAGAAATCGAATTCGCCGTGCTAAGTAAGCGTAGCGATTACGAGACGTTTGCATTTGTATCCATATGTGTCCAGACTCCAGAGATCGCGGACCCTATATATATATATATATATATATATATATATATATATATATATATATATATATATATATATATATATATATATATATATATATATATATATATATATATATATATATATATATATATATATATATATATATATATATATATATATATATATATATATATATATATATATATATATATATATATATATGTGTATACTCCTCCAGAGGTCCGCGGGCCACATGTTGGGAAACACTGTCTTATGATATTATAGCATATGATATTCTTTTTATTAACTGATTATGAGTTATGTCCTTGCCGGTTCTGCTCTAAAATCTTAATCCTCATCAAATTCGGCTCCGTAGTCTCCGTAGAAGAGAATCAGATTTTTGTTATAATAGTCAGTACCTGGTACATAGAGTTATAGACATTCAAACTCTAAGTTCGATATATATATATTTTTTATCACTCCTTTAGTATCTCACACACGTGCGACGGAAACGGAAGTTCCTATGTCCTGACTGTCTATTAGGCATTCTAGATCTGTCTAATTTGGTCTAGTTATAGGAACGAACTTATTTGTTCTTGTTGCTGTAATTCAAAGTGGTCATTCAAAGCAAAATCTTGAGTAAACTCAGAAACTTTAGCGCCGAAGTTTTTTAAAGCTTAAAATCTTACCCCAGAGGTTAAGAAAATTTTATTTTTTGAGGTTCATATTTTTATTTATTGTTTGTATTGTGACTAAAAAAGTTTTTTTAAAGAAAAAGTTTTAAGTATTTTAACAATCACGTAATATACACAAAATATAATGAAATCAATAAAAGTTAACAATTAACATAAGAAATTCAGAGGTGCTATGGTCATCACGGCCTTCGCCCTTTACGCTGAAATGTGGAAACAAGATAGCGTAGAATGCGCCCAAAAAACAAGTATATCTAGCGTTAGAACTTAGAAGTAGCTCTAAATATACCTATCCGGCTTACGTAGAAGCATCCAGGTAGTCAATGGGTTAGTAATGTACTAGAATCGGCAGGCAGCCTTGAACGCGGTCGCTCACGCCGCTAATGCATGCGCCCGCGCAGACTGTTGTCGCGTTACATAACCTGACTCCTGAGGCCGCTTGCGCCAGCGTCTGCCCACCCAGAGGCTGGAGTGACTAATGCCAGCTATTTGCCGCTCGACTACTTTTTTATGGGCAAGTTGGATCGCCTGATAGAACACGTCCCTCTCAGCATGAACGTTGAAGTAGAAGTCTATAGTGGAAATTCGGTTGTAAAAATAGAATTACCAAATTGTCGGGACGAAACGACAGATTTTCTTTTAATAATTTTCCCCGTACTCCCGTAGAATGGAAACCATTTTAATGGATATCACATCTCGCACCTGTACCAGTAGGATTAAAAGTAACAGTGGAAAGTATGATTATCAAACCTAGTATTTATTTTGTCAACTTTTAGATCCTGGTGTTTACTTGAAAATAATGACAGCAATTATATCCCGTTTAGCCAACAATGGCCATGACAGACGATTCAACCGGCACCGAGTTGGCGAGTAAATCATCGTAATTAAACCTTAAACTATTGATGATGGATGTTGCAACATTAAGTCTGTCCCCAGGCGAGCCCGACGAGGATCTGAGGGTAGAAGCCCGTCAAGTTAAATCGAGGACGTCACTGCCTTGACAGGCCCCGGGGGAGGAGAATTCTAATAATCCTACAGCTACGGCCTACCCTTGGTTTCCATCGCATCTAAGTGTAATCAGAACTATAGGCTATAAATTATAATGCTACCATTTACCAATATAAATGTTGTATTAACTATAAAGGAATATAATTACACATTCATTTGGTGGATTTGCAGTTTTTTTTCGTTTACATTTAGCTACACATTTAGCATAAATAAAGTAAAAGAGTAAAGTTGTCTACTACTCTTGTATACATAATTATGGGTACTCTTAAACGATCCATTACGTTTTATTTCATAACTAAATAACATTGTAACAGACGTAATAATATGAATAGCAAAATCCCTGTAATCAGTATGAATCGATTCTCGCCCTACCCTTTGTAGGGCCACTTGTAAATATTAAGAGGGAAATGCGGGGAGAGGGATAGTGTTAGGGATGTGTTAGGATAACTCTAGGTACCCTAATCCACCTAGGTAAAAGCCTTAGTGCTGAGGGCCCGATACCTATAGCAGCTTCCCTCTTCAAATAGATAAATTACAGCATATTTTAACCCTTTGAAAATTTTAAAGAAATGTTTCAAGCTTGATATTATAATATCAGTGTTTGCATAGTATTATTCTTATCTCCCACTGAACCGATTTTAATCAAGTTTCGTTTTTTACTTCTTAAATTCCTTCATTTTACATATAATTAGGTGTCCCACAGTGAGGAAGGCAAAAATTAAGGCTATAAGAATAAACAGGCCGGTTAAAATAACAATCTACTTAATTTACTGCAGTAAAAAATATTATATCCACATCCCAACATAATCCTCTATTTTTGGAAGTTAGTTAAAAAGGTTAAAAGAAAAACACTTTTCCGACTCCAAAGTCCAACAAAACAAACGTAGACATAGCATACTATCTTGTATGGTACGTATACACTATACAGGTGTAACAACACAGTGATAATACTTTTAACTTTAGGGTGTTTTTGGGTCCCCTATATATAGTTCGCTGTTAAAGTAGCAGCGCTAAGAGAGTAACTTTTTTTTCTTTTGTATGGGAAAATTCATTCTTGCCCATACAAATCACAAAAAAATCTCTTTCAGCGCTGCTAATTATTCAACAGTGAACTCTACATAATATTCAGGGGACTCATGTATGGACGCTGTTAAGCATATTTGTGTATCACCCACAAAAATTACGTATTGAGTTTTGAATGCAGTCGTGTTCTTTAGGTCATATCTGGTCATATACATAGAACAAGACTGCATTCATATTTCAACAAAAAAAATTGTGGGTTAGTACACAAATGCTTAATAGTTACAATATACCCTAAATTCTTAAGTTATATCACTTAGTTTTGTTACACCCTATATACAGGATACACCGTCCGTCCGTCTGTCCCTCTAATGACCCATCGACACGCGACTGTTGAAAAATGTCTTTTAAATGTCAACGGCTTTAATTGTGAGTGCGCCTCGTTAGCGATCGACAATTACTTTTTTGCTTTTTGTGCTCGCGCTTTTGCCGCACACGTAGAAATTCCTGGGATTCTGAAATGAGCGGCGTATCACCTGATGGTAAAGCTCTAAAGTAGAATAGTTGCTGGTGTGTAACTTTAATGCTTTATACCGAAACGTAATGAAACGATGCATAATAGAGTCACAGAAATGCTGTTTGACATACCAATTCATTAATATTTTGTACATGGCCTTTAGTCAAGTCGGTCAGGCCAATAGTTTCCGTTCAGTGTGAACTGGACATACGTTTACGGCGTCTTTTATAAGACCACGCGTATCTCTCCTTCAACTTTGATACTGCATCTTAATAAGGTTTTGATATATTTTAAATTTTAAGTAAGTAAGTTTTTTAGTCAGTTTAATAATTATCTAGTAATAATTTTTATTATTCGTAGAATAAACACACAACCTAAAAAGCAACTTCTCCAAAAGCCAAAAGGAAATCTTTATGTCCTATGCCTAGTGACGTATTCATTTTTCTAGGACATAAAATATGGTACAGTACCTATCTGTATATTGCCAACACGCAAAATCCTTCGAGAGGCGATAACATATCAGCAAAAGCATTTTCCGCGCAAAATGTTGGGTTTTGTTGTCATTTTCCTGTGATATATCGTCGAATTGTTATTGTAGATTGAACCCATTTTTGTTCGCCAAAATATAAACCCCTTTTGCAGCATCTTTCCATTGATCTTTCATTGGTGGTTTTGTGATGAATTCAATATCTTCTAAGAATCTAGCGTTTTCTAGTGTTTCAACCCCTTGGGGGGGTCGCTAAGCTTCTGTACAATATGATACAAGAGCAAAGGGTCGCGATTTCGCGAAAATTTTTGTACACCGTGAAAAAGGTTAAAAAACCCTGCTGTAGGATGCGAAAATATTTCTAAATTTGGAATGTTATTTGGTTTTTTCGGCATAAATAATTATGGTTGATATAATCACTGACTGACTTAGTTAAGCCGGGATTAAGACATGGACAGGACCTACTAATATTTACTAAATTTTCGGCTAGCAAATTCAACCTTATGAATCTAGATTTCAACCGAGTTTCAAATAAACCACGAAACCTGGAAGGAATGTAGTAACTCAGTAGTCAGTAGGTACCTCTATTTGAATATAACATTAATGCATCTTTCTTCCTGGTTTTATTCAGTCTGTTTTCTGTTAAAGTTTAAACTAAAAAAAAACGGTTGTCTGTAAAGTCGGTTTACTGACGATAGTTGAACGTGACAACGTGCCTCTTTGTCGCTCGTTCCGCGCTCTCGCTTGCACTTCAAGCCTTAAATGGAACGCCTCAGAGCGAGGTAACGCCGCATGAGTCATGTTTTTTCGTGCGTGCAGCCGGCTCCATCGAATTATAACACGTTGTCACGTCAAAACTCATTTCCCCGACTGTACATTTCTGCTTAGCACAATTTTCCTCGACTGTACATTTCTGCTAAGCAACTCATTTCCCCGACTGTACATTTCTGCTAAACAACTCATTTCCCCGACTGTACATTTCTGCTTAGCACAATTTTCCTCGACTGTACATTTCTGCTAAATGCTAAGCAACTCATTTTCCCGACTGTACATTTCTGCTTAGCACAATTTTCCCCGACTGTACATTTCTGCTAAACAACTCATTTCCCCGACTGTACATTTCTGCTAAACAACTCATTTTCCCGACTGTACATTTCTGCTAAACAACTCATTTCCCCGACTGTACATTTCTGCTTAGCACAATTTTCCCCGACTGTACATTTCTACTAAACAACTCATTTCCGCGACTGTACATTTCTGCTTAGCACAATTTTTCCCGACTCTACATTTCTGCTAAACAACTCATTTCCCCGACTGTACATTTCTGCCTAACACAATTTTCCCCGACTGTACATTTCTGCTAAACAACTCATTTACCCGACTGTACACTTCTGCTTAGCACAATTTTCCCCGACTGTACATTTTTGCTAAACAACTCATTTCCCCGACTGTACATTTCTGCTAAACAACTCATTTCCCCGACTGTACATTTCTGCTAAACAACTCATTTCCCCGACTGTACATTTCTGCTTAGCACAATTTTCCGCGACTGTACATTTCTGCTAAACAACTCATTTCCCCGACTGTACATTTCTGCTTAGCACAATTTTCCCCGACTGTACATTTCTGCTAAACAACTCATTTCCCCGACTCTACATTTCTGCTTAGCACAATTTTCCCCGACTGTACATTTCTGCTAAGCAACTCAAATGGAACGCCTCAGAGCGAGGTAACGCCGCATATTGCGTCATGTTTTTTCGCGCGCGCAGCCCATATCGAATTATAAGACGTTGTCACGTCAATAAAAATGCATACACATTATGTAAATGTCGCAAATTAGATCAAACAAGCTGTTTTAATGTAACGCTAAAAATTAAAATATATTTAGAGGCTAGAGCCTTAGTTCTAAACTTATCTTAATAAGTTCAGAAAAACTTATCCAAAGTATCTGTAGCGCAAAACTCCAAAAACGATACAAGCAACATTATCATTAATTCGCGCCTTAACACGTCCGCGTCCTCATAAAAGTAATAATAATAATTAAATGTTATTAGCACCGTTTCGGAAAACAGGCGTTTTCATAATTAATAAGTACGTTGCGCCAAATGGTGAGATCTGCTTGCGTAATTTGAGCTCTACGTACACTAGGTAGAGTTGAGTTTCGCACATCAGGGTGTGTTGCTGGATTCTATATTCTCAATAGGGCTCCAGGCTGAGCATGAAACGTATATATTGATTCAAGTGCGAGACACGCGCCACTGCCCAGATAAACAATTATGTTCGTCAAGGCATCGTTATATGCAACCGATTTTCAGTCGATTAAATAGACAAATAAGTTTATATTGCGCATTACGATTTAATTTGAACCAAATTATTGTATCACATATTATCCCTGAAATACTTAAAAGTTTTCCCGGATTTCAGGAAAATATTTCGGTTTTCAAACTTCAGGGAACACTCTAGAAATTCTTGGAGAATGGAAAATATCTCTAAAATTTTAAAAGGGAAAGGTGACTGCAATGAAAGCTGACGTGGCTAAACCACATATAAATTACATTAAAAAGTTTATCTGAGTATAAGCGCATGACTCAGCGGCGTTGGCCGCTGCTGCCTGCTACGCGATTTTCTCTCTTCGATCTTACATCTGATCTTATCTATCTTATATATCTTATCTTAGATCTGGTCAGGCGCCTATATCTAAGCGAAGCCTGTAAGTACAATATAGCTGTGGGTCTTGATTGCAAGTATGTAATTGCATCCTAGTCCCTAACCAGCTTTCACACGCAAGTCGCATGCGTCTAACTGCACCTTAACCAATAAAGTTTTTGCGATCGGCAACATTGTTGCGTATGTTCTACACGTGTAATTGCAGGTAATGTAATACAATTGACTTACGTTTTTGTCCGCTTCCATATAAAAATCGAGTGTCGTCCGTCTGTCCGTTTTTTGCATTCGAAGTTTTTGCTTGCACTTTCACAAGGGCACACTTATTGGAAACACTCAATAAGAGCAATATAACTCTCAATAAGTACTAATTTATTCACTATATATTATAAAAAGCGGAAATGAAATAACTAAACGTTGGTTACAGTAACAACACTGCATTTTTTCAAAACTCAGTTAAACTATTAAACAGTCACAGAGCATACATTTATATCCCACCGAAATTTGAATATACCTCTAGAATCTAGATCCTCGTCCTTCAATGAAAGTCAGTTTAAAAACGGTTATCACAACAAAAAAGGGTTAAAGCCTACTTAAAGCTCAGTGAAACATGTAGAAAACAACACCATTTACAATTCTGAATAAAAAAAAACTTACGATTAAACTCCAGCATTATAAAAACCACTGATTGGTCATTACCATACTACGGTTGATAAAGTCATTATGAATTCACAAACACCCCACGTAATTCCCAGGTCTCCGGTTAGCATACCTGAGGTGTATTCAACCATTAAGTTTTGGGGCAAAAAGGGCGAAAAACTGATCGGGCATGACCGCAAAGTAATAAACTAAAACATTATTGTATAGTTAAATGCAATTTTTAACTAAAATTAATAAAATAAAAATGGTAACGCGGGTATTCCCTTTTCGGCGCACCGCGCAACTATCCTCTGAAAATGTTTTCCCTGCAAAACTCATTTTACACTTCAAAACTTCGTATATTACCTACAAGGAATACTCATTATTTACTGCGAACATCCTTAATTATTGCAATCCTTTTAAATGCAAAATGCTTATTCGCTGCAGAAATCCTTATACTTATAAAAACCCCAAATCACTGCAATAATCTTTTTAAAACTATTCTCAAACCTCCTTATTCACAGTAAAACCTCCAAATTCAAAATACCTTTTGAACTTATTTGCATGACGCATGTCCTGATTTCACTGTCACCCATCAAGAGCCACGCGAGCCGCGCATCAATCATAAGAGTTCAAGGAAAGTCTCCTTGAACGTGAGATGAATTTCAAGGAGATCTTCGTTCGTCCTACAGCCTGAAAGCCTTTTGCGATTGATGTACGACCTAGCTAGGTTATTAAATTAAGAGCATCTCTTTTAAAGAGGCAGTGGTATCCGTTAATTCAGGAAATATCCTGTAATCCAGGAAACTGTACTATCTCAAGTTACTTAACATTTTATCAAAAAGTACAGTAGTATATTTTATGAGTACTTTAATCCGCAAAACAGGTGGCACTTTACACTCAACAAAACTGGTAAACTTTTTCTCCAAGTGTTAAAACCATAATCTGAAACAGCTCCAACAATGGCGCAACAGGGGTGACGTTTAGTTAAACTTGTAAGTAACCCCTCTACATCAATTGGCAGGAAAGTTTCCTGTTGCTATTGTCGGGGGAATTACGCAATATGCGCAACTTTCCGCCTCGTCTTTTGAAGGAAAATGTAGCCTTTAATACGAGGAACACACTGACATCTTTCTTACAAATTTATTTATTAGTGTCGCTATTTAGTTTAAGTGTTTTTTCGCAAGCAGCTTCTACAGCTAATGCATAGTATAAGCATTAAGCAGGTTATACCTATAACTATGGCTAATGTTTCCTTTTAATATGGCCATGCCGATACGCATAACTTTTCTTAATTTCAATGAGTGTAATTGAAGCTTAATGCAAGTACAGAAACCGCTAAACGTTAGTTATCCACCGATCTGCTTAACCGTTGTTTAAGGCTCGGACGGTCTTAAGAATGTAGATAATGGGCGACTATTTATCACGAGCAGATGACACGCTACCAGTAATAATTTCGTTTATAAATGCCTCAAGAAATGACAAGATAATCGAGAGAATATTTAGCGAAAGGTCAACCTTCGGTACTATAATTTAAGGGCCCCCAAGTGCTACTTTATTTATTACTAGCTGTCCCGGCAAACGTTGTTTTGCCATTTAAAGTTTTTCTACTTCATCAGTTGATACAAAATCTGACCCCCTGTTTGGTCCCCTTAGAGGGGTGGTGGGGATTTTTTTACACCAGATATTGAGTTGGAAGCATACAAATATATCTGCGAAAACCGTATGCAAATCGGATCAGTAGTTTTCGAGTTAAAGAAAAAAGTTTGATACAAAATCTGACCCCCTCTTTCGTCCCCTTAGAGGGGTGGGGGGAAACATTTTTATACACCAGATGTTAAGTTGGAAGAAGACAAATATATCTGCGAAAACCGCATTCAAATCGCATCAGTAGTTTTCGTGTGATGCTGGAACAAACATACATACAGACAGACAGACAGACAGACAGACAGACAAAAAAACTAACCACAGTTTTGGCTTCTATAGCGATTTAGTAACACCCCCCGCTTATTACTTTTTTTTTATGTACAGAATTTTCATTTCTACAGTTTTATTATATGTATAGATGAATTATCATAATATAATTTTCAACATGTCGCCGCTCTTGATATTGTAATTAGGTTCACTTAATATCATTGATATAATTAAGTATTCGGCTGAGAAAAATTATTCTCCCGTACGAAAAATTGAGGATTTTTGTCGATTAAAAAAAAATATTGTGTAGAGAGAGACGCAAAATGCGAAATTTTTTGCAAATTATTTTAGAATGTTATCAAAGCCGAATAAACTGAATTTCATTAAATTCCAAGGAAACTCTTTGACGCCATTAGTTAGGGGGCCTAAAAATCAGACAACGAAGCACCAGGGCAGCAAAGATGGCCGCTAAAATAGGAGTACGATTAAAGATAGCAGACGGAATATTAAGTACTCTCCGCGGTGGTCGCGGCAGGTGCCCCGACATCTGCCAATAATCTTCAACGGCAATTATCACTGTTTATCGTCCATTAGTTCCGTTGGTTGGCGACTCGCTCCTACCTCTTCATACTTTCCTGGTACTCGTGGGAAATTATCACGATTTAATCCAATTTCACCGCGTCAATTAGGCATAATAATTATGGCGCGGATCATAAACGGGTTAATCAATTTTGACGAACCGTTAAACAATTGTTATCGTATATAATCCGTTATGAAACTCGGCTTTCGTGTAACAAATTGGTACGTTAATCAAGTGCATTCCGATGTAAACGAGAATAATTCTCATCTAAGAATGGAATTCGAAAGTAAACATGTAGATAACATACTTAATAGATATCTAAATTCTAATTCCTAGTTTTACTAACATATTACATATCTGACATAGTTGCTATAGTGGGTTTAAATTTAATCGTATCGTGTAAATTGTAATGTATCTAATTTATTCGACTATAATTCATGTAAAAAAATCACTACAAAAATATAATTAATGAGTATTGAAATAATTAACATCATTTATTTAGTTGTTAAGTCAAAAGTCAATTTTAAACAATTCAATAATTTTCCCCAAACAAAGAGATACCTCAACTCAATACCGGTTACGTGCGAGTTATAGCCATTTAAGTGGTTGCGCTAAATTTAAGAGTTCGCATAATCAAACATCTAAGCCAGGGGCGGCCCGTTAGTTGCATACCAACGCGAGTACCGATACGGCATTCCTAAGCCGGGCTCCCACGAGTGCCCCCTCTCGCTCACTCTACCCCCCCCCCCCCCCCATCTCACTCCCCCTCTCCCTCTCCCCCTTTCCCCCGCCGCCCTGCACTACCTGTCCGCGCGGCGCCCTCCGGAAATACCTGCGCCCGCGCATGAGCCTAGGGTGAACGCTCTACGGGTTTAGGGTCGCAAATTCCTCAGTTGAAATATCTTATGCTAATGATATCATGATAGTTTTAGCTAATGTGCTTTAAATGATAATTATTAATGTATTACAAATATGTTTTATTATAAAATTACTAACTTTAAAGTAGTAACAGTTTTGAAATACATAGTTCAAAGCTCTAACGGCTTGCGCAGTAAGTACTTGACTCTACATTGGTATTTCCGTTGTAAGCCTTTCTGATTTGTAGTAAGTATCAATAAAATCGGCCATCCTGTTCAGGGTAATTTTTCGTTTTCCATGTACATTGTTTTTCATTTCCATAGAAGAACTAATATTGTAATTTCTAGAACGCTTTCCCCGGGATGGTTTAACAAAGTTTCTTAGGTCTGTTTCTACTCTATAACCTGCAAATCCGAAGGATTTTTACAAGGTTAAAAAAACCAAACGCCAATCGCCATACAAACTGAGATTAATCAAAAGATGAAAAAAGGCGAAAGCGTTATTGAGAGAGCACTAAATTGCAAAGGAATCAAAATATGACGCAAGCATTGACTCATCCCACTCACGCCATTCTTTATGATCGATCACAAGTCACCAATCGCCATATTACAATCAGCGGTACTAATTTAAACCCTCGCAGTTCATGAAAAAAATACGTTTTCAGGAAAATGGTCCTTATTAGTTATCGAAGAGCCCCGCGTTGCACATGCGCTAATCATTAAGTAATAAGACTCATTTTCCTGCTCCAGTATAAAGACTGAATCACTCTATGCATCCATCTTAATAATGAAATGAGCCGCGCTTTATTGCACTGTAGGTAAAATACGTTCATACTTTTTTTTACTTATTATTATGGTTTTCCGTAATAGTATATAGATTTTGAGCCACTTTCTAATAAGTTTAGGTTAGTAAATGCACCCTTACTCCTAGTATCGAATGAAAGTAAGACTACTCTCGTTATTTCCTGTACAATACATAAAACAAAAGTCACGTTAATTTATGTAGTTGCATTTAGCAGACTTAATTAAATTCTTAGTAAATAGTAAATTAAAATAAGTAAGGTTTTATGAATGAAGTGCGGGTGTATTAAGCGGAGTGCCTCCGCGGGGTGGTTGAACTTTTGACGTTCCGCCATGTTGAATCATGGCTGCCATGCGCGGGAAAACCGAGAGCACTTATTCTGATTGCTTCCATGGCATTTTTATAACGATGCGGTTTTAGTAAATTCGTTGCTTATTAGGATTCAACGGGCATGCACACCAAACCCTAAATCCATACATCGTCCAAAAAGAATGTCGCGTGTTTCAGATGTTTCAGTTACGAAATTTAAGTTTTATCGACAAGCAAGCCTTCAATATTTACTCATTAAAAGTGTTTTTCGTTCAGGTGGGTGATTTAAACACGTTTTTTGTCCGCGGCGCACTTTCTTATCATGTTCTAGCCGTGACGGAAATAGACAGCTTTCTGTAAATTCAGTTGTTATTATATCATTAATCATTATATTTGAGGTCGTTATGTAAAAAGCTTACATTTAGCTAGCGAATGCTTACAAATTAGATGATTTCTTGTTTGCCCAAATATTTTTAATTTTAAAATAACGTATCGACAAGTTAATTTGTAGCAAAGCATTAATTACCTATGCTACAAATTATAAGTTTTATTAATTACTACGGAACCCTGCACAGCGGTAAATACGAACTGGGCGGTCTTTTGTAGACAATGAATGTTTAACATAAAGCAAGTAGTAAATGTGCTTTTAATAACTCAGTTCAAGTATCAAGACCGTTCCGTTTTCAGCGCGATTCAGCAACCTACAACCATTATGAGCTTTAGAGTAATCAGCACATTATAATATTTAGCTGTATAAGGGGCTGTTTCAGCACTAAATGATAAGTGCCGAGTAGGCTATCCACAATTTATCTGACAGATACTCTTTACTCTATGATCTATCTTTCAGAATAATTGTGGATAGCCTATCCGGCACTTATCAGAAAGTGGTAAAATAGCATTTTGTAGCAGATTCGTAGCGCAACGATTTAATGCATGTCGACTTGATTGATTTATTTATTTTTAAAATAGTATAGTTATTAAGTTATGTACAATATTGGTTAACTTGTAACCAGGTCTGAATTGTGCATAACTCATGCCCGATTTCTAAGGTTTTTGACTGAAGTAATTTAATCTAAGTTCCAAAAAGGAGGAGGTTATTTATTATGTTCGTCTGTTAATATTCTTCAACAGTATTGTTCATTGATAAAGGTTTTGACGTAAGTAATTCCTGTCAAAAATACCTTAAAACCGGGCATCAGAGACTACATATAAATACTACACATTAAGATAATATCTTAACTGACCATTTCTCGTGATAATTTGTATGAACAACAAAATAACAGGCAACAACTAGACATTTCGCTGGAAGACCCAGTTTAATGTCAGATTAAGTTACTTTTTAGTTTTTATAACGCATAACGTCCGGGAGACGTTGTAAAATATAATTTTTATAAGTTATAAAGTTTAGGGCAGTATATACGAGTAATAAAGTCCAAAGAGTAAAGTTTTACGAGCGCAAGTTGCGCATGTTATGACGACGGAGATTTCAGGTTTTCTTTCTGCCCGGAAAAGGTTATGGCTGGTTTACATTATTCCAATCCAGCGCTGGATTATTGGAATAATGTAAACGGGCACTGGAATGCAATTTTGCAAAAAAGTTCTGAATTGGAATAACGTAAGCCGGCCATTACGGCCTTCACGATAAAGAATCTAACCTTTAAATCCATGGTCCAAATCACTAACTTAAAATCTGGAAGAATTTTTGTGATAAGCGTCGTGGTTTAGACGTAATTATTGTAGAAATTGCCTTCGCTAATCCGATGTCTAATAAAGTCTACAGATTTAAATGCATTCAAAAATTCAAAAATCGAAAGCGATAAAGAAGGAAGTTTTGTAATAAAATGTTTATTGTAATATAATACTACTTATCACATAAAGGGAAAACCCTACTTTTTATCGATGGAAAATGGTCGTGGGAAACGTCTAGTGCCTAAGCCCTAAGGAATAAAAATATTACTTGTATATTATCATTTATAATATAAATAGAAAATATAATGCCTTTCCATCGCCATTCTCCATTGTAAAGACACAGTATTAGCGGTTGATGTTGCCAAAACCTATTTAGCGGATCGAAAATTTCATAAAAAGGGGCAATGGAAATGAAATTTGTGTAAGTCACGGAACACCGCCATCTTAACGCCGCATTGGCACGAACGTGCGCGGCGTACTGACGACCATGGAGTAGATTGCAGAAGGTAGACTTCGAAGTTCGGTTGTTGTAGGTCGTGTGTTAATGGCCACGGTAGATGGGTCAAAATAATGCAAAGGCAAAGATTTACTAAAACATGTCTGATATCACAATTTATTCTAACATGAGTTGTGTTTCTCATTTATCTATTTGAACTTCAGTAGTTATTTTAGTTGTGGGAATGTCAATAAGAGAATCAGAGAAATTATAATTTAGTGCTTCTTGTATCCTTATTCTAGGTACACAACATTTTCTTACGAGCAAAGTCTAGTTTAGCAATAACTGTATTTAAAAAAAAGATAAAACCGACCTCAAAATTGAACCTAATTGAGAATTAGAACTCCCTATCTCTAAAACTTCTGAGCCGATTTTGATGAAACTTATACTATTCCCTAAGTTGAACAATACCTAGTACAACAAAAAAAGAATTACTGAAATCGGAATAGTACTTTCAGGGATATGCGAACACAAACATAAATACATACATATACTTTTGAAATTTGGCACATTTATGCAGACGCTGATATAGACTAACATATATACGTCAATTGGGCAGTTCTGGAAATATTACATAGATACGCGTCGAATTGATAACCTCCTTTTTTGAAGTCGGTTAAAAGCAGCCATCATGGGCCGATTTTCTCGATTCTCAACGCACCTATTTTTATTCCGCATACTACGAGTTACGACCCAAGACCAATTCAATTTAAGACAAGTATTCCACGTAACACATCTTTACGCATAACTTATTTTGTCTTGCAACTAAAAACACAAATTGCTCCCTGAAAAAAGCAATGTCTTCCTTCTTTGTACAAACTACAACACTACTTTTGAAAATATGAAACCGTTATTGTGCCATCGAAGAAATTGCATAGGCAGTTGATGGACCTAGGTCATTTGGTCGGATTAGCTGTGATCTGTCGGGCTGGGTTTGACTTTCACATAACACGACCAAACTACGCAGGTCTATGTGCCTATAAATCAACTTTTCTGATAGTACATTCATGCCTACTTTACCAACTATTGAGGTCCTAACTCCTAAGTATAGGATTTTATTTGAATTCAGACTAAAAATGTATTGATAAAACCGAATAATTTTTGTTTCAAAGTTTTATCAAACATTTAGTAATGTTCTAAACGCGGTAATATTCAGTAAACAAAAGATGAATAAAATATATACCTGCACCTGCTCCGATTTGTGTTTTCTGACATCATCGGGAGCTGAATCCACCAAATTTGGTTCGGCTCATTTGCATTAAGCATTAGAGTTCAATAAAATAGCAAACGTTTATCAAAAATGTCAACAAAATTACGTAATTACCCATATTTCTAAAGACAAATACTAAAAATATCTTTAGGAATAGCTTGAAGACCTAAACATTGTAAGTACTCTTCATTGAACTAAACGCTTTTTTAAATTCCATCATAAAAGGGAAAAAACACATTTTGAAAATTTTGCGTCCTTGGACTGATCCTCGGAGAATTTACGCGATGATCGATGGATCGGATCCGACAGGAATAACAAGCGGACCGCTTCCTGATTCGCATTTTATAAGTTAAAGCGACTTAAGTGTTACAACAATTTGTCGTAGCCCGAATGAATAATAAAATTCACCCCCTACGCATCTTGGAGCAAAAAGTCGTGCTCAAGTGAAAAAAAATTTTTTAATTCTGATTTTCAACTACGTATTACATGAATTTTGAAATCTGAACCTCTTATCATATTTAGCCTGTGTGCCAAACAGAAAAAGGATCAAAATTGCCTACGGGAAAAAACAGCATAATTCGTTCTTTGGTTATCTGCCACAGGCCACTTCCAAGAACGTGGGTAAAGCCCATGTTTTACTTTTATTTTAGGTTTAAAACCTTACTTAACTAATTTCTCATCACCTTGTTAGTAACTACGGTAAACCTCAACTAATACTGATACAATTTTAATTATTCACCAAAAAGGGCCAGGAAGGGGCCAAATACTAAATTCACGTAATTAATAAAATATGAAATATCGAGTAACTAATGTTGATGATTTAAGCTGGTCACACACGAGCCGTCCATTTGGAATGGCTCATGTTGTGATAAATTGGCCATTTACTCCTACTTCCCAAAAGAGGGGTCTAAAATGGCATTTTCCAATCTGTTATAAATTATAATATTTCAGATTTCGTTAAACGACCACACGACAGATGAAAATATAATATGAAACTGGAAGTAATTGTGGAGGAGATCTTTCAAAACATTGTCTAATTCATTCAAAGTGGCCTTTTTAGGCTGGCTCCGCGGGCTTTTAATTTTATATTAAAGGCGTGCCAAGACACCATACATGCAAAATCTATTTTGGACATCGAACACGCCACTCGGATAGATGAGAGACTCGTGTAAAGTCAGCTTTAAAATCCCTGGTGTCGCTGAAGTTTAACAACATGTTATTTTCATTTGTTGCTCTACGTGCGGCAAAACATTGCCTGATAATGTCGACTGCCCCTAAGTATACTGAGTCAACTAACAAATTGCAAACTTTACAGGAGAGCGTTTGTAAGAACGAAACGTTATATTTTTAACGTCGTTAAAATTACGGAAAAATAAATGATCATAGATAATTATTAATTACCTATAAAAAGGCCCTTCAACAGGGCAAAATAAAAAATACATTATTTTATTATTTACTGAGATAATGTAGATGTACTAGTATACGTCGATTATCTGTAAGTTGAAATTGGATCAACTACCACTTATATTTTTATACGTCGTATCATTAAATCTACGTATTTCGACAGTTCTAAACCTAAAATATGGTAAAACTATTTTTCATTTAGAGTTTTCTTTCCTTCGGTATCGTCATTTTGCTCTCATAATTCGTTTTTGTATAAATCTTGGCAGTTGACTCACTGTACATGGATATAAAGTTAAAAGCATGTTATTTTTGTTGGTGAGTCAACTGTCACAATGTAAGTAAAATAAAAAAATCGGCCAAGTGCGAGTTGGACTCGCGCACGAAGGGTTCCGTACCACTATAGAGCAAAAATGGGAAAAAATGTGTTTTTTGTATGGGAGCCCCCTTAATTACTAATTTTATTTAAATTTCATTATTAATTATTAAAGTTTAAATAAAACTGAGTATTTTGTGAACATTTCAGGTGGCTACCTATTGTGATCATTGATACAGAGCAAAAAATGTTTAAAAAATCACGTTTGTTGTATGGGAGCCCCCCCTTAAATATTAAATTTATTTTATTTTTAGTATTTGTTGTTATAGCGGCAACAGAAATACATAATCTGTGAAAATTTCAACTCTCTAGCTATTACCGTTCTTGAGTTACAGCCTGGTGACAGACAGACGGACAGACGGACAGACATCGAAGTCTTAGTAATAGGGTCCCGTTTTTACCCTTTGGGTACAGAACCCTAAAAAACATCTTTTATTTCTTAAATTTTTTATTATAATAATCGTTTCCATTCATAAATTAAATATTTTATTATTGAAAGTTCTTTATTTTTATAAAATTAACTAAGCTAAACCTTTGTAGCTAAGACTTAGGTTTTAAGTAACAAAACACAAAATATTTAATAATGTCTATTGCGTATTTCTTATTTAGTATTAAAATTTGATTAATTACTAAACAGCAATCATTTTAGAACTCTGAGTTTTAAAAATTTACAAAGGCTTGTTAATTTGTACTTATTCTGGGCGTTGGCACATTGAAACCAAACAAAAAGGGGAAAAAATTATGTTTGCTGTATGGAAGACTTCCTTAAATATTTATTTTAGGTATTTTGTTTTTAATATTTGTTGTTGCAGCGGAAAGTAGCAACAGAAATATGTACATAATTTGTGCAAATTTCAACTGTCTAGCTACAGCGATTCTCGAGATACAGCTTGGTGACAGACAAATGATCAGATTGACCGACACCGAAATCTTTGTAATAGAGTCCCGTTTTTACCCTTTGGGTACGGTTCCCTTAGTAGGGGAGCCCAAAAGGGGATTTTGAGCCATGCCCGATATGTCAGGTTAAGCTTGTACGAGGGCTGCCTTTTAAGTCGTGTCGTTTGAAATAAATACTGACAATCTAATAAGTTATCACCATTTATTGTGTTTTTAAGAATTCTCTGCGATATTTAATATGCTTTTGCATGCGTTCAAACCAGTTTTTAAAAAATTTATTTCACTCCGAAGTGGGGTAGTCAAAATGGCCGATTTGTACACGTAAACAGTTTCTTCAGGTGTGCTGAAACGTTGACCACGAAAACTTTGCTTAATTTTGTGGAACGTAATAAAATCCTTAGGGCTCAAGTCAGGGCTGTAAGGCAAATGATGAATGGAATGGTTCACAAATACATCTTTGTTTGACCGGCGATGTGCGAACATGCATTGTCAGGGTCAGGATCATTCGACGCCTTGAATTGTTTTTTAGAAATTCGGTGATGGCTCATGGCAATCAAGCTGTGGTATACCAGTCCGCAGTAACCGTTTTACAATCTTCTAGTACAATAGTGACGATGTGACCACCCTTTGCCACAATGGAGGCAAACATTTTTTTTGAAGTGCTCAGTAAGCCCATGACTTTTGTCGATTTTCATCTCTCGATCTCATTCTAGAAGACCCAGACAGTTGACTGCTGCTTACATTTTGGACCATAAGTATATATCCAAGACCCGTCACTATTGACCAATTTATAAACGTGCTTTGACTCTCCTCGGTTGAATCATTGCAGAGTTTTGCGACAAAAACTAACACGGGCTGTTTTTTGGACTTCTCTAAGCAATTAGGTATCTAACGAGAAATTAACATTTTTACTCCAAGTTTTTCGTGTAGGATTTTTTAGACAGTAGTCCCTGAAATGCCCACGGATGCCTCTATTTCACGGTATATCACATGACTGTCTTCGAGGATAAGCTGCCGAACGGCTTCGATATTCTCTTGCGCTATGGCGGTTTTTGGACGACCTTCACATGGCTGGTCACCGAGGCTAGGGTTTCCACTTTAAACTTCTAAATACAAGCGTTCTATAATCCTAAGACATGGTACTGCATCACTAAACACAGAAATGATCTCCTCGATACGCTAAAGTCGCGAAAATCCCCTTCATAAGTTGTAAAAAATTATCGCACGAAAATTTACCTTTAACATTTCCATTTTCACAACCGACTTGTCACCTTTGAATGGACGATACAAAAAGACTATTCGACCAATCTAAAAAAAATATTTTGTTTTTGAAATCCAATTACAAGGAGATTAAAGTCCCATATGGTTTTTTTTCAATGATCGCGGGAAATTTACAAACGACACAACTTAAAAGGCAGCCCTCGTATAAGCTTCCCAAATGTCTCTAGTTGGCATGGTACAAAAATCTGATTTCCCAGTTGGCGGATTAAAAAGATTTTTTTCCAAGTGTTGAAATGTCATACATTTGTAAGATTAAGATAGGAAATGTCAAGTATACTCCAAAGTATCTACCACGTAAAGAACTGGTGATTTAAAGGTAAAGTGAGCCTGTAGGGATATTTTAAAATAAAATAAAAAAATAACTTGATTTTTAAGAAAATAAGCTTTACAGATGGTTTATGTTGCACTCTATTAAATTGGATAATCTTTGTTGTCTAAAATCTTATAAAGTATTACCAAATATAACAATTATTTTAAATATTTTCATAGCTGTAAACTGGCTGTAGCCTCTCAACTCAACGCGAAAATAAAAACGCTCATATAATTTTTTTATCCGTTTTACCTAGTCTACAAAACCTACTAGGCTTCACAATACTCTACTAACTACATAGAAAGCACTTTGGGCTCCCCAACTACTTTAAATTAGTGGTTTTTGGTCTTTTCACTCCGCGCTGACCATATGAATACTGAGTCAACTTTCAATTTGAACCAAAATGCCCGCGATCGCGTCCCGCGTATACTGGTAGAATATAACTTGACTCAGTATTAAATGCGCAAAAAATAAGTCAGTAGATGACTGTGTATACGTCATTTTATTTCCGGTATTAATAAAGATACAAACTTTTTTTTGAAGCCAGCAGGTACAATATGATCTAATTAGTGTAAATATACCAAAAAATGCAATTTGGAAAATTTGTTAGTTGACTCAGTATACTTAGGGGCAGTCGATGCTATAACGCAATAGTCGTAGATTATTTGGAACTACGTATATATCGCATAATCTTAGATATGTTACAGTCAAAACTCTTAACCAGTCAAAAGTACTATTGACTAACAAAATCAGTCAAAACTACTTTTGACTAAACATGTTGGTCAAAACTTATTTTGACTGAAAATTATTGGTTATTATTACTTTTAACTGAAAATTTGCGGCCAAAAGTACTTTTGACTGGCGCTCTTAGTCAAAAAAAGTTTTAACTGCAATAAAGCATTAGACAAAAGCACTATTTGTAACATTAGTGTACTTTTTGGCATTTCATTCTTACGAAGGCTGTTTGAAATGTTCTCGGCCTAGCATAATGTTGCTGTGTGGCTTACAAGCGTATTTTCTCGCCGTCAAACAATTAGTTTGGCGAGATTGAAAATGTTACCATACTATGTAGTTTTTTTATGAATATATATATTTAAAAAAAAAAAAAAATTATGACATGTCCAACACACCATTCTTATAGGTAGCTTAGAACTAACGCCTTTTGTAAGTTGCTTCGTTAGAAAAAAATTATGAACAACCGTTTTATTCCGAAATTGTTCCGTGGGAGAGAATAGGCTGACTCGACCGGAGAAATACCACGGACTTACAGAAAACCAGCGTGAAACAGCCCTTGCGCTATGTTTCGCTGAGTGAGTGAGTTTACCGGAGGTCCAATCCCCTACCCCCTAGAAATGCCGCAGTTGACAACCAATTGTGAACCCAGGAAAAAAAGAAGAATTTGGTACCCAACTGCGTTAACATGGACTTCGGTAATAACAGGGGATTACAGTCCAACCTTTATCCCGTCCATTACCACCTTGAGACGGCAAAGTCGGCTTAGCTCTTTGTAACCAAGACGCAGATATCGAGCATTTCTTTCTGTCCAAAGCTGGAGTGTGTGTGTATATCAGAGATGGTATCAGCTCTCGCCACTTAAGCAATCCTGAAGTCAGGGACCTTTCAACATTTTGGCTCCGCATTGATTGCGACGACGACCCTCGCATCTGTGCGTGCCTCCATAAAGGTCCCATAGTGGTGGCTGGTGACCCTAAAACGGACCGACTCTTTGAACGCCCGCAAGCTGCTTCAGATTGAGTGCAGTAGTAGATCCCATCAGCAGAGATCATACTACTTTAACGCCCAAAACGCCGACTGGTTCAATTTCTAAAATGATCATGTGGGGAGATCTGTCGGCGATTTAGCCCTTGCAAACGACCTAACACAACTGGTTGTTACGCCTACACGAATTCCAGATGTGGACTGTCAGAATCCTTCCCTGTTGGACCTTCTGCTGACTTTCAATCCTTGCCTCTAGGTCTTTCAAGAGAGATTTCACTAGGGCAAAGAAACAGCACTCTCGAGCGCTCGAAAAATAGCAAATTACATTTGTTGTATGAGAGCCCCCCCTAAATATTTGATTTATTTTGTTTTTAGTATCTGTTGTTACAGACATACACAATCTGTGAAAACTTCAGAAATCTATCTATAGTGGTTATTTAGATACAGCGTGGAGACAGTCAGACGAATAGACAGACATCGAAATCTCAGAAAAACCGGTGCCACGGACTAAAATCGAATCCACTCTTCACTTTTTCTCACTTTTTACTAGTTTTGACTGATACAATCAGTCAAAACCGCTTTTGACTGAATCACTTAGTCAAAAGTACTTTTGACCAGCTTCATTGGGCAAAAGTACTTTTAACCGTTATTTTAGTCACAAGTATTATTGACTAAAGCATACGGTCAAAAGTAGTTTTGACTGATTTTGCTACTCAATAGTACTTTTGACTTGTTAAGAGTTTTGACTGTAACAGATACATATTATAAAACAAAGTCGCTTTTTTTCCCTCATGTCCCTTTGTTCCCTTTAATCTTTAAAACTACGCAACGGATTTTGATGATTCTTTCAGTGTTAGATAGCCCATTTATCGAGGAAGGCTATATATGCTATATTTTATCACGTTAAGACTAATAGGAGCGAAGAAACAGAGGAAAATGTGGAAAAAACGGGGAAAATTATTTGAAAGGGCTAACTTGAACGCGCTAATCTCAGGAAGTACTGGTCCGATTTGAAAAATTATTTCAGTGTTAGATAGCCCATTTATTGAGGAAGGCTATGGGCTATATTTTATCACGCTAAGACTAATAGGATAATGTGGAAAAAACGGGGGAAATTATTTGAAAGGGCTTATCTCGCGAACTACTGGAGCAATTTTTATGTTATTTGGCACACACACAGAATATATATTAGTATGGCACAGATAAGAAGTGGACCACGTGAAGGATCATAGGCTATCGATTTTAATCATTTTTTTAGTGGCTATATATTTTATACCCGTGCGACGCTGGGGCGAGTCGCTAGTTTTTCTATAAAATGTAAATAAATTGTCCCGGAGCTTTCAGCCATATTTAATATTTAACTTCAACTTTTATCTCTAGGTAGTAGGTACTAGTTGTCCAGGTTAAGATTAAGAAAAGCGCATCTACCATGTTAATAACTCCCACCATCATTACTTCGCTTTGAGCATTGCTTACAAAATATGAGGTACAACAAATTTTCTGCTCATCTAACTATCATGGTTAACCAACTGGACAAACTGAAGAAAAATATAACCAATATAACTTCAACTTTTATCTCTAGGTACTAGTTGTCCAGCCTGCCTAGCATACGCCAACGAGATATCTCACTCTCGAGATAATTAAAAACTACTCGTCTCATAATGTCAAAATCTCGACATTATCTCGACTCTATTAAATATGTGTATGATATAATAAAAATCTTAAATATATGTATAGTATAAAAGTATTAAATATATTTCCGTTGTCTGGTACCCGTAACACAAGTCCTTCAGGTACTTAGCACGGGGCCAGACTGACGTGGTGTGAAGCGTCCATAGATATTATTAAAAAAAATATTATGTTAATAACTCCCACCATCTTTACCTCGCTTTGAGCATTGCTTACAAAATATGAGGTACAACAAATTTTCTGCTCATCTAACCATCATGGTTAACCAACTGGACAAACTGGAGAAGAAAAACATAATATAATATAAAATTATATATTTTATAGAAACTTCAACTAAGTATAACTCTCCGTTATCAAACGTTCTCTCTACATGCGATATTCCTGAAACGTAGCTTATCCTAACCTAACTGACATTGTTAGTGCAATGTCAGTTCTAGGTAAAAGCTGGTGCTTTTACCGATTTTTAATCGTTATATACTAGTAAAAATATATAAAGCGTAGAACACTAATATGAACTTAGATAGAGATCTATTAATATAGTATTACACACGTCGCGTGCGGCGTGGGCGCTCCGTCACAGTGAGGTACCGGTGACGTAGGAGGCCGCACTGGGCTACCCGCTACACTGACCGCCCGCGCCAGCGAATACACTGAAAAAAAATACCGTGTAAGTCGCTGTAGTCTGTACCGACATTTTCCAGCGCTGTACTTACATTGTATTTTTTGAATACGCATGCTAGTGGTAACTTTTAAGGATAGTACAAGTTTTGTTAGTTTGTAGTAAGTTTGTACTTTGTAGATACGTTAATATTTAATCTAGTCAAAGTAACATATTTTTCTCAAAGTAAGTTATTGTTTTACTTATGATTTTGAGTCTAAATTGGTCAAATAAAGAGATTTAAGAAACTGTAGCGAATCTACAGAAAAAGCTTATTTAGTTGAGCACTCGTAGTTCTATGTTAGTAGTAACTTTTAAAATCTTACGACTACGATTCTGTATGTGTAAGCTAACGTAGCGTTTTGGCAATTTTGGTGAAATTTTTGCAATCGAATTTACTGAAATAATACTCTGTAAGTAGAGCACTACCAAAATATACACAATATGATAGCGACAACTATGTAAGACGTAAGTACCTACTCTACATTTTTCAATATGCGGTATTTAAGCCAAGTAACGTTAATATTTTTTAAGAAACGTTAACATTTCAATTGAAATAGAGAACGTACGTTACTAAAATATCTAATGTTTTTCTTATCGTGGACGTATTTTTCTTTCTTCGGCTGATAGAGTTTCGGGTTTTTCTCTGAAGGTTTTGTTAAGTTGCTTATTCACTGTAAAACTATATCTAATAAATATTTAGATATGTATTAGATAGTACCGTTAAAATATGTTATTTTTACATTATACCAAATAGCAATTAAATATAAAAACGTATACAGTTTACTTTTTTTAAATGGAAACAAATTAGGTAATTTTAAAAAAAAATGTTATTCTTAAAAAACTCAAATTATAAAGAACGACATTGATATTTAAAATAAAAATTAAAAATGCCTAAACATTCGTTGTGACTTCATTTTTGCTTCTGAAGAGACAAAATAATGATACGAATTAAGAGGGGGCCAGGCCCCCTCATTGTTTATCTCCAAACCAACTAGCAACAGACTAGTTATAGCCACGATTAAACTACCATGGTCTTAACCAGACCAGTAGCTTAGACCCTTTCGAAAAAAAAATACGAATTATTATAATATTTTCATGTCAGAAAGAGGTCATAAAAGCCCATGTATGTTTTGGTCAATAATACCTCCGTGTATCGCAGGGTTAAGTCGGACTTCAAGGTGCACGCCCTCCCCCGCGAGTGCCTCACGATTACAAACATTGGGCCGTTCGTTACGTCTAAATTCGTCTAGCGAGTCCCAAGGCCGAACTCCATACAAAAACACTTCATTAACTGTGACGTCGGCCACAGATCAGTTGGTAGATGCGAAACATCACGCGAATTTTTTTTCGACGCCATCTTTATTTTGTAAAGTCTTATGGTACGCAATTTATTTTTGTATGTTTTACCATACAATTTACAGGTGTTTGACTGCAATTTTAACGGTGAAAATAATTTGTTAAAAAGTCTTTTAAAAAGTTTTGTTATCATCTTTATTATAATTTTGACTTTTAGCACGAATAGTACTTATGGCTCTCTTTTTTTGCACATTAGTAAATGAAGGCGAAATTACTGTTTTTAACGCTTCTTTATCTTTATTTTACAAATTGGCCTTTTAGAACTAGTAAGTCTTTACAAAAGTATTAAATTAATTTAAAATAAAAATAAGATAATTACAGTAATCCTTAAAAATTTAACAGAATAACGAAAATAATTGCTCTAAAGTGTGATTTATCAATTTTGCTAAAGCCAAATTCATAACAAAAACTCGCAAATTAATGAACCAAAGTTTGTCACCTAATTTTTTTAACAAATTAACTCGGCTCCAGCTCGAAATAGTGCTTATAATTATAAAAATCTTAATAACTATGTAAGAGGTAATTCTCTGCAGCACAACTTTTGTTATAGTATTTAATACACACCTAAATAATTTGACATTATCTTAAATCTATTTGCTCTTTAAGCTCGTTAGGTCTGCCACCTCTGCGCTACCTACTCTACACCGCTTGAGGCCCGGGGGTCGAGTATAAAGGCTGGTTCTCATGCAGTGGGGTGAGAACACGTTACACCCGCTATAATCAAGTGATATTGTTACTACATCACTCACACCTATTCCATTGTGATCATAGGGAATAGGAGGGCGTTATAGAAGTAGTTTTGGTCAATGAAAGAAACGGTTCTAGTCTTCCGACAAGATTATGCATTTTTCCAGTAATTATACAATAAGGAATTGGCTCTCCAATTACAAATGTTAAAAACGTAATTTTAATCGATGAAAAAATGGTACCTACAGGTTCTATTCTTTTGATAAGATTTTTCTAGAACGAAACAGGCCACAACAGGATTGGTCTTAGGGCTTAAAATTGTGTCAAAAAAAAGTTTAATTGCATATATATTCAATTCAATTTTTTGCAATAATTTATAGAGCGAATTTTTTTTACGGGAAAGATAAATAAGCGTCGAAGATGCTTTACATTCTTTGAGCTCTAAACTCAGTGAGGAACAAGTGTAGAATCAGACATATGAACATTATTTGGCACTTCCACATTTTACTCTTTGTCATCTAGGAACGTGGGGGGGAATTACGTGGAGTAATTATCTCGTTGTAAACATTCAACAAGATGTTCTCCGATATGTTTACGTTCTATTACTCTGTAATCGAAACGGGATACATACAGAATTGCAAAATAATTGTCTATTTAAAGCGTTTGTACAAATTGTGCGACTAAAGAATATCCCGCGACTGCGACTAAAAACCGTACATGATGTCCACTCTGTATTAATTCTGTTTGTTACATTAAAAATCGGTCCTGTAATTTTTAATTAATAATTTTTTTTTTAATTAATTTTTAATAAATTTAAAATAATATTTGATGCAAAAAAAAATTAAATCGAGCAACGTACAGAGAAGATAAAAAGCTACTCTTAAGGCCCCAACATACAAGGAGACTGGTCGATCCAGTCGGACTGCAGGCCGAGCTGGCTGCACTCGTGCACTACCGGATAGGGATCGGCATTGTCGTATATGCGGGTATTATATTTAAGTCTACTCTACATTTTCAGAATTTTCAAGTAAAACTCCCACTCCTGTAGAGTGAATCAGGTCGGAAAACTGTTGATCTTCCAGGTCATTAAGCGGGGACACGCGGGGACATGTTATGACGTGTTCATTATGGACTATTTCCGCCCCTCCTTTGTGAGGAAATTGATTTTCCAAGTCCTCCAATTATGTGGGCTTTGTAGTGCCCTTTGAGAGTTATTTTTATTAAGATCTTACAAATTCTGTATACTAAAATACTTCCATAAATAGGAGAGTATATTTTGGCACAAATTTTCTTAACCAGATGAATGTCACGGCCTCACAGGAATCTGGCGTAAAACAAAGCCTATCTTGAGCTTCGAGAAATTCTTTTTCTCTTCGAGAAATTCACCCAGCAGGCAACATGTAGAACGTTCTGAAAGTATTTAATTCAAATCTATTCAGAATTAAAACTTTTTTTTTCTTTAATAGACAAACGAGACAAACGACAGACTAACTTTCCTTAGTCAGGTTATGCTTAGGTTAGCTGTGATCTGTCTAGGACCTAGGTCCTAGGATTTGACATAGCCCGACTGAACTTTGTATCGCCATCTTCGACTGTACTCCTAACTATCTTCAAGGACTTTGACTGCTTACCTTCGGATAATCTATAAATCTAGACTTCAAAAACTCAATTCAAGCAAAGCAGTTTCCGATAAAACAATGAATAGATAAAAAACGTCTCATATTCGACCTAGTTGCTGGTGTCGGATTACATATTAGAAGCCTGTTAATAAGACGCGTTCCCACAGATTCTAACGATCGGACCATTCATACAAACCTGATTCAGACAATTCCGGTCCCGAACTTGTATGCCCATCTGTTGTTTGGGCTAGGGATTCGCGGTTCTGACCAGAATGTCGATAGTTTAGATTATATTTTTATTATGGCAAAAGCTGAGGTGGAAGACCTCTTTCAGAGGGAAGGCGGATTAAAGTGCTGATAGTTTTATGGTAAACAGTGGCTAAGGCTGGTTTTTCTACGAAGAGTGTACTTTAGATAACGATACTAAAAATTTAGGAGAAACCGCTTAGCTTAGCTTGTGTCCATAGGTGGTGCGATAACCATATCTTTCACATGTAAATGAACTAGCGACCCGCCCCGGCGTCGCACGGGTATAAAATATATAGCCACTGAAAAAATGATTAAAACCGATAGCCTATGATCCTTCACGTGGTCTACTTCTTATCTGTGCCAAATAACAAAAAAATTGCTCCAGTAGTTCGCGAGATAAGCCCTTTCAAATAATTTCCCCCGTTTTTTCCACATTCTCCTATTAGTCTTAGCGTGATAAAACATAGCCTATTATAGTCTTCCTCAATAAATGGACTATCTAACACTGAAATAATTTTTCAAATCGGACCAGTATTTCCTGAGATTAGCGCGTTCAAGTTAGCCCTTTCAAATAATTTTCCCCGTTTTTTCCACATTTTCCTCTATTTCTTCGCTCCTATTAGTCTTAGCGTGATAAAATATAGCATATAGCCTTCCTCGATAAATGGGCTATCTAACACTGAAAGAATCATCAAAATCCGTTGCGTAGTTTTAAAGATTAAAGGGAACAAAGGGACATGAGGGAAAAAAAGCGACTTTGTTTTATAATAAGTATAGATATACAAGATGTTTGTGTAAACACCGTTGTCCTTGAAACCATCAAATGAGCCCGTCAAAATGAACAACTTTTTCTATGAGAACAATGCTGGGAATTAAAAAAAATCTGTCTTCATACCTATAAAAATTGCCGATCAGGGCATCCGTATGGGTATGAAGACGGCATTTTCTTTTTAAGTTCCCAGCATTGTTCTCATAGAAAAAGTTGTTCATTTTGACGGGCTCATTTGATGGTTTCAAGGATAACGGTGTTTACACAAACACACTGTAGAAGAGACAAGAAGCGATAGGTCAATGGTTTCCAAGTGTTCGGTAATTGTGCTATACCTGTTATGAAGTACGTAGCAACTTTTGTAATAAAACGATTTCCTTTATCACACTGGGAAAATGTGTTATTAAAAGCCGAAGTATTTTCCTATTTGGAAAAGTTGTGTCGTGCGATATATTTCATATGAGCTCATTACTTGTGAGCGTTGGAGCGAAGGCAGATTAAAATTTAATATAACATTACCTATATAATATATAGCCTCAAATATGACGTGATTTGTAGAAACGTTGAAAATTGTATCGCCAGTAGAGAAAATGTCTTGCAGACTTGTACACATACAGTGACTAGTTACGTAGTTTTTTTTTACAGGATTGTACCAATTCATTAGCGCTTAACCTTAACCACCAACCAAAGAACTTAACCACCTAATCGGACTTTATCGAAAATTCGTAAGAGAATATCACCTCTCTTTCTACCACGCAGGAAAATATATGCGGCACTTCCGTAGAGCAACCTAATATTTTCCACCCCTGCCGATTTAGGCATGGATCATAAGCTAGGTATAGAGTATAGACTGTAAGCTTCGATTACGTCACGTCATTATGCGGGAGCGGGACGGAGTGATGGGTACAAATGACCTAGGCCAACGTCGTCACATCTTGAATCTAGACGCTACCTGACTATCCATCTTGTGCACCAACATTAATCAGAGTTCTATACAATATAGTGCAGCTTTTTTCGGCTTTTACTTGTATTTTGTAATTTAGGGTTGTTTTTTTTTCAGTTTTGGTGACTGGAGTTTATTTATTGAATAGCATTTTTAATTGGCTACCTCCAAAACCATAACCAATCAACAACGCCGTTGAATGGATAAACGAGACATTAATCTGCCCATAACAAACTTGAAATAAGACAGGTCGAGCAACTAACCCATGCCCATGTAGCTGTCATTATTTAGCTTACCAACTAATGGATACGTTATTCATATCTCATCCTTCATTTATTGATAAGGCCAAAGATTTTCGTACTTTTTGAATAGTAACGCTGACTGATGATTACTATATAGGTCTACCAGAATCTGATGGCAAAAAATTCGAAAGTAAATTGACTCTAGCAATACCGGGGTAGTTGGAATAAAACATTTTGATCCTTTTTTTGTGTGTAAAACATGCAAATATAAAAAATTATCCAAAGATCACGGATATTTTTTGAAAATCTGCTGTCAAAAGAATCATGGCCAAATTTGTATAGGAGCTGGACTCGACTTTTATTTTTGATGTCCCAAAATAAACTATAGTTAGATTTGGTTGTTCTTATGCTCTAAACATAATTCCGTTTAAGAAATATGTCTAAATAGCCACGATTTTTTATAATAATTAATAACGTTTACAATTATTTTAAGGTTAGACTTAAGAACTACCTTTTTCCCGACTGCGGTGTAGCCTACAAGTGAATATTCGGCGATCTCGCTTCTAATTATTTCAATTTTTCCTAGAGTATTACCCAAAAAATAGAACGAATGCGAATGATCGCCGGCTGTCAGAACGTAACGAAACTAAAATATATTGATCTTTTTTTTGTGGCTATTTATAGACACATTTCTAATGATTTTCGATGCCTTAAAATATTAGGGAATTTTTGCTACTAATGGCATATCGGGACGCCACCGCCCACCTGGTACGATTTGGCCATTGTTCTTTGCCATCAGATTCTGGTAGACCTATATTACATATTATAATATGCTATCAACAAAATCAAATCGAAATCGTTTGGATAGGTAAGCCAAAACAACAAAATTGGCAAAGTTACATTTCGCCAAACCAAGAATGTCGATAAAACTTACAACAACCCTAGTAGGTTTAGACTTTAGATGTTTGAATGAAAGCGTGCCGCAGAGGGCGTCCTTGGCCAGCTCTACTTATCCCCCGCCTATGAGTCTGCAGTCAGACCATTCAGACTTATTCTGCCTCCGACTGGCTCTTAATTCGACCACATAAGGTCCTAAAGCGAACTGTAGTCACGGGTTCTAAGCACGAAGGAAATAAGTAGACCTGTTTGAACAAAAACATCGACAATTATTTCACTCGAACTAGACTGCTTTATGTCTGACCGCCACTTGTTTTTGGAATTTTTAATGTGGACGTCTTGGATATAACACACAATGGTTCTAAAAAAATCGGTTGTCTGTAAAGTCGGTTTACTGACGATAGTTGAACGTGACAACGTCATAGCCTTAACCCCTCAGTCCCGGGAAAAATCTATGCAAAAAAGTTGGCAGGTCAATGTGCAAAAAAAAATGGCGCCCGGCCTACCCTCTTTGTAAAATTAATGTAATATGAAATATCCTTACATATAATCCGTATTTTATGTTTGTGTGAACTACATTATAATATATGTTAAATTTTCTATCTATCAAGCCATCATAATATAGTATTTAGTCCGATGTGATATTAGTTTCTCAATTATAAACTTTCGAAACTATAATTAGTGACTTGTTCAGAAGAAATAAACGAATACTTTATTCTTCATATATTAAGTCATACCTTGACACGTAGGAAATAGAGCACAATTTTGAATAGCCGAAATAATACTAATAGCTCACAGATTGTTTATTTATTTTTCATTCAGAGTGTGGTCAATGTATCAAAGGTCATAACTAACCAAACTTCTTCATACAAAAGTATTCTCTAAGTCATCGAAATACGTAATATAATCGAAACAAAGAGCGCGGCCCAGGTGGGCCTTACGGTTGTTGAGAGACTTGAGAGTGTAAATGGAACGCCTCAGAGCTGTCAGCGAGGTAACGCCGCATGAACTGTCATGTTTTTCGGGCGCGCAGCCCATATCGAATTATAAGACGTTATCACGTCAAAAACTCTATAGAAGTTGTTCCAATTTAATTTCTTCAAGTTGTCGCCTCAACTAAAAAAATGGGGGAGCAATGCTTCAGAAAAACACCTCGCAACGTGGAGAAGTTAACTAGGTATCTTAATGTCTTAAATGAACCCCTTGTCTTATGTGAACCCTTTAGAAACAGGCGATTCCATAGTTTTCTTAACTGCACGTTATAGACATCTACCCTATAATAAAAATGTGGTAGAGGAATTGTTATTCCTGTATTTAACAATTCTGCGTCAGTTTAATCCTTAACACTCAAATTATACCAGTGTCCTATAGAGGCTAGACTCTAGAGCTTCCTGCAGTTCACGTTTAAAGTTTGAAAATTGAACATAATAGGCTGATGTGCAGTAGTTCCAAACACCCCCCAATCCTGAATCGCGCTATCATAACCAAAATATATTCCACCGTTCTCATATAAATACGCGTTTCGCCTCATTATATCAATTGAAATTATATGAACGGTCATAAAATAAATTAATGGGTTGTCCAAATTTAACATGGGGTAATACAATGGGTTGCGTCGACATAATAAGAAATAAGTCACTTAATAAAAGACCCATAAGAGACGCTCCCCAAGTAGGGTGTTAGCAAACTGGCTTGGGGAAGGTCAGGTTAGGTCTTAGGGTCACGAATAATGACCTACCAGTGGACTAAACATGTATCTTTACACGACAGACGAGTTGGTACTTGAACCAGGCGTTCATCGACCGCACTCAGATTCATTTAATGCTTACTAAACAGCTATGTCCACATTATGCAATTTCATCTTCAATTTTCGTCATCTTCTTTTTATTCAACTTTCGTTTGGCATATTCAATAATTGAATGCGTCAAAATCCACCCGCGTTGAAAGAAAAGTGTCATAGCGAGCGCTAGGATTTCAACGCGCGTCACAGGCATGCCTCACTGTTGACTGCGCTATAACGCATGCCCTTGATGAACAAAAACAGGCCCAGTGTGGACAAAGCTATTCATATTTTGGTGAAGTTCTTGACATAAAATCTATACATTTTTTCTGTCAAACTCCTCATTTAATTAAGGTCAAATAATATTAATTATATCTGAGTGTAGCAGTGTGAGTATCTAGTATTTTTACCTTCAGAAGGCAGTGGATATTTTGATTAACTTTAGGAGTAAATGATGCGAATGTCTTTAAGCAGGTACTAGGTATTCTAAGTTAGTACTTAGAAGTGTTTACTAGTATATAAATACTAGTAAGTACTAACTTAGTAGTGTTTTCTAGTTAGCAAGCGTAAGTGAGGTTAGTTTCGCTCGCCTTAAGTTGTACCTCAATATAAATTAAAGATCAGTAGACCATCTTTAATGGCGCATTTTCATTAGTCGTTAACTCGTACGGTATTCAGCGTACGGGGAGTCCCTGCAGCCGAGATAACAACTAATGGCGCATTTTCATTGGTCGTGGCATGCGTTTTAGAAATCTCCCGCACCCCGCATGCGGTCCCTATCGACCAGTGAAATTGCGCCATATGTTATATCGCCCAAATCACGCACGCACATTAGCATGATTTCAGAGAACTCGAAAAAAGTAGTAAAACAATACATTATCTCGTCGCACGCGTTATACTTAACAAATAACAATATTAACAGCTATACTCAATGAGTTTCATTTCAATGGTTCCCCTTAGTTTCTCTACTGTATGATATTATACTGTGGTTTGGCTCATAAACTTGATATCACTTTAACACACACCTTTAAGCCCTTAATCCAGTATTGGAAGGGTCATAATATGAAGCCAGCTAGGGCATAGGGAAAGGGATACAAGTACTACGAGGTATAGATATAAATCCTGCAGTCACATTAAATTTATATGAGGTTATATATCAGCTCGTTATCGACTGAAATTATTTGGAATCGTGATGGTCGTTTAAGAGGAGGTTAAATACTAATAGGTATAATTTAAATGTGAAAGTGTATTTTTTTTATTAAATAAGGGGGCAAACGAGCAAACGGGACACCTGATGGTAAGCAACTACCGTCGCCCATGGACACTCGCAACATCAGAAGAGCTGCAGGTGCGTTGCCGGCCTTTTAAAAGGGAATACGCTCTTTTCTTGAAGGTTTGCAGGTCGTATAGGTCCGGAAATACTGCTGGTGACAGATCGTTATGTGTCTGTCTGTTTCTCTAGTGGCCGCGGTTACCAGTCAGTACAGTCTTTAGCTTTTGTTAAAAACCTAAATTCAAGCTGGGCCTTAATGCTTGTATTTCTAGACATTCTCATTTATTTTAGGTAACTTTTTAGAGATTTTCTTTTATTTTTTTAATAAATCTCGTATATTTTTGCACGAGATTTGCGTAAAACACAAAGCGGGTAGACGTGAGTTTTATTCAGCATCTCTGCACGCGTGATATTGCTCGCTCAACGAAGGATTTATGTTGTTGTCTTTCATAACAACACTTTTTAGGGTTCCGTACCCCAAGGGTAAAAACGGGACCCTATTACTGCGATGTCTGTCCGTCTGTCCGTCTGTCTGTCACCAGGCTGTATCTCAAAAACTGCTATAGCTAGAGAGTTAAAATTTTCACAGATTGTGTATTTCTGTTGCCGCTTAAATTAGCAAATACTAAAAATAAAATAAAATAAATATTTAACCTATCAAGGCCCGTACGAGCACCGGTGATCGCGATAACAATAGATTATAGAATACAATCGCATTTCCGAGAATCCGATCAAAGGATAAAGAGGGCTCCCATACAACAAACATTATTTTTTGGCCTTTTTTGCTTGTAATCAATAATCTCAAGTCCCAACATGTAGGCACTTGAAATATTCAGCAAATCTTTAATTATATTTACACTTTATTAATTAATAATAAAATTTAAATAAAATAAAAATTTAAGGGGGGTTCCCATACAAACACTATTTTTTGCTTACTTTCGCTCTACAGCGCAGCGCGGCGGTACGGAACCCTTCGTCCGCAAGTCCTACTCGCACTTGGCCGATTTGAATTGTTCTCTTGCTACTCATCATCATCAATTTCAGACAGAGGCCTTTTTCATAATTCCCAAAGAGACTAATAACATAGGTCGACAAAAAAATTACTTTTTTCTTGTGCCTGTTACTTAATGGCTATTATCCGATTGTTTGCATTAAAAATTAACCAGAAACACAAATTTCAAAAATTAAAGTTTGCTTTTATAGTCCAGGCGAAGACCAATAAAAATATAAGATTTTTGCAAAATTCTTAGAGACTAACTCACGCTGTAACTAATAAAAAGGGGTTTCGGTTGATATTAGAGTTGAAAGGGGAAGTGTGTCACTGGCACTCACTGTGCGTATTCAATTTTTAGAGAAATTATGTGTTTTGTGTACTTTAAAGCGTAAACATATCTAAAAAAATGTGTAAAATGGACGTCAAAAGTTTTTGCTATATTTTCGGAAAATTGATTGAAGTAAGAGCAAAAAACTTACTCGCATCAACAAATAGTAGTATTAATCAAGCCTTCAAAATATATTTTAAACTTTCTATTAAAAGCCAAAAAAAATATGGGCCCCACATATCTCACGTACTTACTAAAGATGCACGCTACAAGCTTTGTTTGGAGTGTGCCACCTAAATACAAGAAATATCAATTTTTAAACCTAATTTCTATAATATTTCCTTCTTAGTGAATGTCAATAATGATATAAGTGTAATAAATAAATATGTTTGATTCTATCTATACAAAAGTAAGAGAAATGAAATACAAGCGGCGCCTGCCTATTCAACAAAATATAGTAGAAAAGTTTTTGCTACATTTGCGGAGAATTTATTGAAATGAGAGTTCAAAAGATAGTTGCAACAACAAAATAAAGACTTTGTCAAGCCTATGAAACAATTTTAAAGTTCCTATTTAATACTAGAAAATAAATAGGAGCGCCACATATCTATACCGGAGCACACAGCAAGCTGCGTTTAGGGTATGCTCACCTAGATACGAAAAATATTAATTTTTTATATGTAAATTACGTATTTTTTCCATTTTAATTTTATTTTTGGAATACAAGCAACGTTAAAAATAGGAAAATTGATCATATATTTTATTATTTTAATACATAACTGAAAGAAGAAAATTCAGGTTTTCTTCAAAATTTGAAATTTCAAAAGCTCTCTATTTCTATAAAAGCAAACTTTTTGTGTTAAAATCACTGATTCTATAATTAATTAGGTGTAATACATCCAAATAGGGTGCACTGAACTCAGGCTCAAAAATCGTGTCGACTAGTGTAATTGTTCGAGTCTTGCATCGACGGGCTTTTCGAAACATTTTTCAGACCTTCCGATCGCTAAGGTTGAAGCCGAACGAGCGTAATTTGTGAGCTGTGAGTCGCTGAATTTCGGTCGCGTAAATATCTTTTCATACAAATCATGACTAGCAAAATTACGCTCGTGTGAATCAAACAGGACTTTTGTATGAAACTGAATGCAGCAGAATTTCTGCCAGCCGAAATTCTGCGACTCACAACTCACAAATTATGCTCGTTTGGCTTCACCCTAAGGCAGGGGTTCCCAAACTGTGCACCGCAAAGAACCGCAACCGAAAGGCGAGAGAGGCGCCGCCGTGAGTCAAACCTCCATCATTATCCGAAACCACAAATATTATAAAATTAAATTATAATATTTAATGAATAATTATATAAAGCTGGCCGATGATTAAATATTTATTTATTATTATTTACCTGCTTAACCTAACTAAAACAATTATGAAAGGTGTTTAAGTATATTGTATCTTTTTGAAATAGGTAGGTAAATAAGGGCGCCGTGACAAAATATTGAACGTGTAACTGCGCCGCGGGCTGAAAAAGATTGGGAACCTAAGGGTTAGTAAAGATTGCAACGTGACGAGTCACGAGGAATACTATTTTTTCACTCGCAATAGAAATCAGAATTTAGGAAGTCGAGTATTCGAAAACAGAGGCTGAGTTGCCGACGCAGCGGCGTAGGAGAGGAAATTCTGCGGCATCTCCCAGATTGCTACCAGTTGTTTTTTTTTAATTATAAGTTATAAATTATAAATGACTACCTAGCTTGAACTTGCATTGCGTTAGGTAACTTCCGTTTGCGGTAGGTTATATATCGTACTCACAACTCTGCCTTAAGCGATGAGTGGAGCACCATGGGTTTTAGTGGGTAGACTACGCAGAAGTCCCACATACCCCGGCCGATATCCCCAATTTGCCGGGGATGCGTAAAGCATTTCCCCATGTTAAAAAAAAAACAAAAAGGTTACTTCCGTGCTCCGGAATTGATTTTTGCCGGATTTTGCCTAGCGTGATACAAAAACATCAGAACCGAAGCACGGGGCCCAATTCCTATACCGAGCTCTTCGATCACGCGCGCTACTCTCACGCGAGTTATTCCTACGGGATCCAGGGACCTATTCTAGTGCTTCGAATGACATTTACAACGCAAGCAATCATCTAGCCGCTAGCGCGTTGAGTCAATGGAGTCAATAGGGATGATGACAAGGTCAAAGATTAGCGAATTTTGTTAATAAAATAAAGAAATCACAGTAAAAAATAAGTGTTCCCAAAATTTCAGCTCGATAGCATTTGTATTTTTTTTTTGTTATGCGCCTTCAAAGTTGGATAATCAAGTCGAATTTTTTTTCAATTAAATTTCTTAATATTTGTATACCATTCGATAACTTATGCAATTAGAAGCAACTTTTGTTATGAAACCACTTTCATAAACGCAATATTTAATATACCTATCGAACAAAGTTCTCTCCCGATGCGTACAAACTACGAAAGAGTGACGTCAGTCTTTCGTAGCACTTTGTATGGAGCGTTTCGGGCAGGTCTATTTTATGAGATGTTTGAATTGTCATATCTTGGTGAATTTTTAAGCTATGAGAGTCATTCTTTCAACGATGTTTCTATTTTTTAATGGTCTTTCAATTACCAATAAGAAAAAAAATTGTCATCAAGGCTATTGTTCTCATCTCTGGGCAGGGGCGCCAAAATACCAACGTTGCTCCCTCTGGATCGTATCCAACGAAGGGCCGCTCGAATTGTTGACTGCCATAGTGTTTCAATCAGCTTGGACCCCTTGGAATTACGCCGAGATGTAGCTTCACTCTGCATCCTCTACCGGTTGTATCACGGGGAGTGCTCTGAGGAATTGTTCGGAATCATACCACCTGCAACTTTTCGCCATCGTCCCACGCGAAAAACATACCATCCTCATCACCTCGATGAGTGGCAGTCTTCCACAGTGCGTTTCTCGCGTAACTTTCTGCCGCGCACTGTAAAACTCTGGAACGAACTGTCACCAGCAGTATTTCCGGACCTATACGACCTGCAAACCTTCAAGAAAAGAGCGTATTCCCTCTTAAAAGGCCGGTAACGCACCTGCAGCTCTTCTGATGTTGCGAGTGTCCATGGGCGACGGTAGTTGCTTACCATCAGGTGACCCGTTTGCTCGTTTGCCCCCTTATTTAATAAAAAAAAATGAGGATAGGTCGAAATGTCATTCGAAGTATTAGAATCGAACCCCATAGCAAAATATACATACTCGCAATTTTCCCGTTCGAGTAATAATATTTACGCGAGTAGTGCCGCATCGCGGTTGTCCGTATCTTGATAACAACTTTGTAGTCGCCATTTCGTAATGATAATATCTACTTACATATTAATGTACAAAAACAATGCTAGTTTCAGTGTAAAATTAATAATCCATACTCATATTATTATAAAACTGTGTCTGTATGTCTGTCTATCTGTCTGTATGTCTGTCTGTTACCTCTTCAAGTCCAAACCGCTGAACTGATTTTGCTATCTGGTATGGAGATACCTTGAGTCCCGGGAAAGGACATAGGATACTTTTATCCCGGCAAAATGTAAGGTTCCTGCGCGATAAACTAATTTTGTTGCAACGGAGTTGCGGGCATCATCTAGTAATATGAATAAATGCGAAATTGTATTTCTGTTACCTTTGAATGTGAAATAAGTATGAAAAGATTTTGCTTTCACCAATGCTAAGAGTTAAATGGTAGAGTCAATTCCATAGAAACATGCATCATTGCCATGTGTTAGAATTTTCAGTTGCAGATAATTTGGGGGAACAGAAACTAGCCCTATACTAGGGGTCCTCCATGCATTACATGAAGAACCCCATGTAATGCATGGAGAGCTTTTGACAGCTTCACACGGTGAAGCTGTCAAAAGGTTCTAAACACGTGATTAACGAATTGTCGATTGAGTAACGTACGATTTATGCGAAAATTGCGTGTCTGAATCAAGTCCAAAGGCCGTACGCGAGTGTGTCAACGAATTCAGTCATTGAGCGGGGCCCCTGACCTTGTCCCCCCCCCCCTTCCCCCCTCCCCCTCCGTACACACATACTACACCCTGTACTACAAGTGTAATACAAAAATAAACCGCGATCGAAATACGATCGATGAGATTCCGCTTCATATTTTACACCACAATTATAGTTCTAATACGAATGTTAGTAGTGCTTGTTAAACTAATATATTGTATTCTGTGGTAGTGCTAGCTAGTATAGTAGGATCAAGGACGGATTGATGTAGCATCTCCAACGTGGGTATCGCAGACACAATAGATTTTCAATTATTATGCGGCAGCCGGCTCCCGCTTGGGTTTGATGGGTTAAAAAGTTGACTTGAAATATTCTATGTAAAATGGACACAAACTTTTAAAGTATCTTCGGAATAAAATTGCTAACACAAAACTGCTCTACAATCTTCATACAAAATGCACTAATACTTAGTGGCGTTTAAACTAAGCCATTAGACAAAGTGGCGAAGCTAGCGTACGACAGTTAGCTTGAATCATCGCACGAATCGCCAAAAGGGGCCTCCCAACGTGTTCGTCGACGTTACTACAACTAATGCGACCATCGCTTCGGGTGTAATGGGGACAGACCTTTAAATGTTTGAGTATCAGTTGCAAACTTGCAAGACGCTACAGTTTGATTGACAGCCGCACGCGACAGCGAAGCGACAACGCAACGTCCTACTCTATGTCCACATTATGCAATTTGATATTTTCGTCATCTTCTTTTTATTCAACTTTCGTTTGGCATATTCAATAATTGAATGCGTCAAAACCCACCCGCGTTGAAAGAAAAGTGTCATAGCGAGCGCTACGATTTCAACGCGCGTCACGGGCATGCCTCACGTTCGCTGTTGACTGCGCTATAACGCATGCCCTTAATGAACAAAAAAAGGCCTAGTGTGGACAAAGCTGAATGCTACGACACGGCGCCTAGGTCAGGTTAGTTATATGCATCAAACGACAAACTATCCTCATGTCCCATGGACTTAGATCTGAGAAATCAATAAATTAGCATCGATATCGATGAATAATTAATTTAACGAATTTCAAATGTCTTAATTCCACACGATTGCAAATAAACCGGAAAATGTTTATTGATTTAGGCGATGATCCAACGATTTTGCAACTTCCATGTATAAGACGGTAATGCAAACAATTTAATTGGGACTGTCCCAATAATATCAAAAGTGTGTACAATTCAGTCAGAACCGCTGTTACAAGCGCTAATCAAGGCCAAACATTTTAATTTAACTATTAAAAGGTGTTAACAATCTAGAATTATTTCAATACAGTTTGCTTTATAAACTTAATGAGCAAATAAAATATTAATTTTTCGAATTAAGTAACTAATTTAAATCCATAATTGAGTCAAATTTAACGAGGAAAATATTATTATGTATAAAATCGCCCAAGAGCGAGATTGTACGACACAACCTTTGAATTGGACTTTTTCTTGTTGTTAAATTAAATTAAAAACTGTAAAATACCTTTACTTATAACCTAACTTTAGCCTAGCATCTAGGTCACAAGCAGTTTTATGTTAATTTTACATATACAAGCGATAACGCAAAACATCAAGATTACAAAGACTTGCTTTTTAAGCCGCATTAAAATACACGCGGAGAAATAATTTTAAAGTTATTTTTTTTGTTGGTAATTTTACTTTAAGTAAGTAGGTAAGTATATTATATATTTTTGTTTTCGTTGTACGACTATAGAAAAGTTGCAGTGTGAGTATTATACTAATATTATAAACGATTTCCGCGCCGTAATTATGTGTAAAAGTGGCAGAGCTGAAAAAGCAATTTTTTTTGTGATTTGTAAGGGCAAGCGCCCGCTCACCATACATTTTTCCATACAAAGATGAAGTTCAGAGTACCAATAGATCCTTATGGGTCGCAGTGACGTCAGGGCTACAGCGACCTGCCTTCTTAAAAAAAATACACAGGTGAAAAAAAAAGTTTATTTTTCAGCGGTGCATTGTGCTACTCTCACAGCGAACTCTGTATAGGCCCATTAACATTAAACACCATAAAGTAACTATTATCGCTTAGTTTTGTTACATCCTGTATGTGTACTAGGTTGATACCTACTACCTAGGTACGCTAGGTCTGTGATCACAAGAGCTATTATGACATGTAACACGTGAGTAATTGGCGCAATGTCACGCCGAAGTATTTGCCATCGCGTCCTGCCATCTTGTAATCCGCCATGTTGGAAATCGTATATACGACCATTTTTTTTTGAGACCAGGACCAGGCCAGTCGGGAACAGAGAGGATCGCGATGCGCACTGTGTTCCTGCGCATCGTGAAACCAAGAAGACGAACGGCTTAAGCAAGCCCCCCCTGTGGAACCTCTGTTTGGCCTAGGGGGTCTTCAAAGAACCCCAACAGCGTGGGCCTGCTTTGGGTGAAAGCAGGTGAGCGCGGACGGAAGCCACGGAAGGCGTGTCATATACTCCTGCGTCTCTGTCCAACGCGGAAGCAGGAACACTGTCGGGTTTTAATGGGTAGAGCTGCGACCACTAACCATCTCATCGGCCGTAGCGAGTCCCACATACCTCGGTAGTCTCTCCCCAACGCTGCCGGGGATGCATAATTGCATTTCCCGACTTAAAAAAAGGCCAGTCAGGAAACCAGTGGTGCACATAGGTATAGCTTTCAGTTGTTAATATTGATAGTGACTTGACAGTTGTCGCTCTTGGACCAAATTATGAAATTCGTCTGAACTATTTAACTGAATATTCCGTTAAGATAATGAAATGTAGGTAGAGCTACGGTGATATTTTAATTTGCTAAATACTCTAAGGTTGTGTTGAACCTTAGGGCCTTCTCTACTAATTATCAACACCCTTTTACTAGCTTAAAATATAGCCAGCATATTATATGAAAGAAATTGAAATTAACCTATCAACCCCCATAAGTACCCCGGCGACCACGACAATAATTATAGAATAACAATAGATTTCCAAGAATCTGCGATCGAAGGATTAATGTACACATATTTTCAATTTTCCTTTCGTTCCTTCTAGTTCCATTTGACTAACTGCCCAAAATTAAATGTAAAAAATAAGGTTCCTTACATGTCCGTTTCAAATAACAGAACCCTAATAGTTTTATTGCTTGTAGTGTGTAGTGTGTGTAGTAGGTATATTTCTTTTATTTGTGAAGTTTCCGAAACGGATATCAAACAGGAAATACCAATACAGAAAGCTGTGTGCCTGAGTATCAGAAAGTAATTTTATTTATGATACTCTAAGCATTCTTATTTTGACTCATACTTTCGCAAGAAAGATAAGGATACCTCTCTTATCACAATACAAGTATGAATAGTAGCGTAAGGCTGCGTTTCCACCGGATATGTGTTGCGAGGAATGTGTTTTTGAGAACCAATAGAATCGCTTCATTGACGTAAGCTTGCCATGACAACGCTCAGCGCGGCGATGCTATTGGATCTTAAAAAACCCATTCCTCGCAACACATCTCCTATGGAAACGCAGCCTAACTCATACTCAATTTCTGAGGCGCTTTTAATAGGACTCAAGAGTTTATCTAATCATTTGCGCTTCTGACTGACTTCATATCAATCTCTGGAATGAACTGTCACCAGTAGTATTTCCGGACCAAAACCACCTGCAAACCTTCAAGAAGAGAGCGTAATTCCCTCTTAAAAGGCCAGCAACGCACCTGCAGCTCTTCTGATGTTGCGAGTGTCCATGGGCGACGGTAGTTGCTTTCCATCAAGTGACCTGTTTGCTCCTTATTTTATAAAAAAATCGAAAAGATCCTCTCTCTCTCGAAAAAAAAGACTCCTGTTAAAGAACCTTAAACGCTGCACTGGGCATCAGTCGTAGGATTTGAAATAAAGCGATGCGTCATGTACAATTCCATTTATTTTACTAATATCGATGTCAAAATTTTCGCACGCAAGTTGAGTCAAACTGTACTCTACTTCATTGTTAGTCGATAAAATTATTATCAGAAATCAAGCTTTTGTGTGGGTGCGCACGATTCGGGCGGTTCAATATAAAGATGGTATACTGTAGTCTGTATTTATACTGTGCTTCTATCGTACGGTACGTTCTGCATAATGGCCAGGTTTATGGTTGACCGAGAAGATATTGATATTATACTCATATAATGTTAGATTCCTTGAAACTGTGAGAACGTTTATTTTCTAATTGAAATGGTGAGAGGCACCTAAATTATACAATTTAATACAAAGCACTGCTGTATTATTCATAACATAATATTATCATGTAATATGTAGAATTTGTATATATAGGTGAGGCCCCGAAGGACTGTACTACTGAGAAAATTATTTAGCACAATTTTCCATAAACGTAAGCTTTGAAAGCTCAATTTGGCAGAGGAAATTGTTTTAAACCTATAATTTCCTCGTTATAATGACTTGCTCAAATTAATTTTACTATAAAGTACAACGTAAGGCGTAGTTTACACGAGTGCAAAAATTACGCACGCTACAAAACACATATTAAATTATATTCAATTGTAATTTTTTTTGTAACTTAATGGCACGGTGTCTTTAAACATTTATTCATAATATCATTAAATAAATATAATAAAAAACAGTCGGACGTATAAAATGAAATAAACTTTGTCTTACGACCGGAACAAATTATAGTCATAATTAAATGAAAGATTGATAGTGTGTTGTTGTGAAACGGAAAATACAGTTATTGTTGCGTCTTGATGGAAATAAAGGGTGAATAATCAAAATTAAAAAAATAAAACTGACTTTACGGACTAAAACTCCTGAATACAAGTTATACAAGCAACTTTTCTACTTAAAAGAAGCTGTTTCTGTTGATTTTTTTTTAAAGATTTTGTTAAAGATTACTTAGCAGAATTTTCTAAATCATAAGCTTTCAAAGCTCAATTTGGTAGAGAAATTTTTTATATATTTTTTAATCCTTTATTTATCAAGAAAATTAAAAAAATATATTGGTAAAACTCGTACAAGTTTTACCGTGGTCTATGCCATCCCTGTATTTATAAGTAGGTCGTTATAGGCCGTGGCTTCGGGGCGGCCGGCAGCGTCTTAGGGATCGTGCAAATTTCCTACAGGCGGCGCAGCGGCCGAAAAAAATGGCTCATTTTATTTCAAAAACTCGTAAGTCCTACAGGCGTCGGCGGAAATAAAATAGCCTACACTCATAAGTCATATAAAATTCGGCATTGGTCCCTGTCTCGTCCAGTCGTTGTTTCAATAAATTCCAATTATTCTAAAATCTAATAGGACATTTTCTAAAGGTTGGTTATATTTAGGAGTTTCCCTATATTTCCATCAAGAAACAACGATAAGTTATACAAAATTTATTAAATTCAATATCCCCGGCATGCCGCGATCGCCAAAGGCGGTAACTTTATCAGTGACAAAGGGTCCATAAAGCGATCCTTATCGCCTTCCTTTCAAAAATACCTACATAAATTACAAGATAATGTAAACAGAAAAAGCTTATTACCATTCGCTACTTTGTAAACGTTTGAATTTAACGATATCGCATTCTTTTAAATTTTAATTTCGACTAAGCCATCCAAAGATATGAGATAATCTAATTAATAGTTAATTAAATTATAAGAAACAACGTTCAATTGTTGTAATTACGAGAATAACTAGTTATTTTATGTTATTTTTGTTTTGAAGTATTATTTCTTTATAACTATTTTGAATATTTTTGTCACGTTTGACTTTGACTATTTCGTTTTTGCAGCAAACGTAGCGCGTCAAAACAGCGCTCGTGTTACCGAAGCCTTGTAACTTCTTCCACTCCGAGCACAATTTACTCTGTTATTGACAATAAATAATGGAAAGAATAATGCATACGCCCACAATGATTACGATAAATATTTATTAGAGGAGATATTACGCTTTAATAGGGGAAACATGTGCCCATCCACCGTGCTTCCCGTGCTCGAGATTACTCCGCGGAATAAATTATGGATGTATGTTGATTGCGAAATTATACTCTTGTAATGAGAAAGAGATACTTAAGATTGTAATACGATTATGTTAAGTAGCGGATTAATGAAAACAAGAGTACAGCAAACGCCCTGTAACGAACTTTACAATTCGACAATTTTGTAAAAAGTTACAATTCTGATCTGTAACTAGTTCTCATACAAGCTAACTTTTTACCAAATTCTCAAATTTTAAAGCCAACACAAGGCCATAGGAATAGAGCATAGGAGTATGATTAAATTTTAAAACTATGTCATGGTCTCTTGGAGTAATTTAGGATAATTTTTAATTAAGAATTATAGTTTTACTTTACGTTTTCCATTCTCATAATGTAAATGCGAAAGTGTTTTATTTAGCTTTTCAGTGTTCATGCTTAATCCGTTGAACAGATTTTATAGCCATGTAGAGTTTTGAGTCTCAGGAAAGGATAGTTAATAGTTATCAGTTGTTATTTAATTATTATGAAATAAATAAAATTTTCGTTTCGGAAATGAAAGAATTTCTTCGCAATAAAGCGAGCAACTTAACTAATATAAATAAGTAAAGTGGGAAAATTTTCTTGATAGAGCTTACTACGTATGGCATTTTTGTATTTATTTCAACACTCGACTGCTCATACCAAATGTTCTGTAACAAATACTATCAAACGATTTTTTACCAGCTTACGAGAGTAATTACACGGTTCAATGAACTTTGAAGAAAATACTAATTTCCTTACATGAGTTCAAATCGTTCGAATGTATTTTTTGGTAACGTAGAACCTTAGACAAACGTTTACAATACAGGATTTATTCCTTTTTAAGACTTTTCAGAAGGAGCTTCTAAATATAAGCTTTTTATATGTCAGCAACTTTTCTTACTCGAAATAAAAATTTGCTGTTTGATGTTTTATACTGTGCCGAGTCAATAACGCGTTGATATAAGACTTACCAGGCTGCAGCGCCTTAGCACTTTCAATGTTTGAAATCAAAAATATTTTTTCTGAAAAAGCTCAGAACCCAATAAACATTTACTTTGTATTGTAAATGATGTTATTCCAAAGATCTATGTTTTATTAAAACGCGGGAGCTATAAGTATTTTTCTTTCCGCGTTAACCAGAGTAATACATTCTGTCAATCTCTACCCATATATCTTGCTCCGACTGACAGGACGAAAACATTTATGTTCCGAAGACTTCCGAAACAAAGGAATAAGGATGGAGTCTTTTGTAGAGCGGCTATCGATAACGGAAATAACAATGGTCTTCAAGACCCTTCCAGATACGGAAGGACCACTTTACAAAGACTTCCCCTAATCGCTCCGTCTCGCAGCAATGTTTGGATTCTTAAATTTAATCACCGAAGTATTCTGCTTTTCCGTCTGTTTCCAAAGTTATCCAATTCAGATTTTACTTAAGTAGAATCTTTGAGATGTTTATGTAGAGGGAAGCGACGATTATCCAGTTAGTAACTAAACTAGTACGGTACTTATCCTTGGTGCAAAAACCTTTGACATAAAAATAACAAAAAAAGTATATAGGCTATTCGCCCAGGCCTCTCAAATTGTAAATTTAAAAAAAGGACTACTTGCTCGCTCGCCTTGCGCTACCACCTCTTTGGTGCTCTGCCTACATAAAAACGGTCCCAGAGAGTATTTGCCCAACTTTGTTTTAAAAAAAAAATAATTTGTAAAAACGTAGCTGGCCTTTAATTTAAGCAGGCCATGGGGCTGTTATGTTAAATTTAGGTATGTTACGTAAAATGTTTTCTTAAATTTACACGCTGTGAACATCAAAATATACTGTTCCATTATACGAAATCCCACAAAAGACGGGTTTTTTGGATGTAAAGCAACTGTTCAATTAATATCTAAATCCTATCCCATTCTTTATCTTGATCGTCAAAAAATCCTTTCACATAGGTAAGAGTTTCGCAGTAATTTTCCTAGATCTTCCAGAAAGTTAGTTAAGCAAGTTTATTTATCATACGATTCTCGTAAACATCACAAATCGATAGTAATCACCTCCCCAAACTTAGCATATCTAGTCCCCTAGGTAATTTGAAGTGAGACAAACAATTTATAGGCAAGTGGCAGGACAAGGTGACCGCGAAACATTGCCAAAACATTTTGTTTGGGATTATCTTGCCCTTTACGTTGGGGTTACGGTTTTATGGTTTCATTTTTCACGACTTCTGCAAAAAGTTCGATAACTTAGAGCTCGATAACACCAACCGAGTAGATACTCGGTAGTTTTGACCAATTTGATTGGCCGTGAGCACTCTCTCGCCACTCTTCTCGGTGGGTGTAATCAGGCCCTTAGGAACAAATCATAGATATTATTCAAAGCTTTGGCCTTTGGCCATATTTAGATATTAACGCTAATCAGTAGTGCCAAAACCAATATATTTTCCGAGATACTTATAAGTAATAAATCTTATGGAGAAGCTTCAGAATAATTGAATAAATTACTTGAATATATTCCAGCGGGGAAAGTTGAAGAAAGAAGGGTTACATACGGAGAAAACCATTGATTTCCGAGGTTTCTGAGGTTGACAGGAGTTGTATCAATCGGCTAGAGCTCTTCATTGCTTATCGTCAACAAGTTAATCAATCAACGACGCTATTTAAGCGGTTGCTGTTAAAAGCATTTGTGTACTAACCCACAAATAAAATATTTTATTTTTATTTTGAATGTAGTCTTATTCTAAATCATCTAAAGTACATAACATTCATAACTCAATACGTAATTTTCGTGGGTTAGTACACGAATGCTTACAGCGCCCACGTCATATACATCGTCCTTAAATTACGTTTTAATAAAACAAAATTTCTTGATGATTCCATTACCGATCCATGTCGGTGTCGTTTATATACCCACATACATGTTACAGTATACATTACGCTACTGTATCGCAGCAATTTTCCCAATTTTCCGAATATAAACGACCCACTTTCCGCGATTATGATTTACTCAGTATTCGCAGATTTGCCGGGAAAACAGCGTAGGTGTCTGGTTAGATAAATGAAGGTTCAATCCAAAATAAATAATAAATATTATTCGACAAACGAAAAAACTATCACAAAAACATGATACTTATCTTATTCTGATAGAGTAAGTTAAGCTGTAAGGAGTACAGCTTAACTTACTCTATCAGACTACTTTTTATCGATTAATAATTTATGTAGATACGATTCCCGTTCTTTTAGTACGTATTTTTATTATTGGAAAACATCTAGCGTATTTTTTGTCTGAACTTTACCATGTGCCAAATTTTCGCCCAAAGAGGGAACCCAGACTGCATTAAAGGCAGACTTGGATGATGATATTTCTAAAATGACTAGAAAGGGTTTGTAGGAACACTGTTGACTTTAAACTTTAAAGAAATAAGTACTTAATAATTTATTATCCCGTTTACAATTCGCTGGAACTTCCAACGCATTTCAATCGAAAGCGACGCCAAGACAAGGCTCGATCATAAATATTTCAGTACTTGCTCTAGTATCAAGATTCAAGTCAACAAGTCAATGTTAATATTTCTTGGTGTTGTTTTCGTTTCTCACAAATACATAATATTGTTGAAAAGTGGTGGGAAATGGGCCACACCAGGAACGATTTTCCATGTAGCTTTAGAAATAGACGGTAAAAGCGTAGATAGTCTGTTTAATTTTTTGTATTAGTTAAAAAAGACATTGACAGTTCTTTGTAGAAATTTAATTGCGTAAGTGCACTCCCGTTTCATAGAATTATTCATCTCTCTTATATTTTTGGTAAAACAGTTCTGCAGTGCAGTTCTTCAATAATTACTCTATAGTCTATACATAGATTTAGAATAGACGCTTTTTGTTCTTCTTTCTTTATATTGGTTAATAGTTCAGTGAATTTGCAGTCTTCACAATGCTCTACATTTTCGGACACTGTGAGTATTCCATAAAGATACTGCTGGTTTTACATAAGATAGATAAAAAAACCTCGGACTCTTTGTCACAGCCGAACCTTTCGTATTTTCTCTACATTGCTTTCTTTACTGCTTAATTAACTACTCAATTTACCTTTGTGCCTCCTTTACAGTCGAATAATTTCTTTAATAAGAGACCAAGATTGTAGTTGAGTTATCCATTAGAGTGCCAGTTAGATTTTTGTGATTCCTTTACGAAGGTAGCTTCTAACATAGTTTTGTATATTCCAAATACCTTAAAATCGAGGGGGAAGGCTCTACTTTTGAGTATCCTGTACAGTCGAGTCGAATAATTCTTTAATAAGAAACCAAGAGTCACAAATACCTTAAAATCGAGGGGGAAGGCTCTACTTTTGAGTATCCTGTACAGTCGAGTCGAATAATTCTTTAATAAGAAACCAAGAGTGGTGTTGAGTTATCCATTAGAGAATCCCAGTTAGATTTTTGTGATTAATTTACCAAGGTAGCTCTACCATAGTTGAGTACGTTCCAAATGCCTCAAAACCGAGGGGTTTTTTGTTAAAGGTGAGGAGTTTTACTATTTCTCTATAGAACAATCGGATGAATGACAAACACCAAAAATATCTGGCGTTTACGTCATGGCCATCGGCTTATTTAAAATTTATATTCCTCACCCAGGGGACTTGCTAAATACACGTTCGGCTAAGCGTTCGGCGTTTCCTAAAACCGACATATTCAAATCATAAAATATTTTATCGAAATCGAACTAACTCGGTCGAATACCATTATCGTAATCGGATAAATTGTCCATGTTCGGCATCTAGGAATGTAGCGTACATTTAAACGATCCCACTCACCGAGATTAAATCAACGAGATCGTTATCCGAAGATATAGCCCGCGACTCACTCCGTCTCACGTCTACCTTAAATGGCCTCTCGTAGCTCTCACAAACGTAAACATTGACATATTGTTGTCGCTCGAATTGACTCTAATTTAGAGTCAATTTGCTTCCACAAACCCCGCGCGTATGACCCGTCGCTTGTTTATTTATATTCGAGCACGGCGTCGAACACCGAAATTTCTCCGCGACGGGTCCGCGGGAAAAGGCTAGCGAATTAATAAACGCGTAACACCTCGCCTAACGCTTTATTTGTTTGAGGAACAGTGAACGAAACTCGTTTGAAACGAGACGTAGTAGGTAGTGGCGGGTCTACACTCTACAAGGACACTATTCGTGTTTTGGTTGCGTTCTTTTTTAATTTTACGCAGACTTTAAATTCATTGATTACTTGGTTTTCGTTTGAATCGTTTTGTTTTACATTTCTAAGCGTCCGAATGAATAAATACGTGTTTTATTCGCTCATTATTTATTCCTTTCGGAGCCCGGATGTATAACTATTGAAGTACTCGGGCCGGAGTCGTCCGACAGGAAACGTTCGTACCTATGTCGTGGAAAACTGCTCCCGGCGAGGAGTCCGCCGGACCCCCCTGTCCGGCATCCCGGCCGCCGCCGCTTACATCTAGACTTACTCGGAGGCCGGAGCCCCGAAAGAGGCTTCTGAGGTTAGGCCGGTGTTTGACCCGAGGAAGCGAACGAGCGGCGCGCATGCGTCGACCGCCGTAAACACTCCGAGGCTGACCACGTGGTGGCGTCGACAATAGAACACAGAAACTGACCGTCCACGGCTCCCGCGGTCACGGCCAGCACCAACACTTGCAGCAATATGAGCGCCATAAAAACAAAATCATTTGCGCAACACGCGAAATCCTATACGGCGGGCTGCGAGAACACGAGCGGCGCAGCCCGCTGCCTCCGGCGCACTGACGCGCAGGACGCACGCGGTGCTACGAATGCTAGGGCTAGGCATGTCCCGCATCATAACAATCGACTCGATAAAACATATTTCCATCGTTTATCTCGTCACTGCCAATTGAGAGCCATATACACTTTTAGTGCTTCATGTTTAAAAGGCTCTGCAAATCTAATTAGACGAGGAATGTGAATTACCAAAAGTGCGTATACTGGCTAAAAATAGACATTCTTTGAGGCCAAAGATATTTCGATGTTTATGAGACCTATTAATTTATGGTAGTAGAGCTAAAATTTGTAACAGGAATTCGGGTAAAAATATGTTTCCTCTCGTTTAGCCCGGCGAGAATATGGCAGGGTAATTTACACCCTGCCCATCACTTAAACGTGAATAATAATAAAATACTAAATGTGAATAAAATAATAAATATTATATAATACAGCTATAATTTTCTTCACAGTATGAGTAATTACTAACGTGACCATACGTCCCGCTTTGGGCGGGACAGTCCCGCTTTCAGGCAGTCTGTCCCGCTGTCCCCTGCGAGGCCGAAATTGTCCCGCTTTTGCAAACAGACCAAACGATAATAATTATTGAAAATTAGGTGTATATTTTTATGTTTGAAAAAAATGCCTGAAAGTAACGCATTACATACAACAAACGAGATTATTCTGCCATAATATTTTGCTCGATATCAATAACAAGACGTTCAGCGCGGCTTCGCCCGCGTAAATTAGGAATTTCACAGACAAATTAGCCCACAAAAAGAACCTATAATCCTTCACATGGTCTACTTTTTGTTTGTGCCAAATAACATAGTTGTTCATGAGATAAGCTCTTTCAAATATTTCCCGTATTTTCACATTTTCCTCCGTTTATTCGCTTCTATTAGTCTTGGCGTGATAAGATATATTTTAATCCTTCAAGCCCCATATTGTAACAATAGATTTCCAAGAATCCGCGATCGAAGGATTAAACCTTCCTCGATAATTATTGTCGAATCGATCCAGTAGTTAGCGCGTGTTTGGGGGGGGGGGGGGGGGGGGATTCTGTATTTGTCCCGCTCTAACAAAAAAAATAAATGGTCACGTTAGTTATTACTTAATACATAAGGGTATATAATTTACCCTGACACATTCTTCGCGTAACTTTTTTTCGCCATATTCTCGCCGGGTTAAATTATTATAATAGATCTCTGTTCTAGGGACTAACGTTTGCGTAGTAACTATTAAGTAATCTGTGCAAGCGTTGCATTTCAGTAAGACCGTCTTCTGAAAGATTTTTAATCTTTTTCTCTAGTTGCAAAATGTCTCCTTTCAGAGATAAGAGAATTAGTATCTTAAAAATTTTTAACTTTTGATTGGTGAGTTTCTTATAAGACGCTTGGCGTGTCGATAACATAACATCGACAAGTGTATCGCACGTCACTAACACCATAAGGTCCTCGGCAAGTCCGTGCGCCCAGCGCCCCCCGCGCGCCCCTCGACACCGCCCGCGCGATCCTTGTCCATTCAACGCATTTTCTGTCATAAGCAAATCGATAATCGCATTTTACTTCCGCTTTGAAGCACGCGCGCTGCATTCGAACTGTGGAGTGACGTACATAGCTGCTCTCCCACTGGGCCACGGAGTATGCCCGAACGAAAACGAGCGTTGGTTTTAAAAGTGAATCTCGTTACAAATAAATACAACACAAGTTATACAAACTTGGCTCGAGGAGTTTTTAAGTTTTTCTTAAAATTAACCGGGATATGCTAATATTAGTGGTCATTAGTGAGACATTATTTCGGTAGTAACTTAAGAAGACTTGAAATTAAAACCTAAAAATAGATTTACTATGTTTGGAGATTACGCAATATAAATTTTATAGTGTTCTTGATTTTAATTAGGCAAAATTACAGAAAAAAAAATATGTAAAAAACAACCTTAAATCTTTTCTATGTTACATGTTTTGTAATATAAGTTGAAATTAATTAAATAATAAACCGAATTTTGTTGGTAAATATTTTTATCCGGCTCGAAGGACCAACATAAATTAATTCTTATAATTTAATCAAACTCCTTAATATTGTTTAAAAAATACAAAATTACATAATAAATGTCATTAGAACATTACTTTCACATCCTGTAATGTCATATTAACCCAAAAACAGCCATAGAGTCCACGGGTGTGACGTCGAGTAACGATAATAACAACGCCCGCCGTAATATTCATAGGTCCAGTATTTACGACGGCACTTCCCAATATCTAAATATATCGGCACAGATGTGTCTAGATGTTTCACGGAGTCTGAGACCTAACTCGCAGATTGTTGCGGCAGGTCAGTACTAAGACGGCGCCTTTGCACTGAGCATGACGCGGTACAGAAATGTACCAACTGAATATTGGAAGTTGGTGCGCGTTTATGAAATATTTTCTGTATCTAAATATATTATCATTAAATATTATCACTAATAATAACCATGCAGCCACTACATTCACAAGTTTGGCGTAAATGTAGTAGCTAAGGCTGCGTTCTCACCAAAGTGACTGCCGCTGACTGTGCGCAAGCTCACTAGCTCAACGGGATAATAATAACGTACCTATTGTCGATTATGTGTAAACAAAAAAGTTAATATGTATGAAAATACCATAAATTATGAAACGCTCGCTAACATTTGGTTAGAATGGTTAGGTTGACCTAGTAATTTTGGTTTAAACGTAGTCGTAGCCAGTAGTAAATGTTGTTCTAATTTTGTTAATTACCAAGTATGTTTATCAAACAAAACTAGTCAAAAATTAAGGAATAAAATACATACTGTATTTTCGAAATTTAAAAAAAAATCCTATGATTGTCACCTTTAGGCTGCCTACTCTTAGTGAGACTTGACGCTCTATAGGGAAGGCAAACGTTCAGCTGATGATTATGATCAGATATTATACAAGATTATTAACAAATATACAAGGTGTAACAAAACTAAGTGATAATACTTTATTAGGGCGTGTATGTGTTCCCGACATAGAGTTCACTGACAAAGTAGCAGCGCTGAATGAGTAACTTTTTTCACTTTTGTATGGGAATATTCATGGCGTCGCGTTGGGGCGCAATCAGAAAAAAAATGCTCTTTCAGCGCTTTCACAGCGAACTCTATGTAACTCATACAAGTGATACATACACCCCTTAAAGTACAAACATTATTATCAAAATTATCACTTAGCTTAATTTAAGTTACACCCTGTATATTTTTTTAAATTACATTTACATAATTAAAATGAAGTAAGTAATGTGGCCGAGGGTACAAACTTAATAAACATAACTTTAAGGCTCCACCGGAAGAAGGGGACCCTGAACAAGGGAGGAAACTTGCTGATGATCTTTCAGTAATATTAAAAAAGTTACGCAATAACTTACAACTCATAACAAAACTTGTCGTGGCGTTTCCTTTCTAGTGTTTACTAAACAAATCGAAAGGCCGAAGTGAACAAATTATTCTACTTGGAAACATTAATACATCAAATTCTGGACTCGTAAACAGGAAAAATACTATGTTCAAAAGCGTAGTCGAGTCTATAGATACGGGGAAAGGAGCGAGGTTTTTATTTCAGTGACATTGTAGCTCAAGGCTGGCTTAAGTTTTTTACTTCACGATTTACAGTATCAAAGGATTATTTCCATTACTTTTAGCACACACAGCTCCGGCGCGTTGCGTCGTCGAAACGGAATAACGCAGTTCAACTTTTTTATGATGCGACGATGACATGAAACAATATTTCGCGACACCCCACCGAATTTTTATAGTCCGCGCGGAACTAGTTGGCCGCGCCTGAGGTACGTGAGCGGTGGGACGGAGAGGCAGGGGCGCTTCGCACAAGAGATTGCAATAGCAAGATGAGTCCGCCGATAAAAAGACAATCTAAGGAAATAATATTTAAAGTGCATACGTTTTTTTAAAAAACGGAAAGCTGATGTCGATCGTTTAGAACAGTGGTCCCCAACCTTTTTTTTCATGCGGGCCACAAACATGTTTTGGTCTTGGTGTCGCGACTCGCGGGCCGCAACAAAAATTTTTTAGGGTTAAAAAATAACTTTCTTCAAAATTAAAGATTTATAATTGAAAACATTTAACGACTAGTATCACGTAGACTTTACGTTATTTTGCCGGTGGGCGTGAATTTCAAAATTGTTTAACATCACGCGGGCCACAAAGAAAGTCCCGGCGGGCCGCGGGTTGGGGATAGCGGGTTTAGAGAATATAAAACTGATCAATTGTCTAATGTCTTTAATTTATTCTTTCCAATAATTAAATAATATTATTGTTCACGATATCGCGAGATTGGTCGTCAGTCGTCACTGTCTAATCTCATGTGCATTGCGAGCAGCAAGAAACCCGCCCCCTCACCCCCGTCCCTACCTAAGGCGCGGCCAACTAGTTCCGCGCGGACTATAATCATGCTTTGCTTGTTCATCATATTTTATTAAGTTACAATGTGTTTAACATTTATGAATTTACCTTTAAGTTAAAATTCTCCTACTTAATCATCTAGGAGAATATTTTAAATGAAACAGTTTTCTCGACCTTTGGCGACCCCCCGGCCCCTGGGGGTCGCGACCCACAGGTTGAAAAACACTGGAATAACGCATTATAGTTGGCACATAGAGCTGCGTCGCTGCGACAAGCGACAACAAAGAGTCTACTAACAACTTTACACGTGTAGTCTAGCACTCAACTCTACATTTCCTACAGCTCGACAAGGAGCGCTGCTGGTAAAGGAGAACTGTCAAACACATGTCAAACACATGTCAAACACATGTCAAAAATGACGTTTTTGTATGATAGAAGCGTTGTAGTTCCTTTTCTCGCCACGTTCATAATATAAAGCCTTGTCGAACTGTACCTGTACAAACAAAGCCCATTGAGTCCTTGTGTCAAATTATTATGTAATCCAATTTATCACAACATCGTATACAGGGTGCAACAAAACTAAGTGATGTAATTTAGGGTGTGTATGTGTTCCTTGTAGAGAGTTCACTGTGAAAGTAGCAGCGCTGAATGACCAAATTAGAGGATACTAATATTATTATAGATGCGAAAGTGTGTCTGTCTGTCTGTTACCTCTTCACGCCCCAAACCGCTGAGCCGATTTTACTGAAATTTGGTATAGAGATACTTTGGGAGTCCCGAGAGAGAGACGATCCCGCGCGATAAACGAATTCTGGCGCAACGGAGTTGCGTGCGTCATCTGATTAGTTATAATTGTAAACTCCTCTAGTGTTTTTAGTGTTCATGGGTGGTGGTATTCGCTTGCCATCCATCTACTATTTTGCTGATCTACTTCGTAAAAAAATTGTGTGTAGAACCAACGCACAGTGTACGGAGGATACCAAAAATCGGAAATTTTCTATTTTCTTCAATTTTGAATAGGCATTAATATTATGAATGCAGGAGTAGAACACCCGCGTGTCGATTCGAAATAGTTTTGACGCTACGAGCTACCAAAGTTTAGCGTTTTTTTGCGGCCCGAAAGGGAAAAATCCATATTTCTCCAAAACTTTTAAGTAATTAATAAAATTTTATATTTCACCTAAAAGGCTATTAAATAAAGTATATTTCAAGCTTTTTTCCTGATTCGCCGTGTCAATATTTTATATACAATAAAATAATTTTCATTTTTAGGTTTTTATTTTTTTTTATCCAAAACCAAACAAAAGATGCAATCGAAAATATCGACAAATTAAAGATATACAAGCATTCTATACGCACAAAAAAAATCACCCATGAGATCCGTTTACAACCACTGCTAAATCAATTTATTCAATTTACAAACTTAATTGTCAACAGGGTTATCAAACGACGCAACGCTGTATTATTTGTAGTATTTTCGTTTTCGCGTGACCATCACGTACCTTGATTTTTATAATAAATACTAGAAATAATATTAAATGTTTGAAGTATTACGAACTGACATCCGATTTTTTTACCGACGTCCAAAAAAAGAGTTTTTAATTTTTTTTTAAGACTTCTTTTTGATAATTTTAATTATACTCATTAAAAGCGTATATAACTTTCATTCTATAAATGTTAATATATTATGTGACTATTTCTATTACGTTATTGACAACCATCCATTGAAAGACGTATGGTGGCAGCCCTACCGTAGGATTTCACGATCAAATATCTCCAGTTGTAAACGGATCTTACAGGCGATTTTTTTTGTGCGTATAGAATGCTTGTATACCTTTAATTTGTCGATATTTTCGATTGCATCTTTTGTTTGGTTTTGGATTAAAAAAATAAAAATCTTAAAAATGAAAACTATATTATTGTAGGTACAATATCGACACGGCGGATCAGGAAAAAAGCTTGAAATATACCTTATTTAATAGGCTTTCAGGTGGAATACAAAATTTTATTTATTACATAAAAATTTTGAAGATATATGGATTTTTCGCTTCCGGGCCGCAAAAAATCGCTAAACTTTGGTAGCTCGCAGAATAAAAACTATTGCGAATTGACACGCGGGTGTTCTACTCTCGCATTCATAATACTAATGCCCATTCAAAATTGAAGAAAATAGAAAATTTCCGATTTTTCGTCTCCTCCGTACACTGTGCAACGTACAATATTTTTATCATTAAAAAAAGGGTTGAAAATAAAACTAATTGAATTCAAATGACGAATTTATTTGAAACTTAGAGCAGAATAAAAGTACACTATATAGTCTTAAAAATAAATTCTTTAATTCTAGTTATAAAGAAAAAACGTCATTTTAAGATGTAGTTATAATAATTAAAAATATATGACCATTTTAACATTTTTTTTTTGTTATTGTGATGTTTATTTAGTTGAAATTAAAATTTCGATCTTTCTTTATGTTTTATTCATTCACTTGATTGGTCTAAACTTTGGAAAATTTTCTTTTATTACCAATTTTAGAATTTTAATATTATGATTTATAATAGGAAGAAAAATTACACAAATTGTGTATTCATATATGATTTATATTTTAAAGATTGGTCATATTTAACTATCCCTATTTAGGGAAACCGCCCAATTGTCGACACGAAAAACAATCATTGTCAATGAAAAAAAAAAACATTTCACTTCAGGGTACTAACTTATCTATCTCTCTCTCTTTCTTTCCTCGATTGAAGTAGTCTAAAGTATAATATTTATAAAGACTATTATTTATTTTTATTGACTGACTATTGATTGAATGACTATTATTGAACTAGTGTGTCGCCAATGGGATGTCTTACCTTGTGATATTAATTCTAGTGTGACGAGGAAGGCCGTCTTGCGCGTCTTAGACTCCTGGACCGACGCTTGGACCTACAAAATATAATTCATTATATTGTAATCGTTAAAAAAATGTAAGATATTTTCTGTTAGAAACTTTCTAAGTTGTTCAAGTAATGTTTTTACTACGCGAAATTAGGGCCAGCTTCACAATAACGCTCGACTTGGTTTCGGAAACTTACCGAGAGATAATAATAATTAATAATAAATATTGGTCTACGAATAATAAAAACTATATTATTCGTAGATATTGGTCAATGATAACCTAACCTAACCCAATAAGACATTGTGAGTATGTACCGGTGCATGGGATGACATATTCTTAGATTTTACTCTTGTAGCGAAAATTTTATGTATTGGGATTGGGAACGGTGTATAGAAAATGTGTAAAGTATAGTTTTCACAGAGCCAGTACTGGCTGCCAATAAGACTGCCAGCCAGTATTGGCTTGGTATATGCCGCGTGTGAACAGTTTTTCAAGCCAAGCCAAACTGTTCACACGCGGCATATACCAAGCCAATACTGGCTGCCAGTCTTATTGGCAGCCAGTACTGGCTCTGTGAAAACTATACTTAACGAATAAAATAAATACAACATAAAGAGTACGAAAAGTGTTTTAATTAATGAGTTGAGCTGTTTTGTTCAAATATTATAAATGCTTAAGTGTGTGCGTCTATCTATCAGTGACCTATTCACGCTAAAACCACTGAACAAATTTTTAGTGGTATAATAAAGTGTGAGTAATTTACCTGCTGCGCGAATCGCGTCCGCGCGAGCGTCGCCGCTTGCGGTCCTCGCCGTCCGACGAGCCGCTCGACGGGTCGCGCTTCTTCTTTGATTCTGTTACAATACAAACAAATTATACTTTACAGTACAAAACACTTTCATCTTTATTTTTAAATGGTTTCTTTTTTTTTAGAGAAAATTGTGTCCCCTTTAATTAAAATACTATTATTATGGTTATGACTTATGACTTATGTCAAACCCAGCCGACAGAAATCACCAACAATTTTAACCTGTCATATTCCGATCAAATAATGTACATACTGAATCCACCTCTATTTATGAATCAATTTATCTGTCGGTACTTTTGCATTCCTTCTCTATCGGGGCTTTGCGCCTTTAGCTGATATTGTAATATAACACTGTTAGTTACTATGAACATTAATCAATAATATGACAAGTGTATAAATGCTATTTACCTGTGGCCTTACTCTCCCTGTTCTTCTGCCTGGACTTGATCAGCCGCACGATCTCCATCAGCTCCTTGCGAGCCTTGTCCCTTTCCACCTCCTGAATAAAAATTGAATAAGATTCAACAATAGGCTGCGTTTCCACCAGAGATGTGTTGCGAGGAATGTGTTTTTAAGATCCAAAAGAATCGCTGCGCTGAGCGAGGTCACGTCAATGAAACGATTCGCCTAAAACTTATATTTTTTTTGAATACTAATATTATAAATGTGAAAGTATCTCTGTCTGTCTGTCTGTCTCGCTTTCACGCCAAAACTACCGAACCGATCGTAATGAAATTTTGTACACATATAGTATATAATTATAAATGTACAAAATTTCATTCACATATAGAAATACTATCATTTTGGTACATTTTAATGAAAACAAAATTTTACATTTTTGTAAAAAAATTATCTCTAACCTTGCTCTTCTCATCTAAAGACTTGTCGGGGCTTTTCTTTCTTGCGTCCGACGAAGAATGCTTCCTCTCCCGATGCTCTGGTGACCTGCCAAATGAACATTTCATTACATTCAAAAGTTTTTTAAGAGTATTCAATTCCTTCGAGTTGTTTGGTAAGAATATATTTATATTAAAGAAACTAAAGCAGAAAAAAAGTGAGTATTTCATACCTATCTTCTGATCCATGCTTCTTCCTATCTTTTTCTCTTCTGTCATCCCTTCTTCTGTCCTCGTGGCTGTCCTCCCTCTTCCTAGACCTTTCTCGCCTCTCGCTCCGATCTTTGGACCTATCTTTGTCTCTGTCCCCCCTATGTTTATCAGAATCGTTGTTTTTCTTTTTGTCGTCCAAAATTTTACGCGCATCTCTCGTATCTGTTCTACGATCGTCTTTACTCTCCGAGTGTTTGCGATCGTCGTGTCTCTTGTCATCCCTGTCAGAGTGTTTCCTCTCTCGCTCACTCCTGTACTTCTCGCGTCGGTCGTCCTTGTTGTCTCTAGGCTTGTCCCGTTCTCTACGGTCAGGTTTGTCTTCTTTCCTAAGAGTACATAGATGACATTATTTATAATGGTTTTTCATTTACTTTGTAGGTTAGCAATATAGCATATTATTATTTATTATACACCGCAATACCTGGTACATACTTCTGAAGTACTATAACAGTTACTACAATAAGACTACTTTTAGGGGGTTTGTTTTTGACCCTTTCTTCGCTTCGACACAAAAGCCGAGACAACTATAATTGCCATCCCATCTATAAACATGTGTGACTCGCTTCGGATATTATCATACTTTTGACGTGGAAAATAATATTCAGTAAGTAATTTTGTTATGTATTTGGAACATAGAATCCTAATAGAAACACTCAAAATTAACTTACATCTGATTCTTCTCCTTATTTTTGCTGAAGGTGCTCCTCAGCAGGTTGACAGGGTCGTATTCATCCTCCGCCGCCCCTTTGCTCCTGTCCTCGTATCTATCAGGGGCAGGTTGGACGTTGGCGACGGCGGAGGCTATTTTAGGGGCGTAGCTAACTGCTGACGCGAGTCCCTCCCGACGCCTCGGCTCCCTGAAGTCCCTCTCCCTGGCGTCTCGCGCATCCCTATAATAATATAATGTAATAAGAATTTATTTTCAAGTGTTGGTAGTAAAGCAGATTTTGATGTATGCATGCATGAAATGAAAATTCACTCGCATACGATATGACACGTGTGCTACAAAATATGTACGACGACGTAGTACGACAGTGAAATTATAAATCAAAAATGTGGATCTGACATAAGTTAACGCGTTGCTAAAGCCGGATTAATATTATAATGGCATATTGTGTCCGCCCGAACACGCGGTTTGGCGGCTACACTACAAACTTTGTGTCAATGACAGCGAGACCGCGCCGCCGTTTAAATAAATCGTTACAAACATTTGCTTATTATCTCGTGGTGTAGCGGCGAAACCGCGAGTTCGCGCTGCCGCATATAAATCCAGCCTGAGTGTCATGTTGCAATGCATTGTCAAATCCCATACATTTTCTATTTCTTACTTCTCGTGTGTTGCGAGGAATGTGTTTTTGAGAACCAACAGAATCGCTTCATTGACGTGACCTCGCTCAGCGCAGCGATTCTTTTGGATCTTAAAAACACATTCCTCGCAACACATCTCTGGTGGAAACGCAGCCTATTGTTGAATCTAATTCAATTTTTATTCAGGAAGTGGAGAGGGACAAGGCTCGCAAGGAGCTGATGGAGATCGTGCGGCTGATCAAGTCCAGGCAGAAGAACAGGGAGAGTAAGGCCACAGGTAAATAGCATTTATACACTTGTCATATTATTGATTAATGTTCATAGTAACTAACAGTGTTATATTACAATATCAGCTAAAGGCGCAAAGCCCCGATAGAGAAGGAATGCAAAAGTACCGACAGATAAATTGATTCATAAATAGAGGTGGATTCAGTATGTACATTATTTGATCGGAATATGACAGGTTAAAATTGTTGGTGATTTCTGTCGGCTGGGTTTGACATAAGTCATAAGTCATAACCATAATAATAGTATTTTAATTAAAGGGGACTGTCTAAAATTTCGAATGCAAGTTGTATGGTCCGCCTGGGTGCCTGGGTAATGCCAATATGATAAATAAATGCCAAACCACAGATAAAATATATACCTGATCTGGTCGTGTCTGGGGTTGACGCCGAGCGCCCGCGCCAACGCCTCCGCGCGCCCCGTCGGTGGCTCCCAGCGACGCCGCCCCGCCTCCCGCTCTTCTGTTCAACATTCCAAATAAATTTTAAGGCCAGGCCAGTTCCAAATGACTGATTTTTAAGCTTCCAGTCTGAAGAAATCATAGTGAATTCTCTTACACCAAAATTAATGTAGACTCAAAAAATAACAAAGTAAGAAAATATCCGAACAGAATATTGAAAAATGGCATAGTAATTGTGTAAAAAAAATCTTGAGGGAGATCGCAGACGACAGACTTTTGTGCGATCAAAGTCTGCGGCTTCCATACAATCTGATGGCGCGCGCCATGCGGAATGTATGTAAGCCCGCGGACTTTGATCGCACAAAGTCTGTCGTCTGCGATCTCCCTGAATATCACCATAAAAATACACTTCAAATTCGAACATCTCGTAATTTTCAATGACAATGGTATAATTCTTTTACAAAAAGGATAGCTTTTTTACACTTCTAAGAAAACAACCGAATAGTTTTTTAATAAATGATTCGGTCATTAAAAAAATAAAATAAAATGTATAATTTTCTCCTATTTCGCCCTATCAAGGACGCGGCGAGCGTCGTAACCGCCACTGTACAAGGTATTTTAATGTCCTTTACGTCGATATTCGCACTGACAGACATCGACCTGCTAATTTTAGGGACAGCCTTGCCTTAACTCGAATCGAAAGAAATTATGCTTACAATGCACTTTCGTCTCAATATTTAGGCGTCATTACGCCCACATTAGGCGTGCACGTTCCTCGGGCGTGTGAGCGACGCGAGCGCGCTGCATAAGCGTCGCGCGTTGCCGCCGTGTGACGTTTGTGGAGAGTGCACGGGGCGCGCACGCAGAGTTCGTAATGCGTTCTTACCCCTTCCACTGTCCAAATTGCGACTGTCTTGATTGAGGAAGTTAAATGCCAAGGCGAGAGCAGCGAGCGCTGCACACGCTAACACGTCCGAGAAATGCGCATGCATGTGGGGTCAGCTTTAAGTCCAAACGACGAAACGAGGCACGCAACTTGACATGAAATTTCAAAATGAATATCAAATTCCAACCAAGTCTCACTATTTTGATTGAACGCTGTACACAAATTATTTCCCAGTTTTCTATTTGGACAAATTATTATGCAGATTTTGACACCTAAAAATACGAAATTCTCACCTGCGTGTTCCACATCCTCCTCAAAGTCCAGGGCATTGTAATCCACCTTTTCATGTTGAGTTCTTTCTGTGAATAAAAAATTATGCATTTTCTTAATACTTTACAAAATACGTACTGCTATAAAAGCTTCCTAACTCCTAAGATGAAAAGTTGTCAACTTGTCATCTTAGGATTTTGGGTTCATTTTATAATTTTTTAAGCAACTAATGCTTATAAAATACATTTTAAAATAAAATTACCCATAGTGGTGTCGCATTCCCCTTCTTCCTTCTCATGCGGACCTTCAGGAGTGCCCGGTTCATCTGGTCCTAAAAAAATATTTATTTAGATCAATCTGTCAATCATTTTAGTATTAAACTAATAATAAAAATTAATAACAACTAATTATAATATTAATGTAATAACAACAATTTCAAATTGAAAATTTTATTTGGTATATAATTTTATTATTAAAATAATTATAAATAACATGTTTATTGAACGTGGATTCTACATAGTTTTCTTTTTTGTTTTTATGGTAAATGATGATATTTTCAAAATGGAAGAAGGGATGCATGTAAAAATGTTGCTCGGTTGCGTCGCTTCGTATATCACGTCTGCGTTGTGTTGATGTTGCTGCGTCGCAATAAATAACCAATCACGTTCGTGCTAAAACATAAACGCACCAATAGCTGCACGGCACAACACATAATATATCGGCCTATCCGTCTCGCTCCTACATATTTCTTCACGACAATTCGTCAATATAATGATTAATGACTTACAAAAGGGATTCTGGAGGAAGGTTTATAAAAACAATTTTAATGTAGTTTATCTCATGTTATGATTACAGTGTTTTCAAATTGTGTACATGGTGTGATATTATATTGTTAACACGCTTATCGTATATTCCATATCAGTAAGAAGTTACACATAACACACATTTTAATTCTTATTTATTTCGAACAAAATATGCTCCATGAACGCAGCATCAAACAGCAGCAAACGGATCATTTGCATACTAGACATAGTACCAATTTCATCAACAGCCAACAACTAAAATTAGTTTTCAATTAATTGGACGATTCCCAATAGGCATAAATGTTTAAACCGGATTCCAGTTTTTTTTTCTTTCTCCGTAAAGAAGTATCAGCTCACTTCTGCATGAATATCTGCAGAATTGTCACACAGTTAGAATACCACACGAGATTATACTGCTTAAGAAACTAAAACACTCAAGTAAAAAATTACTACTCATGCTTAAAATAAATACTGAACTAAGGCCGTGTTTCCACTGACGCGGAGCAGAGCGGAACTTAGCGGTGCCGAATTGACCAATCACCATGCTCGAAATCTTCGCACCGCTTCGCTGTCATTCCGATTGGTCAATTCAGGCACCGCTAAGCTCCGCTCCGCTTCAGTGGAAACGCAGCCTTTAAGCCCCAATTTCACCAACGTCTGTTAGTGTTAACAGCTTGTTAAAATGTCGTCTTCTCTTTCATTCATAAGAAAAACGAAAGAGGTAACGTGATACTAATTCGAGCGTTAACTTATCAGTCGTTGGTGAAATCGGGGCTTAGTCTGTCAGCCAACCCTCGCTTAGCAGATAGACTCGGGGTATACTGTCCCCGTCCCCACAAAAACTTACTATACTGATATCTGTCAGCTGGTCTGTTGTTTCTAGGAGGTTCCTGATTCTTCTGGTCCGGGTCCACGCGCTACAAAACAAAAAAAAAAATAACTAACAAGCTCCAAAAGTTGGAGAACATACACTATACAGTGATATTGAACGCCCCTTTTTCGTCTGCCCAGTCTGCAGATTCTATTGGGTGAATAGTTGCCTCTTTCACACAAAACAAAATATTAAACTGAATTGAGTATTTCAAAAAAAAAATATTGATTTTTTTAATATATTTTAAAAAAAGATATTTAATGCAAAAACCTTAAAAAATGTTTTTTCAATTAATTATAAGCAATTGAAAATTCACGAAATTTAAATAAAGTCACGTGACTTATAAACGCGCCATGATTGAGATGTGACGTTAAAATGTTAAATACATTTCAATAGTATACGGCAATATTACCCTTATTTCGTTAAAAATTAAGGTCAAAATTGTTTGCGCTAACTATAATATTATGCCCTGTACATAGCTAAAGTTCTGTGGTGACTGGTGAAGAATAACATTATGACGTCACACGCGCTCGTGCCGGAGTGTCGGCGTGTCTTCGGTATTTACTATTTTTATTTTGAAATAACTGTTGAATTATTGCGAAAAACAAAAAAACTAAATTTGTTTGTTATAAAACTTATAAATTATATGATCTTTCCATTTATCAAAAAAAAAAATTTTTGTTGAAATACTCAATTAGGGCTCCATTCCACCGCGGTGCACGGAGAGACTACGCACGTGCGTCAAGCTTCGCTTTGTAAGAAAATATATGTGACTGTGTCCACTGCAACCCACGGACACGCTACGCACGAATTGACTCAAGTCAAAGAAATAAATTCGTGCACGTCCACGCGTGCGCCGCGGTGGAATGGTGCCTTTAAATAAATAAGTTTAGTTTTGTAAAAATATTAATTTAAGAGTCCGTATACGAAATTTTGCCGATTTCGCTCATTTAACAGACGTGATTTAACAGTTAAAATACAGTATTTCTATAAGTTTTAATGCACAACATGTAAGATCATTTCAATTATAATCTAATGTTGCAGCTAGATTTTTTTTTAAGTATCTTTAAATAATCCAACTCAAACCCGCGACAGTTTTGTGATTTTTGCTGTAAAAGGTTTAGGGCCTCTTTCACCACCTTCCGAGTAAAGTGTCGAGTAGACTACTCGCCAGTTAAAGTCACCCGTAACTACATGTGTCAATTTCACGACCCTCGAGTAGCACTAATCATATGATTAAACTGTCAAGTAAGTTACTTGCCACTTCATCTGCCAATTAGTGAGTTTACTTGACGGTTAAATTTGTTTATCTCTTGTCAAATATGGATTTCTTTGATTTAATTGATCACCAATTAGATGAATTTGACTATATTTCGTTGCAGCAAACATCGAGACCTCATGTCTTTAAATCCCGTGTTGATTATTTCATGGACTTAGATGAAACAGATTTTTTGGCTAGATTTCGTCACTCGAAGTTTACAGCGAACCAAGTGTATAACTTAAACACAAAATAATGCCTAAAACGCAATAGTCAGTTTAATATTTTTATCATTAAATAATCAATAATGAGTAATGACACAGTATCTAGTAGGTACCTAGTTAGTTTTTGTACAAATTTTAATAAAGAAATTTCTATTCTATTCTAGTACCTACTATTAATCCTTTTTACACGTTGGAAACAAAATATTAAACTTATTGAATACGATGTTCTCTCAGTAACCTACTTCAAGAAGTATCTATGTGCATACTAACTTATACCTGCATAAACATAACAAATAAATAACAACAATAGATTTACAGTAATCCACGGTCGAGGGACAAGCAACAACAATGGCAACAACACACAAAAGAAAAGTATACTTCTTCTGTTTCACCGCCAATGACAAGTGACAGCGACATTTGACGTCATTTTGAACTAATGTAATGTACGATTTGTTATGTCATTCACTTAACCGGCAAGTAGTTAATCAGAGCTTCATTTTTGCTTGTGAAATTGACAAAAGTTACTTGTAAGTTTTACTTGCTGATTAACGTTACTTGACAAGTAGCTACTCAACATTTTACTTGAAGATGGTGAAAGAGGCCCTTAGAATATCACCTTTTTATGGATTGTATTGACGTCATAACGGTATGAAAAAAATACAATGTACTGTTGAGTAAGTCGTCTATACAATGTTGGAATTACTTTTTACCACTTTAATATAAAAAACCCTTAAAAAAAACTGAATACCTATAACTGCCCGCTAACTTGGCGATCGTCCTTTTTCACCTGGCATATGAAAGACGGGCGTGAGTGTGAAGAGAGCAGTAGAAAAGATAGTACGGGCTCTTAACACTAATTAGCTTTTATGACGACATTTCAGTGGAATACTGTGATTCACACGAACGGTGTGGTAAAAGCTACTATAAGTTTAGAAGTATTACCCTTAGCGGGCCCCTAGACCTACAATCATATTATTGAACAATTTATTTGACAATAAGATTGAAAGGCGTTTAATATTAACCCTGGACGGTCAATAAGATTGTACAATACGTGATATTGCGTTTAAATTGATGGTCTAAGGGCCCACTTACGCGTTAAAACAATGTAGCAATTACCTCAATGTCAGAATACTTGACGATCCTGCGCTGCGCCTGCCTCCAGTGCGGCGGCGTCACAGAGCGAGAACGCGAGCGCGAGCGGGACGGAGTGCGGTAGCGCTACGAAACAAAGTAATGTTATGAGAACTTGAGCCATAGACATCAATAATCGGCCAAGTGCGAGTCGGACTCGCGCACTAAGGGCACGAATACAGAGCAAAAATAAGCTAAAAATTGTATTTTTTGTATGTGAGCCCCCCTTAAATTTTTATTTTATTATAATATTATTATCTTATATCTTTAAACGAGCAATTCTTGTATATATATACTAGCTGTCCCGGCAAACGTTGCTTTGCCATAATATAAAGTATTTCGCCAATATTATTTTATTGAAGTGACTAAATAAGTATGTCGCCATGGCAAAGTCGATCGCTATCTCGTCGCACAAACAATGGTCGCCGTCAGTCTCAGGTTGTAATAATTTACTATTATTTATTCAACAAATGCACTTATCAATATATAAAGTACCCAGTAGCCGATTCTCAGACCTACTGAATATGCATATAAAATTTGGTAAAAATCAGTGAAGCCGTTTCGGAGGAGTTCGTGGAGTAACATTGTGACACGAGAATTTTATATATAAGATGTATATCGATGGCCCCAACAAATAAACGTGCAAGAGCTCTTACCCAAAAAAATTTTTTTTTTGATTTTTCGTTTACATGGACTATGATACACCTATGTAAATTTTTTTGAATTTTTTTTGACTTAAAATAACGATTTTATAGCAATGTAAACCTTTATTGTACGGAAAAAATAATAACATATATCACATTAATAATAAAACATGCGCTTAATGCAGATTATTTGTTTATTTGAGTTCACCAGAATAAACGTGTTAAAACAATCTGGCGCTCGTGCCTATCTTTTCCTTTGGGTTATAACTCTTGCACGATTATTCGTGTAAAAATGCAAGCGACTTCTATCACTAATGTCTCATTGCAGATGGCGAAACTTTGAATATAATAATCACAGCTATTCTATTATCTTTTACTAACTTCTCTTGTCTTTTCTGCTTTTGTAAAGTTTATTCGAAGAGCTATTGTAAAGTTTATCACAAGAGCTGCTGGTGAGTTGCCGGTCTTTTTAAGAGGGAATACGCTCTCTCCTTGAAGGTTTGCAGGTCGTATAGGTCCGGAAATACTACTGGTGACAGTTCATTCCAAATTTTACAGTGCTCGGCAGAAAGTTACGCGAAAATAGCATGATGGAAGACTGCCACTCATCAAGGTTATGAGGATGGTATATTTTTAACGTGGAACGATGGCGAAAAGTTGCAGGAGGTATGATTCCGAACAATTCCTCAGAGCACTCCCCGTGATACAACCGATTGAGGATGCAGAGTGAAACTATTTACATCTCGGCGTAATTCCAAGACACAAGGGGTCCAGCCCGTTTGAAGCATTATGACAGTCAACAATTCGAGCGGACCTTCGTTGGATACGATCCAAAGGGATTTGTTGGTATTTTGGGGTCCCTGCCCAGATATGAGAACAGTATTCCATATGAGGCCGAACCTGCACCTTGTAGAGTTGCAGGCATTGGTCCAGACTGAAATACTGTCTCGTCCTGTTAAGAACAGAATCAGAAAAGTATCGTCTACCTCATTCAGAGACTTTCTCCTGTGAATTCTCTATTTTAGACATAAGTTCGTTTCGACTCTCGATGACATTTAGCCGAGAAATATGGTGGAAGCCGGTAGATAGGGCATCACCTGTACTATCATCCGCATAGCAATAAATGCCATTGGAATGTAACATGTCATTGATGTCAAAAAACTTGTGACCTATTTGCATAAATTCTCGGGAAGCCCATATCATGATGGAAGCTTTGATAATAGCGCTTTGAGCCAAACCCGACCAAAGGCCTTCGCAATGTCCAAACTAACAGCCAATGCCTCTCCTCTCCACACAATCACCTGAGCCCAACGATGAGTTTGGTACGCCAAGAGATAACCAGCCAAGCGACCCGTACTGTTTGTCGTGTTATCGCTTTGTAATGACTGGCCGCCTAAGTATCGAAAGAGCTGATAAATGGATTCCATTATCTTCGAGATGACGGAGGATTTAGCAATTGGTCTGTAGTTGGAAGGATTTGAGCGGTCACCTTTTTTTTGGGGATCGAGTACACTAAGCCTGTCTTCTAAGAAGTCGAGACAATGCTAGAAGAGTAGGAGATCCAAAAACGACGCGTTAAGACCGGAGCCAACTCTGGAGTACACTTTTTCAACAGAATAGGAGGGATTCCGTCAGGCCCACTCGACTTTTGGATATCAAGGGCACGCAGGGCTATTCACACTGAGCGCTGATGTAACCTAATATCCGACATGATGCCCCTGCATCGTGGTATGGTCAGCGGTTTTTATCCCAAGGTCATCAAGATTCAAGGGTCGAGTTTGACGCAAGATGCTTACCCAGAAGATTGTCTCTGTATTTTGCGTCGTGGGCCAACGATCCATTTCTTACGTGTAGGGATGGTAGGATGGCTTTCAAAAACACCCTTCAATAGCTTAGGCCAGAGACCAGAATTCACGGGTTCCCAAAGGAAGGCACTCGAGTCTCTCACCAATGCTATTGACGTGCTGTTTCTTTGCCCGATTGATCTCTCTCTTGAAGGATCTATAGGCAAGGTTGTACTCCATTTTATATGTATGTGTCCACACATAGACGCGAGGTAGGTCAATATAAGAATAAGAATAAGAATGGATTTATTTTTAGCATCACACAATACATTATAATATAAGTCAGTAGTACAGTTCGCAGTATTAAAATTAATTTACTTTAATGCTGTGTGACGCCAAAAATTGGCCCCAGCTCAGCAAACGCAGCAAGCAAGCCCGCTGCACTGATATTCTGCGGAGGCCAATGAGTGGCTTCACAACGCAACTAAACTAAACACAAGATTTACGGAAAAAAAAAACAAATAATAAAAGTGACAAGAACTAATTAACTAACTAATTAATACAACAATTAATTACCTACAAATTATATATACATACCTACGAATAATAAAAAACTAAGGAAGAGTAACTCCGTCAAAAAACATGCTCCAAAATACTTGTCAAAAAAGTGTACCTTAGGTTCACTTTTCATACATTAGGTGACCTTGAGCGGTATAAAGGCTGACGTTACATGACAGTTCGAATGGAACCAAATTTAAAACTGTATTAGTATGGGAGTTTCGTTTCCTGGTTCCATTACTCGCAGATACATACATACATATTTTCAATCTACAGACCGAGTACAGGTGTTGTTGTCTTTAACTGTGAAAAGAGAGAGAGAAAAAAAAATACAAATTTGACAGATGGTAAAAAAATAATAAAATGTAATAAAACAAAATGGTGGTTTGACGCTGTGGTTTGACGTCTGCGTTACTAAAACGTGGTTTCTGACGTGGCAATAATAGAAAATCTAAATAGCAATACATGAAATAAATAAACAAATTACGTGTAAATTTATAAATGAAAGGTCTTGAGTAGTTCCAAGTGAAGTGGTTATACGTACGTAGGACACCGAGAAAACGCAACTGGCCATTATGGGATATTGTTATGTGCCTCACGCCGTTCGACAACCTTCACTACAAGCCAGTGGTGCATACACCTCAGGTATTTACCATTGTACGTTGAATTGAAAGTAGGTGACGTCTGTAATGTAAACTAAAGGTTTTTTTGGTTTTCAGCGCCCGGAGAGGAGGTGGAAGGTTGTTCCAACAGCGAGAGGCCGCATACTTAAAATAACCTCGAAAAGTGGCCGTCCTATGCTGTGGTGTCAGGATACGGTACTGGGAGGCTCTAGTACGAGTGTTAACTTCACTTGCCCAGGATAACTTCTCATACAAATAGGAAGGAGTTTGGGTGCTTATGATGTCAAAAAGGAGTACAGCGAAATGAAGTTTTCTGCGTGCTTTCATCTTAACCCATCAGTCGTGGCAAAACGAGACACAATAGCTTTTTCATTGTTATCGCGGCCGGATGTGGCCGCTTGGGGCTTCATGAATTAAGGAGGTTAGCATTATTAATGAAAGGTGTAACATGGGCACGAGGAGGAACAGTGAAGCAGAAACGCACACACGCATTCTGGACTCTTTGGACAAGTTTCTCTGTTCTGGCCAACAGATTATTACCTATGACAGTGTCTGCATAATTCAGCTTCGACAGTACTAATGTCTCGCATAGCCTAATTCTGAGCTCCTCAGACAGGTAAGGCCGGTATCTGTACAGCATTTTGAGCCGGTAAGCCGGTAGAAACAGCCCCTTGTAACCTCCAACATGTGTTGCTCAAATGTAAGGTGCGAGTCAATTACTACTCCCAAATTACGAGCTGTACTTACCCGCTCAATCTGCTGTCCAGAGACCATAACAGTTGGATGCTTAGCCAAGATGTCACCAACCTGTTTTTTTGAGCCCAGAACTATAAACTTAGATTTTATTGGATTTAAGACTAGCCCACTAGAGTTAGACCATTCTGCGATACGTTGAAGGTCCTCATTTAGTTTTTTTAAGGCTTCAAGCATGTCCTTTGGAAAAAAACTGATGTAGATTTGGGTGTCGTCTGCGTACATGTGGTACCTACAGTGAGCTATGTTTTTGGATAGGTCGGCACTAAAAAGTATGAAGAGTAATGGGCCTAGGATTGATCCCTGTGGAACTCCTCTTGGGACATCACAACATTCTGAGTATACCCTGCTGCTATTGCTGTCAGTTATTTCTACCTTTTGTAATTTATTAGTCAGGTAGCTGCGGAACCAATCGATCACTGAGGGCTCAAAACCATAATAAGACAGCTTAGATAGGAGAAGAGGAATACTAATTGTTTCAAACGCCCTGGAGTAGTCTAGCAAGACTAAGATGGTGCCCATGGCTTGGTCTTGAGCAGTGATGATATTGTCCAGAACGTCCAATAAAGCTGTCACAGTGCTGTATTTACGTCGAAAACCAGACTGATACTTCGGTAAAATTTAGTTAGTCTCAAGATAGTTAATGACTTGGTTGTATACTGCCTTTTCTACTATTTTTGACAGGCAGGGCAAAATGCTAATTGGGCGGAGATCTTGGGGTGGGGAAGGATTGGGACTTTTAGGGATAGGTTTAATCAAAGCTGTTTTCCAGGTCGAGGGAAATGTAGAGGATTGCAAGGACTTATTCACAATGTAGGTGATAGTTTTCAAGGTATTAGGAAGTGTTAAGTTTAGCATCTGCAATGAAATGTTATCTGTACCAGTGGCATTGGACTTGATACTTTGAATGATTTTTAAAACTGCATTTTCAGTTACAGGAGCAAAACAAAATTTGGAATTACTAGCCGAATGAGACTCAAAGTATGATTGTAGAGAAGAGCATTCTTAAGGTTGTCTAGGAATATTAAGAAAGTGTTGATTAAGAGTATTAGGATCATTGCACAAGTTGGGTAAAAAATTATCATTAGTTTTAGTTAAGTTTAAATTATTTTTAATATTTTTCCACAAAACTTTTGGTTTGTTAATATTACTGTTAATATTTTTATTAAAATAAGCACGCTTTTCACAGTGTATGGCTGAAATAACTAAAGATTTTAAGTCTTTATAAGCTTTTTTGTGGACAATATTTTCAGTTGCCTTCCATTTTTTAAAACTTCTATCTCTTAATTCCATCATTTTCTTTACAGTATCAGTTAGCCATGGTGTAGATTGCCTTTTAATTTTAACTTGTTTTAAGGGGGCATGCAGGTCAAAAAGTAAGGTGATCAGTCTGTTGAATTCTGTAACTATCTCATCTATATCATTCATACCTTCCAAGTATCCCCAATCAATTCTTTCTAGATCTTGATTAAAAACGTCCAACAGAATGTCCTTGAATGGTCTATAAGAGCTAATAAAAGGCGAAAACTTAGGCTTCTTGAAGCTGAACTGTGCTGTGACAACTGCGTGATTTCCCAGATCAGGTATGTGACTGACCATTACAGTACGTGCCTCTGCATTAGTACAAACAACGTCAATTAGGGATTCTGAGTGATCTGTAAAATGTGTAGGTTCAGTAACAACTTGTTCAATGTGTAGAGAGTCCAAGAACTGTGAGAGCAGTTTAGATTTACCGTCTAACGGGTGAAGCATATTGATGTTAAAATCCCCTAATAATATGATATGACCATACATCGCTAGAGAGCACCAGGATTGTGTTATAGCATCAATAAACAGGCTAGCTTCCATCCATGGTGGTCTATATCATGGCGGTGCCCACTGCAATTTTATGTTTATTTATTGTGAGGCTAAGCCACATTTGCTCCACGGAAGGCGTTTCAGGATTGGGAATCAGTCGCGCATTGATACCTTGCCTGACAAAAAACCCAACACCACCTCCACGACCATCCCTTATGTTAGAAGGTCGTGGACGATGACGAAGACGATATCCAGGGACTATTGGCGCTCTGCCATCTTCCCCCTGCCTTAGCCAGGTTTCGTTTATGGCCATAATATCTACCGATAGACGGTCCATCATGGCAATAAATTCATCGTGCTTGGTCCCCAATGATCCTGCATTAAAAAGGCCTACTGTGAACAATTTGTTATTCTTAACTACCATTTAAAATAAGAAAAGTATATTACAATAAGTATAGTAATAATATTAGAGGGTGTATAATTATAAAAATATGTGACAAGATTATATTTATTAGGTATTTTTATAAAAGTATAGATGTGAAATAATAATGTAAATAGGAATATCATAAAATTTACTTGTTGTATATAAAATAGTATAAGATTATAAGTGTTCAATGCATGCAGTATAACTACATTAATAAAATAATATATAAGTAAAATATACAAAGTAGCATTAATGTTAACCCTACACATCTTTAAACCACCAGACCTCAAAACAAACCACATTCTAAAGTAAAACTTACAATTTAGTATATAAAAAGTAAAACCTAAAAAATAATTTATTACAGAATTATACGTCTGAACCAAAGACACGAGTAAAGTCCGAGTCTGAACGAAACTGATGGACCGGACTCCCCTCCGCCTGTCGAACACAGACGCGCCCACGTCTCGTCCAGCAGTAGCGCCATTTCTTCTCGCTGCACGCCTCGCGTACCCGCCGATACAACAGGCGGTTGTGGCGGGTGAGGCGCTCGTTAACAAAAACGCGCGCACCGCCATCCGTGGTGAGGCCACGACGTGTGCGGAATATTTATCAACAACAATAGGTCCACAATATTTTTTACTGAACCGTCAACAAGAAAATATTAGCTAACTAGACGTTCCATGCGGCCTCACCCGCATAAATGAGAAATTTTACGGAAACCGTACATTTTCCCGCAAAAAATAGCCTATGTTCTTTCACATCATGGTCTACTCTACGTCTGTGCCAAATAACTTAAAAATTCATCCAGTAGTTCGCGAGATAAGCGCCTTCAAATAATTTTCCTGGTTTTTTTCTACATTTTCCTATGTTTCTTCGCTTCTATTCGTCTTAGTGATAATTTATAGTCTATAGCCTTCCTCGATAAATGAACCATCTAACAACGAAAGAATTTTTCAAATCGGACCAGTAGTTCCTGAGATTGGCGCGTTCAAACAAACAAACTCTTCTACTTTATAATATTAGTATATATTTACATTTTATACCATACACTAATAAGGTCGTTTACATGAGTAATGAATCAACTTCTTAACACTAACATACGGGTTTTTATCTTTACAAACATATAAAAGCAACAAAATATACAAGAATAAGCGTGTAAATGACCAGAACATGGCTCAGGAGGAAAAAAATATACGTGGAATAACCATGCAACATTTCACTGCACTTGTTAAAACTTCATTTATGACACGAATAAACGTGCATTGATACAATAGTGTTAACAAGTCACATATTATTCACTAGAATAAAAATGTTATATGGTTTTTCTTAAATATGTAGTAAACCGTTAATATTTGATTTTTAATAAATATATGAGCTGAAAGATATTTTTTTTACCTTTAATTTGATTATCCATTATATTTGTCTATTTATTATGTAGTCAAAGTTATTTGGTTCCAAACGTTTTTTTGTCTTCCCGAAAAGTTGTCTTTTTTCGATTGCACGTTTATTCGTTGGGGCCATCGATATATATAATTGGAATCTCGGAATCGGCTCCAACGATTTTCATGAAATTTAGTATATAGGGGGTTTCGGGGGGCGATAAATCGATCTAGCTAGGAATTATTTTCATAAAATGTCATTTTATGTGTGTTTTTTGAATTTTTTGAATACCGAGCGATGCTCGGTCATATAGCTAGTAAAATATTAAATTACACATAACAAAAGAATATGTGAAAAATTTAAGTGCCTACTTCCATTCCACCTCTTGCCATTATTGATATAGAGCGAAAAAGGCTGAAAAAATCACGTTTGTTGTATGGGATTAAATATTAATTTTATTTTGTTTTCAGTATTTGTTGTTATAGCAGCAACAGATACAGTGCAACCTTAACATAACGAACCTCAATATAACGACTTCCTCGATTTAACGAATTTTTCGTAATCCCCTTGAATTGTCCATAAGAGTCAATATAAAATATACCTTTACATTGCGAACATTTTTTGTGAACATCCTCTATATAACGAATTTTCAACTATCAAGAAAAAGTATAAATACCTCTAATTAACGAATTTTGTCACCCTAAAACCTTTATATAAAGTTTCCACCAATGTTATATATGACTCTCATAGTGCGTGATTCATGTCGCGACATGTTTCGTACACGCATATTTTGGTCGTAAAACAATCATTGTTGTTTTTTGTTGTTGTTCAGAGAGTTGATTAGAGAAAAAATCAGTACAAAATGGTCTCAAAACAACTGTTCAACAGATGTTTAGTTTTTTGTGGTAATACCGTTAGGCTCGTCAGTATTGTTAAAGATTTAAGTAAGTTAAACGTCAGTATTGTTAAAGATTTAAGTTAAAATGGCTGAGAAATGTAAAAGGTGTTCCTTATCGGTTGCAGAAAAGCGAAACATTATTAATTACGTTGACAAAAATCCTACGACGAAAAAATTAGACACAGCTAATAAGTTCGGAATTTCGGCAAGTACGTTGGCTACAATTTTAAAATTTAAAGATGAAGAAATGTGTTATCATTTATTAGTAAAAGTTATTCGCTTTATCAAAATGAGTACGTAATGTTGAGGTAAATTAAACTAATTTTTTTCACCTCTTTATTACGAATTTTGGACCAACCTAACCTTGGACCAACCTAAAACAAACCTCAGTTCAACGAATTACTTTATATAACGAATATTTTCTTATTCCCCTCAGATTTGCTATATCGAGGTTACTGTATACACAATCTGTGAAAATTTCAGAAGTCTAGCTATAGCGGTTCTTGAGACAGACGGACAGACAACGAAGTCTTAGTAATAGGGTCCCGTTTTTACCCTTTGGGTACGGAACCCTAATAAAATGCGTCATGACCTTTAAAACTCTTCAATCGGATTATGAGCAATCGAAGGCGAATGCGACGCTCTGCACTTGCTTATTCTTCGTAACTGTTCTTACTAAAGAACCTGGCCCACTGTCTGTGGTATTTTACTTATTTACAAAGACAACGTACCCATAAACAATTTATACTTACAAATACACCACGTCCTTTGATGATCCTCCCGCTGCGAGTGTACGCGTTACGGTCTCTCTCGCGGAAACGTGGCCTGCAATGTTAACAGTTATTTCAGAGTTCAAAAATCGTTTTAAGCAATTCTTACGTTCATCGACATTAAATGATTACTTTTATTATGAATTTTATGATTATTATGAATGGGTCTCATGTTAAATCTGCATTACATATTTTTTTTGCATTACATTTATCAATTATAACATTGTAAGGTGTTAGATAAAGAAAATAACCACCTCTCTCTGTCCATCTTGGGGTCATTTTTATCTCTGTCCTGGTCTCGGCCGCCGCGCATAAGAAACCTGTTGGTGGGGACATCTGGTATCTCGCGGGGGTCTATCTTGGTGGTCTGGATCAGGGGGTGAGAAGGTGCCTCGGGCGCCTCCTCCTCTACCTCAGACGGACCGGACTGATGTCTAAAATAAAAAAAAAATAAAAAAAATACGTGTTGCACTCGGGGACTGCCGCGGTAAAGCTATTGCATAGCATTTTTTTTATTAAGTAATGCTATTATAATAAATTCTCATACATCTAGTTGCAAGCACACAAACACCGTGCCGAAGTCAGCCGAACTGAAAAGATGTTAAAAGATGCACGGCAACGGGCGAAGTGCCGTTAGGTTTATATTCGTTACGGAATTTCTTGATCGCCGCGCTCAAAGCCCGCTATTAAAGCTTTGCCATAGCTTAAAATGTATTTTTAACCATCATGTCAAAACAGGGTTAATACTAAAAAAGTGTATTGTAACACAGTTTGTCAATGTTGTTGAAGATAAGGTATTTTATTACCTCTTCTTCTTCTTATCTTTCTTCTTCTTCTTTTCCTTTTTGACAGATTTGTCAGATTCCTCTCCACTTTCAGCTTTTTCCTTCTCCTGTTTACGCTTCTTGCCTACAACAATTCAAAAGATATAATTATTATAACTCTCAGACCAAATAAAAACTCAAGACAGAGCGCTGCGAACAACGCGCGTGAAGCAGGTTTTTTAAGCATGTGTGCGCGCCGCGCACTGCGAGGGTTAGTGTTGCAATGTTATTCAAATTACCCCAAAATCAATGAAATAAATATGATATAATATTTACACCCCTTCACGACACAGCTCGGCATTTTGAAGTGTTTACTGTCTGTTTACTGTGCTGCTGTCACGAGTCGCGATATATACTGACGAAAAATGGCGTACTTTCGTTTTGCGCATGTGGGCGTAAGTGTGTACGTACACAGCTGGCGTACTTTCGATCGGCTTCACTTTGTTGTTCGCAGCGCTCTGTCTTGAGTTTTTATTTGGTCTGAGTTATAACTAGGTATATAATATTTTGATAAAAAACTACAAAGACACTTTTTCAGAATATGTAGAATAGAATAACACACACACATAAGCACGTACGTACGCACGCACGTCCACACGCATGTACGCCGAAACTCACCGCCCTTAAGCCGCACTAGCTGGCCGCAGTTGGCGACAGTGACGTCCTGCAGCGGTCGCGCGTTGCGGTCCACGGGCAACGTCTCCAGCTGCCGCACCAGCGCCGCGCCGCTCACCACGTGACCGAACACCACGTGCACACTGCAGACACATTAGTCATGTTAAGTATGTCGGATGTGGATTTGTAGAGCCTTTACACGGTAATTGGAGAGGTTAACAGCTTAAATATTTTGCTACTGTCTACAAATTCACCACTTCACTATTAGCACTTGGCAATCTTATTTTTTGTAAACTGTTTCCCGATATCCATAGAAAAACGAGTTTTATCATTTTCATTTTTCTGTACACTAAAGAGACAAAATAAACAAGTTTAAAATGTATTGTCTGAGTTCCAGAACTTTAACGTCACTCTATTTAATATTGGTGCTATAATCCAAACTAAGTACACTGTTTTGAAATGAGTTTCCTAAGGAATCTTACAATAAAAAAAAGTCAAAGATATACTCACTTGTCGAGATGCGGTGCCGGCTGTGTTGTTCTACAACACACAAGAACACAAGAATGATAGCGCGCGCCGCTCCCAGCTCGGCCGCGTTCTACACAACAACACACGGCTTAGCGCGTGAGCGTACACGCAGTTTGCGTCACGTACGCACACTGCGTACAGAATAAAGATGTCATGCATTGGAGTACATAAATTGCAAAATGATTCTTAGTTGGTATAAACATCCATGTTAGGTACATAGATAACTAAGAGGAACTATTCCTGAAATATTTAACTTTTAACTGCATACCTTAATAGGTATGCAGTTAAAAGTTAAATATTTCAGTAATAGTTCCTCTCATAGCAATAACCATTTTGTTCTTTGATAGGTAATCCTATCAAAGAACAACATGGTTATTGCTATGGAAACCTACAGAAAAAATCATCAAGTAGAGTATTCTTACATCACTATAGCAAAGTTATTACTTATTATTATTATTACTCCATTCTAAATCTAATTATCTGTTACATCACAAATAACATATACTTATTCAAGTTTACATTACAAAATACAAAATTTGATTTTTTAAATAATATAGAAACTTCACTAATGTTTGACGATGTAAAATGAGATTTGTATCTAGCATGGTCACTTTTTATTTGCGCTTCTTACCTTGTTCTGTAACTTACATAAAGAACTGTGATCCATTTGTATCCTTCCCCCTGTTTGCCATAGACAATAGATACGGCCTGTCATGGTTCAGTTCAAACGTCTCATCTGCAATGAAAGTTGAAACAATAATGCCTTTGTCTAATGACCACTTTCAGACACACGATGACAAAACTTTTATTTTAAAGTCAAGCAATCAATAAAGTTCTGAATGCAATCATAATAATTGTTATTATTACTAATTACTAAACTGCTTGGTAAGTAGTTAATTAAAAATAGTGTTACACACAACTTGATTAATACATTTTAGCATTAATAAATAAATAATAAATAAATTATTTATTGCACTAGCTGTTGCCCGCGACTTCGTCCGTGTGGACTTCAGTTTATAGCGCGCGTTACCCATTAACTATTTAATATTTATCATTGGTAGGCTTAAGGTTACGTCACTGCATAGATAAAGTACTGAGTAGTGAGTTAATATTTAATAACCTGTATTATAACAATCGAAAGAATCGAAAACCGAACTCAACATGGTACCACATCTTATAGAAAGACGCATGAGCAAGCGATAGCGCGATGTAGGCGTCTCTTTGGAAATTTTTGGAACTAACTTAATTTGAACAAATTTACGCATAAACACCCCCCTACAACCCTTTTTTCCTGTTAAAAAGTAGCCTATGTCCTTTCTCAGGCTTTAGACTATCTGTATGCAAAATTTAATTACAATCGGTTCAGAGTTTTGGCGTGAAAGCGAGACAGACAGACAGACAGACAGACAGACAGACAGACAGACAGACAGAGATGCTTTCGCATTTATAATATTAGTATAGATTAATTATTACTCTATGTATGACTAATAATAATTTAACTAATAATTTAACAGTTTGTAAAATCAGACCTAGACGTGGAGTCCTAGAGGACTCCACACACTAGGTCAGACCTGTCTCGTGGAGTCCAGGAGATTATCTCTTATTCATAATTTCTTCAATATTTATATTCATTTGGAAATTGGTCTAATAATGCAATATATTATCAAAGTGGCATATCAAAAATTAATGATGTTAATACATCTCAGAGATGACACTGGAATTATGCACCACTTTGCAATGCAGTGGTGTATATGTTACGCTCAAAGATTGAAAACAATCAGTGAGTGGAAAAGTAGCTCACAATACGTTGTGGTCACAGTAAAATGTCCACATCGTAAAATACGTGTTGTGGCTCAAATGAAAACGGCCACGATGTGTTCTGGCCAAATAGCGAAATTTGTGTTGTGGCTGATATGCTAATGGACCATAATGCGTTGTGGCAATACCATGATATATGTTATATCATAATATAAGGATAGATTATTTGATTAGTACTATCAAAAAATTTTGGCATTATTAAATATCCATACTTTCATACTATCCATACTAATATTATTACTGTCTGTCTGGCGCAACGGAGTTGCGCTCATCAACTAGTAGTAGACAGCGATAAGCTACAATCTGTCCGTCGGAATCATCAAAAAATATAAAACATGTAACATGATACAAACCATCAAATGTTCCTCCATAGATTGACTCTCCTCCAGTGCCATTAGCATTGGTAAAGTCACCGCCCTGTATCATGAAGTCCTTGACGACGCGATGGAAGACCATGCCCTTATAGGAAAAGAAAATGTTATAATAAAAACAATAATTAACCAGTTCTAGCAACATCTAAGTCAAAAATAGTAATTTTAAGAGTATATTAAAGCAGAATGGAACATGTGGACTTTCATAATAGTGCATGTTTTGCTTTGAATACTATTATATACTTTCTATAAATTAGACTATGATTGTCTTTAATCATGAAAAATACCAAGTTAATTTCACAATACCAATATACCTTGTAAGTCAAGGGTTTGCCGGTGGTTTTGCCCACACCCATGTCGCCGGCACATAGTGCACGGAAATTCTCAGCAGTTTTAGGTGCAATATCATTAAACAATTCGAAAACTATCCGACCGGAGGGCAAGCCACCGATGCTGATGTCCATAAACACGCGATCACGCTGAGGTTTCTCGTCGCCGTCCACCGTCATCTTTGATGGATTTGAATGATGCAACTAGGGAGCCGCAATAAAATTTTGAGTTATTTTAGCCACAGTTGAGATATTGATGGCCAGCAGCCGGCTATAATAATTAAATAAAGCAACCCTAATTTATAAATAAATCGATGGCTTTTTTACACGAGTTTGACAGACATTTTGAAATTTGTCAAATAAAATTTGACCATAGAGGAAAATAATACACGGGACCACAGATTATTATTATATATTTGTAGACAGATAAGCGTCTTAGAAGAGTTTGACGGCTCACGAATTGACATTTGATGGGACAGCTAGCGCCATCTAGAATTGGTTCGATTAAAACTCCATAGGTGTGTATGTGTGCGTTTATGTTTGTATGTGTGTATTAGGATATTATGGGGATAGGATATCCTTGTCAGATTTTTATGTTTCAATAAACTTGAATTTGTAAAAACTGAGTTTGTTATGTTTAGTTCACATAACAATACCCAATTTTCACAAAAACAAAGTCTTTGAAACATAAAAATCCGACAATATAAAACAAATAAAAACAAAATTTTGACGAATATGATTATTTATTGTTTTTACTTTTTGGTCAATATAAAGTCCCTGCCACCGGTTCGCTGACCCACCCACCGAGAAGAACCGGCGTAAGAAACTCGGTGAGTCTATTTTTTTAAACAAACAATGCTAGAATACATACATCATACACACTCTGTTTAGATTCAATTAAATTCGTAAAATAAAAGTTAAAACATTTTGTTATGCATCACTCAATCAAAACTAATTATTTAGATTCAATTGAAATTAAACTGAGTTTACAACGTTACATTCATAACACTATTCAATCAAGTGTTTTAAAATAGTTACAGAAATGTTATAATTATTCATAATAACGGGTTTTTTGTTAATCTGGCTCAATCCATAATTTACTGCTAAGATTTAGAAAAATATATATTACATTATACATGTTTGTACAATTGATAATAAATAGTCTGAAGATTTTTTTTAACAATCAATCTACAGTTTGCATTTTTTCCGTAAAACATTTTGTCATGCATCACTCAATCAAAACTTATTATTCACATTCAATTGAAATTAAACTGAGTTTATAACGTTACATTCATAACACTATTCAATCAAGTGTTTTAAAATAGTTACAATAATGTTATAATTATTCATAATAACGAATTTTTTGTTAATCTAGCTCAGTCCATAATTATTTACTGCTAAGATTTAGAAAAATATATATTACGTTATACATGTTTGTACAATTGATAATAAATAGTCTGAAGATTTTTTTTAACAATCTATCTGCAGTTTGCATTTTATCCGTTTAATTTTTTTAATGAAGAATATTATGAATAAACTAATTATTTACATTCAATTGAAATTAAACTGAGTTTACAACGTTACATTCATAACACTATTTAATCAAGTGTTTTAAAATAGTTACAAAAACGTTATTAATTATTCATAATAACGGGTTTTTTGTTAATCTAGCTCAATCCATAATTTACTGCTAAGATTTAGAAAAATATATATTACGTTATACATGTTTGTACAATTGATAATAAATAGTCTGAAGATTTTTTTAACAATCTATCTACAGTATGCATTTTTTCCGTTTGATTTCGTTAATGAAGAATATTACGAATAAACTTATTATTAATATTCAATTGAAATTAAACTGAGTTTACAACGTTACATTCATAATACAATGAAAATCGTTGGAGCTGATTCCGAGATTTAAAGATATATCGTTTAAAGATATTATAAGATAACGGGTTTTTGTTAATGTAGCTCTATCCTTAATTTACTGCTAAGATTTAGAAAAATATAAATGTTATACATGTTTGTACAATTGATGATTGTATTATTGTAATATTCTTCATATTACGAATAATAAAAACTAAGGAAACGTAACACCCACACTTCAACCGTTTTGAATTTAGTTCCTTTTCGTACACTAAAATATAACAATAGCATCATGTATGTATTCGGTTCTAATTTTGTAGACTCATGGATTTTTAGGGTTCCGTACCCAAAGGGTAAAAATGGGACCCTATTACTAAGACTTCGATGTCTGTCCGTCTGTCCGTCCGTCCGTCCGTCCGTCTGTCTCCAGGCTGTAACTCAAGAACCGCTATAGCTAGACTTCTGAAATTTTCACAGATTGTGTATTTCGGTTGCCGCTATAACAACAAATACTTATAAAAATAATAATACTTAAGGGTGTCTCCCATACAAGAAACGTTATTTTTTCGGCCTTTTTTGCTCTATATAAAAAATGGCAACAGGTAGGCACATTATATTTTCACGAAGGCCCTTATTGTATGTCTACGTCAATAATTAATTAAATAAAATAAAAATTTAAGGGGTGCTCCCATACAAGAAACAATTTTGGCCTATTTTTGCTCTCTAACGGTAAGGAACCCTTCGTGCGCGAGTCCAAATCGCACTTGGCCGATTATTTTGATACAGTCACCCTTCCTTAGGTTTTATTATCTGTAAGAATAATATATTATTCTATTCAGTAGCGCATTTGATGCGTAGGTCCGCTTCGGCGTTGTCATCCTTTCTCCAAATCAGTATTCATCTCCTCCCATATCAAAACTGTTGGTTTCGTTTTCTGCATGTCACTGTAAAATTAAAATGATTTATTTTAACGTACTGTTATAATATTTGTTTTTTAAATAATACCTTATCTAGACCCTAGAAAATAACTTCAAAAATTATTTTAATCGCCAAATCTCACTGAACACATCGTTTGCGTCTGACCCGCACTTGGTAGATTTTTTTTATTTATGCCCTAGTGCCTAGACGATAGCTATTAATATACTTTAATCCCTCGATCGTGGGAAACGAGACACAATAGATATTCTTTTTTTTTCGCGGCCGCATGTGGCCGCTTGGGGCTTGATGGGTTAAAATAAATTATAAATATGCTGCTTACCTTTTTATTTTATTTTCGATACAGCTCACAACGCCCACAATTGAATTGCAAAAAGTGCCACTGATAGCACCTTTTAACACTGAAAAATTTAAACAAGAAATTAAAAAAAAAAAACATAAAATAAGCATGTTCAAGGAATATTTTTTTATGTTCTTTCGTTAATATCAGGAAACTGCAGGCAATATTCAATACTTATAATTATTATGTGCCTGCTTTTTTAGGGTTCCATACCCAAAGGGTAAAAACGGGACCCTACTACTAAGACTTCGATGTCTGTCCGTCCGTCCGTCCGTCTGTCTGTCTCCAGGCTGTAACACAGGAACCGCTATAGCTAGACTTCTGAAATTATTACAGATTATGTATTTTGGTTGCCGCTATAACAACAAATACTAAAAACAAAATTAAATTAATAATTTATTGTGGCTCCCATACAGCAAACGTGATTTTTTCGGCCTTTTTTGTTCTTCATCAGTAATGGCAATTGGTAAGCGCATGATATTTTCAAGAAGCTTGATTGTATGTCTACTTCAATAACTCATAATAATATTAAAATAAAAATTTAAGGGGGGCTCCCATACATAAAACACAATTTTTGGCCTATTTTTGCTCTATAACGGTACGGAACCCTTCGTGCGCGAGTCCAACTCGCACTTGGCCGATTTTTTATTAATATTTAATGCGTTAAGTATAGTCTGTCAAAAAAGTGAAGAAATTAAAAAGTGGCAACATCGTAATGTCATCCCTTTTTTCTTAGATTAATTTGAACACTACGATGTTGCCACTTTTTAATTTCTTCACTTTTTTGACAGACTATACTGACGCATTTAATATTAATTTAAAAAAGTACTAGCTCGATATACCCACCGCAGCCGCGCTGGTCCAACGATTTTAGAAATTTTTACTTATAAAATAGTTATTTTTAGAAAAGACTGCTTACCTTCGACGTTTCTTGTCGTCTGTTTTGATGATTAACTACAACTGCATGCGTTGTTTTTTTCATCCCACGAAGAAGGATGCACGATGATATTAAACGAATCGCCCACAAATTACACTGGAAAAAAAAACGTTTAAATCTTTGTTCGCTGCAAAAATAAATAAAAATCAACATGAAACATTACACTTCCCTCGGCAAGCAAGCTCTCACCCACTTGAGACATGATAGTCTTAAGACACAGCTATACAAATCACATGAAGATTTGTGTAAGTCTGTCTAAAGACAGACTTACACAAATCTTCATGTGATCCTCAAGTGAACAAGAGCCGTTTTCTGCTTTGAACATCTTCTGCATCTCTCGAAGAAAACTGTAACAAAAATCAGAATGTTAAATGGATTCAATACTCAACGTAAGAAAGTTATCTGACATGGTGATCTAGTAAAAAAAATATTAATAAACTTGTATTTCAAAATTGTAGGCTAAGAATTTTGATACTTGAAATTTAATATATTATGTCAGATAAGTTTCTTGCGCTGCTTATAAGTCCGACTGCATGAATTTTGTCACTTTATTATGCTAGATACCTATTATACAATAAAAAAATTAACAGAATTTTCGTGATATGTATTATGGAGGCACTTTACATGGCTATTTGTATTTGCGTATTTGATGTATTCGCCAAACAATCACCATGTATAGACGGTATGTTGGACAAATATTGGCCTTATTTGCCTATTTGACAAATATGACCAATACACAATACACGTATCCGTACCTTTCCACCACAAAAGAGTCAAATAGGCATGTTTAACAAAATCAAGTAAAAGTTTAGTTTTTGACGTCCATGTGTGGAAGGCCGTATTTGCCTTTATTTGCTTGTTTGTGTATTCGTCAATAATTTTGCCTAACAATTTTGTCTTGACATAAGATAACACCTTTATTAAAGTACATTATGTGAAAAAATGATTTGATTTGTGATGGTATGATATTAAATTATTACTGGACTCAATAATATTAAGATAATTTATAAAGTCATATACTTACCAACTGGTAAATGAAGTTTTGGAACTGCGGTTCTTTTAAGGCGACTCCCAGCACCATACTTTGCTTTTGCTTCTGGTTCAAAATGTCTATCGCAAACTCTATATTTGCGATAGTCGAAATTTTCCTTATCAAATTTGCTTGGGATGAGTTCCAACCAAGCTCTATAGACTAAAGGAAATTTCGGTGACGGAAATCTATGTGCGGTCTTCGATCCTAAAAAAATATGGATTATGGATATCATACAGAAAAGAGTCTGAATCATATGATAGAATCAATCAGTCTTGTAGAATAAGAAATCTAGTAGGTATTGTATACTACGTAGTATGTAATACTATGTATTACGTAGTGTGAAATACTATATTATATTATGTGTATTCTTAAAGGTAAAACGAACAAATTTTGCTGATCTGATTTTATTTACAATTAAATACCGTTTATTATTATAATACGAGGTAGCGAGGTTATGAAATTTATATTTATGTTTATATTCCAATACTTACTTTCCTTTCGCGAGCAGCCGAAAATGCAATAACTACTCATTCTGATTAAATAATATCACTGTTAATATAAAATTAAGAGCAATAGACTTTTTTGGAAAAAAATATTTAGAAACCAGCCGCCTTATCGGCAACCATTTTCTAAAGAATGTTGCATAGACTATACACAAAGAATGTTGCTAGCAATATTAATGATTCAAAGGCCTAAATTACACGGTCAATATTATCACGATTCTAGTATCACGGGATTCACAAATAGTACTGCGATACTGCGATTCGGCCTATTATATTGATGCGTGTAATACCTGCCAACGCGATACAAAACGCGCCTAATGTACTCACCCTTTCTTCGTTGTAGTCCCCGCTGTCATCCAACATTGTGGCACGATACATTTAAGTATTTTCATCACTAATTCAAAAATTCATAAAATCATCACATTTGTATCGCCACAATATCACGTTTACATCGCTATAAAACAATAACCGTGTGCTAGAGCCCTTTTAAATATTTTTAGAAGTTGGTATCACTTGTGATCAAAGGACTAGTATCCAGCTATTAAAAACATATTTTTTCTTTTTTCTTAGTAGCCATATATGGCGAGATCGTTCATTGGTGGAACACCGTTTCCACGGCTCTGTCCCCCCCCTGCACGGGACATAGAGAGCCCGCTCGCAGAATTTTGTCAAAACTCTAATGTGAATTGATGGCTACATTGCGCCATCTGATATTAACTTCCGCAAACTTTTGGATATATAAATATATAAATAATAAATAAATATATATACCTATGCAGTTTCAGCTTCTTACTATTTTACTCATGGGCGTAGCCAGGATTCGATATAGGGAGGGGCCATAGGTCTGGGGGGAGGGGGGGGGGGTAGATTGAGAAAATCCTATCCGCATAATCCAGAACTAGTTGGCCGCGCCTTATGTAACGTATGGGACGGAGAGGCAGGGGCGCCTGATTTTGACAGTTCTGGCAAAACGCACTTAAAGAGATTTCAATAGCAAGATAAGTCCGCCGATAAAAATGACAATCCAAGGAAATAATATTTAAAGTGCATAGGTTTTTAAAAAACGGAAAGCCGATGTCAATAATTTAGAATATAAAACTGCTCAATTGTCTTTAATTTATTCTTTTCAATAATTAAATTATATTATTTATTGATCACGATATCGCGAGATTGGTCGTCACTGTCTAATCTCATGTGCGTTGCGAGCAGCAAGCTACCCGCCCCCTCACTCCTGTCCCTACCTAAGGCGCGGCCAACTACGAGTAGTTCCGCGCGGACTATAAACTTCGAATTCGTAATTTTTAACATATTATGAGAATCTCACAATAGAACCACAAATAGAACAAAATATGATTGAGTGAACTGGGATTGAATGCCTCCTCCTCCTCCCCTCTCACCATTTAACTCTTGAGCTTTTTAGCAACCGATTGCTCTTTTAGGGGGGGGCACCTGCCCCCCCCCCCCCACCCCCCCCCCCCCTGCCCGTACCTCGCTACGCCCATGATTTTACTTGTATTAAAGTTGATAAGGTTTACAAATCGTTGACTTATCAACTTGAATACAAGTAAAATAGTAAGTAGCTGAAATTTTATAACTCTATTAATAACTTTATCAACTTGAACAGAATTGTAAATTAATAGTAAGGAAGCAAGAAGTCAGAAAGTTTTATAATGAAACATACATAAATTAAAACAAATTTCACTTTACAGTTTATTTATTCATAAGTAATTAAACGGTACATAATATGCTTACTTACTTATATATTACATGAACACAGAATGTTGACAATTATGATTGTATGGAATTATAGAAAATACCGAAATCCTAATGATATATTAGAATATCAAAATTAGTACACTGCACTCAACTCAACGTGGATCAGCGGATTAATTTCACAAAACCATTACAAAATCCGTTTTTAGAAACAAAACTATAATCATTAACAAGCACAAACGAGGACATTTGCCATATTTGTCAAATATTTCTGACAATATTATGACAAAACATTGATTTAAATATTCATAATAAATACTCTTTGAACATTACCAAAGAGGATGTATTATACAAAACCTTTAATACCGCATTCAGACCCATAGTACACGGCGTATTTTAAACGCGCAGAAGACGCGCAGATTACGCGCGTATACACGATTCAAACAAGATTAGATCGAAACATTGTAACTTAAGCACACGTGGCGATCGTGAAACGCGCCTCTACTGCGCATATACGTGCAGATACCGCGATACAGATGCGTTGTAGTCGCTCGTCTCTTTCGGTTTGATCAGAGACTCCTCTTGTTCAGTTGTACAATGGTTGGGTTGAGACAACATTGCGGCATGTGGTATAAAAAAGATATGGCTTAAAGGTTTTGTTACTAGGCCATAAAATCTTATTTAAAAAAAAAGAGGATACTACGACAATACTTAATCTGTGGTCTACGATGTGACGATGCCATCTGTGATACCACAAAGCAACTAACTAGTTGGCAATTAATTCCGGCATAAGATCACAGATGTCGATTAAAAACTACAGATTAAAACCTAAATTCACAGATTATGCTACCTAAATTTGCCATTGTATGGAAATGTCCTACCCCTGAATTTGACTTTTGAGTTTTGACCAGGTGGACGAAATTTCCGAACAAAAAAAAAGGGTTCCAAATTTAAACGTAGCAACCATTGAGATAATATACACTAGGAGAGAGCCGGTGTATCGGTGTATAAGCGTCAAAAGCGTGTAATGTTATGTCCTACTTACTCGGACATAACAAAGGAGTCGGTCTGCATATTTCATGTAATAAAAGTGTTAATAAAGGTTTTTAGTGAACATTTTATGTTAGATATTGTTGAGTTTTGTGGTTCCGCTAAATATTAAACCATAAGAATGGCCAAAGAATGCCTCAAACACGTGGATTTAACATTAAATACGTAAGTTTTGAACAACGTTTTTTGGGCTTTTCAATCGGTATTTTTGTAAGCTAAAAAGATAATTTATAAGTTTAATAATCCCTTATTCGTACTATATAAGGCATTAGTGCTAAAAATGTCACATCAATTAATAATTTGTCTACAAAAATTGCATAGCTTTTTACGTGTGTTTACGGATTCTCATTACTTGAACTATAGTTTATCGATATCATGAACTAAATGACTTTCTTTTCTGTATAATAATGTGCTTCGAAATGATCGACAAATAGAAATATTCAAGAAAATAAACGCACACTTCTTGTATGAAAATAAGCACAAAATGGCCACGCGATGACGGGCTAAAGTTACATCTATATCCTTAATCTGTGGTAGCAACTGTACCCAATCAGCTAATCTGTACAAGGTCGACTGTGATTGGCTGATAAAAAAGAGCATAGAGAATAATATAAACTACATGAGAAAAAAGGCAAAGAAGAAGTTTAAAACTCAAAGTTCGATTTTCATTTTGTGAAAATTATTTTGTAGCAATTCATACAAAAATTGTAAATTAAGTGGATTAATAATTGAAAAACGAAAGGTAAGCCATTGTAAAATGGAAATGTAACCGTAAATTGATAAATTGAAGCAAAACATAACTATGTCATACCATGTTCTAATACAAAGTATGTCGTAGTATTATTTGCATATAATTTGTACAATAATTTACAATTTCATAGAAAATATTATAATAATCAGTATGCAGTTAATTTGGAAAATGTTGAAATGTGTATACTTATTATTACTGTTTATTGTTAACTATACTTAATAATTTATGTAAACTGTATGGAAATGTAGTAAACCAAGAATGTTTCATTAATTTCAGATTTTTAGGTCCCTATACTAGTTTGCAACATTTTAGTCTGCAAGCAATAGCTGTTAAGGAGATTTTAGGAGGAGAAGGAAGGTATGGGATTATGAGTGGTACGGCCACCAAGGAAAAATCCTCTGATCAAGACGTGAGGTGGTATGCAGCTGGCCTGAGCTCACGCGATAGATTTCAGCTGTCGTATACAGGGTGTAACAAAACAAAGTAATGATACTTAAGTGTGTATGTATAAAGGTGTGCGTCCACTGGATCGGAATCGGAGCGTAGGTATGCAGCCGAAGGATTTGTTGCTTTATATGTATGGTATTGACTACTGTGAACTGCACTAGAATTACTGGAACGTCACTCTGCACCTGACAAATAAGTTTTTATGACGACACGATGCGCCGTCCGCACCGTACGTCCCAATTCCGACCTGGTGGACGCGCAGCTTTAATCCCCTCCTTATATAGAGTTTACTGTATAAGTCAATCAAGTAGCTAGTAGAGTAGCATAGACAGCTATTCTATTATATTTATAAATAAAATACATAAAACTGTACTGTAATATTAAAATATTGAATAATAGAAATCAACAAAAGCTTGTGGATTAAATCTGTTTTATTGTTTAATTTACCTTATTAGCCTATTTAATTAGCTATGTACAGTATTTTTTAATGAAATAAAACATTCATTTGAGCTCATTTCTTTTTTATTTATTTTTTTAAATTTTTGGTATGTTTAGAGTGAAAGGTTTTGCACTTAAAAATTTTAACTTCAGTTTCAAATTAAAATATCGGCCAAGCCAAGTACGAGTTGGACTCGCGCACGAAGGGTTCCGTACCGTTATAGAGCAAAATTAGACCAAAAATGTGTTTTTTGTATGGGAGCCCCCCTTAAATTTTTATTTTATTTAAATATTATTAATAATTCTTAAAGTACACATATTATTAAGGCTTTTGTGAAAATTTCAAGTGCCTACCTGTTGTCATCATTGATACCGAGCAAAAAATGTTTGAAAAATCACGTTTGTTGTATGGGAGCCCCCTTAAATATTTAATTTATTTTGTTTTTAGTGTTTGTTGTTATAGCGGCAACAGAAACGCATAATCTGTGAAAATTTCAACTCTCTAGCTATTACCGTTCTTGTGTTACAGCCTGGAGACAGACGGACAGACATCAAAGTCTCAGTAATAGGGTCCCGTTTATACCCTTTGGGTACGGAACCCTAAAAATAACGGATATTTATTTTTTTCTTTTAAGTCCGACCTCTTGTTACGTAGTATACAGTTTACATCCTCTTTGGTTTTGACACGACATGACAGCTTTTTATAAACATAGAAATGGCTGTATGGGCAACGCTCCCTTTGCCTGTCCCGACCGGGACGTATTAAAAAAAAACTGGTTGCACTCCGGGAGTGCCGGCAGAAGTGAAAACTTGATTATTAACGTTGTGCATTTTTTTAACCCATTTTTTATGAAAATCGATTTTTAAAAAATCGTCAATCAAGTTGTTTCGATCAAGTTTCGATCAAGGTTTCGATCAAGTTTTGAACAAGTTTCGATTAAGTTTCGATCAAGTTTCGATCAAGGTTTCGATCAAGTTTCGATAAAGTTGATCGAAATTTTTTTTCACCAATCGAATCAACAAGAACATCAAGAATAAGAATTTTTGCTCTATAGATGAGAATCATATAGCTCCGTTTAGACCAAACGAGCGAATGCTCATTGCTCATTCGTCAACGATAAGTAGTTAATTTATTTTTATAGTCATCAAAGGTTGGATCACATAAACATCTTTTGTTATGGTATAATTCTATCATTTGTAAACATTTTTCATTACTCCAATCCATATTTACGAAATAACCTTTGATAAACTACCTAAAACCAGCGGCCAAAAAGTAAAAATATCAAGAACTAGAATCCCTTTGAAGAGACCGCCTCGAAGAGCGAGCACGACCGAACACGAAAGAACGCTCTAGGCAATTGCTCGAGTGCTCTTGCGTCGTTTACACCAAACGAGCGAGATTCTTAGAGCATTCTACCTATTTACCGCCGAACACGTGGCGAACACACTGGAACAACGAAAGAATGCTCGTTGTTAGTTTACATCAAAAGAGCTTTACTAGAATGAGCGTTCGCTCGTTTGGTCTAAACGGAGCTTTACCGATCATAATCATTTATTTGCCTTGAATGTAGGTTACAAAAGTTCTTACATTATAAAGTGGTACATACATTCTGCTATATGTAGCGTGCAAATGTTATAAATTATAATAGTAGAGAACATGTTAAAAAAATTAATTAATAAGTTATATTACTAAACAAAATATTAAGTATGTCAAAAAATAATTACTTCATAATCAAACTTAAATCTACAAAGTGTAACAATATGTCATTTTATTATTTAATTAAATGTCAATAAACCAATATAAAATAAATCAAGAAAATAAATAATTGTTATAATCTAAGTACTAACTGGAATGAGATTTGATAGAAATTTCCTTATCCATAATGAATTCATTAGTACTGTAATAGCCTTTGTCAAGTAAGAAATTAAATATGCGATTTTTAAATGAATTTAATTGTAGTTGCCTTATGTCTTCGGGTAATTTATTATAAAAAGTTATAGCCATACAATATGCACTGTTTGCAAAAATATTGAGCCTTTTAATTGGAATTTGTAGTTTGTTTCCTCTATGTGGCCTTTCGCTTATTACTTCTTTCTTATCGTGAAACAATTCTTTGTGACTTTTAACGAACTTGAGTATTTCAAAGATATATAGGCAAGGTAGTGGTAGTACTTTAAGTTTTTAAATAACGGCTTGCAGCTCTCTAGTCGTCGAGCACTACATATTGCTCTTAAGCAAGCTTTTTGTTTTATAAAAACTCTTTGGCTGTGTGAAGAATTGCCCCATAACACAATACCGTATCTTAAAATGTATGATATGTAACCGTGATCAGCCGCCTTTTCATTTACATTTTGAGATAAGTTACGCAATACGTATATAAATCTATCTATTTTTGTGCACAATTTATCTGTATGTTGTTTCCAAGAAAAGTGTTGGTCCATTATGATTCCTAAATATGTAGTTTCATCAGTAAGCGCAATATTAGCACCACTGTAACTTATATTTAAATATACATTTGAGCTATTTAATGTCTTGAAGTGTATCATATTTGTTTTATCTGCATTTATCTTTAAATTATTAGTCTCTATCCAATTATAAATTATTTTTAAGCTTTTTTTTATTTCTTCATATAACAGTTCTTTATTCTTACTCACGTAAATTATTGTAATATCATCAACATATAAACAACATTTATGCTTTATTATTTTAGGGAAATCATTTATATACAGCAAAAATAACAAAGGCCCTAATACACTACCTTGTGGTACGCCATATGGATTGTTTGTCATGTATGTCGACATTATATTATTTGCCCGTTTACCTTCTTTTCTAATAATTTCTACCGCCTGTTTCCTATTTTTCAAGTAGCTTTTGATCCACTCAAGTGCTACGCCTCTGATGCCATATTTTTCTAATTTATTTAATAACCTTTTGTGGCATATTAGATCAAAAGCTTTTGACATATCTAGGAACAAAGCCACCACTGAATTGCCAGCATTTATGTTTTCTGTTATGTATTTGGTTAGGCAAAAGCTTGCTAGAGTAGTGCTACTATTTTTTTTATATCCAAATTGAGCCGGATCTAAAATGTTTTTGGACGTTACAAAACTATAAATTTTGTTGTACATTATTTTTTCAAAAATTCTTGCTAAGTTTGGTATTAATGTAACAGGACGATAATTATTTATTTCCTCCTTAGCGTTCTTTTTAAATAAAGGTTTAACTATTGAGTACTTCAAAATATCTGGAAATTTGCCTTCAACCAAGGACAAATTTATAATATGGCTTAGTGGTTCAGATATTTTGTTACCTATTGTTTTTATAATTTTAGTTGATATTTGGTCAAAGCCAGTCGAATTCGTATCCCTCAAACCTTTAATTACTTTAGTGATATCCTCTTTGGTGACTGGCGATAAAAATATTGTTGTATCGTTATAAGGAATTGAATCATTACTCTTTTCATTAAATCTTACATAAGGTTTATTACATTTACTAATAGAAATAAAATATTTATTAAATCCATCTGCTATTCTTTCAGGATTGTTATATATCATATCATTGACTTTTATACATTTGATTTCATTAACAGATAAACCTTTGTTTTCTATGTTTGAGTGTATCACTTCCCAAGCTGCTTTACTTTTGTTTTTAGCTGTATTAATATAATTTGTGTTACCTATAGATTGTGCTTTAGAAATACATTTTTTTAATAAATTTGAATACTTTGAATATCTCATTTTGTTAACATATTTATTGTCTTTTGGGTAAATATATTGTAAATATAATTTTCTTTTAACCAGACATGATCTTTTCAGTCCTTTAGTTATCCATTTATTTTTAAGTTTCTTATTAACTACTTTTGATGTTATGATAGGAAAGCACAAATTATAAAAAAGCGTATATATTAAATGCAGCATTAGTTTCCTTCTGTTCTAAAACCTCATTGAATGATAAAGCTGATATGCAATTCTTAAATTTAGTAATGTTACTATTAGAATAATCCCTCCTTTTTTTTAAATAATATTCTAATTTATTATTTTTGCTAGAACTCCTATGCTGAATTGTAAAGGAAAGTGTCTGGGCAGTCTCATGATCTGAAAGACCAAGGTAATAAGTGTTTGATGTCGTATTCCTAATATTATTCACAATAAGATCTATACATGTTTCCTTTCTTGTTGGTTTTTTAATGTGATTAGTAAGATTGTGATGAGATAATATCGAATTAAGTTCCTGTGAAAATTTGTTTACTTTTAGCATATTGATATTCCAATCCCCACACAAAACTATTTTCTTTTTGGCAGTTATTTTTAATTTTAGTAATAGTGAATTTAATTTATCAAAGAAAATGCTTACATCTGCTGTTGGAGTTCTATAAATGCAGATAGCAAACAAATTAATTTCGGGTATTTGTACTGCACAGTATTCAAAGTGTATTTCAACAGGTTCGATGTCACGATAAAGATAATCTAATTGAGTAAAATAGAAATTATTTTTTATCATAATACACACTCCTCCCCTTTTTTTATTAAGTCTTGTGAATTGAGCAGCTATATTATAATTTTTAAGCATAACATTTTGCTCAGAACCACGTTTTACAAAAGTTTCTGTCAAACATATGTTGTCTATAGAGTATTTTTTCACTAAATTATTTAATGTTAATTCAAATACGCCCAATTTTCCTAATAAACCAGCTATATTCTGATGTAGAACGGTTACTAAATTATTATATAGAAAAAACGTACTTCTGTCCTTCAATTTAACTGTATTCAATTTTTTGAAGTAGTATGTAATGGTCCCTTTTTTTATGTCATTTATTTTTTGTATGTCATGTTCATTTACATTATTATTCAAGGTTACAATCTTTTTGTGTTTGTTTTGTGATGTAAAATAGTATGGAATTGTATCTTTTTTAATTCTAGGATTTTTAGACAATGTACTTAACTTATTAGATACAGAATTCTTGATAAATTTATTTTTATAGTTTATGTTATCGATTTCCACATTTAATTTAAAAACAATATATTCTAATGTATTCTTAAAGCTGTATTGAGTATAATTTAATTTAGATATATCTATATACGTACAATTCTGGAAATGATTAGCTAAAGTTTTTATTTTATAATTTAACAAAGTTGTATTAAGATACGGATTGTGATTTACACTTATAATAAATATCCTAATGTTTTTTAGTAAATTTAAGGTATTACATAAGTCAATATACAATCTATATGGATTTTTATCATTGGATCCAATACCAATCACTACAATATCATCCTTATTCTTTCTTTCTTTTTCTTTTTTTTTGGCAACTTGACACAAAGGATGTGTATGTTGTGCCACAGACAAGGTAAAAAGGTAAGGAATATGGCGGGAAAACCATATTCCTCCTATTATAATTTTCATCATCGTTTTCATGTATCGTCAGGTCTAAAGTCTAGTCAAAGTCTAAGTAAAAGTCAATATAGTCACAGGAGTCAAGTCGGTCGATTCAGTAAAGTGGTAGACGTTTTACTGAAACTTTCGATGGAGTTTTGGAGGGAACACAAAATAGCACGTTTCTGGATATTACATCACTTTCCTACACTTGTACATGAACACGAATATCTAATGGTTAATATTCTACCAATATTACACATTAAAAACAGCTAACACAATTTTAGGAAAATAATACAAAAACACAACGGCACTCTTTCACATGCCCGCCAAAACTCAATCATCCTTATTTATATTTTTGCACTCATTATTACATTTGTCAAGAATGACATGTGACAGAGCGTATGATTTAATGTTGCCATTTATCTTATAAATGTCATTCCACTTATTTTATCTACTTTGATACATATGAGCAGATAGATGTCGCAATTGTTGGTCTCCGAAGACATAGATATTATTTTTTTTCGATGTACCTTCCATTTTTTGTTTTTCTTGTGACAGCGATATGTCATTCTGTTTGACATTTGTTAATTTTATTATCGTCGGTAGGTGCAGGCCTGTTGTTTCTATCTGTTTTTGTTGTGATACTGCTGGTGTTGGTGATAAATTTATCGTAGATTTGCGTACGGACATTATTTTTCTTGGCTTAGGCGTGTCACCATATCGTTTAGGTGTACGTGTACGATAGTTGTCTACCTATACGCCATCTAGTTACTACAATGGAAACTGTTTGACAATCAAATTAAAAAAATAAGAAAATGCCAATAGAATAATATTGTCATGGCAAATGTGTTAGCTGATATTGCAAATAAAAAAAAAGTAACAAAAAAGTCAACGACGACGTAGTATCTCTTATTAGTCTGTGACGACGACATAATAATAATCTGTGACGACGACGCCAAACTTTCACGATTCACGTACCTAGTGATTTTTTAATTTTTCATAAAATTCTCTGATTTTACTGTGTATTTCAAAGTTAAAACGTGTTATTTAGTATCTTTTTATAATTTAAGTACTAAGCGAATTGCGCTTCACCATTTAAGGTGTCTGGATCCGTGTAAACTTTGATAAAAGTTGCAAGCAAGATGCTAGGTTCAGGAGATAGTAGTTTTATTATAAAACTGAGAGGTTTACCGTTTTCTACAACAGTCGACGACGTAATAGACTTTCTTGGTGGTGTAAATATTGTTGGTGGCAAAGATGGTAAGTAACAAATTATTTTAGCAGATTCCCATCCTTACCTAACAAAATGCTGTATTGTTCTTTTACGTTTTATATTCAGCGTACAAATATAAAATATGCCTAGTTTATACTCAATTTAATGACACATACCTACATGCACTAAGTAACTGTAGTTACCTCATACAAAATATATTTTGTTCACATATCTATGGTTCTAAATTTAGCTCACATACTTTAACCTTGCATGTTGAACAAAGTTTATTTTTTGAAGATTTTTTCTCTAGAGGACACAAATTTTTATATATTAATATCATATTAATTCTAAATCAAAATTTTAATTCTAATTTCCCAAAGAAGACCTCAAAATTGAATTTTGAGGTCAAAATCATGGTAGAAGCAAATTACCACACCAACAAACTCCAGTGATATTATCAATTATAGCTGCTTGCAAATGAAAATAAGAGCAAACTTATTAAGTTATTACAATAGCACAGTCTAGACACATAAAAATTCAACTATGGCGCTGTCTTTATTTCATTGTTGTAGGTTGTCTATGAATATTTATTATTAAGCTATGTAGGGTCCATAGGTATGCAATACTCCATAAGAACATCGTTAATCCATAAGAACCTCATCACCACCAGCTATATTTACCACTTTTAGAGCAAATAAATGAATTGAATTGAAATACAAGTGTATTTTAGCAATATGTTTGTTCTATATCAATGAAAAAAAAAAAAATAGCCATAGGGCAAAAAATTGCATGGCAAGATTTTTATGTATGAATCATATGTTTCCAAAGATGTCAGCAAGAAATCATTAATTTTCAGGAGTCCACCTGACTGAAGTGCGACCTGGCAGACCATCAGGAGAATGTTTTGTGGAAGTGGAGAGTGCCCAGGATGTTGAAGAAGCACTGAAGAAGGATAAAGAAAACATGGGCAAAAGATACATTGAAGGTAAGGCTTCTTACAGACGAACGGCACGTGTGTTGGCGGCAGTCGACGCAGTCGGCGGCACGTGTCGGCGGCAGTCGACGGCAGACGACGGCACGTTTCGGCGGCAGTCGACGGCAGCCGTTGACAGTTTATGATGCTTGCAGGGGGCCTACCACGACCTTTCCTATTACGATCATGTTTCCAGAACACTTTGTTGTAAGATTACAACAACATTACCGTACTCACTTTTTAAATACAATTTTACTAAAAAACAGTAAAAAATGCAAAACAATGTTAAATCCGCTGTGAAATATCAACTTTTTTAAGATCGTTAGCTTGACGTTAAAGTAATAAATTCTTATCTGTCAAACGATGTCGGTTAGTAGAGGTGGTGGTAGGCCCCCAGTTGTGACGTACCCCTGCAAGGTAAGCGTCCACAGGTCGGTATCGTACGCAACGGACATCTCGCATCATACGGATATTTTTTTCACAGTACGTCCGCTGAATCAGCAGTGTACGGATTACTGTTTAGCCTAGTAAATGAATGCTCAAAAGGGGTATGGATGGAAAAGTCGAAAGCAGAAATTTTGACTTAGGAACTTTGGACTAAATTGAAGATAAACATACTAGCTAGTGGGTAATCCGTACGCTGCCGATACATTGAGACGTACTGTAAAAAAATATCCGTCTGATGCGAAACGTCCGTTGCGTACGATACCGACCTGTGGACGCTTACCTTTACGCGTTACGTCACAACTGCAAGCGTTATAAACTGTCGACGGCTGCCGCCGACTGCCGCCGACACGTGCCGTCGTCTGCCGACGCGTGCCGCCGACACGTGCCGTTCGTCTGTAAGCGCTCTAAGTGGGCCCCTAGACAACCAATTTTATTGTGCAATATTATTGAACAATATTATTGAACAATTATTATTGAACAAGATTGGAAGGCGGGAGCATTCAAAATCAACCCTAGACGGTAGATAATATTGTACAATATGTGATATTGCACAATAAAATTGATCATCTAGGAGCCTGCTAAGATAGCTTGGTCACAAAATACCTATCACTACTTGTTTTTTTCTAGTTGACCATAAATATATTATATTTGCTATTCTATGAAGCTATCAGAAGTACTATCAGAGAAGTTGATTCCTAGGCAGATGGGAAACCTAAGTAGTTTTGGTCGCGTTACGTCAAACCCAGCCGACATCACAATTATTAACATTGAATTGACATGATCCGAACAAATGACATTGGTCTATAAACTGCCTAGGAATCAATTTCCTCAATGGTACATTTGGCATGATAATGTCTTTTTTTTAAACTATTATGTTTTATTATTATTATTATTAACAGCCGTTAGTGTCCCACTGCTGGGCAAAGGCCTCCCCTGCCTCTTTCCACGTGTCTCTTTTCTTTGCTGTATTTGGCCACTCTTTGTCTGCAGCGTCTAGCTCGTCGCGCCGCCTTTTCTTGGGTCTGCCCCTGTTTCGTTGACCGTTCGGTAGCCACTCCGTAACTAGACGCGCCCATCTGTCCGGGTGCATGCGGGCGACGTGTCTTGCCCAGTTCCATTTTAGGCCAGCCGCTTTCCTGCCCACGTCCATAAGCTTCGTTTTGGAGCACAGAGTAGTGTTTCGGATACGATCCGTCCTTTTGACACCTAAGATGCTGCGCTCCATAGCTTGTTGACAAACTCCGAGCCGGGATTTCTGTAAGTCGGTCAAGGACCAAGACTGAGCACCGTAGGTTAGGATGGGCAGGATGCACATATCGACAAGTTTACGTTTGTGGCACAGTGGAAGATCCCCTTTCATGAGTTCTTTCATGGACCAAAAGCTTTTCCACACCTTCTCAATTCTTTGGTTTATTTCCTTGTCCTGTCTATTATTGAAAGATGTTATTTGGCCCAAATATACGTACTCGTCGACATAATGCATATCATACCCATCTACCTCGACCCTACGTTTCGTACTATTAGTCATAATCTTGATCTTTGACCGATTCATCTGAAGTCCCGCCTCGAGGCTCGCCATGCTTAGGTCTTGTAGCATAGACTGTAGGTTCTGAGCTGACGTGGCAAACAGAACGATGTCGTCAGCTAAGCGGAAGTTTCTGAGCCTTTTCGTGTCGATAACGATCCCCTTGTCTCCCCAGCCCATCGAGACTTTCTTGAAAACCTCTTCTAAGGCGCTCGTAAAAAGATGTGGAGATATAGGGTCACCTTGCTTAACGTCCCGCTCAACTTTAAATTTCGGGCCTGTGGTTTCTAGTTTAATTACTACTATGTTATAAATATATACTTACTATGTTATAAATAAATTTATTAAATGTAATTCTCTAAAAAATATTATGTCATTTTTGCTTTTAGTTTTTTCAACTGACCGTCAAGACATGGAATGGGCGCTTAATGCTATGCGTCAAAGTGAAAATGGATTTGATTCTATTCCTAATGTGTCTGATGACTATGGCATCGTTAAACTGAGAGGTCTGCCTTTTGGTTGTTCCAAGGAAGAAATTCTACAATTTTTTGACGGTATGTTCCATTACAATTTATATGTTTTAAATACATAGTATCATATGTGTGATAGGAAATTAGATTAGTTGTGATGGATTATGTTGTAAACTTACTAGATTTGATAGAAAAATAACATTTTTTTGTGTGGCTTTTTCAATGGTTACATTCTTAAATAGAAAGATTATAGAGAAAGCATTAATCCATGCACATTTTCATTAGAAATAGCTCTGATCTAAAATTATATTTTTTAGATTAAAATTATTAAAATATAAGCTGCAAAGCTTATAAAAAATATGCTCAAAAACTGTGTTACAAAATATTATTTCTATTGAAAGAATATTAGAAATTAACATACAGCAAAAATGAATGTATGATTTTATTCTTTGTGCAGTTTTTAGGACACTTGTTTTTTTTGCTAAACCTAAGTATCATGAGTACTTTATAATATCAGAGCTATATCTACAGTAGGAAAGAAATAACGGAATAACGGGCATTAACGGATGTTTATTATCTGGGCCGGGCAGGGCTGATGGTGGTCCAGGACGGGGTGCACTTACTCTCGGACCACACGGGGCGGGCCTCAGGCGAGGCGTTTGTTTACTTCGCTGACAAACAGAGCGCACAAGAAGCTCTGAACAAAGACAGGGAGAAAATAGGACACAGGTGGGGTGGATACGTATTGTGGCATAAGATATTTGGCAATGTTGTCCATAATCTTTAAACAATTCAGAATTTGCTTATTTCTAGTTGAAGTTGTTGTATTGGTAATTGTTTGTCTAAATGGTTTGTTATAAATGATAAAAAATGAGAAAGATATATATAATGACATTATTTAATCAAATAAATGTTAACTTGAACTCATGCAGGTTGGTCCAAGGAGCCCTTGTTTGAGCCATATTCTAATTTCTTGTTTTTATGGAAGAAAGGAATGGACTTACAAAGCTAGGGATTCTTTTTCTTTAATCTCAAGTACTTTAGTCACGTTTCTGCAAGTCTCCTCTTTTAAAGTTTTTGATTAGTTAGAACCCCAAAATCAATTTAATGATACCAATAATCAAGATGATTAATTTTATTAGAAAAAGTAAGTCTCAATTCTATACAAGAATTAAATTAAATTTTTGTTAGGTATAGGCAATCAAAAATTGTCTTCTTTATTTTTACTGTAAAAAGTTTTCTAAAAAAATTGCATGCTTTTTTAATTATTTCCAAAAAACATTGCCAAATATCACAGTTTTAATGAGCTCAGCCACAGAACTCAGTCTGGTGTAGTGGGTTAACTCTGGGACCCCTGAATTGGAACTGTGATTTATAGGTTTTAATAAAAAAAAGTAAATAAAAACGGGATATTTCTAGAATGGGACATTTCTGAACTAAAAAAATATAGAACTATAAATCATGGTTTCTTTAATTATGGCGGTTATATTAACCTTCGTATTTGGGATTTATAAATTTTGTAGAATAAGGGCTTCCTTACATGAGACATAAGCTGACCATAGACAATTTGAACACTGCACTTGGTTTTTTTCATAGCTGTACAATTTGGCTTGCATTTTTAATTTCATTTATCATTATCAGCATAATTATTATAAATTATACTCACATTTTCTAATGTCAAAAACAACAATACAAAACATCTTTTTCTACACTTTTGAATTTTGTTGCACTAATTTAAGCCATATTTTTTATGCCCTATTTAAATATTTTGTTCAAAAAATTGTCTGTGGCAGCATTATTGTCTATGGTAGAGTTTAGTTGACATGATTGGTTGTTGAGTTGTCAGAGTTTGGGCGGTCGGGGTGTGGCGACGGGGGAGCGGACGACGGGAGATATTGTCTATGGTCGAGAAGGGGAAGACGAAGAGTCGACGTTTTGGGGTTGAATGGATGAATTTCCATTGATTTTTTATTTTTTCATATTAGCACTTAAGACAATATTATATTTTAAATGAAACAATCGATGTAATGTGTACTATAAACAAGTTTTTTTTTTACACTGACAATGTCCAAAACTTATTGTTGAAAACTTGGTATTTTGATAGAATTTTGATTTTAAATGCCTTTCACTTGTATTGAACTTACAAAAGATCAAAAGCAATGGTCTCAATTTTTAGATTATAGACGTAGATCGTAGCACATTGTATTATCACACAAGTGATAATTTGTCTGAGTTTTATTTTTAGAGATGTAACAAATCATAGGACTGACTTGTCCTATTAAAGACGCAACTTTCCCACTTTTAATTCACTTTTAACACTTAAAATCTTTGACAAATAAAGATGCAACACTTCTGATCCACTTCTAACATAATAATATGGAGGGAGTGTCCTACCCGGCATTGAGGGACAGGGAGGTGGAACGAATGGCTTCCGCGATTGAGGACCCACATCCGGCAGAGCAGGTAGAGCTGAGGTTCGGGATGGTAGATGAGGACTCGTATGCTGACGTGGTTAACAGCCACATCCATAGGATCTATACGGACGGCAGCAAGATTGAGGGTCGAGTCGGAGCCGCTCTCTCTGTATGGAAGGGTGAGGCCGAGACGAAGGCCGTCAAGCTTGCTTTGTCGTCGTATTGCACCGTCTACCAGGCCGAACTTCTAGCGCTCCAAAGAGCAGTAAGTATAGCCTGCAAGAGTGGAATGGCAAAGGTCGGTATCCTTAGCGATTCCAGATCGGCTCTCCAGGCTATCACCCTTAGTTCCCCTCATCCCCTGGCAGCGCAAACAAGGGCGGCCCTCCGAAAAGCTGCATTGCAGAGGCGGGAGGTCTCCCTGTTTTGGATTAAGGCGCACGCAGGGCTGAGAGGGAATGAAAGGGTTGACGAATTAGCCAAGGAGGCCGCGCTGGGATTGAGAAGGAAACCTGACTACGATCTGTGTCCTGTTTCATTCGTCAAGCGTATTTTGAGAGAGGATACGATTGAGGAATGGGACAGGAGATACGAAGTGGGAAGGACGGCTGGAGTCACGAAACTCTTTCCCAAGCGCTGCTGCTGCATACAAAATAGTAAAAAAGATAGACATCACACATCACACCACACAGATACTGACTGGACACGGCGGATTTGCCTTCTACTTGCACAGATTCAAGTTGAAGGAGGATCCGTCGTGCCTGTGTCAGCCAGGAGTTGAGGAGACGGTTCCTCACCTGTTACTCGAGTGTCCAATTTTTGCTAGCAATAGATATGATATTGAGCAAAAATTGGGCACATCGATGACGGGTGAGAATCTGCCTGCCATCCTGGGGGGAAAAAAGAGAGACTTGTTCCTCTCTTTTTGCAAAAGGATAGTGAGTGTTGCGAACAAGAGAAATTCCAGTAAACTAATGTGATTGTAAGCTGTGATATTAGGGTAGTCGAACGTTGTGCCGTATTTTTATTGTTTTAATTTTTACATATTTTGTAAATTGTAAATTTTAATTCGAACGAAATTTAATATTTATTGAACCGTTTAGTATTTAGTAATTAATTAGAATTTTTATGTATAAGAACTTTTAATAATGTAGTGTATAATAATTGGATTTTATGGGGTAAAAAGAACATATTTTTATGTTAAAATAAAAAAAAATAAGATAGCAACAAGCCCTGACACAGTTAGGGGGACAAGGAATTAAAAAAAAAAAAAAAAAAAAAAAAAACATAATAATATCCAATAAACTCCTTGATACCTTTACTTAACTTTATTTATCTAACATTACAGATACATAGAAGTGTTCTTGAGCTCAGCGGACGATGTACGCGACTACGGCGCCCGTATGGAAGGAGGCGGGTTCAAATCCAGCCGCGGGTACCGGCCCACTCCGTACGATAGGAACGACAGATTCAGCGGACGATTCGCAGGACGCGGCAGGGGCGCTTTCGGAAGAGGTAAGTAAAACTGAAGTTATAAAGCTAAAATATAACCTATGCAATTCAACTTTCAAGTTACATAATATATTATTCCTGACTCTGTCTGATACTTTAGATATGATAGTTATAAATATAGCAGTCAGCAGCATTGATTTTCATTAAAATGTATAATGATTAATGAGTAATGACCAAAGCTGGCGATCATGAACATGGGTTGTATTGGTAGGCCAGTGGTTTTAATGTGGAGAAGTTAGCCTAAGAGCCGGGACACAAAAACACGGCACGACGTCGTACGGTGTCGTACGGCGCCGTACACGGCGCCGCGTCGGACGCGCGTCGTAAAAAACCACGGCACGGCGCCGTACGGCGTCGTACGACGTCGTGCCGTAGAAACTCACGTAGAAATTCAAGATGAGTTTCTACGGCACGACGTTGTACGACGCCGTACGGCGCCGTGCCGTGGTTTTTTACGACGCGCGTCCGACGCGACGCCGTACGACGTCGTGCCGTGTTTTTGTGTCCCGGCCCTTAGTAACCTGTAACAGTGGCTATATGGTTGAAGCCACAAACTAGGAGGAGAGATCTCTACACTGTCTTAGGGATTACGTTTTTCGAAGTGTTTCTCAGCTTCTGTGCTGAACCTCAGAGTTATATAATCGGTCTGACGGCCTGTTTCACCACTTTCTGATAAAGTGCCGAGTAGGTTATTAACAACTTTTTTGACAGATTCTCTATACTTCATTTGTCAAGTTAAGTGGTAGATAGCCTATTAGCTTTGTCCACATTGTGACGTTTTCCTATCATCAAGGGCATGCCTAGCGCTGTCAACGTCAAACGTGAGGCATGCCCGTAACGCGCGTTGAAATCATAGCGTGCGCTATGACATTTTTCTTTCAACGCGGGTGGCTTTTGACGCGCGTCACGGGCATGCCACACGTTCACTGTCGACAGCGCTATAAGGCATGCCCTTGTTGAACAGAAAAAAGGCACAATGTGGACAAAGCTATTCGGCACTTATCAGGAAGTGGTGAAACAGGCCCTAAGTATTTGTAAGATGAAATAGTTAAATTATTATGAGGAGACGTTGTAATCACTGTATTTGTCAGGTGGTGGCGGCGGTTTCGGTCGCGGTGGCGGCGGTCCTCGGCGCGGCGGGGACCACTGCGTGCACATGCGCGGGCTGCCATTCAAGGCCACGCCACAGGATATCGCTTACGTGAGTACTACACTTTATAATAAGGATTGCCTTTGTACTAAAATGCATGAAATGTCTTTTTTTCAAGTGTTCGGGCTGTAATAATCAAACTGCTGTTTGGTGAAATAATTGACATTGGACCTAAACATTGAGATTGATCTTTTTTGCCATCTAATCTAAGTACTTCAAACTACAAAATATCGGATCTAATGGCTTTTAGAATGCGACCTTTTCTAGTTCAGTTCTAGTTCTAGTTCATTCCTAACTCATGCATCACGCACTTTCACGACAGCGTTTCCATTCGTTACTCGAGACGGAATAAATATTCACCAATCACCCCTACTAGTTAGCAACACGAACTAGTATCGCCGGTCTAAAGGTTGTTCTCTTTTATTGCCTTGACAATATCTGCTGCCATCCTATATATTTTCCTGCATTTTAGAACCAACATAATAATATTTTGTACCGTTTCAGTTCTTCAAGCCGATCCGGCCGATGAACATCAACATCCTGTACGACAACAGCGGCCGGCCGTCCGGCGAGGCCGACGTTGAGTTCGAGTGCCACGAGGACGCCATGAGGGTGAGGAATGGTTTATTTTAGCAGAGTGCTCATCGAGGGTTCTAAAAATCTTTTTTAGGTTAAATACAAACCCTCTTACTAATAAAAACTGTTTAAACCTGCGTTCAACGTGTGAATATTTAAACAAGAGACACGCACGTTACACAGAGTCTATGCAGAGAAATTTGTATGGAAATGACAACATCGTTATACAGACCTTATGTCAAAAAATGGTTAGCAAGTTAGCAGGTGTATAAGCGGGACCTTGTTGCTAAGACTGTCCCCGTCTATTTGACGGTTCGTCCGTCCGTTTTTCATCTTGGAGCGTATTCTTATGCGTCGAATATCGCTTTGAGTGCAGGCTGTCTCACGCGTGAATGCCACAGCCTGCGATCGTGGCGACAGGTATCGGTTATCTTATTTACCGTAAAAGATACGCAGTTGAAATTTTAAAAGATGACCAATCACAACATGAGGTAATAAAATCAGTATACTCTCATTAAAAAAACTTGATAATTGCAGAATTTAAATCCATCTACGGTATCAATTCTGTATCGCTAAATCCATGCTGAGCTTTGTTTTTAACTTATAAAAAGAAACTTATAATCTCTGTTGATTTTCTCAATGGAAAAATAGAAAGTTATAATATGTTTCTCTGTGGATTTTCTTAATGTAACATTGTATTGCAGGCGATGCGTCGCGACAAGAATAACATGGAGCACCGCTACATAGAGCTGTTCCTCAACTCCTCGGGCGGCGGCGGTGTTGGCGGTGGCAAACCCTTCAGAGGGTTCAGGAACTACTAGCTGACCGGTATAACACCGAGGTAAGAGGGTGTTCATATTGCCGCTAGAGTACTCTGGTTAACAAGTGCCATTTTTGTCAAAACCTGATCTCATGCACCGAAAATTATGATTTTGGTCTCATTCGATTCGGAATACCATCTAGAACCGCTATACCCAACCCGCGGCCCGCGGGCCGCGTGCGGCCCGCCGGGACTTTATTTGTGGCCCGCGTGATGTTAAAAAATTTTGAAATTCACGCCCACCGGCAAAATAACATAGTCTACGTGATAGTCGTTAAATTTTTTTCACTTTAAAATCGTTAATTTTGAAGAATGTTATTTTTTAACCCTAAAAATTTTTTGTTGCGGCCCGCGACACCAAGACCGAAACATGTTTGTGGCCCGCATGAAAAAAAGGTTGGGGACCACTGATCTAGAACATTCTGTCAAAATTCCAAGAGGGGCTGAAAAAAATGCAAAAGTTATAAACAATTAAGTAAACATAATAAGAAGGGTTTGGCTTTTTTTAATATTTCGAAAACTATTTGAGATAATCAAAATTTGAAAATTAATCCTTAAAGAGCAGGAAATTTCCTTAAAAAAATCCTAGATCCTGTAACCTTACCAATAATCCTTATAGCTTTAATTGAGCGGCGAAAGTAACGGTAAAACCGCATGGTTCGGATTTCGCGTGATTTGCCGCAATCTGCTACGTGAACTAAAAAAATATTTTAAGTGATTAAATATGAATATTAAGGAATAACAAATTGGGTAGAGGTCAACTACGATAACATGGCGCGCCCCTCCAAAATTCAAAATGTTTGAAGTGCGTTGTCAAAACGTTTGAAGTGCGTTGTCTTGCGCGGTCGGCAAGTTATGATTAGTTGACCAACAAATCTTGGTAATAAGTGACATAGTGAAATATTACGTGTACTGTGATTGGTTGAATACTTACTACATATAAACTCTTTCTTAAGGATGTGACTACACACATTGAAATAGTTATTTGGAGGGGCGCGCCATGTTATCGTAGTTGATCTCTACTAAGTAGACATATCAATAAACAATAATCCGTTAGCAAAAATAAATTATCACAATTTGTTTAACTATTACTTATGCTTTTCTTAATTTGTTATTAGTCACCATTTTAATGTTAACATAAAAACGCTGATTATTTCAAAACAAGAAATCTAGAATTTTTTATTATTCTTTTGAGCTAATCTTAAAAGGCCTTATAAGAGATCCCCGTTGAAAAAATTATTATTTTTTTATTTTTCACTTTTTTATTAACATTCAAAGGCATTCCAAAATTATTCATGTTAATAAAGCAATTACGGTACTTTTATAGCCAATTATTGTTATTATTTTGTTTTGTTAGTTTTAGAAGCCAGATAACAATATATATATATATTTTTATTTATAACTAATAAAATTTAAATAATCATTTTTATTGATGAAAAATCGGTTGTCTGTAAAGTCGGTTTACTGACGATAGTTGAACGTGACAACGTCATAGCCTTAACCCCTCAGTTCCGGGAAAAATCTATGCAAAAAAGTTGGCAGGTCAATGTGCAAAAAAAATGGCGCCCGGCCTACCGTCTTTGTAAAAATAATGTAATATCCTTACATACAATCCATATTTTATATTTGTGTGAACTACATTATAATATATGTTAAATTTTCTATCTATCAAGCCATCATAATATAGTATTTAGTCCGATGTGATATTAGTTTCTCAATTATAAACTTTCGAAACTATAATTAATGACTTGTTCAGAAGAAATAAACGAATACTTTATTCTTCATATATTACGAGGGCTGCTATTTATGTATCCGGAACTGGCCACTTACAAGAACAATATTTAAAAAGTAATTACAACATTTGAAAATAGAACTCTTTGGTTGAAGAATACATTTTGTTTCATGTGACTGTCAATTATTTTTCCATTGTGGCGTCATTTTGAAAATTGCGTGTCTTCATTTGCCATGGATTTAACGCGTGAACATTTTCGTGCAATGATTTACTACGATTTTCGGCGTGGGCTAAATCAACAACAGTGCTTTATTCAACTCACCGCAACTTTTGGAGATGAAGCACCATCAAAAACCACTGTTTATCACTGGTACAGTGAGTTTAATCGTGGGCGGTCTATGCTCACGGATGAAAATAAAGAAGGTCGCCCAAAAACAGCTGTTGTCCCACAAAATATAGATGCTGTGCGGGAACTAATAATGCGTGATCGTCATGTTACATATCGCGAGATAGAGGCGTCCTTAGGCATAAGTATGACGAGCATACATAAGATATTACACGAACATTTGGCTGTAAAAAAAATATGTTCGCGTTGGATTCCGCACAACTTGACAATCGATCAAAAACGGGCTCGTGTCGATTGGTGCAAAAAAATGATAAAAAAATACAACCGTGGTACGTCAAAAGCCGTTTATAATATCTACACAGGTGATGAATCTTGGATCTATGCATATGACCCCGAAACTAAACAACAGTCAACGGTGTGGGTGTTCCAAGATGAGCCGAAACCAACAAAAGTTACTCGTGCAAAAAGTACTTTGAAGCAAATAGTCGCCTGTTTTTTTGGAATTAATGGACATGTGGCTACAGTGCCATTAGAGAATCGTAAAACGGTTAATTCTGAATGGTATACGACCATTTGTTTACCAGAAGTCTTTGAAGAAATAAGAAAGGACAACCGACAACGCAGAATGCTAGCTGTCACACCTCAGCTGAAACAACTCAGTTTTTGGAGGGTCAAAAGATCGAATTGACTGGTCATCCGCCGTACAGCCCTGATTTGGCACCTAACGATTTCTTTTTATTTCCATACGCGAAGAACAAATTACGTGGTCAACGTTTTTCGAGCCGCGAAGAGGCTGTTGATGCGTTCAAAATGCACGTTTTGGAGATACCTCAATCAGAATGGAAAAAGTGCTATGAAAATTGGTTCCAGCGTATGCAAAAGTGTGTCGATCATCGCGGCGAATATTTTGAAAAGCAATAAAACCATATTAAATGATATATGTTTGTTTCTTTTTTTTAATTCCGGATACATAAATAGCAGCCCTCGTAAGTCATACCTTGACACGTAGGAAATAGAGCACAATTTTGAATATCCGAAATGATACTAATAGCTCACAGATTGTTTATTTATTTTTCATTCAGAGTGTGGTCAATGTATCAAAGGTCATACAAAAGTATTCTCTAAGTCATCGAAATACGTAATATAATCGAAACAAAGAGCGCGGCCCAGGTGGGCCTTACGGTTGTTGAGAGACTTGAGAGTGTAAATGGAACGCCTCAGAGCTGTCAGCGAGAAAACGCCGCATGAACTGTCATGTTTTTCGGGCGCGCACCCCATATCGAATTATAAGACGTTATCACGTCAAAAAACCCTAATTGCTTTATTTACATGGAAATTTCATGAATGCCTTTGATTGTTCATAAAAAAGTGAAAAATCAAAATTGTTGAATTTTTCCAACGGACATCTCTTTTAAGCCCTTTTAAGATTAGCTCAAAAGAATAATAAAAAATTCTGGATTTCTTGTTTTGAAATAATCAGCGTTTTTATGTTAACATTAAAATTGTGACTAATAAAAAATTAAGAAAAGCATAATAATTAAACAAATTGTGATAATTTATTTTTGTTAACGGATTATTGTTTATTGATATGTCTACTTAGTACCCAAATTTTTTTATTCCTTAATCCTTCGATCGGAGGTTCTAGGAATTCCCATTGTATTCTTTTGTTCTCGCGATCACCGGTGCTCGCGCGGGGCCTGAAAGATTAATATTTAGTACGAGACCCATTTGCACAAAAGTCTTCAAATAACGATTTTCGTTCAACTCATCTCCGCCATACGAATTATTGGTATGTACTTATTAGGCATATTTTCCTGAACACTAAAAGTGCGGTAGTCACTTCCTTAGTATGTAGAGGGGGTAGCTATGACGTCACAAAGATGGCCGCCGGGCCTATTCTATTCTGCAGATTATTTAATATCTACTGAACCGATTTACTTAAATAGGGTGTCAAACGAAAGGTTATTAAATAAGAATCATTTTATTTCAAAGAACTATCAATATGAATTAAGTACCAAGGGAAATATTTCGGAAAAACATAATTTCAAAAAAATATTTTTTCTTTGCTCAGCTTTCTAACGAACTTTAAATCATTACAATAAAGCCATAAACGACGGAACTGCAGCCGTTTGAATGAGCCTCGGTAGCGCTGAACCCATAGCGGTAGCTAAGCTACTAGGCTGGTTTTCTTTAGAATGATAATAGAATTTTGAGTAAAAAGCATGAACGATAGTAATAAAAATATATAAAGTAAGCTGGTACTTATTCATAGGTTGTATTTACAGTTTTTTTTTTTATGTGATCAACATAATAATAGGTTATAGGTAGGTATGTGTTGCACTAAACTTACTGATAAAATTATTAAAAATATTTAAACATTTTTTTTATTAATGTCCTTAACCTGATCTTCTGAATAATTACACTGGTAACAAAAGTCTTTAGAAGAGCCATTACATATTTTGTAACCGACATGACATAATATCCAATTATCCACAACGGGATGAATGGCAACAAGCTTTACATTGACATGATATTAAAAGTTTGAGATCTTTCAATGAGATGAATTTTACGGATGAAATATCTGGCAATCAATAAAAGATTGGTATCCTCGATCTTTTAGCCACAGCCTATGGGTTCAGGAAGCGTGGGCCTTGCTACTTGAGCGTTTAGTTCGATCTTAGCGCATGCTGTCGAAATGCTTGTCGTGTCGGCGGTAACTTATAATGTTGTGTCAAGTTTTAAAGCTTGAAAAACAATTTATTTTGATAAGAAATCGGAGAAACTTTCTTAAAGTATTAGACGTTAAGAGTGTCTGGCAGTGGGAAGCACCTGTCAAAAATGTCCGGCACTGGAAGACAAGATTTCTGCACTTACCGCGAAGAATATAAACTAAAAAATTGAGCTTTACTCTTTCTCGAAAGTCAGGTAGCCCTTCAGAACTGGAAACCTCATTGAGGAACCGCGACCGAAACTCTATAGCTGCTGGTCGTTTTTACCTCTTTACAGGTCACAAACAGATAAACTTTCAGCTTTTCTAAAAGGAGGAAAGTCTGGCCGTCGCAGGCTCTTGGTCCAAAAGTGTTTCTGATTTCTGAATGTCATTAGTTGCTCAAAAGAAATTACAGCATACATTACATTTAAACATCAAAACTTCACAACACAGGAACTTTTAACTTCAGGTGGATATTCGGACGTAGAACATGATAGTTCTAATATACAAAGAAACTTGAATCATTTGAGAAGTACTCAAGAAGAAGCTGATACGGTACGTTTCATACTACATGTAATTGATTGTAAATATTTATTCGGGCTTTTTACGGCTAATAGTAAATTGTCGCGACACTGTAGTGCACTCGTTATGCACTTCTCTGAGAAACTACCAAGTGTTGTGTGGATGAAATCTGGCACTACCAAAAAACAAACAACCAATACGAGGAAATCATTGCTGGCTTATCTCACTCTAACTGGGTTTTCCACTGCGTTGTCAGGTCACACAAAAAAATCAAGCTGGCCGATTTTCCAACAACATTATCAACTCCTTTCAAATTTTGGTGTTAGCTCAGCTTACAGAGGAACGATTTTGTGACGCTGAAAGATTTGTCACTCTTATGTATACAAACAAGATCGCGGACTCAAAGAACTGGATAACCTAGACAACTTAAGAGCAGCAATGTTCCAGAACATCAAAGAACTTGATAAGTTACCGCTGACACGACAAGCTTTTCGACAGCATGCGCTAAGATCGAACTACCTGACGTTATGTTGGCAAAACGCCCAAGTAGCAAAGCCCAAGCTGAACCCATAGGCTGTGGCTGAAAGAACGGGGATATCAATCCCTTATTGCCAGTTACTTCATCCGTAAATTCAATCTCATTGAAATATATGATATCGAATGTACTGTCACTTCTTGGTGGAAATTCATGTTCAATTAAATAATAACTAGTTATTCGACCGAGCTTCGCTCGGTATTTGATAAAACACGAATAAAATTACATTTTCTAAAAATGATTCCTAGCTAGATCGATTTATCGCCCCCGAAACCCCCTATATACTAAATTTCATGAAAATCGTTGGAGCCGATTCCGAGATTATTTATTCCGAGATATATATATATATATATATATATATATATATATATATATATATATATATATATATATATATATATATATATATATATATATATATATATATATATATATATATATATATATATATATATATATATATATATATATACGTTTAAAGCTATAAGATACACTTTCCTTGCACTTATTCCACTTTATTTAATAAAATATAAAGTGGAATAAGTGCAAGGAAAGTGTATAATTATTTAATTCATTGAAAGATCTCTATCTTATAATATCATGTCAATGTAAAGCTGGTTCCCGTTCATCCCGTTGTGGATGTGTCATGTCGCTTGTCGGTTAAACGGCCCATTCACTATCCTGCATTGCAGTCCGCCGTGCAGGCCTGCAACACCATTCACTATCCTGCATAAGCCGGCGGACTGCACGGCGGCTTGTGCAGGATAGTGAATGGTGTTGCAGGCCTGCACGGCGGACTGCAATGCAGGATAGTGAATGGACCATTTTACTAAATTATTATAATTGGTATAATTATTCAGAAGATCAGATTTAGGACATTAATTAGATAATTTTTTTTTTAATATTTTTCAATAATTTTATCAGTAACTTTAGTATAACACATACCTACCTATAACCCAGGGCTCGAAAACGTTATTTTTAATAACGGTTTTGATTCGTTCGGAACGGTTCATTGCAATAACGTTTTTGGGAACAAAAACGTACTTGAGAACGTTTTGAAAACCGAAATAAAACGGTTAAATCCAAACAGCGGGACATAGGGCAGTCAGTAAAGGTTTTCACCGCCGATTTTGTTGAACCTCAATCGATTTTCTTTGGTGAGTATAAGGGGATAACTTAAGAAATAAAAGTGGCTTACTACCTACTTGCGCTTTTACCCTGGGGGTGAATGCAACCCCGTCTCGGGGGTGAATTTTTTAAGTAAAAAAGCCCTAGAAATCAATAGACACACAAAAGTAATTTGTTATGTACAATTTTTTTGATAATTCAATAATTAAATGAGTTACTTATAGGTAATTAAAGATCAAAGATTTTGCGTGAGAAAAATACTAATTAACTAAAAAACTATAAGTTTTTACGAAAAATAAAATGTTATTACTTATTACCAAATAAGTCAATAAAAAAAAAAAAAAAAAACAAATTACTACTCTGAAATACCTTCTAATATTATTTCAAATTAGTAAGCTATAGGTGAATACGGATTTTGTTTTTAGGCAAGTAATTAAATCTAAGTATTCAAACTTAAATAACGGTAAACCGATGCATTTTATGACATGTACTTCCTACCACACCTACTACATAGCATGAAAATTGTGCAAGTTACGGTAAAAATAAGATGATACCTTGGAATTTTTTGGCAAAAACAAAAAATAAAACCTTTACTATTCCTACAATAATTCTACTTTATGGTTATCATCAATTAGTCTCTCTCTTAGTTTAAAAAAAGAAATTATTCCCTCATTATCATTTTGTTTTGAAAATAACTTCATAAACATTGAATAGGTATTCGTAAAAAATGACTAAGGGAGAAATTTGAGTTCTTTTTGTGAAAAATATTTTGTTTTCTTTTTTATTTCTAGAGGATAAAAATAACCAAGGTAGAGCCTGACTACTGTTACTGCGAGAACCATGCAACCGGGACCTTTTAATCCCCCTATTTTTTTTTAAATATTTTTCAAAATGTTCTAAAAGCTCGTAAAACTATAACTTTTGACATGCTTTTGAATGAACCCGATAACTTCAAATTAACAGAGCTTAAATTGTGATAAAACGAGTTTTTTTTAATTTTGAAGGAGAGATCTGGGACGCAAATATAGTAATACAATAATTATTCTTATTTATGTTTGACAAGAAAAAATGTCCGTTACTTTTTCTTTTAACATAAGTTATGACCTCAAAAATTTTCCCTGGTTTAGAATGCGTTTTTTAAAAAAGACATGTTATAAAACAACTTATTCAAATTTTCCTAAATATCATTTTGTTTTGAAAATAACTACAAAAATATAAATATTCGTAAAAAAATATTAAGGAAGAAATTTGAAATCTTTTTCTGAAAAATATTTTGGTTTCTTTTTTATATTATGTATAAGATAAAAAATAACCAAGGTAGAGCCTGACTTTTACTGCGAAAACCATGCAACCGGGACCTTTTGAACCCGTTTCTTTTATAAAGTAAGGGCTTTAAAAATATTTTTTAAAACAATCTGGCACTTGAAATAACCTTTGAAATGCCTTTTAAATGAACCCGACAACTTAAAAATTATCAGAGCCATTGTGATAAAACGATTTTTTTAAATTTGAAGCAGAGAATTGGGATGCAAATATTGTAGCAAAACGTGTCAATACGTTTTCTAATATAATATTATAAATGCGAAGGTGTTTTTGTCTATCTCTTAAGGGAACCCTAACGGCTTTACTGATTTTTACCTATGTGCACATATTTTTGTTTATATGCATATTAATTAAAAGGTAAAAATCAGTTTAAAATAGATTCTTCTAGTATAATTAGCCGATTCTTACACCTACTGGTCTGAGCATTGGCTACTATCTATTTTTCATACCCCTTAGTGGTAAGGGTTGTTCAGTGTTCACCCTTAACATTTATTTTTTTATTTTTGGTCAATTTTATTTTTTTTATTTTTCTATAACGTGACATTAAAAATATATGTATACAACCCTTCATTTTATAAAATGTACATTCATTAATATACAAAAAATTGGCAAAGTGCAAGCGTTCTGCTTCGTTCGCGCACGAAGGGTTCCGAGTTCCGTACCATTAGGTACAGAGCAAAAATAGGCCAAAAATTGTGTTTTGTGTATGGGAGTCCCCCTCAAATATTTATATTATTTTAATTTTAAATGTTTTTTAAAATGTTTTTCACTCTATTTCGATTAAAATTTCCCTGAGCTTTTTTTATAAAAATATTTTTTTTATTTATATTAATAAAGTTTATTCGTGGTGAAGTAGAAACACCATATGGCAAAACAACATAATATTTTGTCGAGAAAGCTAGTAGTTATATAATAAAAAATCATAAATACAAATATTAAAAACATTTTTTTACCTAATTAAACACAATTAGTTAATCCAGAATGGTTAAATCTGCATTTTTAGGAAAAGGGGTAAAAAAAAATTAAAAACAAGGGGGGTAAAAAAATCCATCCCTAAAAGCGCAATTACGTAGTATGACAATTTTAAATTAAAGGGTAAAACGTAATCTATGCTGTAACTGATTTTTAGGGTTCCGTACCCAAAGGGTAAAATCGGGACCCTATTACTGAGACTTCGAAGGCTGTCCGTCTGTGCGACCGCTAATATTATAGCTGGACTTGATTTGATTGTGTATATCTGTTGCCGCTATAACAACAAATATTAAAAAACAAGATATACATATTTCATATTTAAGGGGGGCTCCCATACAACAACCGTAATTTTTTGGCCTTTTTTGCTCGATATCAATAACGATAATAGGTAGGCTCTTGAAATTTTCATAGAGTCCTTGACTATATGAGTTCTTTATTAATTAATAAAACTAATAAAAAATTCATAAAATTAATCCCATACAAAAAACACAATTATTGACCTTATTTTGCTCTGTAACGGTACGGAACCCTCCATGAGCGAGTCCGACTCGCACTTGGCCGATTATTGCCTTGCCGTGATACCGCAAACGAATGCCCGAAAAATAATAGTTTTGTTATATATTTAACTTTTGATCGAGGAAACGGGAAAAACCGTTTAAAACCGTTTTAAGGATCAAAAACGAAAAAATCATTTCGTTCTCAAATAATGTTCCGAATAGCGTTCCGTTCCGAACGAAACCGAAATGAAACGTTCTTTAGGTACTTAAGGCGATAACGTTTCGAAAAATATAACGTTTTTCGAGCCCTGCTATAACCTATTATTATGCTGGTCACATAAAAAAAACTGTAAATACAACCTATGAATAAGTACCAGCATACTTTTATATATTTTTATTACTAACGTTCATGCTTTTTATTCAAAATTCTATTATAATTCTATAGAAAACCAGCCTAGTAGCTAAGCTACCGCTACGGTTTCAGCGCTACCGAGGCTCATTCGAACGGCTGCAGTTCCGTTGTTTATAGCTTCATTGTAATGATTTAAAGTTCGTTAGGAAGCTGATTATAGTAGCCAAATATTTTATAATAACCTATATTTCCATTATCCTAACGACTACCAAGTTATATACATAAGAAGGAAAAAATATATATTTGAAATTATGTTTTTCCGAAATATTTCCCTTGGTACTTAATTCACATTGATAGTTCTAAGAAATAAAATGATTCTTATTTAATTACCTTTCGTTTGACACCCTACTTAAGGGGCCGGGTACCCTTGGAATTTCTCATACAAACGTAATTCCAAAATCATTTTCTCATACGAAAATATTTAACATGTTTGAGTTATTTTTCAGTTTAAGATAGTAATTACCTAGGTTCCTACACAAAAATTTACTTCAAAATATTTAAACAAAAAAATTTTTTTTTGTTTTATTTTTTTTTAGTAAATTTACTACTAAATATTTAAACACTAAAAAATAGATTAAAACACTAAAAATATATAAATAAATAGTAAATTTACTACAAAATATTTAAATACTAAAAAATATTTTTTAGAGTTTAAATATTTTGTAGTAAATTTACTATTTATTTGTATATTTTTTAGTGTTTTACTCTATTTTTTAGTGTTTAAATATTTAGTAGTAAATTTACTAAAAAAATTTAAAACAAAAAAAAAATTTTTTTGTTTAAATATTTTGAAGTAAATTTTTGTGTAGGAACCTAGGTAATTACTATCTTAAACTGAAAAATAACTCAAACATGTTAAATATTTTCGTATGAGAAAATGATTTTGGAATTACGTTTGTATGAGAAATTCCAAGGGTACCCGGCCTCTTAAGTAAATCGGTTCAGTAGATATTTAAATAATCCGCACAATAGAATAGGCCCGGCGGCCATCTTTGTGACGTCATAGCTACCCCCTCCACACACTTAGGAAGTGACTACCGCACTTTTCGTGTTCAGGAAAATATGCCTAACAAGTACATACCAATAATTCGTATGGCGGAGATGAGTTGAACGGAAGTTGACTTTTTTGGTATTGGGGACTGTACTAATTAATATTTAATCACTTTAAATATTTTTTTAGTTCACGTAGCAGATTGCGGCAAATCACGCGAAATCCGAACCATGCGGTTTTACCGTTACTTTCGCCGCTCAATTAAAGCTATAAGGATTATTGGTAAGGTTACAGGATCTAGGATTTTTTAAAGGAAATTTCCTGATCTTTAAGGATAAATTTTCAAATTTTGATTATCTCAAATAGTTTTCGAAATATTAAAAAAAAAACCAAACCCTTCTTTTTATGTTTACTTTATTGTTTATAACTTTTGCATTTTTTTTCAGCCCCTCTTGGAATTTGGACAGAATGTTCTAGATGGTATTCCGAATCTAATGAGACCAAAATCATAATTTTCGGTGCATGAGTTCAGGTTTTGACGAAAATGGCACTTGTTAACCAGAGTAGAGGGCGGAGAGCAGAAGCTCTGCCTTGTGGCAATCTGGTGGCTTCGTGATTTTGAAAATGAATTAAGAGATGAGAGAGAGAAGATATTATAGCAACCACATCTCTGTTGTGTATTAATGGAGGCACTTCACATGGCTATTTGTATTTGCTATTGGCTATTTGTTGCATTTGGCAAAATTATTGACGTATACACAAACAAGCAAATAAAGGCAATACGGCCTTCCACACATGGACATCAAATACCAAACTTTTACTTGATTTTGTTTACTTGCTTATTTGACTCTTTTGATGTGCGTCAAAAACCGACAAAGATACGGATACGTGTATTTGGTATTGGTCATATTTGTCAAACAATACTTAGTCAAACATACCGTCTACACATGGTGGTAGTCTTTGAAGAAATAAGAAAGGACAACCGACAACGCAGAATCATATTACATCACGACAATGCTAGCTGTCACACCTCAGCTGAAACAACTCAGTTTTTGGAGGGTCAAAAGATCGAATTGACTGGTCATCCGCCGTACAGCCCTGATTTGGCACCTAACGATTTCTTTTTATTTACATACGCGAAGAACAAATTACGTGGTCAACGTTTTTCGAGCCGCGAAGAGGCTGTTGATGCGTTCAAAATGCACGTTTTGGAGATACCTCAATCAGAATGGAAAAAGTGCTATGAAAATTGGTTCCAGCGTATGCAAAAGTGTGTCAATCATCGCGGCGAATATTTTGAAAAGCAATAAAACCATATTAAATGATATATGTTTGTTTCTTTTTTTAATTCCGGATACATAAATAGCAGCCCTCGTACATCAAATACGCAAATACAAATAGCCATGTGAAGTGCCTCTATAATATTATAAAGGTGAAAAGTTTGCGTGTGTAATTGTGTATGTTTGTTACTTCTTAATTATCAAACTACTGGACGAATATTTATTTAATTTGGTATGGTAGTAGTTTTGTATCTACATTAAAAAATTGTTATGAATTTTGGAATTCAGCTCGAACGACCAAAATGTTTCTAAAAAAATTACTCTTTCTATTAAGTACGTACTCTCTGTGTTTCCGTAAACGTTTTACTTTAATTATTATTCTTGGACAAAAAACTATTTCGTGTTTTTTTTTTTACTTTCAGCATGAATTCAACAGTACGAGCCACACGTCACTTTTTATTACTCAAGTCCCGAAGTTTGTAAGGCCTTCAATATTTCGAAGAAAAGTATTTTCATGGAAGTCAGATAGTCCAAGTATTATTTATGTTTCGTTACCACTAAAGCAATATGATGTTAGTCTAAACTCTAAACTACAAGGCTAACCATAGAATTTTATACAAAATTTCACATAATATAATATATGGGGTTTTGTAACTTGTTGGTTGGACCATAGACTGATATTATTTTTTTGTTTTAAAAGCAGTTTTGTGAAGTGTGGAGGCCTTAATTAGTTAATAAAATGTGTAAAGTTTTCTGAAAGTATTTTCATCACCCGTATTTTAAAATGTGTTTTTTGGCCAGCTACATAATGCAAATTATTATAATTATTATTATTGCAAGCTGGATTTATGCATATTTGTGATTTGTATTGCAGTCTAAACTCGAGCTTCAACTATTTATTGTGTACTTATATTTTGTTTTAATACAAACTAAAAAAATGCTTTCAAATTGTTTACGTAAATGTATTCTTTATTACAAAGTATTAAAAGTTCTTTTATAAGGACTTCTACATTTTTTAATTTAAATAGAAAAATTATCATGATAAAATTTTTCTACCCTCTGCTTGTAGCTTTCGTAGTTAAAACTAACAAATAATGTTAATTTTGAGGTAATATTTTAGTCTTAATATTTGTGAGGTCGCCATATTAAGAAGGTAGGCAACTAGTGAATGTCTGTCATCAAAATCTTTAAGTTTTTAGGGTTATAACTTATAGGTAACTGTGTAACTGTTTTCGCAGTAAAGGTATCACAGACTCACACATACGATAAAATGTATCTTTCATAAGGTGGCTTTCGGATCTTTGCCGCGAGCGACCGCGACCGATGAAAATTCAATCTCTGAAAATTCAATTTTACTCTACCTCTAGCTCTTAGCCTGTTTACACACGGCGCCGCAGCGGCAGCGTAACCTGCGGTGGAGACACCGCAGGTTATGCGTTATGTGGTACCTTTACCAGCTTACTAAATATATTTACAATAGCAGATATTTAATGTTTCTGTCTTTGTATGTCATTACATTACTAACTCGCCAGACAAAGACACTAACGTTGCTAATGTTTGCTGTGTAAATATTTTATGTAGCGAAGAGTTAGTGTTTCTAGATTTCCAATTGGGTATAAATATTTACCTGAATCACTAGGAGTTATGTACGTAAGGTATGGGGTCCAAGTTATCGTAAAAGGCCGCATTTTTGTATAATTTTTGTACTCGGAGACCCACTGTGACAATACTGTGACAAACACAATAATATCTTCGAGTTTTGTTCATAAATTTCGCTTTTGGCACGTTTACACTATGCTAGTAGCTTGCTGCATGAGTAACGTGAGAACTTGATACCTATAATAATTGGAGTTAAGCATGCATGCAAGCACTTGCACAATGCAAACCCAATTTTTCACAGTTCTTACAATATGAATTTATTTTTACAGTAAAAATAGGCATGGGAGAAGTACTACTGAGATGTAGGAACAATATTATTTAAAGTTATAACACCAATAAATATTTGATCTGTTTAAGATTTTGTTCGTAAAATGTTTGATTTATTTCAGTGGGTTAGATTTTTACGGAATGTTGTAAATATTATCAGCTGCTTTCAAATATTTAACAAGAATGAAATATTTTTTCCATGGTTTATTTTGCTATAAAGTGCTTTTATTTAATACTAGTTATGTATGTAAGGTACTTAAATTCTTGGCACAAAAATCTTGTGCTTTTTACGATGCAAATTTATTGCTAAATATTAAACATTTTAAAGTAGTATTAAAAATTGCCTCTTTTTGGCATCTATATCTATTATTTTGCTTGATACGTGCGGCGTGCCGTCGGTATTGAGGTCAGGACACACTGAGAATCGACGCTACGCATCGAAATGTCAGTTTAAAATTGATCTTTATTTACTACAAGAATGAATGTTATTTTCCATGCGCTTTCTTGTGCAGTGTATTCGCATCCCGGTGTGTCTGACTGACTCATAAAATATCTGAAAAAATATTCAGTTTAACAATAAAAACTTCATAAATAATTCATAATACTCTTGAAAGTTGTTACAGTTTGGTAAAGTGTGGAATTATAGATCTAAGTACTTTTTACATTAATAAATATATTAACTTAATTGTTGAGTTTCATTATGCAGTATTTGTAGTTTTAAAATCTTTGTAATAGGTTCCTAGAAGTCAATAACATCAAAGTAAATTACTGTATAGTAATTATAAACATAATAAGTAAAGTCTAAAGTACTAGCTGACCCGAAAGACGTTGTCTTGTTAGATTACATAAAATGGTATCGCACTTGCATTTGCTTCATCAGGTATTGCAGCTACGTCGTTGGATGGCGGTCGAACAGCTTATTCCGCACTCAAGTTGCCGTTGAACTTGCAAATAAATGAAACAAACACCCACTTGCAACCTTTCGAGAAATTGTGCGATGGCCAAAGTGTTGCAGCAGAGCAAACTAATAGTTTGGGATGAGTGCACGATGCAAGGAAAAATAAACACACTTTTTATTAATTATACCAATTTTATTTAAATAATCATCGTTAAGACAGGACAATGTCTGACGGGTCAGCTAGTAGATAGGTCAATTTATAATAGCGCAGAGTCGAAGCGAAGCGAATTTCCAAAACCTGAACACAGAAAATTCAACTTTAACTCCAGAGCGTGACGCATAGGTACATTACTTCTGTGATGCCAATAAGCGTTGGTCGGGCACATTTACGCGAATTCTTAACTTAATATTAATAACGAGTCTTTGCATATTTGTCGACTGAGTCGCAATATCCGCATGGGATTTCCAGGAACCGGTCATAAAGGGTTCATAAAAAAAGTCGTTACACCTGAAATCGTCGCTACATACGAAGTCGCTATTACCGACAGAATTTCTTACGAAAGTATGCTTTAAATTCAAGGGGCGTAAGTTTGGCGTCGCTATAACCAAAATGTCGATACAACCGAGGTCGTTACTAATGAAATCCACTATATAATATAGAATATAAACTATGTAACAGTAGAGCCGTTAATTACTCCATTACACACGAGTTCAGTAGCTGGCACCACTCACCAGTATTATTGGTTTTCGCCACTCCAGTAGCTGGCGCCCAGCGACCACATAGCCTCTGGCACCCGTTACTGTTTCAGTGTAAATCATCGGTACAGTGAGTCCTTGAGAGTAGTTGAGAGATAACAAGACTGGGCCTGTCCGCACTGCGAATTTTGACCGCGCGGATCTTTTTCTCGCAATTCTGTAATGTAGAGTATTCGCACTGCCGATGAAAAAATTATAATATGAATAAATTCGCGAGAATAAAATATATCGAGCGGTGAAGATTCGCAATGTAGACAGGGCCTTATTGTTATTATACCTAAGTAGGTATGAATTTAAACTAAGTAGTTTAAATTCATTTTGATCGAAATGTAAACAACTGAAACTCGAGCAATACAACAAGTACATCCTTGTGAGTTGTGACGGACAGTTAAATGATAATGTACTTAGCACTGGTTTGAGCTGCTTATAACTGATGATGCCAGTTTAAGATATCTGTCACTTATCCCGAGGCAGTGTTTTTCAACTTGTGGGTCGCAACTCTCCGGGGGTTGCGAAGCCCCCGAGGTTGAGAGAACATTAGGTAGGTAGGTAATTAAGAACAAAAAAGATCAGAAATAGTTCGAGCATTTTACAAATTGCTATATAGGTAGGTACTTATTTATAAACATACATGAATTATGAAGAAGAAAAGAGTGGGGGCCTCCGGCCTAGGGGGTGGCGAAATAGTTTTTCATACCATCGCATCAGCATCGCATCACTAAAAACTAAAAAGGTTTTCACTGTACTAAATGAAAGCAATCTAAAGAGCAAAGGACGACGTATGTATATCCGAAATATGTACATGCGCACCGGAGAAGTCGCAAGTGCGGTCAGGATTTAAAAACTTTTCGGCACGTAAATCTAAACTGATGCCAGACTTAAGTAAGTATTAAATTCTGCATCACATTAAGCCAACTTATCAGAGAAATTTCAAACTACCAAATTAGAACCTACTTGGTAGGTATAGTTGCAAATAAACTTTAACATCCAACCCTTATTAATTAGAAACGTACTTAAAAGGTAACTCTATATTTGTTGTATAATTTATATTATTATTCATTTCTAATAAAAACAACAGTCCAGTAGTTTAAAGCCTATCCGTTGCAAAGACTCAAAGATAATTTTCATATAATTTATTATATTACCTAAGTATGGACATAAATCATAATATCAATTAATATTAAGGTAAGTACCTACGGCGACAATACGCAGCTGAACAAAGGGAGTGTTGTGTCCTAAATATGGTTATAGTAAACACGAGACTGTCCGTGAGAGACGGCGAGCGTGCGGTGGCGCCTACTTATTTGTGATCGTCGGGACTCCGGGAGCAGCCGGCGCCCCAGCGCCGTCCGGGCGCGAGCGGCGCCCCGCGGTCCGAGATATGCGGCGTAAAGTAGGGGTTGCAGCGGGGAGCGACAGCGGTGCGCTCCGCTTATGATGAAAATAGTGTTAATGAGATTGAATTTGGATTTTAGAACAATAGAGTAACTATGTCTGGGGCATAATGTCCAGATTTTATTTTATACAGTAGGTAATAGCAATGTTTAGAATAATAATCTACTTAATCTCCAATTGTTTCGGTAGGTCGTTGTTGAATTTGTATTTTAGTAACTACAAAATAACACCAGACAAATTGATTTGTAGGCTGATGACGAGCATGTAAAATACCTAATTTGGTCGACTTATGGTAAGGTCACTTACCTATGCCCAGGCAAAAAAAACAATCAGCATCGACTTGACATAACCAACTAAATAACATAGATCCACAATTTGTCTATAAATCAATTTCTGCGATGATCAGCCCTCGATTTATGAATAGGCTGTATAGACCGCGGCCTAGGGGCGGCAGAATTCGTATTTACATGGGGCGGCGGAAATAAAATGATATAATAAAATAAAATAAAATCTTTGCATTATAAAAGTCATAAATCACAATGTGTTCAATTATAGCTAACTGTCAGTTCCCCGCTCGCTCGTGTAACTTGCACCGCTCCCACAGGACCCCACTAATGATTGCCCATGATTTATTTGGGAGCTTTTTACTGTCGGCTGATCGTCGACGACGGCTGAACACCTTCGTCTGTATTGTTGACAACTTCATCATTGAGACGTTTATTAATAGAACCTTAGGGTAGATACAATAATTTGAGAGACTTAACATCTAAGAAAACTTTCCCTTGAGCCATGACTCATGACCTACTCTAGGAAAACTTTATAAAGTTTTTCCTGGAGTAGGTAGTATTGAAGTAAAAGGTAGGCAATATGTACTGGTACTTTAGACACGTAAAACCGAAATTAAGGATGTGGATAACGATGTATTGATTTATCTTTCTCTATCAACTATGGCTTATGAGTGATTCCTACGACATTGGTTAAATTTTTTCAAATACAATAATAAGGAAGTTATAGTAAAGAAATTATTCAACTGTACGCTCTCGCATAAGACGAGGAAAGCATATTAAATTTATGCCAAAACATGTTTTAAATTATAGAATTAACTTAATAACCTAGTAACAGTCGATGCCAATCGACACCAGCAACACCAGAATAACAAATGCGTTCTGTATTTTTAGCCTGTGCCAATGGGGTGTTCTTACGTACCTATGTCTGTAGATACTAGATTCTGTTTAATTATAAACAGGACGAAGAGATCAATTTTCAACTCCTAATTTGACTAAATTACGGTTATATCAAAAGTGATCTCAAAAGAGGAGAGAATATTGCATTAAATAGACTGTAAAATTACTGATGTTTAATGAAAGCGCATAATATTATTATGTATACTATTAAAAACCACGGAATCGTTTATTAGAGTTTAATAGGTATTAATTGCCTCTGTTTTTATAGACCTACGGTCTACTTCTAACGTGGTAGAGCTATGTAATATGTTAGGCCGGAAAAATCAAATGGTTTTAACTTTTTAGTTTTTACCCTCTTTTTTCTAAAGTAAGGAGATTTCAATTAGATTTAAAAAACAAAGTTTAATTCAATACAAATCAAGAAGTTTTTAAAAACACGGCAATAATAAATATATTATGTAGTACTTACCTACTCTAGTCTCTACACTAACTCTACATGACTATTTATGCAATAATTAACACAAAAGAAAATACGCCATGTTTCCATAATGAGGTTATTAAGGGAAAAGCACTAATGGCAGATACTATAAGGAAACATGAAACATTTGAATGTTATAAAATATACATTTATGAAAATAAAGGATTGATAACTTCTTCCATGTCTTCAGTAACTCTCACAAAATAAAACTATTATAATTATTCTCTGACAAATCAATTAAAAAATATATAATTGGTCTTTTTGTAAACTTAGTCATAAGAGCTAATAGATGACATCACAAAAAACGAACATCACTAATAGTAGACACCAATATGAACTAATAGTTGACATAGAACATTACTGATTACATTACATTTTACAGTTTTCCTAATATTAGGTCTTTATTTGCCGTTTTTCAAAAGATTTCATTTACTTCATCATGGTAACTACATGCATCAGAAATATTATCCACGTTGTCTTCAGATTCTATCCATTCTTCTTCCATGCTGAAACTATCTTTCTTTTTATTTTTCATATTTTTTTCCTAGCAAAATTTTCAGTCTTTAATCTCCAAGCATCTTTTGCCTCTTCTTTTTTCTTCTTTCTTTTCTCAGCTCTCCTTTTTCTTCTTTTTATTGCTAAAAAACTAAAGCAATCGATTTTTAGATCAGTACAAGGTCTAATATTAGACACCATGTCCATTTTTAGGTACAGTAGTTCTAAGTTCTCAGTTTGCTAATAGAATTGTATTTTCAGAGAATAGTGATGATATTTGCAGTAGAATAAAGTACAAAATAACTTTAGTATGTATTGCAAAACTAAAAGATGAGATCCATGTCATCTATAGGTTTTTTTACATTTTCAAGAACTAATAGTAGACACCCTTTATATTGTTATGGAAAATGGATAAAAATCATAAATAAACATTAACTAGTGCATACAACATAACCATTAATCCAATGAAATCAATAGAAATTACAAAAAATCAAATAAATGTACTTATTCAAAACTTACGTGCAAAATTTCGCCTTCCTTAACCTATTTGCTAAGAAATTGCCGAGCGCGTGTTGACGCGGTCATATTATTTACGAAAACTGATCCCATTTTAAAATTTTGTTCCCGAAGGCGTCCCGAATATATTTTTTCACGTCAACAGATAGCTTGAGAAGCTTATAAAATGTACAGTGTTGAGAAATAATTAGAGTAATTCTTATTTTTATGGTATTTTTATTGTAAGTGTCATCTATTAGTTCCGTGTCTAGCATTAGGTCTTTTCCCTTATATTTGTTTACCGCGTACCCGTAAACAAATATAGACACATGTCGCGCCAGTATTAATTCATCTGACGAAAAACTAATAGAATTCATAGGGGGCATGGCATGGTGTTTACGCGCGGATGTATTTCGGTGCATGGCCGGACGGGCGCCCTGTCGCCCCTGCCGCCCCGCCGTCGCCCTGGTGCCCCTCCGCCGGCGTGCCCCTCCGCCGCCCTCGCGACGCCCTGGCCGCCCCGCGCCGCCCTGCCGCCCGACCTATTGTCGCCGCGCGCGCCGTCCTCCAGGCGACACGATTTTTTATATGTCGCTTGTTTTCATATAGTTTTTTTAACACAATATGGACTTATTGGGCAATCAAATTGATGTTGGAACCACTCATATTGCTGCTGATAATATTTTGTTGGTTGTTATTTAATAAATGGAAGTTTTATGCTAAATACTAAACTAAATATACCGTACAGTTTTTTGTTTCAAATATTTAGTCTTTTTTGCTAACGATTTAGGAAAACACTACTTCAAAAGATCTATGGCACAGTTTTGTTGCAAGTTAGAAATCTTCATTTAAGCCCTAATTTAAAAAGCTTTCAAACTACCCTCAATTTAAAGTTTTACAAATGAGTATGACTTTAAAATGTAAGTCAATATAAGTATGCCCCCAAAGTCCCAAACGTTTTAAAATGGCATAATAATATGTCCAACAAACTAATCAATTAATTAAATCTAGATTCCACTCCTCTGTGTCACAGTGATGACCGGAAAGCGTTATTTATTAATATTAATCAACATATCTGTTGGCGGGAATTGGCGGCCATGATGCGTGTGTGACAGAACGGCGCCAACCGCCGTCGCCATGTTGGCGCTACTGGTGTTGCCAACATCCACGTGTAGGGGTGAGGGATGCCGAATTACAATTATTGTTCTCAGATAAATCATCAATTTATTCTAAGTTTGCAGTGGTTTGTTATGAAAATTGTAGAGTAAGGCCGTCGCGTCGGCATTCGGTACGTAAGAGTTTAAAGGTAGACAAAAAAATTTACGGTTCTTAAGAACTTGTAACAAAATATAATTAACTGCTGGGTGCTGACATCAGTGATTACAGTCGTAACTTCACTGATGGTGCTACAAGAGACGAATATGTGTAAAATAAACGATATGAAAAAAATTGCCTTAATAAAATAAGTTACCTACAGAGTACAGATTAGTTCAAGCCCTAAACTGCCAAGGGCAACGGGGTGAGGCCCTAAAGAGAGCGTATTCCCTCTTAAAATGCCGGCAACGCACCTGCAGCTCTTCTGATGTTGCGAGTGTCCATGGGCGACAATAGAATTACTTTCCATCAGGTGACCTTTTTGCTCGTTTGCCCCCTTATTTCATAAAAAAGTACTGACTGATTTATAAACATTGAACGAAAATTATATGGATAGTTTGGTTTCGCGGCCCGCGGGTATCCTATGCCAACAACTAATTTTCTGGTATCCGATAATCTAAAAATACGAGGTAATGGCACCTCTAAATAATATTTAAATACAACCGCAGAACTTATTTCAATCATAAATATTAGATTGTAATTTATGATCTGTGATCGCATCGCAGGTCGTTACCTCAGTCTGAGCTAGACGGTCAAGGCGGTCTAGCCTAGTCTTGCGACTGAACGCCCACTCAGTGTTTATGACAATCTCGTAATTTTAATGATGGGTAATAAAGGATTTGATCTTTATGTAAAAGAAACTGAAATAAAAGTACTCTAACCTACCTTAGGTGTGTCTGGTGTACCACATCTTAAAATCGTAAACTATTTTTCATTGCAATAAATAATAATAATAAATGTTTGATAATACTTCGATACAAACAGAACTGGCGCCAAAAAGTTTTTACTACCAAAAGTTATCACTTATCAATAGTTGAAACTAACTTCGCAAGAATAAATATTATTGTTTATTAATTATTAATATATAAACACTGTTTAATTAAGCAAAATATATCTATTGTAAAAAAGTTTATTTAATCGACTGTCAAAAGAATAACGATTTCGTCCGCCCGCCCCTAATTTTCCCGTAAGTAAATTTTATTTTGAATTTCACTAAAGACTAGGTATGTACATACATTATTTTAGGATTGTTTTAGGAGATAGAGAATCGACTATAGAGTTTGATCAAGTGCATTAATAAATGTTGGCAACACTTTATACAGCTACGTAATTGTTTTCAATCCATACTTACTTATTTAATACTTACTTACTATTATTATAAATGTGAAAGTGTGTCTGTCTGTCTGTTACCTCTTCACGCTTAAACCGCTGAAGCGATTTTGCAGAAATTTGGCATGGAGATACTTTGAGTCCCGGGAAAGGGCATAGGATATTTTTTATCCCGGAAAAATGCACGGTTACCACGCGTTACACGAATTTTGGCGCAACGGAGTTGCGGGCGTCATCTATTTTAGATAATATAAGCATTTATTCTTTTTGTTTTCATAAACGTATTGATTATTGATATATTCAAATGTTTGATGGATCGTCCATCGTCAGAAGCAGCCCGTCATCAGAATCAATCGTCTCTCTACTTCCCGTCATAAATCAACATTATAATGTGTTTTGGTAAAAAATATAATTTTCGCCTTATGGATTCTTATTTTTTGGCCTAAAACTTTATTAGGCCTGGTAGTAAAGAAAGAATAAAGATCTATCTAAATCATGTCATAATAAGCAAAAAAAATCGCTTTTGGATTTTTACCAGGCTTACTGCCGCACTCAATAAATAATTATTTAAATGTAAGTAATTAATTATTATTAAAAATCTTACCTAAGCCACATACATTATCTACAAAGTCTTCATTAAATTGAAGATTAATCATAATTAAATGTCTCTGAGTACGGCGCGGGCGGTTAGAAGTTTAAAACTTTGTTTGGCCTGGTAATAAAGAGAGAATAATAAATAAACATTAATACATATAAAAATTAAAAAAAAAAATTTGTTTTTAATTTTTTTTTAGTAAATTTAGTATTTAATATTTAAACACTAAAAAATAGAGTAAAACACTAAAAAATATATAAATAAATAGTAAATTTACTACAAAATATTTAAATACTAAAAAATATTTTTTAGAGTTTAAATATTTTGTAGTAAATTAACTATTTTTTTATATATTTTTTAGTGTTTTACTCTATTTTTTAGTGTTTAAATATTTTGAAGTAAATTTTTGTGCAGGAACCTAGGTAATTACTATTTTAAACTGAAAAACAACTCAAACATGTTAAATATTTTCGTATGAGAAAATGATTTTGGAATTACGAATGTATGAGAAATTCCAAGTGTACCCGGCCTCTTAAGATAGCTGCCAAAATATAAATTAAGAAGTCATTAAATAAGTACTAATAAATGACCAAATTAATTAAAAGTCATTAAGCGGCAACGAACTGACCAACACCTAGTAAAGCAACCCTTTCTTCACCAGCAAGAAGCAACGGCTTCGAAAGATATTAGACTTTATTTAGTAGTCCAGTAAATTGTAAGAGCACTGTTTATTCAAAAATCAAATGTATTAATGTTTACTTCTGATGATTCCATATTATGCAATGTTACTTTTCTATCAATTAATATTTCTAATAAATTGCTCTATAATTTTCCTGTATTCATGATAAAATAAATATTATTTGGCTCTACTTTGGCCATCGACATGATGGTAAAGTCACGGTAAAAAAAGGGAATATATTTTTTCTGTGGTCAAGTATTGTGAGATAGACAAAACTTCATTTATTAAACGATAAAAGTATAAAATTTTGCCATAGTTTCATGTTATTCACAACAGAATTTTTTCTACATAGGTTCAAAGTCCTATCAATTTTTCCCAATTTTACAATACATGTAAATAGCCTGGCATCTTTTGTGATAACAGAAATCTGGCAATGTTAATTCGTGGCGGTGGCGCCGAGACGCGCCGGCGCGCCTCACAGCGCCGCGACGCCGCCGCAGCTTATGGCGCCCACTGCCGGGGAAAACAACGCCTTGCACACACTTTGTGGGGAAAATATTGTGTAACGAAGTTATCACAGTAACAATAACAATAATTAATTATATATTGGAAAATTAAAAAATATAATACCCAATAAATTATACAATATAGAGAGCATTTCGTAAAAAGTTTTCATTGACGAACGTCGCGTATGATGCGGATTACTCTTTATCTAATTATCTATATGTTTTCAAGCATCAGTATTCTAGCTACTATTTACAGAACCCATCAATCCCCAAACGGCAGCCGGCTGCAATTGAAAATCTATTGAGTCTGCGATACCTACGATGGAGGTGTTAAATAAACTGCCGCATTTTGACACACCCATTATCTGTCAATACTTAATCTCAACAATAAATTAAATTTAAATCATCATTAAAATATGTCTTTGAGTGCGGCTGTATAGCATGAAAATATGTGTACAATTAGTAAATATACAGTTCATAAGAAATCCACACTGGCTGGACACAAAAATATTTTGTGAGTTTTCACTTTTCAGTAAACGTGCGCCTGCCCTAAGGCTGTTCTTAACGAGTGAAACGCTTGTAATATCTTACCTCCACAGGTAATGATATATTATACGCCCCAATATTTTTTCAATATCACTTTAGCTCTTATTGTGTTGTTTCCAGATATTTGTACAGATTTGTTTTGCTGCCAGATAATTGAGTTATTAGGTTTCAGGGCAATGCTGAATAATAAATTTCACTTTTCTCAGTGATGTTATTCTAAAAAATGATTTTTCAATTAAGTACCTAAAGCTGTAATACTTATCTCATTATAAAAGAATAAGAATAAGAATATTTTTATTTTGTCACCACACAACACGTCATGTAAATCAAACAATACAGAAGTAAGTACTTAGCATTAATTTCTACAATACGGTCTACATTACATACATTGTGTGTTGTTAAAATAAAAAATACTAAAGTAAGGTAAAATTTACTTACAACTATACTTGCAATATTTTTAAATTCGTTTGATGATTTACATATTGCTTTACATATTATTATGTAAGATGAAAAATCTTGGGGTACCGAGTTTCTCTTAAAAGTTGACAAAAATAATATAAATTATTCTGCACTGAATTTAAGTGCTTTTTGTTTTATAAAATAAATGTAAACTTAACAAATTACATTTTTATTTCTTCCCATAACATACAACGGTACTAATATTGTTTTCGCGTTAGTGTCCAAAGTTTTCTGGATTCTAATTATGATAATGTTGATTTCCTTTCTTATTTTCCGGGCAAAATATTTTTACGGCTCTTTTATTACGACAAACAACAAATAATAAAGACGGAGACGTATTAAGAGTTACTCGCAACCCAATATGATCTAGATATAGACATACCCTTGGTAATATAATTTTCATTATACACTATTAACTCATGTAGACCAAAATAGTTTATTCGGTATACAAAAGCTGATTTTTCTTGATGTCGAGGCTATAAATTTTATTGTTCAAATATAGAATAATTTTTAGCTATAATATTTAATTTAAATATTATATGTAAGTATTTAAAGTAGGCCAAAGATTCTGAGTTTGAAATAAAAAAATAATCAATTACTTGCAGTATTGAAGACATGAGGATAATTCCGGTAAGTATACTTTTTACGCAGAAATAAAATTAATAGCTACAATAAAGATTGTTATTTGAGCATTATATTCCACTGAAGTACTTATGTGAGTAAAGATTTATGAATTAATGTAATGTTATTTTTAAGTTTTGAATAAGCCGCAGAATAAGTTGGAAAAATTTAATGATTAGAGTTCAACGGGCGCGCATTGGGCGCCCGTCTAAAGTTTATAATTTTCACTGCATTAGTAAGTAAGTATTTAATGTAGATACTTGGTATATATTTTAAGGAAAATGTAGGTAATTATTTATATTGGATTTAAAGTGAATTTTACGAAATTGAAATCATTTAATTTAATTAATTAAGTACTTAATTAATAAAAATAATGCCCTTTGTAAGTAACCGAAATTACTTGTATGAAAATAAAATAATTATAATATACCTACTAGATTTCCAGTATTTTGCTCGATTGCACGAATTCGTTTATCGCCCCGGAAGGATTTTTTCTAAATGTAAGCTGTCTTATCTTCTTTCGCGAACTTATAGAGTTTCTCCAATCTCCATGTAAAAGAAGAGAACAGACAGATAGACTTATAATATTAGAAATGCGAATGTATCTTCGACACAACATGATAGATATGTGAAATATAAAACCTTCGCCACACTAAGACCGCCGCACTCATAGACATCTAATGATGATTAAACTTCAATTTTCAAACTACTCGGAGTAGAGTAGCCAGGGACAGAGTTGAATGGAGGAGGTTGGAGGAGGCCTTTGCCAATTGGCATACGGAGCAACATGCCTTATGCCTAATAAACAATACATTTTTTTTTTAAATTTATTTATTTAAGGTCGCTTTAACATCAGGGTCATTAGCGACCACAATACTTATTATTTATAAGTAAGATTAGATAAAATAGGTATAGAAAATAATGTAATAGTATAGTAATGTAGTAGTTAAGTAGTGTTATGCTCTGTAAGAATGGCTATAAATAAATAAATAAATAAATAAAAAAAGACGGGTTGCACTCCGGGAGTGCCGGCAGAAGTGAAAACTTGATTATTAACGTTGTGCATTTTTTTAACCCATTTTTTATGAAAATCGATTATAAAAAAAAAACGATTTTTTTAATTAATCGAAACCCTTGCAATCGATTAAATTTTTAACCCATTTTTTATGAAAATCGATTTTTAAAAAAAAATCGATTTTTTTTAATTAATCGAAACCCTTACAATTCGAGTTCAAGTTCGAGTTTTTGAGTTTTCAAGTTTTCGAGTTTTCGAGTTCGAGTTCGAGTTCGAGTTCGACACAAAACACTACTCTCCAACCGTTTTACGGTTTTTCTATGGTTTTTCGATCAACACGAAAATCTGACGCGAGTTTCACAGTTTTTTCCCATCCCACAAAAGTGCTCAACGCCGCTAAAGAAGTTTTCACTTCAATAATAAACAAAAAATATACCTACCATCCTCATCGCCTTGATAAGCGGCAGTCTTCCACCGTGCGTTTTTCGCGTAACTTTCTGCCACGCACTGTAAAGCCCTGGAATAAACTGTCATCAGCAGTATTTCTGGACCATTACTACCTGCAAACCTTCAAGAAGAGAGCGCATTCGATCTTAAAAGGCCGGCAACGCACCAGCAGTTCTTCTCATGTTGCGAGTGTCCATGGGTTACGGTAGTTGCTTTCCATCAGGTGATCCGTTTGCTCGTGTACCCTTACCCTTATTTTATATTAAAAAAACTGGTTGCACTCCGGGAGTGCCGGCAGAAGTGAAAACTTGATTATTAACGTTGTGCATTTTTTTAACCCATTTTTTATGAAAATCGATTTAAAAAAAATCGTCAATCAAGTTGTTTCGATCAAATTTCGATTAAGTTTCGATCAAGTTTCGATCAAGGTTTCGATCAAGGTTTCGATCAAGTTTCGATCAAGTTTCGATCAAGTTTCGATCAAGTTTCGATCAAGTTTCGATCAAGGTTTCGATCAAGGTTTCGATCAAGTTTCGATCAAGTTTCGATCAAGGTTTCGATCAAGTTTCGATCAAGTTTCGATCAAGTTTCGATCAAGTTTCGATCAAGTTTCGATCAAGTTTCGATCAAGTTTCGATCAAGTTTCGATCAAGTTTCGATCAAGTTTCGATCAAGTTTCGATCAAGTTTCGATCAAGTTTCGATCAAGTTTCGATCAAGTTTCGATCAAGTTTCGATCAAGTTTCGATCAAGTTTCGATCAAGTTTCGATCAAGTTTCGATCAAGTTTCGATCAAGTTTCGATCAAGTTTCGATCAAGTTTCGATCAAGTTTCGATCAAGTTTCGATCAAGTTTCGATCAAGTTTCGATCAAGTTTCGATCAAGTTTCGATCAAGTTTCGATCAAGTTTCGATCAAGTTTCGATCAAGTTTCGATCAAGTTTCGATCAAGTTTCGATCAAGTTTCGATCAAGTTTCGATCAAGTTTCGATCAAGTTTCGATCAAGTTTCGATCAAGTTTCGATCAAGTTTCGATCAAGTTTCGATCAAGTTTCGATCAAGTTTCGATCAAGTTTCGATCAAGTTTCGATCAAGTTTCGATCAAGTTTCGATCAAGTTTCGATCAAGTTTCGATCAAGTTTCGATCAAGTTTCGATCAAGTTTCGATCAAGGTTTCGATCAAGGTTTCGATCAAGTTTCGATCAAGTTTCGATCAAGTTTCGATAAAATTTCGATCAAGTTTCGATCAAGTTTCAAATTGAGTTCGAGTTCGAGTTCGACACAAAACACTACTCTCCAACCGTCTTACGCGTTTTGTATGGTTTTTCGATCAACACGAAAATCTATCGCGAGTTTCACAGTTTTTACCCATCCCACAAGTGCTCAACGCCGCTAAAGAAGTTTTCACTTCAAAAAAGTAATTAATATTCGTCTCTGAGTGCGGCAGTTACACCCTAATTACAAAGAAGTATTAGACGAAGTCGCCAGTACCGTCGTACATTTATCTGGCAGATCGTACTGACAGTTAACGTGTACTTGGCAGTTGGCACGTCCTGGCACGTCCTGGCACGTACACGAGACGCCAACTTTAATAGAATATCCCTTGGCTGAGGTTTAATAAAATTGCTTGATTTGGCATAGAGCGGAGAGCAGTTTACAATCTGCGTAATTATATTTGTTGTACCACTGTTACATATGAAGCTATCAATTAAATTACTGTATTACGTACTGCGATATAAGCGTAATGTCATCGAATTACCTTACCTAGGGCTTGGGTACGTAAGTAATACCTATGTATGTGTACATTATTTGGCTCGGGTCTCCCTTTAGTCAGGTTCCTAAATGGTCCCTTACGTTTGTTTGCAGCAAACAGGTAAGATCAAAATGTTTTTTTATATTCAACGATTTTCACAATATTAATATTCATAATGTATTTTTAGAGGTTATGAAAAAAATAAGGGAGTCTGATTGGTGATAGAGTAGATTTTATCAACAGGTACTGCTCTATCACCAATAAGACGTTAAGTACTCTAAAAATTCTACTTAAATTACCTTTTTGGAAAACACTGTGAAATAAATACTTAAATCTTTCAATTGACCAATGCTAAAGGTAGTAATGGTAAGTAAGTACCTACCATTGTCTACCTAGGTACTAGAGTATTACCTATAATTATTATTGTTAACGATACCACTCTCGTTACTAGAGTAAAAGGTAGAGATTGTTTTCTACTTTAGTATAATATATTTGGAGATGCTTGCTCGATTCTGCCAACCAAACTACCTCGTGTAGTCTACATCTCAAGACATTAGACAAGACTCTACAATCTACATATCTCGTGTTGTGATCTCACCGCGCAGGTCTACGTTCATTCACAGTTTTCGTGGCCCCGCATAAAAGGCGGCCGCGGGGCATTTTCGCGCCATTGTGGAAACGCGAACACGCGCGATGTGACGGACAATAAAACTTTTCCATGTTAGATATATTTAGTTACATGACATGTTCGCGGCTGTGCTGCGGGGCCGCTGGAGGTGAGAAAGGTAAGTTGTATTATATTAAGTTTGACAATAAATAAATAGGTGGGTGTGAAAATTGAGAAAAGATAAACAATAAAAATTTTAAACTTTGTGCCTGAATATTTTTATTACTTCTACAAAATATAATGTCTTGGAAAACACTCCAGGTGCACAAAATTTTGTATTGTTTAACAAATTGTTAAAATTTTATTTTGGGGTTTTTATTATTAAGTAGGTAATTATTTTATGTTATGAATTAATATGATTATTAGATGTATACGTAGGAAACAATTATTGTACGAGAAAAGCTTCAAAAATACTTTTTTTTTTAAATTGTGAAAATTGTTTTACAATTAAAAACATTACTTATTGTGATATATAAGTACTTAAGTAAGTACTTTTAATATATTTTTGCTAACCTCTTTTACTTGATAAATATTTTAAAAATTTTGTATTTTCGAGATGTTGTTACAATTTTAATTTAACAACAGCTTAGAGAGGAGATCTGTCTGTGAATAGTTAAAAATAAGGAAAAATTATAAATTAAAATACCATGTAATTATTATTTTAAAATATTAAACATTAAATCCATGCTAATATTATAAGTGCGAAAGTATGTACAGTCTGTTTTTCTGTCTATCCGTCTGTCTGTCTGCTCGTCTATGCGTCACCTTTTGACGTTAAAACCGCTAAAGCGATTTTCATGAGGTATGATGATATTTTGAGTCTCGTCCAGATACTTTTTATGCCGTAAATATGTACGACTCTCGCGTGAAAAACGAGTTTGTAATATTTAAATAAGAAAATATTTTTAGTTCGGTAGTTATAATACCTAGCTCTAGCCAAAATAAGATTAAGTATTTGCAATCTCTTGTCCAGGAAAATACCTGACAATGGATCACCTAAATTATAAATTGTTACTTAACTTTAATTTCTAAATTATCTCTCTCACAATTTAATTGACGAAATGTAAAGCAACCGTAAAAGCGCCATCTATACGTAGCACTCGGAACTGTTGTAGCTCGTAGCTGTCATTTTAGCCACAGAGTGGAAAATATTTTTGAGCCTTGGCCAAATAATAATAGAAGTGATTGACCTTATGTGTTTGATTTTAGTAATAGGAAATCATCTCATTGAGACATGTAACAATGTAACTTTTAATTTTAGACAGCTAATTTTGGTTGGTTCCTTTTTGAGTTTTAACTTCAACTACGGTAGGTACTTTCTTTCGATTGCATAATAAAGAATTTAATGGACCTAATTAAAGTTTTCAAAGTTTGTTTTTGAGAGAATTCGTTAATAAGTACCGAACACACTTTTATTTAATTTGTTAGTATTTATTACCATAAAATTTAGTATGTTTGGGTGGGTAGGACCTATCTGAAACGCATTTTTGAGATTTATTTCTTTGAACTCTGTACTGTATAACTCTTTCACGTTATCATTATTAGATCACGATAATTATATCATTATTGTGATTTTAATAAGAAGAAGTTGGAAACCCACTTTGTGACTTTGCGTGGTGGCCCAACCTCTAAAATTCACTGTAGAGTAGAATAACAGATATTATGTAGAGTTATAACTAAATAGACCGTAAATTAATAGTCGTAAAAGCCTACTCTACCATCGATTTGATTTTAAATATGTTCTAATTGATTTGATTTATTAGTGGAGTTAGCTAGAACTATAAAACTTTATTTGAGCTACACCCACAATAACAGATAGAGTCAGTATAATTGATATTTTCTTAGCAAAAGAGTGAGAAAATCATGCTTCAGTTATGGATGTTTATCTAATTTAGTAGGTCTTACAGAAAACCGCCATAAAGTATTGACATCGTTGCATAAAGTAACGCTTGAGTTGTGTTTTGTAGAGAGTGGAATCCTAAAGGGAGAAGGGGATTCTATGGAATAGAAACGAAACGACGCAACATTACACTATTATTTTGGTGTAGCAAGAACGGCAAATTGAACTTCTATTCGTTGAAATTGTAGACTTTGATTTATATTATGTCGACTTTTAGACCTCTTTATTTTTTACATGGGGAAATGCTATAAGCTTTACAGGCAGATTGGGTAAATCAGGCTGGGTATGTGTGACTCCCCTGGCGTAGGGTCTCCGGTCTACCCACTATATACCACCCCGTGGTGCTCCACTCCCCGCTTACGGTAGAGAACCTTAAGCGGGGAGTGAAGCACCACGGGATGGTATATAGAGGGTAGACTATATAATACGAGGTAGTACCTAACGCCAGCGATCGTCCTCATCGTACAGACCCATTACCACCCCACTACACGGGGGTGCGATGAGCAGGAACACCTTGCGCATTACCTAGCTCTCCTTAGGAGATTTAGGGGCTATTTCACCACTTACTGGTAAGTGCCAGATAGACTATCCACAACTTCACTTGACAGATAGAGTATGGAGAGAATCATATAAGTTGTGGATAGCCTTAGGCCTTATCTGTAAGTGGTGGAACAGGCCCTTAATCTTAGATCTACTACACTTTTGCCCGTTTTGTTAGTGACAACAGTCTCGGATATGTTTGTGTGCTACTATGACACATCCCACGACTAACTGTGTGTTTATTTTTACTGACTCTTTCAGCCTATAGGTGACGAAAAACTATGTTAGATGGGAGGGTGACTGGAGCCAGAATGGGCGTGGTCATCTTCTGCGGTCTGCCATCCCAGTGTCGTCCATTGATTGCACTAAAACTATCATCATCATCATTATAAGCTACAGGGCTTTTTGCTAAAAATATATGTACGAGTATGTAAATATTCGAGGTCCGGTGTCTTTATATTATATCATGTGTCTTTTCGAATATTATGTCAGACAAAATCAAGCAGACAGATCTTATAGGATAGATCATAGATAGCATAGTAAAGGGCTTAGATTAATGATTGATCTCGCGCGCGGCGGCCGGCGCTTCAACGTTATACTCTCGCGGTCGCAGCGCCGCACACGAAGACCAATGATTAATCTAAAAGGGCTAAAAATATGAAAATAACGCAAGAACCATGGATTAAAATTAAAAAGAGCGTGCGTGCAACGTAAACGTATTTGGTGTCCCAATCGCAATTAGTAACTAAACTAAAACATTAACTCTAAGACAGGTAATGATTCATTGCTTGTTAATCTATGTTTTAATGACTATAATAATTAAGATGAATTATTAAAATTATTTAATAGCCATTTACCACTTATGACCCGTTTATGAATTACGGTGTTCCAGAACATAGTAACACACAAAAAGTCATCCCTGTGTATGCGTCAAAAGCTAACACGTGTAGCTAAAAAATGTAGAGTCTTTAAAATTCTTATTGCGATGCATTTAAAAACGAAGAAAATATTATTTATCGAGTACTCTGAATTGAATGCGGTCGTTTTTGCATCGACAACCGCTCCGTAACCCGTTGTTCGTGTTCTTACATGTCAACCTAAAACAAATCCGTATAAAAACAACATCCGGACAAAAAAAGCACAAAGGAGGCCCGCAGCGGCTTTGTCGTCCCTTCGGGCCCATTCCGACTCTACTTAGATCCCCATTATGTTTTTTTTGTCATTCAATTTCGGGAAGTTAGAAGTGACGTCATCGATCTTCAGCTACAAAAAATTTATAATTTTATCTCTGATCACCGTTTTCGATGAAATTGCTAGTACCTACCTGAGGTTGAGGTAGAGAAGGAACCACAGAAATAGAGATCGAAATTTAATTTTATTTTGATATTTTTAGCTTTAATACATTGATTTAGTGTAATCATTTTCCAATTCTAAGGTGCCTCAATAGATGCTATACCTGCGCGATAACTAGAAATACTAGAACTTGTTTTTCATTCATTTTTATGGACTCATGCTCCAACATAATGATTTAACTTCGTAAGGACGTGGATATTTAAGGAAGTTGACTTCCCATTTAAGATTTAGAAAGTAACGGCCTTCAACTTCTTAAGATGAACGGAAGTTATGTATAACGTTTTTATCATTAAACCTATTAATACATTAATAAATGATAAATAAAAGTAGTTCCTTTTAATGTTAACCAAAGAGTAATTTTGATATATGGTAGAGCATCGACGAAAAAATGAAATTGGTAGAGTCATTGATGTAATATCATTGGGTAGAGTTCGTAAATTGTGATGCCTTGTAAACGACGAACGTTCCTGTTCAAATGAAGAACTTGTAAAGTTTTTCAATGACCACAGTATAATGTTATTATATAGTATATATACGTATGACTCGTACAAACCTTATTTTGTTTCAACGGCATTAGGTACTGATGATTTTTTTTCATCAAGAGGCAAGAATTATACACACTAACAAAACTTTCTTTACATCTGTCAGTTTTGTTTTTAGTTCAGGAGGTTTTATTATTTAATTTTTTTCGTGGCTATCATTTTCAAATTTCAAGATTCAAGATTCTGTGACTCTCTTTACATATTCTGTCAGACGTGTTTTTAGTTCTCCTAGTTCAATTATTTTTTCGTGTCTATGTGTATTTTGTAATTAGGGCTCCAATTCTTTTTCTATCATTGATAGCGCGGGATTCGGGCTATCACGGGAGAGCGACGTTATTTATTAGCTTGATGCAGTGTCGCCGCGCCGGCCGCCGCACATTCCGCCTGACGAACTCATAGATCATTAACACCAGATGCGCTAAACGGTTTATTCTACAAAGATTATTCGGACGTAGAGTACGTGGTTTTCTACCTACGTGAGGTAGAGCTCTAAAAATCTGGTTTGACCTCCTGAAATATGATGTTTTTTAAAAGTTTTGAAATGTAGAGATCTCGTAATGTATGCTTAGTGCTTACACAATGAAGAGTACAATAATTTTACTGTTTACCTACCTCGATTACATGATATTGTCTACGTGCAAGTGCCAAGTACTGAAAAATTAAAACTACGAGTACTTTTAACATCCTAAAAAATGTAGAGTTCTCCATTACGCTTAAAAAGAGAAGGTTCCCCTCTGCAGCCAATATTGAATACATCAAATATTGTAACCGAGCGTGATGATAACGTAACAGATATTCTTATCGTAGGTTTCGCTATTATAATTTTATTGTGTTCTAAAATAGTCGCGATAAAAATTTATCTTATCGATAAACTTTGTACGAGCACGATGCCAAATAAAACGTGTTTGAGGTTAGCCTCTGGGAGACGGTCTGCGGGTATGCACGTAAGTGGCGGTGTGCAGGCGTGCAACGTGTGTCGGTGGCGCCACACGCACACACGCGCGCACACCTGACGCCGCCGGTGGCGCCAGCGTACCGCCGCCCCGCCCCCCCGCGCGCCGCACCCACCCCGCGCCCACCGTCGCAGTGTTGCCAGCAACCGACTCGTCCCCACGCCCTGGGGAGATTTATACCATACTAACTCTACATTATTCACTGACGTAATTTATAATTTGATCTTGTTTGCTGATGATCTATACTTGCCTATAATTGGTCATTTGAGATCTTTAGAAAGATAAGATAAATTTGACAGACTTTTAATTAGAAACTCTACCATCTCTACTATGCCTAATTATATTGAAATCAGTAAAATAGACAGAATTGCTGCATGTCTGTATGTAGATAATAATATAACAATTAATAATACAGTCAAAATCTGTTTTAACGACATCGAAGGGACTACTCATATTTAGTCGTAAAAACCGATGGTTGTAATAACCAGTGACAGGTGGTCATATAGCATTCAGCCGGGACCTTTGATTTTGGTCAATTTAACCGGTATGTTGTTCTAAATGATGTCGCCATAAACGGTTTTGACTGTATAAACGCTAGAACATAAGAAATCAATATCAATTATTGATTGGAGAATATAATATAACATGAAAATAGAGTAAGATATGAGAAATAGAAAATGATGGAAGAAAACTGGTATAAGATATAAAATTGGTTTCTAATAAAATCTAAGAGAATAAAGCTAGACATCAGTAATTCAAATTCAAATTCAAATTCAAATTCTTTATTCACAGAATGTAGTATTACAATGTATTGATGTTAAATTCAAATTAAGTAGTTCTAATGACAACATTAAAAACACAGAACATTAAAATTAACAAAATAGTGACGGTTTTGAATCATGAATCATGATAGAAGTCAGGAACATAACAAGAAGATAAACAAACTAATAATAACGATTTCGTATATAATGTTAGTAACTTAAAAGAAATTATGCAAAATAACAATAAAAAGAATGTAGATAGAAAGACAAAACGTGGTAAGGATTCATGGGAATTACTCGCAATTCGAAAATAAAATGTAGAGAATTGACAAACAAGAATCGGTCGTATAAAAAGTTCGGGTGAAGTTAGTAGAGCGGTTTTGGTGTATTGTAAACATCAATGTCGGTGGGGTAAACACATTCAACAAGCTGTTTACACCGACGCGTCATCGGCGGCCGCGCGGCGAGAGGCAGCCGGCAGTCGAGTGGCCGCATGCGGCTCGTGATGACGTGTGGTGCGCGCGTGCGGGGCGCGTGCGCGTTGAGCGTCGCCGGTGACGGCGGCATGTGATGTTCCGGAGACGCGCGCTGCGGCGGCGGCTGGCGGCGGGCGGCGCGCCGGCGATGGCCGACGACCAGCTCCGGAAGCTGGTGCGAGCCCTGGACGAGGGGGCCGTCGGCCAGACCTGCGTGCCCGGGTCGCCTCCGCTGCTTCTCGCCGCCACCCGTACCTTCCGTTTCCCCGACTTGAAGGATCTGGCCGACCTTCGCCGCCTCCCCCATTGCACCGAACGGCAGTGTTGCAACCCCTACCACTACGGACGTCTGTGCGAACCCGGTACGTCACCTGTGCTTGTAGTCGGGAAGATTTCTAGTGGAATTTACTTATAGTGCGTAAGAATTCGTGTGTGAATGGACGACGTCGGACGAGTGCTGTGAATAATGGATCGGAGAGTTTCCAATAAGAAAATCACTAGAAAGTAGGGACGAGCGGCGCGGATCTATCTAACTTCGCGCTCGTGTATTGAACTCTTATGTCTTATCGCGACCTGACACATAAGTATGCTTTATCTCGACGTCCGTAATTAAGATTTCTCTAATTTGCAAGTACACGGAGTGCGTGCAGCCCGCGACTAGTTCCCGATGCGTTACAAGTGGTCGGGCCGGCGGCCGGCGCACTAGTATCGCTGCAATTTGTTATCGTGTATCAGTGTTTATCGCCACTGTTTGCTTCTGTATCTGTTGTTACGTCGATTACAATATCTCATGTTTCACGTAAGCGGCCAAAATGAGCGAGTTTCGCTTGTATTGACACTAACTTACATTTTCTATCCCTCGGCGGATTGTAAACATTCGCCGTTCTATTTATAGATTCTGACATCAACGATCTCGGTTCGGCCGAGTGTTCAATTAAATAAAACGTTAAAAAACAAAATATGAAAAACGCTAATGATTCCACGTCCTCTGATTAGGGTTCGGGCTCCAGTCGCACGAAATTACCTGGCAGTGTGGGTCGCCACTCGCCGTATGTTTGCTTAGATGCGTAACTTGGGGCGTTAAATTTATCACTTTTACTCGGCGCCGGCGCGGCGTTGCGTCGGCGTAGGTAAAGTATGTAAGCAAGCACCTAATCTGCCGTTGCGAGGGTCACTCGTTCGCGATAACTAGACAAGGTCACGACGCTGGCGCCGCCATGCCGCGCCGTCCGGCGCGCGCAGTCCGTTAACTTTTTAATTCGCGAGGCAATGGCGATGTTTCCGTCAGCCTTTGTACATATTTAAACTTTATGTTTTGTTTCCTCACTCGATGACCTTTGTTTCTCGGAGCCTTCCTGAATTGAAATCGTTTAAACACTATTGTCTCTATCGACATCCAGCCGCAATACTTTATCGACTATACCGATAGAAGTACTTTTACTAAAAATAAAAGCTAATATTGTTATGACTTCAACCGCAGTAACCTTTTGCACCTCTATTTAAATGTTTTCAATGTTCGAACCGAAGACAGCACTTAAAATACTTGTTTGTTTTTAGACATTCCTAATGTTACGCTCGTATGAGTCACGCTCCTAGATACGTTCCCAGCGCTACTAGCTACTACCATATTCATTAAATTATTTCGAACATAAAACATACTTACATTGGAGCTAACATTTTTTACTCAGCTCTCCTAATTTGTAATACCATCAACTCATGCGCAGGTTATCGCCTACAACCACCCACACCTCCGTACTTCGTCGAGGTAGTTAAGACTTAAGAAGCCGTACGTAGGTGTGTTGACAATGTCAGTTAGCATATTAATTAAGAAGAAAGCTATGAAAATATTGAATACCAAATTGAGTCCACGCGTAGGAGTCACCGCATGTTGTTTCAAAGTAATTAGGCGATTAAAATGACAAAAATTGATAATCGGCGACTTGTAAACATGAAATAGCCTCCACGTGACATTGCTAATGATATCGTATTCGATAGCTCATGTTTCAACGGTTCAATGATAGTTCCCTTGGTTTTCTAAATAACTGATACAAACCCAAGGAGAGGTGCTCTGTGGCAAAAGATCTATCTATACAGAGCATTTCTATAAAGATTAAGATTTTTTGAGAGGGGAGGGGTTAGTGAAATATTTCTGACAAAGTGTTTGAAGAAGAAATGTAATGGCTCTCCTAAAAAAGAAATGAAGAAAAAATGTAGAGAAATGAAGAAATGCTGCTCTTGTCATACTAATTTTGGAATGATTCTCATTGATCAATAGACTTAAGTTTTTCTTTATTTGTTGAGCATTGCCACATATTAATTTATGGTTCTGTCCAAAACTGAACCAGGCAATTTTTTACATTTGAGTTTTATCGAATACCAATACCATAAAACTATCCGTAATTACAAAACGTTATGTTAAATCGGTCCGTTAAGAATCTTATGATTCGTATTTTAATTCATAAAAAAATTCAGCATTTTGATGTGCATATAAATTTTCTTCATAAGGCATGTTATTTACATAGCGTCATGGCCTAAAGATATCCATAATTTCGGTACGGACCTCACCTGTGCGGTTTTTTGCGGTCCGTCTCGACGATTACTTGTCGCCACTGTTTTTTGTCAACTTTCGCGTCGTCTACTTCCCACTGGGCGCCTTTTACAATGACGTTCTTGGAATTTTTAAATTTATAATTTTACTGAATCATTGATTTAGTCATTTGATGTCTCGTTCGAGCGTCGAATGTTTTACTTCGCTCGTTTAATTGAACGATTACGACCTTTTGTGTTCGAGGCTACTTCAATATCGAAAACAATAAATAAAGCTAGTCAGTTTTGTCTTCCGTCGATTCGTGCCTGAGTTTTTCTGGTCGCCAAATAAAATATGTTTTTAACAAAAATTAATAGCAGTCGCTTCGTTTCTGAGACTCGTTCAATAAAACGATTAAACCTGTTCTTAGAAGTCGAGGGGCCGCATCTTCGTCTGTTTTAGTATAATCGAACGTGGACCTAGCCGCTGTATTTCGTCGGAGTGGAAAGTGAACGTTAGACGAAGTCTTGCATCAACGTCGGTCCTCGCGGCCGGGAAGTGTTTGCCGATCGGCGCCAGTCACGCCGCCCGCCGCCGCGCCGGTATCTGTTTGTGGATGTTTTTACCGACTCCACGCTTCTCGAACAGCGGGGGAGGGGGATCCTTATCTTATCGGGCGCAGGCGTCGACGCGACGCACTACGTAGAATAAAAAGATTGCTCGAAACGCACGCACCTCGGTAATCCGTAAATTTTACCCCTTTACGTTCGGCCGTATATCTGCCAATTAAGCTGACACACGGGGTGACACACTCGCGCACATTATCGGCGCCCACTAAGGCGGGTAATTTCGCTGCAATTTTACGTTACAATTTAACGATGTCGTCTAGATATAGCAGAATCCATCTGCCGTTAGCGCTGCGTTGTAGGAGGCGGCTTGGCCGATATTTATTTAGCCATAATTGCTTGTCGGCGCCGGCGCCATGTCGCGCCGTGCGGGGCGGCGGCGCGGGGAGGGGGCGTGTGCGCCGGCGCAGGTACGCCGCTGCGTAAGCTCAACTCGATTTTCGTGATCGGTTTTTTACGTTTTATTGTATTCTGGTCATGTTTTTGGGCTGCTTTGTTAAATTTGTGAATGTAACGTCCGTCGGGCGTATCGTGTACAATCGATCTTTTCAAATGCCACTTGCATGGAAGACTGTTGTTGGATCGTAATTAGAATATTATTTATATTCGGAAATTCATTTAAAATAACAATAAAATTTTTATTTTTAACTAATGGAACGAAGAAACTTACATTACAATAGAATATTGGGTAGCAACAGTCACAAAAAAGAGTTCTCAATTAATATAAAAGATCAATTTGATATAACACGGACCAAACTGTACATCACTGATGTTACAAATTATAATAAACGGAGCAAAAACTTTAAAATAATGACATAAAAGCCTGTAGACAATAGAAGTTATATCTATTGTGACGTTACCATGACATTACCTAATGCTCTTGAGATATTGAAATTATCGATGATCTCACATGGTCGTGTGTTTACTGGATTCTATTGGTTGTCGCGGCGGCCCATTGAGTCGGCCGCGGCACCTGTGTTCGGACCGGCTCCGCGAAACTGGTAAAATTATCTTTATTACTCTCTACCGGCCCGGCTGACGTCTTGAACTCCATTTGTAGGCCTCTAACCTAACAGACCTCTGATACTCCGCTCTTCATTTTAAATAAAGTTGCTTTTACAAAGTTTATCGCCTCTTCAGATTTCTACTTTTGACTACAATTTACTACCTCGATTATTTCGTTTTGGTTATCTTTTTGGTGATCAAAAAAAATGTTTTTTGTCTGCTACATTAGTACCTAACTGTATGTGTCTGTTTTGGTCTTCACTTTATTTTTAACTATCTTGAAATTACCAACCAACAAGGTTCAATGTTTCATATCAATGGGCAAATGTTCGTTATTAATTATTATTATTATTAGTAATTTAATCTTTTTATTGTAATTAATCGTGAATAGAATATTTAGTCATTATATCGAAATACAATTTTCTGAAAACTTAAACCAAAGCTATGATACCCAAGGGCCATAATCCTGACACTATCTAAAGCCGAGAGATTTTTCCATGACATGGAGATTTTCTGTGTCTTACGGATTATTTGAGGAAGCAAAGAATTAAGTACTTATGGCTAATTCAAATGAAACTGATAAAGTTACTGACACTGATTTATGGAGCATTTAGTATTATGTACTCGGAACTCTGCTTATCTCAACTGCTACAAATAGGTTAGGTTAGGACTTAGGTTATGCAAAACATTTTAAGGAAAATGTAACCCGCTGCTTTAAAAATTATCTTTTGTTTTTTTAGCAACATGTAACTTCCCTATTTAGTCAGATAGGAAGTTAGATGTTCGGATCTTCCTCTTGTTTAAAGGTTTTTAGTAGCGATAGTTCTAACTTCTAATCAATAAAAAACGTGGTGATATAGGCATTCATTGGACAGTAATGGAATATTAATAAAAATAGAAGTAAAATGAAGTCAGTAATCACATAAGAAATCGGGTGCAATGTGATATCGATCCAGGGCAATGTCCTCAGTAAATATGGAATTTCTATTTGACGAATGAATCTCATCTCACTTTTTTAACTTTTTTCTGATGATATTACAATGAATGGAAATGATGCAATTTTCAAGCTTGGTTTCGGATAAAACCTGCTTTTGGAAATTTGAGCTATGAAGAATCTACAAAACCGTTAAGTACTCTACAACTAACGGTTTTACCAATTAATGACAAAAACACTTTTGATAAAAACACTTTTGAAACAATATGTTGCACTATGCTAAAAGTTCAAATTGAACCCTACATCATCCTACATCATATATTTAAAAGAATTGACGAAGAAGACTTACTCGCATCTACTTAGTTACAAACTATTAGTAATAATTATATTTAGATACAAGAATTATGATTTTACACGATTCTCGAAGTAAACAAAAACAAGTTTGATTCAAGATTTTGGACCATAAATAATTAAATTGATGGAGATACAATAAATGTCTGGACAGTTATTGAGAGATTGTATGTTTTCGACCAGCTTTAGACACGGGTTTTACAGCTAAATGAGTCGCAAATATACCACTAAATTAAAAAAAATTAAAACATATAAGGAAGAAGATGTGAGGAATACAAATGACGCAGGATGAACTTGGATTTATTCTAGAGTCTAGACTCTAGACCCGTGGTCCCCAACCTTTTTTTCATGCGGGCCACAAACATGTTTTGGTCTTGGTGTCGCGGGCTGCAACTAAAATTTTTTAGGGTTAAAAAATTACATTCTCAAAATTGACGATTTAAAAGTGGAAAAAATTTAACGACTGTCACGTAGCCGCATGCGGCCCGCGGGCCGCCGGTTGGGGATAGCGGCTCTAGACCATCAATAGCAGATTGAAATACAATAGTATATAATTTAATAAAAGAACTACCAGAATCATAAATGCATTGAAGAGGAATCGATACTAGGCGACTTGTAAGTTCGTACTTATACACAAGCCATAAACAAGTATTCATAAACTCACAAATATTCGCCCAGCCCAGTAAAGGTCGTTTAAAGCTGTTTTAGGACAGTCATTAGCGGTTCCGTTCTTGAAAGCAATGCGTGGAATGTTGCTTACGAACCCAACTAAGCGAGATTTAAAGGGCTGGAACGTTCGTCGAAATCTGAAAATGTTTATTCGGTTTTAAAGAAATTTCAATACAAGCTTTAATACTTTCTTTATTTTCCTTCGATCGCAGATTCTTGGAAATCTATTGTTATTCTATTGTTGTCGCGATCACTGGTGCTCTTATGGGGCTTGATGGGTTAATTAAACGAAAATATGGAGTGAACATAAAACTGTTTTAACAAACTATTCTGAAAATAGTAAAAATGATAAAGACATCTGTATACATCATTTGAGTTTATTAGTATCATAGAACACAAATACAAAGACATTACGATGTTTTATTACACCTAAATATTTTAGTGACAACAAGCGGGGGATTTGAATTATTAGATTGGAATTTTCACTCATAACACGACGTGGCAGCTCATGAGAAAAAAATATTCTCGATTCTATGCCAAGTGACGTCACAGCAACGTCCACCAACTATTTCTCAATCAACATTCAACACTGATGTGTTTCGTATGCTAGAAACGTCATTCCCTTCCGTTTTCTAGCTACGTGTCCATCCCATCTTTGATATCATCATATTGTTCTATGCAATTATCATAATTATTAATTATGTTGTACTCGACATATTTATGAATTCAATAATTCTAAGAACCCATTTGTATTTTAGGTCGAATTCGTATTACAATTAAGCAGCAAAATGTGATGTAGATAATAATAATAATAATGTCTATGGACGCTTCACACCACGTCAGTCTGGCCCCGTGCTAAGTACCTGAAGGACTTGTGTTACGGGTACCAGACAACGGAAATATATTTAATACTTTTATACTATACATATATTTAAGATTTTTATTATAACATATACATATTTAATACACATCCATGACCCAGGAACATTGAAAAACTTTTTGTTCCGTCGGCGGGATTCGAACCCGCGACCCCCGGCTTGAGTTGCCACACACTCTAACCATTGAGCCACGGAGGTATATTTGCAGATATATTTGCATAAGACCGTTGCTCCTAGTTATGACTATAGAGTTGGTTTGTGACATCATTATTATTTGTTATCAAAATCTAGGATCATTACTTTAATCGTATTAAAAACAGCTAGGTTAGTTTGTGTTGTACTTGCCTAAGCGTTCCCTTACTTTTAGTGGAAGTCCGGTCCCTTTGAAGTAGACCGGCCAGTCGTGGAGGGAGTCCCGTGTTTGTTAGATCCGGGGCATCCCTCCTTTATACGGCTGAAGGCGAACCGCAGGTGGTTTTAGTGAGTAGGAGTCTCACATACCCCCGGGGACATACGCAACCCGGGGGACCCATGATGGGTTTCCCGTGCGCATCAAAAAAAAAAAAAGTATGTGTGGTACGGGATGTCATCAAAGAATGATCTAGGTTTGCGAGTGACCCGTCGTCGTCATAGGGCGGAAGGTTCCGTCTATGGCAATTGAATATACATGTCCACGTCTGATGAATTAATGTGGCTCACCAGCGAATGAGGTGTGTCCACCGAGGTCTTAATCTCCGCCTACATTATGATGGACTAAATGCTAACACAAGACAGTATCGACTTAGCATTCTAAACGCCACTCCCCCTCACCAGTCTGTGACGTATGCCTCTAACAACATTCCTGGTATGTGTCCTTTTGTTAATAGCTTGTTTACTATTCTAGATTCTACTGTATTTACTTGTATTCATTAATTATATTGCTGACGGCAATATAACAAATGGAAATATCCGCGGTGGTACTGAATTAATAGGAATTAATTTAAAGTAATTACAAAATGAGAAACGTATTTCGAATTCTTCTAATGAGAAGATGAAAGTTTAGTTCTGTGTTTCATGTCTGTGTACAAAATTTCACTTCTAAAAGTATAATTTCAAGAAATAGTGCATTGAGTATTGTTAAGTTGTTGCGAAAATAGTGTACTTAATCATTCGGCAACTATTTCTAACTCCCGACAGCTAACAACATTTATTATCGTGTTTTCGCAAATATACGTAGTGACTAGTGAGGTTATGGGAAATTTATTGAAAATTGATCGAAAACATGGAGGAAATGTTCGTTTGCGCGTGGGCAACGGCGGCCGACGGGCGCCGACGCCGGCGCCATGGTATAATTCGGGCAAGCTATTTCGGGGTACGCGTGTGCACAACGCTCCGTGCGATGCGTATAGCGTTTTTTTTCTTCAATTCCAACACTATTTGTTGCCTCTGGAACGACGATTACTATTGTCCATTGAGATTCTGATTAATCTCTATCATCCTCATCTTTCAAATAAGACTCATTGTTAAATTCATCAAAGTTTGAATTAACTACAGTAGTCCTCGTTTTAAAATTCATCGCTGACCGCTAAGCATGCGAAGATTTTAAATTTACTAAGTTTGTTATAATTACAAATTGCTATTATTTTATTGAGGTTAAGCAGCATACCTTTACTTTTGCATTTAAAATTCGCATATTCATCTGATTTTAATTAGCTTCCATTCTCTACATACTTCTGTGATTGGATACATTCGCTAAAACGGCACTGTGTATGCTTGAGTCTGGATTTAGAAATGATTCATCCTAATTTTACTCTATCTAGTTTTGCTCTCGGGTATTCCGTCCCATAAATAATGTGGAGCTGCGAGGAGCGTTAATTTGCCCCAACAGTTGTCCTTGAAACGAATTTATTCTTCCTACATGTAGAGTTCATGTCGGGAAAGGGACATTTATGATTAACTTAAAAGGTTAATTATTCAGAAAATTCCGATGTCCTCTTTTTTGAAAAGTTCCCTGTTCCTAACGTTATGTTTTCTCTCAATACAGGATTTTGTATTTGGTTGTTCTCTGTTAGTTTGCTTTTTTCATCTTTCCTTCATTATAAATTTGTATCTACTTTGTAACGGTTAATATGTTGTACATACATACACTATGTTCAACCTACTTGCTCTTCCGGTCTAATTCATATTATTGAATGCTTAAATATGATCCACCATTAAGTTTTAGTTTATGTTTAGATCTCATAATTGGTTTTCTAATGTCGTAATATATTTATAATAGTTCCCGTCGATAAAGCAATTAATAAAGCCGCGACCGACCGGTTCGGTTGCGACTTGCGTGGCGTCCGAAGGACAGAAGCACATACAATCAAAAAATAGAAAGGTAGCGTCGGGCACGAGTTAAATAATTTTCAAGGGCTATAAACAATTAGACCTACTGGTCTAATTGGGTCACTATAAGGTGACCCTATAAGGTTTGACACTATAAGGTTTATAGTGATATTTAAAGAAAAAAACAATGATAACGATTTAATTGAGCGTTTTGCCATGGTTTTGCTGATAATTTTTTAAACCGTCCTAATAAAGTGAGGCGTTAACTCAAAACTTTATATTGATTATTCTGTGCATTATTATGAATTATAGTCCGCGCGCAACTAGTTGGCCGCTCTGCCCATATACTCACATACGGCATACCGGCAGAGCGGCCAACTAGTTCCGCGCGGACTATACATAAAAATCGTTATTGATCAATTTTATCATATTATATTATATATTTTGCTAAAGACCACTTTCAACCGGCTTATCTAAGATAAAATTCTGAATCACAGGTAATATTCATACTATCCTGTATCCTTGTTTTGTTAAAAACGTAACGTTTAACGTTTTAGAATCTATGGTCGGAGAATCAATTCCTACTTTGTATTATTAAAGCAAGTATCAATAGAATTATTAGTACTCCATTCTTGTTTATATTGCGCCTGTTTATATCATTGGATAGCATTCCATCAGCTGTACCTCTATTTTGAACCTTTCCAAGTTCGAAATAAAGTCTAATACGTATTGAAGAAAACATTCAATAATTGAAATACGATATAGTACTTCAACCTATTGAAATTTGAACTCTGACTCTACTGTTATATAATACATTTTAGCGTGCAAAACACTACTTCATACGCGACCTAAAGTTTGTTAATGGTTTCTAATTAGATGCTTTATGATTGATGGGACAAAGTCTTTTTTACATCTAGCAACAAGGACTTATTTATGACATAACATCTTGAAAAGAAATTTCAACCACGCCATACGTACAACGTCGTTTGTAAAGCGGAGCTAGTACTGTAGATCGATGAGTAATTAATTTTGAGCTGTAAATTTAAGTTAATAAAGTTCACGTTCGCTTGACGTTCCTCTTGTTTAAATATAGGTAGATGTCCAGTGATATGATATTATTTATATCTTGTTGATGGTACGCTAGGCGTTTAGGGTCATTATTTTTGCTTTCTCGTTTTTCAGTGGCACTTGAGCAAAGGAATCTTATTGTGAGTCATTGAAATATTTCAGGCGACGCTTAAATTTCTTTTAATGGGCAATTTGAGACGATACGGTATTGTGGCTTTTGTTTTGGACAGCATTCTCTCACTTTACTTTCCTTTTTATAATTTGAATGTCTCTACACTAGTAGAGTGGTTTTCCTTTCAGGTTCGCTAAAATTTTGTTCCTTCACAACTTATTTCTTTTACAATTTTTGTCTTCGCCTCATTATTAGATATTTTCAAATCATCGAATTGTTTTTGATAGATTATTATCAAAGTTATTATTTTTTATGTGACCAAACGTAAAATTCAAAACCTTTTTATTAAAAACTGGAAACTCTTTCCAAGTCTTAAGTATTTGTACAAGGAACGTTTGTATTGTAATGTCCGATGAGGGCGATTCAATATGCAGGTGCATACTCTGTGTTGTTTAGACATTTTATGCACACGCGTCGTTAAAAAGTTCTCAGAAGAGCTCGACTTGTATATAAACTCTCATTGTGCGCGGTTTATTTGTATTCGATTATTGTTGATCGAATAATATTAACACTTCACACGTCCGCCGCCGCCGGCGCCGAATCGTAAATGACAATTTCGCGATGTGTTCGGTATTCAAAAATACTGATGGCGCCCGAATTTCTAAACAGCCAGTGGCGCGTGCTGATTTTTAAAAGAGAGGAATAAAAATCGACATGTGAATGACAAATTGTTACCTGTTACGATTTGTATAGGATGTAATAGCATTGTTACCTAATATCTGGAGTAAATACAATACAAAGATTAAAATAAAACCAGAGTTTTAACTCTACATCTACTTATGTGTTTACAGAACATTAATTGACGTATTTTTTATTACAGAAACGCCTCCGCCACCATACTGTCGGTTCGCAATGGATGACCTCAAACCTAAAGGTGAGTTTTGACTCCTACTTATTGAATAAACAAAAGGTAACTAACGAACACTTAGCGAAACGAACGCAAATTACGACAAGATAATATTTTAATACTCGGAGGAGAATGTTCGTTTCAAAGCTGTCATTGACAGCGTACAAGCTAACGTAGATGGCATCAAAAAGCGGCCAGTATCTCGGAATCCGACCGTAGCGAGCCGGCGCTCGTGCTTTCTGGAAATTAGGGATAGCTAGGGACGGGTACAGGATAGTGATGAGTCGAGATATCGACATTTTCAAAACTGCTAACAACGAATTTTCTACAGTTAAGAAGTTAATAATAAGTTAATGCTTAAAATAGATTCTTTAATACAATATTTTTTAATACATTGTTACTGTGAGTGAAAAACGGAAATGACAGTTTCATACATTTTTATCAACAAAATCCTATATTTTGCAACATTACTCCTATCTTTTATGCATACTAAAATCATAACCACACTGTTTATTACGTTATCGTGTAATTAAATAGCGGAGCTGGTTGCTGCATCTGGTGATATGCATTTAAACGAGCCAACACGATAAATATGCAAAAGAATGTGCACCTCGCACACCGTCGACATTATTCTATTCGATCTCTTGAGAGGAGGAAAATACTTTTTATTATCAGGAATACTAACATAAATATTACTGAAGAAACTTTCAATAACATAGCACGATAAGATGTTGCAACTATCAGTGATAAAGCAAATTTACTTTCCAAAGAAAGTAACGATGATAACGGAAAACACAAAATTCGAAAATATTCCTCCGTAATTGACGAATTTGATTCTCTAATAAAAGAAATCGATATTGAATTCATCGTGGACCGTTATCATGTCTTGCGCAGCTCTACCGAGCTGGTCCCTCAAGTTGAGCGCATTCCGACGGGGCGGCCATCTTTAAACTACATTATTAATGTTCATCGATGTGTGTACCTGGACGTGCCTTTGATGAATATCGCTGAGCAAAGTTTTAGGCCTCGGAATGAGGATGCATAAGTAAACATTAGCTGTCCCTTTCTTTTGTAAGCACTTTATAACTTTCTTTATTTATTTTATTGTTTATATTGTATTGAAATAAGCAGTGGTATAGTTTGTGCGTTTTAAGATGATATGGGTGACACATTATAATTGACAATAGTTGGGAAGTTACCTAAAAATTTTAATCGATAATTTAAAAATATCGAATTACTTCGTAAAGGAATTGCAATCGAAATTATCGATTTCGTACCGACGTTTCAGAGTAGCGCCAGCGATTAAGATGGCCGCCCTTTTTATCGATTTGATTTCGATTCAACAGTGTCAATCTCTATCGGCATAAGTTCCGTTTCATGCATCTGACATTTTTCAAATATTTTCGTATCAATAATTTCATACGCCTATTTCACTGTTAATATTTATAATTTTATATTAATAAGTTAGCATTTAGCAACTTTTCATTTTTATTCATTTACAGTTATAGGAAACATTTGTTTTTGTACATGGAATATAATTTATTACATTTTGTTTTTTTTTTTGTTTTCTTGTAAAAAAATCCGTAGCAAGGAATATGAGAACTGTCACCCATATCATCTTATAACGCGCAAACTATAGTTATTTATGAATTTTTAATGCATGCAATGTATCGTCACTATACGATTCGATTAAGACATTTTCTAACTCTCAAAAATCTGCCAGTGTATTGATTTACGACTATTATGAGTTTAATATTGAATCGTCATTGTGTTGACTTCTTGTTATTTTTAGGAAAATTTACGAGTACTTACATAATTATGTCGAACATAATAAATTCATATACATAATATGTAGCTATTTAAATTTTGAAAATAGTAGTTTCTTTATTTTGAGAATCAGTTAGATCTCAATCATGAACTCGGGCATTATCTGAGTTTTTTAAGAGCATTTTAAACTAAATCGAAACTAATTCGGAATCTCGGTTCTTGGGATATGACCGGACATACCGATGTTCTTTGTTTTTATTTTTGTATCTATCCCTGAAGTTAAGTGATTTAAAACACTGTAGACTAATAAATTTTATTTTAAATTTAAATATCACGTGAAGTTGGCAACAAATTACTTTTGCGTGTGGTATTTAACTTAATTTATATTCGTTATCAAACAATGTAATATTCTCCCATTCGTCACAGGAATTTCCGTTGGCAATCGATGTTCCCGCTGGAGGGAAATTTGCCTCTTTATTTTTCCGGGTTTCCCTTCCATCATAGGGTTTCCCGAGTAGACAAATTCGCACCCCTTGCAGACGATTTGACTGCACGATTTATTGCTCTTTTAATTAGGATATCGTGATCGGGTAATGTTTTAAAACCGTCACTAGTCCCATTAAGTCTTTGACTATTTAATTATACATTTAATAGAATTATGAGCGGGTCAGACGGCAGACTTCGACGCCGGCTCTATTCCAATTACGGTAATTAGTAAAAGGTTTATTACTTTGTACGAGGGACGTAAGCTTATGAGTGAACTTATTACATAAACCCTGATCTATTACAAGACGTCTAGATGTTTCGACTTCTACTTTATCATCATACTTTTTTATCGTCGTCTTATTAGGTTTACTTCAATTTATTAATGTCTCCGGTCCGGACTGAAGACTGAAGTCACTAAAAATCCTTTTATTACTCCGATAACTGGGGCTCGCTGAATGGGTTCGATTTTTTTTTATCTTTGACATTGACATTCCGATCGGATCCATTACGGTGTTTCTCACGTGCTTCCTCGAATCCATTCATTCCATTTACACAGTCACAAACGCGACGGCCAATAAAAGGTGGGACGAGGGATAGTGGACCTTGTGCGATCGTTTTAGGGTGCGTTTCGTTTCGGCCGCGACCGAGTCGGGTCCCTTCTAGTGGGTATCGGCTGAGTGTGGTGATAACGACAGTATCCATTAAGTTTATCGTCACGTTATCGTAGCGCCGGCGTCGCACCAATATAGCTGGTCAGTGGCCGACCGCGACCGAAAGGTGGGTGTTCGCTACCCTTTTATGTGCAATCGCTGAGTGCACTCAACGTCTAAGTAGAGCCTGTCAAAAGGTTGTTTAATTACCTCTTAAACGGAATTTGTCGAGGACATACATATGTCTACTATGTACTGTACACTCGAGCCGGTTTGTGAGGCACGGCCGAGCCGGTTGGTATAATGTTCATTAGATGCACTAAAATCTGCACTTTGCTTGTTTTTTCAACCATGTTTATGTCATCATTCAACGTGTAGGTTTCAAAACGTTTATAGCGAGAGGTGTGTCGATACAGCTTACAGCTATCGATAGCTGTGTCAACGGTTTTTACGACTCAATGGTTTTATTGTCTTATATCTCGATGACTTACGTGCTCGTTACTTTCAACATTATCGGTTGCCTAGCAACGGCACTTAAGCCTTTAAGTATTAAAATCATCCTACGGAATATCAGTTTTACTTCTTCGAGCTTGCTTCTATTCTGTAAGTCCAAAAAAAAACCGCTGCGAACTGGAATCAGGATACTGGTCGTCGTACAAATTATCTGAAAGTTATTTTCGAATTGGGATGTGTTTGTTTGCGTTTTCCGTTGTGTGATTATTTATATTCACGCAACAGTGTAGTCTAGAGTGTAGACAATATGTGTTGAACTTAATTTGAACATATGGCTTTCTATTTTGGTTCAAATTTTAGCCCAAAGGAGTTAGAATGAAGTATTTTTCCGTTTTTTCATAGACTATTGGATCTGCAGCTCTACTTTCCAAGTCTATCGAAATTGACAAGTAACATCGCCCGATTCACAAACAAAATCATTGTTTTTAGGGTTTTTATCAACTTAGATACTTAGCGTCATCTTTTAAAGAGTTAACTGCTGCTTAACTGCTAGCGTCATCTTTTAAAGAATATAAGAAACTAAAATTACGAAATCTCTTACGGCCCACTGTCTACCTAAGACCTAAGTGCTTTCAAATAAAATTGTCTTTAATCTGAGTTATTTTACAAAGTACTATGAAGTGCTTAAGTATCTGAGAGCATAGTTGTCGAATGCAAGGCTCCGGTGTCATTGAGCTGGGAAGTATTCGGTTGCGTCGTGTGACCGCTCGCGGACGCCACTCACTCACTCACTTTCCTCGCCGGGAATCTCGTGAAAAATCTCACAGATCTTAAACGTTAGTTTAACAGCTATTTTACGCCATAAAGAAAAGTATTGTCGTCCAGTTGTTTTATATTATATCCAGTTTCTAGTGATTACTTAGATTTTTACGACTTCCAAGTTTTAGTCTGAGATTAATATTTATGTTTAAGAATTTCGTTTTTGGTTCATTTTAAAGTACGTTATCTAGTGTTGCATTGGCCAATACTCCGCTAGGTTACATAAACGAGTGGGCTGAAACCACTATATTGAAGTTCAGTAACAAAACATTGTTATTTTATTGTTAGAACCTACACAAACAGTACTTACACGTGGCCGCTTGTTTCTACTTACAAGTTACAACAATAACAATCTTGTTTAACTTCCTTACAATTTATTCATTAATATAACATTCTACATCATTCATTAATGTGAACAATAATATTATTTCCGATTTCAGTTGAGACTAAATTGAAATTTAACCTGTTTTTTATATTTATCATAATTTTATTTCTGAAAAGAAAGAAATGATAAATGTAAAAAGATAAATATTATGATGACTCTCTTCAGAAGTCTTTATTTTATTGATCTATGATTAACGGATAAAAGAAAATCTTACTCCAAGCAAATTAAAATTTAAGTTACCCCACTATACACAGAAAACTCTTCCATTACGCATTATAGCTTCATTGTAATGCCTATAACTAGTGCAGTCGCCAGAGGTTTTAACCTCCGAAAATTGTAATAGTGAATGGATTTTTGTTTTTGAGGTGTCATTTTCTTTTTTACACTATAACTTGCAAAGTTTACCAAAATTTTTTTGTGCTTTTAATTTTTTAGTTACTTAATTAAAAATTAATATTTCACCATATAAAACCGATCCAGAAAAAAAAAAAAATTTCTTGTTCCTGTTATTTAATGACTCTTATCCGATTGTTTATGTTGAAAATTAACCAAATACACAATTTTTAAAAAAGAAAGTTTGCTTTGCTAAGCTAAATACAACTATAAGGTTTTTGCAAAGTTTTTAGAGATTAACGCTCGTCGTAACCAAGATAAAAGGGTTTGGGTGGATTTAAGGGTTGTAACGAAAAGTGTGTTAAACTTACTTGTCGTGCGTATTTAATTTTTAGAGAAATGATAACTTTTAAGTACTTAAAAACGTTTAAATATCTCCAAAAATGTGTAAAATAGACTGAAAATATTTTTCTATATTTGTTTAGAATTTATTTAGGTGAGAGCTAAAACATTAAATGCATCGACAAATGAAAGACTTTTTCTAGTCTTTGAAATATATTAAAACTTCCTACCTAAAGCCAGAAAAAAAATGGGTGCTACAAATCTCACGTACTTACTAAAGACGCATGCTGCGACCTATGTTTGAAAAATGCTTACCTGAATACAAAAAATATCAGTTCTTTACCTAATTTGTATTTTTTTCCTTTAAGTATGTTTTAGCAAATATAATTAATGAAAAAAAAAGAAATAAATAATCAATTTTATTCTGTAAAAACCTAACCAAAAGAAATAAAATACAGATTTTCTTCGAAATATCCGTGAAAAGTTTGTGCTACATTTTCGGAAAATTTAATAAAGTAAGAGCTAAAAAGTTATACACATTAAGAAATAGATGGCTTTGTTAAGCCTAAAAAATAAATTTAAACTTCCTATTTAAAAGCAAAGAAAAATAGGAATGCCATTTACCTGGCGAGGCACACAACAAGCACATTTGGAGGTATGCTCATCTACATACAAAAATATTAATTTTAAATCTAAATTATATATTTTTTCAACCTATATTCTTTCTTTGGAATATAAGCAACGATACAAATCAAAAAAAACAATAATATATTTAATTATTTTGCTATATATTTAAAAGAAAGAAATATGCAAATTTTCTTCAAAATTTTACAGTTTATGAGTTTACTTGAAGTGGAAGAGAATAATTTAAAAATCAAAAGCACAACTTTTCAATAGGTAAACTTTATTATTTATGTTATCAGCTAGACATTCCTTTTTTTCTTTTCAATTTTCATCCACTATTGCAAAAATCGGAGGTTTGCACGATTATTACGCTCTGGGAACTCCACTAAACTTCGATAAGGCTATTTGAATGAACGTTCTATAGCGCCGAATTTTATCGTCAATAAATGACGACATCAATGGATTAAGCTTTCACGGTATAAAGCCAAGGTCCTCACGTGGACGTCTCCACAGGTGTCCAAACTCGACTAGAACTGGTCCAGCGGTTTTTTCTATCGTCTGCTCATTTAATTCATATTCTTTATTCACACTACCTAAACTTAAATTGTCTTCATTCAAGGTTTTATAATTTTTGAGGCTTTTATTATATTATTTAAGAGATTGGAAATTTTACGTCTATACTGTACTCGGCGAAACATGGCGGTAGCGGTCATTGATTCATATGCGGAAAGTCACTACCTACCTTGCGCATGTGAATCGTTGAGCAGTGGTTCGTATGCTTAGTCTACTTTTGATAATAATTAATAATTCTAAATTTAATTTAATAAGTAATAGTTAATTTATTTGTAATTTAAAAATATGACCTGTTGTGGGGTTGAAACAAAGATTTATTTATTTATTTATTTATTTATTGACTCCCTGTCAAAAACTGTCATTTTCTATACAAAGCCACGATTGACAACATCTGACACTTCATTGTCAATCGCGGTTTATATAGAAAATGACAAATTTTTGACAGGGTGTCAATGAACGCTACCGCCATGTTTCGCCGGAAACAGTATAATTTTATATTCTTTATAAGATGAATAAAATAACGATTTCCCCTTCTGTTGCAGAGCATGGCGAAAATACAAAAGATGCGAGGAGGACCGACCATGAGCGGCTGGCGACGGGGTCTCTCGCCACTGACGGAGAAGGTAAAATAATTTATTCTATTTCCCTTATTTGTACCGAAATTATAATATGAGAGATCATCATCAGCAACTGAACCGTCATCTTTATGATCGACAAGTCAGTAGATCACAAGCTTAGGGTCTAGTAAATTCTTTGGTACTTTGTCTTGTAAGTTGTATATTTATTATTTAGTAATAATAATTTTATCTTATTACTTTCTTACATTTTTCGTTTTGATACCTTTAACAGAAAGGCCTGCTCTAAATGTGATCTGAAAACTCAGGGGTACAGACTTAATTAGGTCCATATTATGTGCTACTAGTACCATATAACGTCGGCATAAGCCACATTGGTCACAAACGCGAAGGTTGTGCTCCTCAATTAGCCACAATTACGGCTGGTCATCGAACCGCCACGTCGAGAACCATTTGCGTGCTGTTACTATGTTCTTTAGTGTTACTTCTAGAATCGTCTGTACCTTCAACTTTGTAGTAACGAGTATATTTTTGGTAGTTTATGTTGAGGTGGTCCGAAAAAAATTGCCATCTTGCTATTTAGCTCTGTTCCACACAAATCGGTAACCTAATCTTCAAAAATATTCTGTTGCTTCTCACAAATTATACCCAAGTATTGACCCAATAATTTATAACCGACTAGCAAGATAATTATATTGCTCTACTTGCTTCTTCATCTGCACCCCAATCCTGTTCTTTGTCTTGGCTCTCACTTGCACTAGTTTTAGACCTCTTTGTCAAGGACTTTCAAGACATTTCGATCTTTTGTGCACTAATTTCAAAGCCTAAATTGGATAGTGCATATCATCAGGTAGGTCGTAAATCCCATGAAAAATGGTAGAATGTCGTGGGGCTGGCGCCGAGCGGGCGGGCCTGCGATCGATAGTCAAGGTTATACCACCAGACACGTGGTCTCCACCATACGCCCTGTGTTATGACCTAGCTAATGCTACAGACTTTATTTGTCCGAGTAAGAAAATATTCATAGAAAAAATACACCATCCTCATCACCTTGATGAGTGGCAGTCTCCTACCATGCGTTTTTCGCGTAACTTTCTGCCGCGCACTGTAAACATCTGGTATGAACTGTCACCAGTGGTATTTCCGGACCAATACGACTTGCAAACCTTTAAGAAGAGAGCGTATTCTCTCTTAAAAGCCCGGCAACGCATCTGCAGCTCTTCTGATGTTGCGAGTGTCCATGGGCGACGGTAGTTGCTTTCCCAGGTGACCCGTTTGTTCGTTTGCCCCCTTATTACAAAAAAAGAAAAAGAAGTGACCTCACAAGAAGTGAAGTTCTTTAGCTTGTAGAACTCTACCAGACGACACTGTACTACAGTTCAGTGTCAACTGTCAACTCGTAGAGTTGTGATTATTTAGATAATATTTCCTAGTTACCTTTATGGCATGAACAAAAATATAATCAATTTGTGAATTAAATAGCATTTAGGTGCTCTACCTGAAATTCAAGTCTTGCCCTCATACGGGCGACGGGCCGATGAATTATATTTCTTTATAATCTCAATCCAAGCATTTTTAGGTTTATTTTGCTTTACAAATCTATCAGAGTTAAAATTTTCCCCACATTTTGTTGTATTATAGTAAAATTGTCGGAAAACTTGGCGCGTGAGACATCGACTGAGTGACAGTTCGTCAGCGTTCACTCTGGAACAATTATATGATGTAACCCGCTCAAATATCGCGTAAACAAACCGAAATATCGTGGGTTATGAAAATTGTGGTGTCCGATAACTCAGTACTATTTCCTGAAAATTCTTACTTAGATAACTTTCCACAAATAATGAATTCTTTTGACATTGTGATTTTTTAAGGGATGCGATGAGCATTCTCATCTTTAATCCTTGATAACTACTTTATAAATTGGGGTTTGCCTTTAGGTTAACAACCGCAGGTTATAAATAAGTTTTTATATTATTTCATTCATCAGGGTGCTTATTTTCTTGCAAGTCATCTAGTATGTTAAGAACTTGCAAGAAAGTGAAGCATAATATAGCATAACAATTCCTCGGCTCTATAAAAGAGAATCAATATTCTCTCTAATAAGAATCACTATTCTCTCTTATACAGCTGAGGAATTGACAATTTTCTACGATCACCTACTGTATAAAATGCCTAGTCAAGTAAATTATAAAGGTTCTTCTATATTATCTTTTTCTGTTTCGTTCTCTAAATTTTTTTATATAAGTAGCGGGAAACGGGTCACTTGGTGATGATGAACTACCATGGCCCATGGACTTTCGCAACATCAGAGTTGCAGGCGACAGTTCGTTCTAGAGTTTTCCTGTGCGTGGCAGAAATATACGCGAAAAACTTTTATTCTTTTTCGTTCTCTAACGTACTTGACTCTAATTTCTTCCTCCTCTAATTCCAGAGCGTCAGAGTTGGGAGACGGAGTGGTGTAGGCTGGCGTACTGGGAGCTGGCGAGGCGGGTGGGGCGGCAGTTTGGGGTGCGGGTGCGGGCGGTAGACGTGTTCGGCGGGGGAGGGGGGGCGTGCGGATCGGGCAGGCACGGGTTGTGCCTCGACGCTCTCGATACGAAGGAACCGCAAGTTGAACAGGTGAGCATCATCACCATCATTGTCAAAGAATGTGTGTCTGTCTGTCTGTTACCTCCTCACGCCCAAACCGCTGAACCAATTTTGCTAAAATTTGGCATGGAGATATTCTGAGTCCCGGGAAAGGACACAGGATATTTTTTGTTACAAAAAATGTACGGTGCCCGCGCGATAGACGAGTTTTGGCGCAACGGAGTTGCGGGCATCATCTAGTTACTTTATAAATTAGTTTAAGCTATTGTTGTATTTCAAAAAAATAAATGTATAATATTATGTATTTCAATATAACAATACCCATCTTTTGGGTAAAAGGTGGCCAAACGCGCGTTTTTTATGCTGGTTCTTCGGGTTAGTTTCCGAACCTGTGGTAGACCTCATGTTGACGTTCTAAAAGTGTTAATTTCTAATCGATTTAGAAATAAAAATTTTTCATTTAAACCCTCTTCCAAAAAAAGGAACAGGCTATTATGTTCGGCATTTTCGTTTAGTCATTTACGGGGGCTACGAAGGCTGTATTATTAATTATCATGAAAATTTTAGTTACACTATCAGCACTCAGAAATTAACCTGGTTTGATGGAGTTTCTTCAGGAGGTCTAGTTAACTTCTGCATTCTATTTGATTCTATCTTGCGGATAATGGGGATTGTCCATTTTTTTTTAATTTTGCTAATTACAAAAACATTTCGAGGAATAAGGTCAGTGATCGTTTCTCTGTATATAAACGAAAAAAATACCCACTAGTTACTTATATTTTTGAACAAATATGTTTAACCTTAGACCTTCAATGGCGTTAAATTAGCAATAAATTCGACCAACATTACGTTTCGAACTTTTGGTAAGCTTCTCGTATCAGCTTTCACATAATGAGAACTTGCATTTGACGAACCAGCCATTATAAATAAGATTGAAAGGAATTAAAACATACTGCAGAGGTCAATTGGCCGCCGATGATGACGTCAGAGCGAAACTTTAAAAATTTATTGAGAAAAAACTAGCCAATGAATTTCAAAATTATTTAATTTATATTCTTAAAATACCCTATTTTAACGAAAAAAAATATAAAAAGTACATGTGATTTTTTTTGGACAATGCCCATTATGAGAAAGCGACTATAATTATGATTTATTAAAAATGTTTACTTCAAAATCTATCAGATATTTCTGGATATCTGGGTCATAGGCCTACGTGATGAGCAGCATGTGTCTCCCGATTAGTCACGTAAATAATACGATCGTCTATCGCGAAACAATAACCCCGGATATCTGTGCACTGGCGGGTTGACCACAACAATTGTCGGCTGTGTCATTTCGGATAGTTTTTTGCAATCTTATCGCGGTTAACTGCGATAGCCATGCTAGTCATGTCGATGCGATAGTCATGTAGATGTAGATAAACTACATATATTTTGGTAGTCAATCGTTTAATCATGAATATTGCACAAATATAATCATGAATGCAGCGATATGTTTCTCAATACAGCATTAGAATAAACCCGGTGGATTGAACGGGCAGCATTGTATTGCATATATGAATTGATTTACAATTGCGTACTGCCCGAGATAACCTTAAGATAACTTTAGCTACATACATTGCGCGTACGCCGCTAATATTTTGCTAATAACCCGCAGCTGTATCCTCGCCGGGACCAGATATGCATAATTGAACCACCAATTGGAAGAAGGGAATAAATCCAAAAAAAAAAAAAGGAATGGAGATAATTGAAAAAAACTTTATAACTTTTTAATTTCAACTTATAGGCTCACGTGACATCACTGGTTTTAAAGAAAATATATATTCTTACTTGATTACTAATAGATCTGGCTTAAATATATAATACTTATTCATATATAAGTATTTAGTTGGATTTATTCCCTTCTTCCAATTTATAAGATCTATATACAAAATAATTTGAAATAATAGACATTATGAAAACAAAAACTTATTTATTTATTAGAAAAACATAAGAACACTACTATACATAATTACTATATACATTATTATTTGTCTATCGATAAATAAACAAGCAAAAGTAATCACTAACTTTTATACTCGTAATCTATCAACTAGTTGGAAGAAGGGAATAAAGGCCATGGAAGAAGGGAATAAAGGCCAGGATTTGTTCCCTTTTTCCAACTACCTTTTTCATGGCAGCATGAATCTATACAATGTGAGTGGTTTTTGTTCCTTTCTTCAAACTCACAATTTAACGCTACATCTAAAGAACATAAAAATGTAAAAAACTGAAAATGTCAAAATGTGGCGTTTATTCCCTTCTTCTAATTGGTGGTTCAGTTATATTTTACTAGATGACGCCCGCAACTCCGTTGCGCCAAAATTTATTTTTCGCGCTCGAACCGTTCCTTTTTCCGGGATAAACGTATCCTATATCCTTTCTCGGGAGACAAAATATCTCCGTACAAAATTTCAGCAAAATCGGTTCCGCGGTTTGAGCGTGAAGAGGCAACAGACAGACACTTTCGCATTTATAATATTAGTATGGATGTGACTGGAATATGGAATGAAAATGAAAGGCTTCCTTAACGTATTATTCTTATTTATTCCAGGTGCGGAAAACCAGAGCGAAAATCGGCTTAGGTGTGACCTTGTCCCTGGAGTCGGACGGGGTTTGGCTGTATAACAGGAGCCAGGAGCCAGTGTTCGTCAGCTCGCCGGCGCTCGACGCGGCGGCGGCCAAGGCGCTGCTCGTGTGGAGGGTCGCGCCCGGCCACTGCCTGTGCATCTTCGACCCCGCCTCCCCCCCGCCCCCCACCACGCTGCCCCACGTGGGCCCCGTCGACCCCCGCTCGGTCCGCATCTCCTTCGCCAAGGGCTGGGGCCCCAAGTACTCGCGGAGGGACGTGACCGCGTGCCCCTGCTGGCTCGAGGTGCTCCTCGCCCCCCCGAGCTGACGCAAAACTGTGTGTGATCGGCACCTCGACTGTCGCTAGTGTAGTGGAAACCGGACCAAGTGTTTACAGACTATTTTTAATTATTATGGAATACTAAGTGACGAGGAAAGTTATTCGAATATTGAAAGTTTATTTCATAAATTTTAAATTTATACGACTATTTAATTTATTCCATTTTCAAAATTAGGTACAGGTTTATTTTTTGGAAATAAAAGAAAACGACAAAGCAAGTGGCCAAGTGTGTATTGAATACTTTTCTCGTCACTCAGTATGATTTGTGCAATGAAGCATTTTACCCCGTGGGGTTGGTTGTTTAATTTTTAAAATGTAACAATCGAGTCATTAAAATTATATTTAATCAAATGACATATATTATACTTTAACTTATATTTTAAGTAGATAGGATCTTTCGTTTTTAAAACTCGTTCTCGTCGCACCTGTCGTTCGACCCTTTTATTCTTATTTATATTTTAATTTAGAGACACTGTAGATAAATGTATTTTAATTTAGATAATATTTTAATTGATAAATCATCGGAAGGGTTGACACGGCGCTTCTTCATGTTGGACGAGCCAATTCTGAAAGCGAGCGAGTTCTGTTACAAGGCATAGGGTACACTCACGGTGAGCCCACACCCCAATGTATAATTTTCCCTAGGTCACATACACCGTCGTGTATAATTGTATAGATTGTATATAACTCGGCTTTAAGTAACGAGACTGTATATATATGATGTAATATTATGTACGATATAATTGTAACTATTTATTAAGTATAAAATGCCTTACCTTAGCGTGTAACTATTTAATGTCCGTACAAAACATGATTTTGTCGCAATTTTGTATTGAGGAGCGAAGGCTGTGCGAAGCATTTTATCCGTTCGTCCCGAGGTCCAGCAGCGGGGAGTACCGAGTAGGGTTAGGTTGTTGTAGATCTGCCGACTTGCGACTGTGTTGAGTGCTGTCTGTTTCGACGTTCGTATGCAATATAAAATGGATTATCCGACGCATACTTTCCAGATAATAGTCCCTAGCATAAATAGTAACGAAGCATAATTCGAAATGCAATAGTGATATACAAACTTTCATATTGCATATGAGCGTCATACGTCTAAACACATTAAACTTTGTGCCTTGCGTTGTATTCAAATTAAGATAAATATATAGGGTAATGCAGTCAATTTCACTGAATAAATATAAGTATATACATTAGCTATACAAATTATGTTTATATCTCGAATTTAAGAGTTGCTCGGACGAAGTGAGAGGGGTTGACAATAAGAAGTCTAGTCTATACGGTCTCGCTTTGTCTGGCGCGCGGTGCAGGCCAGTGTGAAGGGAGCATATCTAACGGACGTCCATGTGTACTCGGCTTTATATTGTTGCTGCTCGCCGGTGCAACTAGGGCTGCCACAAAATGCATTTGATAGTCGAGACTCCAGGGTACTTAGATAACTTACATTGGATAATTTCAACAGCAAAGTTAGAAATCTAAAATGTACGCCATGTGAAGCATCGCCAAACGTAGTGCTTTCAATACCTTTATGTATTGAAATTTTTGATTTTTAACTTCGCCTTTGGAAGTAACGATAATTAATACAAGTTGACTAAGTACCCAGTTAAGGTATATTTTACATTTTGTTGGTGACTGTGTGTCGTACTGGTGGGCTAAGGTTTAAATTGACAAATCTACTATTTTCATCGTGAATAAAATTATGATAGCAACATAATGGTATCATAATTGCATCGTAATGAATTAATAGACTGCATTGGTTCGGGACCTGATATTTAATTGATAAATAATGTTTTCTAAATGTTTTTTAACTTGTCAGTTGAATCTCTTGTACCACAATGTGAGCCAGGACTGTTCAAAGTGTTGCAGTAAGTATTTATTTATAAAATTTCTAAATTTTCTTGTAAAAAATCCGATTTAATGCGCGATGACTGATCCGTCTTGCCACTTTTCGATCTTATTCCTTGACAATAAGTTTCAAAAGTGGTCTAATCTGTTCGATCTGTACGTAACTTTTTAAACTTTTCAAAATAATTTATACTGTAAAATCCTTCTATAAATTCGAGGTTCTTGGAATTACGCTTGAAAACAATTTTCTGACTTTCTTGAGTTTTTATTTTATTTTTACTGCAATACGAGAACAAGTCGCTTTGCCTTATTGCGATAATAAGTATTTTTGTAATACCAATAGAAAAATATAAATGTTGATGGACAACGTGCAAGCATTATCCGTTATGTAAAGTACATATTTATTTATTGTAAACAATTTAGTCACTATATTAGACTGCTCGTACGCTTTATAGTTTTAGTAATATCAGCTTTTTGTAACAGCAAATCTATCACACTTTAGAATCAATATTAAATTAAGGTGCGGTCACACAAAGCGTCGCGTTCCGCTACGTCTGTGAATCCATTTAACATCGAATGTACTTAACAAGCGATATGGAATAATAGAAACAAAATGGCTGATATTGCTAAAACATCTGTAAATGTTATTTGTAAATAGCAACTCCGATTCGCCCGTTATATGTGAGATTCACGAGTGAATACTTGAACACATCTTAAATTAAGAGGCACTTAAGCTTTCTGCCAAGCGAAGATAGCGATGGATTAATTTAGGGGCATCCTACTTTAAGAGGGGTTTAAGAATTTAACCGTGAAGAGTGAATGAGATTATGTCATGATAAATTATAAATAAACAAAGAGAATATTTTTATTAGTATGTTTTATTTACAAAACCTACCGACGTCACGACTATGTACAAATATACAAAATACACGAAAATACACAAACACACAAATCTATTCTAGTCTTTTCAAATTCGTGTTTGGGAGGAAGAAACAGGCGACTCCGCAGGCTGAAACAAAAACTTGCGTTAGAAGTAAGAATGAACTAAGAAAACCTGGACCGTATTAAAATGATGAATATTGAAGCTCAAACAGCTAAAACGATTTGAATGGTGTTTTGTATGGAGATACTGTGTTGAGGACGCAGTTTTTTATAAAGACAAAATAGTTTCCTGCTCGATAATTGGATTTATTAGCAACGAAGTTGCGGGTAACATCTTGTTTAAAAATAAAGACCGAGTTTCAGGTAAAACTATGTAGTTAAAATATAATATGATACAGTAATTTTGTCTAGCTTTGTCAAAACGTCTAAGCGCCTCGTCTCGTCTCGTTTCGGTGTCAACTGACCCTAAGTACACATTAAATGACATTATTTTAGCCAAGTAGCACTCGGCTGTAATAATGCCGATCGATTTCATTTACCTACCTGTTGCACTTGCTTACGTTTTATCAGAGACCAGACATTTACTTTTTAGAGCATGAACTAAAATAAAACCCCATGTAAAATCAGACTCCTAGCGCCATCTATATTCACTGTATGAGATTAGGAAGTACAAAGTGGCTGTAGAAGCGAGGATCGTTTGACAAGAACGCCTCAGGAAGCAAAGCCTACCTCATACAGTTTACCTCATGGAGATGAAATCGTCATAGATGTCGCTACTATCTATGAAAAATGGTTGCATGTCAGCATAGTGAATATAGGATCAATTTGGTCAAGAAGAGATGAAATAGCACTTTTGGATAGTACTTTCTACGTAAATAGTATTTGTAGCAGATTAATCCAGATTCCAGAGCCTCTTATAGCCAAAATATTTTGTTCCAATAAATTCATACACAGTTGTTGACTGTCTATGAATTTATACTGATACATTACAAATTGCAAATTTCTACCTTTCGGGGTTCTTGAGATACAGCCTGGTCACAGACAGATGGATAGACGGACAAACAGCGAAGTCTCAGTAATTGGGTCTCGTTGTTACCCTTTGGATACGGAACCTTAATATACAGGGTGTAACAAAACTACGTGATAATACTTTAGGGTGTGTATGTGTCCCTTACATAGAGTTCACTGTGAAAGTAGCATCTATGAAAGAGCAAAAATTGTTTTAATGATTTGTATGGGCAAGAGGGGCAAGCACTCCAGCGTCGTGACTCCCATACAAAAGTTTAAAAAAAGTTACTCTTACAGCGGTACTACATTCACAGTGAACTCAATACAGGGGACTCATACACACCCTAAAGTACTATCACTTATGCTAGTATAAATAGTCAGTACTTAAGATGCGACCCGGTCTCAAGACGCGGTTCGGCTCTGTGATTGGTTGGCTGTTTGACAGCCAACCAATCACAGAGCCGAACCGCGTCTTGAGACCGGGTCGCATCTTAAGTACTGACTATTTATCAGCCTTAGTATTGTTACACCTTGTATAGATGCTTACCTCCTAAAACGACTCCAACGACGATAAAAGGCGGTAGACATCCATAGTCAATGAGTGCGGGGAAGATGACCGTTCCGGAGATGGTGCCTAGTCGCCCGCACATCAGGAACGTAGCCATCGCCATTACCCTGGGGAAGAAAAGCAGCTATTATACTCGTATAATAATAACTCCCATACCGGTTTCGTTGACGGTGGCCGCTTTCATTGATACCAGGCCAGTTACCCAGGAGTAATTTTGTAGTGCCCAAGTGTGTGCGTAGTACACAAGAGCACTCCTTCCTTTTACTCTCATAACCCAGTGGAACGGAAAACCGACACGGCTGGCGAGAGATTGGGCTCAGGACCGCCTGTTTACATGCCCATCCGACGCATGGATCATCTTACTTATCAGACCCAATCAAACTTGGAAATTACACATCCAACGCGGGATCGAACCCATGACCTCCGAGTCAAGAGCCACACTCTAAACCACTGGACCACGGAACTGTTATATGGGAGTTATATGACTCATATCGCTGGAGACTTTCCAGGTCCTTACTTCTAATTGGCTATATACTTCGATTCTGTATAATTTTCAAAATTAGTGTAAGCTGCTTATGATTTGTTTTCCGTATTTTTTTCGTAGATGATAATTTTATTATTATTATTATCGTATTTATTCTCCTTTCAGCAATATAGTTTTCTGTAAAATGTTTCGTTACTCTACAAAGACCTCAATGAAAATAGCTTGTGCAGCATACATGATAGATATATTTACTATTTATCCATCCACCAAATACCTCTAGGTACCCGTGTTATATTCTGCTAATGCTTTAGCTGGCTGGCTTTGATACTGTAGGCTATGTTGTTATAATATAAGAGTATCTAGGCAGTAACATAGTTATAGATAGTAGCTAAATCACTTAAGGGCATTCCCTACGGAGATTCCGAAATTTACCGTATTTAAAGCCTTATAAACTCATAATCTGAAAGCTACAAAGTTATAATAAAAATACAGCAATAGTCTTCAGTATATCAACATTCCTTTCCCCGTTTTAAATTTTCTATTTTTGTTTATTATACTCATGATATCAGCTTCCAAAGTAATACCAATTTATTAAAATTCAAGCATACATTCAGCATCTCCTTAGGATTTACAAATTACTTTTATTTAAAACTCACGCCAATAGACAATATCATAAACTACATTTTCCCCGTTTTAATTTTTTTTTTAGGACAATTTTGAACTAAGATAAGTAAAAATAATAGGGTTTTGGCGCGATCTCGGCAACGCGGCAAATGTATGGCCAAGGTCGTTTGCTCGGGGGACGGCCTTAAGCTACAAGGTATACCTGAGAGACGTAGGGAAGAGATCCACCACAATACTCGACAGCGACGCCCCAGACAGCGAGTTGAAGGCGAGCCCCACAGTCACCATCACCACCACGGCGCCGGCGCTGTTGCCCAACACCGGCATGAGGATGATCACCACCGCGCCCAGCAGCCCACAGATACCTGCTACCAGCTTCTTGCCGCATCTAGAATATTTTGAAAATAACTGACTTTAACAGTGAAATGCTGCATAAACGTGAGTTCTGCCATACAGTTTATTGAATAAGTTGCGAGAAGCGCCGCTTTAATGTAGTAAGCAACTTTTAGATGACACCGAAGAGCCATGGTAATTGGTTCTTCAAATCAAGTCGCAGTTTTTCTCCAATCTAGGCCGATTGGAGAAAAACTGCGACTTTATAGAAAAGCTCCGATTTGATTTTTTTTATAAAATAAGGGGGCAAACGAGCAAACGGGTCACCTGATGGAAAGCAACTACCGTCGCCTATGGACACTCGCAACATCAGAAGAGCTGCAGGTGCGTTGCCGGCCTTTTAAGAGGGAATACGCTCTCTTCTTGAAGGTTTGCAGGTCGTATTGGTCCGGAAATACTGCTGGTGACAGTTCGTTCCAGAGTTTTACAGTTCGCGGCAGAAAGTTACGCGAGAAACGCACCGTGGAAGACTGCCACTCATCAAGGTGACGAGGATGATTTGGGATAGGTAAGTACATTGTTAAGTACATACATTTTCATTCTGTTGCAACTTGCAAGGCTATCTCTTACGAAAACGCGATATCTAACACGCACGAGAGGGAGTTTTAAGGCTATATCAGATATTTCAATTGTAGGTCTAATTCATGCGAGATTCGAGGTTTGAAGATTGGGATCCAAGTAGCCTATTGCTTATTGAATCATTACCTATTCACCAACGCTCCACCGATGCTGTAAGTAAGCACCGACCCAGCTCCCACTATGGCGCTCTGCAAATACGTCAGCATATCTGTCTGTATGGGAGCACATGACAACGCCTCCTCCTCAGCAATTGGGACTGGTACGATGGCGGAGCATAAACTTTCATTCGCGTGAGTGCCCATCATGGCTGCTAGTTGGGGATACCAGAGACGGATGGTGTTGGATCTGTGAAGAAAATTAAGAATTTTTAAATTTAAAAATTTAAGAATTCAAATTTCAAAACAAAATTCAAATCTTAATTCAGGGCAATTGCCCTGAATAAAGACTATGATTATTTCCTAATAATCCTTTTCCTTATAGTTACTACGAAACCCTAAAAACGTGAGCCTAGGTAGGAATCTCGGTTACACACTTTCCTAATTTCTTCTCAAAGACAAAATTTGTTTGAATAAGTGATATTATTCAAATTATTATGTTTAAACCGGACCAAGCTACTTCTATTGTTATAATGTACGTACCCAAACATGCAGCCAATGTGTGCTCCACATATGAGGATCAGATAGGCCAGGTACGGTGGTTTGAACAAGGGGACTGTTTGCGCCATACCTCCTTTGAGCGCCTTCACGCCTTGCTCCAACTGTTCTGACTTTTCCTTCACTAGTGTCTTGATCTGAGGCAAGGAATTTAATTTAAAGAAACATACAGTATATTAATTATATAGCTGAAACGTATGTGCATTTTCTGCATGTCACTAGAGATTCTGCCTTCTGGTTAGTCCCATATCGGACAAAGAGAGTGTAGGTACTTCTATACAATTTTCTCATAGTCTAACTAACAAATTATTGTCACATAAACAACATCAGAGCTTAAGAATAAATTAGAAAAACTTGAACAAAACAAACACCATGATCCTAACGATATTCAGCGAAAACTTCACTTACTGGGAATGTATCTGGTGGCAGTCCAGTATTCATGGTGTATATTTTGCGGAACACCTCCATCGCCTCCTCGTTCCTACCCCTGGACATGAGGAACTTGGGGCTCTCGGGGAGGAAGACAAATGCTGCACCAGTTATGACAGGAACCAACGCAGTCGCCAGGAGAAAGAAGTTCCAGGAGTGTATCACTGAAAAACAGAAAAAAATGATTAAAAATCTCAATTGGATTCTTCCCTGCTATGCTCGCTTTATTTATTTTATTTATTTATTTAATAATTTATGTACACGAAACTATTTAAACGTTTGGAACCGACATAGCCTTAGCTAGTTAAACTGATTAACTTTGTTACTTTTGTCTTTATTACTAACCGAAGTCTAGAAATAATTTATCAAAGCCAAATGCAGCTAATCAAACAGACCGTACGTAAAATGACAGCTTAATTTATTGTCAGTAAGTAGTTCTAGCAAGTTGATAACTAACCAAAGACGCTTCCAACGGGCACGTCCCACTTGTTGACGAGGATGCCCCAGGCCAGCAGCGGCAGGGTGACGTTGGCGATGGTGTAGAACAGGCTGGTGAGCAGGATGACACGCGCGCGCAGCGACGTGCGGTGCAACTCCGCTATGTACGATATTAGCACGGCGAATGGACCGTTGAAGCTGGAAAGAAATGCTTTTTTAATGGTGCAATATGAAATATTATATTATTTATAAGTTGATGTAATCATGTAATGCTTCTGTGTAATCACTAGTAACAAGGCAGACTAAATTTTCTTTAAACTTGTAGTCATGTGTATGCTTTATAGACTTTGATATCGAATTATGATGTGAAAGTTCTTGCTTTTGTTTATGTAATTTCATGTTGTCTACAGAGTTGAGACACCTTCGCATTTAAATAATATAAATTATGAGTAGTATGAATGGATTAGCGTTTGTGCTACTAGGTAGCAATATTCAACAATTTCATTTGATGTCCTTACATGAATCCACTGGTGAATCGTGTGATGAGCAGCATGGTGAAGCTCTGACTCATGGAGGCCGTCAGCTCGATCACGCCGGACGCGAAGAATCCCCAGATGAGGAATTTGCGACGTCCGAGAGAGTCCGAAAGGAAACCCCACACCATGGCCGAAGCGATCATACCTAAATGAGAAAACTTTTAAACGATCTATAGAAATAATGAAATGAAATGAAAAATATTTATTTCTAAGTAGGTTAACAAAGTTAACACTTTTAGAACGTCGCATCTACATGAGCGGGAACTTCGGGAACTAATACGGCGTAAGAAACTTTAAACGTAAGAAATATTGTGGAAGATCCCTGATACCATACATTTGTTATTAGTGGAGTACCATTTGATATTTGTTCATACTATTGTGTTATTATACTACTTTTTCCGTATTTTTATTTCAACTTTAAGAGATTTTGCATATTATGTATGCATAATTATTGCATATCTGCATGTTTGTTGCATCGTATCTAGTAGTATTCGATTTCAATGAACCGCGGTGGGGTTGTATAATTTGGGTGAGTAACTACCTAGCTTTAAACTTTTAGTGAAATTGTTTTAAAACGAAATTAATTTACTTAGTAATAAAAATTCTTCAGATTACAGCATTGATACGTTTGTTCACCGAATTACTACAATGTAAAATTCGTGTAGACTGGTTCATTAGTTATAGCCGAATAAGGCCAGCCGCACATTACCTATCCGAAATTTCTGATCAGAAAAATTCGGATAATGTGCGGCCGGGCTAAAAATGTTTTCATATAAAGCGTCTTGATGGATTGCTCTTCGTGTTCTTTCGTTTAATTCTAGGAAATACTCCTAATCGAGTTAGTCGTGGATGACGTCACAAAATCGCGTAGCTTTTTTTGGACAATGATAACTTACATGAATTGGGTATGTAGAGCAAAATAGAATGAAAAGAAGTTTCACTTCAGAAACCTAAGGCGAATACTTGAAGTTGTTCTCCAATTATAGAATAACGATAACGTAATAAATTATACGTAACGTTACGTTGACAAATTAAATTTAAAACAGTAAATAGGCGCTATCAGAGAGCAAGTATTTGCGCAGCCATCACCGCGCGGCGTCAGTCAATATTGTTACGGCGTGATACGTGTTGATGCCAATCTTAATGTATCACGAGTAAAATGCAATATAATATTACTTATGTATTATTTTAGTGAATTATTCAATTTTCGAGAAAATACTGCAAAAAGCCAATCCTAGTGAGTGCGGAATTGGCCAAAATTAAAAAAAAAAACGGAACCGATTTACGAAGTACGAATTCGAATTTAAATTTTTAAAATTAGAAATTCACTCTTTTACACTCGTTGAAAAAGCGAGCTCGGTAATTTGTTTTTAATTAAAAAGACTAAATAAATTTTAATAAACTTGCATCCAAACTTGCTAAGATAAACACGACAAAGATGAGGTGCCAATTACATTTAATTTTAAAGTAAGTAACTATAAAATAGGGAAAACACACTACGCACATCTCATTAGGTTTTACTGGTAAAACTAGAATCTAGCTTTTGGAAGCTAGATTCAAAGAAGCTTAAATATCTGATGTAATATTATAAATTCACGTGATATTATTATAATATTTATATTGTCGAGACGCGAATAACACTGCCAAGCATGTTTTCATTCAAGCGCCAGCTACTTGCCACTTTGTTGGATTGATATGTTGACGGACGTGTTATACACTTACATGACAACTAGCAAACCTGGTGTGATCATGTTTCATAGTTTAATAATATTTTCCATAATACGCATTTAAATATGAAATATGTAAAGACACCTTAAAATAATGTTTATTAACTTTAGTATCTGTGACGCGGTTATTAATGTCTTAGGTTTTTTGGAAACGTTTTAAATTTTTAAACATAGCCAAAAAATAGTTAGCTACGTCATATTTCGTAGCGACGTAGCACTGCGACTACGACGTAGCCGACGTGGCTACGTCGTAGTCACGTCATCGTAGCACGGTAGGAGAGCTACAGTGAAATCAATTTGCATTGTTTTTTTTTTAAGAAAATCGAATAGGAATTTAGGTAATTCACCACCCACTTTCAACGTATAGTCACAGTATTTTGAATTTCGAATTTTATCATAGACAATTACAGACCCTTTACAGTTTACACGTTCGTAAACAGTGCAGCGGTCTTGCTTGCTGCGTTTGCTGAGCTGGGGCCAATTTTTGGCGTCACACAGCATTATGGTAAATTAATTTTAATATTATAGTCAAACTGTACCACTGATTTATATTATGATGTATTGTGTGATGCTCAAAATAAATCCATTCTTATTCTTAAACGTATGTGTCCACCACAGAGCTAAACCACTTAGTGCATATACTGGTCATACCTTCTTTTTTATACAATAAGGGGCATCCGAGCAAACGGGTCACCTGATGGAAAGCAACTACCGTCGCCCATGGACACTCGCAACATCAGAAGAGCTGCAGGTGCATTACAGGTGTTCTCGAAATTGTACGCATCATGACAGTACGCGTATCATTGACGTCTTATCGTTGTTTGAGGAGGTGTTTCCCGCATGACTTCCATGTTAATAATCATCGGCAATTATTTGATAAGGAGTTTGTAGTAGCTTGTGTTTAAACATTATTGCTCCTATTTATTTGCATTAAGATCTTGTGTAAACATAGCAGTGGAATTGTTTAAGATGTAAATACCAAATATTGTAACTATGTGATATTTATAACATGCGTTTTATGGAGGCTTTGTAACGAAACGAGATAGTTATCGTATCCACAAAATTTTAAGCACTCAAAAATTAAGGAGTAGTCGTGGTGTTTTTTTTTAAGACCTCTTTGCTGGGGCGAGGAGTGAGCGGGGCAGCTGTATGCGCACGCTATTGGTAGATCAGTAATCATTAAGTCGATCTACGCGTTGTTATTGGTAGATCGCAATCAGATGGTCTAAAGTTATTGGTAACTATTATACGTTATTAGTAGATATTGGACACATGCGTCCACTACCCCTCCTGTTTTGTTGAGCGCTTTTAAAGTTGTGCTCAGCCTATACGGTTATTAATCTTATTATCTAACAAAATGTTTAAACAACAGATACCTATTATTAAGTAACCACAGGAAGCAGCTACTGATAAATATTTATTTTTCAGTACCAGACGTCTCATTGTAATAACTAACACGTCTATCTTTTGCACGCGGCCACCATATTCGTGATTTGCAATAATATAAACTTTTCGCTTCATCACACAGATCACTTCATTATAAATTATGTGAATAATATCTAGAAAATATCATCTTTATGACACGTGGCTGTCTATGATACATATCCCTTCAGTGGTTTAATTTTAGCCTTCATTTTGCTTTACTTTGGCACTCAGTAAACTATGTAGGTAGCTGATATAAGCTAGGGGGCGTCCACAAATTACGTGAGGTGTTTTTTGAATTTTTTGACCCCCCCCCTCCCCCTCTGGTGAGATTTCGCGAGATTTTATTCAACCCCATCGATCCCCCCACAAATCTCACGTGAGATTTTTCAAAATGTGAGTTTCTTTTCTTACGTAAACGTTTGGTTTAACAGTCAGTAGATTTTCTTTCGAACGAATTTGTGAATGATCTTAATCGTATAACGATTACGCTTACGATAAAATCTTAAGCATACGTACAATCTGGATGAAATGGACCAAAATAGTATTATTTTGTTGAGAAAAAAAATTACGTGAAATTTGCCGAACCCCCCCCCCCTCTCCCCAACGTGAGATTAGATGAGATTTGACTCGACCCCCTCCCCCCCCCTAAACACCTCACGTAATTTGTGGACGCCCCCCTATCGATATTAGGTACATATCAAGTAAGAAAGGACATAGTTTTCATTACAAAAATGAACGGTTATTGTGATAAACAATTCTGTCCAAACGAAACCGTAGAAATAAATATGTTGTAATTACCGCTTATAGAGATAGATCGCATAGTCACGTTGCAGTAGGGTAAGTCAGACCCTAGCTTCTAGTACTTTACATACCTCCATAAGTAATAGCGTTAATGGTGCCCATGTCCAGCAACCTCAGGTTCATGTCGCAGACGGCCTGGGTGAAGATGTAGGAGGGGGCACTGGTGACGGATACCGCGCTCCAGAAGGCCGGGAGGCAGCACAGCATCAAGAGCGCGTTGAACCGACCATACCCCGTCGCCTCGATCGCCGCTTCGAAGTCCGCCTCGGGCTCTGGAAGTGGAAGTTGGTTATTAGGGCTCCCACACAAAGCTGCGAATTCGCATCGCATCGCAAAAATCTGTAACAAAACTGTTACTAAAAATGACATCGCGATGCGAAGCGATGCGAATTCGCAGTTTCGTGTGGGAGCCCTAAAAAGGTCATTGTTTAGTCCAAATGCATTCGACACTTTCGATAGCAAAGTTAGATGAAAAATGTACTATCAGAGAAGTTGATTCATATGCTGTCGAATTTACCTACGAATGAGGTACTTAAACATAACGCATCGCAAGCGCCATGAGTCATGACCCCTAGCGATGTCAACCCCCATGTACCATCGAATAAATTGATTCATATACAGATGGCAGATCTACGTAATTTGGTCGCGTTTCATCAAACCCAGCCGACAGATCACAACTAACATTGAACTGACATAATCCCATCAAATGACGTAGGTCTGTCAACTGCCTGTGAATCAATTTCTTCGATGGTACACGTGGTTTGACTGAACGCATCCCTAGGGGCCATGGCGCTTTGCGGTCGCGGTGTCGTACCCGTGGCTCCATCGTCGGAGAGAGGGCGCACCGCCAAGTTTTAGTGGGTAGGGCTTTTTTCGAGCGAGTCCCACATATCCGCGTCAGGATCTCCCTCATCCCCCGCGGAATGCGTAAATGCATTTCTTGGCGTTAAAAAAAAAAGTGTGGTGGGCTGACGCCCGTTAAAAAAAAGCACCTTGGTGCGACGTGTGTTTGGAATGGTAACTCAGAAAGAGTTTTGATCTAGCTTTCTTGTTTGAATACTAACGTGCTAACATGTTCTTAGGTGTTTACGTTTTACGCCTTTATGAAATAAAATAGCAATAATATTACTATATTGTACACAGCGATATAATATTAACAGCGCTGATGTTCTTAATTTTCTAAATGCCCACTCATTTATAAAATACTTGATAAAATATATTTTCGCCCTCCTTCGAATTAGACGATTACCAAAATTATGATGAAACGGAAACTATTGCAGTTAGTTTCTATATTATTTCATCGTGGGTCGACTGTTCTTTAAACAATAGGTATTGAAATTCTTTCTTCTTCTGAGAAGAAAGATAGAATGCGAACAAAGACGATCCTAAGAAGGAACGTCTTTGGTCAACCCACAAAATTAATATGGCCAAAATTACGATTCCGGTGTTCGTCTTCACACAAAGTTGCAGGCGTGCTATTAATATAATTTCTCTTTATCGTGTGATTGTCTCTGAGCTGGCAGGCGTCCAGAGTTCGGCCAGACCGAGACGTTTTGTTTATAACTATTATTGGAATGTTATTGTATCACAATTGGAGAATTTTATCATTACAGTGGCGACCTCTAGCGAAAGGTCGTTTATATTAGCTTTGGATCGGTCAATATTTTGATAACGTATTCTTAGATTTACGCGAAATCTTTAGATGACGATTACAGAAAAGAATCTTGAAATTTTTAAAAATGAAACGATTTTACAAACCTTTCTTTTGGCTAGATAGTTTAAAACTATTTTACGAAATAATAATAATTAAGTATCTAAAAGTAGGCTCTAATTTAAGCAAATGTAAAATGCGTCTAATCTCTGAACAACAGAAAGAGAATTTTACTAATTTCCCCATATATTATCTACACTAATTCATATTTCTTTTAGACAAATAAAACTAAATAGTAAATATTGTATATTATAATAATAATTATGAAGTAACTACACAGTACTCACTCATAAACAAAGAAACAGATGACATAAAAAGGCTTTTATATTAAAAATCCGCTTAATTTGAATAAAAATGAGGAAAGATCTTGAATGTATAATTTAAAAATTCTTTGTTAACTTGAAGTAGGTACACGTCACAAAATCATTAATAAGTAAGTACATGTGGAGGAAATAATTCTGCATAATTAGTATTTAAATAAAAAAAGATTTTGCAAAATATTAAAATATTCTTTGTGCGATTTTATAAACATTTTATGTCCCACAAAATGATTTGGAAGCCACGATAAAAAATGACACTAAATATCTGATTAAAATAACAATTAAAAACTTGAAGCAACATTCATATCGTTCTGTACGTTATCGAAAGTTCCCTGCAGCCTGCAGTGTTGCATTTAGGTATTGTCTTGGTGTATTTGGCAATTAAATAATTTTTGAAACACTAAATCGCTCTGTAGGTCAAACAATACCTAACAAACGCCTATTATTACTTTAAGTTACATACACTCCACTCGCGAGCACGAGCTTAGCCGCGGCTGCAATTAGAGAGATTTAATGATAACTTTAGTCTTTACTGTAATTATTTCATGCAGAGTTTGACAGAAAATATATGGAGTTTGTGTCAAAATCTTAATTAAATTACAGATAAGTAATATTAAATCTCTTAGGGTCAATTCAGACCGCAACACGACGCGTAGATGTCTTCAATTACGTGAGACGTCATGCAAATCTGTCAATTCACTACAAAATATTTAGAAATGCATCTACGCGTCGCGTTGCAGTCTGAATTGACCCTTAGAGTGCGGCTGCAGAGAATGCTTCAAGGGGGGTGTGAACGGTGAGGTGTGATAGTTGGTAGTTTCCCGTCTACCCCATCTCTCCCATATTTTACTCCTCAAGCAAAACCTTGGAGTTACAAGTATACCACATACCTTGTGCCAACTTGTCCAAGTTGTTGGAGGACAGGCCAGTGACCATGTAGAGGTGGTCATGGGGGATCTCCTCCCCCGCTTGGGGCTCGCAGGCTTTCACCATGTTACCGGGTACCCATGTAGTCCCTATCGTCGGGTACCATTCTCACGCCACTGCGTGGTGTGTACCGTCGCGTAGTTTTATACTGCTATCGCCGTTTGCTCGGGCTCACGGTGTGTGCTGTGCAAACACCTATATCGGGTATAGTCGGCGTCATAATATATGACTAATATTATGTGGAATTTTTGCGACTGATGAAATTTTAATTTTTTTCATATTTTTTTCTACTAAGCCGAAGTTGAAGAATCTTTTACCAGTAGACGGAATTGTAAGTTGAAGTGTGTGTTTGTTCCAACTGGCATCTGCAAAAATATCAACAGTTCAACTTTCGTCCAATTAGATGAATGAAGCGTCATTCGTAATCATGATATAATAGCCAGGGAGCCCTAGAACAAATTTTTTTTTGATTACTATAAGGACGCATTTTCATTAGTCGTTAACTCGTACGGTATACAGCATGCGGGGAGTCTATGACAACTAATTGACAACTAAATATGGCGCATTGTCATTGGTCGTGGCATGCGTTTCAGAAATCTCCCGCACCCCGCATGCGGGCCCTATCGACCAGTGAAAATGCGCCATCAAGCAAATTTTTTGTGAGTAGCATCATTTTGATAAGACAAACAACATTTTTATCTGCGAAAAATCTTGAAAGTGGTACCTAACAGAGATAGAAAGGATTTCATACTTTGATTTGATGGTCCTAAAATATGTATTGTTCTATTTGTAGGACAATGTTACTCATATATTATATAACTATTAAGGTGACGCCGCGTTAAAGTAAAAAACCGTGTTGGATATGTTTTAGATTGGGAAGCAATGGAACAGCAAAAAATGGAAAGGGCGTAGCGACGAAATGGTTTTTGTCCCGTAATTTAAAAACCATAAATACATTTCATATAAGCTATGGGCAGATTAAAGTATATGCTTGAACCAATCTATGTACAAATTTTGGAAGCTTAAATCACTCTCCTCTGTTGGCAAAATAGGAATCCCTTTTTTACAGAGGTCTTTTTGATTGATTGTTCTGTGTTATAAAAGTTGACCAATCGTGTTATGCTATGGATAATTCAAAGACAAAGACATGATTAATACTGACAATGAACTTTAATTTCTTAGCTTTAGTCATTGCTGAGAAAAATCGATATCGCTACAGCCAAATTATCAAGGCGTCGTCGCCTTAACCTACCAATATACAATAAAATCGGCCAAGTACGAGTTGTACTCGCGCACGAAGGGTTCCGAACCACTACAGAGCAAAAATAGGCTAAAAATTGTATTTTTGTATGGGAGCCCCCCTTAATTATTTAATTTATTTAAATTTTATTATTTATTACTAACCCATCAGTCGTGGCAAAACGAGACACAATAGCATTGTTATCGCGGCCGGATGTGGCCGCTTGGGGCTTCATGAATTAAATTACAAATACAATAAAGTATTTTTTGAACATTTCAATTGCCTATGTGTTGCCGTTATTGACTAAGAGCAAAAAATAGCAAAAACATCACGTTTGTTGTATCGGAGCCCCCCTTAAATATTTAATTTATTTTGTTTTTAGTATTTGTTGTTATAGCGGCAACAGATATACACAATCTGTAAAAATTTTAGAAGTCTAGCTATAGCGGTTCTTGAGTTACAGCCTGGTGACAGACAGACGGACAGACGGACAGACATCGAAGTCTTAGTAATAGGGTCCCGTTTTTACCCTTTGGGTACGGAACCCTAAAAATTAATTTGATAGTAATAAAAAAAATTTGTTCTAGGGCTCCCTGACTATAAGTTAAACATAATATGCTACAAAGATCGGTAGTCATGTTTAAGTTTAAAAAAGTTACATATTTATTGCATAAAATTATATATTCAGTTTCAATTAATTTCGATCCTAATGTAAGCAAAGCATTGCATCCCGACAAAATTTAAGTGCTATTTCGTATATTTTATTGGGCGGTTCATATTATATTGTAGCTGTTACAGTATAGCCATACTATAAGTTTTATCAGAGACCATGGTTTTATCTTAGTTTCTGAAGCTGAGTATGAAACAATAATTATTACTCGTACGAGTATAATCAAAGATCTTACATACTTCATTACTTCATGTTCGGTAATTGTAAGGTGTTCTTACGTGATACAGTTTATATTTGTGGTAAACATTAGGTGGTTGTCCCATTGTTTACAGAGTTTAGTGTGGTTACGGAGAAAAACAAACAACGATCATGTACACGCCCACAAAGACAACCCGTGTGAAATACTACGCAAATTATATCACGCCCGTTTTCTGTGAGGCCGTTGTATCATCGGAGAAATTCATAAGCAGATGGCGGACTTGGGTAATATTTTGGTCTGCTTATGTCAAGTCAATTTAAAAGTGGTGATCTGTCGATAGGACTTGACATACTAACCACATTACGCAGGCAGAGTAGACAGAATTATGTCTATTGTGACGCAGGTCCGTCATCTTCCTAGAGGGCGACTAACGCAAAAAATCAAACATCGTCCTTCTCTCTTCACTCCCGTACGCCCGTCTTTCATATTATTGCCAGATGAAAAATGACGACGCGGATTCATCGCCAAATTATTTTTTCTCAATAACTCGATAAATATACAACATTTAAAAAATCTGCTAGGTCAGATTCTCAATAATAGAATTTTATACAATGTGTTAAAATATTAACTTAGTTTAATTCACGGTTATGGCAATATACGAAAAATTCGTAAAAATTAGATGCATCTTTGTGATTTTTTTTTCAATCGAGAAAATTTTAAGTCGTGTTTTCGCTAGGTCGGATCCTCGGAAATATAATGTAGTATTTATGTTTAGAAAAAAAATTAAAACCGACTTCCATGGTAAAAACAATAATAATATTAATATGAACTAAAAAGTATTAACCTTTAAGTACACGCGTTGTTTTGGGTAACGTTCCGTCACGCGTGGGGTCTAGAAGTACCCCAATATAAATATACATATAAATTCAGAATTGTTTGATAATTTTTGAAACCCGTTTTAAATTATAAGAAAATATATTGTTTTATTTATGAAAAGCATTTATAAATAATAAACTAACCATTATTTAGACCGTAAAGAATATTTTTATGAACTAACTAATCTCGAGCATAGAATTTTTAGGGCACCTGTTTAATGTACTAAAATTCAACAAAAGTGTCTACTTCTGACTAACTTATTATTATTTTCTAATAAAATAAGACGTAGAAATAAGTAATCAAAAGAGAAATTAACACTGAACATTACAGAAAAAAAATTACAATCCTTGAAAAGTACTACCCTAAACTAAAATTATTCCTTGAGTAGGCAAGGTAAGTAATAAATAATTTTACTGAATGAGGCTTGCAAACAGTTTTATAGCAAGGCTTACAGACAATAATAATTAGTTCTGGGATAATAATAACATCTTCGCTTCATTTTTGGTGCTCTAGGTCTAGCTACCTCTAACTCTTCCAAAATGTTTCCAAAAATTTTCAGTCATTAAAATTGTATAATACGATTTATGAAATTTGATTTATACATAGCCAATTCAAAAAAACCAACAATTAAACACATAGCCAATGTAAAAAAAGTATATACGTTAAATCACGGGTGGGGTCTGCAGGTAATCCCCACTTAAGCAAAAACGTAACTTCTTAAGAGAAGTTACGTTTTTGCTTAAAGCAAAGCATAGGAGCCACGGACTTTTACTCACTGAAAGAACTCGCGTTGCATTGAGATTAGCCGAAAACGTGCGATCGTAACTTGCCAATTAAAAAAAAAAGACGGGTTGCACTCCGGGAGTGCCGGCAGAAGTGAAAACTTGATTATTAGCAGTGTGCATTTTTTAACCCATTTTTTATGAAAATCGATTATTAAAAAATCGATTTTTTTAATTAATCGAAACCCTTACAATTAATTACCTTACACTACTCTCCAACCGTCTTACGGTTTTCCAAGGTTTTTCGATCAGCACGAGAATCTGACGCGAGTTTCACAGTTTTTACCCATCCCACAAAAGTGCTCAACGCCGCTAAAGAAGTTTTCACTTCAAAAATACCGTCAAAAAACAGCGCGTGGGGTCTACGTAGACCCCGCCCGTGACGTTAAAGGTTAAATAATTTTTCCTATCTAATAGTGCCTTTTTCCGAATTCGGCTAGACCTCAACTATTTCTGTACTCAATCTCCATAATTTTGAAGTCGGTGCCAGTTCCAAAAGTTTCAAATATTCTGTCAGAGAACTGAGGAGTCAGCTATCTGGTACCGACTTCAAAATAATGAAGATTGAGTACAGAAATAGTTGAGGTTTAGCCGAAATCGGAAAAAGGCACTATTAGATAGGAAAAATTATTTAACCTTTAACGTCACGGGCGGTTTTGCTCGATAGTTTTACTCCAAATCGAGTAATAATTACTGTGTGGACCGCAAAACTGACAGCTCGAAGGCTCGCATCGAGCCGCTCGAAGGATTGATGGAACCGGATCGAGCCGGATTGATGGAATGAAATATATCGATTTAGAATAAAGTCTCCCGCAGACGATCAAACATCAAACCGTCAAACACGTCAAAACACGTAGTAAATCCAAATTTTCTTCAAACGCGTCAAACACGTCAAACACGTAGTTTATATGGTGTTTGACGTGTTTGATGTTTGATCGTTTGCGGGGCACTTAAGGCTTAGGCCAAACCTACGCGACCACGCGACTGCGAAGCGGCAGCGTCAATGCAAAACACACATTTGACAACTTGTCAAATGTGTGTTTTGTTGACACAAATTGACGCTGCCGCTTCAGTCGCGTGATCGCGTAGGTTTGTGCTAAGCATAAAACTATTGAGCAATGCTGAATGTGTGGACGAAAGCCCGAGCCGCGGGTTTTGCTTGACGTTATTGCTCGATCGAGAAAAACCGTATGTGAGTACTTAGCATTAGATAGGAAAAATTATTTAATACTTTTTAGTTTATATTAATGTTATTATTGTTTTTACCATGGAAGTCGGTTTAAATTTTTTATTAAAAATAATACATAATTTCACTCTTTTTAGTTACACTAGTAGGTAAACCATCGCGTATATTTTACGTATCTCATTACAATTTGTTAAGAGTCACAACTCACACTCACAAAATATATTAAGTATCAGTGAAGTGAACATGTGCTAGGTAATTTAACCATTTTAATGCTTCAAGCCCCAAGCGGTCACCGGCGACTGCGATAACATAGAAAGGCTATTGTGTCTCGTTTTTCCACGATCGACGGATCTATCAGATAAAACATTGTATAAACTTGCATAGGATGTAACTCTGATGTAGCGTAGCTACTCATATTTAATATCATAATTGACAGTTCTTATGTAATCAAGAAGTCAAATCGATACTTAGTGCACCATTTATCGATAATAAGTGTAACTAAAAAGACACAAATGTTTGTTTTGTTTAAAATATACTCATTTTAAAATAACTTTACATAAGGTTATTTCTTAGGAATTTCGACGATTACGTAGTAAATAATAACACAATTGGGTTTCTGGAAAAAACAAAGAAACGACATTTAGTGTTATTAAATTAACAATCGCCGAAATCAATGATAATACTTTCTAGTTTTTAGTCCATTCGGCCATCTTTTCTTTTCATAGATTATATAGAAGTCGTAGAGCAGAAGGATCTGTCAAATAATCATCGAAATGGCGGCAAAATACAAATAAAGAAAAAGACATTCTTCTTTACATCTCCCCCCCCAAAAGAAAATATAATCAGGTGTTTAGTCACGCAAACTCTCAGACTAGATGCCATCAGGAGCTGGGGTTAGTTTTGAGACTTGAAAAAAATTTGACTCCGACTTATTATGATCAGTATTTATCTTGTAGATTATATTTGATATTTTTTCTATAATTTGATAAGGTCCGAGTTTCAATTCTACCAGTTTTTTTCTATTAAGTCTGTTACCATTCTCCACAAAGACAAATATCACCAACTTTAAAGTCTATGCATATTCGATTCTTATCATAGATTTCTTTGTTGTAATTAAGTGATTTTATTGTGTTTTCTAAAGCTTTTTGCCTGTTTTTTATTAAATCATTCTCAGTCTTTTTCAGCTTCATCTCATTCGGCAAAAGAGATACATCTGTGCCATATAGTAGGTACTTTGGAGCATATCCAGTAACCGAGTGTTTCGTCTCATTATAGTTTTTTACACAATTTTAAGCAATGGTTGTCCATGCAACTTTTTTAACATTTTCATTTGCTTTGCATCGGATTTTGTTGACTAATGTCTGATTAAGTATTTCATTTAGAGCGCTTACAGACGAACGGCACGTGTCGGCGGCACGCGTCGGCGGCAGTCGACGGCAGATGACGGCACATGTCGGCGGCAGTCGGCGGCAGTTGACGGCAGCCGTCGAAAGCTTATAACGCTTGCAGTTGTGACGTAACGCGTAAAGGTAAGCGTCCACAGGTCGGTATAGTACGCAACAGACGTTTAGCATCAGACGGATATTTTTTACAGTACGTCTCACTGTATCGGCAGCGTACGGATTACCGACTAGCTAGTATGTTTATCTTCAAATTAGTCCAAACAAAGTTCCTAAGTCAAAATTTCTGCTTTCGACTTTTCCATCCATACCCCCCTTTTGAGCATTCATTTACTAGGCTAAACAGTAACCCGTACACTGCCGATTCAGCGGACGTACTGTGAAAAAATATCCGTTTGATGCGAGATGTCCGTTGCGTACGATACCGACCTGTGGACGCTTACCTTGCGGGGGTACGTCACAACTGGGGGCCTACCACCACCTCTACTAACCGACATCGTTTGACCGATAAGAATTTATTACTTTAACGTCAAGCTAGCGATCTTAAAAGAGTTGATATTTCACAGCGGATTTAACATTGTTTTGAATTTTTTACTGTTTTTTAGTAAAATTATATTTAAAAAGTGAGTACGGTAATGTTGTTGTAATCTTATAACAAAGTGTTCTAGAAACATGATAGTTTTAGGAAAGGTCGTGGTAGGCCCCCTGCAAGCGTCATAAACTGTCAAAGGCTGCCGTCGACTGCCGCCGACTGCCGCCGACACGTGCCGTCGTCTGCCGCCGACTGCCGCCGACACGTGCCGTCGTCTGCCGTCGACTGCCGCCGACACGTGCCGCCGATTGCCGTCGACTGCCGCCGACACGTGCCGCCGACACCTGCCGTTCGTCTGTAAGAAGCCTTAGGGCTTAGACCATTTGAGTAAGGCGAGTTAACTGCTGTAAAGATTATACAGATATTTTCCTGGTCCAAAAATCCTTTAAATTCTTTAGAATTAATACCTGGATAATGATCCGATAGAATCAATTCAATATTATGAATTTCTCCACAGTTTTTTATGAGTTTGATGAAATCATTTGAGTTTTGTGTACTTGAAGTTAAAATATGTGCATACAGCTAGTAAAATGGTCCACTAGCAGATGTAAATACTTCTTCGTCGACCGTGTACCTCCAAAGCCTCCAATTGTATCAATAGAACATATTTGAAACGGTTTTGTGGCAGGTCCCAAATGTGACATTCAAAAATTCAAATTCAAAATTCAAATTCTTTATTAACCATACAATTTACATTAATCCATATTTGTTCTGTCCTCTTGATTTGTTTTTTATACACACTAAGCAGTTTTCACAAATTCTTTTTATGTTCTTTGTGATGTTCTCCGCTGTATACAATGAACTAATCATACTTTGCATCTGCCTAATTCCTAAGTGACCCATGTCTTTATGTATTTTATTTATGAATTGTATGCTAAATTTTTCAGATAAAATTATTCTGTCTTTGTTCTTTACTCTCTTATAATAAATGTTGTCTTTTGATATTAATTTATCTTTCTTGCACTGTATATTTTAATTTTTTTCTTGATCTTCTAAGATTTCTTGTAGTTTTATTGTGTTTACTATTTTTAATTATTCATCTTGATTTTCATTTGGTCCAAGGACAGGGTTTCTACTCAGACAATCAGCTTCAATGTTATATCTGCCGGGCGAGTACTTAATTTGGAAATCATATTGTGACAGAATGTAAGTTCACCCAATTCCTCATCTGTCCTTGATTTAATGTTCATAGTTTCTAACGGTTTGTGATCAGTAAATACAATAAATTTTCTACCTATCAATAAATGCTGCCAATACTTTCCTTAATCGCTAGGCATTCCAGATATATTGCTTTCTTCCTTTTTTGAACTTCATTTAGCTTTTTAGAGAAGTATGCAACAGGTTTTTCTTCATTGTTGTCTTGTGGCTGCTTCAAGACTGCTCCCAGTCCCTGTATACTGGCATTTGTATATATGTGAATAGGCAGATTAGGATCAAAGATTGTTAATACTAGTTGAGAACATAAAATTTGTTTCATTTCATCGAATGACTGTTGACATTTTTCAGTCCAGTTAAATATTTGTCCTTTTCTTAAAAGATTATGCAAAAGCTCTAGTTTTATTGCTATATTTGGCACATACTTATGGTAAAAGTTTATTTTCCCTAAAAATTGTCTTACCTGTTTCTGTGTTTTTGGAATTGGAAAATTTTGTATTGATATCAAATTATCCTTCAGTGGTCTGACTGAGTTATTCTGTATTATATGACCCAAGTATTTGACTGATTGTGCTGCAAACATACATTTAGAAAATTTGAGTTTCAGGCCTTCATTTTTTATGGCTTCAAATAATTGTTTTAGGTGGTAGTGGCCCTCCTGTGTGACGAATGCAGTTTTGTATCTGTCAGTAACACGCAATGGTATGGACCAAAAAGCGGAGTTCAAATCTAGCGTAGAGAAAAATTTGCAGTCTCTTGTTTTCACTATAAGAGAATGTAAAATATAATAATGTAATAATAAGAGGAAATGGTTGCGATTGCGGAACAACTATCTTATTAAGTTCTCGGAAATCTATGCATAATCTGGACTTTTTATTTTCATCTCTTTTGTAAGCGAGTGTAACAGGTGCTGAAAAAGGGCTATATGATTCCTCGATTATATTTTTTTCCAATAACTTTGCAACCTGTTTTTCTATTTCCTTCTTATCTTATAGTACAACGATATGGTATTTTACTGCAATATTTTTCCACTTGTAAATCGATGTGTGCCTCATAATCCATCACTCTCCCTATGTCATATTTATCTTTTGCAAATACCAGTGAGCTTTAAGCTACAGGAAGAGTAACTCCGTCAAAAAAAGTGCACCAAAAGGCTACAAAATGTGACCCGAATACATGTATACTTTATGCATGTGTTCGGTACACATTTTTCGTGTATATATACACGAGTGACATTCAACCAGGTTGACATGATAATTATTGTAAAACTCATTTTACAATTTGTTTACTTACTTTTTACGTAGCTTTTTACAAAATTTTCGTTGTTAAAATGCCTAAATGCCCTGTGAAATGGTGTAGAAGTCATACAGATACGACTTTTAATACAGGAATAACCTTTCAAGTTTCATCAGTAAGTGAATTTTTTTAAATTATGCTTATAGTGGAGTTCCCAGAGCGTAAAAATCGTGCAAACCTCCGATTTTTGCAATAGTGGATGAAAATTGAAAAGAAAAAAAGGAATGTGTAGCTGATAACATAAATAATAAAGTTTACCTATTGAAAAGTTGTGCTTTTGATTTTTAAATTATTCTCTTCCACTTCAAGTAAACTCATAAACTGTAAAATTTTGAAGAAAATTTGCATATTTCTTTCTTTTAAATATATAGCAAAATAATAAAATATATCATTATTTTTTTGATTTGTATCGTTGCTTATATTCCAAAGAAAGAAAATAAGTTGAAAAAATATATAATTTATATTTAAAATTAATATTTTTGTATGTAGATGGGCATACCTCCAAATGTGCTTGTTGTGTGCCTCGCCAGGTAAATGGCGTTCCAATTTTTTTTTTGGTTTTAAATAGGAAGTTTAAAATTATTTTTTAGGCTTAACAAGGCCTTCTATTTCTTAATGTGTTTAACTTTTTAGCTCTTACTTTATTAAATTTTCTGAAAATGTAGCACAAACTTTTCACGGATATTTCGAAGAAAATCTGTATTTTATTTCTTTTGGTTAGGTTTTTACAGAATAAAATTGTTTTTTTTTTTTTCATTAATTATATTTGCTAAAACATACTTAAAGGAAAAAATACAAATTAAGTTAAGAACTGATATTTTTTGCATTCAGGTAAGCATTTTCCAGACATAGGTCGCAGCATGCGTCTTTAGTACATACTAAAGACGCATGCATACATACGTGAGATTTGCAGCACCCAATTTTTTTTCTGGCTTTAAGTAGGAAGCTTAAATATATTTCAAAGACTAGAAAAAGTCTTTAATTTGTCGATGCATTTAATGTTTTAGCTCTCACTTAAATAAATTCTCAACAAATATAGAAAAATATTTTCGGTCTATTTTACACATTTTTAGAGATATTTAAACGTTTTTAAGTACTTAAAAGTTATCATTTCTCTAAAAATTAAATACGCACAACAAGTAAGTTTAACACACTTTTCGTTACAACCCTTAAATCTACCCAAACCCTTTTATCTTGGTTACGACGAGCGTTAATCTCGAAAAACTTTGCAAAAACCTTATAGTTGTATTTAGCTTAGCAAAGCAAACATTCTTTTTTAAAAATTGTGTATTTGGTAAATTTTCAACGTAAACAATCGGATAAGAGTCATTAAATAACAGGAACAAGAAAAAAAAAATTTTTTCTGGACCGGTTTTATATGGTGAAATATTAATTTTTAATTAAGTAACTAAAAAATTAAAAGCACAAAAAATGTTTGGTAAACTTTGCAAGTTATAGTGTAAAAAAGAAAATGACACCTCAAAAATAAAAATCCATTCACTATTACAATTTTCGGAGGTTAAAACCTCTGGCGACTGCAGTATTAGGTAAAGTTCTTGTATTTTTTCCGACCCAAAAACATGCCTAAAAAGATGGTTTATTTAAGTTGGATGCCAGGGTATTTGCGTAAAATTAAGCTGGTCTCTTATGCAAATCATATGCAAAAAAAATGGTAAAAATGCAATAATCAAAAAATAATATAATTACAAAATTTTAACAGAGTCGCCATGGACAGTGTTATGCAAGATGTAACAATTTAATCATAATTCATAAACGAGGATCTGACTGACATCAGTATGGAGTATCTTATTTTTATAATGCCGTTCGTACTTCGTTTAGTAAGAAACGAACCGAATTGGATGCCGAGCCAGATTACTCGTTTATGTAGCATACACTTCAATAGTTATGATATATTTTGTATGAGTAATGACCGAAAATTAAAGAGATTACGAAAATCTGCATTTGCACCGTAAGTTTTTTATTTCAATTCTGTAATAATTCTGTAATAATTTAGCACATAGACTTTTGTAATCTGAAAACGTCTTGTCTAGGTGCTCTGGATAGTTTTAAATTCGTCCGAGTCGTACAAGGTTTGTTCAAAATTATTATATATTTTTATTATCGATGACTTAAGGATCAGAGGAAAATGTTTGATTTTAAAATAATAATTATGTACTCCTTTCTTCGTGATAGTAGATATGTTTGGTGTATACTGCATAATGCCATCCGCTTTTGACAATTATTGTCCACGGCTTTGTTTCATAACTGTGACAGTGACAATAACCGCGCAGGCTGTCGTCCAGCGCGCAATATTATGATACGTTACCTGGGAAACGACCTTGGCAAGAATCTGAATTGTCATATTTTAGTGTTCGAAAAGGAGCCAAATTTAAAACGGTTGAAGTATGAGAGTTACGTTTCCTGTAGTTTTGTTATTCGTAGGCAAATACAGATTTATATTTTGATATCAACTCCTCAATCTGTGCTTGATCCTTGAAATCTAGATGATTTATATAAATTTGAAAGTTTTCTTCACATAAGTGTTCATTAAAGTTTATTATATTTGAATTATTTTTTTCTTCAAAAAACCGTTGAATTTTAGAACCAGTTTCTGATGTACTTTCAAATTTTCATCTTGACACAAGTAAAATTCTTTTATGCAGTCTAGTCCTATTAAAAAGTCATAGTCAAAATTCTTTCTGTCTATCACAAAAACATTCATTTCCTTTTCCATATCAAAAATGTTTATATTAACTTTGATTATGCCGTTCGCTTTTTTAACGCCATTAATTGTTTTCAAATTAGCATTGTTACTAAAGTTAGGATCTTTATTATTTATCTTTAATAACTTTGAATTGATCAATGATACATTAGAACCAGAGTCGTAGATTCCAAATATCTCAATATTGTTATTAAGAACTAATTTTACTTTAATTAATGGCGGCACCACTTAGTTTTTTTTGATCTTCACACTGTAGTTCACATTCTAGCTCTGAATTATTGATGAGTTTTATTTCCTTTTTATCCTTTTCGTTATTTATCTTAGGATTGAACCAACATAAATCTTCCAAGTGGTAACGTACACCTTTTTTTAATTTTTCACAAATGCTACACTTTTCTTTTATTATATTTGGTTTAGTATCTTCTCTCTTTTTGAAAATTCTTTTTTTTTAAACTAGATGCTCTAACTTTCTCAGTTCATTGAATAAATCTTTTACATACACAACCTCCTCCTTGTTAATTCTGTCTGTTATAAAGTCTGGCAAGCCCGCAGCTATTATATCGATTAATGTCCCTTCATCAATTGTTTTTCTTACTTCTAGCAATAGTTTTTCTTTTCTTACAGCATAGTCCAACAAAGAGCCTGATTGATACTTAAAAGACAATGCGTACTTGCTTTTTGACCAACCTTTAATGGCATAGGTTTGTAAAAAACTTGATTTCCGTTCGGACCACTCTGATTGTAAACTATGTTTAATCATCATGGCGGCATACCAATCTGTGCAAGATTTTTCAAGAAATAATCTGAAAATTTCAATTTTTTCATCTTCGTTTACTATTCCAAAGCTTTCACATTCCTTTCCAAATGTCTCCATCTAATATGATGCACTAATTGTATTTCGTCCATCAAACTTTTCAATAACGAATTTGTCAGCCAATTTTTTTATACTTTGTTTTTCTTTTCTTTCTTGACTTTCAATCAATTTTTCCAAAATTGTAAAAAAATTACTTTTGTATTGGTTTTAGCAAATTGTTCTTGACTTATCTCCTCGAGAAATTGGTCCTGGAAAATCATATTTTTATCCTCATCCACATAAGTATTTAAAATGTCCTCCGTAGTTTTTATCCAGACATTTCTGGATTGGTCTCTTTTTTTTAGTGTATTTTTCACTGTACTAAAGGTTTTACTGGCTTGTATATGTTTGTGGAGTGTCACTGCTTGATATTCTTCAGGAATTAGAAAAATCTTGTCATCTTGTGTACTGATTGAGGTTATGGCAATGTGGTTCGACTTTCCGTCTGATATTGGTTTTACTTGGAATGCGAATTTCAATCTTTCCATATTTTCTTTTCTTGACAATAAATGTCGTATTACGAGTATAAGGTTATTTCTTAGGATTTTCGACGATTTCGTAGTAAATAATAACACAATTGGGTTTCTGGAAAAAACAAAGAAACGACATTTAGTGTTATTAAATTAACAATCGCCGAAATCAATGATAATACTTTCTAGTTTTTAGTCCATTCGGCCATCTTTTTTTTCATAGATTACATAGAAGTCGTAGAGCAGAAGGATCTGTCAAATAATCATCGAAATGGCGGCAAAATGCAAATAAAGAAAAATACATTTTTCTTTACATTATTTTTATTCTATTTGTCTAAGTATTTAAATTTTTTAAAGTAATCGATCTGTATATGTATGGTAATAAGGAGCAAAATCGTGTCAATAAATAAAAATACACTTAAGTACGAAGTATTTTTCACTAATCTTAATATTTCTTTCAAATCTCAGAAGTATTGGCAAATGTGCGCCTTATGCTCTGAAGTTAAGGTTGAATTTGTTTTGTTCAATTTTGTGGTACCTAAGTCGCTTAGTACTTGAATACGATATTTCGACCTATGCGTAGAACAAAGTCCGATCTGCAAAATCACTACTTTTCAGTAGAGCAATCAGAAGATTTGCAAGTTGAAAAACTTGAATAGCTTAAAAACTGTAAGACTTATAATATTTTTGAATTTTTTGTATATTATTAAGAAATTCCTCTTTATTTACGTGGTATATATTATTTTTAATAATTCATTATATTTACCGTGACAGCGGGCTCGATGTCAACTCTTAAGTTGACATGTCTTAACATTTTATAGCGGAAAGACGAGGGTCCGTATAGAACACCAGACATTGTTTTATGGAAACTTCTGAATGAAATTACGTTTTATATTCATATCACTCGTTTTTTGTTGGAGCTATCTGTCAATTTTTATGTCCTATGTAATTTTCCTTACTACTTTATATACACAAAAAGTTTTTTTTTCTTAAAAAAACTTTTATTAATAAAAATCTCAAAATAGGTGGCGTTTTGAACAAAATTGCTAACATTAAATCATAGTTGGCACTAACAAATCTTACAGATTGTGCCAAGTGTATATTTCGACTGCTCCTAGGGTTTTTTTAAAAAGAGGGCAAATGAGCAAACGGGTCACCTGATGGAAAGCAACCACCGTCGCTCATGGACACTTGCAACATGTGCGTGGCCGGCCTTTTAAGAGGCTCTCTTCTTCAAGGTTTGTAGGTCGTATAGGTCCGGAAAATTTACAGATGACGGCAGTTTATTTCAGTTTTAATGTGAAAGACTCATCACTCACTCAAGGTGATAAGGATGGTATATTATATATTCCCGTAGAATGATGGAATGTTGCAGGAGGTGTGATCGCGAACAATTATACTCCCCGTGATTCAGCAGACAGAAGATGCAGAGCGAAGACACATCTCAGCGTAATTCCAAGGGGTCTAGAGTTCTAGACTCTAGCTTGTTTAAAACATAATGGCTGTCTACAATCCAAGCAGCCCTTCGTCGGTTACTATCCAGAGGGAATAGTTGGTACTTTGTCCTTATCTTTAGCCCCTGCCCAAAGATGAGAACAGTATTCCACGTGAGGAGCTTCACCTTGTAGAGTTTTAGGCGTTGCCGCGTTGCATCGGACTGAAATACTGTCTCTCTCTGTTAAGAATACTAAGCTTATTCAAGGCTAACTTGGCCTTACCCGTTTATCGCCCGAGAACTGAACATTGACATGAAAAGTATCCCATGTCCTTTCCCGGGATTCAAAGTATGCCCATTTTAAATATCAGAAAAATCGGTTTAGCGGTTTGGGCGTGAGGAGGTAACAGGCGAATAAAGAGAAAGATAAACACACCTTTGCATTTATCATAATGTAAGTATGGATATAGATTATACTTGGTTTATATCTCTTCTTTCGGCCAGGAAACTTAGGAACTAGTACTAGTAACCTAAGTGATCCTATTCCTATAGTCGTATTCCTCATGTCAGAGGGTCGTGACCTCCCCTTTTATAACCTTCCTGCTAATGATGTTACGCCAGCTTTTCCTGTCTTCGTCTATTCGAAGAGCGTCGTAGACGATTGACTCAATAATAATTGTGGTGTGGATTTGCTCGGACTAACGCATTGGACGGCGGCCCCTCGGTTCTTCGCCCCCAATCTTGCCAGTGCCTATTTTAATATTGCTTCCTTCCTTTTTAGCTATGTGTCCATAGTATTCTAAGTTACATTTATTTGAGGCATGTGGTACAGAGCCTTGTTTGTATGTTCAGCTTAGCCAGAATGGATGTGTTGGTTCTGAAAGCAGTCCATGAAAGGCACATATTCCTCCATCATTATATCCCGAATGCGTCAATTTGTCTGCTGTCTGTAGACTTCAGATTCAGAGTTCAGAGAGAGTTGGAAATAGCGTAGGAATTTGTACTAACCATTCTTGACTAACCTGAGTACACGTACTGTCGGAAATTTCTAAGTCTTCCAGCTGTATTAAAGGTGAATTTTCGAAACTAGAAGGCGCTTCTAAAGAAAGTAAAGATGGTTGAATGCTATTAACGGTGAGGTCAGCAGATGAATTAGGCTCTTCGTTAATTTCATGCCAAACATCGTCCAGTTGCTGGCTTATTTCTTCTGCACCCGGAAGCAAAGGCGAATGTTGCGGTGTTATATTGTTCTCATCAAATGAAATGTCAAAAAATGTATTACAAGCAATTCAAATTTTACATATATTGTATGCATAATATTATATAGTATTGCATTATAGAATACTTCATTTTATTTATAAATAAATATATTTAAAAATAATATTATGTTGCTGTAAGGTAAATGATATTATGCGCACATAAGTGATAATTTTATGATTTTGATTTGTCACACACCATAAGTTGTAAGATAATACAGATTTAAACCATTTTTAAATATATAATTAAAAATATATTTATATTTGACAATATTTTTAAACGTACAACGTCCTATCTTAGGCTATGGTTCAGGTGATAACGTCCCATCTGCACAACGGACTTACAAAATGCATCAGTCATTCCCTAAAAAAGCGTCCTATAATTACATGTAACCCATAAAAGCTCTAAAGTATTTGTCCAACATCGTCCTATCATCACTTATAACGTCAACTTTTTACGACATTATTTTTGATGATAACATGACGAATATTTACCTAACATGTAAATATTAAACAAATCTCACTTTTTACACTTAGAAACGTATTTTTCTAACCCTCCATAAAAAAAACGTCTGATATCAATATAGATTTCCCATGACTTCAAAATACTTTTAGTAGCCAATATTTACTATAGTCAAACAACTTTTATCCAAGCGAAAATTTCTACGCACATGACGCAACAACAACGTTGTCTCCGCACAACAACGCTCAAAGTGACAATGGTGCGCCACGCACGCTCCCCTCTCCTCGTCCAATGTACGCTTGGTGCATTTTAAGACGGAGCTTACTTCAAATAGGACGTTTTACGATTCTGTATCTCGGAAAATAAGTAAGATATAAAAATTCTGAAAATGAGAGACTGTAGAGCTTTGATTTCCTATTTAATTTATACAATAAAATCATTTTTGTCCTATGATCACATAGAACTCTGTTCTACGCATAGGTCGATTTACGCACGCGTCGCGCGGCGCGCGGCGGCGACGCCATCGCCTCTGCGGCGCCGACCGCCGTGTATAAACAGCCTATTGGTGTTGTTATACAGTACATAATTATGATTATTGTATCCATACCTATGCCTTGTACTATTATCTATTCTGTGCCATGAGACATTGGTGACCTTAACACGACGCTGATGATGATGATGACGATGATGATGATGATGAATATGAATTGCATAGTAGCATATGCTTTCTGTTCTTAAAACAACGCCGAAACTCCCAAACGTGTATCTATAAGGAGTCAGGAGTTCTCTGAGCATCTTCGAAACCATGGTATACCTTGACCCAATATTTGACATCTTGGTAGCATATTCTTAGTACACTTCACATAAAACCAAAATCATCATATGTTTCCATATAAATTTCGAGGAGTTCTCTCGATTACTCATGGATCCCATCATCAGGTCACAATTTTTGTGAATATGGTACCAAATTGGAGTGAAACCTAATACAACAAAACAAAAATTTCGAAAATCGGTTCACATCATTGAACATACAAAAAAAAATCCACAGCCGTACATATGTATAACCTCCTCGTTTTTTGGAAGTCGGTTAAAAATACATTTAAGTACGAAGTACTGTTTTACTAATCTTAATATTTCTTTCAAATCTCAGAAGTATTGGCAAATGTGCGCCTTATGCTCTGAAGTTAAGGTTGAATTTGTTTTGTTTAATTTTGTGGTACATAAGTCGCTTAGTACTTGAATACGATATTTACGCACGCGCCGCGCGGCGCGCGGATGCGACGCCGTTGGCTCTGCGGCGTCGCACACTGGTCCCAAAGTAAAATAAATGGGACATTAAGAATTTTCGGATCGAAGGTCAACTCAGGCTGATATTTTTTTTGTAGACAGCTGATGCAATTACAAGTCACTTTTATAGATGTCGTTTTTTTCAAATATGCCGTATCTACAGAGATAAAAAAATAATGATTTTTTTTTGTATGGACGAAATCATAATTTTGTCATTTTCATCCAAGATTCAAACGTATTCAAAATAAATCATAGCATAGCTTATAGAGGGACTCTTGTCGTACATTTTTGTGATACACACTCAGCTGAGATTTTTGCGCCTTTTAGAGCTACAGGCACTTGATTAATTTTTTTTGGTCAGTGGATGAAGCTGATTTTTTTTGTAGCATCTGATGCAATTACAAGTAACTTTTATAGACGTCATTTTTTTCAAATATGCCTTATTTACAGATAAAAAAAAATATGAATTATTTTTTGTATGAACGAAATCATAATTTTGTCATTTTCTTCCAAGATTCAAACGTATTCAACATACATCATAGCACAGCTTATAGAAGGACTCTTGTCGTACATTTTTGTCATAGACCACTTAACTGCGATTTTTGCGCCCTTAGGAGCTACAGGTACTTTAATTTTTATTGTTTTATATAATTCATTTTCGAGTATTTCATATGGATTTTAATAAATATTGTTAAGGATAGACAATGTTTTCTTTATTGACAAGTGAAGTAACTCTTACTAGTAATGTCTTTTTTATAAAAAAATCCTATATATACTTAAACTAAACAAATTATTAAAGTAGAAATCTCAAAACATGTACGTAGTAGGTAAATTATTTTATGACTCATCCAGTTTGTACCCAACAAACAAACTAATCTTATAAAATTAAGCCAATAAGGTCTAAACTCTTATACTTGTTATAAAAGAGCATTCATTATGCCATTGTTACTTATAATGGCACATTATTAGGTGATTTGGTTAATATTACCTTTATTCTTATAATTTGGTTGGGTAAACGTTAATAACTCTAATTTATACGGCAACTATAAGGTTTCGAAATATGTTCATCTTATAGTGGCTAGTTACAAGGCTTTTAATATGGTCAATTATTCTTATAAAAGTAATGCACAAGGTAACTATAATGCTTTTAACTTATAGGGGCATTTAATAAGACATCTATCCAACAAACGAATGCTAACATTTTATATGACCTTAACAAGGATGAAAGCAATCCCTATTCTCTTATACAGTGATTATAAAGATATTATTCTCTTTAAGGTTACAATAAAATGCTTTACATAACTAAATTCGCCATTTTAAACGTACAAAAGATTGTGTGAATATCTTGCGGACCGGAATAATCGGCCAAGTGCGAGTCGGACCTGCGCACGATGGGTTCCGTACTTTCATAGAGGGATTCAAAACAATGGAAGAAGTTGAAAAGGAGCGATGGTTACAGAAGAAAAGTAAAAAATAAAACAATTCATTTGATAATCACGTATCTTTGATAATATTTCAAACTTAAAATTAGTGCACAAAAGTGAGCTAAAGTATCCTTATAAAGAGGTCTCTTTCAGCCAACCCAAGTACAGTGGAAAAAAATCATTTTTATATAAAATATAAGGGAATAACACTAGCTAGGTGCGATTTTTTTAGTGTGAAAGGAACCCTAACTATATGTAAAATGGCGATAGCATAATAAACAATTGATGCCGTTATAAAGTCTTTACTCTCATAGACTCCTCATAGACGAAGTGTGAATCCTGTTGTTCTTTTAAAAGCACTGTACTTAACTTGACTAAATAATTAATGACGTTTTTAGCACAAAAACAGCTTAAATTCAATACCAAAACACACAGCGTATCACATTTTATCATGCATTTAAATTACCATACACTTTTCACTATAAACGAGCACTAAATCAGGTAAATAAACTATACATAAAATAATGACTTATCGTTTACTTGACAGTAAAATGGCTGACGTTTCTATTTCTTCTCCAAGCTGTTGCGAAAATGTAAATCACTTATGACGGCAAAGGAAAAAAGCGGACAATAAAGCAACTATAAGGAGGTTATAAGGTTATTATCTTTATAAATTGTGCCCAAGTGCACCCTTATTAGCGGTAATACGACTCCTATAAGAATATTGTTTTTGGCTATATAAGCCACAGCAAGAGCAATTTTTGTTAGTTGGGTAAACATTGTTTGGTAATGACTCATTGCCTAATTACCTCTATACTTGGAAAATTATGATTTCATCCATACAAAAATAATTCATATTTTTTTATCTGTAGATAAGGCATATTTGAAAAAAAACGACATCTATAAAAGTTACTTGTAATTGCATCAGATGCTACAAAAAAAATCAGCTTCATCCACTGACCAAAAAAAATTAATCAAGTGCCTGTATCTCTAAAAGGCGCAAAAATCGCAGTTGAGTGTGTATGACAAAAAAGTACGACAAGAGTCCCTCTATAAGCTATGCTATGATTTATTTTGAATACGTTTGAATCTTGAATGAAAATAACCAAATTATGATTTCGTCCAAACAAAAAAAATCATTATTTTTTATCTCCGTAGATACGGCATATTTGAAAAAAACGACATCTATAAAAGTGACTTGTAATTGCATCAGCTGTCTACAAAAAAAATATTAGCCTGATCCGTTGACCTTCGATCTGAAAATTCTTAATGTCCCATTTATTTTACTTTTATTTTTATGCCTTGTACTATTATCTATTCTGTGCCATGAGACATTGGTGACCTTAACACGACGTGGTAATGCTGATGATGATGATGACGATGATGATGATGATGAATATGAATTGCATAGTAGCATATGCTTTCTGTTCTTAAAACAACGCCGAAACTCCCAAACGTGTATCTATAAGGAGTCAGGAGTTCTCTGAGCATCTTCGAAACCATGGTATACCTTGACCCAATATTTGACATCTTGGTAGCATATTCTTAGTACACTTCACATAAAACCAAAATCATCATATGTTTCCATATAAATTTCGAGGGGTTCCCTCGAATACTCATGGATCCCATCATCAGGTCACCATTTTTGTGAACATGGTACCAAATTGGAGTGAAACCTAATACAAAAAAATAAAAATTTCGAAAATCGGTTCACAAACGGCGGAGTAATCGTTGAACATACAAAAATAAAAAATAAAAAATACCACAGCCGAACATATAACCTCCTCGTTTTTTGGAAGTCGGTTAATGAAACAATTCGGGGTATAAATGAATTATAAAATCGACAATTTAGGGTTAGTCGCCCCCTTAATCAATTTCTCTGATATTACCTACTTCTTCGTCTCTGATCATTTTACATTTGCGTAATTAATTAGATCCTACTGCCCCGTGGTTTATTTTCCTCTATGGATCCTACTAATATTATAAAGGCGAAAGTTAGTGATTGTGTATGTTTGTAACTTCTTCACATCTAAACGGCTGGAGCGATTTTAATAAAATTAGGTACGGAGTTAGCTGATATTCTGACAATCCCGTAATCACATAGGCTACATTTTACTGCGGAAAAATATCTTAATTCCATGGGAAAATCGATGAAAATGATGATAATGTATGGGATACTTCGTACATATATAACTTTTTACGTCAACGTAATTACGACATGAGTCATGACTCATGAGTCGTGAACTCGTGACGCTTCGGTTTTGAAAAGAATGGTGCAAGAAAATAGAATTCAGCGTAAAATATCTTGTCAATCTAAGAGGTTTCTTTTGTTATCAAAATGCAAACATTAGAAAATCGGCGAGCAAAACTCTTCACTACATTACCTGCAAATGAAATACACATTATATATTTTTGTTTTGCAAGTCATGACAGTTGCTATTCATGTAGGTATTAATGAGAAGGGCATGGAAAGAACTGCCTTTTCAGTAACTTTTTTTAAGTATACATATTTGAAAACAATAATGTGTAATTTTTTAAAATAAATAAGTAAACTGTAACTCTTTGTTTTATTTATAAAAATATGTATTCGCAGCTTAAAGATACTGACAACTGCGTTCTAGATTGGAATACGAAATATTATTTTAATTGATCGATCATTTCGGGTTTCGATCGTTCGGGCAGTAATAATGACCATGTAATAACGGTGGCAGACGTCAAACTTTAGCAAGCTCAGCGGGCCTAAAATGACCACTTTGAAAAATTATAATAATACTAGATGATGCCCGCAACTCCGTTGCACCAAAACTCGTTGTTCGCGCGAGAACCGTACATTTTTCCGGGATAAAAAGTATCCTATGTCCTCGGGACTCAAAGTATCTCCATACCAAATTTCAGGAAAATCGGTTCAGTGGTTTGAGCGTGAAGAGGTAACAGACAGACAGACACACTTTCGCATTTATAATATTAGTATGGAAGTATGGATAATCTTATTATGATTCATTTTTTTGAAATAATATACAGCAAAATGGTCACTTTTGCATGCAATTCTAAATGTCTAGTGATTCGGGTTCAATTCATTGCATACTAATTTGACATTCATTAGTTTGACAGTTTTGTACATTAATTCCCTGAATTGATGTGAGAGGAATTGCACTTTGCGACCTTTTTAGGTCTGCTGTTCACCACGGCAGCTGAAAAGCAACCTAAACGTCGGGAATAAGAAACGTGCTTCGCAAAATCCGTAAGTGTATATAAAACAATATAAGAAAACTTAAAATGACTGGGTACAATTATTATTATTAATTATTTCTTTTAGTTTAAATACTATTTCTACAAAAATTTCCATGTTCCATTGAAAAGTTCTTATTTTGTTCTTTGGACTTTGTACGGCACCCTGGACCCGAGTACAAAGTTCACAGGGCTGTCAGACGAAGGAAAATAAAAAATGATTTGTTGGAATTGGACCTTTGAACGTTCAAAAAAAATATAATTTTAAACTTTCGTCAAAAGTTAAAAATTAGGATGGAAAATGGAAAATTGGAAAATTCTAATTAAAAATCATTCTTGTGATAGCTTTTTTTTACGCCAAGAAATGCATTTACGCATTCCGCGGGGGATGAGGGAGATCCTGACGCGGATATGTGGGACTCGCTCGAAAAAAGCCCTACCCACTAAAACTTGGCGGTGCGCCCTCTCTCCGACGACGGAGCCATGGGTACGACACCGCGACCGCAACTCCACCAGCGGTCGTCTGCCTGGTGGTCGGCAGACCCCTCTTCGGAGGGGCGATTACTCGCCCCCCAGGCCGAACAGAGGCCCCAGTGCGGGCTTGTCTAGGCCATTCTTCTCCTTTTTGTCGCGATGCGCGGGAGCACGTTCGCATCACGACTATCGCGGGGGCTCGGTGCAATAGGTGACGGCTTCCCCTTGCCGTCACCCTGAGCTCCCCATCTATGGCGGGAGGTTGTCGCCGTTGTAGGCGCGACGTCTCCGCCTGGGCCGTCTTCTAGAGTCGAGCGCCTCCCTTTCTCTCGTGCGCTCGGCTTCTTCCTTGGCAGTCATCATCTCCTCTGCGAAGTGTTCGACCCTCCACTCTTCTTTAACGCACAGCATCGAGCGGATCAGTGCTGGCAGTGAGATGTCATTGCCAATGACAGCCCTGAGGGCCGTCCGTTGTCCACTCCAGGTGGGACAGGCCGTCAGGGTATGCTCAGCCGTGTCCCTATCCGCGTCGCAGTGATGGCAGCTTGGTGTTTCCTCTTTTCATTCTTGTGATACCTAGCTAAATGCTTAATAATTTTTTATACCTATATTTTATTTTAAGTTGGTAGTAATTACTTCAAAGATGAGTTTTTGAAGTTTAATTGCAAAACTAATGAATTTTTAACGCGCCATAACTCAGCCGTTCAGGCATGACATGATCTAAGCCATCGAGTTTTTTTTCTTATTATGGCGCTCGGCTTTTTAACCGTGGCCAGTGTCAAGTAAAATATGACGGGAAAACAATATTCTTCTTACAATAATTTTCATCATCGTTTTAGTTTATCGTAATGTCTAAAGTCTAGTCAAAGTCTAAGTAAAAGTCAAAGCAGTCAAGGAGTCAAGTCGGTCAAATCAAGTGGTAGACGCTTTACTGAAACTTTCTACGGAGTTTTGGAGGGAACACAAATAGCACGTTTGTGGAAGTTGTGGCATTTGCTTACACTTGTGCACGATAACGAATATCTATTAATCTTAACAAATATTCATTAACAGAAACATACTTTATTTTTCACTTGTTCATCACTTAATAATCATGTTTCATGTTTTTTGCGTGTGTTATTTTTTTCTTATTTAGTAAGTAATTCACGTGGACTACAAGGATCAATTCACACGACTTTAGTATGACACCAATTCCGTACTGCCAAAATATTTTTTAATTATTGTTTCTTTTGAAAAACCTCTGACCCGTTATAATAATCTAGTCATCCCACAGACGCACTTACAAAACTCATAAGACCATATACAGTAGAGCCTCGTTAATCCGGAGAGGCAAAAACAAGACCCTTTCCGAATTATCGAGGCGTCCGGATTATAGTACGCAATATATTTTACTGTTAATAAAACACATGTTTAACCCTAGTTTCTTTAACCAATTTTTAAATTATAGCATAAAGACAAAATGTACATGTTCATAATAATTACTACCATGTAAGAAATCAGTAAGTTAAAATAAAACATTAGTTAATTCTTTTTGAAAAAGTCTGATTACAGACTTAACTTAAAGAGTATTAACTCTTCTGTTTATGATTTTCGCACTTTATTTCAAAAGGTCGGTATGTAAGTTGACGGAGAAACATAACTTCGTGGCTATCAAATTCGTTATCTTCAGTCTTCAGCCCATTTTAAAGCAATGTTTAAAGCTCCGGCCGGCCGGATTACAGTGATCACCGAACAAGCGAGAGTCCGGATTACCGAGGCCCTACTGTAATACGTAATTATATTTTGTCTATGGTAATGGTCAAAATTGCATAACACAAATTTTCTGAAGTGCGACAACCCTGTTGGGCAATATTTATAGGGAAGCCAACGAAAAGTTAATTGAAAAGATTTCACAAGCCCGTCACGTGATCATTACGATTCTTGTTGCGGGGAGATTTACCGCGGCTATTTCTAAAAAGTGTAAGGCCTAGCGCGCCCCACGATTTTAATTTTTGCGACACGATTTCAAAATCGCGCTGTAAAAAATCGCAGAGAGTACGGTGCGCGCACTGCGATAAATAAATAGTGATCTTTGCTTACTTTCACAATGGATTTCGTACAAGTTGCTTGTCTTTATTTACTACTTTGGAGGATCAGAAGAAAAAAAAAGAAAATTCGTCAATACTGGACTCATCCTTTTACAGTGGATAGAATTATCAAAGGTTTCTTTTATCAGAAATACCATGAACTTCGGATGTATCCCAAAAAATTCTTTGGCTATTATAGAATGAAAATTCAAACGTTTGACAGATTACTGAGAATTGTTGGACCTCATATTGAGTACAAAAATACTAGATGGCGAATTTCTATCACTATATTCTTTGGAATAGTACATTACGCACCTATGGCAGGAAAATAAGAAATGTCTCAGATCACATGTAATAATGATCACATGTGATCTGATGCTTTCTTATTTACTGCCCGTGGTGCGTATACTATTTTTCTCATCGACAGAGGCGGAAAACGGCAACATCAGTGCGCAGCGGGAAGAAAGTTGACGCTTTCCGCCCGGAGGTGAGAAAAGTAATTTATTCCACAATGGTAGTGTTTCTTGTACTGCGATTATCAAATGTTCCACTTCTATCTTCGTGTCGTTTGGAGACGGACACTCCATTGGAGATAGGTACAGACGCGGACATGACTTAACATAGAGATGTTTATTGTTGGACAGATGATATGTATTAATCTGTTGACGGATGAAGCACATATGAAGTGTCGGCCGGTCCGAGTGTGCGATTTTACTATCGCAGTGCGCGCGGTACCACACAATTTCATACGCTGCATTTTATTTTCGCGAGAATCGCGTCGCGAGCAGTCGCAGCAAAATGTGACAAATCACAATTTTAAAATCGCTGCGATTATTTACTCGCATGTGCGCGCACTGTCATACTAACTCATACGTTGTATTTCTGCGATAAAATAATCGCGCTGCATAAAATCGTGGTGCGCGCTAGGCCTTACGTCCGTCAGATACGATAGACAAAGATTAACTATTTTTTTAATAAAGCAAAGACACAACGATAAAAAATAAGTATTCCCAAAATTTCAGCCTCATAACTTATGTATTTTTTTGTTAAATGAGCCTTCAAAGTTGGATAGTCAAGTCGATTTTTTTAATAAAATTTCTTAATTTTTGTAAACATTCGATAAGTTAAGCAATTTATACATTTTTTTCTTATGAAACCACTTTCATAAACGCAACATTTAACATAGCTATCGTACAATCTAGCCATTATTAGCTATTATTATAGTACAATCTAGCTAGGCACGTCATAGTTAGCTAACATTTTGTTTGGAGCGTTTTGGGAAGATCAATTTTATGTGAGCTTTGAATTGTGATATTTCGGAGAGTTTTTAAGCTATCAGAGTCATTTTTTCACTAATGTTTCTATTTTTGAATGGTCCTTTACTTACTAACCAGAAAAAAAATGTCATACCTATTCCGGAGGAGTCAAAGAGCCAAAATCTATGTAGGTCATATGTGGGTATTTTATATCGGCATAAGTATTGTATTTCAGTCGAACGTATGACCGACACTATTGTCTGAAGATCAGGCGTAGGCTCGACTTGTCATATGCCTATATTCTGACGCAATTAGGATCATCTTTGTTGTCAGTTAATTAGGTCACAATAGACACAACTACCAGTAGATCGACTGCAAAGAAACGGACAGGTTTCAATATCCGTCAAATTCGTCGGGTTTCACTAGGATTATGAACGGAATGTGCCTCGCACTGGCTGATATAATTTATTTTTAAATATTTAAAATAAAGATTTCAAAATTGGATTCTGACAATTTTAATCGCATGTGCCAAAACACAAACAACAATACGACCAAAGAGGAACACGTCCAGCGAATTTGTCATAGTTTTAAATTCGTAGGTAACAAGTCAACAACCCTAGCGAAGATTTTCGCCATAATACGTCAAATTTAAAAATTTCAACATCAGTTCTAAGTCGGCATACTCTATAATTCTGTCTACTCTGATTAGGTGTTCAGCTCGCATTACAAATTTGGGCACAAAATTTACGTCCTACGTCGATATCGAACTCACTACCTCCGAGTTATAAGTTATTCTATCTAAATTTCGTGGTCCACTTTGAAGGTGTTGGTGCATACTGCGGACCCCCTGAAGCACCCCCCTACAAAAGTAATCCATGCCTTTATGAAGGATAGTGAACCAATGGCACGCGACATAAAATTTTGAGCACACTACTAAAAACTAGGCCTTTGCATCCGTTGTGGATAATTTATACAGTATTTTCAGAGAACCACTCTTCAAATACTGTAGTGCCTGGGACAAGATTTTTAAATGACCGTATGGTTGCCCAAGCACATACGTCTGGGACCAAGACGTATGTGCGGGTTGCCTCACGATGTTTTCCTTCACCGTATACGAGCGTCCGTATTATGATGTACTTGAGATCAGAAAATGTCTCATTGATACATGCCTCCACCCGGGATCGAATCTGCACCCTCTAGGAGTGTGACCCAAAGGTCTACCCATTAGGCCACGCCGCCACGGACGCTCTGAGCACACTACTGATCACAAAAAATAAAAATATTATAGTGATTATTCAAGCGCCAATTATAGTTAGGTTAGGGGCATTATTTCCATACTTCCATACTAATATTATAGTGATTATTCAAGCGCCAATTATAGGTTAGCTAGGGGCATTATTTCCATACTTCCATACTAATATTATAGTGATTATTCAAGCGCCAATTACAGTTAGGTTAGGGGCATTATTTCCATACTTCCATACTAATATTATAGTGATTATTCAAGCGCCAATTATAGTTAGGCTAGGGGCATTATTTCCATACTTCCATACTAATATTATAGTGATTATTCAAGCGCCAATTATAGTTAGGTTAGGGGCATTATTTCCATACTTCCATACTAATATTATAGTGATTATTCAAGCGCCAATTACAGTTAGGTTAGGGGCATTATTTCCATACTTCCATACTAATATTATAGTGATTATTCAAGCGCCAATTATAGTTAGGCTAGGGGCATTATTTCCATACTTCCATACTAATATTATAGTGATTATTCAAGCGCCAATTATAGTTAGGTTAGGGGCATTATTTCCATACTTCCATACTAATATTATAGTGATTATTCAAGCGCCAATTATAGTTAGGCTAGGGGCATTATTTCCATACTTCCATACTAATATTATAGTGATTATTCAAGCGCCAATTATAGTTAGGTTAGGGGCATTATTTCCATACTTCCATACTAATATTATAGTGATTATTCAAGCGCCAATTACAGTTAGGTTAGGGGCATTATTTCCATACTTCCATACTAATATTATAGTGATTATTCAAGCGCCAATTATAGTTAGGCTAGGGGCATTATTTCCATACTTCCATACTAATATTATAGTGATTATTCAAGCGCCAATTATAGTTAGGTTAGGGGCATTATTTCCATACTTCCATACTAATATTATAGTGATTATTCAAGCGCCAATTACAGTTAGGTTAGGGGCATTATTTCCATACTTCCATACTAATATTATAGTGATTATTCAAGCGCCAATTATAGTTAGGCTAGGGGCATTATTTCCATACTTCCATACTAATATTATAGTGATTATTCAAGCGCCAATTACAGTTAGGTTAGGGGCATTATTTCCATACTTCCATACTAATATTATAGTGATTATTCAAGCGCCAATTATAGGTTAGCTAGGGGCATTATTTCCATACTTCCATACTAATATTATAGTGATTATTCAAGCGCCAATTACAGTTAGGTTAGGGGCATTATTTCCATACTTCCATACTAATATTATAGTGATTATTCAAGCGCCAATTATAGGTTAGCTAGGGGCATTATTTCCATACTTCCATACTAATATTATAGTGATTATTCAAGCGCCAATTACAGTTAGGTTAGGGGCATTATTTCCATACTTCCATACTAATATTATAGTGATTATTCAAGCGCCAATTACAGTTAGGTTAGGGGCATTATTTCCATACTTCCATACTAATATTATAGTGATTATTCAAGCGCCAATTATAGTTAGGCTAGGGGCATTATTTCCATACTTCCATACTAATATTATAGTGATTATTCAAGCGCCAATTATAGGTTAGCTAGGGGCATTATTTCCATACTTCCATACTAATATTATAGTGATTATTCAAGCGCCAATTATAGGTTAGCTAGGGGCATTATTTCCATACTTCCATACTAATATTATAGTGATTATTCAAGCGCCAATTACAGTTAGGTTAGGGGCATTATTTCCATACTTCCATACTAATATTATAGTGATTATTCAAGCGCCAATTATAGGTTAGCTAGGGGCATTATTTCCATACTTCCATACTAATATTATAGTGATTATTCAAGCGCCAATTATAGTTAGGCTAGGGGCATTATTTCCATACTTCCATACTAATATTATAGTGATTATTCAAGCGCCAATTACAGTTAGGTTAGGGGCATTATTTCCATACTTCCATACTAATATTATAGTGATTATTCAAGCGCCAATTACAGTTAGGTTAGGGGCATTATTTCCATACTTCCATACTAATATTATAGTGATTATTCAAGCGCCAATTATAGTTAGGCTAGGGGCATTATTTCCATACTTCCATACTAATATTATAGTGATTATTCAAGCGCCAATTATAGGTTAGCTAGGGGCATTATTTCCATACTTCCATACTAATATTATAGTGATTATTCAAGCGCCAATTACAGTTAGGTTAGGGGCATTATTTCCATACTTCCATACTAATATTATAGTGATTATTCAAGCGCCAATTATAGGTTAGCTAGGGGCATTATTTCCATACTTCCATACTAATATTATAGTGATTATTCAAGCGCCAATTATAGGTTAGCTAGGGGCATTATTTCCATACTTCCATACTAATATTATAGTGATTATTCAAGCGCCAATTACAGTTAGGTTAGGGGCATTATTTCCATACTTCCATACTAATATTATAGTGATTATTCAAGCGCCAATTATAGGTTAGCTAGGGGCATTATTTCCATACTTCCATACTAATATTATAGTGATTATTCAAGCGCCAATTACAGTTAGGTTAGGGGCATTATTTCCATACTTCCATACTAATATTATAGTGATTATTCAAGCGCCAATTATAGGTTAGCTAGGGGCATTATTTCCATACTTCCATACTAATATTATAGTGATTATTCAAGCGCCAATTATAGGTTAGCTAGGGGCATTATTTCCATACTTCCATACTAATATTATAGTGATTATTCAAGCGCCAATTATAGGTTAGCTAGGGGCATTATTTCCATACTTCCATACTAATATTATAGTGATTATTCAAGCGCCAATTATAGGTTAGCTAGGGGCATTATTTCCATACTTCCATACTAATATTATAGTGATTATTCAAGCGCCAATTACAGTTAGGTTAGGGGCATTATTTCCATACTTCCATACTAATATTATAGTGATTATTCAAGCGCCAATTACAGTTAGGTTAGGGGCATTATTTCCATACTTCCATACTAATATTATAGTGATTATTCAAGCGCCAATTATAGTTAGGCTAGGGGCATTATTTCCATACTTCCATACTAATATTATAGTGATTATTCAAGCGCCAATTACAGTTAGGTTAGGGGCATTATTTCCATACTTCCATACTAATATTATAGTGATTATTCAAGCGCCAATTATAGGTTAGCTAGGGGCATTATTTCCATACTTCCATACTAATATTATAGTGATTATTCAAGCGCCAATTACAGTTAGGTTAGGGGCATTATTTCCATACTTCCATACTAATATTATAGTGATTATTCAAGCGCCAATTATAGGTTAGCTAGGGGCATTATTTCCATACTTCCATACTAATATTATAGTGATTATTCAAGCGCCAATTATAGTTAGGCTAGGGGCATTATTTCCATACTTCCATACTAATATTATAGTGATTATTCAAGCGCCAATTATAGGTTAGCTAGGGGCATTATTTCCATACTTCCATACTAATATTATAGTGATTATTCAAGCGCCAATTATAGGTTAGCTAGGGGCATTATTTCCATACTTCCATACTAATATTATAGTGATTATTCAAGCGCCAATTATAGTTAGGCTAGGGGCATTATTTCCATACTTCCATACTAATATTATAGTGATTATTCAAGCGCCAATTACAGTTAGGTTAGGGGCATTATTTCCATACTTCCATACTAATATTATAGTGATTATTCAAGCGCCAATTACAGTTAGGTTAGGGGCATTATTTCCATACTTCCATACTAATATTATAGTGATTATTCAAGCGCCAATTACAGTTAGGTTAGGGGCATTATTTCCATACTTCCATACTAATATTATAGTGATTATTCAAGCGCCAATTATAGTTAGGCTAGGGGCATTATTTCCATACTTCCATACTAATATTATAGTGATTATTCAAGCGCCAATTATAGTTAGGTTAGGGGCATTATTTCCATACTTCCATCACATATTATAGTGATTATTCAAGCGCCAATTATAGTTAGGTTAGGGGCATTATTTCCATACTTCCATACACATATTATAGTGATTATTCAAGCGCCAATTATAGTTAGGTTAGGGGCATTATTTCCATACTTCCATACTAATATTATAGTGATTATTCAAGCGCCAATTATAGTTAGGTTAGGGGCATTATTTCCATACTTCCATACACATATTATAGTGATTATTCAAGCGCCAATTATAGTTAGGTTAGGGGCATTATTTCCATACTTCCATACACATATTATAGTGATTATTCAAGCGCCAATTATAGTTAGGTTAGGGGCATTATTTCCATACTTCCATACTAATATTATAGTGATTATTCAAGCGCCAATTATAGTTAGGTTAGGGGCATTATTTCCATACTTCCATACTAATATTATAGTGATTATTCAAGCGCCAATTATAGTTAGGTTAGGGGCATTATTTCCATACTTCCATCACATATTATAGTGATTATTCAAGCGCCAATTATAGTTAGGTCAGGGGCATTATTTCCATACTTCCATACTAATATTATAGTGATTATTCAAGCGCCAATTACAGTTAGGTTAGGGGCATTATTTCCATACTTCCATACTAATATTATAGTGATTATTCAAGCGCCAATTATAGGTTAGCTAGGGTCATTATTTCCATACTTCCATACTAATATTATAGTGATTATTCAAGCGCCAATTATAGGTTAGCTAGGGTCATTATTCCCATACTTCCATACTAATATTATAGTGATTATTCAAGCGCCAATTATAGGTTAGCTAGGGTCATTATTCCCATACTTCCATACTAATATTATAGTGATTATTCAAGCGCCAATTACAGTTAGGTTAGGGGCATTATTTCCATACTTCCATACTAATATTATAGTGATTATTCAAGCGCCAATTACAGTTAGGTTAGGGGCATTATTTCCATACTTCCATACTAATATTATAGTGATTATTCAAGCGCCAATTACAGTTAGGTTAGGGGCATTATTTCCATACTTCCATACTAATATTATAGTGATTATTCAAGCGCCAATTACAGTTAGGTTAGGGGCATTATTTCCATACTTCCATACTAATATTATAGTGATTATTCAAGCGCCAATTATAGTTAGGCTAGGGGCATTATTTCCATACTTCCATACTAATATTATAGTGATTATTCAAGCGCCAATTATAGTTAGGTTAGGGGCATTATTTCCATACTTCCATCACATATTATAGTGATTATTCAAGCGCCAATTATAGTTAGGTTAGGGGCATTATTTCCATACTTCCATACACATATTATAGTGATTATTCAAGCGCCAATTATAGTTAGGTTAGGGGCATTATTTCCATACTTCCATACTAATATTATAGTGATTATTCAAGCGCCAATTATAGTTAGGTTAGGGGCATTATTTCCATACTTCCATACACATATTATAGTGATTATTCAAGCGCCAATTATAGTTAGGTTAGGGGCATTATTTCCATACTTCCATACACATATTATAGTGATTATTCAAGCGCCAATTATAGTTAGGTTAGGGGCATTATTTCCATACTTCCATACTAATATTATAGTGATTATTCAAGCGCCAATTATAGTTAGGTTAGGGGCATTATTTCCATACTTCCATACTAATATTATAGTGATTATTCAAGCGCCAATTATAGTTAGGTCAGGGGCATTATTTCCATACTTCCATACTAATATTATAGTGATTATTCAAGTGCCAATTATAGTTAGGCTAGGGGCATTATTTCCATACTTCCATACTAATATTATAAATGCGAAAGTGTGTCTGTCTGTTACCTCTTCACTTTCTTGCTCCCCAGATTCAAACCCACGACCTCCGGCTTGAGTGTGATGTGCTCACCAACTGAGCCACAGAGTCCGTCAAAAGTGTACAATACAAAATATGTACAAATAAAAAACACTTTATTGCACACCAAAAATTACAAAATAAATCAATTTTACATAGAACAACATGTATGATGATGCACAAAAGGCGAAGTTATTGCTAATAACTAATAAGCTATTCTTCTAGTCAACTTTTTGTTTATCGAATTGTTTTTATGAAATTGAGAAGATCGTGCAGAATGTAGATTTAGAGAAGTTGATTCCTAGGCAGATGGGGGACCTACGTAGTTTGGTTGCGTTACGTTTACCCAGCCGACAGATCACAATTAACATTGAATTGACATGATCCGACCAAATGACGTTGGTATGTCAACTGCCTAGGAATCAATTTCCTCGATGGTACAATCCAGGTATGAGGTAACGTTGATTTACATGTTTAACTTATAAAATAATGTAGAAACAAAATGTTCAAAATTCAGAGGCTAGTCAATTTGAAGTGTAGTTATTCGCCTCGTGGTTTGAACCTGAAAGTATAATTTTATGGTGATAATTTTATATATTCAGCAATTTCACCGTTATGAATATTCACTACAAGGTAATTGTATTAAGTGTAAACAGGAATTAGCTCGTCCCTGAACCATCCCAGCGGGCGCCACCCCACCGCTGGGCAAACACCAGGTAATGACGTGCACACATCCACGAGAGCCATTAGTGTGGCCTTGGCTTTATGGAGGCCATACTGTGACAATTTCGCCACGTTTGGCCTATAAATAGGATAAGGATATATCTTCGGAAATAACTCAGGATTTGGTGTCATTTTTTATTTGTTAAGGGTTTTTTAATATCTAGAACTTGAGATACATAAATCGTTTTGTTCTAGGATGGATTTTTTCGATCTGTCAAAGGTTAAAGTTCTGTGGTAGATATTTTGCGATAAACATTCTTCAAAGCTATTAGTAAAATGATGGTAAAATGTGTGATTCAGACCGCAACGCGACGAGGCGAGGCAATCCATAGATGCGATCTGAATCAACCCTGGGTTTGATTTTTAAATTTATATGGATTTGACAGATTCACAAGACGTCTCACGCAAAATTGAAATCTGTCAAATCCATACAAATTTATACCGCGCCGCGCCTCGCCTCGCCTCGTCGCGTTGCGATCTGAATTGACCCAAAAACGTAGTAGGTATACAGTATAATATTATTGTATTGTATTAAAAAATTACTTGATTATTTTCATCCATTATCCAGTTGGCGTAGGGCCCCCAATTCCTTTCATATCACATTTCTATCACTTATCAGCTTTGCTTACCTTTTACACTTCATATCAAAACCGTCATCAAAATCCCTCCCCTTTATTACAGGCTCTAGCCTTCTGAAAAATCCTGTATTAAAAAACATACTTAATGACAATGATTGTAATTTCAGCATTAAAAATAGGTGTAGAGGTCTTTGCAATAAACCAAGCGATTTTGTAGATAAGGTAACGTGGCACCTGACACTAGTTTAACATTTTTAGTTTTTTTACCCATGACAAAAAAGTGCAAAACGTCGCAAAAGTTTTTACTCACATTCAGAAATACCCAAAATCTGCTGAAAAACAATTTTGCAGCGACAGCCGAGTCTGTAAATGTGTATAGTATAATTATCCCGTCCTTAGCCGCCCAGCGCCCAGTCAGTCCACTCCGAGACGCCGCCCGCGCCGCACCGCCCAATGTCGCCCGCCTCACGCTCGCGAGTCAAACTCAAATAACTACAACAAAATTCCCAACAACAATTCCACAACAACAAAATTCCCGACAACAATTCGGCGACAGCAAAACTGGCAACAAAGTGTGACAAACTTTTAAATAACAAATGGGATAAAAACTGATTTAGAAACATTGTAGTGTGTGATTATTTATTTTGTGAATTAGTGTGATATTAATTTTAAGTTAGTATAAGTGATGGAGGAACAAGCGGGTATGTATTTTTTAAGTATTTTACATAATATGAAAATGTAACTCTACGTAAACTAATTTGAACAAAAGATACAATGTAGGTATGAGATACGAAAACTTGTACGGTATACCTTACTTACAAATGTACACAAAATTATTCGATTCGTCAAATTCGTCTAAACTTACATTAACATTTAATAATGATTTATTTATTTATTAAAACTAAGTAGCTGTATAATTGGTCTATGGTTGTAGTATTTTTTAAGTCAAAAAAAATCTTACATCATCGTAATTATTAATATAATTTTAATTACGGTATCATAATTAGTATGAAATTTTATATTTTTAGCATCCATTTTCTTTGTTGGAGGCAATGGTTCTGACATCATGTCCTAATTAAAACACTTTACGATACTGTATATTTTTTTTATATTTTGTGCGTTATAAAAGATATCATATTTTCAGGATTTTTTACGAGAAAAATAAAAAAGATATACATAATACTTACCTTACACCATATTACCACCTCGATCGCGGATTCTTGGAAATCTTTTGTTCTCGCGGTCGCATGCGACCGCTTGGGAACGAAAGCGTTATCATAATTTAAAAAAATTTAATGATTTGATTTGAATACGGACCTTAACACGACGTGGTAATGATGATGATGATGATGACGATGATGATGATGATGAATATGAATTGCATAGTAGCATATGCTTTCTGTTCTTAAAACAACGCCGAAACTCCCAAACGTGTATCTATAAGGAGTCAGGAGTTCTCTGAGCATCTTCGAAACCATGGTATACCTTGACCCAATACTTGACTTTTTGGTAGCATATTCTTAGTACACTTCACATAAAACCAAAGTCATCGTATGTTTCCATATAAATTTCGAGGGGTTCCCTCGATTACTCATGGATCCCATCATCAGGTCACCATTTTTGTGAACATGGTACCAAATTGGAGTGAAACCTAATACAAAAAAATAAAAATTTCGAAAATCGGTTCACAAACGGCGGAGTAATCGTTGAACATACAAAAATAAAAAATAAAAAATACCCACAGCCGAACATATAACCTCCTCGTTTTTTGGAAGTCGGTTAATGAAACAATTCGGGGTATAAATGAATTATAAAATCGACAATTTAGGGTTAGTCGCCCCCTTAATCAATTTCTCTGATATTACCTACTTCTTCGTCTCTGATCATTTTACATTTGCGTAATTAATTAGATCCTACTGCCCCGTGGTTTATTTTCCTCTATGGATCCTACTAATATTATAAAGGCGAAAGTTAGTGATTGTGTATGTTTGTAACTTCTTCACATCTAAACGGCTGGAGCAATTTTAATAAAATTAGGTACGGAGTTAGCTGATATTCTGACAATCCCGTAATCACATAGGCTACATTTTACTGCGGAAAAATATCTTAATTCCATGGGAAAGTCGATGAAAATGATGATAATGTATGGGAGACTTCGTACATATATAACTTTTTACGTCAACGTAATTACGTCATGAGTCATGACTCATGAGTCGTGAACTCGTGACGCTTCGGTTTTGAAAAGGATGGTGCAAGAAAATAGAATTCAGCGTAAAATATCTTGTCAATCTAAGAGGTTTCTTTTGTTATCCAAATGCAAACATTAGAAAATCGGCGAGCAAAACTCTTCACTACATTACCTGCAAATGAAATACACATTATATATTTTTGTTTTGCAAGTCATGACAGTTGCTATTCATGTAGGTATTAATGAGAAGGGCATGGAAAGAACTGCCTTTTCAGTAACTTTTTTTAAGTATACATATTTGAAAACAATAATGTGTAATTTTTTAAAATAAATAAGTAAACTGTAACTCTTTGTTTTATTTATAAAAATATGTATTCGCAGCTTAAAGATACTGACAACTGCGTTCTAGATTGGAATACGGAATATTATATTTTAATTGATCGATCATTTCGGGTTTCGATCGTTCGGGCAGTAATAATGACCATGTAATAACGGTGGCAGACGTCAAACTTTAGCAAGCTCAGCGGGCCTAAAATGACCACTTTGAAAAATTATAATAATACTAGATGATGCCCGCAACTCCGTTGCACCAAAACTCGTTTATCGCGCGAGAACCGTACATTTTTCCGGGATAAAAAGTATCCTATGTCCTCGGGACTCAAAGTATCTCCATACCAAATTTCAGCAAAATCGGTTCAGTGGTTTGAGCGTGAAGAGGTAACAGACAGACAGACACACTTTCGCATTTATAATATTAGTATGGAAGTATGGATAATCTTATTATGATTCATTTTTTTGAAATAATATACAGCAAAATGGTCACTTTTGCATGCAATTCTGAATATGTCTAGTAATTCGGGTTCAATTTATTGCATACTAATTTGACATTCATTAGTTTGACAGTTTTGTACATTAATTCCCTGAATTGATGTGAGAGGAATTGCACTTTGCGACCTTTTTAGGTCTGCTGTTCACCACGGCAGCTGAAAAGCAACCTAAACGTCGGGAATAAGAAACGTGCTTCGCAAAATCCGTAAGTGTATATAAAACAATATAAGAAAACTTAAAATGTCTGGGTACAA